>CM046882.1:440659817-443059817 GCA_025667525.1 Glebionis coronaria | reverse complement strand
AAATTACATACCATCACCAAAACCCTAATTTACCAGATCAAAAAAATCATTAACGATGGACAATGATAAAGGTTAGTATCATCTTAAAATATCTTCATCTTTATTTTACACAATTCAATTTAATCTCAGTGTATAATTGTTATGCGATTTATAAGTTTAATTAGATGAAATTGATAATCGTGGATTTGGTATAGAAATACACATAGTATATGTACATAATGTATTGTTGTTGAATAGATTTAGTATATTTAGAGTCATAGACCAAAATGGTTAAGATGAAATGCTTATGAAGAGATTTGGTGTATTTAGAGTCAGTGATTAGTGATAGTATATGCGTAGTATGTGCAAATGAAGTATTATTCTTGAACATATTTGGTGTATTTAGAGTAGTATTTTGCACTTTGGTGCTTCTACTGTTAATTTTTAAATTATTTGAGTCAACTACCTAACTTGGGATTCCCCCTAACAATTGTAGATAATATTGAAAGTTCAAACGGTTCAAACACCTCAGATTTTGATTCTGATTCAGACGAAAGCTATTCATCTAGTTCATCCAGTTCTGTTGTTGAAATGGAAAAATTCTCAAACAAATGGCCTTTTGGTAAGCTACTCAACTGGTTTGATGAAGAGCCTGACAAAGATTATCCAGAATTTTTCTTCCTAGAGCCGAAAAATCTACAACTAAGGAAAGAAGAAGATAGTAGTTCAGAGGAAGACAAATGTGAAGCTTCCAAATCGAAATTCAGAAGTCCCTTTTTATGTTATAGTGACGATACTTCAAAGATTGCTTTAAAGGGGAAAACCTAAAAGATGATGAAGTTTGTGATGCAACATCGAAACCACCACGTGCTAAGAATTCAAAAGGTAAAGGTAAAATGTGATGACTACAAGTTGTGGAATGCAATCTTTTGTATTACCTTATTGGTATGTAATATTTTGAATCTTCGCCCAATGTCTGGGATTTGGATTATAGGACATTTAAAACAACATATATATCTAATATATGTTTCCTTTCATATATATTTTGATTCATTTGGTTTACATTTTGCATCCCCGTTGTTTTCCTTATCTGGATACTTGATAGACTTTAGGCCCTGTTCTTTAAGGTTTTTTGATGTAAAAAGGTACACATATATAATGCAAGTGATCAAATGAAGGTGTGCAAGTGATCAACTAGTAACCAAATTTTGACTAGACTTATCATACAAAGTCAACTGTTTGCTTGTTGGACTTTAGACCTTGTTTTGTAAGGTTGTTAGATGTAAGAAGGTACAAACATACATAAGTATGGATTGTGCAAGTGATAAACTGACAGTGCTCAAGTGATCAACTAGTATTCATTTTGACTCGACTTATCAAACAAAGTCAACTGACTGTCAAAGGGTACTATGTTCTTTAAGGTTGTTTGTGTATTTAATATAAAAAGTTAATAGTCATAAAGATACCATAACAACCAATGACTAATTAGGCAAGGCAATGTATCATCCTCATTTTCCTTTATAATTATCTCTCCACAAACTTAATTACCACAAACAACATACCCAAACATGTCTGATTACATACCAATCTAAATCCAAAGAGAAATATTGCTTAGGCTCCCTATGAGAGATCTATGTAGATGTCGTAAAGTCTGCAAGTCACTGAAATCTTACATTAACGCAAGAGATTTCTGTTTACAATACCGTTCTCACGAGGTTGCTAATTTCAACTTCATTTTACAATACAAGCAAGACATGGAGGGTATCATGTATAAGGTGGGTGCTAACTTAGAGTTCACACGTGTGACGAATTCAAGATTAAATTGTGTTAATCTGCATGTACTTGTAACTTCTGAAGGCATATGGTGGTTTATTTGTACATGCAATATTGCATTGGTCCTATGGAACCTAACCATGGACAAAAATGTGATAATCTTGTGTCCGTGGTATGAGCCTCCACATTCAAAAAAAAGTTTTTGGTTTTTGTGTTTCTCAAGCAATAAAGTACCAACAATTGGGGGTGTATAAAAAATCCGGTCATACAGGGACGTACATGCTCAGTCTCATACTTCACAATGAGAACACGTGTGCGGTTTGATTTACAATTCAAAAATTGTCCCCGAGGATCAATTCGTATATGTAGGGGGAGCCGCCAGGCAGTGGTGGCCGGTAGAATTTATTGGGTGTGTTCAGAAAAGTATTTTTGTGATCGTGGTAAAGAACATAAAAAGTATATGATTTTATCATTTGGTTTGGATACTCAACAGTTTACACTGGAAAATATCCCTTGAGAGATAACCAATGCTATTCGACCTCCATACACAGTCTCAGAACTAAAAAATTATCTGATAATCACAGGAAATGTTGTATTTCTTAGAGGACGAGTTAGTTGTGGTTGGGCCTTAGAGGTGGTTGATGGTTTGATTTCTTTGATTCGTACATCGTTCTTTCACGAAAGGGCTATTGAGCACGTGTCGAAGCTATTGGGGTTTTCAAAGAACGAGGATCCGATATTTGAAGTGAGTGTGAACCCACCAGGTCTTCCCCACATACTTGAAATTTCGGACAATGAGAACTTTGTAAACAACCTAGGTATTGAAGGAAGACCTGGTACTTTCATAGTCGGGCCCTAAAAGGAATCACTATTTCTTCTTAACAGTGAAGTAAGTGAAATTATAAGTGGATGATTTCTCTGGTTATCACATATGTTGCATTGTATTTCCTTTTTAATCTATTACTCTTTTATTTTTCCTAATGCATAATTGGTTAACTTTTTAGGTAACTGCACAATTTGTAATTTTTGTTAAAACATGTGGAAAATTTTTTACTACAGGGGGTGCACAAATTCTCATTTTTGTTAAAACAGGTGGAAATGTTTTTATTACAATGGGAACTGTTTACAACAGGGGGAACAGAAGTGATCCACTTTTTCCCAAAGTGCTCAACTTTTTGCATAAGTGATCAACCTTGTACTTAATTGATCAAAAATTTACTTAACTGATCTAGTATTTCCCTAAAAGAATCAACTTTTTATCCATAAGTCATCAACCATAAACATAAATGACCAACTGTATACATTACTGATCAACTTTTTCCCAAAAAGTATCAACTATATCAATAAGTGATCAACTTTTTCCCACAGACGCTAAACCTTTTTTTTTTCATAAGTGATCAACTATAAACATAAATGACCAACTGTATACTTTAGTGATCAATTTTTTCCTTAACAGATCAAGTTTGTTCTTACTTAATTGATCTACTTTTTCCCAAAAAGTATCAACAATATCATTAAGTGATCAACTTCTTCCCCCAAAAGATAAACTTTTTTACAAAAAAAGTGATCAACTTTATGCCAAAGTGATCAACTTTTTCCAAGAGTTATTACAAATAATTGCTAAACTTTTTAACATAACTAATAAACTTTTTTAAATTAGTGAACAACTTTTTCACATAGTGATCAACTTTATACAAAATTGAACTTTTTTACATGATTGTTCAACTTTTTACATCACTATTCAACTTTTTACAGCACTACTCAAATTTTTTGACAACTGATCAAATTTTAACTAAAGTGATGAACTAGTTTTCATAAGCGATCAACTTTTTTCTTATGTGAGCAACTTTTTGAATAAAAGCTAAACAGTATAAGTAACTATTTAACAAAATGGATAAACTATTTAACAAACCACATTACATAAGTGCTTACGTTACTGCTAAACAATTGTACATAGTCAATAGAACAAACAGAATAAGTAGCATAACGAAAGATGTTCCCATGACTGTCAAATGTTCCTACTATTGTTTGAACAAGTAGTTTCGATCTTGTATTTCCAAAAGAAATCTGAAAGATGCTCACGATAGGCTAATCCTGCTTGAAATAGATCACTCACTTCCATTTGCTTGTTTTTGGTTAGCATGAACAAACTTCTCATTACCCAAGCCCCAAAATCATCTAAAGGGCCAGCTTGCTGCGGAACATCAGTCGCGTAACGGAAAATGATCTTATACTTTGAAGGATCAATGCCTTTCTTACTCATTACATCATTGTCCTCAAGATATTTGGGAATGCGAGTCGCATAGGTTTGTGCACAGCCGACCCACCATTTGCGTGATTCCACTTGAGTTTCTAACACCACGTCAGGGATCATGGTGTCATAAATGGTTATGACACTAGAACGAATATTCAGTTCAGCAAGGACCCAATGGATGTTTTCTTGATTGATGGGGAAGTAAACCTATCATATAGAAAAAAACTATAAGTATAAGTCCTATTAAAGTAAATAATTTTACAAACCATGAAATTAGATCTAACCTTTTCAACACCATCGTCCATCTATGGAACGCCATAAGTTTTACCAGAACAATAATGGGACCGTAGTTCGTTAAGTTGAACAGACGTATTAAAGTAGCGACCAACCATTACATAATCTGGATCAGCTGATCGGTAGTGCAATAGATATAGAATCCATACTTCCAGGTGTTATCATTTGGAAAAAAAATTAAAAAAAGCATTAATAAAAGTAGATTAATTTATTTATAATATACTTATATAACATCCACTATTCTATCTAATGTAACTTATAGTATCCGAAAGCCAACCAGCTCGAACCCGACTGATACCCAACAATCGTTCCTAAAATTTAGCATTCATAGTTATAGAATCAGGGCCTATAGGTCCACGTTTTCTTAGGATTGTGCAAGTGTTGTTAGGATCTAAAGAAAGGGAGGAGATTAAAAACTAGAGAGAGAAAGTTAGAGAGAGAAAGTAGAGAATGAGAGAAAGAAAGACTAGATTGATGAAATGTGAATGAACAACTACCCTTCCTAACATGCTAAGAAGGGTATATATAGCCCACCCTACACGTGGGCTTTATGGGTTATACTTACATGACTAGATCACAAGCCCAATCTACGTATATATCGTTGGAGTGACCGATCCTTTCTAAATACGTAAAAATGTATTTCCAACAATCTCCCCCTAAGGGATGTCACTCCAAGTTACAATGTCCTAAATATTCTATAGCTCGTGATGTATGCTAACAATGATGTGACCGGGACTTTCTTTTGGTAAAACGTATTTCCAACAATCTCCCCCTAAGGGAGGTCACACCATTTTACAAAATCTTAAACCTAGGATACTATGCTTGATTCTTCGATCTTGTTCTTGTAAATATGTTGATGAGATCTTTGACTTTAGTCTTAAGCATGTTTCCTTGCCTTGACCGTGTGCATTCGTCACTTGTGATATTCGCCTCTTCGTGACTTCATGTTCCATATACTTATACCTTTATAATTCTTGAAAGCTTCAGAGTTTGATACAGCGGAAGACTTAACTTTTAGGCTTTCTTGAATTTGTTGAAGTCTTAAGTTCATAAAGTATAAGCATGCGAGGACGACTTCTTTTCGGATAGTACACCGTAATGCCACCTTCTTGTTACGCTGCATAAGACAGTTAGCAACAAAACATGTACACGGATGAAATGGCTTTGAACATTTCATTCTAATTCGGTAGCATTTTACATCCGCTCAGTGAAGACCGTTGGACAATATAAAATATCGTACTTGTGGCAGGTAGTTTCAATTAAGAACCTCCTTGACAAGATTTCGTGGGTAAACCCGTTCTCTTTATTCGACCGTCCAAAGCTGACTGCGAACATAAAGAGTGAATCATTTAGATAATATTATCCGCATGATTTGAAGCTGTCAATTCATGTTCCTGGAACAAGTGAAATTCAATTAAGAACCGCACCATCGTTGCTTTCCAGTTGTCACGAGCTTGATTCGTTAGAATCTTGCAAGTTACCTACCAAGTGTTGTTTGAGGTTAACACTAGAAGTATTTACACTCATCATTGTGAACACTAAGGTATCACTCTGAGTGTTCTAGAAAGATCACTAAGATATTGCGTAGAGGTCTGGAACGTGTTTAAGTTCAGTTAAGAATTAAACCACTGTTGCTTTCTAGTTATCACAAGTTTGATTCATAAAGAATCGCACAAGTCACCCACCATGAGTTTTTTGATATTCGCTCAAGATGGATTTCCATCTTCATTGTAAATACTTTTGTATTACTCGGATGTTCAGGTAAGATCATGAAGATTTTGCGTAGGACTCTTAAGATCTTTCTTACTTTTCACAGTGTGTGAAGAAGCAAGGAATAATGAAAGTGTGTCCTAATGATATATTTGATGATCTCAAATGGCTCTATACTCGATCGTGCATTTTGGATTTTAGTGATCGGAGGCTGGAGAGGAGTGCCACCATTTCAATACCAATTTATTCGGAGTGAATAAATCAATAGATAATGTGTTGTCTCCTTGTGATTAAAACAAATATCTTTTAGGAGATATCTGAGTTAGCTGGGATAGGTTGTGCATTACATCACTGGGTCCATGATGTCTATCTTCAATATCAAGAATCATTAAAAATGATCTCAATAGCATATGTATTGACCCGGTTTCTGCCTAATTGTAAGGAGGGCTTCTTTCTTTAGACCCTTTATCTTTACAATTCTTTTTCATTCTTCAACCCCTTCAATGCTTACCAATACGTCATAACTAGAACCTTGTTGTGATTATTCCAGTGCTAACCTAAGTACTTGGTCGGTATTCAGTTACATTCACAATCTTTCTCCATCTTTCCTAAGGACTACTATTTATAGCTATGGAATGTCCTTGGGAAGATTCCTCCGGTTCTAGAAGAATCATTGGATTTTAACCTATCCTACCATCCTTATGTCACCACAATCTTCACCGTCGTGAATAGAGATGTTTTGTGTAAGTTTATGTCACCATGAAATCCATTTTGACATCCAAACCCATTTTGCTCCCCCTTAGCATATGCCACGATATCCGAAAACATTTCGCACATGTCGGGATGAGCTATCACGTTAAGTCAAACCATTTGTGATTAATCATTTCCCATATTAAATCATATTTTCTCCCCCATATTAAAAATATCACCCAATCGATATTTTTAATATCAATTGATTTAATAGCATTTTAAGAAAATTTAGGAAGAAAAATGAAAATCCAATAATCTTTATGATTTTCAAAAGCTCCCCCTCAAATTAATGAGGGTGTACTTGAAACGTAAATTAAATACCTTTTAAACACAAGTGTAAGGTACTTATCACGTGCAAAGACCATATATGACAATGTATTCACAAGATTAGCAATTTACGAGGTTGGACCTGAATGATGGAGAACATCATATGATAGAATCACATGGTTCTTGTTGACGAATGTTGGTCGCTTCGTCACGTGTGAAGTTATCTCTTGACACCATGTCTACGATTGATATCGTTGTCTTGACACCAATTTGTGAACTTGGCACTTTCGGCATCGAAGATTTTGAACGCTTGACAATTGTTCCCCCTCAATTGTTGACCCGTGTTCTACTGAAAGAGTTGTAGTCGCTGTTTGAGTAGTCGCATCTTCGAGTATGTAGATATCAATAGTAAATTACTGCTGATTGTGGAAATGATAACTTCATAAAAACAAGATTTCTCTTGTTTTAACAAATAAATGCACTGACACGTCGTGTTAGATTGTGTTATTACGTAAACACAATCCCTTACATGGTTATAAAGTAAAACCATGCCCGAGAAAATTAATTCCCATTGTTGAGTCAAAGCTTTCCGGTGAAATACTTGACTTTAATATGAAAAGCGGGTTGTAGTCTGAAATAACTACAAGCCATAATTGAGCATGTTTTAAAACATTTGAACTTCTGCTCGAACTTTATTTATAACCCCGTGTCATTAGAATGACATTTCTAGGATCGTAAATATTATCGATTCCAGAAGACATGCTCTTTTTATCAAAACATTTTTGAACACACAATTTTGAAAGATTTAGAAAACCTTTTGAAAAATTCTTGATAAATTGTGTTCAAAGTTTTGAAAACCAATTACTTGAGCTTAAGAATTTGAATATCTTACTAAACGAGCTCAAGTCCGAGAAGTTGTAAACTTCCCGTTGTTAAGGATAAGTTACCATCGGCGATAAACTTTCCTTTTAATTGAAGAACGAGTCCTAAGTTGATATTTACTTAGAAGTCATTTTCATGAGCTTGAAAACTTTTGAATGTTTTAACTTAAATCTCATGACCGAGAAAAATGAATTTCTCGTTATAAGGAAAAGTTCTCTTATTTAAAAGATACACTTTCCTTTCTAAGCTTAAAACTTGGAATGTTTTAATACAAGCTCATGACCGAGAAAAATTTCCCGTTACGAGGAAAAGTTATCATTAAAGATAAAATTTTCTAAAATTGACGTCCGAGTTACAGTCTGATATTTAACTGTAAGTCATTGCGCACGAGCTTAAAAACTTCGAATGTTTTTAATAAAAGCTCATGCCCAAGAAAAATGAATTTCTCGTTGTGAGGATAAGTTTATCATCGGCGATAAACTTTCCTTTCTTTGAAGTCCGGGACATAATCGGAGATATGATTATACACCATTTAAACGAGCTTAAAAACCTTTAGAATAGTTTTAATGTAAGCTCTCCGAAAAAATTAAATTTCTCGTTAATGAGGACAAGTTTATCATCGACGATAAACTTTCCTTTCTTTGAAGCTTGGGTTACAATCTGTCATGTGACTGCAAGTCGTTGTGCATGAGCTTAAAAAACTTCTAATGTTTTTAATATAAGCTCATGCCCGAGAAAAATTAATTTCTCGTTGTGAGGATAAGTTTATCATCGACGATAAACTTTCCTTTCTCTGAAGATCAGGTCATCGTCTGAAATTTAACAATGAACCATATACACGAGCTTAAAACCTTTGAATGGTTTTAGTGTAAGCTCGTGTCCAAGAAAACTTAATTTCTCATTTGTGAGGGTAAGTTATCGTTGACGAGATAAACTTCCCTTTCTTTAACGTTCGGGTCACAGACTGTGATTTGGCTATGAGCCATTATTTGTGAGCTTAACCGCAAATCCCCTGAGATACTTTTTTCTTAGATATCAGCTTCTTCAGCAACCAAACTCTGAGAGTGTCCTTAGTCGTACGGTATACAAAGATTGGACCGCTGTGTTCTTATTGAACGTTAACTTTGGTACCTGCATTCTCATTAGAAAGTTGTATGCTTTTATGTGGGTTAGCGTTATCTATCTTAGAACCATGCGTGGATTCACAATTCTCTTTTCTTGTGCCAGAGGTGACCTGAGGAGATGATTCACTTGTCTTAGCTAGCAAACGTTTCCTTTTATAGAAAACCTTAAGTTCAGGCTTAAGTGATGTATCATCCTTTTCAATTTCCTCCCTAGTAGTCTTAGTAGAATCGGAGACTATCCTAGTTAAAGGGCACTCGTTTACTACAACAGTGAAAGTTCTACCCGTGGGTCGCCAAACTTTACCAATGGGTTTGATTTTAGCTAACCACTGGGATTTAAGTCTAGCATGGGAGTTCACCTCATTAAGTCATTTCTTGACACAAGAATCATGATTGGCTTTAAATACACATTTCCTACATGTTTTACAAGTAGCACATTTAATGTCCGAGTAAGATCTAGAATTCCTAGATAATTGATTGATGCTCCTAATGTATGATTTGCTACGGTTAGCAATGTTGGGTAACCTAGAAGGCATCTCACTAGGTTTAAAGTTCCTATCTCTTACTTGTGTCTTTTTCTTAGTTTCCCTCATACCAAATTTATGGCAAACGTCATTTGAACTAGTTCTAGACGTGTTCTTTGAACTATTATTAGAGAGGCTAGATGAAATCATGTGATTAGGTCTTGCTAAAGCTGATTTACTCACATTAGGCCTAGTTGGTGGAGTGATTGCTCTAGATTTATGAACCATATCAACTTGGGAGGCAAACCGCGGTCTCGAGCATTGACGTCGCTCGGATCTAAATGCGTTCGGTTGTCTAAACGACTGGTTTTGAGGCGGTTTCCCCAAGATTGATGGTTTTTCAAGCTTAGTGTCCACACTAGTTCCTTTAGTTTTCCTTAATTCATTTCTCAAAGCAGCTATAACAAAAACATTTTCCTGTACTTGAGCCTTTAAGGTCTCATTATCTTTAAACAATCTATCTTGTGATGCCAACTTAGATTCTAGCACCTTAATTTGTTTCAAAATATTATCTTTTTCAGCTTTAGAATCTAGAATTTTTTGATCCAATTTTCGTTCAAGAACAACGTTTGACTTTTCAAGTTTTTCAAAATAAATTTGTCCGTTTTCTTCGAAAATTCAAATTGGGCATCCTCAAGATGTTTAGATTGTTGAGCTATGATCATTTCAACCTCTTTAATCTTGGAATCGGAACCAGTTAACGAAGCAGTTATAAATCAATTATCATGATGTACTATAGCATTCTGAACAATCTCTCCCCCATTTTGACTCACATCGGATGAATCAGAAGTGGTAAAACTATCACCCTTTTCCATCCCATGTTTGTCATAATTAGATTGTTGAGCTATGATCATTTCAACCTCTTTAATCTTGGAATCGGAACCAGTTAACGAAGCAGTTATAAAGCAATTATCATGATGTACTATAGCATTCTGAATAATCTCTCCCCCATTTTGACTCACATCGGATGAATCAGAAATGGTAAAACTATCACCCTTTTCCATCCCATGTTTGTCATAATTAGGTTCGGAATGCTCAACATGCGATAGTTCATCGGCATAGACATCATATATCACATTTCGTTGTACCGTATTTGTAGGATCTTCGTCATATACAGGTATGGGGTCATCATGAGAGATGTCTATATCATTTCCTGACATGCTTCTTGTATCATGCTTTCCTCCCGATTCTATGCTCTTGCCCTCTTTAGGCTCCATGTTTTCAACCGTATGACCATTCTCCTCTTGCATCTGCATCGTAGATTCTTGCACTCTATTATCATACGCTTGCTGAATTTGGAATCTTTCATCAATTAAAGACGACACCAATGTCATGAATTTTAATAGTGTACCACGGAAATCTTGAATCTCGGTGTGTGAGTATTGAAAAAATTACTGGCATATCTTTGAGTTATCAGACTTACCGATATTAAAGTGGAAGAAGTGCGTAAGTTGGGTCACGAGAGCTTTATATGCAGATTCTTATGCAGAGTGATTAAATTCTTCTTTATGAAGTTGCTCAGCTAGTTGGTTCAAGTTGAGGAATATTGAGTCGATGAATATGTTACGATCTTGACCAAAGAGGGTCACAAATTCTCTTTCTCCTTGAAGCCATGAAAGGGTTACAAGATGAAACTGATGTAGTCGAAATAACGTTATACCACTTTCTCTAGCTGTGTTTTGCATTAGATGCAATTCTCCTTCTTGAGATGTCGAATTCAACGATCCCATTGAAATTTGATGGAAAATAAAGGTAAGGATTACTTGTCGATCGATCAATGAAAGAAAGTAATTGTGGTTGTTGTTCTAGATTGAATCCCTTTGAGTAGAGAAGAAAAATGACTAAATCCTCTAAATATTTGTTCTCGAGAAACAAAAAATTCCAAGACGAACAAAAACTCACGAAACACGTTTTTGAAAAATCATGGAATACTTGTCACTGTATCACAATGCCAAAATTTAATCCATCAGAATACCCATCGGAATAACCATCGAAATGTGATCGGAATGTCCTATCGAAAAGTGATCGCAATATGTGATCGCAATATGTGATCGCAATATGTGATCGCAATATGTGATCGCAATGTAGAAACCCTCAAACTTTGCGATGGAGTCTGTCGCAATACGTGAGCACAAGTTCCACTTTTCTCGGACAAAAGACCAAGTCGAGATTTTAAGCTAAAAAATGATCCAAACACCCAAAAATTTTGTGTTTTAACCAGAGTAACAATACCAAATCACTATCACAAGTATGTAGATGATTTGTATCAAGATTAAACCATAAAAACACAAAAAAAATTGGTTCAAATGATATAGATCAAAATAGACAAATCAATGATGAACAAACACAAGAACAACCCAATCAACCATGGCTCTTGATACCATTTGTAGGTCCACGTTTTCTTAGGATTGTACAAGTGTTGTTAAGATCTAAAGAAAGGGTGGAGATTAAGAACTAGAGAGGGAAAGTTAGAGAGAGAAAGGAGAAAATCAGAGAAAGAGAGATTAGATTGATGAAATGTGAATGAACAACTACCCTTCCTAACATGCTAGGAAGGGTATATATATCCCACCCTACATGTGGGCTTTATGGGTTATACTTACATGACTAGGGATCACGAGCCCACTCTACGTATATATCGTTGGAGTGACCGATCCTTTCTAAATACGTAAAAACGTATTTCCAACAGGGCCCCATGGGAAATAAAGGACCTTCTCCTTTTCCTTGTACAGTAGGTTCAGAATGTTTTTCGGCGTATGGGTTCTGTATCTCGGTGCATTTGCTTTTTGCCATAAATCCTACATAAACAAAATAATTACTAACTTCTTGACTTTTCCTCTAAATTTCAAAAACTATTCAAATCTTATGGTACATACCTGAGACCATTATGGAATCTCTTGATTATCAGCTCCATTCAATGGTAGTTTAATCTTCTTTAGTTTCTTTGTTCTACCTTGAACCTTCAGCTTAGGTTTTGATGACTCAAGGGGGGCCCTGAATGGGTCAAAAACATACTTACTAGGTTTAGTTTCACGTTGACTCTTAACTACTACCTCATAATCATAATTTTCTTTGTTATGAACTGACACATCCGCCATACTTGATGCCTGTTCAGCATGGTTAACCAACTTAGATGTAGACTTTATTTCTATTAACCCAACCAATGCCCTAATTTCTAGTTCTTCAAGTTTCTCTGCTTCAACTGCTTGTTTGTCGACAGAAATAATGCAACTATGTGATGTCACATATCCACAAGACAATTCTCTTGTCTGTAAAATTTATAGAGGATAATCATTATTTATAGTGAATCGAATCAAGATATATCAAGATGTAGTTAATACCTGAGTGTTATCCATAAATAAAATCCCATCGTCGTTACAAAAAGAGTCATTAGATAAAAAGTTATTTCCATATTTGATTTCATTTTTTTCAAATGGGGAGAAAACCTAGTAAATCCGCGATAGAAACAAACATAATATATATCAAATATAAGAAACTATGCATTAATAAGAGAATAACAATATGTCCGATTAAAGATATATTACCTCGTCATCCGGTATGGAATAAAGAAGTTGTTTGTCTTGTGGAAAGTCATCCACTGTTGGTCCTTTAAAATCTTCAAGGTTTGAATCAACTAGTGTTGATACCTAAAAAAAATTTAATAACTTTTTACAAAATTCAAGTAAATCAATTAACTATAACAGGGGGAAAGTTTAAATACTTCCCCTTGTATTTGTAATTTTAAGTATAATATGGGGAAAGTTGAAATACTTCCCCCTGTATTTGGAAATTTAACTATAACAAGGGGAGAGTTGAAATACTTCCCCCTGTATTTGGAAGTTTAACTAAAACAAGGGAAAAGCTGAAATACTTCATTGAAAATTTAACTATAACATGCAATTATAATTAATGATCGAATAAGGATGTGCATACCTTAATGTCTTCATCTGTGTTCTGAACAACAGTTACATTTACATCCATATCTACAAATACATCTGTGTTCTAAACAACATTTTCATTAACATCCATATGGTCATTTACATTAACATCGGCATCCTGCAAGCACTGAGTATGTTCTTCTTCTTGTTTTGAATAAGATATGTTCAGAACATCTTTGTGGAAATTTTGTTAAATATATGCAATATTCTGAAAATCAGGCGGAATGTTGGAATAAATATGTTACCTTTTCAATAAGATGTACTTCTTCAGTGTTTAGAACAACGCCTGAATCAACATTCGCAGACTCGAGTGTATTTAAAATCTATTTTGTTCGGTAAAACAATTAACTTGTAATTATAACTAAAATAGATGCCTAAAACAGGGGAAAGTTAAATATGTTACCTTGTAATTACCAATTGGCTCAAGATTTTCTTCGTTAAACAGTGACTCAAGATGTTCTTCGTTTAAAACAGTGCAATGTTCAACTTCATTTGGGTTTCGATCAGCAACAACACCAACATCCGCGGTTTGATTTACGCAAAACTTGTTTGCATCGACATCCTGAACATGTGTAAAAAAACTGTTTTTGTTATTTATATCAAAGAAACATGTTTCATGAAAAGGGTCTAGGTTTATAAAGTTAAAAATGATATTCTAAAAAATATTCACGGACCTGTGTTGTATTATGTAATTCACTCTTGTTGACAAGATCATCAAGTTCGGACAATATTATATTCAATTCATCTTTCACTTGAGTAATCTTTTGAAGAATATAATCTTTGTAAATTGTAGAGGGGTTGCTACAAGACTGCTCAAGCTTAGCAATATGATCATAGACCTCACACTTCAAATGATCAATCTTCTTGGAAAGATCTATAAAACAGGATGATGAAGATCCATAATCAATGCCCTCGCCGACAACTACTTGTGGAGCTATTCCTTGTGCACCTCGGGATGTTCTTTTCAATATGTAGCGAATCAGGCTGTTCTTCATTGATTGGCCTAGATGGTCCACCTTCTTCATTCGTGGATATCATAACAGCACTTGTATCAACATCGAGGCATATTCTTTTAAGTTTGTTTTCCATTAACATCTTGAGCTTATAACCGGACCTTTTTTTATTTACTATATACAACCTTGAACTATTTCCAAGATAATATAAAGTAGAAATCCACCACTGTTTTCTTTCCTCTAGAGGGGTCGGCTCTAGCTTAAGAATAGGATTTCTAAAATCAAATAAAAAATCATGTTCGGATTTTGGAAATGTAATCTCATCACTCCATGCAACACAACGAGGTATTACATCAGCTTCCTTAGACCACCAAGAATTTGAAATAGAAATTTTTTTTCCAATAACCATACCTGAAATAAATAAGCACAATGAACTAAGAAACACTGAAAGGCGATACATAATTAATTAATGATTTAATAAAAATAAAATTACTAACCTTTAACGGAAAAACAAAACCTTGCAAAGTATATGTGAAGACATATGTTTTACCTAATAAAACAATCTTTTTCAAATGATCCTTGTAGTACTTTGAATCATGATTGTATACGCGTTTGTGAAACTCCTGCCACGTATACTCACCCCAAAGAAAATTGTTCCAAGATTCAAAATCCTCAACAAGATTAAACAACTCATTTGGAAAAACTCCACGTAACTGATAACCCATGAATACCTAATTTAACTCATATAACAGACAAACCCTCACAGCATCGGTATCCGATAGTTTACTAAAAGCAACATCGTCCATAATAATCTCTTTTATTTCTCACCCCCTTACTCTATTGTTTCCTGGAAAGACACGTTCCTTAAATTCAGATTCAAGATCCTCAAGTTGATCTAAGGAATAGTCACCAAAACGGAACCCAGTAACAAAACAGTAATCCTTTTTGCTAAACTCCAAACTATTTTGCCCAAAATCAAATATAAAAGGTTTATCGGAAGATGGTTTGTCATTGGATCTTTGAAGTTGAAGGAGATGGTGAATCATATGGTTATCATGTTCTACTATCCTCATATCTAACCAAGGACCAAACACTGTTCTTCGGAACAAATTAAGCCGAGATTCTTTCATAGACAATTTTGTCTTTATGGTTGTCAAATATTCTAACTTACTTCGAATGACAACCTTTGCATCATATACCTATTTCATAAACAATTAGAGTGAGTTTTGAGGTAAACCTATGGAAACCCTAATTTTTAAAATGTAATCTGTTATATACCTATTGTATTAACTAGATTGGTGCTTCAATTAAACAACATTATGCTAAAAATTCCAAAAATGCATATTAAAACTACATGTACAATTGCAGCCATCTACAAGAGATATGGTATGGATCTGGTAAACTTAAACCACCGACACAATGAAGGATGGGATGGCTGCAACGACGATGAATATTGTTGGCTAAAAATGGAGAACTGTACTTTCAGAATTTGGGGGGGGGGGGACGAAGATGAATGTCATGTTAGTGAAATTAAAATGTTGATGAATTAGTTATTTGGATTTAAGGGTAAAAATTGGTAAGTTAGAAATTGTGGAAGGGGTAAAATTTACAATTTTAGGCACGGATATCAATATAGAGTATTTGTTAAAAAGGTACTAACATGGTTGATCATTTGGTGGTTGAGCGCCGTCAGTTGATCATTTACCATAGGACACATGGCAAGAATATAGTGGAGTTGAGCAGTTGTGCATTTTTTTTATGACCAAATATGTCAAAAGCTTAAGCCTTGACCATGTAGTGGATGGAGGGTGGGGATTTTGACCATTTTGGTCTTTTTCCCTTTTGTGATTTGAGTAGTTACTATGCAAATCTTGGGTAAAAGTTATACAATACCATCGTACTTATCAAAATGTACCGACTTTAAACACTTACAATTTAATCGTTAGACATTACCAATGAACTTTCAAATTGATGGTAGCTTTACCAATCTTACCCCTATATTACCCTTAAATTCTTTAACATTTTATATTCTATTAAAAAAACTCAGATCAGTACCAAACAATGGAGGCCTCTCCTTGCTGACTATATCCAATCTTGTACATCAACCGAACATATCTGATTCATTCAAATTCATATTGACCACATACCACAACAAGATCAATATAGCTCGGTAATCAAGTTCATGTCACTCTATATACAAAACCACATACCCATAGTCAAACGAACCCTACAAAACCTCACAAATGATGTTCCACTCGTAAGATTTTTGTAGACATGTTTTTCACTTCCATGATTGATGTTGCTAACGATCTCAACATTCCATCATACTTATATTTGCGTCTCCTGCGGCTTATCTTGGTTTTTTCCTCCACCTTACAACCTTGTCATCCGATGAGACTGGTGCGGACTTAATGTCTCAGTTAAGGGTACAATGTTTTACCACCCCTGTACCATCGAACTCATATCCATTGAATTGTATCAAGAAAAAAGATCTTGGTTACTCGTGCTTTGTGCATTACGCGCTTAGGTGCAAAGAGACCAAATGTATTGCAATCGAAATGTTTTGGGAGCATGGGGGGGGGGGGGGACGAAGATGAATGTCATGTTAGTGAAATTAAAATGTTGATGAATTTGTTATTTGGATTTAAGGGTAAAAATTGGTTAGTTAGAAATTGTGGAAGCGGTAAAATTTAAAATTTGAGGCACGGATATCTATAGAGAGTATTTGTTAAAAAGGTACTGACATGGTTGATCATTTGGTGGTTGAGCGCCGTCAGTTGATCATTTACCATAGGACACATGGCAAGAATATAGTGGAGTTGAGCATTTGTGCATTTGTGTATGACCAAATATGTCAAAAGCTTAAGCCTTGACCATGTAGTGGATGGAGGGTGGGGATTTTGACCATTTTGGTCTTTTTACCTTTTGTGATTTGAGTAGTTACTATGCAAATCTTGCGTAAAAGTTATACAATACCATCGTACTTATCAAAATGTACCTATTTTAAACACTTACAATTTAATCGTTAGACATTACCAATGAACTTTCAAATTGATGGTAGACTTTACCAATCTTACCCCTATTACCCTTATATTCTTTAACATTTTATATTCTATTAAAAAAACTCAGATCAGTACCAAACAATGGAGGCCTCTCCTTGCTGACTATATCCAATCTTGTACATCAACCGAACATATCTGATTCATTCAAATTCATATTGACCACATACCACAACAAGATCAATACAGCTCGGTAATCGAGTTCATGTCACTCTATATACAAAACCACATACCCATAGTCAAACGAACCCTACAAAACCTCACAAATGATGTTCCACTCGTAAGCTTTTTTGTAGACATGTTTTGCACTTCCATGATTGATGTTGCTAACGATCTCAACATTCCATCATACTTATATTTGCGTCTCCTGTGGCTTATCTTGGTTTTCTCCACCTTACAACCTTGTCATCCGATGAGACTGACGCGGACTTAATGTCTCAGTTAAGGGTACAGTGTTTTACCACCCCTGTACCATTGAACGCATATCCATTGCATTGTACCAAGAAAAAAGATCTTGGTTACTCGTGCTTTCTGCATCACGCGCTTAGGTGCAAAGAGACCAAATGTATTGTAAACCGGTGGGGACCGGTTATTGATCATGTTGGACCAGTTAAATGGCATGCAAACCGCTCAAGTCATGAAAAGATTAACGAATGTTTGGACCGACAACCTTCGTTATCCGTTGTTTTTCTATGTTTTGGGAGCATAGGGAGCAAAATCGAAATGCTTTTGAGATGGTGAATGAGCTTGGATTGAGTGTAGAGATAAGGTCAACATGTGAGGAGAATGTGTGGATTGTGGAACACAAATAATTCTTTTAGTGGCAATATATGTAATTATATTAAAGAAAATAAGGGTAATAGAGTCATTTCAGGGTAAGATTGGTAAAGTATACCATCGGTTTGAAAGTTCATTGGTAATGTCTAACGATTAAATTGTAAGTGTTTAAAGTATGTACATTTTGATAAGTACGATAGTATTATATAACTTTTACCCGTAAATTTTTATACTCCGCAGTCTATAAAACAGAGATGATTTGCGTATTTCAAAAATTAAAAAATATTGATTGGGACGCTTGTCAAGACACATTTTAGTGTCTCAATCAATTTTAAAAGTGTCTCAATCACTTTCTTACATAAAACACTAAACAAAGTTTGGTTTATTTATTTTTTTCTTAAGTAATTACTTTATAATGTTTCACGTCTCAAGTTTAATTTTGAGAAATGCTACATTCACACCCATCTCACATAAAAATTTCACATATATATGTGCCATGTGAGTTGCAACAATCATATTGTATTATACCATTTTTCTTTGATTTTTGTTGATAGCAAATAACCTTTTTAAAAATAAATATTTTTAAAAAGATGTTTAACTTGGTTTGAGTATGTGTTACGGTGAGTTTAAAGTTTAGCTTTGACGTGGTCCACTTCAACCTCGTGTATAAAAATCAAAAACCATGTTTAAGAAAAGAAAAGAAGTTTGTTTTGTTGTGAAATGTTGGTTCTGCTGTATGTAATGATGACCAAACTCATTATCGTCACCGTAGTTTCATTTCAGCATTCGCTCTTTCACCGAGTTAATCACAAATAACCGTAGTAATAATGACCTTCGATATAATCCGCAGAGAGTGACGGCTAGTCTTGTATTTTTAGACATATCTAGAAAAATGGAAAAAAAAAAGTGTGGACTAAAAGGGTATTCAATGTTTTTTATTGGACAAGAGTGTTGATGAAGAAATTGCTATTTGTTGTGTTTAAGTTAACAGCGCATGTTTGGTTTGTACTTTTTCTGTTTGAAGTTTTAGTAATCATATGTTTGATGGCTTTCAAATAATTAAAAAAATATCTGACTCGGACATATTGGTAGAGCTTTAGACGTACCAATACGTTTATGATGGAGTAGCACTAGCAGTATCTATAGTTGAGACTTGAGAGACTGATTTTGTTGTTGCAATAATACTCAAATAAGTACTCTCAAAATACACAGTGAAATAGTCATAAGATGCCATTAGGGGTGTCGGAAAAGTTGACCCGACCCGAACCCGACCCGAACCCGAATAAGCCTATTCGGGTCGGGTCACTCGGGTTAAAAAATATATTCGGGTCAATTCGGGTTGACCCGAGTTCTAATTGGCCTCGGGTTCGGGTTAATATTTTTTTGCCTTGACCCGAATTGACCCGACCCGAATTGACCCGAACCCGACCAACCCGACTTGACCCGAGTTTTTTAACACATTTTACATTGAAAATCTACTCAAATAATCCAATTTTTATTTTTTTACTCATATCCGGGTTGACCCGAACCCGAGTTGACCCGACCCGAATTAACCCGACCCGAGTTGACCCGAACCCGACTGACCCGAGTTCTAATTAGGCTCGGGTTCGGGTTTGATTTTTTTTAATCTTGACCCGACTTGACCCGACCCGACTTGACCCGAACCCGGTTGACCCGACCCGATTCCCCCCTTAGATGCCATGGTACGATGGAAAGGTGTCAAGCTTCTCAAATAGCCCATCCCAAAAGAACAAAGGAATAGCGAATGGTTGTAAAAATCAAAAGTCTAGTCAAGCAAATCTATGTGATAATGTTTACCAAGTCATACACAAAAAGTCTTCTAAAAAGCTTTTACCCCAATAGCAAAAACCTCTAAAAATGACTTTTTGAAATAATAAAAAGCTTTTCATAGTTTTTACCATTATTCATGCTTTTAGTTAAGAGAAATCGGGTACATGTAAATTCACCAACTCTCAAAAATAAGTTATTATGTGTTTTTCTAACTAGTTTTGCCGAGTGTTTTAGGCTTAGGTCTAGCGGTGACGTGCTTAACATCTTGTCGGTTTTTTTAACACTATCAATCAATATAGTGTAATAAGACAATCAACTAATACAACAAAATATACATTATTTAAACACAAATATAATCCACAATACACTTACACGCAAGAACAAAAATAAAAGAAGCGAGTCCTCTGACCAAGCGACTTGAGCTCCAAATGTGGGAAGACATGCGCCGTTGGTGCCGTAAAACGCATCTTCAGATGTTTGTTATACTTGGTCTTAGCATTTTTTTTTTCCGAGCCAGAAACTTAGCTTGATGTTTTGATGCGTTGCCTTTTTTTTTTCTCTCTCTTGTTAACACTTGAGAGTAGTTGAAGATCGTATGCACTACTAATCCACGAAGGGTTTTTTTTTGAACATCCATGAAGGTTGAGTATACACGTAAAGCTAATTGTTACCTAAAAAAGCTAATGTAGGTTATTTTCTAAACAGGTCACTGGGATCACACATAAGATCGAGGTTGTAGCTTATGTTTTAAGTAAAGCATTTCAAAAGTATGAAGACAACGTGTATGATTACAATATAGTAAAAACAGTCAGTGTTACTATAAAATAGACAGTCCAACCTTGAAGTGATAAAAGAACATAAAAAATAAAAGAACGGTCAAAGACCAAAGAAAACAACACATACATGTGAGCTTAATTGGCTTTAGTCATGTGGTTACTAACCAACTCTTGAACGTGACTTGTGGGATTCTAATACAAACTGTAATGTGTTTTTTAATCACATTTTGCTTAGCTGTAAGGCTCCTTTATCATTGTGTAACTATACTCTTATGTTTAAGAATAGTTTGTGTATTTGGAAAACCAGCTAAAGGCATGAGTTGTAAATTTTGAACACATTTTACATAATATGATTTGTAACTGTAGCTTAAAATCAGTAAACTTCATATAAGAGTAAATTGCAATAACGGTCTACGTGGTTTATCCAAATCGCAAGTAGTTTTTACTACATAAAATGCAGTCGTAATCTGTGTAAGAAACATTTTGTTCGGATACCTTTTGCCGTTAAATAGAAAAGACTAATTGAAGTGAAAAGTTAAAGGAAGAGTGGAAGACACGTTTATTTTAGTCATTAGTAGTGAAACCAAAAGGTTTACTGTATTTGTATTGTCAAAAACAAACCACAAAGAATTTTTTTTTCCAACTTGCTTTTTTTTTTTTTACAATTTACTATTGTTATCCTGAATTCCTGATCACGGTATAATTGTGCTTAGTTAATCAACTCTTAAAAGCAAGTTTTAAAATGCGCGCCTTTGCGACGTCAAGGTGGGGCAAAGGCGTGAGGCGTGGCCTCAGGGACGAAGCCAGAATGAAATATGATCGGGTGCACAAATTTTTTTGAACCGTAACATAACATATGTAGAAACTGAATTGAAACAAAGGATAGAAACATGTTCCGATTTACTGGGTGCATTTAAGATGCAGTTAGAAAAATCGATGTTTTCTTCACAAATTAACACTACACATAAAAAATCCATAGGGGTCACGGGCACCCGCGGGAACCCCCTAGCTCCGTCCCTGCGTGACCTCCACATTAAGAAATAAATCTTGGCGTCAGCGTTAGGCGTGGCATGGGATAAGGCGGAAAAAAACGAGTAAAAGCGGGCAAATGCACGAGTTTTTTGAAAAAATTTGAAATTTTTTAAATATTTAAGAATTTTACTTGCGTTTACTAATATTTTCAACTTTAGTTCAAATTTATAAATGTTTATAACTCGTATAATTATAAATATGATATAAAACTAAAAATTTATAATCATATGTTGCTGCCTTAAAAACGTCGCGTCAATACGCCTTACACAAAAACTCAAAGCTTAGACTCGCCACCAAGCCACGGCTTATCCTATCTGGAACCTTGCTTAAAAAGTCTAGGCTTACTGTTTATTACTATGATGAGGTCCATGATGCTTAAACTACACGTCTAGACTGTCTGATACTCCGTTCTACTGTGTAAAAGTGGGGTAAATAGTTGCAAAGGTAACTCTTTACTATTTCAAGTCAGAGTCTTCGTTACGATTGCCTCATGCATTAACTTTAACATTTTCTTTTACTCCGTATTATTTGCTATCTAGTCCTTGGTGAACGGTGATTACTACGGATGGGGTACTATTATATAGGTTTGGTGAATTTTTAACCGATGATATACAATTCACGTTTTCTTTCTTTCTTTACTTTAAAAACAAGACATTTGTATTTTATCAAATGATTAACTCACTTAATATTAGGGGTGGCAATTATCGACACGACACGATTAATGACACAAACCCGACACGAAGTTAAATAGGTTTGGGTCAAAGATAAATAGGTTTGGGTCAAAAACAGGTCAACCCGTATAACTCGTTTAATAAATGGGTCGTGTTTGGGTTGAATAAGTATTAAACAGGTCGACACGTGAACCCGTTTAAGTATATATAAGCCTTTAAAAGTAAATATATAACTTTAGTCTTATGTTAGATTTTGATTAAATATATTTTATTATGTAGTTAATAAGAGTAATTAGCATTATAATTCACATATCATATTTCTTCACATATTCATATCCTTTTTTTCATATAAATTAATCTGATTGACAAACATCAACCTTATTTACCGCTTGACATATTTACTTAAACAGGTTAAACGGGTCAAAAACGGGTAACACGTGTTATGCAGGTGCGGGTTAGGGTTGAGTTTCTTGACACGATTAATAAATGGGTCGTGTTTAGGTTTAGGTTATAATAACACGTCAACCCGCGAACCCGAACAGGTCGACACGAACACTACTCGATTGCCACCCCTACTTAATATGTTATCACATGTCCAATTAATCAACATTTTTATTAATATATTGTCTCAAAGTTTCACCTAAGGGTTTTAATATTTTCTACTATTCAAGCGATCAGCAACCTATAAGTGATCAATTTTATCTTAAAAATTTAAAAAGTATTAAAAAGTACAAAAGTACACTGTACCTTTTGGGTATTTTTTCAATTTCTAAAGTAAGATTAATCACTTATATGTTGATCAGCCGTCGGTTAATCATTTGAAAAAAGAAAATGTTAAAACCCTAAGTCAAATTTTGGAAAAATATATAAATAAAAATAATTAATCAGTTGGACATGTGACAAAATACTAAATAAAATGATCAGTTGAAGAAAAGAAAAAAGGTTTTTTTATAAGTAAAAAAAATTATAAATTAAATATCATAAGTGTACTTCTGTCCATTTTTATACTTAGAGCATGTGCAATGGCACAAGTTGTTTATAGCTTTTTACAATTGTAAATAGTCTTTCCACAAGGTTTTTAACAATGCAACATAAGCTTTTTGAAAAGCTTTACATCAATGACTTGATATACACCAAGTCATTCTTCAAACTTTTACTTGCAAATGCAACATAAGCTTATTGACCATTTAATGCATTAAATGCACCAAGTCTTAAGAATTTGGTGCATTGTAGATGCTCTTAGCTCTTTTTTTTATGTCACAAATCTTTTAGTAGAAGCTAAACACTACATAAATTCTTTGGGTCAAGATGATACCGGTAACAGTGCCATCTCTGAGTTTTAGGAAGTCGCTGCAAAATTAGGTTGAACAATAAAAACAAGGCCTATGGTACATTTTTTCCATATATAATGAGAAACAATTGTTTTAGAAGTGCTTTGTAAGCCTTTTAGTCGCTTTTATAGATAATATATATCAAGGTTTTGTTAAACAAGGATAAGAATAAATCGAAGTTCAAATTCCGTTCATTTCTTCAGTTAAAAATTTAAAAAATCAATTTATATCTTTTTCTTAGACTAAATATCTGATAAATCGTTGATCCTTATGATACTTAAATTAGCATATATATATCCAACCAATCATAATCACCCATGTTTTAAAAAACTCACTTTCCACTATTTTTTAAAAATTAAATATCTCACACGGTAAATCGTCAAACGAAAAAAAATACACAATTGTGACGAGAATTAAATCATCTATCTATCGAGGGGCACATGTATATACTTTCGACGAACTTTTTTTTCGACATTTTTTTCTTAAGTCATGTCTGGAGAGAATCATATATGATTCGTCACGAATCATATATGTTTCGTCACGAATCATATATGATTTTCAGAAAATCATATATGATTCGTGATATGAATCATATATGATTTTCTGAGAATCATATATGTTTTTTGACGAATCATATATGTTTCGTGACGAATCATATATGATTCTCTAGACGTGATTTAAGAAAAAAAGTCAAAAAAAAGTTCGTCGAAAGTATATACATGTGCCCCTCGATAGATAGATGATTTAACTCTCGTCGCGATGATATGTTTTGTTTTACGTAACGATGAACGGTTTGTGAGATATTTAATTTTTAAAAAATGAATTTTTTTTTACATGATAAAAATGGATGGTTTTGATTGGTTGGTTGAGTATATGCTAAACTAAGGGAGGTGATTTGCACACTACATAAAATGATTGACACACTCAAAATATGTGTGTGTTGACAATTTTACCCTTATTGCTTGTGTTAAAAGTTGCCCACATTGCTTAATGGAAGGGTACAAATGTCAACACATACACATTTTGAGTGTGTCAATTATTTTATGGAGTGTGCAAATCACTTCCCTAAACTAAAAGTATATGAGGATTTTTTTCCTCCTTATGTAAACTAATTATAATTATACCATCGTGTCGGAAAATAATTGGCCTCAATCTCATTGACAATTGATACAGTATCAAATCGTAACTATAAGTAGTGTGTAGTGAAAAGCTTAAACATTTGCGTTTTCTATATAACAAGTAGAAAAAGAAAAAAGCTATCTTTGTACAAAACTACAAATAGATGTAACATACGATTTTCTGTGTCAGGAAAACAAGATTACAAAAAGTCTACTAATTGCTATGAAGAACACCAGATAATACAAAGATGGTACTAAAAGACCACCAAATGCAAACTGTTAAGGCATCTCTCGTAGAGTGTCCTTATGTTCTTGCCCGGAAAGCAGCAAAGGGGTGTGATTGCCATATTGATCGTGTTCATAATTCGTTTAACGACCAGTGTGAGGAAATATCGATTGAAATACAATAACCTTCTCTTCTTATTTTGGTTTTAGCTATTGTCCATAAAAAATGAATATGATTGTAACCTCTAACAAGTTATGTACCTTGCAATATTTCCAATAATGAATGATAACAGGTCAATGAAATAAAATTATAATGATTACGATTGGTGTCATTGTAGAAATTAATGTTTGAATCGTAGACAAGATGATAGTTAAGTATCCTGAATATGATAGCGAGGATGTGGACCTTAAGATTTAAAGCACCCTACCATTGAGGAAATGTTACAGTTTGCAGCATCAATTATTCTACTTTAATCGACATAAATATCGTTTGTATCGTCGTATATACATTTGATCATGGAATCTAAATGTCCAACTGTCCTTTCATTATTGTCAATACTATGTACGTAACTGTTAAGATAAAATTTAACATGTATATTACATAGACGGTGACATTTGGGCTCAACTAAATCTTTATCATCATCTTCTTCGATTATCTTGTCACATCACATGGTTAGAAAGAGTTTGATGGAACAAAAAATTAAAGATTATATCATTTTCCAGCTTACATATACTGATATGGAGTACTTTTTTAAGAACAATGACGAGTCCATGAACTAACTTTGAGATCATAACTTATCGTACATCTGATTCAACAAGAGCTATACATAATTTCGTTGAAGCTGGGCACGAAGAATGTAACTAAGATGCAAACGGTAACACGTCAAGCCGATAGTAAAAGAACTGCTTTAGAAAAGACGCCGGGCATAAATGCTAATTGTCCCACGGTTAATAAACATCAATCTGTCCGTTAGGTTTTATCCAAGGAACTCACCACGAGCATGTCTCAACTGTTCGTAGGTGTACGTGCATTATCGTTCATAGGCAGTGCTTAGCTATTCCTCCAACAATCCGGGATGTGCTCTCAATCCTAAAGTAGTCGTAAACAATGATCCTTATGTTGTTTTGGTCCAAATACGGGTTTGAAATCGTTGATTACTAACTACTGTAAATTACTTCCACTTCATGATTAAAAATTTAGAAATTACTTATTAAATTGAGTGACTGTAATTTTTTTACTACTCCGTAGTCCGTATGACCATATCAACACGCACTTATCACTATTTTATTTGTTCATAGCGGATAAAAGGTTAAAAAAATCCCAGTATTTTGGTCAATAGTGCATTGAAGGTAGTTGGGAACAAGTGTTTGGTGAATGTAATATCTTCCCCCAAAGACTTCTATTTATTGTCTGCACGTGTGTGTCTGCCATACTCCATGCCTGCAAGCTAACGGTAAAATCTGAAAACTATTGTTACTACTATGTTTACACTATAGTAGCAGTATATGATTTTTTTTTTGCATGTTCATGTATTCGGAGTTACGGACCAAGAAGTGCAAAAGACTTTAAATTATATATGTTTCCAAGCGGCGTCGTAACTGAACTACGTAATAATTAAACACGACAATTAAACATATAACAAAGAGGCGGATTCAGGCAGTCATAGTCGAGAGGCAAAGTTTGAAATTTTTTACATACTATACTAGGAATTGGTTGATTAAGGAGAAATTCGAAAAATAACTGGATAATTTTAAAATTTTACACTGCATTTTTTTTTACTAAGATGGTACGTGCCATCTCCCCCTTTTCTCCGACACCGGTAACAATGAAGCTTCGAGTTTTATGAGTTATTTGTCACCTCTCGTCCACTTGAATTAGCGTTCTTTTAGCAACTTGCAAGTGAATTTGGAGGTCTTAACTATAAGAAATTGTACATATTTGAAACCCTTAAAACTTTGAGGTCATCTGCTAGCATTTGCATTAATGGCAATGCCAAATATACGTGACCGACTCGGTTATTTGAACTATCTCCTTAGGCTACATACGGTACAAGTCCGTCCACCTGAAAATCTTGTGTCACTCGACTTAAAAAATTTTAAAGGACGCAACTTCAGTGTTTAATGTTATTCCGAGTTTTATACGTTATCTTCATTCTTCAGTGTTTTAAGCCAAAAGGACAATATGTTTGTTAAGGTTCAAAAGAATTATGCCCATCATCATATTATTGGTTTGATTCCATCAAATGTTGACCCTGGAACACTCCAAAGACCAATTTCAGTTTGACTTCTTGGGAACGGAAACGCATAATTGACCACATTTTTTATTTATCAATAGACCATGCTCCTTATTTAACATTTAATTTACTTACAATCAATGTCTTAATATCCGGTTATTTAGTTGATTCAGTGTAATAGTCGGCTCATCGGTTAACAATCTTGGATCGTCGATTAAACAGGTTTTATGCGCACGTATTTTTTTTATATTTAATAGATAGTGTTGTATGATTTTATAAATATGTGACATTATTTTTAGAGCCTAGAGTATCATAACGCACCTCCGGCGTTCTACCAACGTGTCTCGGCGTTAAGGCGTGTTATGATACCGAACATCTTCAAAACCAACGTCGTTACTGGTCAGCGTTCACCCACCAATGCGCGTTGATGGGATTTAAAAAATAAAATACAACTTCCGTTTATGCTCCCATGGTTTGTGTTTGAATAAAATAGCTCTTGTTTGTCTTTGATCCGATGAAATGTCGAGTTTTTGATGTTTTCAGAAAGAGTTTTTTATTTTTTATCGTTTTTTGTTGCAGGCGACTGTTTGGTGAAAGAGGTGACACACGAAAGAGATGAGACCCTCTTATATAAAGCCGAAGTACATTTTTTATTGTCCAATATTTAAAAAATAAATAAATTCAATGCTTTTAAACACATGTTAGTGGTTTTTTTTAATTTAAAGTATTTTCTAAATAACTGTAATGTGTATTTTATTTATTTAAAATATGTATTTTTATCTAATAAATAACATCTTAAGTATGATCACGAGGTTTTATGAAAAATAAAAAGTGGTGTTATTTTGTGTTATGGTACCAGAGGTGTTTCGACGTGTTGGTGTTATTTTGTAAAAACTGATGTGACGCTGAGGTGGTTGAGAAAAAGTAGTGTCATGGTAGGGTTCTTATGTTTAAATTTTTTTCCCGAAAATAGCAAAAAGACACATTCAAAACAACAACCAACCATACAGCAGATACATCACATGACAAAAAAAACTTAAAAGTACCAACGCCACACAATAACAAACCACAAAAACTAGCTCTAGACCACAAAAACACACCAAACAACCTAAAACCGAGAGTCATACTATCACATTGACAAGAGTAAAGCTCACCTACACATGATCATCACACTCGCTATAATACGATGAAATGTTTAATTAAATCGATAAAAAAAACTGAGTATTTTTCGATAAACTTTGATTATTAAGTTATAAATTATAACAAAAATTTATAAAAATAATCATCTACAATTTCACTTTATATTAAATTATAATAATTGATTTTGTAAGTTTTTTTTAACCCTAATGTACCACTCTACAAAATTATACTAAGGAACATTAGTTCTCAACATCTCATCATTTTATCTTTTGATTAAACTTAGACATTGTTATCCTAATATTATTAATCCAAACACAATATTACTTGAAATCTTAGAAAGAGAAAGAAAGAAAACTAGAAAGAGAGAAGTGGAGAGAAAATGAAGAGAGAATGGTTATTTACTATGTGAAAGTAAGATTCAACAACCCCTCCCTAACAAGCTAGGGAGGGTTTATATAGTGCCACGCCTTAGATGGGTTATGGGTTTAAGATACGGGTCGGGCTTGGCTTATCTTGGGTTTAAGCCCCGAAACCTAGACAATATTAGCTTAAAGTTCAAGCCCGTTTAACCCGACTAGCCTATTAAAATATAAGATCGATAACGACTAAGATGACCTATTACTTCTTGCTTGATTATATAATATATAAGGCTAACAATCTCCCCTAATGTATAGTCATCTTTTAAACTCTATTCTTGATTGACCGATTATATTCTTGTGGAGGTGATCTTCATTTTATTTTTCGCTTCTTTGGTCTTGTATCTTGGTCTTGATCTTGGTCTTGATCTTGGTCTTGATCTTGTTTGTAATGGCTTCGTTCCTTCATGCTTTTGTGATATTGATCTTGAGCCTTTATCTTTTGACTTTAAGTGCTTGAGATCTTTAGTCTATCCTGGTCTTGAATCGACATTCTTGATCTTGCCATCTTGCGATCATGTGTCTTCACCCACATGTTCATACTTTTCATCATTTTGGAAGCTTGAATTAGTTTATAGCAACAAGGTTAACAAACTCACTATATTTCTGCTATATATACTTGGGCTAACAATCTCCCGTACATACGCAATTTTTTTTTTTTGACTGTAAAGTATCGGTGGTTATCAGAGTTGCGGAAGTCTTTAACATAAGCTTTCCTGATGTTTAAAGTACAACATTGTATCTTGAACATAGGCATGTGTGACAACCGCGGTTTTGAGGTTTGTCACTTAGTTTTATTTTGTGCAAGTTACATGTCTTTACGTGTTTATGTACTAATTGGTGTGTATAGATTGTGGTTTGGATATCGTTTCGGGTACAGGGTACCTTGTGAGTGAAACGGTGTGTGATGATTTCATGTTCATGAGCTCACATGGTAGTGACTATGAAATGAGATGGTGTTATTTAGTGGCTTTACGTATACGTATATGTATTATAGAAAATCGTATTTTTACGGTTTAGGGTTTTGCATTTAGGGGTCTCGGAAGAGGTATTTAGCCACGGGAGTATTTTTCAGGATGGTTTTAAGTCATTTAGGACTTAGTTAATTTGTTTATTTCATATTTCAAGAGTTTTTTATAAAACTGTATATTTTTACGTCTTTTACGGTATACGCGTAAATTTGACTAGTTTTACGGTTTTGAGGTTTTGGAGGCTTTAGGAGCTGAAATAAATTAAGGAAAATTAAGGTAATATTATTATTACAAGTATTAATAAATTAAATAAAAAAAAAGAAATTATGGGTGCATAGGTCAGTATATGCGATTAAAAAAAAGGGAAAGGAAAGAAAAGGAAAAAAAGAGAAAAAGGAAACATTGTATTGGGCTAGGATATGGACTAGTTTTAGTGATGGGTTTTATGCCTTGTGGTAAGATGGTGATTACTCGTATGGAAAAACCAGTGTATGACGCGATTGATTGATCTGACATGTATGGTAACGAGTATGTTTTGGGTGATTTAATAGTTATATATATGCGGATGTATATATACTAGTATGTGTTAAGTTATGATATATGGTCGTTCAGTAGTTATTATAACTTGAACGTACCTTGTGTTTGCTTGTGATTTATGGTGTTGGAGTTTGATGGAGTTCCAACGACGTTTTGAGTCTTTTGATGTGTGTCTACATTCGGGTATGTATTTTAATTAATGAGAACTACTAAACTTTCTTACAAATAGCTAATTATAGGAAAACGGTTTTGAAAATAATTTGTAAGTGTATGGTATGATATCGTGACTTACATATTTTTTTTAAGTTTGAGGTAAGCTATAAAAAAAATTTGTCTTGATAATAATTGGATTAGTTTTCTATGTAACATGTGATAATACATTTTAAAGGGGTAAATAAATTTTACAAAAAAATTCTTAAGTGGAGTTAAAATTTAGAAGTATTTAACTAAACGAAAAGAGTAAAAAGGGAGATTTTATTATAGTAATGATAATAATAACACCACACCCTGTAAACGTGTAGTAGTTTAGTTATAACCAGCCTAAATGGATTTTATAAAATAATAATAATAATAATAATAATAATAATAATAATAATATAGAATAAAATGAAAAAAAACACTGTATTTTATAAACATGTATTGGTTTCATAATAACAAGTGAAATAAGTTTAATATGGGTAAACAAGATAATGGTTAGAATAAGATTGTAGTATACTAACTAGTTGATATCTTTGATAAAATAATGAAGATAAAAGATGAGTTTATTGTTCAAAACGAGAATGATTGATTTTAGTAGTATTGAAGTTTGGTTCTTATGAGGAGTAACTAAATGGGGAGAAAGTTTAAAATTTTCTGAGGTATCGAAATTTGGTAATACTAACCGTGACAAGTCTAATTTTTCGTTGTTGGCACACTCCATGGAATCTTTTGGATTACGTTGTTTCATTTTCAGTTGTTTTGGCTAGGGTTCATTATGGTTGATCTTTCGGTTTACCCTATATTTATTATGGGACGCGATCGTTTGGAATTCTTTTGGTACACGTCATGGTTGATTTAGTTATGCGGTTGTGGAAACGTTAGGATGAGAGAATAGAGTTGGGTAGTATTACTTATGGTTAGATATTAGAATGCAGAGATGTGTTTTGGTTTAAAGGTTGTGTTGAAGGAATGATTAAGATTTGTGGAGTTTTGAAACTTAGATTGGTTACGGGAATAAGGGAGTAAGTAAAGTTAGTTGACTGGTCGTGGGAACGAGATGTCATGCTACGAGAAGTTGGTTGAAGTACCATTAGGAGATTGATGAAAGTACCAGCGGATGTGAGGGTACAGTAGAAATTTTCTACTAATGGAAAGATTGGGCAAATAACACGCAAGGGAATTGGTATAGTTATGGAGGCGGGGTAGTAGTAGACACGTGAAGGAAAACATGGATGTGAAAGAATGATTGGTAGGAGGCTGATTAATGGTGATTACAACAAGTAAGGAAGAGTGAGCCATTGAGGGGTTGAAGTACCTTTATAAATATTGTGGTAGATGAGTTGAAGTTAGAGGCTATTGGGTAGTGTGGAGTTCCTAGGTAACATCCTAGAGACGAGAAGGAGTGCGTGAAGAGCTATATCGTGAATCAAGGAGCTGAAAGGACTACATGCCGGCTGCTAGAAGGAAGCAAGAGATTTCGAAGGAGTCACAGAAGTTACAAGGACTGGAAAGGTGACAAGCACTATGATGGGAATCTCCGTATGGTTCGTGACGAAGAAGGACAGATCGAGTACCGGAGTGGAGTTACAAAGAGCTGAACTAGTGGATCGTGATGAATTGAATACATAACATGGGAGATTAAGAACTCGTGGAGGTAACAAGGGGAGTCAAGTGACTACGTGGATAGATTTTTTGTGGAAATCAATATCGAGGGATGAGTAGTGAAGCTGAGTTGAATAAGTTCATGGAGAAGTTATTTGAGAGTCGGTTTTGTGAAGGTGTTATGAAAGATCTATGGAAGAGACAGTTATGCATTATCCAATGCACTAGCGATTTCTATAGATTTGATGAATGAAGTATGGAATTTCTGTTGGACGAGATTGTGTAGGAATCAGGGAGAACCATGGAAGGAGAGAACCAAGTATTCCTAGAAGATGATGATTGAAAGTACCTCATGTTGGGTGCAAGATCAAAATAGAAGTATGAGATTTGAATAAGAATTTAAAATATGGCTTAGTTTAGACAAATAGAAACTAATATGGGTATAAGATGAGAGTGTGATCCGCATGGGATCACATAAAACTCTAGTCTGTCCCTATTAGGAGGGAGTAGGAGAACTGATCGTGAGGAAAAACAAGTGAAGCTACTTGGAAAATTTTTGAGGTATAGATGACTTGAAAGACGGGAAGCATAACATCGTGATGTATGTCATGAGCTGAGGTAGAAGAAGGAAGTGTGTATAGATGTGAATCATGAACGAAATAGGTCGAGATAGGAACCAAAGGTAAAACTTTGGTACAGCCTAATGAGTAGACTAAGGCACTAAGCATGCTAATATTGTTGTAGTGTGGAAAGGAAATGATAGTGACCTATACTATTTGATTGGAAGGCTTAGTATCGATAATCGAATGGTTGAGGAGTTATAGATGTGATGTGTCATGAGAGACGAAGGGCTTGGTCTAACTGAGACAAGATGAGGAGCACTATGACCTTGAAGGTAAGACATTGTGTAGGTATAAAGGAAGTGTTAAGTATCAGGGAAAAAAAATCTTTCATGGAGAAAAGTGAGAAAGAAGTGTATAGGTGCTACTAATGATCTATCCAAATTTTATGGAAGTAGTTGTAGCATGGGTTTGTATGGCAGTTGATAGACTAACTGAGATAACCATCCTTTTGGTGATGTATATAGATCATAAGTTGATTTGGATTGGAAGATCCTCGTTGTGATAAACTAATCAATATGTTAAATATCGTCATAGGTCACTTGTGTAAGGAAATTGGAATTTTTAAGTAGTTTGTGGTATGGACTAAAGGGAGTTGATGAACATGATTTGACATGAGTATATCCGCCTAACTGAAAATGGATGGACGAAGTGAGAAATTGCTACAAGTATATGAGTCGTGTTGAGAGCTTGGGTGACTGATTTAGAGGGAGGTGGGAAACTCGTTAGCAATGTTTGAGTTTTCATATAATGATAGTTATCATACTAGAAGTCGATGAATGCCATTTGAGGCACTATATGGAAGGATAGGGTGAGTTTCCCCTATTGCGGACTAAAATTGGTGAAAGAGGTTGCTAATATAATAATGGTGTTTGTGGAACGGACGAGAGAAACGAGAGATGATATGTTAAAAAGGAGGAAACCACTACAGTTTAGTGACAAAGTTATGTAGCAAGTTTCACCCATAGTAACGGGCGCCATGTTTTGGTAAAAGAGAAAAGTTGATGTCGAGTTTTGTATGTCCATTTATGATCCTTGGAAAGATCGGACCAGTAGCTTATGAGTATAGAATTACCTGGGGAAAATGAGTGGTATACATGATATATTTCATGTATTGAGATTGGTAAATGTTGTTTGAGAATGCATATTTGCATGTACGGTTATTCGGGATTTGTGTTAATAAGAGTCTTTGTTTTATCAAAGAGTTATTTGTGAGATTTATTGGCTGTGAGGTCAAGAGTTTGGGTATGAATTTAAATATTGGTAGTTAGTATATGTGGTAATTTGAGACTTGAACTAAAGTACACATAGAAATGAGAAGAGTTCATTTAGAACAAGTATCCTCATGTGATTTGTTGGTTGTGTGTTTGATCCTAAGGAGTAAATCTCGGGACGAGATTTCTATTAGGAGGGAGTGATGTGACAACCACGGTTTTGAGGTTTGTCACTTAGTTTTATTTTGTGCAAGTTACGTGTCTTTACGTGTTTATGTGCTAATTGGTGTGTATAAATTGTGGTTTGGATATCGTTTCGGGTACGGGGTACCTTGTGAGTGAAACGATGTGTGATGATTTCATGTTCATGAGCTCACATGGTAGTGACTATGAAATGAGATGGTGTTATTTAGTGGTTTTACGTATACGTATATGTATTATAGAAAATCGTATTTTTACGGTTTAGGGTTTTGCATTTAGGGGTCTCGGAAGAGGTATTTAGCCACGGGAGTATTTTTCAGGATGGTTTTAAGTCATTTAAGACTTAGTTAATTTTTTTATTTCATATTTCAAGAGTTTTTATAAAACTGTGTATTTTTACGTCTTTTACGGTATATGCGTAAATTTGACTAGTTTTACGGTTTTGAGGTTTTGGAGGCTTTAGGAGCTGAAATAAATTAAGGAAAATTAAGGTAATATTATTATTACAAGTATTAATAAATTAAATAAAAAAACGAAATTATGGGTGCATAGGTCGGTATATGCGATTAAAAAAAAGGGGAAGGAAAGAAAAGGAAAAAAAGAGAAAAAGGAAACATTGTATTGTGCTAGGATTAGTATGTTAATTATATAAAGCATTGTTATAAGCCGAAACACATCATTAATCGTGGAGAAAAAAAAGTCGACGGTCACAAGAGTTTTTTTAGGGTTTCTTCATAAATTTGGGGTTTTCATAAATCAAAGGTAAATCTTTATAACCCTTTTTAATTAAAGTGTTTTAATTCTTTCTCAATCATCTTATGATGGATTTAGGTTAGGGTTTAAATAAAAATCTGTATATTAATGATATTATAATGATTATGTGAATTAGGGCTTGTAATTAGAGGAGTTATGGGTAATTAATTAGACTAATTATGTTAAAATCGTTTTTTAAAAACTTGGCAGAATTTTAGGTCAATCTTTTTGACCATATATAGAGTTCTACGAAATCTTATTTTGCGATCCAAGTATCCCTGGAAAGGTAATTGAGTTGGATTTTAAATGCAAGAAACGAGAACTAAATTGGAGGTCGGGAAGTGGGTCAAAAACAGGTTACAACAGTCGGAGGTCAAAACAGTTTTGAAATCAGTCGGGTTTAATTTAATGTTTTAAGGTGATTGGGGTACTTAGGAGTACACTTGAGTCCTCTAATGAGCATGGGTGTTGGTTTATATATTAAATAAGAGATCTGGAGGAGGGCTAAGCAAATTGGTTAGGGTAAGACCCCCTAATCATAACAAACTTTTTGTATGTTCAAAATCAGTAAAATCCGGATAGACAAAAGTATATATATATATATATATATATATATATATATATATATATATATATATATATATATATATATATATATATATATATATATATATATATATATATATATATATATATATATATATATATATATATATATATATATATATATATATATATATATATATATATATATATATATATATATATATATATATATATATATATATTGGGGCCTTAACAATAGCTTTAAGGTTGGGTCAAAAAGGAGGAGTTAGCTAACATATGTAAGGGCATAGGGTTTCCTTTACAGAGGTCATGGGTATGGTTATGTGGGCGTTTGGCTTATGGTTTCGAGACCTAAAAACCGGGACTGTTTTGGGTAAAATATTAATGAGACATGTTATGAAGTAAACTAAGTTAAGGGCTTTATAGAGGGGAGTAATGAGATGCTTAGAGCATATAAATGAGGTATATATATGGGAGAATGTTAGATGTCCATCATAGGTTGTTGAGCCATCTTAGTGTTTGGTTCATGTTTTGATTGTGTGCTTTTGTTTGTTAGCTTTTTGCTAGTGCGCGGATTTTTGGAGAAGCTCAATCAGGTGAGTTTCATAGTCCCATGTCTTTTTATGATTTGATTTCCAGATGAGATGGAAGAGACACTGTATGGTTTTGTAAAGAATGTTGTGAATGTTTTTATGGTTTGTGATGGACTTGTGTGTACACTTATGTGATTAACTGTTATGTGATTCTTGATTGTGTTTATGATTTGGATCGGGGGACACGTACCGTCTCAGTTATTGTGGTTTGACTTGGTACCAAGGGGATGTTGACAAGGCGGGGCCTTGGGATTGGTTCATAGGTGTATGGGAGCCTATTGGACCATGGTTATTGGTAAGGCTTGGAGCCTTAGAATTGTGGTTATTGGTAAGGCTTGGAGCTTTAGATTTGTGGTGATTGGTTAATCTTGAATGCTAGTTGTTAATCTATAATTGTAGCACATTGTCCATATGTTCTTTTGTTAATGGTTGTTATTCACAGTTTGTAACTAATTTGGCGTTGGAGTGTAAACCTATGATTCTCACCAACTTTATGTTGACGTGTTTTAGTGTCTCTTTCAGGTGAGAATGTGGTTAAGCGTGAGAATAGGAGTGGCTAGCTGGAAGGCTTAGGATTGCATTTGGAGGAACCCCCTTTCCTCTTAGTCTTTATTTATGTTTGAATAAGTGATTCTTTGTAGACACCTATATCTTTGTTATTTGTTAATTGTATGTCTTTGGTAAGAGGTAGACCTGTTACCTACTTACCTGGATGCCTGCATTGTTTGAGATATCTTCATGACATTGTGTCACCATTTATGATATTTCCATTTCATTTAGTTATCTCTATAGACACACTATTGTTGTGATGATATCCATACGTCGCGTCCCATATTCCGCCATGGTGGGGTGTGACAGCATGTGGTTTTGGATATGACGCCGTAGAATAAGATTGCAAAACTATCTTCTGATGCTGAAATAAGACAGTCTGCAATAAAATATGAACTTGGCTTTGTCATTTATATTAAGATCAGTTGCATTAACCTTCGGTTCGTGAATACCATTAAACAGTACAAGTATTGTACTTGTGATCAGGTAGCCTCATTATAAGAGCCTCCTTGACAAGGTTTTGCAGTTGTGCTAGCCTGTTCCTTTATCGAACACCTCAAAGCAGGTTCTCCCCACACTATTAGCATTGCTACTAATAATACGGTAAATGTGAATTAGTTGATTAAACACCGACTAATCATGGTCGTCAATTCATATCCTAGTACAAGTTTGATTTAATAAAGAATCACACCATTGTTGCTTTCCAGTTGAAACAAGTTTGATTCATACAGAATTTCACAAGTTACCTACCGCAGTGCTGTTTGATGTTGCCACTGGAAGGATTTTCATTCTTCACTGTGAATACTAAAGAGTATCACTCTGAATGTTCAGGCATAACCACAAGGATAATGCGTAGGACTCTTTTTTTATCACTTGTGTTGTAAGTGATGAACAACAAGTGTTTTACATAGATTTTGTCCTAATGAGATTTTAATTGATCTCTTTTTGGCTCTATTCTTGATAAATGCGCTTTGGTTTTAGTGATCGGAGGCTAGAGGTTACAGCCACCTTTTCAATATCAACTAACTCGGAGTGAGAAAGTCAATAGATAACGTGTTAATCTCCGTGACAAATGAGATGAGTTTCTTTTATGAGAAACCCGAATAGCTGAGAAGGGTTGTGCATTGCATTACCGGATCCATGACGTCTTATCTTCAATACCAAAAATCATCTTTTGTGGATTTTGATAGATTATTCACTGACCTGGTTTCTTTCTAAATGTAAGGAGGGCTATTTCTTTTCACCCTTTATCTTAATATTTCTTTTTCTTTCTTTAGCCCTTCAATGTTTAGCAAGACGTCATCACTAGCACCTTGTTGTGATTGTTTTAGTGCTAGCTTAAGTTAATAGTTTGCATTAATCTTCGTTCACGTTCAACTCCATCTTTCCTAAGGACAACTATTTCTAACTATAGGACGTACTTGGATAGATCCCTCCGGTTCTGGTTGGATCATATGACTTAATTTCCTATCCTAAATGACATTTTGACTCCATCGTTCCAACGTGAATTAATAGGTTGTTTGGGTTTAGATCGTAACCACACAACCATTAAAAACCAATCAAATTATTTGATATAAATCAAAACTTTTAACACTTTGAGAGTTTTACATTTCTGAAATACTCCCCTCATACGCGTGCTCGAAATAGTTTCGCACATGAAGGAAAGAGTTGCACTTGAGTCTTTAAGATCACATTTTAATAACATTTTCTCCCCTTATCTATAATAGAAATTTTTTTTGATATAAAATATACCAATGGATTAAAATAAAATATATGAAATACGTTTGGGGGAAAATGCTTAGCATGAATCGTGAAACTTTTTTGATTACTCCCCCACCTACATATGTGTGTATCACCACTTTAATAAAAAATTGACACCAATTGATAAAAATGACACAAGAAAATATCTTGAGGTAAAGAGTTGAGATACCTTGTGTTGAGAAACTAAGTCTGTTAGATTTTTCTTAGTCATAGATTTAAGCAAAAATACGTTGTGCATTGTAAACTTGCCTGTGCCAAGGTGACATGCAGGTATGGAAAGACTCACAGAGGTTCTAACCTCTGTGAGCATCCACAGAGAAGTCCAAATTAGAGACATTGTAAAGGAAATCGAAGATTACTTGATTACATACTCATTAGCTGTGATGGATAACAACTAAGATGTATCAAGGACTCTCAATGGTTGAGTGTTAGCAGGGGTGACAATACCCTATAAACACTCTGTACCCTTTCGATATCTCTAAGTGTTTAGGCGGGAACTATTTGAGCGGGACAAATAGTAGCTTTGAATTAAAGCTGCCTAAAGTATGAGAGTATGAAGAAAAGGGAAGATGTGTCAGCTCTGTTTCCCTAAAGTGTTGTAGCAGCTTACCAAGAATAGAAGAGCATCTTTAACAGATGTCTGACCCCCACAAGTCTTGTTAAGTTGCTATCAACTCAGCCTGTCAAGTCAACCTCGCACCACTATAAATAGAGACTGTAGCTAATGTTGTTCACTTGATCGGTATTAGTGCATTAACTCTTTCAAAGTTGTTGAAGAATAGTTGTGCATGTGTTCTTAAGTTTGCTAGTAAACTTATCACGTTTGGTAAGTTTACTTGTCTAAAGGGTACAACACACATTGTCACTCAAACTGTGTGATATATAACACATTGTAAACTTATCTCGTTTGGTAAGTTTACTTGTCTAAAGGGTACAACACACATTGTCACTCAAACTGTGTGATATATAACACATTGTAATACTTGTTATACCATAATAAAGTCTTACGTTTGAAAAATATTTCTTGTGTTGTTAATAATCTAGATTATCATTTCAGTCACGAATTAGAGACTTTCAATTGACGTAATGAACTTTGGTTGAACCCATTACCTATAAGACTAGTTTGCAATTGAATGTGAAGTTCATTACTAATGTTAGCAGTCAACAGCATATCTCATCATTGACTATCATATCTTTTGAAACTATTTTTTTAGTACACGAAACGAACCAACTTTTTTATGCATTTCATATCAAGAAGCCAAGTGAGAATGTATTTACAAATTGGAAAAATTACCAAAAATGTCCATTGCCTATTATTCTCTTTCCAAAAAAATATATTAAATTTTCTCTTTCTAAGATGGTTTATTTTTTTGGGCAATAGGGCAACTGGGTGCAGAATGCGCCAAGTGTCATCTGTTGCCCTATATCTTGGGGCAACCTGTCAGAATTGCCCTATTCTTTGGACACTTGTCAAAATCTGAATGGTTGTTGCCCTATATTTTTTGTTGTTACTTTGTTGCCCTGGACTGTATCAGGAAAAACATGTTTTTTAGACTCAATCACGAATTTCTCAAAATTGAAGGAATCTTTTGATAATTAACCCTTACAAATTGCTCTAATTACTAATAGTGGGTTCAATCATATCGGTGACCTTTTAGATCAACTTCATATAGTTTTAAGGATATATTAATAATTTTGTTATTTTTTATATTTTTTCTTTTTTACTAAAAAATGAAACTCAAAACACAAATGGTAATATCATTTTCTTTACATTGTCATCCCTTACTTTGCCCATCCCATTTATCCCTTTTAATTTCTTTAAAAAATGACTCGAGAACAGAGCGTTATAAACATAATGAATATTCCTATCTTTATCTGTTATGATTAGGGTTGTTCACAGATCGGTTCGGTTCGGTTAATTAGACAATTTTAACTATCCATCGCGGTTCGGGTAGTTAATTTTACTACCCGAAACCGAACCGTACAAGGCGGTTAACCAGACATGCGGTTACCCAAAATAAGCGGTTACCCGTGGTTCGGGTTACGGTTAACCATTTATAAGTTTCATCGAGTTTAAGTTTATAAATAATAACATTGTTTAGAACATAGAATGTCATCTTCGTATAATTCAATGAAACTGAATAGATAAAAATCATATAAAAGTTATTTCATTACAAAAATGGATTCAAATATTAATAAATAACATATTAACAAAGAGTATTATTCAATGTTTATAGGTTACGATCACATTAACTATGTTTTACATATAAATGTTTAACATTAAGAGTAAAAAATTAGTTGTACAATAAAAATAGTGTACTAATATAATTAATACATGTGTTATTATTTGAATATTTACATAAAAAATTTCATGCATAATATGCGCGGTTCGGTTCGGTTAACCGCGGATATCTAAAAATGAAAATCGAAACCGACCCGTGGTAAGCGGGTTTTTTCGGTTTCGGGTTTTTTTCGGTTTCGGATTGAACGGTTCGGCTCGGCTCGTCGGTTTCTCGGTTTTTTTGAACACCCCTAATTATGATTGTCTCTTTTCCACGTTATGCTGTTCTTTCTTACGTTTCTAAACAAAATATCAAATCGGTTTTGTCACTGCTCATACAAATCCAGGGGCGGAGCTATGTCTTGGCTACGTGTGGCACGTGCCACACATAGATTTTCAGGTGAATCTGAGCATACTTGGCTTATGTAATTCGATTTCAGGCACGAAACTCATAACAATGTGCTTAAAAATGAATATTATGTGGTTTTTCAAAAAAGAACTAGCTTTTAGTCGATTACTATAACTGTATACAATAAGTTAAAAAAATCTGGGTGGGATATACGTACAAGTTTAGCTGGATGAGGAAGAAGATTATTTTGAGTTCTTTACATATTTGCCCCTTAATGTTTCTAAATTGTACATACTTGTCTTATATCTTTTAATTTAGTTTAAAAAGTGAAAAAAGTCATAAAAGTAAACACTATTTTGATTGGTCATAAATCATTCAAACTTCAAAGCCTATTTACACATGCTACTTTTTATCTAAGAAGTTTTCACAGACCTATTAATAGTGTCATAAGTTTTACGTTGGCTATTGTTTATAGGCTTATATAGTGTTTAATTTTTTTTTAGCTTTCTTGTTTTTTTTACCCGTCTAAATGTTTTCGAGTCCAAAGACCAAACTTGACGTGTGTATACTAGTTTTTTCATAATTTACTATAGAGTGATCGAAGTAACAAACTAGCTTGCATACAATTTTTTTAATGCCACGGTTTTTTTTTCATACTTAGTATTAGTTAAAACTTGAAATGGAAAAAAAAGTTTGTGCCACACATATTTAAAATATCTGAATCCGCCACTGTACAAATCATATAATGTAACTACAAGTCTACAACAGAAATTTCTCAATTGTAAGCTTATCTCATTCCTTCATAAGAAAAGAGGTTGTTAAATGGCTTTTTTTTTAAAAGGCATTTCATCTGATTTTCAGCTCCAGGTTGGAATTTATTACTTTGTGTTGGGTGGGCAAACAGGTTTTTTATTTATACCGAACCGTTTTAGCCGAACTTCTTTTTTAACGGCGAGTTAGTAGTTAGTGATTCGAGCTTGCAGTGACATCCAATTGGGCAGTATGTAAGCCTCGAACCTTCTCCTTAGGAGATAAACCCCACTCCTGCTTCTATTAAATTCGGGCCCCTGAAGATCCTTGGTGAGACTCGAACCTGAGACCTCTCCAAGAATACCTCCCCAAGGTTTCCCTTGGTGGCCAACTGTGGTTTCATTTTAACCGAACTTGTTTTAGTCAACTGCTTAATAAACCGGTTTTGACATAAAACAATTTGTTAGAATTCGTTTTTTATGTGAATCGGTTAAAGTTTACAAACCAGTCCGAGCTTGAATCATTAAACCGGTAGAATTAGCCGGTTTGATTTGAAGCATACCGGTTTAAAGAAACAATTTTGGTTTCTTTATCTCGTTAAGCGTTTTTTTTTTCTCATTTTTTTGCAACCGTTTATTTGACTTCATTGCGGTGAACATACCTTTTTGAACTCTAGAATCTTAAGTTACAAAGTTCAAAGATATGGCCCATTTAAAATGGGGTTTGAGTTCTATGTCTATTGGCCCAGTTATGTTGGGCTTCAATTTCCAACTTTTGATACTACTAGTTTAGACTTTAGAACGAAGAGTAAACTTAAAAATACACCTAGAGAATGAGATCATGCAACAAACAGATTAGTTGAAAAATACTGCTCAAAGAGCTAACGAGCCATTTAGAGTGCACGCTGCAATTGTTATCCGGCTCGTTAAGGGGAAAAGATGAGACTTATAACGTCGCCAGCTCTCACAGTTGTTGTGTTATAGGTGTTTGCATTGTGGTATAATGAGCATTTTGTATGTGTTTTCATTTAACTATGTTTGAGTATGTGTGTGTGCGCGCGTGTTCTGTAATGCATTTGTTGGGTTGTAGGCGTAGACAACCGAGTAAATGTAGATTTTCTGGTCTCAATTCTTTTCCGCCATAATTTTGTAGATAGCTAAGTTACATAGTATCAACTATTTGATGTTTGTTTCTTTTTACATCTTTGTCTATTGTATCATGAATTTTAATTTAATTTTATTATGAATTGTACTTTCTGTTCTTTTTTAGATTTTGGTATATTCTTACTCTTTCTGGATTCTGTCCCAGTTGAGGTATAATGAAATGTATTTGTTTTAAAGAATATGAAAAAAAAGCTGAGAGACACGTATACTTATAACCTAGAGAGGGTATTTTTGATGTTTTGTGTTGTAGAATGTTACTATATATCGTAGGGTGGTAATTTTTGACATGACACGATAAACGACACGAACTTGATACGAAGTTAAACAGGTATGGGTTGAAAATAAACTGGTTTTGGTCAAAAACAGGTTAACCCGTATACCTCGTTTAGTAATTGGGTCGTATTTGGGTTGAGTAAGTATTAAACAGGTCGACACGTGAACCCGCCGTTTAAGTATATATAAACCTCTAATAATAAATTGTAACTTTAATTTTTTGTTAGATTTTGATGAAATATAGTTTGATATGTAGTTAATAGGAGTGAATTGCTATTATAATTCACATATCATTGAAATTGTTACATAACTATTTGTATGTTATGTTTATTTTTTTTTACATTTTCATATCATTTTTTTTTGCATATAAATTATTCCCTATGGAACAAAGCATCAACCTAAGATTAAATGAGTAAAAAACAGCTAACACGTGTTATGCAGGTTTGGGTTAAGGTTAAGTTTCTTGACACGATTAATAAATGGGTCGTGTTTGGGTTAAAGTTATAATAACACGTCAACCCGCAAGCTCAAACAAATTAACACGAACACGACTCGATTGCTGTTGATACAAAAGTTGGATGGACCGAGCTTGACCCAAATTAGGCTTAATTCGGGGTCTTGTGGATTCCGGCTCTTGCGCCAAGTGAAATTTGTTTAAGGACCCTGCGCACTAAAAACAGACACCGTTAGGCTTACCGTGGGTTTGTGACCCACGATTAGACTCCGGCGTGATAGTAAGTAATCAGTTTGAGTATATTAGGGCTTAGGGTATTGTGTGTATCGTACCTTTGTGGAACCATGGGAGTTCCTTTTATACTCTAGAGAGTCCTGGCTGGGCTCCTTATTCTTGCGGCCTAAGGAAGAGATAATGACTCAAAATAGATTGATCCTTATCGCATAACTGAGGTAAGTGTATATCCTCTTTCCTTAGGCGAATATAATCATAAGATAGATTATATTTTTTTATGATCCTGTCGTAGTGCGACGAGGACACGGTTAAGTAATAAACCGTATGTGCGACAGTGACTTACTGGGCCTCATGGGCTATGCGCGCATCGCATGTATCTTTAATACTTTCCTTATGGATACGGGTAGTACCCGTGAGTCGGACCATCCAGCCCGACTAGGGACTATACGTCATCATGTCCCCCCAGTCTAGTGGTCGCAAGTTCTAACCGCGGCTACTAGACTACAATCTCCTAAACGCTCAAAAAACCAATATGCGTATAGACCACACATAAGTAATCAATTCAAACATTCTCGCCAAGAAGACATTCATCCCCCCTTTTACCTAACCTCCTCAAAACCCGGGAAAAGTGTGTGCCACGTCATAGTCACCTCTTCATCTTCCACCGTTGGATTTAACAAGTGGGTAACACGTGGCGAAGATCTAAACATGGAACAGTAACTTAGGAAGGCTATATATATACCCTTGACGCCCCCTTGACTGGTTAATCATTACGAAACTCTCAAACTTCCATTAACGTCTACTAAGAAACTCCATCGTTGCCAGACCTCTTCCAAGGTAACCTTAGCGACCACCTTCCTTTATACGCACAACCATGGTTAGACAGCTATCCGATGTCACTTCGATACTGACCATAGGGGAGCTTGACCAGTTCACGACGGACTACTACATACCGAATTATTTTCACCTAGAAATTCCTAATCCTCGACACAATATAAGTCAGGCGCCCGAGGAAAAAATAGGAGTATACAACCGTTTTTTCGATTACGCTAATCAGCGTATTCCTATGTCGCGCTTCCTTATCAATGTGTCAATGCATTACGAGATACACGTATCTCAATTACATTGTATAGGGGCAACCAAAATTTCGAATTTTGAAATAAATTGTCGTACCCTAGACATAGAACCGACTGTAGATTTATTTCGTGCATTCTACAAACGACAATTAGCCAATGGTTGGGTTTCCTTCGCTAAGCGAAAGAGCGGGATGCAATGTTATGATGGGAAAATAGATTCCCTAAAGGACTAGAATGACATATTCTTCTGGGTTGACAAAGCTGCCTTTCCCTTTCACTTCCCTTTCTTGACCCCTGGAACGTTGAGGAAGCAGCCAACACCTGGCCCTAATTCCTACAATATTGGGGGACGCGGAGACTTTGAATAACAACCGCATTCCCGTGCAACCGTACCCGGAGGCTTTGTTGGTTATTCTTGGACTGAGTCACGCAGTCATCTGTGGCGCGCAGCAGATACCTGTCTTCCGTACCCAGAGTGGCCAGGGTTAGTGGTTCTTCACGCGTTCATCATACCCTCATGTAAGTACCATCTAGTTTGAAAAACTAAAATTTTGTCTCTTGTTTGTCTGTTTTTCTACTACGCAACAATGGACATACTCGACCTGGTTCGCGGGCTTTCCCTGATAATTTGGTAGTCTACACCCGCCCCAAGGGTGAAAATGAAGAGACGTTGCAGGAGCGTGCACACGAGAATACCATGGAGCTGGAGGTTGGGGAGGCTTCCGCAGCGCAAGAGCATGAAGATACCGGCGCAGAGCAGCCACCACAACCATCAACACAACAACAACCACCAGCACAACAACAACCACCAGTACAACAACAACCACCACCACCGTTTCTCAGCTCCTCACTATCGTCAGATAATTTTACTGAGGATGCTGAGATCGCTGCTCAGCAATTTGAGGAGGAGAAATCTGCTTTGTTGGGGAAGAGGCAAAGTATCCCCCCAACAGCTTCGCACAAAACCGCTCGCACGGGGGTTGGGCCCTCATGGACAGAAGCGGGTGCGACTGAAGCAGAGATTAGGGAGAATGCCGCGAGGACTCCACCACGAACTCCCCCTGCCACCATCAACTTAAGGTAATCACTTGTTTCGGTTTTAGTACTACCGCCCCTATGCCTCATTTTATTTCTCTAATCTATGCTTTCTTGTAACAACGATGACCAGGAAAATTCCTCTACGAAGGCTGATGTCGCGCCTTCCCCCCAGAAGGAGACTTCAACAGCGGGGGGAAGCGCGTTGCCTCAAGACCCCGTGTTCGCTCCCGACTGGGAATTTCCCGTGTCCTTGGAGTTGACCGGTGCGTTTGACTGTTCCAGCTTCTTGGACAACATTGTGCCTCCTGGCCGAGCTGCTAGAAGGAATGAGCGATGTAGTTTTGGCAGACGAAGTTAGTTATTTTTCATCGCAGAACGTGACATTGATGTCGCGCATCAAGAAAAGGTTCTTAGAGCTATCCGCCCAAGTCCAGTCCACTGAAGAGAGACTTAGGCAAATGGTCGAGGAGAAGGATCTCGCCTTGAAGGAGATCCAGGCAAAAATTGACCAAGAAGTTGAAAGAGGACGCCAAGATGACAATCTCATCCACTCCCTCACTGAAGAAAAAGATGACTTGGTCGTCGCTCTTGTAGATGAGCGCGCACATCTCGCCCAACTCAAGGCTTCATATGAAGAGGCAATGAAGACCTTTGAGCAGGGTAAGGACCAGTTTGTGGCCGGTGTGGATGCGTTGGGTGCAAGGCTAAGTGGTGATGTGAAGGACCTTAGCAGCCAGCTGAAGAGGCTAAGTATTGAGCTTGACACTGACTTGTATCCTCGTTTGATGAAGGAGATAGCTGAGAAGCGTTAGTTAGTGCGCCATGGTCTGCGCCTAGCCGCGATGGGTGTTTTGGAAGACCCTACTCTACGGGCCGCCTTCACCCAGTTCATTATAGCTGCGGTAAATGAGGCACCTCCATGGGCCTAATGAAGGCGCACAATGCTGAATTGTTGAAGAAAGATTTGCCAGATGTGTTCTTCTATGACCCGGCTTCTGAGTCTAAGCTCACGGCCGCGCTGAAGGATATAAGTGTTTATCCTTTACCATCTTTCGGTCTTGGCGACAAGGATCATGTGTTGCCAATTGAGGTTGTGATGGAAGGCCTAACTCTGGCGTGCCATAAGTAAGAGGGCGAAGAAGCACATGCAGATTTTCACTTGAAGCCTTCTTTAGAACAGCTAACAGTACCAATCTTTGCTCACCCCAAGGATGTGCTTGACCCTTTTTAGGGTTGAGAAGGAGGTGCCATTGTCCGAGGTGCTCGCAGCGCATGATAGTCGTGCTGCTGCCAAGAAGTCTGTGCTGAACATAGAGGTTGTGCCTTCTGTTGGTGTTGCCCACATTTCTTCCTCCATCCCTGTGTTGCCTTTGCCGCTGTTAGAGAGGGACACGCGCGTGCTGGAGCTAATGGAGAAGGATATGAAAGAGCACCGCGCCGCAGCTTATTGCCCCCCTGTTGAAGTTGAAGAGATCTTCTTCTGACACTAATTTACTTTCCAATAGTTTAGCTGATTTGTAAATATTTTGTGTACTTTGTATGTGCGAATGTTCGCCTTTTATTTGTAATGAACACTTCCCACTTTTTGTTATAAGAAATATGTTTCTACACTTTAATGTTTATAACGCAGATTCGTGTTATGAATTAATGTAAACTCATAAATGGTCCTTATGGGTGAGGCAGACTCATTACGTGCGGTATACCGCTACTACCATAAGGACGGCCAGGTGAGGCTGACCAGTTGTTAGGTGTGCACGATTGTGTCTTTATCAGTCTCAGAATGTACTGGTTGTATATCTTGCAACGACATCATTAATAGCAAGGGGCCTAACAAGGATACATGATCCGTGGTCGATTGGGTTGCATCCCTCTTACTCGACGAGTCTAATTTAGTAGGGTAGACCCATTCCTCTTATTTCTCCTGGAAACGTTGTGCACGCGTGCGCTAGTAGGCGATATATAACATAGACAAAGTGTACGTATGATAAAAATAGATGTTTTTAGAATGCGTCGTGGAACTAGATAGGGACCACGACAGTTTTATTAATACTTGCAAGATTTTAAATACATGAAATAAAATAAAAATAATACATTGGTTTCAGAAGTTCGCTGCTAAAGGTAGCACTTCTTTAGGTGGCATATATTCCAAGGCCTCTGTAAGTCGCGACCATCCATGTCGCGTAGTCGATATGCGCCGCTCCCCAATGCATCTGTCACTATGTAAGGTCCCTCCCCCTTAGGCCCAAGCTTTCATGTATTTTCAGCGCGACTGGCCGCGTTTGAGCGATGCACGAAGTCACTTGCCTAAAGGAAGTCTTCCGTACCCTAGCATCGTAGTAACCCTTCATTTTCGCTTTTGACTTGGCATCGTGGATAGCTGCCAACTCTCTTCGCTCATCGATTATGTCCAGGTTCAATCGTAATTCGTCATCATTTGTGACCATGTCTACTTCTGCTATTTGGAGCGTTTGTAATCCAATCTCGGTTGGGATAACTGTCTCTATTCCGTACGTTAGGGCGAAAGGGGTATCGCCCGTAGCTGTTTTTATCATTGTGCGATGTGCCACAAGACATGTGATAACTCGTCGATCCATTTTTTGTTGTGTTCCCCTAATCGCGCTTTTATGCCGTCTCCCAGACTCCTATTTCCTCTTTCCACAATTCCATTTGTTTGTGGATGGGCTACCGATGTGAACCTTTGGTATATGTTGTTTTTCGCGCACCAATCTTTGAATGGGTTCTCCGCTAATTGTTTTCATTTATCAGAAACGATCTCTCCAGGTAGCCCAAAGCGACATACTATATTGTCCTATACGAACCTTTTTACTTGGTTTCCTGTGCTTGTTACGACTGCCTTTGCCTCATTCCACCTCATGAATTAATCCATCGCGACAATTAGGAACTTAATTCCACCCGCGGCTACGGGGAAAGGTCCTGCGATGTCTATTCCCCACTTGAAGAATGGCCAAGGGGAAGTGATAGGCGTCAGTTCCTCTTGGGGTTGACGTGGTATCGGCCTGTGTACTTGGCAGTCATTGCATTTGTTTATGAGTGTACGTGCATCCGCGTGCATGGTTGGCCAATAATATCCGCTACGCAACGTTGTTGCCACTACTGACCTTGGCCTGCGTGCATGCCGAAGGATCCCTCGTGAATTTCACTAATGACATACTGCGCTTGCCGCGGCCCTACTCATCTTAGCCATGGCTGAAGGAATGAGCGTTTGTAAAGAATCCTGTCCCTGACTTCGAACTGCCTCGAGCGTCTTCATATTCGCTGCGCTCCGATTTCGTCATGCGGGAGTGAATCTTTCGTCAAATAGTCTACTATCGGTGTCATCCATGTAGTTACTTCTTCCTCCACAACCGACGTGACTTCTTGCTCTTTTATGGATTTGTCTTTAAGGATCTCTACCAGGACTTGCCTTGACAGGTGTGCAAAGCTGGTGGACGCTATTTTGTTGAGTGCGTCTGCTTACTTGTTCTCCCCTCTAGGTACTTGGCGTATTAGGAACTTTTCGAATCCTTCAATCAATCATTTTTGCTTTTTGCAAGTATTGTATCATATTCTCTTCTTTCGCCTCATATTCACCAAGTATGTGGTATGCTACCAGGCGAGAGTCTATATTTGCTTCGAGATTGCGCACGCCCATTCGGGTTGCAATTCTTAGTCCTGCTATAAGCGCCTCATATTCCGCCTCATTATTTGTAGCTGTGAATTCAAAACATAGCGCGTATGTAAATTCCATTCCTCCAGGATTGGTGAGTATGAGTCCTGCGCCAGATCCATCAGTGAAGGATGATCCATCAGTGAATAAGATCCATGGGTCTTGGTCTTCCTCCTTTTGTTTTGGATCTTGAACACCTTTTTCTGGTTCTTCGATGATGAAGTTTGCCAGAATTTGTCCTTTTACGGTATTGTGTGGTCTGTACGTAATGTTATGTTCCCCAAGTAGAACACTCCATTTTTGTAATATACCCGCGACGTCTGGTTTTGATATTATCTGTTTTATGGGTTGATCTGTGATCACCACTATGGGATGTGCTTGGAAGTATCTGCGCAACCTTTTCGCCGCAAATACTAGTGCGAGTACCAATTTCTATATTGGGGTATAATTCAGTTCTGAGCTTTGTAATGCTCTACTTATGAAATATACTGGTGTGTAGAAACTAGAAGGGGGGGGGGGGGGGGGTTGAATAGTTTCTAGTTCATTTTCAAAACATTTCGTTTATTCCACTGGCCGCGGTTCCTTAAATATCACCGCGGTTCCTTATCAATAAAGAACCGCGGGCTCAATAAAGAACCGCCTACAGTGGATGCCAAATATTGATACGTTGTAAACCTTGATAATCGTTTTTATCAAATTCTCGATTAAGCTTGACTAGATATGAGATGTGTTTGTAATAGATAATAACTATAAGTAAGGAAACACACAAACACATCAAATCAAGTGTACATCAAGCAATAGTCTAAACACTAAGCACACACGTACTAAGCCTTAGCTTTTCCGCAACTAAGATGTTTAGACTAAAGGATGCACACTTGACCATAATCTAAACATGAAGCACACACGTACTAAGCCTTAGCTTTTCCGCAACTTAGATGTTTAGATTATGAGATACACACAACACACAACATATAAATACATCTATAATAGTAAAGACATAAATGTAAAGGAAAGTACCGACACGATGATTTATAGTGGTTCGGTCACGAAGCTCCTCTTCGCCCTACTCCACTCATCGAGTACACCTTACTCGAGAGTTACTTCACTAGTCAACAAAACTCCTTTCAAGGCGGAGAAAACCATACACGTCGCTTACACAGTTTCCGACACTAAGCTAGATGTCGAGTCCTAATCTTAGGTAGGACCAATCTACACAACGTTGCCCACTTCACCATTTAACGACACAAGGCTAGATGTCGAGTTCTAATCAAAAGGTAGAACCAATCTTCACAACGTTGCCTACTTCACCATTTTACGACACAAGGCTAGATGTCGAGTTCTAATCGAAAGTTAGAACCAATATTCACGACTCTTCACTTTGAAGCTAAGTGAGAACTTCATTAGACACAACTACATCACTTTATAGTTTAGTGAGAAATCACAAGACACAACCACATCACTTTATAGTTTAGTGAGAACTCACAACTCTTACCTATTACAACTCAATAAAACACATATCCAAGTGTACACATGTCACTTGGATCTACACAACATAAATCCAAGTATACACATATACAATGGATTTACACAAGACTTAATCCAAGTATTCACAAATACAATGGATTAACACAACTAATCCAAGTATTCACAAATACATTGGATCTACACAATATTGATCCAAGTATACCCATATACATTGGATCTACACAAGATTGATCCAAGTATACACATATACATTGGATCTACACAAGACACAAATAAAAATGATGAACATGATGATCTTCATCAAGACTTCATCTTTAATCACATCACAAATGTGTCAGTGATCTTATCTTTGCACTTAAGAGGATGAGGAGATTGAAGGAGAGAATCACATCTTAAACAAGATAATCAAAACTAACTAATCAAGGGTTTAAAGATGTTTTTGAAGAAACTATGCAAAAAGGGTTGAAAGAAAATCTGGAAATGATCCACTATTTATAGGGCAACATTGCAACGGTAAAAAACACCCGCGGTTCCTTATCTCTACCCGCGGTTCCTTATCAATAAGGAACCGCGGGTTCCTTTAAGGAACCTCCGCATTGGAGTCCGTGAAAATTTGTCCTTTAGTGGGGATATGCCATCTGGGGTAGTTTATACCCTCAAAGGATATTCCTTTGGCATATGGAATATGCCAAATTCAAATTTCCATTTTCTTTTTAATAAAAACATTTTCTTAAAAATAAAGTTAATTAAAATCTTTTGTCACATTTGATTAAATGTGAGTTTTAAGAAAATATTAATCCTTGATCACTTAGTTTGGTTAATGACATGTTTGTACATACCTTGAGTGATTCATGCCGAATGCGATCTTGGAGGTGTCGAGAGAAGTATACAAATGTATTCTTGAGTGATTACGAGTACCTTAACATTTTACATAATGTATTGCGAATTATACGTTTGTCATCAACAAAACATAAAGAGATTATATCGACAAAGCATCGTAATGTTTGCACTAACAATCTCCCCCTTTTTGATGATGACAAACAAGTAAACCGCAACACATATTAAAATGCATAAGTTACTCGTTTACACTTACTTCTCCCCCATTTGTCGAATCAAAAAGGTAGTCAACGTCTAGAAGAAGAGAAGAAGCAACGTCGAGAGAGAAAACGTCTAAAGAGGTAGTCATCAAAAGCACGTCATTTGAAGAAGAAAAGAATTGACGTCACACGAGCTTGCATCCGAAAGGTAGTCTTCATTTATAGAAGAGGAGGATCGACTTCGAGAGAACATGCATCCAAAAATCTAATTAACCATTGTGGTTGTCGTTTGAGAGGCAAGAATCCAAACCATAAACCCATCATACAAAAATATTGAGCTTGCGTCATCCTAGTGAAGTCTTCAATCACCATAGGTTAACCAACTCCAAGCATAATAATATGCTTATCTACGAGTGTCCAAAATGCATTACTTTCAAGATGTTCGATGAATGCAATTTGAGTGAGTCAACGATCGCAAATGTAATGACTTGAACTCTTGCAAATGCTCCCCCTTGATATGAGCTCCCCCTTGCTTGAGGCACCAACAAAGCAAGAATAGTGACGAGCTACAAAAATGGGTTAGAAGTGTCCTACAAAACAAAGTTAGTGGACAAGAGCATATGCATAATGAGATGTCACCCAAACGGAGTTAGCTTTAAACAACTCGAGTAAAAAAAAAGAGGGACTCGAGAGAAAGCTAAAACAATCTTAACTTTTAGAAGTGTCAAAAATATGACAAGTTAAGAAAAATAAGAGGGCTATTAGAAAGAAAATAGAACCCAACTTATTTTGGTGACACCAAAAAGATATATAAAGAGGACTAAGAGAGAAAAGACATGTCCAATTTAAGAGAAAAATATTGTCGAGAGAACATACTCCACTTTTAATATTTTGGCAAGAAATACCAAATCAAAGAGAGTATGACAATGACAAAAAAAATAAGATCCCATATAGTCGAAAAGAGAGGAAGAATGACTATGATGGAAAAATAAAACGAGGATGATTAAACAAGTCGTTTGCACAAACAATGACAAGCATTGGAGAAATAAGTGTGCACGCGATGCTATCAATCTAAAAAAACAAAGGAGAGGATCTTGACAAGATCAATTCACAATTGTTGGAATAGAGGTAGAAAAGAAACATCCATACCAATTGTAATGATAATATGTCAAAGGGTAAAAAGCTTAGAATTTTTGGAATCACCCAAGAAAATTCAAGATTTAACCATCAACTCTCAAAAAACAAGGAGAGGATTTTGAGGAAATCAATTCAAAATTGTTGGAATAGAGGTAGAAAAGAAACATCCAAGAATTTGAAGATATCATCTCAAGGGGTTAAAAACTTAGAATTGATGGAATCACCCATACTAATTGTAAATTTTAACCGCAATCAACTTTCAACAAAGAAGAACAAAAATATCTCAACCTAGAGACATTTTTGACCAAAAAAAGAAAACCAAAAGCGGATAAATCGACGCTTTAAAAAATATTTTGGATATAAGACATTATAGGCAACGATGCTTATGAATGTCGACACCAAATGGTGTTTAGCATACGATAATCTACATGCTTAAAGTTTCGTAGCTCTTCTCAATCATTATGAATGCTCAAAGAACAATTACATGATGAGGAAAGGGTGAGGCTTTACTCAACTTAGTTTAGAAAGAATAGAAGAAAGTGACTCGACTTAGAAGAGCATGATTAAAATGAATCGAGAGAGACTCAACAAAGAAGTTAAGGATAACTTCACGAAGCGAGAGAAGAAACTCAAAAGAGAAGAAAAGAGGGAACCTTCAAGAAAACTCGTCAAAAGAGAAAAAGACCAAAACGAACAAGGGACTCAATGGCCGCGGTTCGTTAAATAGGTCTGTGGTTCATTATCAATAATGAGACCCAAGGTTATTTGAGGAACCGTGGACATTGGGTGTCCAAAAACGATTATCGACTCAAAGGAAGATCACTTGGTCAAACAATTTAACATAAGAGGCTAAAAGTCTTGAAAGTCAATGCTTCAGATATGACTTTTAACAATTGCAATTGCAAGTTAAAATTGCTTGAATATTTCAAAAGAAATATTTTAAGTTGTCAATCTTACTAGGAGACAAATTAGATATAAATCTAACCTTCCTTGACAACCGAGTGAGAAAATAAAGAAGAAAAGAAAGATCACGAGAATAACGAGATCCAAGACCCAAAGACAAATCATGTTGAAAAACATGAAAGGAAATACAGGAGAGTAAAGATCATACAAAAATGTATGAAACACAAGCCTAACACTTAAGCATAATTTTAATCCTAGTTACACTAGAAATCTAAGATTTGCTTAAATTGGGTGTCTTATTAATAAGCAATGCACATGCTTAATTATAAGACAAGGTGATGGGTGATGTGGGTGGTGGAGGATGTGGTATGTTCTCTAAAGGTGAGATGGGTGAAGTGGGTGAATTTGGTGGGGTAAAAGGTGAAGTCACCAAGGGTTCAACAAAGTCATTCTCAAAGGGAATGCTTTGGATAGGTTGAGGTTGAGTAGTCACATACAAGAGAGTACTAGGAGTGAAGGGTGAGGTTAACTCATTCATTCTAGATTAGAATGAAGAGGAGGTAGAACCATGTGAATGGTTGGTACCATGGGTTGAGGTAGTCTTGCATGGTGCAAGAGGTGGTGAGGGTGATGAAGAGATGAGAATGGGCACAATCTCATTCTTAGGTGTGACAAAAGGTGAAGAGTTAAGTTTGGAAACTTAATCTTGATTTTGAGGTTCCTCTTTGAAGAGGAGGTTTTGGGTGATTTTGAGGTTCTTGTAGAAACCATGGTTGTAATGAAGGGTAAATATGAGTGGTCTGAATTGTGAAGAACATGGTTAACAAGGAGGGTTTAAAAGGATGAGGGGGTGATAAAAGTTTTGAAACAAAGATTCCAAAAGGGTGTTGGAACAATTGGGAAGTTTCAGAAAACCCGAATTTGAGAGCTTCTACCCGCGGTTCTTTATCTCCACCGGCGGTTCCATATTGATATGGAGCCCGGGCTATTTAAAGAACCGCCTACAGAGGATTGGTTTAGGTGGTGAATGGAGGATTTTCTAATTCAGCAAATCCTAATGTTCTAGTCTAACTTATCATAAAGTCATGCTTAAGAGCAATAAAAACTGGAACACACACAAAGGAAAAACACATAGGTTCAATTAGCACGTAGGAAGAAAGTTAAGAAAAACCTAATGGCTACAAAAGAAAAAGACTCCTAATGACATACAAAGTTCATCAAAGTAAACTATCATTAGTCATATATAGGAAGAGCCATTTAGCCAATTTATAGAATGAGTATGAGACTATCACTAGAGGTGCTCAACTAAGTCTAAACACGACCATTTTTATGAGTTATACACCAACTCAACTTCCCACATGGAAGTAATTCAACCGTTAGGTAAAATTAAGATCCTAGTGCATAAATTCTCTAGTAGTCATTCTCAAGTTAGACAAAATGTAATTCCAACATTTGCCTAATAAAGTTTAGCAAGGATGAAACTTGCATCGCGACACAATGCATGACCTAATGAGGGTTAATAATGCACCATTGCATATCTTGTCAAACAAGTCTAGTTAAGGTTATTTACCTTAATAGAACTTGATGCCAATAAATTTGAAGTGTATAAACAAAGTTTACACAAACCAAAGGAACACTCTTGATTGGTCTTTCGGAAATGACACATTTATAAATTGCATAGCAATGTAAATTACTTGAGTATTTCGGATGAAACATCCAAGTTATTTGTAGAAATTAGAAGGGGGGGGGGGAGGGGGTTGAATAGTTTCTTATATTTACTTGTTAAATGATGGTTTTCAAAAAATCCTTTTTCAAAAACTTAGACTTAAGGAAATATGTGAAATCTTCTTATGCACAATATGAACAATGATAGTGTAACTAAACTAATACTAACTAATGTATATGCACAAAGAATAAAGAATGTAAAGAGTTAAGGGTAAAGAAAGATCAAACCAAACACCAAGGATTTATAGTGGTTCGACAACGAAGCTCACTCCTTGTTCCTACTCCACTCCTCGAGTACTCCTTACTCGAGAGTTCACTACACAACAAGCTCCTTATGGTGGAGAAAACCGTACACGTCGCTTAACCAATTTCCGACTCTAAGCTAAAAGTCGAGCCCTAATCATAGCTAGGACCAATCTACACAACTATACTTAGTACATACACAACTTCCAAATAGACACAACTACTTGGATCTTCACAACTATTACACAACCACAAATGTATAAGATTTGATCTTCAAAGGATCTTTGGTGGTGGACTCAACACTTCACAATGATAGTCTTCTTCTCTTTGCACTTGAAGAGGAAGGGATGGATGAGATAGATTCACTTCTAAACAAGTAGTAACAAATCAAATGATCAAGGATTTGAGTGATTTAAGAAGTATGTTTGAATCTAGAAATTTATGTGCAAAAGAGGTGAATTGAAAATCTGAGAAAGGTCCACTATTTATAGGACAAAGGGACAACGGCTATATCTGTCCGCGGTTCCTTATCTCAGCCGGCGGTACCTTATCGATAAGGAACCGCCTAGGCGCTAGGGAACCGCCAGAGTAGACTCCGCTCCATTTTTGTCCTTTAGTGGTGGAGGTCTTATCTGATTATAAAATAACCTGAAAGAATATTCCAAATCAAAAAGAATATGCCATTTTTAAATTTTCAAATATTCAATTTAATAAAACATTTTCTTAAAAAGAAAGTTTAATTAAAAACTTGTCACACTTAATAAAAGGTGAGTTTTAAGAAAAGATTAAATCACTTGATCACTTGATTAAGGTTAGTACTTGTTTATTCATACCTTAAGTGAAAATGGGTAAAATGAAAAATACTTGAACTCAAGAATTCCTTTTTCATTATTTTCGTAAATTCTTGTTTTTACATATTGTCGTAATCAAAACTAAGCGAGACCGAGAAATGCAAGTAACGTTTTTAGGCATTATTGCATTAACAATCTCCTCCTTTTTGATTCCGACAATACATAAACTCAATCATACAAAAACAAGATTTCGAAGACGAGTTTATTCATTTCTCCCCCTTTGTCGAAGCAAAAAGGTTGCACAAGTCGGTGTTGAAGAGACGGACTTTGCAAAGACTCCCTCTTGGTGCTTACTCCCCCTTGCTTGGGGCACCGAGGAATCGAGATATGGTGACAAGCTACATAAAGGGTTAGTTGAACAAAAGAAAAAACCAACAAGAGATAGCTATAGGTCACAAATAAAAATAAAAAGAGAAGAAAACACAAAGACTAAGATCCAAGTGAAGTCATAAAAAATAAAAGGAATCATACAAAGATGTATGAAAGAGGAAACAAGCCAAAAGCATAAATCTAATCCTAGTTAATCTAAAATTCTAAGATTTGCTTGAATTAGGTGTCTTGTGGATAAGCAACCAATGCTTATATGAAAGACAAGGTAGTGGTGGAAGGTGGTGGTGGTGTCTTGGTGGAGATCTCATAATCAAAGTGAAGAGGAGGCTTGATTAAGAGACTCTTGATGTAGCTCAACTCCTCATAGATGTGTGTCATAACAAGATGTTGATATTGACAACAATGACAATATGTCCCATGGTGCATGACATTATCATGAGAAGGAGGAAGAACACTAAAGGGTGGTGGTGTAAGAAAAGATGTTCCACAATCAACATTCTTGGTAGGAGAAATGTGATTAAGAGTGTTCTTGGGTGAATTTGGATTGAAAGTGTTCTTGGGTAAGTTGGGATTGAAAGCATGGAGAAAATGAAGGAGAATCAAGGCTTTCATTGGGAGAATAAGATATTTTGAGATGTGAAGTAAGGCAAAATGCTTATGGTTAAATAGGGCTCAAGGTATTTTTAGGGTGGTCAAAGGGTAGAAGCAAAGATTCCCAAAAGTGTCGGAACAAATTTGGAATTTCAGGAATACCCGAAAAAGGAAGCACTGTACGCGGTTACTTATTGCTTCTGGCGGTTCCTTATTGATAAGGGATCGCGGTTCATGTATGGAACCACCTACAGTGGCTGGGTTTTGGTGGTGAAGGAAGATTTTTCAGCAAATCTTATTTTTCTAGTCTAACTTATCATAGGGATATGCTTAAAAGCAAAGATAGACAAAGAGAACACATACTAACTCACCAACTAAGGATTTGACCAAAATACATGGATTTTAAAATAAAAATGGATGTAGGAGGTGTGTAAGACAAGACCTTAAGTCATGACACAATGATCCTCCATGATTCTATCTTGTTCTTGCTATGTTTGAGAGAATCATACATATGAATTATGTAAGCTCGAGATTAATAGCAAGAATCTATGAAAAACTTTTTTAGATTGAATTAACAATGTCAAAACATTTCTTGACCATTTTCGAAAGAGACTTAGAGGATTTTGAAAAGGAGAAGAGAAGATTTTCAATAAGAGTTTAGGAGACTCAATGATTCAAAGTGATAAAAGAATCAAAAGAAAATAAGAGACTCAATAAAAGGAAAGCAATTAAGGAATATGTTCTATTAATCCTAGACCTAGACGCAAGTAATTAAAAGGTTCCCTCTTAAGTGGCTTAGTGAAGATGTCGGCTAAGTTATCCTCGGAGGGTACATTCTCAATTGAAATGTTCCCCTTTTGAACATTATCCCTGAGAAAATGGTGACGAATTTCTATGTGCTTGGTTCGTGAATGTTGCACGGGATTCTTGCTAAGGTCTATAGCACCTTTATTATCGCACATGATGGGAACATCATCAAGAGAAATCCCGTAATCAACAAGCGCTTGCTTCATCCAAAGAGCTTGTTGGCATGCTTTTCCGGCACTCACATACTCGGCTTCCGTGGTGGATATCGCAAGAGCGGTTTGTTTCTTAGAGAACCAAGAAGTTAAACAACAACCCATGAAGGTACAAACACCACTAGTTCTTTTCCGGTCCACATAGTCTCCCGCATGATCCGAGTCCGCGTAGACAATGGTTTCTACGCCGGTCCCTTTAGGATACCATAATCCTAAATGTATAGTGCCCTTAATGTATCGGAAGATACGCTTAACCGCTTCAAGGTGAGAGGTTTTGGGAGCCTCTTGGAAGCGAGCACAAAGGCAAACACTAAACATGATATCCGTTCGACTTGCCGTTAGGTACAAAAAACTACCAATCATACCTCTATATTTGGTGTTGTCTACCGACTCACAATCATCATCTACGGTGAGTTTAGTATCCGAGGCCATTGGGGTCTTCCTTGGTTTAGATTCTTCTAATCCAAATTTCTTTATCATTTCTTTAGCATACTTAGATTGATTAAAGAAAATACCATCGTCCATTTTTTTAATTTGGAGTCCTAAAAAGAAGTTAAGTTCTCCCATCATACTCATTTCAAACTGATCATGCATGATTTTGGCAAAGTCATCACACAATTCTTGACAAGTTGAGCCAAATATAATGTCATCAACATATATTTGCACGATTATGAGGTGAGAACCTTTCTTCTTTGTAAAGAGCGTGTTGTCTACCATTCCCATGGTATACTCATGTTTAACAAGAAACGCTTTAAGTCTATCATACCAAGCTTTGGGTGCTTGTTTAAGACCATAAAGTGCCTTTTAAGCTTGTAAACATGATCCGGTTTCTCAAAATCAATGAAGCCGGGAGGTTGAGCCACATATACCTCCTCATTGATCAAACCGTTAAGAAACACTGTAACACCCCACTTTGATAAGTGGACCGTTACGCGTAATTATGGCGTGTCATCAAAGCATGCAAGGTAATATGTAGTAGAACATACATGACCATAAGGAAAACCGGAATCAAACATCGGTTCCCAAACATAAGCCCAAAACATAAATAAAGTAAATGAAATGAACAAAGACTACACAAGAAAAAATATATGAAGGCAAAAGGAAAAGAAGTCTATGGCAGCTTCCATCCTATGCACGTCCTCCAAATGATCGAGTCTGTCCTTGGGTACCTGCCGTTTTGGGACATGGAAAGGAATGTAACGGCTGAGCAAAACGCTCAGTGCACGGATATAGACATAGTATGAATGACTGAAACATAATAAAGACTTAATAGCAGCGGAAATGTATAAGTCCTGGAAAACATGGAACATGTTCATAAAACTGGTTTTATAGTTTGAAAAGCCTTACGTTTATCTTGTAAAAACTGTTTAACATGTTTACCATTAGCCAATATAGGTCATGAATTATCAACGTGCATGAATACTTGGAGGGGTGACCTCGTCATGCAAATTAGAGGGGCTGCCTCTAGATTAATATACTGGTTTTTGGGTAGGAAGGATCAACTCCTTGTGAAGGATGCAAGGCATACACCACATTCACACTGAGTAATCTGCTGAAAACATGTAACTAGGATGCACCCATACGCCCCACATGATAAATATAATAATATGGCCAAAAGTTGAAAGGGACGTCACGAGCTATCACTCCGTCGTGGTGGAGTCATAACACTGGTGCCTCTAGTGTTATGGTTATGGTACCTCCATAACTAGGTGAAACTGGTCATGCATGTATATGGCTTTAGGTATTCTAATTAAACATAAGCAATTCAAAAACATATAAAACATATACTGGGGAAAACAGTTGGCTGCATACGGGGAAATCCTAATAAGGAAGAATGTCCATACTGAAAGGACGGAGAATCCGTACCTTGATTCCAGTGAACGAAGAAGACGAACGAAAGAGAGTCTTACTTCGGTATCACTAATGCTACATAAATACATACGTGTATAAGTACCTGATTACTGAGTGCGTAACTGGTTTTATATCATGTCTTAGCTTGTTATATATGTTCATGTCATGTTTTACTGATTTAAGCTTTATACTGTGTTTATCATGTATTCTTTCTATTTTGATTAAGTATTTCTTGTATTTCTTTTACTATTATACTTGTTGTGTAATAATAAGTAACTTTCTAAAAATAACAGGTTTCCTAAAATAGGAAGTTTCCAAAAATAGAAAGTTTCCAAAAATAGAAAGTTTCCAAAAATAGAAAGTTTCCAAAAATAGAAAGTTTACAAAATTAGATTTACTGCTTAAAATAAATAAGTTTCTAAAAATTGAAAGTTTTCATAAATAGATTAGTTGCCTTAATTAAATAAGTTTCTAAAAATAGAAAGTTTCCATAAATAGAAATAAGCTAGATTATTAAGCTAATTATATAAGCTTAAGTGTTTACTGATTAATATTCTAAGTCATGTAATTAAATAGTATAGTTTATTAATTATTTCATGTAGATTAAATAAACTATATGTTATATGATTTAATTAAATATAAGCATGATTTAAATAAATTAAAGTGTATAAAATACTTAGGCTAAAACATGTATTAATATTGTATTAATATAACCTAAGTCATGGTTATTAATTAATTATATTTCATGTTTAATAATTAATTAATACTATAGTGTAAAATAAATAATTAAATACTTAGGTTAAAATCATGTATTATTATTAATAATAATAAACCTAAGTCCATGTTTTAATTAAATTAATTATATATCATGCCAAATTAATTTAATTAACTTGTAAAATTATATACTTGTAAAATTAAATAAACTTGTAAAAATAATCATGGATCGAACCCTGTGTTATTAATTTATTAAAACGTGTCGTGAACCGAACCCATGAAAACCGTGAACCAAACACCCCTAAAACAGTGGCAAACCGGCGTGAACCGGTTGCCCCTGTTTGTGTAAAGATGCCACCGAGTGGTTGGGGCTGTGGTTGCCGCGACCTAAACGAACCACAAGGACACCCCCGACGTGAGTCGGGGTGCCTTGTACCTGCTGCCGACCGGACCTAAACCACACCGAGACTTATGTCTCCTGTGGTGGAGCGAACCAAATGCCACCGAGAGTCTTGGGACTCTAGGTTTGTGTGGCGGCCGAAACAACAAAACCAAACAAACCCTTAATTAATTTACCCATGATCCCATGACATGTTTTTATCATGTTTATTTAATCACTTGTTCATGTTTATGCTTAATTCAATAAAAGAAGAAAACAAAAGGGCTTATGGATTTACCAAAACACGTGGAATGAGTAAATCTTGATCTCACGAACACACTCCTAATCAATAAATAAAAATCAAAGCCCCGTCCTCCTTTTGGCTTGCTGGCGGCGGCTAAACAAGAACATCCCGTTCTCTTTTTGGCTGTTGTTGGCGGCTTAACCAGAACGTCACGTTCTCCTTTTGGGTGCTGCTGGCGGCATAACCAGAACATCACGTTCTTCTTTTGGGTGTTGCTGGCGGCATAACCAGAACCGGCGGCCACCATTGGTTTGCTAGGGTTTTTGCCTTTTTTTCTTAATTTTCTTGGAAAAACTTGTGAATGAATATTTGTTTCCCTTTTTGTTTATTTCATAAAAAATCAAATGGGCTTGGCCCGTTTCTCTTTTGATGCCGCGGCTAGTAGGGCCCACCAAGGGAACCCGAAGCCTTTCTCGTGTCTATTTTATTACATGTTCGTGTTTACGTGTTTCGATATTACTAAATATTCGTGTTATAATAAATACTTGTACGTAACGACAATACTCGTATTAATAATATACGTAAATACATAATTATATGTTCGTGATTCTTACGTTCATGATTTCATGTTCGTGATTATAATTATTGTTGATAATAATTATCGCGTTTTAATACGTACATAATAATTATCGTGTAATAACACGTACGTAATTCTTGTAATTCATATTCGTGAAACGTAACGTGCTATAAAAGGAAAGTTTTAATCATGTACGTACGATTATTAGTGTACTGTTCATGGTAAAAGCATGCGGGTTTTACAACTCTTCCCCCCTAAAAGAATAATTCGTCCCCGAATTATAGATAAAGTAAGCTGAAAGAGGAACATACCCGAATCCAACTGAGAGGGTATGTAAGATAAAAGGGACATGAAGGTGACATGGTAGAAGGAACGTGAAACGTGACATGTCTTGAAAGGAGATAGAACGTGACGTGACTGAAAGGACATATCTAATCGATAAGAGAAATCTTGGTCCTCCCGCTTGGAACGGTTCCTTCACAAGATCTTGACACAATGATAAATCTTGGTCCTCGTAACCTTGACTTGAACATGCTTAAATGTTCATGGTTATCAACGTAAGATAGATCCCCTGAATTTAATCGAGGGAATAAGAATTAACGTGCAAGGGTAACTGAAACGTTATAAAGCTAAAATAATCTAACCTAACTGATAATTAGCAACGATGCGCGAGACATATTGAAACGTAGTACGTGAAAAATTTTGAACGTGATACGTGAAAAATTTTGAACGTGATACGTGGAGACATGGTGAGTGTAGTATGAGCAAACATATCGTGATCAATGATACGTGTAACATATCGTGAACGTGATATGAGGAACGTGGAATAAACATGACATATGAAACATATCGTGAAATGGAATACGAGGGTGGTAACACCAAACGCTATAAGGTGAGACGTGGAATGTGACGTGAAACGTCTGTCTGAGAATAGAGAGTTATACTAAACTTGGGTCTGGTCTCTCAAGTTCTTGCAAAACTTCCCAGAACGAAAATGATCGTAAAATCGTAAGCCATGATACGATCATGAACGTAAATAGTGTCATGAACGTGAGCGCAAAAGTAAGTCGTGAAATTAGAGCAAGGACGTGAACGTAAATAAGGAGCACAATTGCGAACCTTTGTCTGGCCCGTTAGTTGAGGGATTACCAAGTGATTGGATGAGCCTTGGCTGGTACATGTCTGATCTATCTGTTGGTTCTTGAAATCCTCGCGGATGTAAGGATTCTACCGACTTGATCAAACTATTGACAATAACTCAGATAGCATCATGCTTCTTCTGAGTTTGCGTTAATCCGGTAACCAAAATCTATGGAGATCTTGTCCCATTTCTGTTCACAATTTCTGATGATGGAAAAACATACAAGTCTATTGGTGTTCTATCTTAGCCTGTTGGTATGTCAGGTACTTAGATATGAACGTAACTATATCTTTCTTCGTAGAAACTTGATACATAGGAATTTGCGGAACTATAAGTCTCCGAAATTAGACTTTTCTTAGCGTAGGATTTTCTAGAACACCTAATATAGTGTAGGGTTATCTCCTTTACGCCTAAGCTGAGTCATGGTAAGATTAACCGTTCGAATCCATGGGATTCAGCGTGTCACTGTAATCAGCCAGAATCTATATTGAAAAATTTCAGGGTGAATTTTTTTTTTCGTTGTAGAATTTGCAACATAGTGCAAAATGAGCTTCCTGCTCTTCTCTAGACTTAAAAATGATCAGGTTGTCCTTGATGAAAACACTGATGAATTTGTTTACGAGTTCATGGAAACTCCATTTATTAAGTCCATAATGCTGCTGGGGCATTTGCGAGACTAATACAAAATCATGAATCTAGCATGACTAAGTTGTGTACGAATAGCAGTCATGGAAATGTCCTGCTCTTTCACTCGTCACTGTTGGTAGCATGATCATAAATCCGATCTTGGAAAAATGCTTAACACCATACGGTTGATTGGACATGTCGTCAATACGTGGAGGAGAATAACGGTTATGAACGGTGATTCGTTTAAATCGACGGTAGCCGACACATAATCTCATGGTACCGTCCTTCTCCTTGAAGGTTCTTCTGGAATGTATGGGAAGATTTTGGAATAATCAACTGGCTATGCGTAAAAGGACTTCAGTAGTCGTGTCTTACTGACAGCTAGAAAATTTTAGCGAACATGGCTTACAACGCACATGCTTGTAAGCATAGATAATTTGTACAGATTTTCCTGATGCAAAATCAAGCTGAATATATTAAGGAGCCTGAACATTACTGTACATAATTATGAATCATAGCATGTTGTGATGTTCGTAGTCTATAATTAGGATAAAATTCAACTCGCATCTGTCCGAGGTAATGCGTTAGCAGCTTGGATCTTATCATTAGGCTGAAAGAAAACCTTCATATACTTGGGGAATACGAATGACGTCCTTCATGGTCATGAATATATGAAATATGGTGAAAGAAATGAAAGTGTCATCGAGCGAACGTAACTGACCTTATTGATACACCGGTGATGGTACTGAAATTCTTGTGGCCTGATTAATACATGGCACAACAAAATGGATATACCCTTTGGAGGGTACCCTAAATTTCTTAGCGATGTTCCATAATTGGACGTGAGTCATGTGTCTTGACTCGTGTCTTGGGAATGTAAGCATGACATGTGTCTCGACTGGTGTCTTGACATGTGTCTTCAGAAAGTATACGTGAGACATGTGTCTTGACTGATTTCTTGACATGTGTCTCGAGATGTGAAACAAATAGAACTACAAATATTAGGTTATTATGCCAGAATTGGAGAATCGGTTGGACTACTGATCCTTTGTATTTTTGATCGCATCCGCGGTTGGAGCTTCGGTTGCGATTGCTAGGATAGTTGCTGTCGTAGTAGTGGTTACTATCGTCTTGTCTGTCAGTTCCATGACGGTCATTCTCATGACTGTGATTCATGTAAATATTCAGTTGAGTGGTTGGCTGATACCGGTTTGCACTCATATGACGGAAACGACAACTGAATGACGTGTGTCATGTAACTAAGAATTATGGACAATGATTGATGGAAATCGTCTGATGGTAAAGCATCTTCTCGTCCAATTGCTTTGCTCTAACGCATTAGTCTTCGTCTTGTAGGATCTCCATGTTGTGAACAGCATCCGCATCTCGTAGCGTCTCCAAACGTCAGCAGCATCAACCTTTAGTAACATCTCCAAGTTATGAGCGGCATTAGCAATTTTGTAGAATATCAACAATTGAAAATACGCCTGAGATGATTCAGAATTGACTAGCCAATACTCGTGAAGTATTACAAATGAAATACACATAGATTAAGGTACGTATAATACACATGAAATACGGTACATGGAGCACATATGGAATGCACATGAAATGATCGGTATGGGGTCGATCATTTGTCATGATTTTAAAGGAACTATAATCGGTTAAACGGTTAGAAAAACCATCATGATAACCTGGCAATGCCAGTATATACCTCATTCTGGTTGCACGGAGAAATGCTAACGTGTGGTTAAACGAATTCCAACGATGATTTTCCTGAAATCATGATTAATGAAACTCAACCATGACTATCATGAGAGCAGGATTTAAATGAATTCCAACAGTGTCTTGCATGAAAGCATAAGCAACAAAAGAGACGTAAGACGTAATCAACATGAGTACGAAATCATCATGAATAAACATGAAACAACTTAACATGAAGGAATATATAACATAATCAGCATGAAACTGAAGTTAACCATGATAGTATGAAAGCATACTTGACATAAAAGACATCGTAACTTATGAGGGGACATGAAAAAAATTTATGCCAATAAATCATGAGAAAATTTTTATGCATGATGTAATTTATAAAACCTTATATGCGCGAGGGGACGCCTATGGGTCGGTCCCAAAACAAAATACATGGCGAGGGGACGCCTATGGGTCGGTCCTAAAGTTAAAAGTTTCAGTAAAAGCACATGCGACTAAATTGGGCCAGTCCTGTACCAACCATTACTTAGTCAAAATTTCTGCAACAATGATACATAAACATAAATAAGTAAAATCATCTATCCAAAACTTATCACAAAAAATTTTATGTGACTAATTATGAACTACTAGGGTTCAGTCCACATAGTCACAGTTCATGAAGAACATCATGCATGAAACAACGACACATAACTAAATATGAATGACGGTTGTACATCCATATTAGTAAAACAATATCGATGAAAACATCAAGGTTAAAGGCATCAAGGTGCTGAAAACATCATGGTTAAAACAACAATCCGCTGAACACATCAATACGTGGAATAACAAGCGTTGTCTTAGGAAGCTCCTGGTGACTACCCACTAGTCACAGGTCGAGTTTTAGAGCCTACATGTCGAAGCCTTGGGCTCTGATACCATAACTGTAACACCCCACTTTGATAAGTGGACCGTTACGCGTAATTATGGCGTGTCATCAAAGCATGCAAGGTAATATGTAGTAAAACATACATGACCATAGGGAAAATCGGAATCAAACATCAGTTCCCAAACATAAGGCCAAAACATAAATAAAGTAAATGAAATGAACAAAGACTACACAAGCAAAAATATATTTAGGCAAAAGGAAAAGAAGTCTATGGAAGCTTCCATCCTATGCACGTCCTCCAAATGCTCGAGTTTGTCCTTGGGTACCTGCCGTTTTGAGACATGGAAAGGAAAGTAAAGGCTGAGCAAAACGCTCAGTGCACGGATATAGACATAGTATGAATGACTGAAACATAATAAAGACTTAATAGTAGCGGAAATGTATAAGTCCTGGAAAAGATGGAACATGTTCATAAAACTGGTTTTATAGTTTGAAAAGTCTTACGTTTATCCTGTAAAAACTGTTTAACATGTTTACCATTAGCCAATATAGGTCATGAATTATCAACGTGCATGAATACTTGGAGGGGTGACCTCGTCATGCAAATTAGAGGGGCTGCCTCTAGCTTAATATACTGGTTTTGGGGTAGGAGGGATCAGCTCCTTGTGAAGGATACAAGGCATATACCATATTCACACTGAGTAATCTTCTGAAAACATGTAACTAGGATGCACCCATACGCCCCACATGATAAATAAAATAATATGGCCAAAAGCTAAAAGGGACGCCACGAGCTATCACTCCGTCGTGGTGGAGTCATAACACTAGTGCCTCCAGTGTTATGGTTATGGTACCTCTATAACTAGGTGAAACTGGTCATGCATGTATATGGCTTTAGGTATTCTAATTAAACATAATCAATTCAAAAACATATAAAACATATACTGGGGAAAACAGTTGGCTGCATACGGGGAAATCCTAATAAAGAAGAATGTCCATACTGAAAGGACGGAGAATCCGTACCTTGAGTCCAGTGAACGAAGAAGACGAACGGAAGAGAGTCATACTTCGGTATCACTAATGCTACATAAATACATACGTGTATAAGTACCTGATTACTGAGTACGTATCTGGTTTTATATCATGTCTTAGCTTGTTTTATATGTTCATGGCATGTTTTACTGATTTAAGCTTTATACTATGTTTATCATGTATTCTGTCTATTCTGATTAAGTATTTCTTGTATTTCTTGTACTATTATACTTGTTGTGTAATAATAAGTAACTTTCTAAAAATAGCAGGTTTCCTAAAATAGAAAATTTCCAAAAATAGAAAGTTTCCAAAAAAAGAATGTTATTAAAATTAGAAAGTTTCCAAAATTAGATTTACTTTTCTAAAATAAATAAGTTTCTAAAAACAGAGAGTTTCCATTAATAGATTAGCTGCCTTAATTAAATAAGTTTCTAAAAATAGAAAGTTTCTATAAATAGAAATAAGCTGGATTATCAAGCTAATTATATAAGCTTAAGTGTTTACTGATTAATATTCTAAGTCATGTAATTAAATAGTATAATTTATTAATTATTTCATGTAGATTAAATAAACTATATGTTATATGATTTAATTAAATATAAGCATGATTTAAATAAATTAAATTGTATAAAATACTTAGGTTAAAACATGTATTAATATTATATTAATATAACCTAAGTCATGGTTATTAATTAATTATATTTCATGTTTAATAATTAATTAATACTATAGTGTAAAATAAATAATTAAATACTTAGGTTAAAATCATGTATTATTAATAATAATAATAAACCTAAGTTCATGTTTTAATTAAATTAGTTATATATCATGCCAAATTAATTTAATTAAACTCGTAAAATTATATACTTGTAAAATTAAATAAACTTGTAAAAATAATCATGGATCAAACCGTGTGTTATTAATTTATTAAAACGTGTCGTGAACCGAACCCTTGAAAACCGTGAACCAAACACCCCTAAAAATAGTGGCAAACCGGTGTGAACCGGTTGACCCTGTTTGTGTAAAGAAGCCACCGGCTGAAGCCGGTGGTTGGGGCTGTGGCTGCCGCGACCTAAACGAACCACAAGGACACTCCCGACGTGAGTCGGGGTGCCTTGTACATGTTGCCGACCGGACCTAAACTACACCAAGACTTATGTCTCGTGTGGTGGTGCGAACCAAACGCCACCGAGGGTCTTGGGACTCTCGGTTTGTGTGGCGGCCGAAACAACAAAACCAAACAAACCCTTAATTACTTTACCCATGATCCCATATGACATGTTTTTATCATGTTTATTTGATCACTTGTTCATGTTTATGCTTAATTCAATAAAAGAAGAAAACAAAAGGGTTTATGGATTTACCAAAACACGTGGAATGAATAAATCTTGATCTCACGAACACACTCTTAATCAATAATTAAAAATCAAAGCCCCGTCCTCCTTTTAGCTTGCTGGCGGCGGCTAAACAAGAACATCCCGTTCTCTTTTTGGATGCTGCTGGCGGCTTAACCAGAACGTCACGTTCTCCTTTTGGGTGCTTCTGGCGGCATAACCAGAACATCATGTTCTCCTTTTGGGTGTTGCTGGCGGCATAACCAGAACCGGCGACCACCATTGGTTTGCTAGGTTTTTTGCATTTTTTTCTTAATTTTCTTGGAAAAACTTGTGAATGAATATTTGTTTCCCTTTTTGTTTATTTCATAAAAAATCAAATGGGCTTGACCCGTTTCTCTTTTGATGTCGCGGCTAGTAGGGCCCACCAAGGGAACCCGAAGCCTTTCGCGTGTCTATTTTATTACATGTTCATGTGTTCGTGTTTATGTGTTTCGATATTACTAAATATTCGTGTTATAATAAATACTTGTACGTAACGACAATAATCGTATTAATAATATACGTAAATACCTAATTATATGTTCGTGATTCTTACGTTCATGATTTCATGTTCGTGATTATAATTATTGTTGATAATAATTATCGTGTTTTAATACGTACATCATAATGATCGTGTAATAACACGTACTTGATTCTTGTAATTCATATTCGTGAAACGTAACGTGATATAAAAGGAAAGTTTTAATCATGTACGTACGATTATTAGTGTACTGTTCATGGTAAAAGCATGCGGGTTTTACAAACGCACTCTTTACATCCATTTGTTGAAGCTTAAAATCTAAGGCACAAGCGTAGGCTAAAAGGATTCTAATGGATTCTAATCTAGCTACCGGTGCATATGTCTCGTCATAATCAATCCCTTCTTGTTGATTATAGCCTTGAGCTACAAGTCTAGCTTTGTTACGAGACACAACACCATTCTCATCTAGCTTATTCCTATATACCCATTTGGTTCCTATAATTGTAGAACTTTTAGGTGGAGGAACAAGTTCCCAAACATCATTAGCAACGAATTGATTCAATTCTTCTTGCATCGCAATGACCCAACTCTCATCCGTCAAAGCTTCTTTAACATTCTTTGGTTCAATCAAGGAGACAAAACAAAAGAAGTTACTTTGGTTTTGGACTTGAGATCTTAGGGTCCTTTGATTTAAGTCACCAATGATATTGTAAAACCCGCATGCTTTTATCATGAGTAGTACCCTTAAGATCGTACGTACTAGATTAAAACTTTCCTTTTATAGTACGATTACATTTACGTGTTAGGATTTTACGTATTACGTACGTGTTAGTACACGATAAGTATTTACTACGCACGAACACGCAATAATTATTTGACAATAATTAATCACGAACATGCGATCATGAAATCATGAACGTAATTAAATCACGAACTATTATTAATTACACATATATATTATTACGAGCGTAAATAAATATATTAGGTCACGATAATTATTTAAATGAGAACATACAAAACGCGAACACAAATAAATACGAACAAACACGTAAAACACGAACACGAGAACACACTTATTAATTAGACACGGAAAACATTCGGGTCACCCCATGTGGGGCCCCATACCCACGGCTACAATCATGAAATGGGCTAAGCCCATCAAGTTTTACATGAAAAGGGGGGTAAAGGTAAAAACTAATTTCATTTTTCACTTTTCAAGGAAATAAACACAAAACCTAAAAAAGTTTTTCTCCTCTCCTCTTTTCCTTTTGTGGCCGCCACCTACAACACACCAAGAGGAGGTGTTCTTGTGATTTTGATCTTGGATATTGTACAAGTGTTAATGTTTGTTCATCCTCTATTGTTCCACACATTCGGTATACCTTTTTTTTAACCTTTCTTTTAATCCTTTCCTTTGATTTGATTTAGTAAAATTAATTAAGAACATGATGTTTTTAATAACCTAATTAAAAACATAAACTAAACATGTATTTGGTTAAGGGGTAAAATCAAAAGGTGTTATACGGGTGTTTGGTTTGGCCGACGCCTAGACCGTACCCAAGGGGGTCACGGCTTGGCCTAGAAACCACCACCGAGACCATATGGTCCCGGTTGGTTGGTGTGGGTCCCACGGAAGCATCAAGACAAGGGGTACCCCGATTCGGTTCGGGGTACGGTGTTGATTTCATGTCCGGTTCATGGTTTTTGGTCTAGATCCGGTTCATGGTGTATGTTTAGTTTTTATTTTTTTTATGATCTTATGTTAAAAACTAAATTAATAAAATGACATGATTAATTTAATAACATGACTTAGGTTATTTTAATTATTAATAATCATGAAATTAATTAACCTAAGTATTTTTATATTTTAGACTAATTAATTAATTAATTATTTAAAAACCATGGATATAATTAATTAATTAACATGACTTAGGTTATATTATTAATAAATAATAATACATGTATTAACCTAAGTATTTAACTTTATTTAATTAAAAACATGTTATACTTTAATTAAATATTTTAACCTATATTTTAATTTAATTACATGAAATAATTATTAAACTATATATTATATCATATGACTTAGAAAATAATCATGAAAACACTTAGGCTTATATACTTAGCTTATTTAACCAGCTTATTTCTAATTATGGAAACTTTCTATTTTTAGACACTTAATTAAATAAGGCAGCTAATCTATTTATGGAAACCTTCTATTTTTAGAAACTTATTTATTTCAGGCAGCTAATCTATTTATGGAAACTTATTTAATTAAGGCAGCTGATCTTATTATGGAAACTTTCTATTTTTAGAAACTTATCTATTTTAAGCAGTGATTCTATTTTTGGAAACTTTCTATTTTTGGAAACTTTCTATTTTTGGGAACTTTTTATTTTTAGTAACTTTCTATTTTTGGTAACTTTCTACTTTTGGAAACTTTCTATTTTTGGAAACTTTCTATTTTTGGAAACTTTCTATTTTAGGAAACCTGCTATTTTTGGAAAGTTACTTATTATTACACAGTAAGTATAATAATACATGAAATACTAGAAATACTTAATCAGATTAAACAGAATATATGATAATCACAATTTAAGGCTTTAAACAGTAAAACATGGTAAGAACATATAAAATAAGCTAAGACATGACATAAAACCAGCTACGTATTTAGTAAGCAGATACTTATTCATGTATGTATTTATGTAGCACTAGTGATACGGAAGTAGGATTCCTCTCAGTTCATCTTCTTCGTTCACTGGACATAAGGTACGGATTCCCGTCCTTTCAGTATGGACATTCTTTCCTTATTAGGATTCCCCGTATACAGCCAACTGTTTTCCCAATATTTGTTTTATATGTTTTTGAATTGCTTATGTTTAATTAGAATACCTAAAGCCATATACATGCATGACCAGTTTCACCTAGTTATGGAGGTACCATAACCATAACATTAGAGGCACTGATGTTATGACTTCACCACGGCGGAGTGATTGCTCGTGGCGTCCCTTCAGCTTGTGGCCATTTATATTATATTTATCATGTGGGGCGTATGGGTGCATCCTAGTTACATGTTTTCAGTCAGGATTTCATGGTGAATGTGGTGTGTGCCTTGCATCCTTCATAAGGAGTTGATCCCTCCTACCTAAAACCAGTATATTAAATTAGAGGCAGCCCCTCTAATTTGCATGATGAGGTCACCCCTCTAAGTATTCATGCACGATGGATTTTCATGACCTATATTGGCTAATGGTAAAATATGTTAAACAGTTTTCATAAGATAAACATAAGGCTTTTCAAACTATAAAACCAGTTTTATGAACATGTTCCAGGTTTTCCAGGACTTATACATTTCCGCTGCTATTAAGTCTCTATTATGTTTTAGTCACTTATACTATGTCTATATTCGTGCACTGAGCGTTTTGCTCAGCCGTTACTTTCCTTTCCATGTCCCAAAACGGCAGGTACCTAGGAAAGACTCGAGCATTTGGAGGACGTGCATAGGATGGAAGCTGCTAGAGACTTCTTTTCCTTTTTGCCTTCATATACTTATGCTTGTTTAGTCTTTCATTCATTTCTTTTGCTTTATTATGTTTTGGGCTTATGTTTGGGAACCGATGTTTGATTCCGGTTATCCCTATGGTCATGTAATGTTTTATACATTTATCCTTGTATGCTTTGATGACACGCCATAATTACGCGTGACATTCCATTATCAAAATGGGGTGTTACAATTATGGTATCAGAGCCAAGGCTTCGACCTGTAGGCTCTAAAACTTGACCTGTGACTAGTGGGTAGTCACCAGGAGCTTCCTAAGCCAACCTTTGTTATACCACGTATTGATGTTTTCAGCGCATTGTTGTTTTAACCATGATGTTTTCAGCACCTTGAGGTTTTAACCTTGATGTTTTCATCGATATTGTTTTACTAATATGGATGGACAACCGTCATTCATATTTAGTTATGTGTCATTGTTTCATGCATAATGTTCCTCGTGAACTGTGGCTATGTGGACTGAACCCCAGTAGTTCATAATTAGTCACATAAAATTTTTTTCTGATAAGTTTTGACAGATGAGTTTCATTTATTTATGTTTCATGTATCATTGTTGCAGGGATTATGACTAAGTAATGGTTGGTACAGGACTGGCCTTATTTAGTCGCATGTGCTTTTATCGAAACTTTTAACTTTGGGACCGACCCATTGGCGTCCCCTCACCATGTATTTTGTTTTGGGACCGACCCATAGGCGTCCCCTCGCACGATATGTTTACTCATACTACACTCGCCATATCTCCGCGTAGCACGTTCAAAATTTTTCACGTATCACGTTCAAAAATTTTCACGTATCACGTTCAAAAATTTTCACGTACTACGTTTCTTTATGTCTCGCGCATCGTTTCTAATTATCAGTTAAGTCAGATTGTCTTGCATCGTAACGTTTCAGTTACCCTAGCACGTTAACTCTTATTTTCCTCGATCGAATTTAGGGGATCTACCTTCCGTTGATAACCAAGAATTTCTTCGTATTTCGAGTCAACGTCAGGAGGACCAAGATTCATCATTAGTGTCAGGATCTTCTGAAGGAACCGTTCCAAGAGGGAGGCCACTTGGAAACGGACAAGTTCATCCGGACTTTTATCTGTTTTCTCTTATCAATTAGATATGTCCTTTCAGTCACGTCACGTTCCATGTCCTTTCAAGACATGTCACGTTCCACGTTCCTTCTACCATGTCACATGTACGTTCATTGATCTTACATACCCTCTCAGTTTGATTCAGGTATGTTTCTCTTTCAGTTACGTTATCAATAATTCGGGGACGAATTATTCTTTTTAGGGGGGAAGAGTTGTAAAACCCGCATGCTTTTATCATGAATAGTACCCTTAAGATCGTACGTACTAGATTAAAGCTTTCCTTTTATAGTACGATTACGTTTACGTGTTAGGATTTTACGTATTACGTACGTGTTAGTACACGATAAGTATTTACTACGCACGAACACGCAATAATTATTTGACAATAATTAATCACGAACATGCGATCATGAAATCGTGAACGTAATTAAATCACGAACTATTATTAATTACATATATATATATATTATTACGAGCGTAAATAAATATATTAAGTCACGGTAATTATTTAAATGAGAACATACAAAACGCGAACACAAATAAATACGAACAAACACGTAAAACACGAACACGAGAACACACTTATTAATTAGACACGGAAAACATTCGGGTCACCCCGTGTGGGGCCCCATACCCACGGCTACAATCAAGAAATGGGCTAAGCCCATCAAGTTTTACATGAAAAGGGGGGTAAAGGTAAAAACTAATTTCATTTTTCACTTTTCAAGGAAATAAACACAAAACCTAAAAAGTTTTTCTCCTCTCCTCTTTTCCTTTTGTGGCCGCCACCTACAACACACCAAGAGGATGTGTTCTTGTGATTTTGATCTTGGATATTGTACAAGTGTTAATGTTTGTTCATCCTCTATTGTTCCACACATTCGGTATACCTTTTTTTAACCTTTATTTTAATCCTTTCTTTTGATTTGATTTAGTAAAATTAATTAAGAACATGATGTTTTTAATAACCTAATTAAAAACATAAACTAAACATGTATTTGGTTAAGGGGTAAAATCAAAAGGTGTTTTACGGGTGTTTGGTTTGGCCGACGCCTAGACCGTACCCAAGGGGGTCACGGCTTGGCCTAGAAACCACCACCGAGACCATATGGTCCCGGTTGGTTGGTGTGGGTCCCACGGAAGCATCAAGAAGAGGGGTACCCCGATTCGGTTCGGGGTACGGTGTTGATTTCATGTCCGGTTCATGGTTTTTGGTCTAGATCTGGTTCATGGTGTATGTTTAGTTTTTATTTTTTTATGATCTTATGTTAAAAATTAAATTAATAAAATGACATGATTAATTTAATAACATGACTTAGGTTATTTTAATTATTAATAATCATGAAATTAATTAACCTAAGTATTTTTATATTTTAGACTAATTAATTAATTAATTATTTAAAAACCATGGATATAATTAATTAATTAACATGACTTAGGTTATATTATTAATAAATAATAATACATGTATTAACCTAAGTATTTAACTTTATTTAAATAAAAACATGTTATATTTTAATTAAATATTTTAACCTATAGTTTAATTTAATTACATAAAATAATTATTAAACTATATATTATATCATATGACTTAGAAAATAATCATGAAAACACTTAGGCTTATATACTTAGCTTATTTAACCAACTTATTTCTAATTATGGAAACTTTCTATTTTTAGAAACTTAATTAAATAAGGCAGCTAATCTATTTATGGAAACCTTCTATTTTTAGAAACTTATTTATTTCAGGCAGCTAATCTATTTATGGAAACTTATTTAATTAAGGCAGCTGATCTATTTATGGAAACTTTCAATTTTTAGAAACTTATCTATTTTAAGCAGTGATTCTATTTTTGGAAACTTTCTATTTTTGGAAACTTTCTATTTTTGGTAACTTTCTATTTTTGGAAACTTTCTATTTTTTGAAACTTTCTATTTTTTGAAACTTTCTATTTTTGGAAACTTTCTATTTTAGGAAACCTGCTATTTTTGGAAAGTTACTTATTAGTACACAGTAAGTATAATAATACATGAAATACCACAAATACTTAATCAGATTAAACAGAATATAAGATAATCACAGTTTAAGGCTTTAAACAGTAAAACATGGTAAGAACATATAAAATAAGCTAAGACATGACATAAAACCAGCTACGTATTTAGTAAGCAGATACTTATTCATGTATGTATTTATGTAGCACTAGTGATACGGAAGTAGGATTCCTCTCAGTTCATCTTCTTCGTTCACTGGACATAAGGTACGGATTCCCGTCCTTTCAGTATGGACATTCTTTCCTTATTAGGATTCCCCGTATGCAGCCAACTGTTTTCCCAATATTTGTTTTATATTATTTTGAATTGCTTATGTTTAATTAGAATACCTAAAGCCATATACATGCATGACTAGTTTCACCTAGTTATGGAGGTACCATAACCATAACATTAGAGGCACTGATGTTATGACTTCACCATGGCGGAGTGATTGCTCGTGGCGTCTCTTCAGCTTTTGGCCATTTATATTATATTTATCATGTGGGGCGTATGGGTGCATCCTAGTTACATGTTTTCAGTCAGAATGTCATGGTGAATGTGGTGTGTGCCTTGCATCCTACACAAGGAGCTGATCCCTCCTACCCAAAACCAGTATATTACATTAGAGGCAGCCCCTCTAATTTGCATGATGAGGCCACCCCTCCAAGTATTCATGCACGGTGGATTTTCATGACCTATATTGGCTAATGGTAAAATATGTTAAACAGTTTTCATAAGATAAACATAAGGCTTTTCAAACTATAAAACCAGTTTTATGAACATGTTCCAGGTTTTCCAAGACTTATACATTTCCGCTGCTATTAAGTCTCTATTATGTTTTAGTCACTTATACTATGTCTATATTCGTGCACTGAGCGTTTTGATCAGCCGTTACTTTCCTTTCCATGTCCCAAAACGGCAGGTACCCTAGGAAAGACTCGAGCATTTGGAGGACGTGCATAGGATGGAAGCTGCTAGAGACTTCTTTTCCTTTTTGCCTTCATATACTTATGCTTGTTTAGTCTTTCATTCATTTCTTTTGCTTTATTATGTTTTGGGCTTATGTTTGGGAACCGATGTTTGATTCCGGTTATCCCTATGGTCATGTAATGTTTTATACATTTATCCTTGTATGCTTTGATGACACGCCATAATTACGCGTGACATTCCATTATCAAAATGGGGTGTTACATATATTATTGAGAGTATGATCCTTAGACTCCTTAATTTTTACTTCCTTTTTAACACTAAGGTCTTCAACTCCTATTTTTCTAACCTCTTTGGCTTTAACTACTTCTACTTCATCCAAGTCATCATCAACCAATGGTGGTGTCTTGGTTAAAGGAGAGGTTTCATCAAAAGTCACGTTAAGTGATTCTTCAATTACGCTCGAGGTTCTATTGAGGACTATGTAAGCTTTGCTAGTTTGGGAACCTAAAAAGATACCTTCGTAAGACTTTGGGTCGAACTTTGTAGGTAGTCTTTGGTGTTGAGAATAAAGCACTTGCTTCTCAACACCCTAAAGTATTCCAATGAGGGTTTCTTACTTTAAGAATCTCATAGAGGGTCTTTCCTAGAAAAGGTCAAATAAGAATTCGGTTGAGAATATAAGTCGTTGTGTCCACGGTATTGCACCAAAACTTTTGAGGCAAAGATTGCTCGTTTAACATCGTCCTACTCATCTCTTGGATGGTCCTATTCTTCCTTTCAACTACCCCATTTGATTGTGGAGTGCGAGGAGCCGAGAAGTTATGGGTAATACCATGAGCTTCACAAAAGGCACCAAATTGCACTTAATTATCAACTTCCCTACCATGATCCGTCCTAATAGAGACAATTGGACATCCTATTTGATTTTGAATTCTTTGACTAAAGATTTCGAAATGATCGAAAGCTTCATTCTTAGATGCCAAAAATCTAGTCCAAGTGAACCTAGAGTAGTCGTCAACTATAACTAGGGTATAAAGGTTACCTCCATAACTCCGTATGACGGAAGGTCCAAAGAGATCCATATGTAGGAGTTCTAAGCACCGAGAGGTTGAAACCAAATTCTTGGCTTTGTGACTTGAGTGAACTTGCTTTCCAACTTTGCATGCATCACAAAAGTGACTATCAAACTTCATCTTGGGGAGGTGTCTTACCAACTCCTTAGAGACTAAAGATTGAATTAGACGCATATTAGCGTGACCTAATCTCCTATGCCAAAGAGTAGAACTATCATCTATAGTCGCAAGACATATGTTGTCTTTTGACTTCTTATTGACCTTCATGACATAAAGCCCGTGCTTTCTAACACCTTTTCCAATGACCTTTCCATCTTTTACGATTTCACTGTCATTTTCCGAAAAGATGACCTTACACTTATTGTCACAAATTTGACCTATGCTTAAAAGGTTAAACCCTAAATTATCTACGTGCTCAACATTTTCAATAGTCATGGAGTCAAGAGAAACCGTACCTTTGCTAATGATATTACCACGTAGACTACTAGCGAATGTGACGTTACCTCCATCATATGCTTTGTAGCGCGAGAACAAACTTCGATTACCCGTCATGTGTTTAGAATAACCACTATCCTTAATCCACTCGTCAGGATCCAAATCAATTCCCAAACATATCTAGGTAACAACATACACGATCAAACATTTGGTCCCCAATATCTCATGGGTCCAAAATTGTTAGTTCCAAACATCCCTTGCATTTGGTTGGGATGCATGAATGGAGGAGGGGTTCCCCATGGGTAACAAAAGGGAGGAGGATAATAATTCATATAATCATTTTGTTGTTCATTATTTCTCCTAGATGTATTTGATCTTGGTTTAGAGTTGTGGTCATTCCTTCTAGGTGTTGGAGTTTTACTTCTAGGTCGTGAATTGTTTTGACTATCTTTTCTAGGTGTTGTCGTTCTACTTCTAGGCCTAGACTCATTCCGTACTCTTAGTGGAGTAGAGGATGGTCTTGATAAAACTCTATTTCCCATTAGAGGTTTACTCAAAGGCATATAGAACTTATCAACGGCATTGTCGTCAAGTATGGGTAATTTGACCTTGTTAACAATAAGATGCTTAGGACATTCACCTAAATTTGGCTTTTCAGAAAGTTCAAGATTTTCATCAAGAATACTTTTTGGCCGCGGTTCCTTATCTATGGCGGCGGTTCCATAGCGATAAGGAACCGCCCCATACAATCTGGGACCGCGTACAATAGATGGTTTTTCTGAAAATCTGACTTGTTTAGGTTCACTGGTTGATGCTTCATTTGAGTTAAAACCTACACCAAGTCTTTCCTTAGAATGAATTTGCTTGTTTAACATATCATCAAGAGCATTAGTACCTTTCATGAACTTTTCCAGTTTAATGGAGGTGGTCTTGAGATCTTCATTCTCTAATCTAAGTTTCTCACAACTTACGCAACCTAAATCAACTTCTTTATTTTTCTCAAGCTTGGCTAATTTTTCCCTAAGTTAATTAATCTCATTTTCAAGCTTAGTTTTAGTTGATTTTAAGGTTTTGTTCTTTTCTATGAATTTAAGGCAAGTTTGTGTAAATTATCATATTGGCCTTCTAATTCAATATCGTCTAAGGTGGAGCTATCATTGCTATAATATTCGGTTTCGGAATGTACCTCTTTAGAAGTGTGAGCCATGAGACATTTCTCCTCTTTGGGGTTGTTAGAAGTATTTAAAGTGATGGTCAAAGAAGTGAAGTCACATATTATATGACCATCCATTAGGGGGAGATTGTTAGAAGTATTTAAAGTGATGGTCATATAATACACCGTTGCGAAGCTCGTAGAAAATGCTATTCAACAGTGTCGAGAATTCTATGTTATTGTTATGTATGTAACGGGAATTAGTCCCGAACACACAAATGAGGAAGGCCTCATAACCTTGTAAGCCTTAGTATAAAAGGCACACCATCCTCATTTGTGTGTGTGTCTCCCATAGTTCTATTCTATCCTTCTTGTTATAGAGAGAAACTCTCCTTAGTTTCTCTCACTAGGAACATTCTTATTGTATCTTTCTTCCTTCTTCTTCATCTAATCTAATCCTTCCTTCTTAGTTTTAATCTTTTTGTTCTTCATAATCTCCATTTCTTGTTCTATAAGTCGTGTGTTACGGCCAACAAGTGGTATCATTCGCCAAGGGATTCATGGATAGCTCTTTGGTGTTGCCCGTGTTTTTTCTTGACATCTGTGTCCTTTTGATCAAAAAATTTTCGTGTTTTAGTGTTCTAAGTGATTTGTATACCCTCATCATAGTAGTATTCGTGATTTGGGTATTTTGGTTTGGGCTAAAACACAAATATTATGGCTCAAAGTTGAGAATATGATCATCCCATTGCTATAGACTTCATCGGAATAACACAGGTAAGTAGAGTTTGATCGCAATAACCCTAGGGTTTTACTTTGCGATCACCAGGTATTGTGATACCCTTATTCTGACGTATATTGCGATCGCTCATTGCGATCGTGGATTGCGACGGCTTTAAGGCTTATTGAAACGTCACTCTGCCAAAATTTCATTTGCCTTATTGCGATAGTCCTCACATTCCGCCAGGTATTCCGATAGCACATTCTGACAGATATTCCGACAGATATTTCGATAGCACATTCCGATAGAACATTCCGACCGACATTTCGACAGACATTCCGACATGTATTCCGATGGACATTCCGATATGTATTCCGATGGAAATTTTGTTTGAGTATTTTTTAGACTTAGCCACTATCTAGACTAGTCCCGGATCATAGTTTACACGAAGATTAAAAAAAAGAAAAAAAAGAGCTTTTTGGCGGGAAAACCATAGTAAATTTCTTTTTTCCTGGACCATTTAAGCTTCAATTTCAAATTTTGGCAATGCGAAAAATTTTTCGACCAAAAATTCAAATTTTCGGACCAAAATTCAAATTTTTAGGCCAAATTTCAAATTTTTTAGGTTTTACTTTTCATTAAAAATTTCATTTTTTCAAACTTTTTCCCTACTAGTTATTGGCTATTTCTAACTCGATTTCAAAATTTAGTGTTTCAAAATTTTTTCGGCTTACCGTTTTGTCGGACTGAGGAATTTTGTGTCGGGCTGGAAAATTTAGGCAAAGTTTGATTTTGTTGACATTCCAACACACGCTTTCTACGAATTGAGATCCTGTTTTTCACACGACTTCTACTATGACTTATCACCAAGACAGTGATGCTGCGGGTTTTGAGCATCGTGATAGCCATGTAAGAAAGAAGAGGAATGTTGCCCATCTCTAGTCTCAGCTTCTTATAGCACAAACGGAAGAAGCAGGAATACCACTTCTAGCTGAAGAGTTTGATCTCATGGCATCTGCAACAGCATATGATGAGGAAGAAGAGGTGACTACCGACTCCATCTTGATGGCTAATTCGCAGCAATCATCCACATCGGTAGTTCAACCTGACAGAGCTCCTGTGTATGATTCAGACGGTTCCTCTGAGGTACACCCACGTCTCAATGATAATAAGTTATATAATATGTCTAATCAGGAGGAAGAGTATACTGAGTCACTTGAGCCTTCCACTGAGACAAACGGGGTTCAAACGAATAATAACAATATTATTTCTAATGCGTCCAGTGTGGACCTTAGTGGAGATCAAGTAGCGCAACCTACAACCCTTCCTGACGAGACGCATGCGTATTATAAATCATTATTTGATAAGCTTGCCAAGGATGTTGCACATGCGAATGTGGTTAATAATAAGTTTAGAGAAACTAATGCCAAATTGACCACTGAGCTTGCGGGATATAAGGAACGGGAGAAAAGTTTTGAGATTCATCATGCTAAAATCAAGGAACTTGAACAAGCTCATGCTACATCGTTTTATCAAGAAAAATGCACCACTAAGAAATTAAATGCCTTACACTTGAGTAGTGCTAAAAAGATAAGCGAATTGAATGATGAAATCACATCTCTTAACAAACAGCTTTCAACTGAAAAATCTACTATTTTGGATTTAAAAGAAGAACGAAAAAAGTTGAAACATGATTTCAAAATTCGAGAAGATGGGCTTCTTGAGGATTTTTGCAAAGCTCAGGATAGGATTAGGGAATTAGACAACCTCTTAGTAAAACGTGGCCAAACTATGTAGACAATAAATATGCTCGCACCAAAAGTGAATGAGATAAATTACACTCGATATAAATTGGCTTTAGGTTGTCCTCTTCCCCCTAACCCTGGATATCTTAAGCAAGTTCATGCCACTAATGAAACCTTATATAATGGTAGTGTGCTCTTGTCTGATGAGCACGATCCTCCTAGTGTGCATGATTCCGAGGAAACTACTGAACTTGCAGTAGAGACTCGTTTAAGAATGAAAAAGCTTGATAAAGAAGTGACACCTGTTTATTATCCGAAAGTTAATCCTCCAACTGTTTTTGTTCGGTCTAAAACGAGTTCTAAAATGCTTTTGCTACCAAGTGAGGAATTGTCTGATGACCCTCTGAAACCGAGTATCACACGTAGGTATCTAAACAAGCTCAAAGATAATTTTGTCATTCTTAAACGGGTTGTTAACGCCAAAATGACTGGAGGAAACTTTACATCACCTGTTCATGTCGAGTTACAAAAAGTGCTTCATACAGAAATCAATCCGATTATTAATCAAGTTGATGCGAGGATAGGCAATCTTGAGAACGCTTTTCTAAATGAACTAGCCAAATTTGTTGAAGACTTTAAATCTTTGGCGAAGGAGGCTGATGAATCTCTTGATAGAATTGAAGTTTTGGAAAGCGAACTTGCATGTCTCTCGAAAGCAAGTGACAGTGGTGATTGTGTTGATAGTAACCCCGTCGCGGTAAACATCTCTGTGTCAGACAATGAAACCATCCAAAATGAGCTTGATCGTACGAAAGAGAAAATGAAGTCTTATGTCCTCAAAAAGGACAACGAATTCACCGATCTTTGGAATTTATATGTCAAAAAATGTGATGAATGTAAGGATGAAAAACTCTCGAATGATAAAGCTTACAATGAACTGCAACAAACAATCGAACAGTTGCAAGCTCAGTAAGGAGGTGAATGTCGCGATAGTGAGACTTCAACAAATGTTAATCAAAAAGAGTTCACGATTCTTCAACACCGATATGATTTTCTTCAGAAACATTGTCATTCTCTTGAACTTGATTTGTAATACATGGCGAGGGGACGCCTATGGGCCGGTCCCAAAGTTAAAAGTTTCGGTAAAAGCACATGCGACTAAATTGGGCCAGTCCTGTACCAACCATTACTTAGTCAAAATTTCTGCAACAATGATACATGAAACATAAATAAGTAAAATCATCTATCCAAAACTTATCACAAAAAATTTTATGTGACTAATTATGAACTACTAGGGTTCAGTCCACATAGTCACAGTTCATGAAGAACATCATGCATGAAACAACGACACATAACTAAATATGAATGACGGTTGTACATCCATATTAGTAAAACAATATCGATGAAAACATCAAGGTTAAAGCATCAAGGTGCTGAAAACATCATGGTTAAAACAACAATGCGCTGAACGCATCAATACGTGGAATAATAAGCGTTGTCTTAGGAAGCTCCTGGTGACTACCCACTAGTCACAGGTCGAGTTTTAGAGCCTACAGGCCGAAGCCTTGGGCTCTGATACCATAATTGTAACACCCCACTTTGATAAGTGGACCGTTACACGTAATTATGGCGTGTCATCAAAGCATGCAAGGTAATATGTAGTAAAACACACATGACCATAGGGAAAATCGGAATCAAACATCGGTTCCCAAACATAAGCCCAAAACATAAATAAAGTAAATGAAATGAACAAAGACTACACAAGCAAAAATATATGAAGGCAAAAGGAAAAGAAGTCTATGGAAGCTTCCATCCTATGCACGTCCTCCAAATGCTCGAGTTTGTCCTTGGGTACCTGCCGTTTTGGGACATGGAAAGGAAAGTAACGGCTGAGCAAAACGCTAAGTGCACGGATATAGACATAGTATGAATGACTGAAACATAATAAAGACTTAATAGCGGCGGAAATGTATAAGTCCTGGAAAACATGGAACATGTTCATAAAACTGGTTTTATAGTTTGAAAAGCCTTACGTTTATCTTGTAAAAACTGTTTAACATATTTACCATTAGCCAATATAGGTCATGAATTATCAACGTGCATGAATACTTGGAGGGGTGACCTCGTCATGCAAATTAGAGGGGCTACCTCTAGTTTAATATACTAGTTTTTGGGTAGGAGGGATCAGCTTCTTGTGAAGGATACAAGGCATACACCACATTCACACTGAGTAATCTTCTGAAAACATGTAACTAGGATGCACCCATACGCCCCACATGATAAATATAATAATATGGCCAAAAGCTGAAAGGGACGCCGCGAGCTATCACTCCGTCGTGGTGGAGTCATAACACTAGTGCCTCTAGTGTTATGGTTATGGTACCTCCATAACTAGGTGAAACTGGTCATGCATGTATATGGCTTTAGGTATTCTAATTAAACATAAGCAATTCAAAAACATATAAAACATATACTGGGGAAAACAGTTGGCTGCATACGGGGAAATCCTAATAAGGAAGAATGTCCATACTGAAAGGACGGAGAATCCGTACCTTGAGTCCAGTGAACGAAGAAGACGAACGGAAGAGAGTCCTACTTCGGTATCACTAATGCTACATAAATACATACGTGTATAAGTACCTGATTATTGAGTACGTAACTGGTTTTATATCATGTCTTAGCTTGTTTTATATGTTCATGTCATGTTTTACTGATTTAAGCTTTATACTGTGTTTATCATGTATTCTGTCTATTCTGATTAAGTATTTCTTGTATTTCTTGTACTATTATACTTGTTGTGTAATAATAAGTAACTTTCTAAAAATAGCAGGTTTCCTAAAATAGAAAGTTTCCAAAAATAGAAAGTTTCCAAACATAGAAAGTTTCCAAAAATAGAATGTTTCCAAAATTAGAAAGTTTCCAAAATTAAATTTACTGCTTAAAATAAATAAGTTTCTAAAAACAGAAAGTTTCCATTAATAGATTAGTTGCCTTAATTAAATAAGTTTCTAAAAATAGAAAGTTTCCATAAATAGAAATAAGCTGGATTATTAAGCTAATTATATAAGCTTAAGTGTTTACTGATTAATATTCTAAGTCATGTAATTAAATAGTATAGTTTATTAATTATTTCATGTAGATTAAATAAACTATATGTTATATGATTTAATTAAATATAAGCATGATTTAATTAAATTAAAGTGTATAAAATACTTAGGTTAAAACATGTATTAATATTGTATTAATATAACCTAAGTCATGGTTATTAATAAATTATATTTCATGTTTAATAATTAATTAATACTATAGTGTAAAATAAATAATTAAATACTTAGGTTAAAATCATGTATTATTAATAATAATAATAAACCTAAGTCCATGTTTTAATTAAATTAATTATATATCATGTCAAATTAATTTAATTAACTTGTAAAATTATATATTTGTAAAATTAAATAAACTTGTAAAAATAATCATGGATCAAATCGTGTGTTATTAATTTATTAAAACGTGTCGTGACCAAACCCTTGAAAACCGTGAACCAAACACCCCTAAAAATAGTGGCAAACCGGCGTGAACCGGTTGCCCCTGTTTGTGTAAAGATGCCACCGGCTGAAGCCGGTGGTTGGGGCTGTGGCTGCCGCGACCTAAACGAACCACAAGGACACCCCGGACGTGAGTTGGGGTGCCTTGTACCTGCTGCCGACCGGACCTAAACCACACCGAGACTTATGTCTCGTGTGGTGGTGCGAACCAAACGCCACCGAGAGTCTTGGGACTCTCGGTTTGTGTGGCGGCCGAAACAACAAAACCTAACAAACCCTTAATTAATTTACCCATGATCCCATGACATGTTTTTATCATGTTTATTTAATCACTTGTTCATGTTTATGCTTAATTCAATAAAAGAAGAAAACAAAAGGGTTTATGGATTTACCAAAACACGTGGAATGAATAAATCTTGATCTCACGAACACACTCTTAATCAATAATTAAAAATCAAAGCCCCGTCTTCCTTTTGGCTTGTTGGCGGCGGCTAAACAAGAACAACCCGTTCTCTTTTTGGCTGCTGCTGGCGGGTTAACCAGAACGTCACGTTCTCCTTTTGGGTGCTGCTGGCGGCATAACCAAAACATCACGTTCTCCTTTTGGGTGTTGCTGGCGGCATAACCAGAACCGTCGGCCACCATTGGTTTGCTAGGGTTTTTGCCTTTTTTTCTTAATTTTCTTGGAAAAACTTGTGAATGAATATTTGTTTCCCTTTTTGTTTATTTCATAAAAAATCAAATGGGCTTGGCCCGTTTCTCTTTTGATGTCGCGGCTAGTAGGGCCCACCAAGGGAACCCGAAGCCTTTCTCGTGTCTATTTTATTACATGTTCGTGTGTTCGTGTTTACGTGTTCGATATTACTAAATATTCGTGTTATAATAAATACTTGTACGTAACGACAATAATCGTATTAATAATATACGTAAATACATAATTATATGTTCGTGATTCTTACGTTCATGATTTCATGTTCGTGATTATAATTATTGGTTATAATAATTATCGTGTTTTAATACGTACATAATAATTATCGTGTAATAACACGTACGTAATTCTTGTAATTCATATTCGTGAAACGTAACGTGCTATAAAAGGAAAGTTTTAATCATGTACGTACGATTATTAGTGTACTGTTCATGGTAAAAGCATGTGGGTTTTACAAACGCACTCTTTACATCCATTTGTTGATGCTTAAAATCTAAGGCACAAGCGTAGGCTAAAAGGATTCTAATGGATTCTAATCTAGCTACCGGTGCATATGTCTCGTCATAATCAATCCCTTCTTGTTGATTATAGCCTTGAGCTACAAGTCTAGCTTTGTTACGAGACACAACACCATTCCTATCTAGCTTATTCCTATATACCCATTTGGTTCCTATAATGGTAGAACTTCTAGGTGGAGGAACAAGTTCCCAAACGTCATTAGCAACGAATTGATTCAATTCTTCTTGCATCGCAATGACCCAACTCTCATCCGTCAAAGCTTCTTTAACATTCTTTGGTTCAATCAAGGAGACAAAACAAAAGAAGTTACTTTGGTTTTGGACTTGAGATCTTAGGGTCCTTTGATTTAAGTCACCAATGATATAATTGAGAGTATTATCCTTAGACTCCTTAATTTTTACTTCCTTTTCAACACTAAGGTCTTCAACTCCTATTTTTCTAACATCTTTGGCTTTAACTACTTCTACTTCATCCAAGTCATCATCAATCAATGGTGGTGTCTTGGTTAAAGGAGGGGTTTCATCAAAAGTCATGTTAAGTGATTCTTCAATTACGCCCGAGGTTCTATTGAGGACTATGTAGGCTTTGCTAGTTTGGGAATAACCTAAAAAGATACCTTCGTAAGACTTTGGGTCGAACTTGGTAAGGTAGTCTTTGGTGTTGAGAATAAAGAACTTGCTTCCAAACACCCTAAAGTATTCCAATGAGGGTTTCTTACCTTTAAGAATCTAATAGGGGGTCTTTCCTAGAGAAGGTCGAATAAGAATTCGGTTGAGAATATAAGTCGATGTGTCCACGGCATTGCACCAAAACTTTTGAGGAAAAGATTGCTCGTTTAACATCGTCCTACTCATCTCTTGGATGGTCCTATTCTTCCTTTCAACTACCCCATTTGATTGTGGAGTGCGAGGAGCCGAGAAGTTATGGGTAATACCATGAGCTTCACAAAAGGCACCAATTGTCACTTCATTATCAACTTCCCTACCATGATCCGTCCTAATAGAGACAATTGGACATCCTATTTTATTTTGAATTCTTTGACTAAAGATTTCAAAATGATCGAAAGCTTCATTCTTAGATGCCAAAAATCTAGTCCAAGTGAATCTAGAGTAGTCGTCAACTATAACTAGGGTATAAAGGTTACCTCCATAACTCCGTATGGCGGAAGGTCCAAAGAGATCCATATGTAGGAGTTCTAAGCACCGAGAGGTTGAAACCAAATTCTTGGCTTTGTGACTTGAGTGAACTTGCTTTCCAACTTTGCATGCATCACAAAAGTGACTATCAAACTTCATCTTGGGGAGGTGTCTTACCAACTCCTTAGAGACTAAAGATTGAATTAGACGCATATTAGCGTGACCTAATCTCCTATGCCAAAGAGTAGAACTATCATCTATAGTCGCAAGACATATGTTGTCTTTTGACTTCTTATTGACCTTCATGACATAAAGCCCATGCTTTCTAACACCTTTTCCAATGACCTTTCCATCTTTTACGAGTTCACTGTCATTTTCCGAAAAGATGACCTTACACTTATTGTCACAAATTTGACCTATGCTTAAAAGGTTAAACCCTAAATTATCTACGTGCTCAAAATTTTCAATAGTCATGGAGTCAAGAGAAACCGTACCTTTGTCAATGATATTACCACGTAGACTACTAGTGAATGTGACGTTACCTCCATCATATGCTTTGTAGCGCGAGAACAAACTTCGATTACCCATCATGTGTTTGGAACAACCACTATCCTTAATCCACTCGTCAGGATCTAAATCAATTCCCACGCATATCTAGGTAACAACATACACGATCAAACATTTGGTCCCCAATATCTCATGGGTCCAAAATTTGTTAGTTCCAAACATCCCTTGCATTTGGTTGGGATGCATGAATGGAGGAGGGGTTCCCCATGGGGAACAAAAGGGAGGAGGATAATAATTCATATAACCATTTTGTTGTTCATTATTTCTCCTAGGTGTATTTGATCTTTGTTTAGAGTTGTGGTCATTCCTTCTAGGTGTTGGAGTTTTACTTCTAGGTCGTGAATTGTTTTGACTATTTCTTCTAGGTGTTGTCCTTATACTTCTAGGCCTAGACTCATTCCGTACTCTTGGTGGAGTAGAGGATGGTCTTGATAAAACTCTATTTCCCATTAGAGGTTTACTCAAAGGCATATAGAACTTATCAACGGCATTGTCGTCAAGTATGGGTAATTTGACCTTGTTAACAATAAGATGCTTAGGATATTCACCTAAATTTGGCTTTTCAGAAAGTTCAAGATTTTCATCAAAAATACTTTCTGGCCGCGGTTCCTTATCTATGGCGGCGGTTCCATAGCGATAAGGAACCGCCCCATACAATCTGGGACCGCGTACAACAGATGGTTTTTCTGAAAATCTGACTTGTTTAGGTTCACTGGTTGATGCTTCATTTGAGTTAAAACCTACACCAAGTCTTTCCTTAGAATGAATTTGTTTGTTTAACATATCATCAAGAGCATTAGTACCTTTCATGAACTTTTCCAGTTTAATGGAGGTGGTCATGAGATCTTCATTCTCTAATCTAAGTTTCTCACAACTTACGCAACCTAAATCAACTTCTTTATTTTTCTCAAGCTTGGCTAATTTTTCCCTAAGTTCATTAATCTCATTTTCAAGCTTAGTTTTAGTTGATTTTAAGGTTTTGTTCTTTTCTATGAATTTAAGGCTAAGTTTGTGTAAATTATCATATTGGCCTTCTAATTCAATATCGTCTAAGGTGGAGCTATCATTGCTATAATATTCGGTTTCGGAATGTACCTCTTTAGAAGTGTGAGCCATAAGACATTTCTCCTCTTTGGGGTTGTTAGAAGTATTTAAAGTGATGGTCAAAGAAGTGAAGTCACATATTATATGACCACCCCTTAGGGGGGAGATTGTTAGAAGTATTTAAAGTGATGGTCATATAATATACCATTGCGAAGCTCATGGAAAATGCTATTCAACGGTGTTGAGAGTTCTATGTTATTGTTATGTATGTAACGGGAATTAGTCCCGAACACACAAATGAGGAAGGCCTCCTAACCTTGTAAGCCTTAGTATAAAAGGCACACCATCCTCATTTGTGTGTGTGTCTCCCATAGTTCTATTCTATCCTTCTTGTTATAGAGAGAAACTCTCCTTAGTTTCTCTCACTAGGAACATTCTCATTGTATCTTTCTTCCTTCTTCTTCATCTAATCTAATCCTTCCTTCTTAGTTTTAATCTTGTTGTTCTTCATCAGCTCCATTTCTTGTTCTATAAGTCGTGTGTTACGGCCAACAAGTGGTATCATTCGCCAAGGGATTCGTGGATAGCTCTTTGGTGTTGTCCGTGTTTTTTCTTGACATCCGTGTCCTTTTTATCAAATTTTTTCATGTTTTAGTGTTCTAAGTGATTCGTATACCCTCGTCATAGTAGTATTCGTGATTTGGGTATTTTGGTTTGGGTTAAAACACAAATATTTTGGCTCAAAGTTGCGAATTTCTTTGGCTCAAAGTTGCGAATTTGATCTTCCCATTGCGACAGACTTCATCGGAATAACACAGGTAATAGAGTTTGATCGCAATAACCCTAGGGTTTTACTTTGCGATCACCAGGTATTGCGATACCCTTATTCCGACGTATATTGCTGTTGGAAATTCACTTTATGTGACGACATTTAAGAATTCCCATTAGTTATCATAGTCACGCACGCAGGGACTAGATTAGGCAACTTTGTATAGTTTATTCGTGTGTGACTATAAATACCCCTCCTAGGCTTCCAAGGAGGGGTTGTTGTTTGTGTCATTTATCATTTGAATATAATTATTATCTTTTCACATACAACCACTTTTTCTCTCTCTAACTCATCCATGGCAGCCACCATTTACCACCATGTTAGACCACCGGATCTATAAAATAGCAAACCTACATTTGGTATCAGAGCCTCGGTTCCATCCTTGGATCATTTGTTTTCGTGTTTTTATTATTGATTTGGTGGTCTAATCCTTTTGGTCTCGATCTGTCAATTTTTCTTGTTTATTGTCCATGGTTTTGTCACAACTTTTGGTCACAATGGGTAAATTTTATCACGACTTTTGTCAGATCTAGTATTGTTGTTCATGGGGTCTCGTGATTTTGGTCCTTGTGTCCATTCACTTTTTGTTGGTCATATTATCCACTGGTCTCGAAAACCTTATCAATTTCTGGTTTCAAATCTGTCTCAACTTGTTTTTATCGGATCTGAAACTGTTCTCACTTTCAAATTGTGTTAATTGGTCTCAAAATCAACTTTGTAAAGCTGTTTTTGTGGGATTTTTTCTTGAAGATGGAGTTATGAACCCAGAAACCCAGATCTAGAAAACTTAGATCCACAAAATCAGAAAACGTACTATGGATAAGATATTCCGGATGAAGCTTATTCCGGATGAAGCTTATTCCGGATGAAGCTTATTCCGGATGAAGCTTATTCCGGATGAAGCTTATTCCGGATGAAGCTTATTCCGGATGAAGCTTATTCCGGATGAAGCTTATTCCGGATGAAGCTTATTCCGGATGAAACTTATTCCGGATGAAGCTTATTCCGGATGAAGCTTATTCCGGATGAAGCTTATTCCGAATGAAACAAACACATCCAACCTTATATCTCCACAACTCCAACCAATCATCTATCCTAAATCCCATCGACACCTAGCCCATCTAATCTCAACACTTTCGTCTCAAATCAAAACTCAAACAGAAAATAATATTAATCTCAGATTTATAATTTTTTCGTGTAACAACATGCAAGTCGAGATCTTTTCGATCCAACACGAAATATATATCTTCATAGATCTTCTGTTGGGAATCACCCATTTTAATTTTCGACATCACTATATGATTCATAACATGTATGTTATGATCATTTTAGTTGATTCGTTCTGATATTAAAAAGACACACAATTGTAACGGATCCTACCCTCACTTTAATTTTCGAACTTAAAGACTGATCTATAACATTTATGTTATTATCATCTCATTATTTCGATCTTTCTCAAATCAAACTCATTCGAATTAAAAGAAGATTTATAACAATCATCATGTTATAATCTCTCTTTATTTCGATGTGAAGAAAGATCAATTGTTGGTTTACCCAATCTTAATATACGAATTTAAATAAAGATGAATAACAAATCTGTTATAATCCTTATTTTGCTTCGTTCCTTCTTTTTAACACGAAACCAACATGCATTAGAGTTATATCATTAATATCCGAATGTAAAGAAAAGATCCATAACAAATATGTTACAATCTTTCTTTGATTCGTTCTACAAAAACCAACATGCAATTGATTATCACATCATTTACACTTACCCGAGATCCATCTAAGACCTTGAAGTCGTTCTTACTTGAAGACGTTTTACGATTTTAAAGATGTTCTTAATATTGAAGATGTTCTGTGTTTGATCTTTTGGATAGTGTGATTGCTAGATGATTTAGATATGTAGATTGGTTATGTGTTGAGATAGAAGATTGATTAACAGATATGGATATGGATTAATGATTAGATGGGAGGCGGAGGTTTGACTCTATTCAGATGGGAGAGAAAAGGGGGGCGGTTGAAATGAAGATGAGATTAGGTTTAGGTTTTTGAGAAATATTTGGGTTATCTGATATTTATATTTCCTAAACACTTTTCAAACCGGGTTATGATTGGGCTGTGTATCAAGACAAGATGGGTTGTGTATTGATGGGCCGTGTCTTCATTTGGTGGCTAGACGAGATGGGTTAAGTATATTTTTGGGCTACGTTTGTTTATGCCAAAATTTTTATGCCAAATGTGTTGTTACTTATATTATACAAATTTTATGCCAAAATTTTTGATTTTGAATAAAATTTGTGTGTATTAAGTTATATTTTGGTTATAATCGGGGCTTGACAATGACCGTGTGACGTGACAAAGTGACGAGATTAAAAGACGAGACAAAGTAACAGGATTTATTTTGACGAGATCAAGAAAAATGGGCGATTTTTTAGTGGCTACGGACTCGTTTGATCAGGTATAAATTATGTGAAGTTGGAGACGGATTTTTCGAAGGCGTGAACTTATTTTATCTTTCATAGATAACTTGCTCGTGCTTAATCTTAGAATGAAGACTTGGTTATCTAGTTTTCGGGTTCGGGTGGGATGGTTGATGACTCGGATAACTATCACTTAAAGGGGTTACATTGTTGTACTCGGTGTCACGCGCTTAGTCGACGTGGATAATTTCAAGAGGTGTTGTGCTTATAGACTTCTTCAGTGATGCATTGAGTACTTAGAGATTTCTCCACCGTTCTTCATTCAACAATAATGAAAGCTTAAGTCACAAGATCGAAGGATTCTTATTCAGTTTCACGTTTGATGTATCTGGTTCATTCAATCAGTGGTCACTTCAAATTGCTTTCACGTGGGTTGGTAAAGATGGCCATGGAGTGTTTATGAGTAGAGATTTTCGATCAGCAGCTGATTCTCACAAAATATATAATTCATCTCATTTATTATTCTCACAAGATTTCAGGTACATGTGCGTACAATTTATTGCTGGTTCCGAGTTTCAAAACCATCAAGGGGGAAGAAGCAGACACATTGAACGCACAACGAGTACACGTGATGAACTTCATACCTTCTTTTGATTTGAAGACATTCCAGGATGACATTTGTCATAGCCGCAGAGAAAATCAGTGTTTTAACTCGTGGCGTTATCGATCTCTAAACGGTACACTACTGATTCGATGTTCAATTGTTTTGATGTTGCAATTATTTTGATGTTGCAATTATTCATCATCATTATCCTATATGGAGAGATATGCACTTCCGGGACTTAATTGACTCTGGTGCATCTCCGGAAGAATATATGTGCATTTCCGGGACTTAATTGACTATGGTGTTACAATGTTAGCTTCATGAATGGGATAAAGTGTCCACTTCAGTATTTGAGCTTCATACTTGGGATTGGTTTATTTTCTTCAACTATGTGGGGGAAGAAATGTCTTGATTCTTTCTAGTATGCATAACTTGAACTCGTGGCGTTATCAATCTCTAAACGGTACACTACTGATTCGATGTTCAATTGTTTTGATGTTGCAATTATTCATCATCATTATCCTATATGGAGAGATATGCACTTCCGGGACTTAATTGACTCTGGTGCATCTCCGGAAGAAGATATGTGCATTTCCGGGACTTAATTGACTCTCGTGTTACGATGTCAACTTCATGAATGGGATAAAGTGTCCACTTCAGTATTTGAGCTTCATACTTGGGATTGGTTTATTTTCTTCAACTATGTGTGGGAAGAAATGTCTTGATTCTTTCTGGTATGCATAACTTGAACTCTCAAGGGGAAGAAAAATTCAGAAGAATTATTCAAGCGTGAGAAGAGACGTTGTTGATCTACTTAGTGTGCCCCTTACCTTCAATCCCTCATAGCAACATTATCATGTTATATGATGGGGTTTGCTTTTTAAATTCCGTTGTGCGCTTAATCATTCTAAGCTTTATTGAAAGCTTTGAAGTTGCTTACGAGGATTGTCGGTTTAGGGGGAAGCTATTTAAAAGCTTCTACATCAAGAAGATGTGGCATGAATTAGGGGGAAGTTAATTCAGAAGCTTCTCCTTAACCAGAAGTATATGGATTACTTAGCTCGTGCCGTTACAGTATTTATACCACAAGTTACTACAAAGATGAGTCGTTTTGAAGTGAAGACTTGAAGTCAAAGGCATCAGAAGACATCATCAGCATTGGACGCTTCGTTGAAGTTTTTGTTCTATTATTATGTACTTGCTAGGTAAAATATTGTAAGGAATTTTACACGTCGTCCCATGGGGGAAGATTGTTGGAAATTTACTTTATGTGACGACATTTAAGAATTCCCATTAGTTATCATAGTCACACACGCAGGGACTAGATTAGGCAACTTTGTATAGTTTATTCGTGTGTGACTATAAATACCCCTCCTAGGCTTCCAAGGAGGGGTTGTTGTTTGTGTCATTTATCATTTTAATATAATTATTATCTTTTCACATACAACCACTTTTTCTCTCTCTAACTCATCCATGGCGGCCACCATTTACCACCATGTTAGACCACCAGATCTATCAAATAGCAAACCTACAATTGCGATCGCTCATTGCGATCGTGGATTGCGACGGCTTTAAGGCTTATTGAAACGTCACTCTGCCAAAATTTCATTTGCCTTATTGCGATAGTCCTCACATTCTGATAGCACATTCCGACAGATATTCCGACAGATTTTCCGACAGATATTCCGATAGCACATTCCGATAGAACATTCCGACAGACATTCCGATAGACATTCCGACATGTATTCCGAATGACATTCCGATATGTATTCTGATGGACATTCCGATGGAAATTTTGTTTGAGTATTTTTTAGACTTAGCCACTATCTAGACTAGTCCCGGATCATAGTTTACACAAAGATTTAAAAAAAAGAGTTTTTTGGCGGGAAGACCATAGTAAAATTTCTTTTTTCCTAGACCATTTAAGCTTCAATTTCAAATTTTGGCAATGCGAAAAACTTTTCGACCAAAAAATCAAATTTTCGGACCAAAATTCAAATTTTTAGGCCAAATTTCAAATTTTTTAGGTTTTATTTTTCATTAAAAAATTTATTTTTTCAAACTTTTTCCCAACTAGTTATTGGCTATTTCTAACTCGATTTCAAAATTTAGTGTTTCAAAATTTTTTTGCTTACCGTTTTGTCGGACTGAGGAATTTTTTGTCGGGTTGGAAAATTTAGGCAAAGTTTGATTTTGTTGACATTCCAACACACGCTTTCTACGAATTGAGATTCTGTTTTTCACACGACTTCTACTATGACTTATCACCAAGACAGTGATGCTGCGGGTTTTGAGCATCGTGATAGCCATGTAAGAAAGAAGAGGAATGATGCCCATTTCCAGTCTCAGCTTCTTATAGCACAAACGGAAGAAGCATGAATACCACTTCTAGCTAAAGAGTTTGATCTCATGGCATCTGCAACAGCATATGATGAGGAAGAAGAGGTGACTACCGACTCCATCTTGATGGCTAATTCGCAGCAATCATCCACATCGGTAGTTCAACCTGACAGAGCTCCTGTGTATGATTCAGACGGTTCCTCTAAGGTACACCCACGCCTCAATGATAATGAGTTATATAATATGTCTAATCAGGAGGAAGAGTATACTGAGTCACTTGAGCCTTCCACTGAGACACACAGGGTTCAAACGAATAATAGCAATATTATTTCTAATGCGCCTAGTGTGGACCTTAGTGGAGATCAAGTAGCGCAACCTACAACCCTTCCTGACGAGACCCATGCGTATTATAAATCATTATTTGATAAGATTCCCAAGGATGTTGCTCATGCGAATGTGGTTAATAATAAGTTTAGAGAAACTAATGCCAAATTGACCACTGAGCTTGCGGGATATAAGGAACGGGAGAAAAGTTTTGAGATTCATCATGCTAAAATCAAGGAACTTGAACAAGCTCATGCTACATCGGTTTATCAAGAAAAATGCACCACTAAGAAATTAAATGCCTTACACTTGAGTAGTGCTAAAAAGATAAGCGAATTGAATGATGAAATCACATCTCTTAACAAACAGCTTTCAACTGAAAAATTTACTATTTTGGATTTAAAAGAAGAACGAAAAAAGTTGAAACATGATTTCAAAATTCGAGAAGATGGGCTTCTTGAGGATTTTTGCAAAGCTCAAGATAGGATCAGGGAATTAGAAAACCTCTTAGTAAAACGTGGCCAAACTATGCAGACAATAAATATGCTCGCACCAAAAGTGAATGAGATAAATTACACTCGATACAAATTGGCTTTAGATTGTCCTCTTCCCCCTAACCCTGGATATCTTAAGCAAGTTCAGGCCACTAATGAAACCTTATATAATGGTAGTGTGCTCTTGTCTGATGAGCATGATCCTCCTAGTGTGCATGATTTCGAGGAAACTACTAAACTTGCAGTAGAGACTCGTTTAAGAATGAAAAAGCTTGATAAAGAAGTGACACCTGTTTATTATCCGAAAGTTAATCCTCCAACTGTTTTTGTTCGGTCTAGAACGAGTTCTGAAATGCTATGGCTACCAAGTGAGGAATTGTCTGATGACCCTCTGAAACCTAGTATCACATGTAGGTATCTAAATGAGCTCAAAGATAATTTTGTCATTCTTAAACGGGTTGTTAACGCCAAAATGACTGGAGGAAACTTTACATCACCCGTTCATGTCGAGTTACAAAAAGTGCTTCATACTGAAATCAATCCGATTATTAATCAAGTTGATGCGAGGATAGGCAATCTTGAGAACGCTTTTCTAAAAGAACTAGCCAAATTTGTCGAAGACTTTAAATCTTTGGCGAAGGAGGCTGATGAATCTCTTGATAGAATTAAAGTTTTGGAAAGCGAACTTGCATGTCTCTCGAAAGCAAGTGACAGTGGTGATTGTGTTGATAGTAACCCCGTCGCGGTAAACATCTCTGTGTCAGACAATGAAACCCTCCAAAATGAGCTTGATCGTACGAAAGAGAAAATGGAGTCTTATGTCATCAAAAAGGACAACGAATTCACCGATCTTTGGAATAAATATGTCAAAAAAATGTGATGAATGTAAGGATGACAAACTCTCGTATGATAAAGATTATAATGAACTGCAACAAACAATCGAACAGCTGCAAGCTCAGTTAGGAGGTGAAAGTCGCGATAGTGAGACTTCAACAAATGTTAATCAAAAAGAGTTCACGATTCTTCAACACCGATATGATTTTCTTCAGAAACATTGTCATTCTCTTGAACTTGCTTTGCAAAACAAAGTTGGAAAAGTTCCTGATGACAGTAATTTACAAGTAAAACTCTCTAAATCATTTCGTGAATTGAATGAAAAGAGTAAGGATATTTCGGATCTGAAAGCTCAGTTGCAAGACAAGGACATCACGATTGCTGAGTTGAAGAAACTTGTTGGAAATATGGGTGGAAAAACTGTGGAACCTAAGGTTGTAAAATCAGTTTCTAGACAACCCAATGCGTACAAAGTACCAAAGCCGTCTATCTTAGGAAAATCGCCTTCTAATGTTTCTAGGTTACCTCCTAATACCGATGGACAATCAAGTGTTCCAAAACCAGCCATATCACCTTATGTTCCACCATTTAGAAAACCCACTCTTGCTAAACCCAACCATGTGAATGCACCTTCCACTACTCCAAAGAGTACTCCCAAACATGTGATTCTTACGCCCACAAAGGAATCTAAAGGGTCAAATGATGTTAGTCAAACCAACAATCTAGGGAAGGGTATGCCAAAAGGGAACATTCAGAAAGTAAACCTTGTGTATTCACCACCTAGTAACCAACCAACTGCTAGAGTTCCACACACTCCTAATGGTAGTCAACCAAAACCTAGGATCCCTTACCAGCAATCTAGGAATTGGCAACCACCAATGAGTAGTCATGTTTCGAACAAGGTGCCTGAATGGACAACAAAACCTAGGTACACAAGGAACTTTAAGAATCCCAAACTCCATGTATGCCCCACGTGCAAAAATGGCATTCACCATGGAAACTATGCTCATTGCATTCTGCAATACCTTTATGAGGTAAAGTCTCGTGCCTTCACACAGAGAAATAATGCAGAATCCCATAAGATAAGAAGGAGATTCACACCCATCACAAAGAAAAGCAATGACAAGAAATCTTCAAAGCGGGTCAATGCAGGAACTAGTTTCTCTCCTAAGAAGTCTTCCGCTGTGCAAGAGAACACTACCCCTAGATCTAGTCTTCAGTGGAAACCAACGGGTAGGATCTTCAAGGAAGTTGGTCTTAAATGGATTCCCATCAAGAAGAGTGATGACACCTGCTTCAACACTAATGAGAGTATTCTAAATGTAGAAAATGCATTTGTTACACCTAACACTATTATGTGTGCAAATTCTTCTTCTGTCATTGCAGGTACTTCAACGGATTCTGAATCCATTTCTTCAAAGGGTTCTAATCCTGTACATTCGACATCACCTTCTTCTGCTGTACAAAGGTCTATTTTGGATTATTTTCGAAAACATTGAAAATCAAAATACAAAAATATAAAACCTATAAAAACAAAATAAAAAACGAAAAAATCTTTCAAAAAATACCAAAAAGTTTCTTCTCGACATGTCTTTCAGTTTTGATAATATGGACGTGCCTAGAAATGTTGCTCAATAACGACACGGGTGTGTACATAAAGCTCGAATGAAAGTTCAAATGTTTTTAAAACATGTAATTTCCTTTTTTCTTTTTATGATTTGCATTTACCTCAGATTGTGACTCGTGCCTCAAATAAAGGAAAGTTGATCACGGATGATAACTTATCCTTAACAACGAGAAAATACAATTTTCTCGGTCATGAGCTTTCAATAAAAACATTTCATGTTTTTAAGCTCATGAATACGACTTACAGTTAAATGTCAGACTGTAACTCGAACTTCAAATAAAGGAGAGTGTATCTGTAAAGATAACTTATCCTAATAACGGGTAGAGCAATCTATCAAGGGTTGAGCTTGTCACAAAACATTCACAGTTTTGAGCTCAACATAATGGCTTATAGTCACATGTCAGACTATAACCCAGTCCCCAAAGAAAGAAAAGTCTTTGACTTATCCTCAACAACGAGAAATTAATTTTTCTCGGTCATGGGCTTATATCAAAACATTCAATGTTTTAAGCTCATGAACACAAGGAAAATGTTCATTTATGTACATTATTCCTTAACAACAGGAAAGTAAGTTTTCTCGGGTTTTTGAGCACAATTTTTCAATGTATTTCAAAACTGTGTGCTCATATACTCCCCTAATTTTAATTAGAATTTCTTTTCGAGGGGGAGTACAAACTTTCATGCAACATTATTCTCTCCATGTTTCATCACTAGTTTCACAAAAATTTCAATGTCATGCAATTTTTGAGGGGGAGAATAGTGATTAAAATGTGTTATCTTGGATAAGATCTTTGATATAAGTGCTTTCTCTTCATAATATGTTCAAAAACCTTTCCTTTTATGATGCACATATGTAGGGGGAGCATTTTTGGTGATATAGAAAGTTTCACTGGTTACGATATCTATACCTTCAACACAATTATTCACGACGGCATTGGTGTCAAAAGGTGGTTAGGTATTCGTCCTATGATCTAACCAGAACCGGAGGGATGTTCCCAGGGACAATCCATTAGTATTTAGATGTCCTTAGGAAAGATGGAGTTGTTGAGTGTATGCCGACTAATGACTTAAGCTAGCACTGGAACAATCACAACAAGGTGCTAGTTATGACGTCTTGGTAAGCATTGAAGGGGTTGAAGAATGAAAAAGAAATGTAAGGATAAAGGGTGTAAAGAAAGAAGCCCTCCATACAACTTAGGCAGAAACCGAGTCAATACGTCTATTATCAGAATCACTTTGATGATTTCTGATACTGAAGACAAAGCATCATGGACCCAGTGATGCAATGCACAACCCTTCCCAGCCTACTCAAGCTTCTCTCAAAAGAAGTTTGTTTTATTGTCACGGAGTTCAACTCATTTCTATCAACTTTCTCACTCCGAGATAGTAGATATTGAAAAGGTGGCACTCTGCTCCAGCCTCCGATCACCAAATAAACGTGCACTTATAGAGTATAGAGCCAACGAGATTCATCCAAAAATCTCATTAGGACACTTATTCCATATATCAATTGTTGTTCATCACAAGAACACATGCGATAATTTACATAGTCCTACGTTCTACCCTTGTAATATTTCCAGAACATTCAGAGTGATACTCATTAGTATTCACAGTGATGAATGGAAATCCTTCCAGTGCTAACATCAAACAACACTGCGGTAGGTCATATGTAAGATTCACTCGAATTGAACATATGTTAATTGGAAAGCAACAGTGGTTTGATTCTTCTGTGATTCAAACTCGTTCCAGGTCTCGACGCAATATCTTTACGATCTTGCCATAACATTCAGAGTAATACTTCTTAGTATTTACTGTGACGAATGGAAATCCTTCCAGTGTCATCATCAAACAGCACTGCGGTAGGTAACTTGTGAGATTTTATACGAATCAAACTTGTGTCAACTGGAAAGCAACAATGGTTTGGTTCTTAATTGATTCAAACTTGTTCTAGGAAATGAATTGATGACTTAATCAGCAGAATGGAACTGCATGATTCACTCTTTACTATGAACTATCTTTCGAGATGTTCAAGTAATGAGAACGGCTACCACAGCCGGAAACCCTATCAAGGAAGTTCTTTGAACTTACCTAATCATAGGTACAGTATTCGTACTGTATAACGGGAAATCGGAGGAATGCAAACGGTGGCGTAACCTCAAGAGTCGTTATTCAAGACCACATGCTCATATAAAAGAAGAAAGCTCAAGAACATCTCAAACAAAGACTTTCGCTATTCTGATTATCAAGGGAGATTGTTAACAAGCTTTCAAGACTACGCAAACTACGAGTATGTGGGAAAAGACACAAGAACACAAGTTGGCAAAGCTTAAAGATCAAGTCAAGGCAAAGATCAAAGATCCAAGATCACAAGTCATGAAAGGTACGATGAAGTAACTCTCAAGACAACAAGCTTCAAAGTCTGTAACAACAAAGAAGTGAAGTCACATAATACATGACCACCACTTAGGGGGAGATTGTTAGAAGTATTTAAAGTGATGGTCAAAGAAGTGAAGTCACATATTATATGACCATCCCTTAGGGGGAGATTGTTAGAAGTATTTAAAGTGATGGTCATATAATATACCGTTGCGAAGCTCGTTGAAAATGCTATTCAACGGTGTCGAGAGTTCTATGTTATTGTTATGTATGTAACGGGAATTAGTCCCGAACACACAAATGAGGAAGGCCTCCTAACCTTGTAAGCCTTAGTATAAAAGGCACACCATCCTCATCTGTGTGTGTGTCTCCTATAGTTCTATTCTATCCTTCTTGTTATAGAGAGAAACTCTCCTTAGTTTCTCTCACTAGGAACATTCTCATTGTATCTTTCTTCCTTCTTCTTCATCTAATCTAATCCTTCCTTCTTAGTTTTAATCTTGTTGTTCTTCATCATCTCCATTTCTTGTTCTATAAGTCGTGTGTTACGGCCAACAGGGGTTGTCATCAACATCTTCACTGCTATCGCTCCAAGAACCACTAACGAATGCCGTGTGATTCTTATCGTGTGAAGGCTTTGGACATTCACTAATGAAATGATTTGGATCACCACATCTAAAGCAATTCCTATCACCTTTTTGTTCTTGGCAAACCGATTCTTTAAGAATGGTTTCTTGTCATTGTTGGGTTGCCTCACGTGTTGACCTCGTCTTTTGAAGAACCTCTTGAAATCTCTCACCGCCAATGCATACTCCTCGTCATCACTATCCAAGGAACTATCATGATTGCTTTGTGCCTTGTTGGCTTTGAGTGCAAGAGACTTCCTTTCACTCTTGGTTTTCACCAATTCCGAGTCCTTCAAAATTATCATCTCATGAACCTTCAAGTTGCCTATGAGTTCATCGAGTGATAAAGTTGAGAGATCCTTCGATTCTTCGATCACCGTGAATTTTGCTCTCCACTTCGGATGTAAGGCTCTTAGAAACTTCCTAACATTGTTCTTGCTAGAAAAACCTTCATCAAGTGCTTTTAGACTAGTAATAATAGTGTTAAATCTAGCAAAAGCACTATCAATAGCTTCATCTTCTAAGATGACAAATTGTTCATATTGTTGGACAAGAAGATCGATTTTGCTTTCTTTGACTTGGCTATTACCTTGGTGGGTTACTAAAAGAGTGTTCCAAATATCTTTAGCGGTTTCACAAATAAAATTCCTTTCATACTCTTTCTTAGGTAAATCATTATAAATCACCATTTTAGCCTCATTATTTTTCGAAAGTTTCTTTTTAGTATCATCATTAGCTTTGTCAAAAGTGACCAATTCCTTTGTTTTAGAAACTTCATTAAATTGATAAGGTAAAAAATCACCATTGGTAATAACATGCCAAAGATCTAAATCTTTTGATTTCACATAAGTCTCAAATCTATTTTTCTAATAAATAAAACTATCGGTTTCAAAAAGTGGTGGTCTTTGCATAGATTGCCCTTCTAGGTACTTGTTGGAATCCATAGATCGATTCAAATTTTAAAATACAATATACTTTAAAAATACTTGAGCAACCCGGTCTGATACCAATTGTAGAAACTAGAAGAGGGGGGGTTGAATATTTTCTTATATTTACTTGTTAAATGATGGTTTTTAAAAAATCCTTTTTCAAAAACTTAGACTTAAGGAAATATGTGAAATCTTCTTATGCACAATATGAACAATGATAGTGTAACTAAACTAATACTAACTAATGTATATGCACAAAGAATAAAGAATGTAAAGAGTTAAGGGTAAAGAAAGATCAAACCAAACACCAAGGATTTATAGTGGTTCGGCAACGAAGCTCACTCCTCGTTCCTACTCCACTCCTCGAGTACTCCTTACTCGAGAGTTCACTACACAACAAGCTCCTTATGGTGGAGAAAACCGTACACGTCGCTTAACCAATTTCCGACTCTAAGCTAAAAGTCGAGCCCTAATCGTAGCTAGGACCAATCTACACAACTATACTTAGTACATACACAACTTCCAAATAGACACAACTACTTGGATCTTCACAACTATTACACAACAACAAATGTATAAGATTTGATCTTCAAAGGATCTTTGGTGGTGGACTCAATACTTCACAATGATAGTGTTCTTCTCTTTGCACTTGAAGAGGAAGGGATGGATGAGATAGATTCACTTCTAAACAAGTAGTAATCAATCAAATGATCAAGTATTTGAGTGATTTAAGAAGTATGTTTGAATCTGGAAATTTATGTGCAAAAGAAGTGAATTGAAAATCTGAGAAAGGTCCACTATTTATAGGACAAAGGGCCAACGGCTATATCTGCCCGCGGTTCCTTATCTCAGCCGGCGGTACCTTATCGATAAGGAACCGCCTAGGCGCTAGGGAACCGCCGGAGTAGGACTCCGCTCCCTTTTTGTCCTTTAGTGGTGGAGGTCTTATCTGATTATAAAATATCTTGAAAGAATATTCTAAATCAAAAAGAATATGCCATTTTCAAATTTTCAAATATTTAATTTAATAAAACATTTTCTTAAAAAGAAAGTTTAATTAAAAACTTGTCACATTTAATAAAAGGTGAGTTTTAAGAAAAGATTAAATCACTTGATCACTTGATTAAGGTTAGTACTTGTTTATTCATACCTTAAGTGAAAATGGGTAAAATGAAAAATACTTGAACTCAAGAATTCGTTTTTCATTGTTTTCGTAAATGCTTGTTTTTACATATTGTCGTAATCAAAACTAAGCGAGACCGAAAAATGCAAGTAACGTTTTTAGGCATTACTGCATTAACATTATCAAACCAACTCTGTTGTGCATTATAAGTAATTATTAAACAAAATATGTCTAACAATTTGAACAAGTAGATTCAATATAACACCATCAACACAAGTGTGAGTTATGATCCGATGTATATTATTAATAAACCACATTCATGTTTACACTAAAAAACATGTCAATTAGATTCGATAATGATACCAATCATAGTTTGAATAATGCATTGATATTTAATCGAAATCTTTCTTGATTCCCACAAACACTCTTTTAAGAGAAAATAGCTAAGATTTTCAAAGGGTGTTTCATGTTTTATAGTGAGACATTTATCTACTTGAACTAATAACACAATGATCGAGTAAGACGACCTAAATCAATAGATTTGACAAGCTCCCAAAGCTTTCAACCTAAAAGTGTTAAAGAACATGCCGAGGTGTACAAGATGTTTATGTAACATTTATAAACCAAGAGATGTTAATCCTTTATGCAATGCACACATAATGTTGCAACTAAAATGCAAGAATTCTAGCATACATCCTAATTAGGAAAAACTAGATACTAACAAATACCAAGAAAGGCACAAGAGACTAGACATATAAGCAATACTACTACAAATAGCAAGGAACACTTGATAATGTCTACATATAATAATAACACACAAGGAAACACACACAAACAATTAGCTTAACACATAAAAGCATTCGTCCATGTTTTGAGTGTTAGATACAACAAAGTATTCATAGCTTGATTTTATTTGAAAATAGTCTTTGACCCATTTAAAATTTAATTAAGTTTAACACTTTGTAAATATATCAATTTTCAAAGATATATCACCAAGAGATGTCCAACTTAATAGAAAAGAGTAAAACACAAGTTTTACGACAAACCAACGCTCAATACTTTGGACAAAGTATGGAACTTAGAAACCATCCAAATTTTAAAGTTTGAATAAAAGTTTGGAAGCATTTTTAATTGAAAGAAAATTCAATTACGTTCGAAATGACGGGTGGCACGACTTCTACGGACTTACGGTTGATTTTATATGATTTTTCAAAGTTTTCAAAAATCTGTGTCGGACTGACCGCGGTCCTTATTGATAAGGAACCGTGGGGAATAGATAAAGAACCGCGTCCAGAGGACAAAAAAATGGGGTTTTTGGCCAAAATCATTAGGTAACTTTTTGGAAGGACTTAGGACTCTAAAAAATCATTTTAGACACATAGAACTCGTATTTTAGAGTTAATTATGACACAAAATATTTTTATACTTCCAAACATGAAAAGATTTAATTCAAGCTATTATACAAAGTTTATTTAACACCAAAACTTGTACGAATGAAACAACAAAACACATTTCATAAGTAATCACTTTGCATGAACAATTTGATACAAAGATCGTCTCTATTTTTAAAAACCGTTTTCATTTTTAAAAACCATTTGTTTTGAAAAAGAGAGCAAAGATCCATCCAAGCTTTAAAGTACAATATACTTCAAAGATCTTGAATAACCTCGCTCTGATACCAATTGTAGAAACTAGAGGGGGGGGGGGGGGGGGGGTTGAATAGTTTCTAGTTCATTTTCAAAACATTTCGTTTATTCCACTGGTCGCGGTTGCTTAAATATCACCGCGGTTCCTTATCAATAAAGAACCGCGGGCTCAATAAAGAACCGCCTACAGTGGATGCCAAATATTGATACGTTGTAAACCTTGACAATTGTATCAAATTCTCGATTAAGCTTGACTAGATATCAGATGTGTTTGTAATAGATAATAACTATAAGTAAGGAAACACACAAACACATCAAATCAAGTGTACATCAAGCAATAGTCTAAACACTAAGCACACACGTACTAAGCCTTAGATTTTCCGCAACTAAGATGTTTAGACTAAAGGATGCACACTTGACCATAATCTAAACACGAAGCACACACGTACTAAGCCTTAGCTTTTCCGTAACTTAGATGTTTAGATTATGAAATGCACACAACACACAACATATAAATATGTCTATAATAGTAAAGACATAAATGTAAAGGAAAGTACCGACACAATTATTTATAGTGGTTCGGTCACGAAGCTCCTCTTCGCCCTACTCCACTCCTCGAGTACACCTTACTCGAGAGTTACTTCACTAGTCAACAAAACTCCTTTCAAGGCGGAGAAAACCATACACGTCGCTTACACAATTTCCGACACTAAGCTAGATGTCGAGTCCTAATCTTAGGTAGGACCAATCTACACAACGTTGCCCACTTCACCACTTAACGACACAAGGCTAGATGTCGAGTTCTAATCGAAAGGTAGAACCAATCTTCACAATGTTGCCTACTTCACCATTTTACGACACAAGGCTAGATGTCGAGTTCTAATCGAAAGGTAGAACCAATCTTCACGACTCTTCACTTTGAAGCTAAGTGAGAACTTCACTAGACACAACTACATCACTTTATAGTTTAGTGAGAACTCACAAGAAACAACCACATCACTACATATCCAAGTGTACACATGTAACTTGGGTCTACACAACATAAATCTAAGTATACACATATACAATGGATTTACACAAGACTTAATCCAAGTATTCACAAATACAATGGATTAACACAACTAATCCAAGTATTCACAAATACATTGGATCTACACAATATTGATCCAAGTATACCCATATACATTGGATCTACACAAGATTGATCCAAGTATACACATATACATTGGATCTACACAAGACACAAATAAAAATGATGAACATGATGATCTTCATCAAGACTTCATCTTTAACCACATCACAAATGTGTGAGTGATCTTCTCTTTGCACTTAAGAGGACGAGGATATTAAAGGAGAGAATCACATCTTAAACAAGATTAATCTAAACTAACTAATCAAGGGTTTAAAGATGTTTTTGGAGAAACTGTGCAAAAAAGGTTGAAAGAAAATCTGGAAATGACCCACTATTTATAGGGCAACATTGCAACGGTTAAAAACACCTGTGGTTCCTTATCTCTACCCGCGGTTCCTTATCAATAAGGAACCGCGGGTTCCTTTAAGGAACCTCCGCGTTGGAGTCCGTGCAAATTTGTCCTTTAGTGGGGATATGCCATCTGGGGTAGTTTATACCCTCAAAGGATATTCCTTTGGCATATGGAATATGCCAAATTCAAATTTCCATTTTCTTTTTAATAAAACGTTTTCTTAAAAATAAAGTTAATTAAAATCTTTTGTCACATTTGATTAAATGTGAGTTTTAAGAAAATATTAATCCTTGATCACTTAGTTAGGTTAATTAAATGTTTGTACATACCTTGAGTGATTCATGCCGAATGCGATCTTGGGGGTGTCGAGAGAAGTATACAAATGTATTCTTTAGTGATTACGAGTACCTTAACATTTTACATAATGTATTGCGAATTATACGTTTTTCGTCAACAAAACATAAAGAGATTATATCGACAAAGCATCGTAATGTTTGCACTAGATGGTGTTTGCACATTGTCCCTATTCGTCATTAGCACCACGTTGATCGCTCCATGTGTAGCTGACATATACATTATCAGCTCTTCTTTTGGGCGTGGTGCGACTAACATAGGGAGCGAAGCTTAATGTGTTTTTAGTTCCTCAAAGGCTTTCTCAACTTCCTTTGTCCAATTGAAGTCTCTTATTCTTGATACACTTCTTGAGTGTTTTAAATAAAGGGAGCGACTTCTCTGCGGATTTGGACAAGAACCTATTCAACCCTTCGAGCTTTCCATTTTGAGATTGCACTGCCTTTTTTGTCTTCGGGCTTTGAAGCTGAATGATTGCGTCGGTCTTTTCTGGGCAGGGTTTGATGCCATTGGGGTCGATCATGTATCCTAGGAACATGCCTTCTGTTGCCCCAAAAGTACACTTCTTTGGATTTAACTTCATGTTTATTCTCCTAAGTGTGGAGAATGTTTCCTCTATATCCGTATAAGTTCACTCTCTGTGTGACTTTTTATCACTAGGTCATCAACATACACCTCCAAATTTCGCCCGATTTGACCTTCGAACGCTTTATCAACCAAACGCTGGTACGTGGCCCTTGCGTTCTTATGTCCGAATGGCATTTTTGTATAGCAATACACACCCTGGCTGGTATGAAATGCTGTTTTTTCTTCGTCTTGCTCTGCCATTTGTATATGGTGATATCCCTTGTATGCGTCTAGGAAGCATTTAAAAGGATATCCGCATAATGATTCTACCTTCCAATCTACCTCTGGGAGTGGGTAGCACTCTTGGGGGCAAGCTTTATTGAGGTTTGTGAAGTCAACACACATGCGCCAGCTGCCATCATGTTTTTTTAACCATTACTGGGTTAGTGAGCCAATCATGGTATTAAACCTCCCGCATGATTCCTGCGTCTACCAGCTTCTTTACTTCCTCAAGTATCACCTTTTTGCGCTCTGGGGCCTGTCCTCTTTTCTTTTGCCTGACTGGGGGATATTCTTTGCGGATTTGCAGCTTGTGTTCAGCTATTGACCTTGGTACCCCCGTCATGTCTTTAGGTTCCCATGCGAAGATGTCTATATTATTCTTTAAGAGGCGGCACATGTCAGCCTTTCCTTTGTCAGACAATGTCCCGCCAATCGTTATCTCTTGATCTGGATATTGTGAATGGGCTGCAACTTTTAGGTTTGGCGGCGAGTCTATCCTGGGTTCCGTTGTAACCCGAGGAGGTTCCGCGATCGCGTTGCACTCTAGGAGTGTCATGGCTGTGTTGAAGATCGTTACGATTCCTCCTTCCACTGGGAACTTCATCATGTCGTAGGCTGTAGAAGGTATTGCTCGCATTGCTAGTATGGCATGTCGCCTAATGATTCCGTTATACTGCGATAGCGACCGTATTATCGAGAATTTCATTGAGACCTTTGTCGAATGTTCGTCGTTTCCTACTTTTACTACTAGCTTTAGTTGGCCCAAAGGCCACACCGCTTCTCCACTGAATCCGATGAGCGGTGAGGTTGCAGGTACCATCTGGCTCCTTACTTCTGCGCTAAGTTTCAGGAAACAGTGTTCATAGATTATTTCCGCTGATAAGCCTCCATCGACATACATACGGTGTATACTGTGTTCACCAATGTTTACTTCTATTACCAGCAGACCTTCTGCCACATTGCTCGCGCTGAGGGGTGGGAAAGAGATGTCTATTCCCTTCGAGAATTTTTGGCTCACCTTTTGCTTTGTCCTTCGCTGCCACGTTCGCACCATGTAAACATTAGCAGTTTTTGGTTTTTCATCCGCCGCTGCTTCTTTTACGAGGTGTTTCAGCTTTCCTTCCTTTACCATATTCTCGATATGCTTCTGCAGTTGAATGCATTCATTCGTGGCGTGTCCCTTCTCGCCATGATATTCACAATATCTGTTCCCAATGCGCCTTTCTACTTGAGTGGTCATTGGTAATGGTCTTGGGAAGTTCGCGCCTTCTGATATAACTATTTCCCTTGGGGTTAACTTAAGGGGAGTAAACCTGAAGTTACTGGCTCACCCATCTCTTCTATTTCCTTGGTAATCGAGACCTCCTGACCTGCTTTGCCTACTAAACCCTTTATTAGGCGCGTCACGAGGTCTATACCCATGGACATTTTGTATGAATTCTGAGGCAGCGGATTCCCCTGTATGAAAGATCTTACCCGCCGTAGTACTCCGTCAAAGGTTTTTGGGGTTTTTTCATTCAGCTTTTTTATTAGATCATTGTTGCGTATGCCTGCCATGAAGCATGATACTTTTAAGATCTCTAGGCATTCCTTTATTTGAATACATTCGCTCTTGAGACGTTATAGAAAGTCCCCCAGGTATTCGCCCTGGTTTTTCTTAATTCTGGCGAGTGATACAGCACTCCTATCGTGTCTTCTCTGTTGCACATAGTTTCTTTTGAATGCTTTTCGCAATGCTTCAAACCCATTAAATGTTCGTGGCAGAAGTCTATCAAACCAGATCCGCGCGTTTCGTACGAGATTAGAATTGAACATATTGCACCATACAGGTTCTGGCCATTGCTCAATGCCTGTTTGGGATTCGAAGACCTTTAAGTGGTCCTCCGGATCTGAGGTGCCATCGTACGTTTTTATGTTTGCTGGCATGCGACGCTTTTTTGTATCCGAATAATACTGTATGCATCTTGTGAAAGCATATTTCCTAGCCTTTCTCCAAGGTTGTGAGGAGCCTTGGTCATCTGAGGAGTAATATCCACGCCTGCACTTTGCAGGGTGGTTATCATCCAATCTTGACAGATTACTTTCAGAGGATTGATCGTGTTCTACGAGACCCTTTCCTTTCGTTCCCTTCTGATTTTTCTTGTGTTTGGAAACCAGTGGGATGAGGGCTTGTAGATTATTAGCTACATATTCCTCCATCGCGCGCGCCTCAGTAGCGATTACTTCCTCGCTTTCTTCTGATGCGGGAGGTATCCTTCTTTTTTGTTTATTAGGAGGAGGCTGAGTTGACTCTTGTTCTACGTTTCTTTCCTCAACAGTAGGTAGGGGAGTTGAGGATAGTACACCTGTTCCTCGGAAAGGTGGATTTGTTACATCCCGACTGTTTGCCTCGCTGGCAGATCCAGGAGTAACATTCGCGGATGCAATGTGACCATCTATCGTCGAGGATCTTTGATGGCCTTCGTTCATACCGTTTTTCGTCTTTACTTAGAGCTTAGTCTAGGGTCCCACGGATGGCGCCAACTTGTTGATACAAAAGTTGGATGGACCGAGCTTGACCCGAATTAGGCTTAATTCGGGGTCTTGTGGATTCCGGCTCTTGCACCAATTGAAACTTGTTTAAGGACCCTGCGCACTAAAAACAGACACCGTTAGGCTTACCATGGGTTTGTGACCCACGATTAGACTCCAGCGTGAGAGTAAGTAATCGATTTGAGTATATTAGGGTTTAGGGTATTGTGTGTATCCTACCTTTGTGGAACCATGGGAGTTCCTTTTATACTCGAGAGAGTCCTGGCTGAGCTCCTTATTCTTGCGGCCTAAGGAAGAGATAATGACTCAAAATAGATTGATCCTTATCGCATAACTGAGGTAAGTGTATATCCTCTTTCCTTAGGCGAATATAATCATAAGATAGATTATATTCTTGTGTGATCCTGTCGTAGTGCGATGAGGACACGGTTAAATAATAAACCGTATGTGCGACATCAATTTACTGGGCCTCCTGGGCTATGCGCGCATCGCATGTATCTTTAATCCTTTCCTGATGGATACGGGTAGTACCCGTGAGTCGGGCTCCAGCCCGACTAAGGACTATGCAGAGGCCACTAAATGCGTTTGGAAGAGTCTTAATACTGATAATACGAAGTGATGTCCTATGTCTTCTCCGGATAATACAAAAGGTCGTACAGTTACACAAGATTAAATCCGACAATCAGTGAATGTCAAGGGTTCGTGCAGTTACCCGCAATTACAAACGTATAAATAATCAAGAGGATGTAGCCCTTTTATCAGAAGGTAATTTAATCAATCCATATATAACAATTTCACTTTTAATATGTAAACCCAGGAATCAATGTTGATAAAGATGTAGGTAGCTAGATATATGTGATTCTTTTTGCCTTTGAAACTTGATGATCTTCATTTGTGGTTTTTAATTATTTATATCTATCTCCTTATTTATAGTGGTTGAACGAAAACACTATCAATTGGCACATCTACTAAGGTATAACGCTGATTCAAGAACCAGGTTTTTTTTATGCAATCGCTTTTTAGTTGTGATTAAGATTTCGATATATACATATAATGTGTTTGACGAAATGTCTGAGTTAAGAGTAGTGGAGTTATAACCTTTTTCTTAGGTGCCAGTTTGAGCTCATGGTGAAATAAGACACAAAAATATGGTTAAATAACAAATTTAGATACCACGACGTATCGACAATTATTGATTAAAACGAATCTCTTTTTATGGAATCGGTGATGAATTTAGTGAGACCTTAATGGAGATTTTTAAATGTACAGGTTATGCTCACAAATCGCCCAATCGCGGATACGAAAAAAGGTGTCTAGATCATGCTACGACAGAATCTTACTACTTTATAAAAGATTTAAGACTTTTTCTAAATTTAGAAGTCTTAATATTTTCAGCCTAAAACATTTCTTTTTTTGGAAACTTCTATACAAAACCTTTTAAATTTTCTATCCATGTTCTAATGCATACGTTATTTTTTTAACTAAATGCATACGTTATTCCAAACTTTCATTTTGTAAGGTAAATATAGGACGTTATAAAATCTAAACTGTTATTGACTATATATATTTATTTAAATTAATGAGTCATAAAATTAGAAAAAGTAACAATGTAGTTAAAGTAATAACATTCTACAAATTAAATGTAAAACTGTTACGATTCCAACAAAATATCATATAAATACCTACAAAATATCAATCCACAACACACTCACATCTCTTCCAACACACTTCATCATCCGGCCATCACCACCAGACCTCTCCATCCCACGAAAAAAAGAAGAAAATCAACCTTCTTTGCCGCCACAAACTTTGTTGATTGTCGTTACGACAGTTTACACCGTCACAACCTTTTTGTTCATTTTGGTTGTGTTTTTGGTTAGGTTGTGAGAAGAAAGGAAGATACACAACTAACAAGCATCTTGTAGGAATGTTTGATTCATAAATCAAATATCAAAACATCCATACGTATGAAGAAATATATACATGCTTTTGTTTCAAGCAAATAATGTTGCTGTCAACAATCTTCTTTACATATATTGGAGCATTATACAAAATTCATTGTCAGATCACTTGACAATGGGAATGATATTGTATAAAGAAAGTAGTGATTGCAAGAAAAAGTGAATAGGAACAATAATCTGATGAATGTTTATGATTTTAATCACCATTTTCTTTTTGTGAGTAATATGAACATGATGTTGCTGCCTATTGGAAAATATAATTAGGGTTTTTCGATAGTCTTCTATAATTGGGATTTTATATTAGGATAATTTGTTTTGGGCTATTTTTAACAATTAAAGAATTGGGCTGATTTGTGCAATAAAGATTTCGTAAATGTGGTACATCAATCCATTAGCTAATGAATTGATAAATAAATATGGAATGATTGATTTTTATTACGGTATAAAGTAGAGAGAATTATCATTTATACTTATTGCTTTTTTTTCTTATTTTAAAGATACGATCAACCTCAAATCCCGCTATTCTCTTTTACAACACATTAAAGATACCTTCATCCTACATTCTCTTTTAATATACTTAGTGTTATCATTAGTTCAATGTAAATTCGTTAGTACGTTCTCTTTTGATAGAGCTGAAATGCGTTAAATAAAAAATGTACTTCGAGAAAGTGTTTGTCGAAAAATATAATCACACGGGTACCCGTCGCTGCATTGCGCGGGTACCCGGCTAGTTAAGAATAAGGTGTGTATGGCTTAGGCCGTTATAGCTTTACGAGTGAGGTAAACAAAATTATTTAGTTGGATTATATGATATATAAATAATCCTCATGCGATGCATGTTCAGGCGACCTGTTTAGAGCTTGGTTATGTTTCTGTGCACACAATGTAATAACCAAATGGGTTTCATTTTATGGATTCATGGGATGTTTGGATGTGCCTTTGTATGTATAGCTGTATGTGTAATTTTGATTGAAAAATATAATATGAATTCGTTGGGTAATAATTATGTGCATATCTTATGCATACGCTTAACATACCTGTGTTTTGTAGCTCGACATGAACTAGATATTTGCCTAAATTGCTTTCTGAGGTAAAGCGCTTCGCTATTTGTTTTCAAGTATTAACGGTGGTCCATTATTGAAAATGAATTTGAGAATTACGATCATACTTTTTTAGCCTCAAAACTCAAAAGTCTGTCTGGGAAAACCTGATGTTACCTCACAAGTCTTGCAGATGCGGCCAAAACACCACCTATTGAAATTCTTCCCCCGGAAATGACGTCTATAGATGATCCTCTTAATGGAATCCAGAAAAAAAAACTACTCAATGGTTAGCTCATCATATCTCATAGATAGAAACGTGACCTTTTTTATAGGTCGGGTTGCAATTATCAGGATTTTCATTGCTTACTTTTTTGATAGCTTAACAGAAAATGCAAATAGTTAATTTACTTTGATACCTTTCTTGATAATGTAGTCCTTACTCTTTTTGAAGTTATAGTACACCCACACTCACATCCTTAGTTGCATTAAGAACCATGACATAGTTATTAGTGAAGTAAGATTGTGCAATAATGTATAGAAAATGATATATGCAAATACAGCCCAGAAAACATCAGTAAAGAGTCTTTTAAGAGTATTCATGATCCCATCTGCTCTAACTCATAATGATGAGGAACATTGTATGAAACGTTGAAATGAATTTAGATTGTTAAAACTGAAATTATATTCTATAGATTATAAGCATGATGCTTAGTAATTATAAATGGGTCGTAGGGGTCATCAGTTTGTATTAATTATTAGCGCCTAAATTTGTAGAGAAAAATGATAGTTATGGATCATTATGTTGCTTAAAAGAAAAGATAGCTATGGATCCATACAAGGTATATAGGTTATACATTAGTAGAATCACGTAAAAGTGTAATTATGAATTGTCATGTGGTAAGATGCACAGTGATATTAGATGAGTCAGAGTGGTCATCAGTTCATATTTGCAGAGAATGTAGTATGGATGTGTAAGCAGTATGTTTTGTGTTCACTACTTTCATTGGGATCGTTTTCGATACTTTGTTCCGGAAATAGAAGATAGTGTTGCCTGTCACTCTCTCACGGGTCTAAATTTTCTTTTTTGTGACTTTGAACCTGTGTTTGTGAAATTTGGTCAAGCTTCAGTGGTTATTATTATCCCAAAAGCCTATAATTTGTTTGACCCAATTCAAGATGAATGATACATGTCCTCAACCCAAAAGGGAGATTCTTACATCTCAGCATACCAGTTCGCCAATGAAACACCTCCCATCTAACATCACAGTTGGATTGGCAGTGAACAAGAAGAATTGTGATAAATTGGGCAAAAGTATAAAAGAAAACATTTATAATTTTATTCTAAGCATAAGGGTGTTTGGAACTAAGCTAATGGATTTATTTACTTATACTAGACTTAACTTGCACATATAGAACGTGCATATATAGTCACCGTATTATAAGTTGAATCTATACAATATTATATAGAACTCGTCCACAACCGTGGCTATACCTTTAACAGTGGAGTTATTTGAACCTTTTGCGTTGATTATGTCTCATCATTCTTGGTGAATTGCTACAGGACAACATATATGAATTTCAAAGATGCAATAGAGAGTCTGAAGCAGATCTTCATTTTACAATGCCCAGGCTACAGGTTTGTTAATCAACAACCCTCTTCTTGAATGTGAAATGCTTATAAGAGGATTCTATTATTGATTGCGTTTGAAGTAATAGAAAATTTGCTTATTCATTACAGGCTATTTTCACACGCATATAGTCAAATATGCATTGTAATTTAGCTATTCAAACACTCTCGAAATTTTTGGACAAAAATGCAATGAACAAATAAGTACTTGGGAATTCTCCTAATGGAGACTACACTTACTGGAATCTTTGGAGTCTTTGTTTATGCTCTTACAGTAAGAAGACTTTTTACCTTCAATTCAACAGGGGTAGTTAGTATTAAAAGATCTTTTTCACACGTGAACACCACATGGGAAAACTAGAGCGACAAAATGGTCATGTGTGAGTTACTGCCCTTTTGCCTTAGAAATTGGAACTATGAAAGTGTCTTTCCATAAGAGCCAAAAACTAACAAGGTTGTGTGAATGTTAGGTCATAGACATTACCCCTGAGCCAAGATTGTGTAATTGCATTTATGAAAAAATATTTTTTCTTGAATCAGTGTTGTAGTGCAGAGGTGTACATGAGACTCAGATGCTATTGAAGGCACAGGAAGCTGCATGAAATGATCGAGCCAAGAGGTCCAAATATGAATGTCTGTGGATTTCAACAATGGCGGTGAGTCATCAGGTAGGAGTTAGTCAAGTATTTGAAGGCCTTAATCTAAAGAGAGGTGTTAATATGTGCGTTATTGCCGAAGTAATGAAAATATTAGTTGAAGGGTGTGCTCTATGGTGGAACAAGGTACAAAATTCTAAAAGAAAAAAAAATTAAACTTTGATACAACAAAAAAACATAAATTAAATTTGAAAGTGAGACAACCAGTTAGATTGAGCTATAGTATGAGTTAAAAGTTTGTATTTGTGTAATTATGCTACATTGGCCTTGAAATGAAGCAATGTTAGACTCAAAGTATTGTCACTCCATGCGAAAATTCATTGCTTTACTTTGATTATATGTAGTGAAACACTATAATGATTCTGGAATTGTAAAGTTTTTAATTCTGTTACCAATGATAATTCTAGATGTTGAAACATATATGAAGTCTCCAGTTCTAAGCTTCAACACAATGTTCACGAGGCAACGCGTGAGCTACTCAGATCTCGATTGTCTGATTGTATTTTGCATTTTTGCTCAACAACCAAAATTTTGTGGGACAAGTTACTATCACTTTTTTTATTAATAAAACTTAGTTTGGTATTACCATCAACACAATGCTTTACGTAATGTGGTTTGAAGCTCAAACATGTTGTCAAAGGGACGCAATAGCAAAATACAATGTGGAAATCATGTCTATGGTCATCAAAATATTAAAGATAACGTCATACATTAAAACGAAACGTAATGCATTGAACAACATGAAAAATCTCGTGTGCATCGCACGGGTGTGCTTGTCTCGTATGTTAAAAAGTGAAGCGACGCACTTATAATTTTGACGGATAATTTCAATGCACCTACCTCTCTAAGTCAGAGGAATGTTATGGGTGCCTTTTGTATACGTATAATGGTCAACTGTTAGTGATGAGGATAAAAAATGATCGAGGCATAAAAATTATTAAACTTTAAAATAATACAGAATCATTTTTTAAAGAATACTAACTAGATAAGAAAAAAAAAACACATTTCGATGCACTAGGTGCACTTAAGATATATATTTAAAAAAAATCGACTTTTCTTTCAAAAAATAACACTAAATCAAAAAAAATCTATAATTGCCCCTAGCACTCGCGGAACACTTTTTGACTCCGTCCTTGCCAACTGCCCGTTGGTATATGACGAGATAAGTGCACCATTGTGGGTAAGAGTTGGTATGTTTTTGTGTGGGCGTCTTAGAGAAATATAATTTTATTCTGGGATTGGGGAGTGTTTCTGTGTTATATAAGCGATATAGAATAAATGCGGACGTGACGGATGGATAACTCGATCGCCTATAATAAGTGCCGCAACCAGTGCTCGAGTTTTCTCGTAATTGTCATAGATACCTTAACTTGAAAGTAATGCATTTTTGGCCTGGACTTTGAAAATTCTTGTTTAATACTATTGTTTTTTTAAAATAAGACATCCGATTTATCCAAATCATATTTATGTCCATATGAATGTTGGGATAGTGATAAACTGCATGATTCAACCCACTACCTATTAACATTTGACGTTTTAAAAAAAACAGTGTTGCCACTTCCAGTTATGATCATCGTACTTCATTTTAGGTTTAAAAACCAATATTCTGGCAGTACATTGACTGGTGGAACAAGAATAACGACTAACAAAAATAGAACTTAACTAATAATGATCATAATAAGTCCTCAAAATACATAAAATATCATCCTCAAAAGAATCCCAACTAAATAGACTTCAGAATACAATGAAATGAAATGAAAGAAAATTCTCAAGCTACACCAATAATCAAGTGGCATCAGAATTAAAAATATAGAGATTGATCAAAGATCGCAACTATAGATGATCGGAGTAATATACATCTCTAGAGTAGGGAGTAGAAAAGAGCCCATCCGAAAACCATGCTTCCAACCATCGATCCCATCTTCGCTACACCGCTCTGCAAGCCAAATTAGTTCAGTAAGCTATATTAGACTGATAAAAAGTATCCACATAACATATACATTGCTGAACGCAAGATGTTACGCCACCGTCAATAGACCAACATCAACTCATTATTGTCGTATAAAACTGTCTCCTCTGATGAATAAGCAATATGAGCTAAGCTTGTACCCATCCCCAAATTGGTTCAAAAAGTATTCTTTAAGGCTTATTTCTTTTGTCACCCAGGCCGAATCTCACTTCTATACAAAGCAAAATGAGACCAACTACCAAGTTCTGCATAATTAAAAAGCGTAGCACACGGAGTAGCACAATGTATTCTCATACCATGTTAACATTTGATTTGAGTTTTAGAATATAAAAAAATAGTTCGTTTATTAAATCTACATTTTAGATCATTTTTATTTTAAATAATTCTACGCTGATGTTCACTGTCATATTCTAAAATGGAAATTTAAGATGCTCAGATGAAATTTATAATGGTATAAATTTAGGGGAAGTCTGAATTTATGTAACTAACTTATCCATATTAACCAATCTACGCAACCTACTAAGTTTATTACAAAAATACGCAATATATATTCAAAATTTATCCTATCTACGTAATATGACCTGCTATCACAGGTTTCACCGGTTTTGTTAATATTTTAGCAAGTTTCATTTATTTTGACATATTACGTGTACATTCCACGTCATTTAAATGGCCAACTCAGCTATGTTTTATATCTGTTCCGTTGACTAAATCGTCATAACTTTCCCCAAAAAAAAAACGCACTCTCTCTTTTTCTCTCAAAACAAGAACCCTAATTCCATCTATTAATCAATTGATCATCTGGCAAATGCGATTAGGTATATTATCTAATTCTTATCCTTGATCTTTAATTGAAACCCAATTTCTTATCTTTACCCTAATTGTTAATCTTTAATCGAAACAGTAATTGTAATCTTTAATTGAATCTGCATATCTTATCTTTAATCGAAACCGTAATTGTTAATTAAAACCCTAATTGTTAATTTTACCCTAATTGTTAATCTTTAATCGAAACCCTAATTTTAGATTGAAACCCTAATTTTAAATTGAAACCCTAATTGTTAATTTTACCCTAATTGTTATCTTTAATTGAATCTTTATATTTACATAAACCTAATTTAAACTAAATCTCTTTTTATTCCAGGTATTTGAGTAGTTGAAGATGTCCCTTTTAACAGTCACCCTACATCATGATGGGGTTTTCGTTCCTAATCCACTAAAGTATGTGTTGGGGATCACCCTAGACATTAATGACATTCAGTTTGAAGATATGGCTGTAAGTGAGTTATTTGAAGTTATTGAAAGGTTAGTAGCTAATGCCCCTAAAAGATTGTATTATGTTGTACCTGGTACAACACTTACTCGTGGGATTAGGGAAATTACTAGTGATGATGACATGGTTGCTTTTGTGAAAGTAGGATTTGAGAATGGTTTTAAGGTTGATTTGTATCATGAATACCTTGATTATGATGTAATGGCATATACTTTAGATGATAACTTGTTTAATGAGGATGAAAATTTAGAAGAAATGGGAGGGGAAGGGAATATAGATGAAACTGCTATTGAGAAAGAAACTGACCCTGAAAATGTAGACTTTCACATAGAGGGGGAAGAGAATGTTGTGATAGAAAAGTTGACATTAGATGATCCCTTTTTAACTAAGATGGTAGGTAAGGGTAACTATATAGGAACAAGAGATAATCCTATTCCACCTCTAACTGGTCAGTATCTTGTGGAAGAGGATGACCCTGATGCTGATCTTATAGATCCTAAGTTTAAGACACAGCAGGGTGTTCAATATCCTAGCTACAACCCTGAATCACCTTGGAAAGACTTTGTACCTGTCTTAGGAATGAAGTTTGAGAGCCCCCAACAATTGAAACTTGCTTTGGCAGATTATGGGGTTGCAAATGGTTATCAACTGTGGTATTACAGAAGTGATACTCAAAGTCTCCTTGTGTATTGTGGTAGAAATGTGGATTTGGGTAGGTGTGCAGGTAGAAGGATACTTAGGAAGAAAAACAATGAAAAAAATGTAGAAGTTAAAAAACCAACCCAAACCCCTAATGCCAAATGGACTAGAATGAGGGTTCTGGAACATAAAGGCCATTCTTGTCCATTTAGACTTTGGGCTTCTTGGATGTCTAGTGAGAGGTCCTTCCAAATCAAGACCTTGTACCCGGACCATAGATGCACTAGAAACTACAACATGGGCTCATTGGTCACATTCAAATGGATAGCACGGCATTTTGTCAATGAGATTGTCATGAACCCATCAATGACTAATAGGTTTATGAGGGACACAATTAGGGAAAGGTTCATGATCGATGTGAGTCAAGGTCAGTGTAAAAGGGCCAAACAGTTTGCTTTGTTTGAGCATGATGGGGGGCTTAGAGAACATTATGGGAGACTCTAGGAGTATAGACAAGACCTGCTAGAATCTAATCCTGGTTCGACTTGTCACTTGGATGTTGAAGTACTAGACAATGGTGAAACCATGTTTAAGAGGATTTATGTTTGCTTCAAGGGTGTGAAAGATGGATGGATTGCAGGGTGTAGGAGGGTCATAGGGCTTGATGGATGTTTTATCACACATATATGCAGGGGTGAGATATTGACTGCAATGGGCCGAGATGCGAATAACCAAATGTACCCAATAGCCTGGGCAGTTGTGGATGTCGAGAATAAAAACAATTGGTGTTGGTTTTTATCTCTTTTACAAGATGATCTAGACCTGCAAGAAGGACTTGGTGTGACAATGATATCAGACTCTCACAAGGTATGTTTTGGTACAATCTTATACTATTTATAGATATCACTATGTTTATATAACTAACTGTTTATATGTTTTGATACTTTGTAGGGTCTAATTGAGGCAGTTAAGACTTGGGTACCACAAGCTGAACACAGACACTGCACAAGACATATATATGCAAATTTCAAGAGAAAGTGGTCTGGTTTGCTTTACAAAAGGTTGTTTTGGAGTGCAGCTGCTTCAACAATTGAACAGGATTTCACAAGAAGGATGGAGGAGATCAGACACTATGATCCAGAAGCATATAGGTATTTGATAGAAAAAGAGCCCGCTAAATGGTGTAAAGCTTTCTTTGAAAGAGACCGAAGTTGTGCAGCATTTGAGAATGGAATATCAGAGAGCTTTAATTCTAAGATTCTTGGAGCTAGAGGTAAGCCTATAATCACTATGTTAGAGGAGATAAGAGTTTATATTATGCAAAGGAATTGGCATATGAGTAAAGTAGCTGCTAAATGTGATCACAACATAACTCCTTCCATTAAAAAACACCTTGATGTTTTAAGAGAAAAACAGAGAAAGTGGAAAGTTGTACCTAGTGGATATCAGGTTGTTGAGGTTAGGAGAAGAGATGAAGCTTTTGGAGTTAATCTCATGGCTAGGACATGTGACTGTAGGTTGTGGGATATTAGTGGGGTACCCTGTGTACATGCAATGGCAGCCTTCTTGCATTGTGAGATGAATCCCGAAGATGGTGTGAGTAGCTGGTATAGTCAATCCAACTGGTATGACACATATCAGTTTGGTATCAAACCAGTACCTGGTTCTAAGATGTGGAAGCCAACTTCAAACCCACCACCATTGCCTCCTAAAGTGAAAAGGATGCCTGGAAGGCCTCAAAAGAACAGAATCCCTCATCCAACTGAAGAAAGTAATAAACACTATGTCACCAGGATTGGCAAACTTATCACATGCCAGAATTGTCACCAAACTGGACATAATAAAGCTAGTTGTAAGAACCCTAAAGTAACAAAAGCAAAGAATGTTGCTATGAAACCACCAAGGGCTAGGGGTGCTAACAATACGGTTGGTGAGTCAAGTAGGCAGGGTGAAGCTAGGGCTGCAAATGCACCCAATACTATTGGTGAGTCAAGTAGACAGGGTGCAGGTAGGGCTGCAAATGCACCCAATTCTGTTGGTGAGTCAAGTAGACAGGGTGCAGGTAGGCCTGCTAACTCAAAGAAAGGGCCTGCTAACTCAAAGAGTGGGCCTGCTAACTCAAAGAGTGGGCCTGCTAAATCAAAGAGTGTGCCTGCTAACTCAAAGAGTGTGCCTGCTAAATCAAAGAGTGTGCCGGCTAACTCAAAGAGTGTGCCTGCTAAATCAAAGAGTGTAGCTCTTAAATCTAAGGGCTCAAAGAGTGTGCCTGCTAAATCAAAGAGTGCAACTCCAACTATGAACACAAAGGTATGTTTTTCTGTTAAACTACAAGCATATATTAGTTACATGAGCTTATGAACACAAATGTATATATTAAAGGTATGTTGTGCTATCTTACATAGGAATATGAGCTTATGAGAGACGAGGAAGCACTTAGAGAAGTTATGCAACAGGAGATGGAAGATGAAGAGAGGATAAGGCAAGCTATGGAGGAAGAACAAAGAGATGCCCAGTATTGGCAGGAAATGGAATGGGGAACGTTCTCAGACAATGAATTGGACAGACCTGCTACTTACAGTAAAATTCAAGCTCTTGAGGAAGCTCATGTCCAACACAATGACGAAATACCATCTCTATCTGCAACTGGTTCAAAATCTGGGCAAGCAACTGTGGATACCCAACCAAGGCCAAACACAAACAATGTTGTTTCCACACCAAGCATTGGACCAGCTGCAACACAAGAAAGTCAAGCACCACCTTTTAATCGGCAAAGACAAAGAAAGCCAATCATACCAAGAGATAGGTCTGCAAGGATTGCCAAGAGGAGGAAGTTGGCATTCTCATCAAATGGTTCTGCTAGTCCTCCATCCAAGCCATTTAGCTGTTGAACTTTCTTGTTGACTTAGAATAGTCAACATTTTGTATGTTGGGCAAAAACTGTGTTGTATTATGTGTCCATCCATGGCACACCTTTTGTAACACTATCACTGCCTGTAAACATTTAACTATTTAGGCTGCTAGATATATGTAACCAAGATGGCACATCTTTTGTAAACTTTGCACATGTCTGCTAACATGGGCCTTTAATATATGCAGTCTAAATATTCTTCTAGTTTCTGTCAAATTATTCTTCTTGTTTCTGTCAAATTATTCTTCATGTTTAACTGATATAAAACAGACAACATAGTATATTAACAAAACTTTCATTGATACAAAACTTGTTGTGAAAACATACATTTGATAAAAAGATCTTACATATTCTTCATACTACACTTACATTAACTAGCCTTAAAATTGCTACTTCATACTACAATTAGACTTGCATCATACCCCTAAATGACAATCAACAACAAAACAAACATCATGGTCATCAAGCATATCATGAAACCAGTAATCCTCCTCCACACTGCATACTTAGCTTTTTCCCTTTTTAGTTCAATCATCATCCTGGCCTTGTAACTCTCAAAATCTGCTTCAACATAAGCAAGTCTTTCTTGAGCTAACATCCCCAATTCATGTCTGTTAATCTCTTGTACAAACACATCTCTCTGGTCACCATTCATACTCAAATACATCTCAAACATGGCATTTTTATACCAATGGGATTGTAACTCACCATCAATCCAGTAGAAAGCATCACATTTATCAACACAAAACTGCAAAATAAATCTATTTCAATTACTGAAACAATTGTATTAAAACTTTGAATGAATTAATACACTATATTGGAACATACCGATGGTTTTGGACACACCAAAAAACGACGGCAGGGGTTTCTCTGAGTCCAAGAAACACGTTTTGCCAATCGAAGGCCACAATTGCAACGAGTAGGTAAAGTACGGCCACGACTAGAAGAAGATGATGACATTTTAATTGGGGGGATCTTGATTATTAGGGTTCTTGTGATGAAAAGGGGAAAAATCATGTTTATATAGGTCAAAAACGGGTGGGTCAATGGCTGGGTCAAGTGGATTGTCCAAGTGGATTTACTAAGAAAAAACTAAAATCCACGCTGGAAAAAACCGTGTGATAGCAGGTCATATTACGTAGATAGGATAAATTTTGAATATATATTGCGTATTTTTGTAATAAAATTAGTAGGTTGCGTAGATTGGTTAATATGGATAAGTTAGTTACATAAATTCATGTTCCAAATATCTTTAGCGGTTTCACAAATAAAATTCCTTTCATACTCTTTCTTAGGTAAAGCATTATAAATCACCATTTTAGCCTCATTATTTTTCGAAAGTTTCTTTTTAGTATCATCATTAGCTTTGTCAAAAGTGACCAATTCCTTTGTTTTTGAAACTTCATTAAATTGATAAGGTAAAAAATCACCATTGGTAATAACATGCCAAAGATCTAAATCTTTTGATTTCACATAAGTCTCAAATCTATTTTTTCCAATAAATAAAACTATCGGTTTCAAAAAGTGGTGGTCTTTGCATAGATTGCCCTTCTAGGTACTTGTTGGAATCCATAGATCGATTCAAATTTTAAAATGCAATATACTTTAAAAATACTTGTGCAACCCGGTCTGATACCAATTGTAGAAACTAGAAGAGGGGGGGGGGTTGAATATTTTCTTATATTTACTTGTTAAATGATGGTTTTCAAAAAATCCTTTTTCAAAAACTTAGACTTAAGGAAATATGTGAAATCTTCTTATGCACAATATGAACAATGATAGTGTAACTAAACTAATACTAACTAATGTATATGCACAAAGAATAAAGAAAGATCAAACCAAACACCAAGGATTTATAGTGGTTCGGCAACGAAGCTCACTCCTCGTTCCTACTCCACTCCTCGAGTACTCCTTACTCGAGAGTTCACTACACAACAAGCTCCTTATGGTGGAGAAAACCGTACACGTCGCTTAACCAATTTCCGACTCTAAGCTAAAAGTCGAGCCCTAATCGTAGCTAGGACCAATCTACACAACTATACTTAGTACATACACAACTTCCAAATAGACACAACTACTTGGATCTTCACAACTATTACACAACAACAAATGTATAAAATTTGATCTTCAAAGGATCTTTGGTGGTGGACTCAATACTTCACAATGATAGTGTTCTTCTCTTTGCACTTGAAGAGGAAGGGATGGATGAGATATATTCACTTCTAAACAAGTAGTAATCAATCAAATGATCAAGTATTTGAGTGATTTAAGAAGTATGTTTGAATCTGGAAATTTATGTGCAAAAGAAGTGAATTGAAAATCTGAGAAAGGTCCACTATTTATAGGACAAAGGGTCAACGGCTATATCTGTCCGCGGTTCCTTATCTCAGCCAGCGGTACCTTATCGATAAGGAACCGCCTAGGCGCTAGGGAACCACCGGAGTAGGACTCCGCTCCCTTTTTGTCCTTTAGTGGTGGAGGTCTTATCTGATTATAAAATATCCTGAAAGAATATTCTAAATCAAAAAGAATATGCCATTTTCAAATTTTCAAATATTTAATTTAATAAAACATTTTCTTAAAAAGAAAGTTTAATTAAAAACTTGTCACACTTAATAAAAGGTGAGTTTTAAGAAAAGATTAAATCACTTGATCACTTGATTAAGGTTAGTACTTGTTTATTCATACCTTAAGTGAAAATGGGTAAAATGAAAAATACTTGAACTCAAGAATTCGTTTTTCATTGTTTTCGTAAATGCTTGTTTTTACATATTGTCGTAATCAAAACTAAGCGAGACCGAAAAATGCAAGTAACGTTTTTAGGCATTACTGCATTAACATTATCAAACCAACTCTGTTGTGCATTATAAGTAATTATTAAACAAAATATGTCTAACAATTTGAACAAGTAGATTCAATATAACACCATCAACACAAGTGTGAGTTATGATCCGATGTATATTATTAATAAACCACATTCATGTTTACACTAAAAAACATGTCAATTAGATTCGATAATGATACCAATCATAGTTTGAATAATGCATTGATATTTAATCGAAATCTTTCTTGATTCCCACAAACACTCTTTTAAGAGAAAATAGCTAAGATTTTCAAAGGGTGTTTCATGTTTTATAGTGAGACATTTATCTACTTGAACTAATAACACAATGATCGAGTAAGACGACCTAAATCAATAGATTTGACAAGCTCCCAAAGCTTTCAACCTAAAAGTGTTAAAGAACATGCCGAGGTGTACAAGATGTTTATGTAACATTTGTAAACCAAGAGATGTTAATCCTTTATGCAATGCACACATAATGTTGCAACTAAAATGCAAGAATTCTAGCATACATCCTAATTAGGAAAAACTAGATACTAACAAATACCAAGCAAGGCACAAGAGACTAGACATATAAGCAATACTACTACAAATAGCAAGGAACACTTGATAATGTCTACATATAATAATAACACACAAGGAAACACACACAAACAATTAGCTTAACACATAAAAGCATTCGTCCATGTTTTGAGTGTTAGATACAACAAAGTATTCATAGCTTGATTTTATTTGAAAATAGTCTTTGACCCATTTAAAATTTAATTAAGTTTAACACTTTGTAAATATATCAATTTTCAAAGATATATCACCAAGAGATGTCCAACTTAATAGAAAAGAGTAAAACACAAGTTTTACGACAAACCAACGCTCAATACTTTGGACAAAGTATGGAACTTAGAAACCATCCAAATTTTAAAGTTTGAATAAAAGTTTGGAAGCATTTTTAATTGAAAGAAAATTCAATTACGTTCGAAATGACGGGTGGCACGACTTCTACGGACTTACGGTTGATTTTATATGATTTTTCAAAGTTTTCAAAAATCTGTGTCGGACTGACCGCGGTCCTTATTGATAAGGAACCGTGGGGAATAGATAAAGAACCGCGTCCAGAGGACAAAAAAATGGGGTTTTTGGCCAAAATCATTTGGTAACTTTTTGGAAGGACTTAGGACTCTAAAAAATCATTTTAGACACATAGAACTCGTATTTTAGAGTTAATTATGACACAAAATATTTTTATACTTCCAAACATGAAAAGATTTAATTCAAGCTATTATACAAAGTTTATTTAACACCAAAACTTGTACGAATGAAACAACAAAACACATTTCATAAGTAATCACTTTGCATGAACAATTTGATACAAAGATCGTCTCTATTTTTAAAAACCGTTTTCATTTTTAAAAACCATTTGTTTTGAAAAAGAGAGCAAAGATCCATCCAAGCTTTAAAGTACAATATACTTCAAAGATCTTGAATAACCTCGCTCTGATACCAATTGTAGAAACTAGAGGGGGGGTTGAATAGTTTCTAGTTCATTTTCAAAACATTTCGTTTATTCCACTGGTCGCGGTTGCTTAAATATCACCGCGGTTCCTTATCAATAAAGAACTGCGGGCTCAATAAAGAACCGCCTACAGTGGATGCCAAATATTGATACGTTGTAAACCTTGACAATTGTATCAAATTCTCGATTAAGCTTGACTAGATATCAGATGTGTTTGTAATAGATAATAACTATAAGTAAGGAAACACACAAACACATCAAATCAAGTGTACATCAAGCAATAGTCTAAACACTAAGCACACACGTACTAAGCCTTAGCTTTTCCGCAACTAAGATGTTTAGACTAAAGGATGCGCACTTGACCATAATCTAAACACGAAGCACACACGTACTAAGCCTTAGCTTTTCCGCAACTTAGATGTTTAGATTATGAAATGCACACAACACACAACATATAAATATGTCTATAATAGTAAAGACATAAATGTAAAGGAAAGTACCGACACAATGATTTATAGTGGTTCGGTCACGAAGCTCCTCTTCGCCCTACTCCACTCCTCGAGTACACCTTACTCGAGAGTTATTTCACTAGTCAACAAAACTCCTTTCAAGGCGGAGAAAACCATACACGTCGCTTACACAATTTCCGACACTAAGCTAGATGTCGAGTCCTAATCTTAGGTAGGACCAATCTACACAACGTTGCCCACTTCACCATTTAACGACACAAGGCTAGATTTCGAGTTCTAATCGAAAGGTAGAACCAATCTTCACAATGTTTCCTACTTCACCATTTTACGACACAAGGCTAGATGTCGAGTTCTAATCGAAAGGTAGAACCAATCTTCACGACTCTTCACTTTGAAGCTAAGTGAGAACTTCACTAGACACAACTACATCACTTTATAGTTTAGTGAGAACTCACAAGAAACAACCACATCACTACATATCCAAGTGTACACATGTAACTTGGGTCTACACAACATAAATCTAAGTATACACATATACAATGGATTTACACAAGACTTAATCCAAGTATTCACAAATACAATGGATTAACACAACTAATCCAAGTATTCACAAATACATTGGATCTACACAATATTGATCCAAGTATACCCATATACATTGGATCTACACAAGATTGATCCAAGTATACACATATACATTGGATCTACACAAGACACAAATAAAAATGATGAACATGATGATCTTCATCAAGACTTCATCTTTAACCACATCACAAATGTGTGAGTGATCTTCTCTTTGCACTTAAGAGGACGAGGATATTGAAGGAGAGAATCACATCTTAAACAAGATTAATCTAAACTAACTAATCAAGGGTTTAAAGATGTTTTTGGAGAAACTGTGCAAAAAAGGTTGAAAGAAAATCTGGAAATGACCCACTATTTATAGGGAAACATTGCAACGGTTAAAAACACCTGTGGTTCCTTATCTCTACCCGCGGTTCCTTATCAATAAGGAACCGCGGGTTCCTTTAAGGAACCTCCGCGTTGGAGTCCGTGCAAATTTGTCCTTTAGTGGGGATATGCCATCTGGGGTAGTTTATACCCTCAAAGGATATTCCTTTGGCATATGGAATATGCCAAATTCAAATTTCCATTTTCTTTTTAATAAAACATTTTCTTAAAAATAAAGTTAATTAAAATCTTTTGTCACATTTGATTAAATGTGAGTTTTAAGAAAATATTAATCCTTGATCACTTAGTTAGGTAAATTAAATGTTTGTACATACCTTGAGTTATTCATGCCGAATGCGATCTTGGGGGTGTCGAGAGAAGTATACAAATGTATTCTTGAGTGATTACGAGTACCTTAACATTTTACATAATGTATTGCGAATTATACGTTTTTCGTCAACAAAACATAAAGAGATTATATCGACAAAGCATCGTAATGTTTGCACTAGATGGTGTTTGCACATTGTCCCTATTCGTCATTAGCACCATGTTGATCGCTCCATGTGTAGCTGACATATACATTATCAGCTCTTCTTGTGGGCGTGGTGCGACTAACATAGGGAGCGAAGCTTAATGTGTTTTTAGTTCCTCAAAGGCTTTCTCAACTTCCTTTGTCCAATTGAAGTCTCTTATTCTTGATACACTTCTTGAGTGTTTTAAATAAAGGGAGCGACTTCTCTGCGGATTTGGACAAGAACCTATTCAACCCTTTGAGCTTTCCATTTTGAGATTGCACTGCCTTTTTTGTCTTCGGGCTTTGAAGCTGAATGATTGCGTCGGTCTTTTCTGGGCAGGGTTTGATGCCATTGGGGTCGATCATGTATCCTAGGAACATGCCTTCTGTTGCCCCAAAAGTGCACTTCTTTGGATTTAACTTCATGTTTATTCTCCTAAGTGTGGAGAATGTTTCCTCTATATCCGTATAAGTTCACTCTCTGTGTGACTTTTTATCACTAGGTCATCAACATACACCTCCAAATTTCGCCCGATTTGACCTTCGAACGCTTTATCAACCAAACGCTGGTACGTGGCCCTTGCGTTCTTATGTCCGAATGGCATTTTTGTATAGCAATACACACCCTGGCTGGTATGAAATGCTATTTTTTCTTCGTCTTGCTCTGCCATTTGTATGTGGTGATATCCCTTGTATGCGTCTAGGAAGCATTTAAAAGGATATCCGCATAATGATTCTACCTTCCAATCTACCTCTGGGAGTGGGTAGCACTCTTGGGGGCAAGCTTTATTGAGGTCTGTGAAGTCAACACACATGCGCCATCTGCCATCATGTTTTTTTAACCATTACTGGGTTAGTGAGCCAATCATGGTATTAAACCTCCCGCATGATTCCTGCGTCTACCAGCTTCTTTACTTCCTCAAGTATCACCTTTTTGCGCTCTGGGGCCTGTCCTCTTTTCTTTTGCCTGACTGGGGGATATTCTTTGCGGATTTGCAGCTTGTGTTCAGCTATTGACCTTAGTACCCCCGTCATGTCTTTAGGTTCCCATGCGAAGATGTCTATATTATTCTTTAAGAGGCGGCACATGTCAGCCTTTCCTTTGTCAGACAATGTCCCGCCATTCGTTATCTCTTGATCTGGATATTGTGAATGGGCTGCCACTTTTAGGTTTGGCGGCGAGTTTATCCTGAGTTCCGTTGTAACCCGAGGAGGTTCCGCGATCGCGTTGCACTCTAGGAGTGTCATGGCTGTGTTGAAGATCGTTACGATTCCTCCTTCCACTGGGAACTTCATCATGCCGTAGGCTGTAGAAGGTATTGCTCGCATTGCTAGTATGGCATGTCGCCTAATGATTCTGTTATACTGCGATAGCGACCGTATTATCGAGAAGTTCATTGAGACCTTTGTCGAATGTTCGTCGTTTCCTACTTTTACTACTAGCTTTAGTTGGCCCAAAGGCCACACCGCTTCTCCACTGAATCCGATGAGCGGTGAGGTTGCAGGTACCATCTGGCTCCTTACTTCTGCGCTAAGTTTCAGGAAACAGTGTTCATAGATTATTTCCGCTGATAATCCTCCATCGACATACATACGGTGTATACTGTGTTCACCAATGTTTACTTCTATTACCAGCAGACCTTCTGCCACATTGCTCGCGCTGAGGGGTGGGAAAAAGATGTCTATTCCCTTCGAGAATTTTTTGCTCACCTTTTGCTTTGTCCTTCGCTGCCACGTTCGCACCATGTAAACATTAGCAGTTTTTGGTTTTTCATCCGCCGCTGCTTCTTTTACGAGGTGTTTCAGCTTTCCTTCCTTTACCATATTCTCGATATGCTTCTGCAGTTGAATGCATTCATTCGTGGCGTGTCCCTTCTCGCCATGATATTCACAATATCTGTTCCCAATGTGCCTTTCAACTTGAGTGGTCATTGGTAATGGTCTTGGGAAGTTCGCGCCTTCTGATATAACTATTTCCCTTGGGGTTAACTTAAGGGGAGTAAACCTGAAGTTACTGGCTCACCCATCTCTTCTATTTCCTTGGTAATCGAGACCTCCTGACCTGCTTTGCCTACTAAACCCTTTATTAGGCGCGTCACGAGGTCTATACCCATGGACATTTTGTATGAATTCTGAGGCAGCGGATTCCCCTGTATAAAAGATCTTACCCGCCGTAGTACTCCGTCAAAGGTTTTTGGGGTTTTTTCATTCAGCTTTTTTATTAGATCATTGTTGCGTATGCCTGCCATGAAGCATGATACTTTTAAGATCTCTAGGCATTCCTTTATTTGAATACATTCGCTCTTGAGACGTTATAGAAAGTCCCCCAGGTATTCGCCCTGGTTTTTCTTAATTCTGGCGAGTGATACAGCACTCCTATCGTGTCTTCTCTGTTGCACATAGTTTCTTTTGAATGCTTTTCGCAATGCTTCAAACCCATTAAATGTTCGTGGCAGAAGTCTATCAAACCAGATCCGCGCGTTTCGTACGAGATTAGAATTGAACATATTGCACCATACAGGTTCTGGCCATTGCTCAATGCCTGTTTGGGATTCGAAGACCTTTAAGTGGTCCTCCGGATCTGAGGTGCCATCGTACGTTTTTACGTTTGCTGGCATGCGACGCTTTTTTGTATCCGAATAATACTGTATGCATCTTGTGAAAGCATTTTTCCTAGCCTTTCTCCAAGGTTGTGAGGAGCCTTGGTCATCTGAGGAGTAATATTCACGCCTGCACTTTGCAGGGTGGTTATCATCCAATCTTGACAGATTACTTTCAGAGGATTGATCGTGTTCTACGAGACCCTTTCCTTTCGTTCCCTTCTGATTTTCTTGTGTTTGGAAACCAGTGGGATGAGGGCTTGTAGATTATTAGCTACATATTCCTCCATCGCGCGCGCCTCAGTAGCGATTACTTCCTCGCTTTCTTCTGATGCGGGAGGTATCCTTCTTTTTTGTTTATTAGGAGGAGGCTGAGTTGACTCTTGTTCTACGTTTCTTTCCTCAACAGTAGGTAGGGGAGTTGAGGATAGTACACCTGTTCCTCGGAAAGGTGGATTTGTTACATCCCGACTGTTTGCCTCGCTGGCAGATCCAGGAGTAACATTCGCGGATGCAATGTGACCATCTATCGTCGAGGATCTTTGATGGCCTTCGTTCATACCGTTTTTCGTCTTTACTTAGAGCTTAGTCTAGGGTCCCACGGATGGCGCCAACTTGTTGATACAAAAGTTGGATGGACCGAGCTTGACCCGAATTAGGCTTAATTCGGGGTCTTGTGGATTTCGGCTCTTGCACCAATTGAAACTTGTTTAAGGACCCTGCGCACTAAAAACAGACACCGTTAGGCTTACCATGGGTTTGTGACCCACGATTAGACTCCAGCGTGAGAGTAAGTAATCGATTTGAGTATATTAGGGTTTAGGGTATTGTGTGTATCCTACCTTTGTGGAACCATGGGAGTTCCTTTTATACTCGAGAGAGTCCTGGCTGAGCTCCTTATTCTTGCGGCCTAAGGAAGAGATAATGACTCAAAATAGATTGATCCTTATCGCATAACTGAGGTAAGTGTATATCCTCTTTCCTTAGGCGAATATAATCATAAGATAGATTATATTCTTGTGTGATCCTGTCGTAGTGCGATGAGGACACGGTTAAATAATAAACCGTATGTGCGACATCAATTTACTGGGCCTCCTGGGCTATGCGCGCATCGCATGTATCTTTAATCCTTTCCTGATGGATACGGGTAGTACCCGTGAGTCGGGCTCCAGCCCGACTAAGGACTATGCAGAGGCCACTAAATGCGTTTGGAAGAGTCTTAATACTGATAATACGAAGTGATGTCCTATGTCTTCTCCGGATAATACAAAAGGTCGTACAGTTACACAAGATTAAATCCGACAATCAGTGAATGTCAAGGGTTCGTGCAGTTACCCGCAATTACAAACGTATAAATAATCAAGAGGATGTAGCCCTTTTATCAGAAGGTAATTTAATCAATCCATATATAACAATTTCACTTTTAATATGTAAACCCAGGAATCAATGTTGATAAAGATGTAGGTAGCTAGTTTATATGTGATTCTTTTTGCCTTTGAAACTTGATGATCTTCATTTGTGGTTTTTAATTATTTATATCTATCTCCTTATTTATAGTGGTTGAACGAAAACACTATCAATTGGCACATCTACTAAGGTATAACGCTGATTCAAGAACCAGGTTTTTTTATGCAATCGCTTTTTAGTTGTGATTAAGATTTCGATATATACATATAATGTGTTTGACGAAATGTCTGAGTTAAGAGTAGTGGAGTTATAACCTTTTTCTTAGGTGCCAGTTTGAGCTCATGGTGAAATAAGACACAAAAATATGGTTAAATAACAAATTTAGATACCACGACGTATCGACAATTATTGATTAAAACGAATCTCTTTTTATGGAATCGGTGATGAATTTAGTGAGACCTTAATGGAGATTTTTAAATGTACAGGTTATGCTCACAAATCGCCCAATCGCGGATACGAAAAAAGGTGTCTAGATCATGCTACGACAGAATCTTACTACTTTATAAAAGATTTAAGACTTTTTCTAAATTTAGAAGTCTTAATATTTTCAGCCTAAAACATTTCTTTTTTTGGAAACTTCTATACAAAACCTTTTAAATTTTCTATCCATGTTCTAATGCATACGTTATTTTTTTAACTAAATGCATACGTTATTCCAAACTTTCATTTTGTAAGGTAAATATAGGAGGTTATAAAATCTAAACTGTTATTGACTATATATATTTATTTAAATTAATGAGTCATAAAATTAGAAAAAGTAACAATGTAGTTAAAGTAATAACATTCTACAAATTAAATGTAAAACTGTTACGATTCCAACAAAATATCATATAAATACCTAAAAAATATCAATCCACAACACACTCGCATCTCTTCCAACACACTTCATCATCCGGCCATCACCACCAGACCTCTCCATCCCACGAAAAAAAGAAGAAAATCAACCTTCTTTGCCGCCACAAACTTTGTTGATTGTCGTTACGACAGTTTACACCGTCACAACCTTTTTGTTCATTTTGGTTGTGTTTTTGGTTAGGTTGTGAGAAGAAAGGAAGATACACAACTAACAAGCATCTTGTAGGAATGTTTGATTCATAAATCAAATATCAAAACATCCATACGTATGAAGAAATATATACATGCTTTTGTTTCAAGCAAATAATGTTGCTGTCAACAATCTTCTTTACATATATTGGAGCATTATACAAAATTCATTGTCAGATCACTTGACAATGGGAATGATATTGTATAAAGAAAGTAGTGATTGCAAGAAAAAGTGAATAGGAACAATAATCTGATGAATGTTTATGATTTTAATCACCATTTTCTTTTTGTGAGTAATATGAACATGATGTTGCTGCCTATTGGAAAATATAATTAGGGTTTTTCGATAGTCTTCTATAATTGGGATTTTATATTAGGATAATTTGTTTTGGGCTATTTTTAACAATTAAAGAATTGGGCTGATTTGTGCAATAAAGATTTCGTAAATGTGGTACATCAATCCATTAGCTAATGAATTGATAAATAAATATGGAATGATTGATTTTTATTACGGTATAAAGTAGAGAGAATTATCATTTATACTTATTGCTTTTTTTTTCTTATTTTAAAGATACGATCAACCTCAAATCCCGCTATTCTCTTTTACAACACATTAAAGATACCTTCATCCTACATTCTCTTTTAATATACTTAGTGTTATCATTAGTTCAATGTAAATTCGTTAGTACGTTCTCTTTTGATAGAGCTGAAATGCGTTAAATAAAAAATGTACTTCGAGAAAGTGTTTGTCGAAAAATATAATCACACGGGTACCCGTCGCTGCATTGCGCGGGTACCCGGCTAGTTAAGAATAAGGTGTGTATGGCTTAGGCCGTTATAGCTTTACGAGTGAGGTAAACAAAATTATTTAGTTGGATAATATGATATATAAATAATCCTCATGCGATGCATGTTCAGGCGACCTGTTTAGAGCTTGGTTATGTTTCTGTGCACACAATGTAATAACCAAATGGGTTTCATTTTATGGATTCATGGGATGTTTGGATGTGCCTTTGTATGTATAGCTGTATGTGTAATTTTGATTGAAAAATATAATATGAATTCGTTGGGTAATAATTATGTGCATATCTTATGCATACGCTTAACATACCTGTGTTTTGTAGCTCGACATGAACTAGATATTTGCCTAAATTGCTTTCTGAGGTAAAGCGCTTCGCTATTTGTTTTCAAGTATTAACGGTGGTCCATTATTGAAAATGAATTTGAGAATTACGATCATACTTTTTTAGCCTCAAAACTCAAAAGTCTGTCTGGGAAAACCTGATGTTACCTCACAAGTCTTGCAGATGCGGCCAAAACACCACCTATTGAAATTCTTCCCCCGGAAATGACGTCTATAGATGATCCTCTTAATGGAATCCAGAAAAAAAAACTACTCAATGGTTAGATCATCATATCTCATAGATAGAAACGTGACCTTTTTTATAGGTCGGGTTGCAATTATCAGGATTTTCATTGCTTACTTTTTTGATAGCTTAACAGAAAATGCAAATAGTTAATTTACTTTGATACCTTTCTTGATAATGTAGTCCTTACTCTTTTTGAAGTTATAGTACACCCACACTCACATCCTTAGTTGCATTAAGAACCATGACATAGTTATTAGTGAAGTAAGATTGTGCAATAATGTATAGAAAATGATATATGCAAATACAGCCCAGAAAACATCAGTAAAGAGTCTTTTAAGAGTATTCATGATCCCATCTGCTCTAACTCATAATGATGAGGAACATTGTATGAAACGTTGAAATGAATTTAGATTGTTAAAACTGAAATTATATTCTATAGATTATAAGCATGATGCTTAGTAATTATAAATGGGTCGTAGGGGTCATCAGTTTGTATTAATTATTAGCGCCTAAATTTGTAGAGAAAAATGATAGTTATGGATCATTATGTTGCTTAAAAGTAAAGATAGCTATGGATCCATACAAGGTATATAGGTTATACATTAGTAGAATCACGTAAAAGTGTAATTATGAATTGTCATGTGGTAAGATGCACAGTGATATTAGATGAGTCAGAGTGGTCATCAGTTCATATTTGCAGAGAATGTAGTATGGATGTGTAAGCAGTATGTTTTGTGTTCACTACTTTCATTGGGATCGTTTTCGATACTTTGTTCCGGAAATAGAAGATAGTGTTGCCTGTCACTCTCTCACGGGTCTAAATTTTCTTTTTTGTGACTTTGAACCTGTGTTTGTGAAATTTGGTCAAGCTTCAGTGGTTATTATTATCCCAAAAGCCTATAATTTGTTTGACCCAATTCAAGATGAATGATACATGTCCTCAACCCAAAAGGGAGATTCTTACATCTCAGCATACCAGTTCGCCAATGAAACACCTCCCATCTAACATCACAGTTGGATTGGCAGTGAACAAGAAGAATTGTGATAAATTGGGCAAAAGTATAAAAGAAAACATTTATAATTTTATTCTAAGCATAAGGGTGTTTGGAACTAAGCTAATGGATTTATTTACTTATACTAGACTTAACTTGCACATATAGAACGTGCATATATAGTCACCGTATTATAAGTTGAATCTATACAATATTATATAGAACTCGTCCACAACCGTGGCTATACCTTTAACAGTGGAGTTATTTGAACCTTTTGCGTTGATTATGTCTCATCATTCTTGGTGAATTGCTACAGGCCAACATATATGAATTTCAAAGATGCAATAGAGAGTCTGAAGCAGATCTTCATTTTACAATGCCCAGGCTACAGGTTTGTTAATCAACAACCCTCTTCTTGAATGTGAAATGCTTATAAGAGGATTCTATTATTGATTGCGTTTGAAGTAATAGAAAATTTGCTTATTCATTACAGGCTATTTTCACACGCATATAGTCAAATATGCATTGTAATTTAGCTATTCAAACACTCTCGAAATTTTTGGACAAAAATGCAATGAACAAATAAGTACTTGGGAATTCTCCTAATGGAGACTACACTTACTGGAATCTTTGGAGTCTTTGTTTATGCTCTTACAATAAGAAGACTTTTTACCTTCAATTCAACAGGGGTAGTTAGTATTAAAAGATCTTTTTCACACGTGAACACCACATGGGAAAACTAGAGCGACAAAATGGTCATGTGTGAGTTACTGCCCTTTTGCCTTAGAAATTGGAACTATGAAAGTGTCTTTCCATAAGAGCCAAAAACTAACAAGGTTGTGTGAATGTTAGGTCATAGACATTACCCCTGAGCCAAGATTGTGTAATTGCATTTATGAAAAAATATTTTTTCTTGAATCAGTGTTGTAGTGCAGAGGTGTACATGAGACTCAGATGCTATTGAAGGCACAGGAAGCTGCATGAAATGATCGAGCCAAGAGGTCCAAATATGAATGTCTGTGGATTTCAACAATGGCGGTGAGTCATCAGGTAGGAGTTAGTCAAGTATTTGAAGGCCTTAATCTAAAGAGAGGTGTTAATATGTGCGTTATTGCCGAAGTAATGAAAATATTAGTTGAAGGGTGTGCTCTATGGTGGAACAAGGTACAAAATTCTAAAAGAAAAAAAAATTAAACTTTGATACAACAAAAAAACATAAATTAAATTTGAAAGTGAGACAACCAGTTAGATTGAGCTATAGTATGAGTTAAAAGTTTGTATTTGTGTAATTATGCTACATTGGCCTTGAAATGAAGCAATGTTAGACTCAAAGTATTGTCACTCCATGCGAAAATTCATTGCTTTACTTTGATTATATGTAGTGAAACACTATAATGATTCTGGAATTGTAAAGTTTTTAATTCTGTTACCAATGATAATTCTAGATGTTGTAACATATATGAAGTCTCCAGTTCTAAGCTTCAACACAATGTTCACGAGGCAACGCGTGAGCTACTCAGATCTCGATTGTCTGATTGTATTTTGCATTTTTGCTCAACAACCAAAATTTTGTGGGACAAGTTACTATCACTTTTTTTATTAATAAAACTTAGTTTGGTATTACCATCAACACAATGCTTTACGTAATGTGGTTTGAAGCTCAAACATGTTGTCAAAGGGACGCAATAGCAAAATACAATGTGGAAATCATGTCTATGGTCATCAAAATATTAAAGATAACGTCATACATTAAAACGAAACGTAATGCATTGAACAACATGAAAAATCTCGTGTGCATCGCACGGGTGTGCTTGTCTCGTATGTTAAAAAGTGAAGCGACGCACTTATAATTTTGACGGATAATTTCAATGCACCTACCTCTCTAAGTCAGAGGAATGTTATGGGTGCCTTTTGTATACGTATAATGGTCAACTGTTAGTGATGAGGATAAAAAATGATCGAGGCATAAAAATTATTAAACTTTAAAATAATACAGAATCATTTTTTAAAGAATACTAACTAGATAAGAAAAAAAAAACACATTTCGATGCACTAGGTGCACTTAAGATATATATTTAAAAAAAATCGACTTTTCTTTCAAAAAATAACACTAAATCAAAAAAAATCTATAATTGCCCCTAGCACTCGCGGAACACTTTTTGACTCCGTCCTTGCCAACTGCCCGTTGGTATATGACAAGATAAGTGCACCATTGTGGGTAAGAGTTGGTATGTTTTTGTGTGGGCGTCTTAGAGAAATATAATTTTATTCTGGGATTGGGGAGTGTTTCTGTGTTATATAAGCGATATAGAATAAATGCGGACGTGACGGATGGATAACTCGATCGCCTATAATAAGTGCCGCAACCAGTGCTCGAGTTTTCTCGTAATTGTCATAGATACCTTAACTTGAAAGTAATGCATTTTTGGCCTGGACTTTGAAAATTCTTGTTTAATACTATTGTTTTTTTAAAATAAGACATCCGATTTATCCAAATCATATTTATGTCCATATGAATGTTGGGATAGTGATAAACTGCATGATTCAACCCACTACCTATTAACATTTGACGTTTTAAAAAAAACAGTGTTGCCACTTCCAGTTATGATCATCGTACTTCATTTTAGGTTTAAAAACCAATATTCTGGCAGTACATTGACTGGTGGAACAAGAATAACGACTAACAAAAATAGAACTTAACTAATAATGATCATAATAAGTCCTCAAAATACATAAAATATCATCCTCAAAAGAATCCCAACTAAATAGACTTCAGAATACAATGAAATGAAATGAAAGAAAATTCTCAAGCTACACCAATAATCAAGTGGCATCAGAATTAAAAATATAGAGATTGATCAAAGATCGCAACTATAGATGATCGGAGTAATATACATCTCTAGAGTAGGGAGTAGAAAAGAGCCCATCCGAAAACCATGCTTCCAACCATCGATCCCATCTTCGCTACACCGCTCTGCAAGCCAAATTAGTTCAGTAAGCTATATTAGACTGATAAAAAGTATCCACATAACATATACATTGCTGAACGCAAGATGTTACGCCACCGCCAATAGACCAACATCAACTCATTATTGTCGTATAAAACTGTCTCCTCTGATGAATAAGCAATATGAGCTAAGCTTGTACCCATCCCCAAATTGGTTCAAAAAGTATTCTTTAAGGCTTATTTCTTTTGTCACCCAGGCCGAATCTCACTTCTATACAAAGCAAAATGAGACCAACTACCAAGTTCTGCATAATTAAAAAGCGTAGCACACGGAGTAGCACAATGTATTCTCATACCATGTTAACATTTGATTTGAGTTTTAGAATATAAAAAAATAGTTCGTTTATTAAATCTACATTTTAGATCATTTTTATTTTAAATAATTCTACGCTGATGTTCACTGTCATATTCTAAAATGGAAATTTAAGATGCTCAGATGAAATTTATAATGGTATAAATTTATTTGGTATTAAAATACTCTCAAATGTATAAGAAAACGACAAAATTAGGATTATATTTAACAATATAATTCGATTAGAAAATGGAAATGTGGCGCAGAGATCAGGTTCGCATATTATGAGACTCACGACAACGACAAGCTATTACATTAAACAAGTATTTTAAGTTCTGATCTCAATGGATCGGGTTCATCAATATCACGTGACCTCCATTATTTATCGGTTAAGAAAACCTACTCTACTTTATCCAACTTGCACTTAAAGTAGACTTTTACTGCTTTACTTTTACACACATTGCCTTGGGTCCAAACGTATCAGAATAATTTTTTACCGGATAAAAACACATTTTTGTTTAGCAGTCAACTTTAACATAGGATCCTTATGCAAGATTTACCGCACGTTACATAAGTACGTACTGCCTAACACATTGGATGAACCAAGCCTGTATGTGAGTTTAAGGTCGACAAAGGAAACTTAAGATTATAAATGGGCTTGGGTCGACTAACATAACATAATACTGCCTAACACGTTGTACTAGCGCGAGCTGAAACTACACCTATACGCTAAAAGAATGGAGTAGACATTCAAAGAATATGATCCAAGAATCACATGCGGGACTCTTTAACTTACCATTAAATATTTTCCTTTATTTAGTTACTATGGGAATTCTAATCAAATGTACGTTTTCTTTAACTTTATGAGATATATGAAATATTATGATGCATCATGACTCATGAGTTTATGCGGTGGCCGGATGCTGAAAATTTGACAGTGGGAAAAAAATCATAATAGCAAAGCAAAAAACTTTAATTCGGAAAAAAAAACAAAATATTTTAACCTTAAAAATAAAGAAATTTTAGGTTTTGGAGTTTCAAAAATTGAAACTATAAAAATAAAAAATAAAATACATTGTAATCGTGTTTTTTGGTCGGGTCATGGGGTGCCGCCGAACCTAATAGGCCCCTGAGTTCATGACTGATACGGAGTAATAATTTTGATACAGAATAAAGTAATCAGATTAGTTAGATCTAAGAGAAAGATAATGTAGCGAGTATATTAAGTAAAGTAGTAAGTACCACATCATCAGTAGCTGTTGAAGGAGCAGGAGATAAACCGCTGGAAGTAACAGCGGGACCAGGTGCTTCGGTGGGTGGTGCTGGTGGGCTCATTGTGGATGGTGTTGGTGCAACTGATGGAGTACTCACAGTTGGTGCTGCCACTGGGACAGGTGCTGCTGGTGGGGTAGCAACTACTGGGGGAGTTGCAACTGGAGGTGGGGTGGCAACTGGGGGTGGGGTAGCAACTGGTGGGGGAGTTGCAACTGGAGGTGGGGTGGCAACTGGAGGTGGGGTGGCGACTGGAGGTGGGGTGGCAACTGGAGGTGGTGATGCAACTGGTGGTGGAGTAGCAACTGGTGGGGTGGCAACTGGAGGTGGGGTGGCGACAGGTGGTGGGGTGGTTGCAGGTGGTGATGCAACTGGTGGTGGGGTGGAGACAGGTGGGGGAGTGGTGGTGGTGGGTGGTGCGGGGGTTGTGGTGGGGGAGGCTGAAGGGGATTGTGCGGTGACTGAAGTTAAGACAATGCAGATGAATGCGGAAAGGAAGAGGGTTTTGAGATCCATTATGGATTTGTTAAAGATTAGATTATGAATGTTGGAATGAAAGTATGGAAGATGAGTGTTTGTGTGTGATACTAGTGATTTGTATGGTTATATTATATATATATGGTGTTGTATAAGGTAAAGTGGGGTCACTAATGTATACTCTATTCTTTGTCCAACAAACATATACATAATTCAGAATCATATAGTCAATAAACAACCGTTAAACATCACTATTCTAACGTTTTGATACATTCTAATTAAAATGAAAAATTATATTCCTTTGTAACCACGTAATGTAATGGCTTATTACACACAATCACTCATTATGTTAAAAACTTTAATTTCCATTCATTAAAAGCCTCTTGTTGTGTTTTCATTACATTTAGAAGGTTTTTTAACATATAGTACTCCAACAAATATAATTTTTCAACACAGTTTATTCTTCAGCCTTTTGCTACCGCGTCCAATAAACTTTTTTCTAAACGCCTTCTATTACTTTGGACAAAACGGTAACACAACGTTTTCTCTCCAGCTCTCGATGCCTGGGCAGTAACATAATACGCACACACAAACGAATGTTAACCTTAACCCTCATTCATAAAACACAAATAAATAAATACGTTACACAAATCAATACGTTCATAGGGTAGGAGTAGTTTTACTAGATGTCTCATTGAAATTAATTATGATGTTGATTTGGGGTTGTTACTATTGGTGTTACGTCTCTTACTAGTGATGAGTATACCAAAGAAACAATCCGGGTGAAATATGAATGGAAGCCTCTAAGGTGTGATACATGCAAAATTTTTGGTCATGATATTAAGTTGTGCCCAAAGAAGCGTGTGACTATTCATAATGCTCCTACGGTTCATACCAGTGCGCCTGTTGAGACATCTAATGATGGCTTTCAATCAGTGGGTAAGAAGAAAAAGAGAAATAGAAAGTCCAAGTCTAAGTTTACTGGTCCGTCGGTTCAACCGAATGTTCAGTTCGTTCCCAAAGCAAATTCTAGTGAACCTAAGAAAGGTGGTACAACTGTGGGTAATGCTTCATCTTCGAATAGGAAGGAAGTCGTTTTCGTGTGGTGGTAATGTGATCACATCTAATTCGTACTCTGCTTTAGAAGAAGATGGATAGGAGGTTGCTCTTGTTTATGATGAATCGACTAATCTTGTCAACTCTAAAACAGGTGGAAGCTCATATTCCACTAATGCTGCTAGTTAGATTGGTTCATTATGTTATTTTTTTAAGGTGTATTTTATGTTTCTAGAACTGTAAGTGGTTATGGCATGTCATAAGCACAAGATTAGGTGGTTTATCAAGCTTGTGAGCTTGAGGTTAATGTGGTATTTCAGCCACATTCCATTTGTACTTCATTGTTTTTTGGATAATATATTTTGTTGGGAATCTAAATTTGTTAGATTCCCTGATCATAGATTTAAACATAATTAAGCTGTTAGATAGTCCCTTGCTTGTGCCTAGGAGGCAGGCAAGTATCGCAAGACTTACAGAGATCCAAGTCTCTGTGAGCAACCTCAGAGGAGTCCATGTCAAAGACATTGTCAAGGAAGTCAAAGATTACTTGAAGACATACTCATTGGCTGTGATGGATAACAGCCAAGATGTATCAGGGACTCTGAGGGGTTGAGGGTTAACAGGGGTGGCAATACCCTGTTAACACTCAGCACACTTTGGACATGTCATTTGTGTGTTCGAGACTATGAAGAAAAAGGAAACTGTTTTGACAACTGTTTCCTTAAAGCATAATGGAAGACTACCAAGAATAGAAGAGCATCATGTGACTGATGTGGGAACTTGTGAAAGCTTGTGCAGTCACCATCAAGTACTATTTAGGTCAATCTCGTAACACTATAAATAGGATGTGTATCCATGCATTAATGTTTAACACTTTGAGGATATTCATAACATTATTGCTTAGAACTTATAAAATCAAACAGCTGCGACTGTATTCATAAGTTAGGGTTTATAGTTGTTCAAAGTGTGCACAACACATTGTCATCAAACGGTGTTATCCATAACACTTGTAATTCTTTATTATACAATAATAAGATTACGTTTGAAAAGTAATACCTTGTGTTGATTAGTTAAGTTTAGGGTTTCTAGCATTGATTAGGGACTTTCAATTGGTATCAGAGCGGTGTTTGATATTAAAACCTTCAAGAATCATCGTTCTCAGTTTTATAATCAAGATCCACCATGCCAGAAACTTCTAACCCACCACATTCACCTTCTAAAAAACCATCTTCACCAAGACTCAACCCTCCTGCCAATGACGATGATCTACCCCAACTTCTTGACTCAAGAGGTGGATCACATGTCACAAGTGTACCAGTCTTTCATGAAGAAGATTTTGCCAGTTGGAAGAGTCAACTTCTTGTGTATCTCGATGGAATTGAACCTTTTCTTCTAGAAATTTTAGAAAATGGTCCTTATATTCCCATGGCGCTTACCTCCACTGAAGAAAACCCTCTTCCCAAACCTCTCAAACAATGGACTCCAGCTGACAGAAAATTGGCAAACCAAGATAAACGTCTCAAAAACATCATCATATCCTGTCTTCCCAAACATATCATGAAGTCTGTCATTCAGTGTCCCACAGCCAAGCAAATGTGGACAGACCTCATCCTTGGCCATGAAGGACCCTCTGAAATAAGAGAGACAAAGATTCAGGCACTCAGACTTTAGTTCAATGCCTTCAAGTCACTTGAAGGTGAAAAGGTTCAACAAACCTACAAAAGGCTGAAGATTCTTCTTAATGACCTAGCAATGAATGATGTCACCATAGGTCAAGCTGAGATTAATGCCACATTTGTCAACAGCCTTCCAAGAAAGTGGCTGAGTATGAATCAGACTCGGAGAGCTAATAACTCAATCAAGAATGACACCTTAACTCAGCTTTATGGAAAGTATAATTATGAAGAAGGGCTGATCGATACTATTTACAAGTCAGAGACTGAAAGATTTGTAGTTCAAGGAGCATCTTCTAAAGCCTTGATCTTTGCACCACATCCTCATGACAACGACTCTGATGTTGAAGAAGACACCCGCAACAGCCAAGAGTTCTTGACAGACCTTAATGCAGAGTTTCATGAAAGAGCCTTACTAGCCAACCAAAGAAGATTCTTCAAAAGATCAGGAAGAATAGGATCAGCTAGTAAACCAACTGATAGGTCAAAAGAAACTTGTTTTGCCTGTGGAAAGCTTGGACATTTCCAAAAAGACTATCCTTCCACCAAGACATCCTCACCCTCCTATCCATCATCTTCATCCAAACCTTACAAGTTCAAACAACACAACAACTCATCTCACCAATCCAATTCATCAGACACTGAGAAGAAGGATTACAAAAACAAGTACAAGGCACTTAAAGTTGAGTTAGAACAAATGAATTTGAAGCTTGAAGCTCTGTCTAAGAAGAAGAGTGGTGATAAAAAGACAGAGAAAGGGTTGGTAGCTGAAGCTTATGATTGGAATGATGAGCCACTGACTTCAGATGAGGAAGATACTACTAGAGTCAGGGCTTTCATGGCTATAGTTGAGGATGAACCAGCTGTTGGAAAAGGTGATGCAAGATCAGGACAATGGGTTGACATCACAATGAAAAAGGTACACGGGCTTTTATCTATGTCTGATAGTGATGAACGCAAGCATGTCCTTGATTACACCATTGTTGATTTACATTTTGTTGAGGAACAAAGAAAGAACCTACTTGATAAGTTTCACACTGTTAAAACTGAATTGCTAAATGCTAAATCTGAATGTGAAACTCTCAGGCGGGTTAATTTAGAGAAAATATCCCTACAAAATGAAGTCACTAGGTTAACCTTGAAAAACATTGCTTTAAATGATCAAGTCTCTGAATTAAACAAGGTTATTGAAAAATGGCTGTGTGCTAGGTTCACAATAGATCAATTGCTTAATGATGAAGTGTTTGCTGACATTAAAAGGGATATATCAGCTAAGAAAAATAAGCTGAGAATTCTCACCAAACCCAAAGACATTGTCTTCAAATCTACAGAGACTATTCATATGTCAGATACCACTTTGACTAATGACCCTGTCTCTGAAGATGTGGTTGAGTTACCACCTTTGCCCAAACTCTCTGGAGTTGAACCTAGCAGTTCTTCTCGAGCTGCTAAGGGTGAACTTAGTACAAATATTGAGAATCCTACAGCTAAAGTTTTTCATGTGCCTGCTAAACAAACTGGTAAACAAGTTGCTTTTAAGCCTGTTGCTATTAAAGCTGTGAATAAGGTTGACCCTACCACTGAAGATCGCCTGTTGTCTCTAATGAAAGAAGTAGAACTCTTGAAACAACACATTAAGCCTTCTGCTGAATGCTCTACTTCTCATGAACCTAAGTCAGTCCTAGGTGAACCCAAAGGGGAAAGGTTAATCAAACCTTATTGCAATGTATGTAAAAACTCTCACCACATGACCTTAGATCATGACAGACACATGGCAGCTAAAAGAGCTCAGACATCCTCTAGGGATAGACCACATAGTTCCAAAAGACAACAGGGAAACTACAGACCTTATCCTCCCTGTAAATTCTGTGGATTCACAGACCATCACTCAGACGAGTGTGGTGACTTCCCTGGGTGTGATATCTGTGGAAGTTATACCCATGAAACAGTGAATTGTCCCTCCCAACGCCAAAAGTTCTTCAGGAACACAAGAGTTGCTAATAAGCAATTCAGGGAACCCACTGGAAAGTGGGTTCACCATAGGAACTAACCTGTTTCTATGTATCTGTGCAGAAATATCTCAAGGAATCAGTATGGTATCTAGATAGTGGCTGTTCTAGACACATGACAGGGATTCAACAATACCTGCACAGATACAAAAAGGAGCCAGGTCCTAAAGTGGTGTTTGGAGATAACTCTTCAGGTGACACAGAAGGATATGGCTCAGTGAACTACAATGGAATTACGTTTACCAGGGTTGCATATGTGAATGGTCTTAAACACAATCTTATTAGCATAAGCCAATTGTGTGATGCTGACTATAAGGTTTTGTTTACTAAGACTCAGGGACCCATATTCAACAAAAAGAATGATGTTGTGCTTATTGCACCTAGAAGAAGAGATGTTTATGTCATCAACATGGCTGTTTGCTCTGAAGACAGCTCAAATTGTTTTCTTGCTAAAGCCTCTGAAAGTGTCAATTGGTTGTGGCACAAAAGACTGTCTCATCTCAACTTCAAGAACATCAACAAGATAGCCACACAAAACCTGGTTGCTGGTCTACCTTCAGTAATGTTTTCTAAAGACAAGACTTGTTCTGCCTGTGTCAAAGGAAAGCATCACAGGTCTTCATTCAAGACTAGGCAATCATTCTCTATTGACAAGTGCTTACATCTCCTTCACATGGATTTGTTTGGGCCTGTCAAACCTCAGACCATTAATCACAACAAATACACCTTGGTCATTGTTGATGAATTTTCAAGATACACATGGGTGTTCTTCCTCAGAAGGAAAAGTGATGCAGCTGATACCATCATGTCCTTCATCAGACAGGTTGAAAATATGAATGATGTTAGAGTCAAAGCTCTAAGAAGTGATAATGGTACTAAATTCAAGAATCATCAACTTGAATCTTTTTGTGATGAAAAAGGGATTTCACAGAACTTCTCTTCAGCTGGCACCCCTGAACAAAATGGTGTGGCTGAAAGAAGAAACATGACTTTGATTGAAGCAGCCAGAACTATGTTGAATGGTGCAGCCTTACCAAAGCAATTTTGGGGAGAAGCTGTCCACACTGCCCACTACACACAAAACAGATCAATCATTGTCAAAAGACATGGTAAAACTTCCTATGAAGTTTTCAGAAAAAGATCTCCAGATGTCAGCTATTTTCATGTGTTTGGATGCCCTGTGTTCATTTACAACTACAGGGATAAACTTGGAAAGTTTGATGAAAAAGCTGATGATGGTTTCTTCTTGGGATACTCTCCAACAGCCAAAGCCTTCAGAGTATTCAATATCAGAAGACAAGAAGTAGAAGAAACCTTTCATGTCAAATTCAATGAAGATGATGAAGTCATACAGAGAACAGGAACAGAGGGTGATGAAATTGATTTTAATGAAAATGTGTCTTTCCCAAGTGATGAGTTCTCAGAACCAAGACCTACCAGTCATCTCCATCATCACTCCAACACTCTCACTCCTTATGTTCCTGCCTTTGACCCTCTGTCTACTCACAACATAGAAGCTCCTACCTCTCAGGAACTTGATGAAGAAGAACCACATACCTCTGGTAGTCATTCTTCTTCTAATGTTATTGATGAATCACCAATTCTTCAAATCCATGAAGAATCTCCTGCTTATAATGAAGTTGTACCTCTTGATATGGCTGAAGAAGACTCTGACTCTGAAGTAGTCTTTGAAGAAAGCCCTCCTAGTCAGCAGGATGAAACTCAAATTATACCAGCTGTGCCCACAAGTGTTCCTGTCCCTGAGTCCCCTGCTCCTCAAAATAAGTGGTCAAGAGATTAACACATTCTCCTTGTCAACATTATTGGGGAACCTAATGTAGGGGTTACAACTAGACAGCGAATTCATGACTCAGAGTCAGCCTCAGCCAATGAATGTCTCTTTGCTGAATTTCTCTCACAAATTGAACCTAAAAGAGTAGCCGAGGCTCTGGTAGAAGAAGGATGGGTAGCTGCTATGCAAGAAGAAATCAATCAGTTCAAAAGGAACAAAGTATGGACACTAGTGCCAGCTCCACCTAGAAAGAATATCACATGCACTAGATGGATCTATAGAAATAAGATGGATGAAATTGGGAACATCATCAGAAACAAGGCCAGGCTGGTGGCACAGGGGTTTACTCAGACAGAAGGAATTGATTATGATGAAACTTTTGCTCCAGTTGCAAGACTTGAAGCCATCAGAATCTTCCTGGCTTATGCTGCTTATATCAACTTCACTGTGTACCGGATGGATGTAAAGAGTGCATTCCTCAATGGTGATTTGGCTGAAGAAGTGTATGTTGCACAACCTGAAGGATTTGAGAACAACGAGTTTCCCAACCATGTGTACAGACTACACAAAGCCATGTATGGGCTGAAACAAGCTCCAAGAGCATGGTATGAAACTCTTTCTAATTTATTAACTGAAAATAAATTTGTCAGGGGTTCTATTGATAAAACACTCTTTACCTTCAAGGATAAGAGTGATTTCATCATTGTGCAGATTTATGTGGATGATATCATCTTTGGGTCAACAAATGTCAATCTTAGTAAACGTTTTGCTAAATTAATGACCAAGAAATATGAGATGAGTATGATGGGTGAATTAACTTACTTTTTGGGTTTTCAAATTAAACAATGTCCTAAGGGAATTTCAATTTGTCAAGAAAAGTATGTTAAGGATTTACTTAAAAAATATGACTTAGCTGATTGTGCATTAGTGAAATGCCCCATGCTTCCACCCAACAACTTGGGCCCTGATGAGTCAGGGGTCTCTGTCAATGAGACTTTATACAGAGGCATGATTGGGTCACTCATGTATCTGACAGCTAGTCGTCCTGATATCCAATTCTCCACATGTCTCTGTGCAAGGTACCAAGCTAACCCAAAAGAATCCCATCTAGTGGCTGTTAAGAAAATTTTCAGGTATCTCAAAGGAACACCATCCCTAGGTCTATGGTATCCCAAGGAATCAGGCTTTGATCTCAAGGCCTATTCAGATTCAGACTATGTTGGATGCTGTATTGACAGGAAAAGCACTTCAGGCAGCTGTCAAATCCTAGGAGGAAAATTGGTTGGATGGAGTGCTAAGAAGCAAAACTCTGTGGCTATGTCTTCAGCTGAAGCAGAATATGTCGCTGCAGCCAGCTGTTGTGCACAGGTGCTCTGGATGAAAAGTCAATTGGCTGACTATGAAATTTTATATGACAAAGTGCCAATCTTTTGTGACAACACCAGCGCCATTTCCATATCCAACAACCCTGTTCTTCACTCTCGTACCAAACACATTGATATCAGGTATCATTTTATCAGGGATCATATAATGAAGGGAGATATTGAGCTGCATTTTGTTCCCACTGAGCTGCAACTAGCTGATATCTTCACAAAGCCTTTGGCTGAACCTTCGTTCAACAGGCTAGTTGTTGAGCTAGGGATGCTCAATATCTCAAAGCCTGTGGCTTGATATTAAATGTGTTCATTAAATGATTGATTCTATATTAAATGTTTTTCACATGAAACTAGGTAGTTACTTTCCAAGTAAATGCAAAAAACATTCTCAAATATTTAATCATTTATTTTTCGAATAACGAGGAGACAAATAAGTTTTTGAAAGGTCAAGGGACCCACTTGAGTAGTCATTTTCTCACTTTGCATTTAATGCGGTTGAATAACTGTTTACTTAGTTTGAATATATATATTGCCTCTCGTCTCTTCTCACCCACCACCATTCTCATTTCACAAATCTATTTCTCTCTCTAAGTTCTTCTCTCTCTTAAACCATCCTCCATTTTCTTTCACCTTCGACCTTGAATCCATGGCGTTTTCCGTTCCAAAAGCAGCAAATGTTAACTTCGAGATCAACGAAAGCATCCTCGCCTCCAACAACTCCATTGGATGGATTAAGGCTCCTAATGACACCTACTCAGATCTGGTAAACTTCATGCAAAATTGTGACTAAAGTGAAGCCTTCACCAAATCCCCAACCACCTTCTACCAAGAATACCTTAGGGAATTCTGGTACTCTGCTGAAGTGGTAGAAGACACAATAACCTTTAGCCTTTCATGCAATGAACACCCATTTGCTTTCTCCAATAAAGATTTCTCGAGTGTGGATGGATTGAAACATGGAGATGAATTCCTTAAGGTTGTTGATAAAAAGGCTGTTAAAGATGCCCTGGCCACACTCAAACCCTTCCATGATGTAAACCCTGCCCTTACACCCGCTGAGGTCCTCTCAAAATCTCCTTTGAAGATTAAGTACTTTACACCCATGTCGCGTGTCCTCTTCACCCACATTGTTAAATCCCTGGGAGGAATGCAGGGATCCCAAGATCAGATGTCCTTTAACCATCAAGCTATAGCATATGGGCTGATCTGGGGAGCTGATGTTGATGTTGGAAGCATTCTCTTCTCCAACCTTGTAGAACAGCTGAAGGGAAGAAATCAAGTCAGGGAAAAGAACATCTGCTATGTTCGCTTCTTGTCGCTGATCTTTGAAAGCCTGTTGGGAGACAACTACCATAACTCTGCGTTGACTGCTCTGAAGCCCTACCCCATCACAGGTGCCATTTACAAAGAATAGGAGCTGAAGATGTCCCTGTCACCTCTCATATGATGAACGTTGCCAACAAACAAACAACAGCTGAGAAGTCCTTGCTCCCTTCTTCTGAGAAGGTGAATACTTCTAGTGTGTCTGGCAAGTCTAAGTCTTTGACCTCTGGGCAGCACACTACGAAGTCCAAGGCTTCTTCTGGCCAACAGCCTAAGAAGAAGAAAATCCCCTCTTCTTCCCACTCCAAGTCTGTTGCTAAGGCCAAGGGAAAGAAGACTGACACCTCCTCTGTTCCAGATACTCTTGTGGAATCAGATACTTCTGCTGACCAACAACAGGGGTCTAGTGTCTCAAAGTCAGCTGAGACAACAGGAAACCAGTCTAATCCAGCTGATATCTCACAGGTAATCAGTGTACATTTTTAGAGGTTCACAAGCAGCCACTCTCAATTGTCTATAGGAGAGAGTGGTGAAGTTAGGGTAATCCTCGACCCATAGAAGTCTGTCTATGCACTTAGAACTCTTTAAGACTTCTGTACACTCTGTCTTTTCACCAGGGAATGATTCATTTATGTTTATAAAGCACCCCGATGACCCTGCACCCTCTAGACAGTATTCAGGCTAACAACAACCTGGATACACTTATATCTCAACCTAGATCAGCTGTACTTCACACAGCCTCTTGGTTCCCTCCTTAAAAGAATCCCAAAGGATTTATCCTTTTCAGGGGGAGCTGAATCATCACCCTCAGCTTTCCTAGGGGCAGCGTAACAGGCGACCTTAACCCACATATGTTTCACTCTTAAAAGAGTCCCAAAGGTTTCTTAACCTTTTGGGGGGGCTGAATGATCACCCTCAGCTTTCCTAGGGGCAGCGAATGGCGATCCATAAACAACATATGTTTCACAATCAAAAGAGTCCCAAAGGTTTTAACCATTTGGGGGGGCTGAATAATCACACTCAGCTTTCCTAGGGGCAGCGAATGGCGATCATTAACTATATATTTTTCACACTTAAAAGAATCCCAAGGATTTATCCTTTGGAGTGGCTGAGTAATCACCCTCAGCCTCTCTGGGACAGCGAAATGGAGACCATTCCCCCTTACTTTTTTCCCTGTTACTAATTATAACAATTTGCAGGCTGAAATTGTACAGCCAGTCACTGAATCCCAGGTTCAACAAGAGAAGGAGGCTGATACAATTACTCAAGACCAACCTAATGACGATGAGCCTCTGCTAAATATTGATGAAGAAATGCTGTCATTAGAGGATGATGTCTCTGACCTTGAGTCAATGCCTGAAGATGAAATCCCTGTAGGGATGTTTGAGGAGGAGGATGAAGAAGATGAGGAAGATCAACAATCTGTCTCTCCTCCCAAGGAAATAGCTGTGTCCACTCCAGCTGAAAATAATACTCCTCCTCCCAAGGACGCTGTTGTTACTCCAACCTCTGCTACCTCCACAACAACAGTCTTCCAACGCCCAGCCTATGATCCAACAACTGAGTTTCTGATGTTTGATCATCCTGCCCAAACCAACTTTGATCTTTTACCAAGGGGGGATGATTATGCTCAACAAAGCCTCAACATACATAATCTTCAGCCTGTTCATCATCAATCTGACATTGAACGCTTATCAAGGAAGCTGGATGTGATCAAGTCTGAAATGCACAGCTTCACTGTCACATTTCCAGAGATCATACAAAAGGCTGTTACTGAGGCGGTTACTGAACCCATCAAGGATGGTGCAAGGAAAGGTGTAGCACAAGGACTTAGTCACCTTTCCACAAGAATGAAGGATGTTGATGAGACTGCTTTTATACATAGTCTCATCGTCCAAATAGGGCTTAAAATGCATTAAATATCATCAAAATACCCATATATATGCTTGTGTTTGTTGCTTGTGTATTTTAGGTACGGATATTGAGAAAATGACAAAAGATCACAAGAATCATGCAAAACGAACACGGGAAACGAAGCCGCACAATGAACCAAGCCCTAATGAAGAATTTTCCCAAGAAAACCCTTGAAGACTTGAAGAATTATGAAGAAGGGTCCTCCAATATGGAAGAATTGACACTTTATACCCTTGTATCTTCATAATTACAAGTTTGGTCCCTAAAGTTTGTCAAAATTGCAAAAAGGGCCCTCCACTTTGAAGAATTGGCAAGTTTAGCCCCTCAACAAAGCTAAATTGTCAATCAATATCCTCAAAGTCAAACACATCATGAATTCCTTCAAAGTACAAGAAATTACAAGTTTGGTCCTTTGAAAATCCTAAAATTACAAAAAGGACCCTTGACTTTCAACATTTGGCAAAAATGGTCCCTCAATCATTATGACTTGGCAATTTCAGCCCTCCAAAACATCAATCATACAAGTCAAGACCATTATCCATCAAGAAATTGCCAAAACAGTCCTTCAAGTATCACAAAATGGCAAGAAATACCCCTGAAAATACTTTGGAAAAGTATTTGGGGCAAAAGTGTGAAAAACAAAACTTCTATAACAAAGGAAAACGAGTTTGGCCAGATTTATTTGCAAATGAAAAGGATTAGAGAGTTAAGGGGTGAAAAATGTCAAACATACAACCTTACCTAGACCAGTAGTGGGGTGACACGTGCCCCACTACCACTTCTCCACCAATTAGACTCCATCTTTTGGCCACATCACCATCCCACTCACAACTACCTTAACTAATATGGATTAGTTTAATAAAAAGGCGCTTAACACCTTTTTTAAAAACAAAACTAGATCAAAACACCCACAATTCATCATAAGAACACAATTAGGGATTTCTTAATTACTTGTAATTAGGGGTGTGATTCGGGTTGACCCGGTCGGATTCGGGTCAACTCGGGTCGGGTCAAGTCGGGTCAAGGGTAAAAAATATATAACCCGAACCCGAGCCTAATTAGAACTCGGGTCACTCAAGTTCGGGTCAATTCGGGTCGGGTCAACTCGGGTCGGGTCAACTCGGGTTCGGGTCAACCCGAGTTTAAGGAAAAGTGTAAAAAGTGGCTAAATTAAGTACTAATACAATGTAAAAAATATAATTTTAGTCGGGTCAACTCGGGTTGGTTGGGTTCGGGTCAAGTCGGGTCGGGTCAAGTCGGGTCAAGTCAGGTCAAGGATAAAAAATATATAACCCGAACCCGAGCCAATTAAAACTCGGGTCAATTCGGGTCAACCCGAATTGACCCGAATACACTTTCTGACCCGAGTAACCCGACCCGAATATGATTATTCGGGTTCGGGTCGGGTCAACTTTTTCGACACCCCTACTTGTAATTAAGCCCTAAAAACCTCCAGAATCTTGATTAGTGGTCTCCTAATCACAACCCAACCCATAAACTTAACCCCCCACCAACCCACATGCTGCATGGGGCCTCCCCTGCTACGTCAAAAGGGAAGAAGACAAAAAAAACACCAGGCATCCAACGTTTAGGATTGCTGCTTACTTTCTAAGCTCAATGTGAGCCCTTAGATGCAAATTCCACCCTTGCCAGCTCCACAAACAGCCAAGAAATCAGTCACATGAAGTCAAGAAGTTCAAATCCTCAAGGGCATTTTTGGGCTTCTACAAGTTAGGGTTTTAAGTTTTTAGGTTTAAACAGACCATGTACACCCTCTATATAAAGGGTATAGGGTCCAACATTCACGTTTGCTTTTGGTTTTTCCTTGTTCAAGCACTTGTAAAACCTATTTTCAGATTTATGAAATTGTGTTAAGTGTGTTGAAGAAAGACCAAGTGCCATCTTATTTATGCTTGTTTATGTTCTTTGTTTACTGAATTTGAATCAAAAACCTGTTTTCAAAAGAGGAGTGTGCAAAATTTTGCACATTTTCTTCATTTTCTTGACATTTTGCTAACTTCTTGGTCTATCTTGGAATTCTTGGGTTATAGGGCTGATCATAGCATCCTAATTGTGTTGATTAAGGTGTGGTGAGGCTTATAACTTTGGGATAATCAAGTGTGGAGGACAAGAGTTGCATCAATCAAGGATTTTTCAAGTTTCTGTTTTTATACTCTTGCTTCTAACTTTGTTGATTCTTAGCAGGCTTTGTTGTGGAAGCTTGTGCTTGTTCTTGCTAGCACATAAGCTCAAAATCCGTGGGTGTGGATGTACATCCATGAGGTACACACCCTTAATCCCAAAATCTGAAAATATTTTGGATATGTGTGATATTTGAGTGTTGTCTATGTTCTTATGTGTTTTGTGGCTTGATCTTGCTTGAATCTGTTGTTCTAATATGTTATTGTGTTAATTGGTGCTTGGGTGGTCTTAAATCTCACTTTTTCTTGTTTAAATTTGGATTTGAAAAGATAAAGGGGTGTTTGGGTCTACCTGTTTGTGATTGAATCTTGGTATTGTGTTGTTAGAAGTTCGTATTTGTGCTTGGTATCTGTTATACACTTGTTTGAGAGTGTTTTGCTGCAAGTTTTTGGAACCAAACCTTAAAATCAAACAATCTGCTATATCTTTGTGAGTTTGACTGATTTTGACCTAAGAATTTGGGAAAACCTATAGTTTATGCATGCTTTGGGCTAAAAGCTGTTAAAACATCATTATTGTAACCTGTTTGTGGGATTTGAGGTGTTGAATCTGGCTTGTGTGTCAAATACATCAGCAAAGAGAAAAATTGCATGTTCTTGTGTTCATCAGTGACTTAAGGTGCTTGAATCTTGCTTAATTCTTTGAATCTTTGCATGAAACCTGTTTAGACTTGTTTATTTGAGTTTAATATAGCTTGTGCGTGCATTTGGTTGAATTTGGCTGGCTGAAAATTGCTATAAGTGCTTATTGAACCTGTTCTGCTTATTTGTTCATGTCTGTGCAATATTTGGGACTTTATTGATTAATTTGTGCAAATTGGGTGATTGTGTTTGTGAATTTTTGATTGTTATTGACTTCTTATGATCCAAAGATCATTTGGGTGCCTTTGTGTAATCTGAATCCCAAAAAAGTTCACTAAAGACAAAAAAGTCTATAAGTCAAGCAGTGGGAAAAGTTCCCACTGCTCAACACCCAAAACTAGCCCCTGCTAGTGTAAACTTATACTCAGCTTATCAATAAGCTATTTTAGCTTATCCAGACTTGCAACAACTTATTTTTTGTGATAGGTCTTCATTATTTGACCCATTTGAGTAGACTGGAGCTTATTGGACTTTGACTTTGACTTTTTACTAGAAAACCAACTTATTTGACTTTTACATAAGTGCTTATTTGCTTTTTCCAGCTTATTGAGTCAGCTTATTTGAAAACTCTTTGTTGATTTTGCTTAATTAAGTCATTTAAAAGCTATAGAAACTTGAATCAGCACTTGGGGTGGCCTAGAACTCAAAAACGACTATTTTGTCGTTTTCTGTAGATTGCTTATTGCATTTTCAGGCTTATTCCTTGGGCTTATTTCAAATTTCTTTTTGCAGAAGTCTTATTTAGGACAAAAGAAGCTTGTGTGTTTAATTTCAGCTTATGGCATTGGCTTATAGCTTAATGGGCCAAAAAGCCCATTAAGAATAAACTGTTTGGTATAAGCTAGCTTATTTCACGCTTTAAGCTTTTGGGCCTTTGGAAAAAGTTGTTTAAAATCAAATTTTGAGTCAACTAGTGCTTTTGGGCTTATTTTGAACACTTTTTTATATTGGGCCCAAATTTGGCCCAATAAGGTTCTGTTTTGGGTTTAGCCCATTTTCCAGGCCCATTAAAGGTATTTAGGTAATTTCACTTTCATTTTTGTGTTATTTAGGTTAAATTAAGCTAGTTTGCAAGTTTTTAGAATTTTTTATGATTTTTGGATTTTTAATAATATTTTAATATTATTTTATTGTTAAAAATTAAAAGTCTGATTTTCTAAGTTTTTATATTTTTCCTAGATTGTAGACACTTAATTAGGAATTTTGCAACTTTCCAAATATTTTTAGAGTCTTTTAATTATTTTCTAGAATTAATTTAAGTTTTAATTGATTTTAGTAGTTTTTAATTGTTCAAAAATAGTTTTTAGTGGTTTTAAAATTTTGAAAAATACTTTTTAGCTTAATTAGAGTATTTTTGAGGTTTACAAACTTTAAGATCTTGTTTGGGACTTTTTAATAATTAATTTTGATTTTTAGGGTTTTAATTAGCATTAAAAAGTCATTATCTAATTAATTAAAAGGTTTTGGCAAGTTTGGATTTTTTGTAAACTCTTAGAATATTATTGTGGATTTTTGGTAATTTTTAGGAATTTTTAGGTTAAAATTTTAATTTTAGTGCTTTTTACGGTTTTACGTGTACACCCTTTTCGACTTAGTTTAATCCGTCTTCTTAACCGTCATTCTCTTCTAATCTCATTTCTATCATTCTTTCTCAAAAGTATAATCACAAAGATAATCAATTCATTACACACATACTAAGCCTCCTTGAGAACGATCCCCACTTAGGGTCATTTACACACGGTTTTCCTAAATCGTCGTGCTTACCCTATTTGCTCTCTTTTCCTAAAGAGTAGTAAAATCACTACATCAATTTTGGCGCTGCTTCCGGGGAGGCGTGTTGTGTTTTGATTTGGAATTGTTGTTTTTATATACTAACCAGAAATAGTATTTGTATTAGTAGCACTCTACTAATACGTATTATCGGTTTTCGGTTTTTGTGTGAATACTATTTACTATAGTGTATACGTAGAACAATAAATTCACAAGTACTCCAAATACGTGAGAAATCACAACCTTGACTTGGGAGGTCATTACCCAATCATTGTATTCGAATCTCAAACCAAAGAAAAAGGCAAAAATAGATAAATACTTTCGTGAAGCTCAATCTTGAAAAATACAAACTATAAGGTGGGTATAAGGCGGATATTATAAAATATATCCTAAGGAAAAAGGCTCTTAAGTGCTTCGCGCCGCCTCGTTTCCCCGCTTGCTTGTGAGTATTTGATTTTGAGAGCTAATCGAGGGTTTTGCCGCCCAAAGTATTACTAAGTATCATATATATTTTCTTGGTTTCCATTGATTAAACCCTCTTGAACGTTTTGGTGTTCCACCAACGTTCTAAAGTCATCGAATGCGTTCACTTCACGTGACCGTTTTCTTTCCTTGAGGCTTCTTTAATCAAGAGATTTGATTAAGGAGGAGATTTGTAGATTTGTGTCTACTTAATACATTCACCAAAATCCAAAAAGGTTAATACAATCAAAAACCACAAAAAAATTGAAAAATATAAAACACCAAAAAGAATCTTCTTTGCTCGTCCCCTCGTTGTACGTGACGTTTATGCTAACTCGTAATCAAGCAAGACGTGCACGTAAACGAAAGAACAAAACTCCCACTCCCAATCTTTCTAGTGAGGAGTCTCCTATTGACGAACCCATTGTAAGAGAAGCACCAACCATGGTGAATCGAACTATGATGGAGTTACTTCAAGCACCCACCGAGTGTTATGGAGAGGCTATTATGATTCCCGCTATCCTTGCGGAGAATTTTGAGGTGAAAACGGGTTTGTTGTCGATGATCCAAAACAACAAATTCCGTGGTGATGAGAAGGACAATCCACACAACCATATCCGCCAATTCAATCATCTTACCGCCACTTGCAAGTTTAAGGATGTCTCGAATGACTCGATTAAGATGATACTTTTTCCGTATTCCTTAGCGAGGCCCGCTAAAATTTGGTTAGAGAAAGAGCCACCCAATTCTATATTGACGTGGAAGGATCTCGTGTCTAAGTTTGTGAACCAATTTTTTCCGCCCTCTAAGACTACGCACTTGAAAAACGAGATTTCGAAGTTTTCACAAGAATTTAATGAAAGTTTTTCAACGGCTTGGAATAGGTTTAAGGAAATGTTACATGAATGTCCTCATCACGGTTTTTCCGACTTGCATCAAATTGACACGTTTTACAATGGACTTAATGATCATGAAAGGGATTATTTGAATGCCGTCGCGGGTGGTAATTTTTTGTGTAAAACGGTTGAGGAAGCTTTGGTGATAATTGAGAATAGATCTAAGGTGTATAGTCCTCGTAGCACGTCTAGTGTTCGTAAGGCTTCGTCTTCGGCTTCACCTTCTTTGTCTACTACCATCGATGCTTGCCAAATTGAGGCGAACTTGGAAAACAAGATTTTTGATAAGCTAAAAGGACTTTTGATTGAGTTTAAAGTTGGTGAACCAAGTGCTCCCGCTACGGCTAAAGCGGTTGAGGTTTCATGCATGTATTGTGGTGGAGGTCATGATTTCTCCGAGTGCATTACCAACGGTGGTAACACTTCGAGTGCCTTCGCGGCCACGGGAAATTACAACCAAAACGGTCAAGTTTCCCGCTCTAATCAATTGACTCCACCGGGTTTTGGTTCAAATCAAAATGCTAACAACAACTATCGCAACAATCAAGTTGGTTTCAAAAACAATTTCAACAAGGGAAACTATGGTAATCAAGGGGCTAATAATCAAGTTTCAAACAAGAATCAAAATGATTTTCAAAACAACAACAAGGGTTTGCAAACTTTGAAAGATCTTCCAAATGAATTTGTTGAATACGCTAATGGGAATGATGCTAGGTTTGACAATATTCAAAGAGAAATCATTAGCCTAAGATCCGAGTTTAAGAACGATTTGAAGAAAGAGTTGAAAAATGAGTTAGTTAATGAACTTAAGATCCACACCAACAAGATGGAAGGAAATGTCACAAGGTTACAACAAAACCAACAAAAAATGGAACAAGGGCAACATGAGATTAAACAAGAGATGATTAAGACCGAGAAAAGGCAAACCGAGGCCGTATTGAGGCAATCCATGTTTGAAGATAAAATCTCATTTATGTTTGAGGCAATAATGTGTAAACCGTCTTCGAGTAGTCTTCCTAGCAACACCATATCCAACCCTAAGGGAGAGATGAAAGTGATTACCACACGTAATGGTAAGACACTTAAGGAACCGACTCCTCAACCAATTGCTCCTACGGAGGAAGCAATTGAGGAAGAACCCGAGGTGATGGTCCAAAAGGAGCATGTCCCAATCCCACGAAGTACCGCTCATGCCACACCTACGGTTGACCCTTTACCACCATTGGAACCCGAGATTCCAAAGGCTATGCCTACTATGCCTCAACCCACACCACCTTTGCCCTATCCATCGAGACTTAGAAAGGAGAAACGTCAAGAGCGCGACAACTATCAATTTGAGCTTTTTATGAAAATGTTTCGTGATTTGCACTTTAATGTGAGTTTCGCCGATGCTTTGGTCATGATGACTCGATTTGCCGCTAACTTTAAGAGTATGTTGAACAACAAGGAGAAATTGCACCAATTGTCTAGTTGTTCGTCGGTTTATCTTAATCGCATACCTCAAAAAGTCGGTGATCCCGGTAAATTTTTGATCCCTTGTGCAATTCAAGATATGGAGGAATGCTATGCCTTGGCCGATCTTGGTGCTAGCATTAACTTGATGCCACTTGCAATCTTCAAGTCGCTCAATCTTCCTAATCTTACTCCTTCATTAATGTCTATCGAGTTGGCCGACCATTCCACGATTCCCGCATGTGGTTTGGCGGAAGACGTTTTTGTGAAAGTGGGGAAGTTCTACTATCCCGTAGACTTTATCGTTGTTGATATCCCCACGGATCCTCAAGTTCCTCTCATTTTAGGTCGTTCGTTTTTAGATACGTCTATGGCTTTGATCGATGTTCATGCTAGAAAGATCACCTTACGTTTCAACGACGAGGAACTTGTTATAAACGCAACTCAAAACTCTCAAATTTCTCATGTTTATTCCGTTGCAAACATAAACCTCGTTGATATGATCGACGTGGTTTGCGAGGAATTTTCACAAGAAGTTCTAGGTTTTGGTGATGAAGAAACTAGTGGCAATCCCACTATGTTAGATCCAATTCTTGATAATTCGACACCAACCTTCACTCCATTTGAAGGTGGTGGTTTTACGTTGGAAGAATTCGATGTTCCACGTACTTGTAACGAAGACCTCGACAACGATGAGGACTTCTCGATTATCAAGGATTTTCTTAACGATTTCCTATTTCCTCCACCTGAGGAGGTTATGAGTATCGAGCCCAAATCTTCACTTGAGGAACCACCTATCCTCGAGTTAAAAGATTTACCTCCTCATCTCGAATAGGTCTATTTGGAGGAGGGCGACAAGTTGCCGGTTATTATTGCGAAGGAACTTTCGAATGATGAGAAAACCGCACTTGTCGATGTTCTAAAGGATCACAAAGGGGAAATTGCGTGGAAGTTATCCGACATTAAGGGAATCGATCCCAAGTTTTGTACCCACAAAATCTTAATGGAGGAGGATTACAAGCCCGCAATCCAAAGTCAAAGGAGGGCGAACCCCAAAATTCACGACGTCATCAAAAAGGAGGTCCTTAAACTCCTTGACGCGGGAATTTTACCCTATTTCCGATAGCCCTTGGGTGAGTCCTATTCATTGTGTCCCTAAAAAGGGAGGAATGACCGTTGTGCCAAACGATGCCAACGAGTTAATTCCCACTAGAATCGTGACCGGATGGAGAGTGTGCATTGACTATCGAAAGTTGAATGAAGCCACTCGAAAAGACCATTTTCCCTTGCCCTTCATGGACCAAATGTTGGAGCGTCTTGCGGGAAACGATTTCTATTGCTTTTTAGATGGTTTTTCCGGTTACTTCCAAATTCCCATCGATCCTCGTGATCAAGAAAAAACTACGTTTACGTGTCCATATGGGACGTTTGCCTATCGTAGAATGCCATTCGGACTTTGCAATGCACCGGGAACCTTTCAAAGGTGCATGATGGCTATTTTTCATGACATGATCGAGGAGACGATGGAAGTCTTCATGGATGACTTTTCCGTGTTTGGTAATTCATTCACTTCGTGTTTGTCGAATCTAGAGAGAATGTTGAAACGTTGTGAGGAAACCAACCTTGTGCTCAATTGGGAAAAGTGTCATTTTATGGTTAAGAGTGGAATCGTCTTAGGGCACAAGGTCTCGAAAGCGGGGATTGAGGTAGATCAAGCTAAGGTAGACGTCATCGCCAAATTACCTCATCCCAAAACCGTTAAGGGAGTTAGGAGTTTCCTAGGCCATGCGGGCTTTTATCGTCGATTCATCAAGGATTTTTCAAAGATCTCTCGACCCATTACACATCTTCTTGAAAAAGAGGCACGTTTTGTCTTTGACGAAGATTGTGTACAAGCCTTTGAAATCCTTAAGAGGAAACTTACCGAAGCTCCCATTCTTGTTGCTCCCAATTGGAACCTCCCCTTTGAGCTCATGTGTGATGCTAGTGATTACACTATTGGGGCCGATTTGGGGCAACGTCATGATAAGCACTTCTTGCCTATTCACTATGCTAGCAAGACGATGACCGAGGCTCAACTAAAATACACTACAACAGAAAAGGAGTTCCTTGCCGTGGTGTATGCATTTGAGAAGTTCCGACCTTATCTCGTCTTAGCTAAATGCATAGTGTATACGGATCATTCGGCTATCAAGTATCTCATGGCAAAGCAAGATGCTAAGCCTATATTACTTCGTTGGATTCTCCTCCTTCAAGAATTTGATCACAAAATCGTTGACAAAAAAGGAGCCGAGAATCTAGCGGCCGATCATCTCTCTCGTTTGGAAGATCCTCACCAAAGTGTTTACGAGCCCAAGGAAATCACCGAAACATTTCCGCTCGAGACACTTGGTGTAGTGAATTCTAAGCTTGATTCTTCCACCCCATGGTTTGCGGATTTCGCAAATTACCATGCGGGTAACTTCATCATTAAGGTTATGACGACTCAAGAAAAACGAAAATTCTTTCGTGACGTCAAGTTCTACTTTTGGAACGACCCTTACTTGTTTCGAACTTGTGCGGATCAAATCATCCGACGTTGTGTATTTGGCACCGAAGCTTCTAACATCCTTAGAGCTTTCCATGAGGGACCCACGTGTGGTCACCACGGTGCTAATCTCACGGCTAAGAAGGTGTTTGATGTCGGCTTCTTTTGGCCTACTATTTACCGAGATGCACAAGATCTTGTGAAGTCGTGTGATTCATGCCAACGACAAGGAAAATCCTCACAAAAAGATGAAATGCCACAAAATATCATCCAAGTGTGTGAGATCTTTGACGTTTGGGGTATAGACTTTATGGGGCCGTTCCCATCATCTCGTGGTAATAAGTACATTCTCGTTGCGGTTGACTAGCTATCTAAGTGGGTGGAAGCTAAGGTTATGCCCACCAATGATGCTCGTGTGGTAGTCAAGTTTTTGAAAAGCTTGTTTTCTCGGTTTGGAACCCCTCGTGTGATCATAAGCGATCGTGGAACCCATTTTTGTAATGACCAATTCGAAAGGGTCCTAAGGAAATATGGGGTTACACATCGGCTTTCTATGGCTTATCACCCACAAACGAGTGGGCAAGTTGAGGTTTCAAACCGAGCGTTGAAGAGGATCTTGGAGAGATCCGTTGGGGAAAACCGACAATTATGGTCGAATAAGTTGGACGATGCTTTATGGGCCTTTAGGACCGCTCACAAGACGCCAATTGGGTGCACTCCCTATAAGCTTGTGTATGGAAAGAATTGTCATTTGCCTATCGAATTAGAACACAAGGCTTATTGGTCCCTAAAGCATTGTAATGATGATATGGAGACCGCGAGAAAACACCAGAAAATGCAATTGAATGAATTTGATGAATTGAGGGACATTGCTTATGAAAATTCATTGATTTATAAGGAAAAAACTAAAAAGTTGCATGATTCTAAAATTAAAAACTGGGTTTTTAACATTGGGGATCAAGTTTTGCTTTTTAATTCTCGCTTGAAAATCTTTCCCGGTAAGTTGAAATCCCGTTGGTCCGGTCCGTTCACCGTGACTCAAGTGTTTCCGTATGGGACCATCGAGCTAGCTCAAAATGATGGTCCTAACTTCAAGGTGAATGGACATAGGTTGAAGCACTACTTTGGCGGGGAAGTTCCATCCTTGAACTACCTCGACCAAGTCACCTTCCCCAATGATAATTAGTATTGAGGGGATCGAGTCGAGCTCATGACTCGGTAATCAAAAACGAGGTGCCTCGTGGGGGAGTCCTATGCTTATCCTATGTACATATTATCGCTTTCTAATGTAGTTAACGTGTGGGGATTTGTGTCCTTCCAACCTTTGTTTCGTGGTTGTTTGTGAGTTGTGGTCTTTAGATGATCATGATCTTCACGATTGGAGCCTCTCGTGTTCGTTTTATGGGAGCACTCGATCGTTTGCTTTGAAGACTTTCTCAATACCCATGATATATCCTTTGATGTTCTAACCTTAGGTTTATAGCACACTTCATAAACGGCTATTAATTTAACGGTTACACCCTTTCCATGCTAGATTAGGCATTCGACTACGTCTCTAGTATGGGGGTGTTTGCACCCCTATACTCGAAACATTGAGGACAATGTTTAACTTTAGTATGGGGGGTGAATAGATACTTGCCTTGCCAAACCTTCACGCTTTCCAAAGTTTATCTTTTTGTTTATCGTTTTGTTGCAAAATAAGGCTAAAAATGGCCACATTTTAAAACTTTTAAAATTTTTCTCATGTTTTATAAGTGTTTGAAGACACGAATGTAGGTTTTCCGATGGCGAGAATAAGAGTAATTTTTGACTCGACCGTGCGTGTTGAGCACTTAGCTTTGGTTCTCTAACTTCACATTAGGCTAAGTCTCTTAAATGAGGACGAGAAATGATAGGGTTAATTATAAGTTACTATGCTAAACGTAGAGTACTCGTATTCTTTCAAAAACTCATGTGTTCTCGTTGTTAGCTTATTCTCCCTTCGCATGTAAATATTTTTTGCTTAATAAATATTGACTTAGCGGTTTAGTTGGGATTGTTGGGTTTCTAGTCTTTTCTAGTAGCTTCCGTGTAATTAAATTGGGAAGACATTAAGGTATCGCCAGCGTCACGGTTTTGAAGTATTGGCACCCTAATAATCAAAAGCTTCACCCAAAAATAAGATTTCAAGTGCTCACCTAAATAAAGCAAACAATTTGAAGCCCCACAAGGCCGAAAAATCTATGCAAAATTGAAAGTGAATCAAGCCTTAATCTTCGAAGCTTTAAAGATCCAAAATTCGCCTTAGCGTGAGGATATACGTCTTTGGCTAATAAAACTACCGATGAGGTGGATAATAAAAGGCAAGGCAAGACCGAAGTCATAATAAAAGCTTCATGGCAAAGTTGAATAAAAGATGGAGGTAAACCAAAGATAATAAGGCCCTTCCGTTAGGGGGCGTATAAAAGTCTTGGTAATAAGTCTCATGTTCAAAATCGTTATAAAACCGTGTTTATCGATTCTTCTTGTCCACTTAATTTTTTGATATCGTTGTCTATTGGGAGGGGTTATTGACTTGATGGTCTTAGTTACACCGTTAGGACTCTATTTTTAGACCTAAATCTCTATTATCGCATAAGTCAAACAATGTATCCTCGTGAAACATTCAAGACAATATAAAATATAAGAGATACAACTTAGGAATAATGGGAGGATAAGTACGTGATTAGGGCATATGAGTAGTGTTAGCATTACTAACTTATAATGACAATGATCTCGTTGCACGCTTGGCATGGAATAGGGTGAAAAGCGAGGACGATGAAATTATTTCTAACGAAGCATTCACGTGTTCTTATTCTATGAACCTAAACGTCCCATTTTGCAATGAAAATCATACGTTATGTCTAAAACGCAAGTAGAAGTAGCAATAGTAGTAGTGTAGCTAGTTTATCATTCAATAAAGTGAATAAAATGAATTTTGGAGATGCTACGATACTTTATTCTAGCATTGCGTGAGGGCACGGCAATGGTTTAGTATGGGGGAGTGATGAGACTGCTTTTATACATAGTCTCATCGTCCAAATAGGGCTTAAAATGCATTAAATATTATCAAAATACCCATATATATGATTGTGTTTGTTGCTTGTGTATTTTAGGTACGGATATTGAGAAAATGACAAAAGATCACAAGAATCATGCAAAACGAACACGGGAAACGAAGCCGCACAATGAACCAAGCCCTAATGAAGAATTTTCCCAAGAAAACCCTTGAAGACTTGGAGAATTATGAAGAAGGGTCCTCCAATATGGAAGAATTGACACTTTATACCCTTGTATCTTCATAATTACAAGTTTGGTCCCTAAAGTTTGTCAAAATTACAAAAAGGGCCCTCCACTTTGAAGAATTGGCAAGTTTAGCCCCTCAACAAAGCTAAATTGTCATACAATATCCTCCACAAAGTCAAACACATCATGAAGTCCTTCAAAGTACAAGAAATTACAAGTTTGGTCCTTTGAAAATCCCAAAATTACAAAAAGGACCCTTGACTTTCAACATTTGGCAAAAATGGTCCCTCAATCATTATGACTTGGCAATTTCAGCCCTCCAAAACATCAATCATACAAGTCAAGACCATTATCCATCAAGAAATTGCCAAAACAGTCCTTCAAGTATCACAAAATGGCAAGAAATACCCCTGAAAATACTTTGGAAAAGTATTTGGGGCAAAAGTGTGAAAATCAAAACTTCTATAACAAAGGAAAACGAGTTTGGCCAGATTTATTTGCAAATGAAAAGGATTAGAGAGTTAAGGGGTGAAAAATGTCAAACATACAACCTTACCTAGACCAGTAGTGGGGTGACACGTGCCCCACTACCACTTCTCCACCAATCAGACTCCATCTTTTGGCCACATCACCATCCCACTCACAACTACCTTAACTAATCTGGATTAGTTTAATAAAAAGGCGCTTAACACCTTTTTTAAAAACAAAACCGGATCAAAACACCCATTATTCATCATAAGAACACAATTAGGGATTTCTTAATTACTTGTAATTAAGCCCTAAAAACCTCCAGAATCTTGATTAGTGGTCTCCTAATCACAACCCAACCCATAAACTTAACCCCCCACCAACCCACATGCTGCATGGGGCCTCCCCTGCTACGTCAAAAGGAAGAAGACAAAAAAACCACCAGGCATCCAACGTTTAGGATTGCTGCTTACTTTCTAAGCTTAATGTGAGCCTTTAGATGCAAATTCCACCCTTGCCAGCTCCACAAACAGCCATGAAATCAGTCACATGAAGTCAAGAAGTTCAAATCCTCAAGGGCATTTTTGGGCTTCTACAAGTTAGGGTTTTAAGTTTTTAGGTTTAAACAGACCATGTACACCCTCTATATAAAGGGTATAGGGTCCAACATTCACGTTTGCTTTTGGTTTTTCCTTGTTCAAGCACTTGTAAATCCTATTTTCAGATTTATGAAATTGTGTTAAGTGTGTTGAAGAAAGAACAAGTGCCATCTTATTTATGCTTGTTTATGTTCTTTGTTTACTGAATTTGAATCAAAAACCTGTTTTCAAAAGAGGAGTGTGCAAAAGTTTGCACATTTTCTTCATTTTCTTGATATTTTGCTAAGTTCTTGGTCTATCTTGGAATTCTTGGGTTATAGGGCTGATCATAGCATCTTAATTGTGTTGATTAAGGTGTGGTGAGGCTTATAACTTGTGGATTATCAAGTGTGGAGGACAAGAGTTGCATCAATCAAGGATTTTTCAAGTTTCTGTTTTTATACTCTTGCTTCTAACTTTGTTGATTCTTAACAGGCTTTGTTGTGGAAGCTTGTGCTTGTTCTTGCTAGCACATAAGCTCAAAATCCGTGGGTGTGGATGTACATCCATGAGGTACACACCCTTAATCCCAAAATCTGAAAATATTTTGGATATGTGTGATATTTGAGTGTTGCCTATGTTCTTGTGTGTTTTGTGGCTTGATCTTGCTTGAATCTGTTGTTCTAATCTGTTATTGTGTTAATTGGTGCTTGGGTGGTCTTAAATCTCACTTTTTCTTGTTTAAATTTGGATTTGAAAAGATAAAGGGGTGTTTGGGTCTACCTGTTTGTGATTGAATCTTGGTATTGTGTTGTTAGAAGTTAGTATTTGTGCTTGGTATCTGTTATACACTTGTTTGAGAGTGTTTTGCTGCAAGTTTTTGGAACCAAACCTTAAAATCAAACAATCTGCTATATCTTTGTGAGTTTGACTGATTTTGACCTAAGAATTTGGGAAAACCTAGAGTTTATGCATGCTTAGGGCTAAAAGCTGTTAAAACGTCATTATTGTAACCTGTTTGTGGGATTTGAGGTGTTGAATCTGGCTTGTGTGTCAAATACATCAGCAAAGAGAAAAATTGCATGTTCTTGTGTTCATCAGTGACTTAAGGTGCTTGAATCTTGCTTAATTCTTTGAATATTTGCATGAAACCTGTTTAGACTTGTTTATTTGAGTTTAATATAGCTTGTGCGTGCATTTGGTTGAATTTGGCTGGCTGAAAATTGCTATAAGTGCTTATTGAACCTGTTCTGCTTATTTGTTCATGTCTGTGCAATATCTGGGACTTTATTGATTAATTTGTGCAAATTGGGTGATTGTGTTTGTGAATTTTTGATTGTTATTGACTTCTTATGATCCAAAGATCATTTGGGTGCCTTTGTGTAATCTGAATCCCAAAAAAGTTCACTAAAGACAAAAAAGTCTATAAGTCAAGCAGTGGGAAAAGTTCCCACTGCTCAACACCCAAAACTAGCCCCTGCTAGTGTAAACTTGTACTCAGCTTATCAATAAGCTATTTTAGCTTATCCAGACTTGCAACAACTTATTTTTTGTGATAGGTCTTCATTATTTGACCCATTTGAGTAGACTGGAGCTTATTGGACTTTGACTTTGACTTTTTACTAGAAAACCAACTTATTTGACTTTTACATAAGTGCTTATTTGCTTTTTCCAGCTTATTGAGTCAGCTTATTTGAAAACTCTTTGTTGATTTTGCTTAATTAAGTCATTTAAAAGCTATAGAAACTTGAATCAACACTTGGGGTGGCCTAGAACTCAAAAACGAATATTTTGTCGTTTTATGTAGATTGCTTATTGCATTTTCAGGCTTATTCCTTGGGCTTATTTCAAATTTATTTTTGCAGAGTCTTATTTAGGACAAAATAAGCTTGTGTGTTTAATTTCAGCTTATGGCATTGGCTTATAGCTTAATGGGCCAAAAAGCCCATTAAGAATAAGCTGTTTGGTATAAGCTAGCTTATTTCACACTTTCAGCTTTTGGGCTTTTGGAAAAAGTTGTTTAAAATCAAATTTTGAGTCAACTAGTGCTTTTTGGGCTTATTTTGAACACTTTTTTATATTGGGCCCAAATTTGGCCCAATAAGGTTCTGTTTTGGGTTTAGCCCATTTTCCAGGCCCATTAAGGGTATTTAGGTAATTTCACTTTCATTTCTGTGTTATTTAGGTTAAATTAAGCTAGTTTACAAGTTTTTAGAATTTTTTATGATTTTTGGATTTTTAATAATATTTTAATATTATTTTATTGTTAAAAATTAAAAGTCTGATTTTCTAAGTTTTTATATTTTTCCTAGATTGTAGACACTTAATTAGGAATTTTGCAACTTTCCAAATATTTTTAGAGTCTTTTAATTATTTTCTGGAATTAATTTAAGTTTTAATTGATTTTAGTAGTTTTTAATTGTTCAAAAATAGTTTTTAGTGGTTTTAAAATTTTGAACAATACTTTTTAGCTTAATTAGAGTATTTTTGAGGTTTACAAACTTTAAGATCTTGTTTGGGACTTTTTAATAATTAATTTTTATTTTTAGGGCTTTAATTAGCATTAAAAAGTCATTATCTAATTAATTAAAAGGTTTTGGCAAGTTTGGATTTTTTGTAAACTCTTAGAATATTATTATGGATTTTTGGTAATTTTTAGGAATTTTTAGGTTAAAATTTTAATTTTAGTGCTTTTTACGGTTTTACGTGTACACCCTTTTCGACTTAGTTTAATCTGTCTTCGTAACCGTCATTCTCTTCTAATCTCATTTCTATCATTCTTTCTCAAAAGTATAATCACAAAGATAATCAATTCATTACACACACACTAAGCCTCCTTGAGAACGATCCCCACTTAGGGTCATTTACACACGGTTTTCCTAAATCGTCGTGCTTACCCTATTTGCTCTCTTTTCCTAAAGAGTAGTAAAATCACTACATCAGATGTCAATGACTCAGAGGTCCCTGCCTTATTCCATGAACATGAGCTAACTATGCATAGACAATTTGATGCTGTTCGCAACAGGCAATACCGTCATGCAAACTTCATTGTTAGTCGAGTTCAGGCCAATACTAATGCAAACAGCAACCTTCTGCTGAAGATTGCCAGGGCTTCAAGGAAAAGGCAACGTGCTATGGCTGCCTCTGTTGAACAGATTGCAAGGCATTTTCAAACACGTTCATCCAAACGTCTGCGTAGCCAGGATGAACGTGAGGGGGAGAAAGAAACAACACTTAACCTTGAATCTGCTAAACAAGGATCATCATCAGCTGACAACACCATTACACCTGTTCCTCTCCAAGTCATCACACCTATCAACATACCTGATGATGAGGATAACACTCAGGGGGAGCAACAGAATCAAGATGGAGCTGACTCATCAAAGTCCCTGGCTTTGGTCAACACCAGTGAGTCTGGGGATGATGGTGAACCAGTTGCCAAGAAACTAAAGTTCACTGTTAGCTCCCTTCCCAAAGCAATACAAACTCAGGCTCAGACAGCATTTATCAGAAGAGCTGATGTTTTGAAAAACATAAGTGTGGAATCCTCTGTCTCGAAGAAAGGAAAGGAGATAGTTTTGGTTGACACAGACACCAAACTAAAGAAGATAGCTGCGATGCTAGAGACAGGAGGATCCACCACAGACCTTTCCCAATTTTCAACCTTTACACCTTCCAATGAGATTCCTTTAACTCCTGAAGAAATAGAGAAACAGGCTAAGGAATTCAAGAGATTAAGTGAACTCAAGACAGCCAAAGAATTGAATGAAGCTACTCTAAGGAAGATGACTCCACCTGAAAGAGAAAAGCAAAAACAAAGGTTGAGGGAAATGGAAGTTAAACGCGCTGAGGCACTTAGAAAAGTCAAAGCTGATTATCATGCCTGCGTTAACAACAGATATGCACCTGGCAAGATAACCAAGTTCAAATACACCATTCATAAATCCACAAACACTCCACAGATGATCTTATGGAGAGATAACCAACAGGGAAACATGAATGTGTTTGACAACTTCAGGCTAAAGACACTTGGGTTATCTGAATGGTTCGAACTTGAAGCCTTAGCTGCAAAAAGAACTGGACAGGCTAATTTTCTTCTGCTTAAGACTATTAAGTCCAAGTTTACCTGGATCAAAGAAACGGCTGCCAAACTCAAGATTGATCCCCCACCACAGCTTTTTGAACAAGAACCCCCAAAGACTGGCAACAAAAGAAGAAGAGTTTCTCAACTTGTTAAAGAAACTTTTGTCACAGATGATGTTCAAGTGGATGGCATGCACAGGGATTTGATCCTACCCAATGGTATAGTTGGCTCTGTTGATGGTCAGACATACACAGAGCCTGAAAGAGGAATGGCATTCATGAACAGGGCTTGCGAGCATGCATTTCAAAGAGAAGATGAGTTGTGCTTAGCTTCAACAATTCAGCTGCTTTGTCACAAGAAGTCACTCAAGATCAACAAAGAGTATTCCAAAAAGTTTGCAAAGACTTTGCAGGAAGAATTGGATAACAGATTGGACTTGGCTGAAGCTGAAGAAAGGATTAAAAATGATGACTATTGAAGATGTTCACAGCCCAATTTTACCTTCACTTTTTATTTTACTTTTGTAATGTACTTGTAATTTCCTTTAAGTATTAATAAAATCATGAGGTATGTTTGTTTAGATCTGTTATGAGTAAGAAGAAGCTGTTAACTCACTTACCTTAACTTAGTTAGATCTAGCAATATGTATGTTTAAATAGGAGGAGATTGTTGGGAATCTAAACTTTTTAGATTCCCTGATCATAGATTTAAACATAATTAAGCTGTTAGATAGTCCCTTGCCTGTACCTAGGAGGCAGGAAAGTATCGCAAGACTTACAGAGATCCAAGTCTCTGTGAGCAACCTCAGAGGAGTCCATGTCAGAGACATCAAAGATTACTTGAAGACATACTCATTGGCTGTAATGGATAACAACCAAGATGTATCAGGGACTCTGAGGGGTTGAGGGTTAACAGGGGTGGCAATACCCTGTTAACACTCAGCACACTTTGGACATGCCATTTGTGAGTTTGAGACTATGAAGAAAAAGGAAACTGTTTTGACAACTGTTTTCTTAAAGCATAATGGAAGACTACCAAGAATAGAAGAGCATCATGTGACTGATGTGGGAACTTGTGAAAGCTTGTGTAGTCACCATCAAGTACTATTTAGGTCAATCTCGTAACACTATAAATAGGATGTGTATCCATGCATTAATGTTTAACACTTTGAGGATATTCATAACGTTATTGCTTAGAACTTATAGAATCAAACAGCTGCGACTATATTCATAAGTTAGGGTTTATAGTTGTTCAAAGTGTGCACAACACATTGTCATCAAACGGTGTTATCCATAACACTTGTAATTCTTTATTATACAATAATAAGATTACGTTTGAAAAGTAATACCTTGTGTTGATTAGTTAAGTTAGGGTTTCTAGCATTGATTAGGGACTTTCATATTTACCGGGGAAACCCATAAAAAAAAACCATTCAAAAGTTTTAAACTCGTGTATATGGCTCATAGTCAAATGACAGACTGTGACCCGAAATTCAAAGAAAGGAAATTGTATATTTAATTGCACTTATCCTCACAGCGGGTAGTTTACAGCTTCTCAGACTTGAGATATTTCATTAAGATATTCAAAATCTTAAGCTCAAGTAATATGGTGTATAATCACAACATATATTATTCACCAGACTTCAGTTACAGGAAAGTTTATCTTTAATGATAACTTATACTCGAAACGATAATTTAATTTTTCTCGGTCATGAGCTTTTATCGTCATTTACACCACCTACTAGATCTGAGAGGGATGCTCTGTTTCAGCAGTTCTTTGATGAATTCTTTGATTCTCCAAGTATTGATGCTCAAGTACCTGTAGTAATAGCTTGGATTCATGAAGTTGTTGCTCAAGAAAATGAAGCACAACCCGATGCATCTAAAATTACAATTGTAGAAGAGGCACCTTATCTAAGTAATTTTCAAAACACACATGAATCAACAACCCAATTCGTTCCTAATAATGATGAAGAGGATAACGATGATCATGATCTGGAGTTCATAAAAATCAGAAAATCAAGAACAGTGGTTGTAATTATTCTCGAGTATCCAATGGTGATCATGTTTATATTGTATATATTTTATAACACAAAAAAAAAGCAAAAGAGAAAAATATAAAACTTATAAAAATCGAAAAACTAGAAAAACTAGAAAAACCTAAAAATATTTTTCTTTTTCAAAAGGCATGTCTTTTGGGACGATAATATTTACGGCCTTAGAAATGTCGTTCAATAATGGCACGGTGTCATAAATAGAGTTCGTAAAAAAGTTATAGATATTTTAAAACATGCTTAAATGGCTTGTAATTATTTTAAATTGCAACCCGCTTTTCATATTAAAGTCAAGTATTTTTTCAGGAAGCTATGGCTCAACAATGAGAATTAATTTTCTCGGGCATGGAATACTTTATAACTATGTTATGGATCAATTTTAAATGATAACTCGGTCTAACACAATTTTATGTACTCTTTAGTGCATTTATTTGTAAAAATAAGAGAAATCTTATTTTTATATGTTGTCTTCTCAACAAATTGGTGTCTACATACTCGATATGCGACTACTCAAATGACGACTACATCTCTTTAGATAGAAAACGGGTCAGTAATTGAGGGGGAGAAATTGTCAAGAATTCAGATTATTAGATGCAACTTGTTCTACATCTATTCAAGAAAAGATTGCCCTACTTTCGAGACGCGAAGACAACTTCGAGCATGACATTACGGGGAAGATCTACTATTGCTAAAAAGAACCACATGATTTATCATATGTTGTTCTCATATTTCAGATCATGCCTCGTAATTGGTAAAAATATGAATATGTGTATCTACATATACTAGGCTTGTGTGGCAAGGTGTAGTGCTAGAGTATGCATTTTCAAGAATTTTTCACGAACGTTACAACTATGAATATGTGTAGTGCCTCGTAATTGGTAAAAAGGTGAATATGTGTATTTAAAAATGTGAATATGTGTATCTTTCATTAACCAAACTCGAACGCTACAAGTTAACCCTCAATAATTTGAGGGGGAGCATTAATATATTCTAAGGCCAATCATAATTTCATTTGACCTCGACCGGTTAATCCGTTGGTATAGAAAATATAAAGGATTGACAATTTAGATAAAGGGGGAAAATGAGATTAAGGTGACTTGTAAATATATGTGATTAAGGAGAAAATGACTTAAAGTAAAATCCTAACTTTACATGTTTAATGCACATGGTAAGAGGATAAGGTGGGTATGGTGACGTGTAATGATATGAGTGGTTGTGAAAGTTTGGTTGTCTGGCAGCTTGGCCCCCTCATGTTTCATTTTCTTTTCACTTTGTATTAAAAAGCTATCAACGCCCTTTTTACATGTAACAACTTTGGAGTGCTTGTCAAAAATGGCACAATTACTTTTCAAACTTAAAACAAGGACTTGAAATGTAATTTCTTCAATCATCAAGGGCTGTTCTTGTACACTCTTCATTCCTCAAGGACCATTCTTGCATAACTTGATTTCTTCAAGGTCTTAACTTGCCAAGTCTTAAAAAATGAGGGACTAAAGTTGCCAATCTTCAATTCTTCAAGGACTTTTTTTGGAAATTCCAGATTTGGGCCCGGTTCATTGTGCGGCTTCGTTTCCCGTGTTCGTTTTTGATTGATTCTTGTGATCTTTTGCCATTTCCTCGATATCCGTACCTAAAATACACAAGCAACAAACACGAGCATATATTTGGCAGTTTTAATGATATTTTATGCATTTTAAGCCCGATTTGGACGATGAGACTATGTATAAAAGCAGTCTCATCACTCCCCATACTAAACCATTGACGTGCCCTCACGCAATGCTAGAATAAAGTATCTTAGCATCTCCAAAATTTAATTTTATTCACTTTATTGAATTATAAACTAGCTACACTACTACTATTACTACTACTTGCGTTTTAGACATAATGTATGATTTTTATCGCAAAATGGGACGTTTAGGTTCATAGAATAAGAACACGTGAATGCTTCGTTAGAAATAATTTCGTCGTCCTCGATTTTCACTCCAATTCCATGCCAAGCGTGCAACGAGATCATTGTCATTATAAGTTAGTAATGCTAACACTACTCATATGCCCTAATCACGTACTTATTCTCCCATTATTCCTAAGTTGTATCTCTTATATTTTATTTTGTCTTGAATGTTTCACGAGGATACATCGTTGACTTATGCGATAGTAGAGATTTAGGTCTAAAAATAGAGTCCTAACGGTGTAACTAAGACCATCAAATCAATAACCCCTCCTAATAGACAACGATGTCAAAAAATTAAGTTGACAAGAAAAATCGATAAACACGGTTTTATAACGGTTTTGAACATGAGACTTATTACCAAGACTTTTATACGCCCCCTAACGGAAGGGCCTTATTATCTTTGGTTTACCTCCATCTTTTATTCAACTTCGCCATGAAGCTTTTATTATGACTTCGGTCTTGCCTTGCCTTTTATTATCCGCCTCATCGGTGGTTTTATTAGCCAAAGACGTATATCCTCACGCTAAAGCAAATTTTGGATCTTTAAAGCTTCGAAGATTAAGGCTTGATTCACTTTCAATTTTGCATAGATTTTTCGGCCTTGTGGGGCTTCAAATTGTTTGCTAGATTTAGGTGAGCACTTGAAATCTTATTATTGGGTGAAGCTTTCGATTATTCGGGTTGCCAATACTTCAAAACCGTGACGCTGGTGATACCTTAATGTCTTCCCAATTTAATTACACGGAAGCTACTAGAAAAGACTAAAAACCCAACAATCCTAACTAAACCGCTAAGTCAATATTTATTAAGCAAAAAATATTTACATGCGAAGGGAGAATAAGCAAACAACGAGAACACATGAGTTTTTGAAAGAATACGAGTACTCTACGTTTAGCATAGTAACTTATAATTAACTCTATCATTTCTCGTCCTCATTTAAGAGACTTAGCCTAATGTGTAGTTAAGGAATCAAAGCTAAGGGCTCAACACGCACGGTCGAGTCAAAAATTACTCTTATTCTCGCCATCGGAAAATCTACATTCGTGTCTTCAAACACTTATAAAACATGAGAAAAATTTTAAAATTTGGCCATTTTTAGCCTTATTTTGCAACAAAACGATAAACAAAAAGATAAACTTTGGAAAGCATGAAGGTTTAGCAAGGCAAGTATCTATTCACCCCCCCCCCCATACTAAAGTTAAACATTGTCCTCAATGTTTCGAGTCTAGGGGTGCAAACACCCCCATACTAGAGACGTAGTCGAATGCCTAATCTAGCATGGAAAGGGTGTAACCAATAAATTAATAGCCGTTTATGAAGTGTGCTAAAAACCTAAGGTTAGAACATCAAAGGATATATCATTTGGATATTGGGAAAGTCTTCAAAGCAAACGATCGAGTGCTCCCATAAACGAAACACGAGAGGCTCCAATCGTGAAGATCATGATCTAAAAACCACAATGCACAAACAACCACGGAACAAAGGTTGGAAGGGCACAAATCCCCTCACATTAAACTATGTAGAAAGCAATAATATGTACATGGATAAGCATGGGTTTCCCCCACGAGGCACCTTGTTTTTGATAACCGAGTCAAAAGCTCGACTCGAATCCCCATAAATGTGATCATTTAGGGATTATCTTGGTATGGTCAATTTTTAGTGGGGCTTACATGATAAACAAGGCCCAAAAACAACCGGTATAAAGGACTAAGTCCTTTGATGGTGCAATATACCGGGATCGAAGATGGCGTTCTCGTTTTCATTGGAAAAACTAATCAACGCCACTTCATTGTGTGCCAACAAAAACTCAAAGAGTTTCAAGAAAATAGGAGAAAAGAAATAGAAGGGTGGGACAATGGGTAAGTCATGAAAACATTGAGCTACTCGAGGTAGACTCGCACCAATCAAATAGAAAGATTTTCCATTTATTGCATCGCTGGAAAACCGAGATTTCCCTTTATAAGCAATTCCAGGATCAAATATCTCGTCCTCGGTGGAGAAAGGGAAGGGAACATAAGGGGCTTCCCCCACACTAAGTCCACACAAAGCATCGTCAAAAGGAGAAGACGAGCTTGTAGTACTCAATACACGTGGTGATGACGGAGTTAGAGTTGTAGAAAAATCTTTTAAATTCAATTTAAAATCTTTCCCTTTTTCATCTTTTAAACTCTCTTTGTGAAAACCCGATTTAATTATGTCAAAAATATTTGGTGTATCTAAAGCAATGTTAGTCACACTAAAAATTCTCACATTTTGAAACCGTTTTGGTAAAGGTGGTGGTAAGTTTTCAAAACGTTTGTCGACAAAGAAAACTTCCCATCGGGATCAACATATTCATCATCCGAAGAATCACTCGAGATTGGAATCGTAGGCTTAACACTCTTAACCTCCACCGGCGGAGGGGACGGAACTTCATTTTTCTCAACAACTCCTAAAACTCTATTTGAAATCTTTTTGCAAATGTTTTTGATGGGATTGACATTGTACAAAGACGTGATAGAATACACATGAGAAAGAGTGGAGTTTTGGGTTGCATTAATGACGAGTTCTTCCTCATTGAAACGAAGAGTGATTTTTCTTGCATGCACATCGATAAGTGCTCTCGAGGTATCCAAAAAAGATCGACCTAAAATTAGAGGAACTTTAGGATCGATGGGAATGTCAACAACAATAAAGTCTACGAGATAGTAGAACTTTCCAACTTTCACAAAGACGTCCTCGGCTACTCCACAAGCTAGAATCGTAGAATGATCGGCCATCTCGAGACATTCTTGAAGGAGTGAGATTGGGAAGATTGAGCGATTTAAATGTCTCAAGAGGCATCAAATTAATACTAGCACCAAGATCGGCCAAGGCGTAGCATTCTTCCATGTCTTGTATAGCACATGGGATTAAAAACTTTCTAGGATCACCGACTTTTTGAGGTATGCGGCTTAGAAAAACCGATGAACAACTAGACGATTTTTGCAATTTCTCTTTGTTATTCAACATACTTTTGAAGTTCGCGGCAAATCGAGGCATCATGACTAAGGCGTCGGCAAAACTTATATTAAAATGCAAGTCACGAAACATTTTCATAAAGAGTTCAAATTGATAATTATTTCGTTCTTGTGTCTTTTCCTTGTCTCGTCTTGAAGGGTAAGGTAAGGGTGGTGTGGGTTGAGGCATAGGCATAGGCATAGGCATCGGCCTTGGAATCTCGGGTTCCATGATTGGTGTGGGTTCAACCGTAGGTGTGGTTTGAGCGGTACTTCTTGGGCTTTGAATTTGCTCCTTTTCGACCACCACCTCGGGTTCTTTCTCTTTTTCCTTCTCCATAGAAGTACTTGGACGAGAAATGGGTTCTTTGAAAGTTTTACCACTATGAGTAGTAATAACCTTCAATTCTCCTTTCGGGTTCACGATGGTATCACTAGGAAGACCACCCGAAGAAGAGGGCTTACACATGATAGCTTCAAACATTTTTCCCATTCTATTTTCAAACTTAGATCGCCTAGCATCCGCTTTTAACAACTCTTGCTTAATTTCATGTTGCCCTTGCTCCATTTTTTGTTGGTTTTGTTGGAGACGTTGGACATTTCCTTCCATTTTATTAGAATGATTTCTCAATTCATTAGCAAGTTCGTTTTTAATCTCGGTTTTTAACTCGGATCTTAAGCTAATCATCTCACGTTGCATGTTATCAAACTTAGCATCATTAGCTTTAGCATAATCTAAGAACTCTCCACTAAGATTTTTGGTGTGAGCATTTTGAAAACCTTGGTTAGTGTTTTGAAGATCACGGTTTTGATTTTGGTTAGAAACTTGCCCATTTCCACTTTGATAATTACCCTTATTATAGTTACGTTGATTTCCTTGGTAACCACCACTTTGATTGTTTCGATAGTTAGCATTTTGATTTTGTGGAGCTTGATTTTGGCGGGAACCTTGGCCGTTTTGGTTATAAGTTCCCGTGGTTACATAAGCATTCGAAGTGTTACCATCCGCGGTAATGCACTCGGAAAAATCATGAGCTCCACCACACGAAATACAACTCTTAGCAACCGCTTTAACCGAAGCGGAATTCGAAGCTTCTTGAGCTTTCCAATGGGACATAAGAGTCGAAAACCTATCGAAAAACCGATTCTCCTCATTTGCTTCATCTTGCAAGGCATTAATGGAACGAGACGATGACGAGCCCAAATTGGCAACACTCGGTGTGTTACGAGGGCTATAAACCTTAGACCTATTTTCAATGATTTTCAAAGCCTCTTCGGTTGTTTTGCACAAAAAATTACCACCCGCGGCGGCATTTAAGTAATCTCGTTCATGATCATTAAGCCCATTATAAAAAGTGTCAATTTGATGCAATTCGGAAAAATCATGGTGTGGACATTCATGTAACATTTCTTTAAACCTTTCCCAAGCCATTGAAAAACTTTCATTAGATCTTTGTGTAAATCGTGAAATCTCGTTTTTCAAATGTGTTGTTTTAGATGGTGGAAAAAAATTGATTCACAAATTTAGACACGAGATCGGCCCATGTCAAAATCGAATTTGGCGGTTCTTTCTCAAGCCATATCTTGGCGGGTCCATCTAACGAGTAGGGAAACAACATCATCTTAATGGCATCGTGTGGTACATCCTTAAACTTGCTTGTCGCGGTGAGACGATTAAATTGCCTAATGTGATAATGTGGGTTGTCTTTTTCGTGTCCGCGAAACTTGTTTGCTTGGAGCATAGACATTAAACCCGTTTTGATCTCGAAGTTCTCCGCAAGGATGGCGGGAATCACAATGGCCTCTCCAAAACCCTCGGTGGGTGCTTGAAGCAACTCCATCATAGTACGATTAGCCATGATAGCTTCTTGTTCTACAATAGGTTCCTCACTTGGAGTCTCTTCACTAGAAAAATTAGGAGTAGGTGTTGCCTCCTTTCGGTTTCGACGTTTACGTGCACGTTTTGCTTGATTGCGAGTAAGCATAAACGTCACGTACAACGAGGGGATGAGCAAAGAAGATTCTTTTTGGTGTTTTGTATTTTTCAAATTTTTTGTGGTTTTTGATGGTATTAACCTTTTTGGAATTTGGTGAATGTATTAGGTAGACAAAAATCTACAAATCTCCTCCTTAATCAAATCTCTTGATTAAAGAAGCCTCAAGGAATGAAAACGATCACGTGAAGTGAACGCCTTCGATGAATTTAGAACGATGGTGGAACACCAAATCGTTCAAGAGGATTTAACCAATAGAAACCAAGAAAATATATATGATATGTAATAATACTTTGGGCGGCAAAACCCTCGATTAGCTCTCAAAATCAAATACTCACAAGCAAGCGGGGAAACGAGGCGGCGCGAAGCACTTAAGAGCCTTTTTCCTTAGGATATATTTTATAATATCCGCCTTATACCCACCTTATAGTTTGTATTTTTCAAGATTGAGCTTCACGAAAGTATTTATCTATTTTTGCCTTTTTTCTTTGGTTTGAGATTCGAATATAATGATTGGGAAATGACCTCCCAAGTCAAGGTTGTGATTTCTCACGTATTTGGAGTACTTGTGAATTTATTGTTCTACGTATACAATATATTAATAGTATTCACACAAAAACCAAAAAACGATAATACGTATTAGTAGAGTGCTACTAATACAAATACTAATTATGGCTAGTATAAAAAACAACAATTGTTCAATCAAACACAACACGCCTCCCCGGCAGCGGCACCAAAAAATGATGGTTGTATTTTTACCCCTTTAGGAAAAGGAAGGTAAAACCGGTAAGTATTAAGCGTACGTTTAGGAAAACGTAAACACTTATGACCCAAAGTGGGGATCGTTCTCGAGGAGGCACGTGTGTTGTGTATTGAATTGATTAATGATTTGTGATTTTATTGAGAAGAAAAGAAAATAGAAATGAGAAAGAAATGACGGTTACGAAGACGGATCGAGCTAAGACGAAAAGATCGTTCACGTAAAACCGTAAATAGTGCAAAAATTAAAATTTGAACCTAAAAATTCCTAAAAATTACTAAAAATCCACAATAATATTCTAAGAGTTTACAAAAAATCCAAACTTGCTAAAACCTTTTAATTAATTAGATAATGACTTTTTAATGCTAATTAAAGCCCTAAAAATCACAATTAATTATTAAAAAGCCCTAAACAAGATTTTAAAGTTTGTAAACCTCAAAAATAACCTAATTAAGCTAAAAAGTATTTTTTAAAATTTTAAAACCAAATTAAACTATTTTTAAACACTTAAAAACTATTAAAATCAATTAAAACTTAAATTAACTCTAGAAAATAATTAAAAATCCCTAAAAATATTTGGAAAGTTACAAAATTCCTAATTATGTGTCTACAATCTAGGAAAAATGAAAAAAGTTAAAAAAATCAAACTTTTAATTTTTAATAATAAAATAATATTAAAATATTCAAAAAAATTCAAAGTTTATTAAAAAATTCTAAAAAAATTACCAAAAATCTTAAATAATATATCTAAGACAGAAATGCAATTAAAAGTTTCTAAAACCTATTTAATAATTTTATATTAAATTTTAAAGTTGGTTTAAAACCCTAAAATCCTATAAAATCCAAAATAAGACTTTTAGAAAACTTTTTTGGCTGTAAACCTCAAAAATATAAATAAAAACCTAAAAACTATTTTTTAGATTTTTAAAATGCTTTTTTCTATTTTTTATCCACTTTCTAAAATTTAAACTAAAAATAATCCTAGAAAATTAATTAAATACGGGAAAAATAAACTTTTTGAACCTAAAAGTACTAAACCTATTAAATATCAATAGAAAAATGCTAAAAGGGAAAAAGCTAAAAAGAATAAGTTGAAATCAGCTTAATATTAAGCTGATTGTTAAATAAGCCAAAAAACAAACACTACTTATATATCAAATAAACCAAGTGATAACCAGTCAAATACCCTAGGGCAACTGGTTATCACGTTGGTGTGTGGGAGGAGTGGCGCATGTTCGAGTCCTGGCCACGTCCTTTTTGCTCTTTTATATTTTTTTTTAACTTTAAATACTCAAAACAGAAACTATTTTAGTCACAAAAACACAAAAACAAATCCAAGTCAATCCAAATTAAACCCTAGAAAATGAAAAACGTGCCCAGATTGATTTCTGTTTCTGATGAACACCAAGGTGAAATCTTCACTTGTGCAGATATGACAAGAGGACTTGATTTTGGAGTTTTGTGATGTTTTTGATGGACAAAAGGGCACCCCTATACTCAGTTGAGTATAGGGAGTCAATGCTAACACAAAAACAACAAGCTACTCACACAAATCAAGCACAATAGATCTCAAAAAGTTACTGATAAGGCTAAATGGTGTCTGAGAGCAGTTACTGGTTCATTATGCACAAAAGAGAGATTTCAAACCCAAAAAGCTTGCATACAAATCCACAAAATCACATATAAGCAATTCACAACCCTAAAATAACCAATCTCCTAACAGTCAACAAGATTTGATAACCAAATTTCCACAAAATTTAGGCAGGAAAGGTATTTTGCTGATTTTATGCTATATGGCCAATATTTTAACATGCAAACTGCTTAAAACTCTTCCAAACTAAAAAAAACTAAACTAACATTTAGCCTAACAACTCCTAGTGAGTGATTAAAACAGGATTACAAGCAAAGTTTAAACTATTTAAACCATTTGAAGCCTTAACCCAAACACCCCTTAATATCACTGAAAATTATTTTTTTCAAAGCAAATCTATAACAAACTCAACCAATTGATTTCTAAACTATCTAACATGCATCAAACACCTAGAATAAGCAATATCCAACACTTAAACAAACAAGTAGGCAGCTTTCATACCAAATCATCAAATCTCATATAAAACTTAAAACTGAAAACCAAAAATGAAACAAGGGACTACCTTGTTGGGCCTACATCCAAGCCCAACCAAGGCTGCTTTGCCTTCTCCAACAGACCCGGGCCTGTGCAGATTTCTTGGACAAACAAGCTCCAAAAACCTGCTAAGAAAAAAAATGAAACAAGCACAATATATCCAATATTCTGATTTTTGAAACCTTACAAACCTTTTTCACAAACTGAAAACCTTTTAACCAATGAAAATATTTTGAACCAAGTATGAATTCAGAAATCCAGGGATTCCAATCCACTTTCACTTCTTGGATTCTCTGATTTCTGAAATTTGCAAACCTTTTTGAAACCTTTTTGAAAATCCAAACACACAAGTGTTTACACAATTTGAAAAATAGAACTCAGCTAGGCTTTCAACACACACACAACTTTTAATAATTATAAAAAGGAATTAAATTACTTCAAACAAATACTAAACTTTTATATCACTAAAAAGGAATTACAAATATGAAAGCCAAAAACTGGAACCAGAGAAATAGGGACACATGCGTCTCCTATTTATACAAAATGATAGAACTTTCTAGGTCTAAAAACCCTAATACATGAAATGCCATAAAGACCCTTGGACTTTTGACTGAAAATGGTCAAATTTTGCCTCATGTGATGATGTTGATGTAGCCAGCTGTTGTTGGATGATCATAAGCGTTCATTCAAGCTTTGGGAGCATGAAAACCATCTTAGCTGTTGATCGGTATGCAAGATGCGTTTTTTGCCCAAATAAGTGAAGCAGGGGACAAACGTGGGGACCATTTGGGTGAGTGTGAAGGGAATATGGTGAGTGGGTTTTGATGTGGATAGGACGAATTACCCATCTGGAAAAGCATGGGTAAAACCCCTTTGATCTTGAGTGAATTGAACCTGGAGGTAATTAGGGTTTAAAGGGTGATGAAGGTAAGTTTTAATCTGAATTGGGAGATTAAGTTTTTAAATAACTTGTTTAGTGGGAAAAGTGTTTGACTAATTTGACCAGGTTTATTAATAAACCTGGTTGGGTGGGTTACGGGTTTGGTTGGGTAAATGGGTAAGGGTTTGGGTAAATGGGTGGGTATGGTGACGTGTAATGATATGAGTGGTTGTTGAAGTTTGGTTGTCTGGCAGCTTGGCCCCCTCATGTTTCATTTTCTTTTCACTTTGTATTAAAAAGCTATCAACGCCCTTTTTACATGTAACAACTTTGGAGTGCTTGTCAAAAATGGCACAATTACTTTTCAAACTTAAAACAAGGACTTGAAATGTAATTTCTTCAATCATCAAGGGCTGTTCTTGTACACTCTTCATTCCTCAAGGACCATTCTTGCATAACTTGATTTCTTCAAGGTCTTAACTTGCCAAGTCTTCAAAAATGAGGGACTAAAGTTTCCAATCTTCAATTCTTCAAGGACTTTTTTTGGAAATTCCAGATTTGGGCCCGGTTCATTGTGCGGCTTCGTTTCCCGTGTTCATTTTTGATTGATTCTTGTGATCTTTTGCCATTTCCTCAATATCCGTACCTAAAATACACAAGCAACAAACACGAGCATATATTTGGCAGTTTTAATGATATTTTATGCATTTTAAGCCCGATTTGGACGATGAGACTATGTATAAAAGCAGTCTCATCAGAGCGTTTTGGTGATAAAAACCCTTACGGTACAAAAAATTTGATATCATTATCACATGCACCTAAGTGAGTTTCAAAGAAGTTTTCATGGTGAAAAAGTACTTACCCAAAACATACTTAAATCACGATGTTTGTGGTTACAAAAGGATGGTAGGTTAGCTACAAGTCAAATGATTCTTCAAGAACTTGAGGAATATTCCCAAGGACAATCCATAGCTAGAAATAGTAGTCCTTAGGAAAGATGGAGAAAGATCGTGAACGGAGTAAAATGCCGACCAAGTACTTAAGCTACCATTGGAATAATCACAACAAGGTGCTAGTGATGACGTATAGGTAAGCATCGAAGGGGTTGAAGAATGAAAAAGAATTATAAAGATAAAGGGCGTAAACAAAGAATCCCTCCTTACAACTTAAGCAGAAACCAGGTTAACTCGTAAGCTATCGGGATCATTTTAATGATGCTCGATATTGAAGAAAGACATCATGGACCCAATGATGCATGTCACAACCCTTCCCAACTAACTCAAATAGCTATCTGATAGGTGTGTAAACACCCATCTTTTCTACCACTTAATTACAATAATAACCGGACCAAAACGTGTATTTTATGTCTTTTATGTCGGAATTATGCGTGGTTTGTGTTTTTGTTGTGATTTAGGATGAAAAGGTTAAAAATGGAGAAAACACGGACATTCACGGGCATTTATGGACTTTTATTGAAGAAAAGGATAAAAAGACGAAGTCGAGAAGTCAAGAGTGCAAAAAGAACGAAAGTCCACGACCAATTCTGAAGATTTATCGAAGAAAAAGTCAAAAGACGGAAGTTCATCAAAAGCCGAAGAATTCAAGTCTATTTTATTGAAGAATTTGAAGACGAGTTCAAAAGAAATCCCGAAGTCAAAAGTTCCTTAAGTCCAAGATTAAAGAAGGATTAGAAGAAAAGGACTAAGTACGCAATTAATGAAGATTAAAAGAAGGAGGGACTTAATTATGAAATTAAGAGAAAAGGAAAGAGGGGAGGAAGCTTCCTTAATCCTCCCCTATAAATAGATTAGGATGTTTATTTTTCACTCTTGTTGGCTAGGGTGACACTAGTTCTTCCACCATTTAAATACTTGTCATTTACATTACTTGTCAATTTTAATTCATGTTATGCACCTTAATTACCATTTAATTCCAAGTAAGTTTTCATTTTAATTCTTGTCAAATCTTTATTTTATCTTATCAATCTCTTATCTACCTTTCTCATTCTTTGATTTGTTGAGTTTATGTTTAAGTTCATGCTTTTATTTTGATCCAAAGTGGTTTTTGATTATTGTGGTAAAAGTTGTTTAATTTCATGTTTTTAATTGTTTGTTGATGCTTATTCATTGAATCGTTACTGTTTATATTCATTCTTGTGTTTGATTTTGGTTACTTTTTGTTTATATCTGCTATTGTATCCATCTCCTTGTTCTTCGGGGGTTTTTGCTTTGTTTCTGATATATCCAGGAGAAGTTCCGAACCAAAGAAGGAAGGAAGAGCTCATTCGGAACTCCCAAAGTTCCGAATCAAGGTTTCATCCGGAACTCCAAAAGTTCCGAACCAAGCTTGTTCATCCGGAACTTTCAAAGTTCCGGACGAAGTTAAAACTTCCGAACCAAAGGGATTCATTCGGAACTCCAAAGTTCCGAACCAAGGGTTTCATTCGGAACTTTTCAAAAAGTTCCGAATCAACTTAAAGTTCCGAATCAAGGAAAAAAGTTCCGAATAAAGGCTTTTCATTCGGAAGTCATAAACTTCCGGGTCAAGGTTGTTCATTCGGAACTTCCAAAAGTTCCGGATCAAGGGTCATCTTCCGACTCAAGGAAGGTTCATTCGGAAGTTCAAAACTTCCGAATCAAGAGCTTCATCCGGAAACTTCCGAATCAAGGGGTGACCTAAAAGTTCCGAATCAAGGCAGATTTTACAAGTTCCGAATCAGTAAGTTCCGAACGAAGCATTGTTTTGAATAGGTGACATATTCAGACCAATTTGTTCCGGATCAAGGATTTTGGTAATATCCCAAGTGAAGAAGAATCATTTCAACCAAAGGTGACATTTAGGACGAGTGATTGTTCCAAACGAAGGTTTATTCTAAATGAGCTGTATTCAGGTTCTTATTAGCTTTTGTCTTTGATTTTTTTACTTTCAAGCTTTATCTTTCCTGCCTTTCATTTAATTGTACTTTTAGATTATTTGCCTTAGTTTTAGTCGCACTTTAAGTTTGCCTCAGATAGATTTAAGTTTACGTCATTTTACTTTAGTGCCCTTTAATTTTAGTCACGTTTTTAAATATTTGCACTTTATCTTAATTAGACTTAGATTTACATTAAGAGCACTTTTACTTTTAAGTCTTTGCATTTAAATTTAAAATCACCCAAAAATATTCTTTTTCAGCAAAGATCAACTAAGTCACACATAGGAGCCTAGATCAATTCGTTAAGATTCCGAGAACACGAACTCAATCTTTAATTTATAACTAGGTAAAACCTAGTTATCACTATCAAAAGGTATTTGTTTTAATGTCACGGAGTTCAACACGTTATCTATCGGTTTATTCACTCCGAATAAATTGATATTGTAAAGGTGGCAATCCTCACCAACCCTCGATTACCAAATCAAAAACGCACAATTGAGTCTAGAGCCCTGAGATCATCAACTGTCTCATTAGGACACTATCCAATTATTCCTTGCTTCTTCATACACTGTGAAAAGTAAGAGATTTTATGAGTCCTATACAATATTCTTGTGATATTGCTAGAACATCCGAGTGATACGTAAGAATTATAATGAAGATGTAAATACTACTTGAGCCAACATCAAACAAGCTCATAGTAGGTGACACGTGCATTTCTTTATGAACTAAACTTGTGATAACCGGAAAGAAACGATCATTTAATTCTTAAATGAATTCAAACTTATTCCAGGGCCTTTACACAAAATCTAAGTGATCTTGCCAGAACACTAAAAGTGACATTCTTTAGTGTTCACAATAATGAGTGGAAATCCTTCCAGTGTTAACATCAAACAGAAGTGCGGTAGGTGACAAGTAAGATTCTATATGAATCAAGCTCATAACAACTGAAAATAAACGATGGTGCGATTCTTAATTGAATCAAACTTGTTCCAGGTATATGAATTGACGGCTTCAATCATGAGGATAATTTTATCCAAATGATTTCTCTTTATGTTCGCAATCTGCTTTGAGACGGTCGAGTTAAGAGAACGGGTTCACCCACGAAACCTTGTCAAGGAGTTACTTAATTGAACCTACCTTCCACAAGTACGATATTTAATATCGTCCAACGGTCTTCACCGACCGGAGATAAAATGATACCGAATTAGGACGAAATGTTCAAAGCCGGTTCGTTCGTGTCTACTTATGTTGCTGCATTTGAAGACGGTGGCGTTGTGGTGTACCAGAAGAAGTCGTCCCACATGCTTATACTTTATGCACCGATGACTTCAGCAAATTCAAGAAAGCTCAATATAAAGTCTTCTGCTTTATCAAACTCTGAAGTTTTTAAGAATTCAAAAATGTATAAGTATGTAGAACATGGAGTCACGAGGAGGCGAATATCACAAGGAGGCAAAGGTCGCACGTGAAGATGATCTCAAGAAGCTCTTATAATCATATACAAGTCAAATTCAAAAGAACATGCTTCAAGCCTAAATCCTAAAGATTGCCAAAACAATTCACGAGACGAAAAAGAAAAAGAAGAAAGAGAATGGACTACGAGCACAGAACGAAGATCTGGTATAGTATGCTAGGTTTAGGACTTTGTAATTTGGAGTGACCTACCTTAGGGGGAGATCGTTGAAAATACGTTTTCCCCGTTAGAAGGCTCGGTCACTCCAACAATATAGTTACGGGCTCGTATTAATAGATGTAGCACATTAAACAAACCCGACCCATGAGCATGTTCATGGGCCGGTGGCTCAAGTCCATTTATGGACTTGGGTATAAATACCCTCTGGGTGTTGGTTGGTTCATTCATAATTTCACATACATTTCTCACTTTCTCTCTAACTTCATCTCTCTATATTGTGTGTTCTCCAACCTCTTTCTACCCTTTCTCTCTCTAAACAATATCAAGTATTACATGAATTTACAAAACCAATCAAGTATTACATGTTCTCCAACCTCTTTCTACCCTTGCTTCTTTATACACTGTGAAAAGTAAGAGATTTTATGAGTCCTATACAATATTCTTGTGATATTGCTAGAACATCCGAGTGATACGTAAGAATTATAATGAAGATGTAAATCCTACTTGAGCCAACATCAAACAAGCTCATAGTAGGTGACACATGCATTTCTTTATGAACTTAACTTGTGATAACTGGAAAGAAACGATCGTTTGATTCTTAAATGAATTCAAACTTATTCCAAGGCCTTTACGCAAAATCTAAGTGATCTTGCCAGAACACTCAAAGTGACATTCTTTAGTGTTCACAATAATGAGTGGAAATCCTTCCAGTGTTAACATCAAACAGAAGTGCGGTAGGTGACAAGTAAGATTCTATATGAATCAAGCTCATAACAACTGAAAATCAACGATGGTGCGATTCTTAATTGAATCAAACTTGTTCCAGGTATATGATATGACGGCTTCAATCATGAGGATAATTTTATCCAAATAATTTACTCTTTATGTTCGCAATCTGCTTTGAGACGGTTGAGTTAAGAGAACGGGTTCACCCACGAAACCTTGTCAAGGAGTTACTTAATTGAACCTACCTGCCACAAGTACGATATTTAATATCGTCCAACGGTCTTCACCGACCGGAGATAAAATGATACCGAATTAGGACGAAAAATTTTAAAACCAATTCGTTCGTGTCTATTTATGTTGCTGCATTTGAAGACGGTGGCGTTGCGGTGTACCAGAAGAAGTCGTCCCACATGCTTATACTTTATGCACCGAAGACTTCAGCAAATTCAAGAAAGCTCAATATAAAGTCTTCTGCTTTATCAAACTCTGAAGTTTTCAAGAATTCAAAAATGTATAAGTATGTAGGACATGGAGTCACGAGGAGGCGAATATCACAAGGAGGCAAAAGTCGCACGTGAAGATGACCTCAAGAAGCTCTTATAATCATATACAAGTCAAATTCAAAAGAACATGCTTCAAGCCTAAATCCTAAAGATTACCAAAACAATTCACGAGACGACAAAGAAAAAGAAGAAAGAGAATGGACTACGAGCACAAGAACGAAGATCTAATATAGTATGCTAGGTTTAGGACTTTGTAATTGAAGTGACCTACCTTAGGGGGAGATCGTTGAAAATACGTTTTCCCCGTTAGAAGGCTTGGTCACTCCAACAATATAGTTACGGGCTCGTATTAATAGATGTAGCACATTAAACAAACCCGACCCATGAGCATGTTCATGGGCCGGTGGCTCAAGTCCATTTATGAACTTGGGTATAAATACCCTCTGGGTGTTGGTTGGTTCATTCATAATTTCACATACATTTCTCACTTTCTTTCTAACTTCATCTCTCTATATTGTGTGTTCTCCAACCTCTTTCTACCCTTTCTCTCTCTAAACAATATCAAGTATTACATGAATTTACAAAACCAATCAAGTATTACATGTTCTCCAACCTCTTTCTACCCTTGCTTCTTCATACACTGTGAAAAGTAAGAGATTTTATGAGTCCTATACAATATTCTTGTGATATTGCTAGAACATCCGAGTGATACGTAAGAATTATAATGAAGATGTAAATCCTACTTGAGCCAACATCAAACAAGCTCATAGTAGGTAACACGTGCATTTCTTTATGAACTAAACTTGTGATAACCGGAAAGAAACGATCGTTTGATTCTTAAATGAATTCAAACTTATTCCAGGGCCTTTACACAAAATCTAAGTGATCTTGCCAGAACACTCAAAGTGACATTCTTTAGTGTTCACAATAATGAGTGGAAATCCTTCTAGTGTTAACATCAAACAGAAGTGCGGTAGGTGACAAGTAAGATTCTATATGAATCAAGCTCATAACAACTGAAAATCAACGATGGTGCGATTCTTAATTGAATCAAACTTGTTCCAGGTATATGAATTGATGGCTTCAATCATGAGGATAATTTTATCCAAATGATTTACTCTTTATGTTCGCAATCTGCTTTGAGACGGTCGAGTTAAGAGAACGGGTTCACCCACGAAACCTTGTCAATGAGTTACTTAATTGAACCTACCTGCCACAAGTACGATATTTAATATCGTCCAACGGTCTTCACCGACCGGCGATAAAATGATGTCGAATTAGGACGAAATGTTCAAAGCCAGTTCGTTCGTGTCTACTTATGTTGCTGCATTTGAAGACGGTGGCGTTGCGGTGTACCAGAAGAAGTCGTCCCACATGCTTATACTTTATGTACCGAAGACTTCAGCAAATTCAAGAAAGCTCAATATAAAGTCTTCTGCTTTATCAAACTCTGAAGTTTTCAAGAATTCAAAAATGTATAAGTATGTAGGACATGGAGTCACGAGGAGGCGAATATCACAAGGAGGCAAAGGTCGCACGTGAAGATGATCTCAAGAAGCTCTTATAATCATATACAAGTCAAATTCAAAAGAACATGCTTCAAGCCTAAATCCTAAAGATTACCAAAACAATTCACGAGACGAAAAAGAAAAAGAAGAAAGAGAATGGACTACGAGCACAAGAACGAAGATCTAGTATAGTATGCTAGGTTTAGGACTTTGTAATTTGGAGTGACCTACCTTAGGGGGAGATCGTTGAAAATACGCTTTCCCCATTAGAAGGCTCGGTCACTCCAACAATATAGTTACGGGCTCGTATTAATAGATGTAGCACATTAAACAAACCCGACCCATGAGCATGTTCATGGGCCGGTGGCTCAAGTCCATTTATGGACTTGGGTATAAATACCCTCTGGGTGTTGGTTGGTTCATTCATAATTTCACATACATTTCTCACTTTCTCTCTAACTTCATCTCTCTCTATTGTGTGTTCTCCAACCTCTTTCTACCCTTTCTCTCTCTAAACAATATCAAGTATTACATGTATTTACAAAACCAATTAAGAAGATAATAAAAAAAATTAAAAATATTAAACTAACTTTTGAAAACAAATTTTTCATCCAAAATTATGTAAAATCTAGGTTCACTATTAGGAATTTTGGAAACCCCCTATTTAAGGATTTAAGGGTGTGTTTGTTTTGAATTCAGATCAAATTTAGGTGTGGGTTTATAAAGTGTTTGATTTAGGATTGAATAATATTAAATGAAAAGTAATGTTTGATTTTGATTTTGGATTCAAATTTTGATTTAATGTAAAAGAAATTATATATTATTAAATGTATTAATAATTATTTAATATTAAATAAAATAGTTTCTCTTTCAATAATTAAAATTATCAAAAAAGAGGATACCATTGTTCCACATTGCAATGTAGACAATTTGACAATGTATATCAAATCTGATTTTCTAATCCTAGAATCTTAGACTACTTTTAGTATACCCTCAAACCTGGGTTTTAAAGTGGGCCCAATTTAAATTGTTGTTCAAACCAAACATTCTTTTTGAACCCAAACCTAGTTTCTTAGGCTCATCACTCTCTACCAAACAGGCCTTAAATACTTACTATGAACGTTTAACAACAATTTTTTTTTTTAATTTTAATCCATCCCTAATGACTAGAAGGCGAATACCAAACACACCTTTAATATTTTTTTCTCGATTTATTAAACAAGTATTATTAATTTAATATTTTTACTTTTTATATGTTTTTGTTCGTTTTAGCTTACGTCCGTTTGGCCCACCGTTCATTTGTCCGTCACCCGTTCAGCCCGTCGCACGTTTTACCCCCTGCCCGTGCTCGTCCGACCACCCATTTTGTCACCTATAATTTACACCTAAACAACGAATGTTAAACTTGAACCTTACAATTTCTTTTACGGGGCGTTTGGTTGGAGAATTAAAGAATATTCATGATATTTACTTTTTAATTTCTTTCAAATATTCTTTTTGGTATGACAAACGAAAGAATTAAAATTTTACGAATTGCCAAAAAGAGGAAAAATTAAAATTGCTCCAAAAGTGAAGAATTTCCGTTTACTTGAAAATTATGTTTTATAAAAAATTTTCTAGTAATTTTTATTCGGGTTTTTACTCGTTTTAATAGAAATTTTCTAAAGTTAAATTTTTTTATATAAAATTGTTTATTCGGTTTTACTCCTTTACATATAAAAAAAATTTTATATACATGTTTTTTTGAAATTTATATAAGTAATGAAAATCTCGATTTTCAATCGTTTAAATAAGAAATTTATAAATTTCAAAAAAATAGTTATTGAGTTTTATTTGTTTAGATAAAAAAATAAAATTTATACAATTTTATATAGTTTTTTATAAAATTTATATAAAAAATATTTTAATTTTTACTCATTTAAATAGAAAAATAATAATATTTATTCAGTGTTTACTTGTACAAACAGAAAAAATAAATTTATATTGAAGTATATATATATATATATATATATATATATATATATATATATATATATATATATATATATATATATATATATATATATATATATATATATATATATATATATATATATATATATATATATATATATATATATATATATATAATTTATATATATATTTTATAAAATTTATATAAATTTTTTAGTAGATAATTCTTAAGTGAAAATTATATTTTTACTCATTTAAATAAAAAAATTATAAAATTTATATAAAATTATTTATTCGTGTTAGTTGGGTTGACCCAAAACTAGAATTTCAAAATATTATGAATTTATGCCAAACCAACATACGTAAGTATTTTAAATTTTGAAAATTTTAAAAGAAATTTCGAACCAAATGAGACTTTAATAAAAATTCATTTGCCATTTGTATAATATTGTATAAACATTTCAATGTAAAAACAAAAAATTTCACGCCTCATGTTACATTGTTACCCAAAGAAATAAATAATCATTTATTTTATTTCTATAGTTCACGGTTATAAAAAGTTTGCAAAATTTTTGTAAAAACTTAAAATTTGACATTTACACCATACAATAGGTTAAGGTATGGGCTTAAGCTTTGACGTGAGACGAAAAACGAAAAAAAAATTGATAATGTAAGATAAATTGGATAAAATAAGTTTTTTTATATGCAAATGAAAAATATTATATGTAAATAAAGTTTTTTTTACTTGATTATTTATGTATAACATTTTTACAAATTAATATATTTAAAATATGATATAAACATAATAATTTATGAATATTTTTTATTGTTTTAAGTCACGTTTTAAAAACAATGTACCGTTATATCTCGCGCAAAAACTCAAGCCTTTATTATCTCGCGCAAAAACTTAAATTTAGACTATTTCATCACATCTCACGTTATTTATAACCTTGGTTCTAATACAATACTTCAAAAGCAACCAAGTAAAAAACATTTTATTGAGAACAAGTATCATTAAAGCAAAGAAATAAAGTAGGCATGGGCCAATCTTCACCAAACAAACTTACTTGATTTGTTACTAACGTTTGTAGAATGTAGGGAAGCTTAAAACGATATTTCTCTTCTTTCCTTCATTAATTATAGCAATTCTTTCCTTCATTAAAATCTATTATCTATTATATCTAATAAAACAGAGTTTTTTATAAGTCTTTAAAGCAGTCAATGTACAAATCTATAAGCAACATCTAATTAATTTTTTCCAAAAATACTAACTCATGTTATTACGCCACGTGTACAACAGAAATTTTGGTAGTCTTTTTATTAGTGATGATTTGTTTAGTTGTCAAGTTAGTCAAGTATTTAAATATCAGTTATAATTACCAATTAAACTATAAATAACTTTGACTATAAACTGCAATTTGAGAACATAAAATCTTACTATTAAACAATTAAACAATAAATAGAAGCCTGTATCAAAACACGTAAATAAAAAGAATGTCAACATTAGCTAACATTCATATCTTTTATTTGTATCATGTGCATTTAAAAGCCTGTTATTCAAACATTTTTGTTCAAAACCTATTACTACTACTTTCGTGTGTTTTGGTTACAAAAATTTTAGACTCATTAATTATAGTATTAATTAAGGGATACATGGATAATCTCTTACTAACCAAATAAGGAACGTAGCACCAGAATTATACAGATTCTTAAAACTCTTTAGTTTTAAGTTTCAAAACTTAAAAATGAGTTAATTTGCATATGAAAAATGCTTTCAAATTTCAATTCACGTAACTAAGGAATACATATGGATACTATTTTTATTTCTTTCTTTTTTTTCATTTTTTCTTGATATCAATTTATCTTCATTATGTAAAAAAATTTATCTTCATTCAATCAGTTTGATGATAAAACATGCTTAAACATTATTGGTTTTATATGTTTATTTACAATACTTATAATATTATTGTTTATCATTATTATATATGCATATACCTTTAAAAATGTGACAACATTATGCATTTAAACCAATATATTTAAAAGGAAGTTGATTCGCACATTTCGAATAGTTATTTGCATACTCAAATTATGTGTGTTGTGATAATTATATCCTTAATAGTTACACACTCCAATGAACGATATAAGGGTATAAATGGTAAAGCACTCAACATTTTGAGTGTGCAAATCACTAGCCTATTTAAAATATTGTAACTTTCACTACGTTTCTAAATAGTCGCGCGGTTTCAATTTCCTTTAAATCTCTTTGAATGTTTCGGTCAACTACATTTGAAATATAAGTCGTTTTTTGAATTGATTCCATCAACCGCTCTATTCTTATTTTTTAGAAAACAATCATCCGCTCTATTCTTTTTTCAGTCAACCGCTCTACTGATAGCATCATGGGCAAAGCTTAAAGCTTAATTGATATTGAGGAGGGCAACCCTCTTAGAGAATAATCCGACATTGTATTTTTCTTGCTATTTTCATGTTAAAATTTTATATTGTGCCTTTTTACCCTCTTTTTCTAACACATAACAGAATTTCATTATCACTCCTCATAGGAGGTAATTTGAACGCAACAAGTTACATCGAACACAAAGAGGAAAAATCAGAATTGATTTGCCAAACAAAATAAACGAGGCAAGAAGTTGAGCCAAGCCAAGACATACACCATAAAGGTTGTGACACAAGACAACAATACAATACATGGGTGAGGGGGAATCACCAACGTGAGCTTTTGGTAGACACAACCATATGAATATGCAGCCCGGGGAAAAGTACACAAAGTACACAAAAATATACTTAAAAGATAAAACCTAACATCAAAAAAAAAAGCCAAACCTAAGCCAAAAAAATCTAAACCCAAATCCCAAGGCAGCAACAAAACATCCGGAGAAGAAGAATCTCAAGGCAACAACAAACCATCTGGTGTTGTGGAGGGGAGGTGGCTCAGAAGATATAACACATCTAAAGGAAAGATGTTATTATTCTGAGATGTAAGAGAGATAAGATAACCATCACAAAGGAAAAGGAAAGAGAATATATACAAAAGAAGAGAAATGAAAAGATCTAAACGACCGATCGAAGCCGACCGCCTGAAAGAAAATAATTGTACAATGTTGCGAATTTAGTGAGAGGGTAGAGAGTTTTTTTAGTGACCGAAAATATCAAATAAATATCATGAATAAAAAAAAAAGCAACATGCAAATAAAATCTAATAGTAACTTGTGGGATCTCCCTTTTGTCACTAACGAATTTTGTATTTCTTTTGAGTATGACTGATTTTGTCACACCCATCTATTAACAATGAAAAGGTAAATTGAAAATTCTTTTAGAGAAATATCTAATCCTAATTAGAGATGGTACCATATGTGGATAAAATCAGCGGTGTGTAAGACAACATTATAGCGTGGTTCTGAATTAGTAATCCAAGTTTATATTTTGATATGTCCAATTCAATTGTCTACTATTAAAAATACATGAGAATATTTTTAGTTGATCTTACCTTATTCTCATGCTTGAAATTACTATTATAAACTTACAAAAACATTAATTAATTGGTTAAATATGAAACTCACATTGTGCTAAAATCTTAAAAACATAAATCACTAATACTAAGTTTTTTCGTACGTGCACGATGTTCGCGAGGGAGTCAATTATAAGATGGAATTAATCATAGTTTTAACGTGCTAAATCTAAGAACTACAATAGCTCATTAACGGATTACACACTAATTCATATATGCTCCCACAAATGATAATCCAGACACTAAAAACACTTATTTTCATTTAGTTATACGTGTCAAAGAAGTTTGCGTTTGAGTTGTGAGAGTGTTATGAAAAATGAGAAAGTGCTGCAAGTATAAACAAAGATCTGCATAATTTATCATGTGTTTGAAATTCTTCGATCTCTCAAAAAATAAACTTACGAATGAAAGTACGTGCTCTGATAATGATTTACAAAATGTTCATCAATCAATGTTTATAGATTTAGCGAGACTACGTGCTGCCTGGCTAATAAGAACTTGCATCAAAGCCAATATTATTACTTGAAGTATTTTAGGAATGGAGTGTTTATTTCAATGATGACAACCACACCTCGGATGAACATGGTTGTGCTTTCATGTGACAACAACAAGCTTATCAAAACAAAAAATATAACATTTTCTTACGTAACTTTATGTTCTCTTTTGATTATTTGAATACGAAGTATTAGTTTGATTACACATATATTAATTTGTACGAATTTTCAATTTCAAATTGTTCACGATAATTTGTTTCTTATAAATTCTAATTGAATAATACACATTTTAATATCCACCTTTTTATCTTTGCTTTAGAATACCCGTGAATTTCACGGGTCTTTTAGCTAGTGAATTTATATATAAAACATATTACTATTTTTCTTCTCATTAGTTTTAATTAATACAACTTTTAAAACATATGATATACATAAAACTTTATTTTAAGTAATACTAACAAATATTTCATCCCTTAAGTGTTTATTAAATTTTAAAAAATTAAACAATACACACTAAAACATGAGTTACGAGAAAAACTAATTAAATACACTAATTAATACTCGTATAAGAGTAGAGTTATTTTGAATACTATACTTTTTACTTGGATATGAGAGGACATATCACCATTCATCCCATTTCCATTTAATTGATAAGATTAAATATATTTTATTTTTTATCTATTTTTTATAATTTAAATATCTTCTAAACCGTTAAGTGTTAAACGAAAATAATTATATCATCGCGACGAGCGTTTAACTATCTTTATACCAATATGCACTATGATATACTTTCGAAGATTTTTTTTTCGTTTTATTTCTTCTTGTTAAAATTCACATGAAATATCATATATGATAATAATGTTTCATCATATATGATAACAGTGTTAAATTATATATGATATTCGTTTTTATCATATTTGATAGGTTATATCATATATGATACTGGTGTTACATCATATATGATATTAGTATCATATATGATAATTTTTGAAAACATGAAAAAATGAAAAAAAATAAAAATTGTCGAAAGTATATATCATATAGCATATCTATAAAAAGATAATCAAATGCTCTTCGTAACGGTATGTTTTTTTTTCGCATAACGATTAACAGTTTTTTAGATATTAATTTTTGAAAAAAAAAGGTGAAAATATATTTTGTGTTTAATCTAATTCATTGAATTAAAATGAATATAGAAGGTGGAGATTAGTCATTTGGTATCCAAATAAAGTTTAGTATACTTAAATCTTAATATAAACATCTTAAAATTGAAATATATTATGTTCTTATACATATATAAAACTCATAAATTTTCACGTACTTTATATGCAAAGTTGATGGTTCAAATGGTTTTAGATCGGCCAGAAAGGAGAAGAATGAGTGAATCACACAAGATTATAATCATTTCCTTTTTTAAGCTTATCAAATCGTTATAGTTATTTTATTTGCGTCTGAACTTTAATTATCGGGTACCTACGGTTACAATGCGCAAATATTCTGCTAGTTGTATCTTATAACTGTGCATGTACAATTCATAATTTATTCTCAAATTAAGTAGTGGAACTTATTAATTGAACCGGGAAACCATGCATGTATGTGCAAACTAATCAATAAAAGATATGAACTTAAATTTTCTTTTTCACTTAGTTTCTTTTAACTGTAATTATATTAAAATAGGAAAACTTCTAGCAAGAAACTAGAACAAATACAAAGGAGAATTAATTCAATCACTCAGTTTCTTCACTTAGTTTGATGATGTAGTTACTTTGATATTGCAATTTGACATCGAGGGGCCGTTTTTATATATTTACGAGAATCAAAATATGACAATAATAGTTATAGTAAAATTTTGGTAATTTTTTTATGTTAATCTATCGTTTAAAAATTGATAGATTTATAGTAATGAAAAGATGTGTTTTTTGTTAGTTATTCACGTGAGACCCATATTTTATTATTATTACACTATAAATTTAATAATATTATATATTTTAGATAGACATTATTTATTATGATAGTGATGCTTATAATATTATATTAAACAAAATTAAAAAAATAAATATCCTCAATCTTATACACCTTTCTAATCAAAGTTATACTGTTAGTCATTAATTGAATATGCTATGGGCTTTTCACATGCTAAGGGGGCGTTTGGTTCGCCATAATGTAATGTAATCTAATATAATTGTTATCTGAGTTATGTTATAATCCTGTTTGATTCAATGCATTTAGGGAATTGTAATTTAAATTACACTAGCCGGGTACCCGCGCAATGCGGCGGCGGGTACCCGATGACAAATTTTACGAGGAACCAATAATTTTACGAATAAATGACAACTTTTAATAATAATAACTATAAGGAGTCTCATAACACAAAGTGAGACATTTATCAAGGGGTTAAATTAGTGGTAACTAAAAAAGGTGGCGAGAATCTTTAAGTAGTATAACAATTTTTCTTATGTTGGGTTGAGTCCGTGCAGGGCAACTTTAAAGTTGTGTTGAGAGCAACTTTGTAAAAGCCCAATAATAAAAACGGATACAAGAAAGCAAATGAAAAGGCACGCAAAAGATAATGATAAAATAAATTTACAATCTTTCGTATGAAAAAAATGAAAGTATTATTCAATACCAACTACACCTATTTTTTATTTAAAGGCAAATCATAGAAAAAAAATGAATGACTCTCATTCTTGTCCAACTTTTAAACTATATTAAATCATTAACTAAAATAATAAAATATCATAATACAATAATGACCAAACATAGAATATAATAATACATATGGTTTAACAAAATGTTGTTTTCTTGTTGCTTTTCTCTTTCTTTTAAAGAGTTGAGACAACCTAAATCCATCAAACCCGTCTGAGACAGCCCAAATTCATAGAACATATCTTAGATTTATGGTGAGTGGCGATGGACAGCCATCCAAATAACCAAAGATGAAACTAAAACGAACAACTTTCTTGGTCTCGTACCACCAAGACTTTGTGACAGGTAATAATAGATAAAAAAGCAAAAAAATTCAACCGAAATAAAAAACACCAGCAAACACACTCAAACTTAAACAGTTGATTATCAATATATGCGACGGTGTTGCTGGCGGATCCCGATGGTGGTAGAGGCGACGGTTAGGTGATGTTATGCCAAAGAAATGAATATGTTCTATATTTCTGTCTTTTTTGATTTGTTTTTCATTTTAGGGGCAACTATATATAGTTGGTGTCTAATTTTAATATTTGGGTTGTTACAATTATTTATTTAATTTTCATGAAATTGGAATTGTCGTTATGATGAAATAGTACCTGTTACAAATTGTTACAACTTTATATAATAAAGGATATTTAATTTTCTTAAATGTGTATTTGTTACGGACGGTTACATTTTTAAAAATTGTGATGCATTTAGTGAATATCTACGGACGGTTACATTGTATTTATAAAAAAATTACGTTTTGCTTTCCAGGTTGACTATTTTTAAACAAAATTGACTCAATTGTTAAAACTTCTTTTTTTAGCAATGTTTGAGGCTTAATTTCTTTAAGACTTCTAAAAATAAAAAATGCTAAATGTTATATAAAGTATTATAGATTACATGGGTTGTTTGGTTTGCATTGTAATTATAATGTATTTATTCCAATTACAACATATGAGGAAATTCAGATTAAATGGCAAATCGGATGGAATGTTTTGAATTACGTCGTAATTCAAAATTGTTTACAATTTTAATTATCCGTATAAATGTTAATAATAATAAAAATAATATAATAATAATAATAATAATAATAATTAATAATATTAATAATTTTTATTAATATTTTTCTTATTATATTTAAATATAGTCTAATTAGTATTTTAATATTTAGTACTATTTTATAATTATTATATTATATTATATTTATTTAATAATTTAATTGTTTTTATTAAAATATTTTAATTATTATTATTATTATATAAGTATTTAAATAATATAAAAAATATAATTTTTATTGTTATTATTATAATATACATACAAAAATACTAATAATCATCTTTATAAATATTAATATTAAAAAAATATTCTTTTTATTAAATTATTAGTATTGTTATTTATTTTTTAAATAAATATTAATAATAATAAAATCAAATAAAATGAAATAAAATAAACTAAAAATAAATTAAATAATTAAATAATTAAATAAGTAAATAAATAATATTAAAAATATAATTATTTTATTAAAAGAGATTTTAAAATAAAAAATAATTAAAATAATTATATTTATATTATAATAATAGTTATTATTATTATTATTATTATTATTATTATTATTATTATTATTCTTTTTTTAAGGAAAATCTTTTATTTATTATTCACACAAAATTGGAAGAGAGACGTGAAACAAGCTGCGCTCCCATCCCCTTTTGGATACAAAAACCAAGTCTAGAAAATAAAAAAAGTCACTCCTAGCATTATTATTATTATTATTATTATTTTTATATATAAACCATCACTTTATTATAAACAAAAAGGGATTTACAACAAATTGGATGGGAGTCGAGATCCTATCTGCGCTCCCACCCAATTTTGTGTAATTATTATTATTATTATTATTATTATTATTATTATTATTTTTTTTTTTTTTTATAAACTTCACTTCATTAGAATAAAAATATCTTACAAAAAGTTAGTGGGGAGCCGAGATACTATCTGAGCCCCCACTCCTTTAGCAATAGCGAAACTTATCCTATTAAATATATGAACAGCAGCACGTGCTCCAATGTCCTGAACCATGGAGAACTTTCGGATCCGCTTCAGCAAGGTAACCGCATCCTCCTCTAATTCCCCAAAGGAAGAGAAAGAAAATGGGAGAAACCCATAACCAATAGCCGCACACTTAGCCATATACTTAACACGTTTACGTTTCGCAGCATCAACCACCGCCCGACCAGGCATAAAATCAACCATCCCGGTTTGTGTCAAAGGTGATGATCCAGTCAGATCCACACAAACATCAAGCCCTCCATCCCACGAGTAAAGTAATATATCTGCTGGACGTAATGCTTTGTCAGAACCCCCATCCAGCCCGATATCAACTTCCTTACCAGCTGAAATCCCCGACCGATAGCAGATGTCGACAAGGGTATCACGTACAACATTATGACGATGTTTAATACCAATAATTCCAGCACACGATACCGCATGGTCTCCATAAATATCCCCAGAAAAAACTCTTGAACAAGCTGAACAAGGCTTTGAAGTAGAAAATAAGGGGATTCCCAACCGATAACACAAGACACAACGGTAAGTCTTTCCATTCATAGTTATTATTATTATTATTATTATTATTATTATTATTATTATACCATCACTTTTATTAGAAACAAAAAGGGATTTTACAACACATTGGATGGAAGTCGAGATACTATCTGCGCTCCCACCCCTTTAGCAATGGTAAAACCAATTCTATGAAAAATATGTACAGCAGCGCGCGCTCCAATGTCTTGAGCCTTAGAAAATCTCTGAATCCGCTTCAGCAACGCAACTGCATCTTCTTGTAACTCCCCTAAAGAAAAAAAGGAGAAAGGAAGAAACCCATATCCGAGAGCTGCACACTTAGCCAAATATTTGCATCGTTTACGTTGTGCAGCATCAATCACAGCTCGGCCAGGTACAAAGTCATTCATCCCCGTACGAGTCAAAGGAGAAGAACCAGTCAGATCAACACACACATCTTTACCTCCATCCCAGGAATAAAACAAAATATCTGCCGGACGTAGGACATTATCAGGTCCACCATCTAATCCAATATTAACTTCCTTTCCGACAGATATCCCTGAACGGTAACATATGTCAGCAAGAGTATCACGGACCAAATTATGACGATGCTTAATCCCAACGATGCCAGCACACGATACGGCATGATCCCCAAATATATCCCCATCAAAAACCCTAGAACACGCAGAACAGGGCTTCAAAACAGAGAACAAGGGAATACCTAAGCGATAGCACAAAACACATCGATAAGACCTCCCATTCATAGTCTGACCTAATCCGGGGATAGGCACCGTCCTAAGCCAGTCAGACGTATGATCCTCCCTCTGAGATGTCCATAAAGCCAACTGACGAGCAGATAAAGCGAAAGTGGATTCAACATTCTTAATAACCCGAGCAAAATATATATCTGCCATTTTCTTCATGAGTTTGGGGGTAGCGACCTCACTCGGATTACTTAGAAAATCAATCTCCATAACCGAGTTAAACCCACGTAAGGCATCATCAAACTGGAGTCCATAAGATCTAATATCAGTGTGTTGAAGTAACTTAGACTGTAAATCAGCTGACTGTAACCGAGATGCAAGGAAAGCATAATGCAATACGTCACCCGCAGAATAAACACCCAACCCTCCAAAGGAAAAGGGCAACGTAGCAAGTCTCCACTGCCAATCACCAAATCCCGGTCCAGAAGCAACAACAATACGCTCCAAAGAAGAACGGAGTGCCAAATCAAAAGAACTTTGGGCAGACTTGAAAGCACAAGGTGAACAAGTACGCATAGCAAAATATAACTTGGAAATATCGGCACATGACCGAAGAAGCAGCAACTCACATTGGGGGTCATTAATTTTGGCCACAGCATCCATAAGCTCAATAGTCTTAACCGCACGCTTCAACACAAGCTTATTACAAAAATCAAGATCTACACTCGCAGGCCCCCCAAGTAACTTAACACCACTCGTAGGTCGAGCAATATTATCTGGGAACACACCAATAAACTTGCTGCGAGGATCCTCGGTCGGCCAAAAAACCAAACCCCAAACTGAAAACTTCCGTTTTTAAGAACCACACACTGTTTGGTTTCGGTGTTTTTAGTTTCGGTTTTTCTTACTAAATCGGTTTGGTATCGGTTTTATTTTCGGTTTTTTTTGTTTCCTTAAAATTTACCAACTTGTTAACTTAAAATTAATGACCCATACTTTAATTGGTTTCGTCTATAAATAAAACGAGCAACTAATGTTTTCATATCACTCTTAACAACATGTTCATCATTTAACATGTTCACCATTCAAATCAAAAACGTCTTCGTCTCTTTTGTTGTTAACCTATCCTCGTTGAGGATTTGAGGTGCATAGCTAAAAAGAAACAAGATAGTTAGTTTATACATAGAAAATATAAATTACATAAGCAACACTCGTTAACAACAAATACCTCCACTAACTAAATTACTAGTAATAACTATGACGAGTTTCAGAAATTAAAATAAAAGAAGAATGAATTAAGATATTAGGCCACAATTGCGTTAACAACAAATACTTCACTAATTTAATTATTAGTAATAACTATGACGAGTTTCAGAAATTAAAATAAAAGAAGAATGAATTAAGATATTAGGCCACAAGTTAGAATCAACATCCTTGTTTTTCTAGTTTATATGCAAACGTTTTATACGTAATATATAACAGACTTCTAACAATAATGACGTAAACCATAGTTGGGTTAAGAAAACAAAAGTGATTATTAGATTATTACATAATATTCATGGCCAAAACTCAGTCATCATTATGTATACAAATCAATTACTATTAATGAGAATAAATAACAAGTGATAACTAATCAGCTACTACTTGCATTACAATAAATCTAATTAAACATAAAATCACTAATAAGTTTAAATATAAAATAAAAGAAATCAACATATAATTGGTATATTTATTTTAATTACATACTAATAAGCTATGAGTAAAAAGAAATAAAATGTTCATGATTTATGATCAGACAAATAGTAGTATTATTTGTCAAAAAAATCTTCAATTGAGATATTAAAATCTTTGTTATAAATAGTTTAACATCAATGCTTTTTATATAAATATTTTTGTAAAATTTAAAAGATATATAATGGTAGGGCGGGGCGGTTTTTTCGATTCGGTTTTTTGTATGCAACCAAAACCACCCCAAACATTCGGTTTTTTAAAAATCAAAACCGTTCACATCGGTTTTTCAAATGGTTCGATTTTTTGATGTGGGGTTTTCAGTTTTTCGATTTCGATTCGGTTTTTTTATTTTTGTGCTCACCTCTATTATTAGTATTTTACTACTATTTTATTAATATTTAATTTTTTTATTATATATTATTTTTTAATTTTTATTTACGAGTTTCATTTATTTTTATTAATTTTGAATTTTAAGTTTTTTAATTTATATTCTATTTGTTTATTATTATTATATGATTATTATTATTAATTAATATTTATTATTATTATCTATTATTAATATTTATTATTATTACTAAATAAATAAATAATTAAATAAATAAAATAATAAAAGTATAATTATTTAAAAAAAACGATTTTATAATAGAAATAATTCTATTTATAATTATAATAACAGTTATTATTATTATTTATAGAAAAATAAATAATAATAATATAATTATTTTATTATCATTTTATTAATATTTAATCTTTTATTTATTTATTTATTTTATTAAATTTTTTTATTTATTTTTATTAGTTTTTATTTTTTTATTTTTATTATTTATATTTTATTTGTTTATTATTATTATTATATTATTATTATATAATTAATATTTATTAATATTTTTATTAATATTAATATTATACTATAACTATATTAAAACAGATTAACAATAATAACAATCATTAATATTATTATTATTTTTATATTATTTTAATCATTACGAAGTACTTTTTATTTACTTTTTAAGTTTTATACAATATAATTTGAATTACGTTACGTTTAGATTGAACCAAACACATCAACAGATTTAATTAATACAATTACATTACATTACAATTTTTTTAAGTAAAATTATATCAAATTACAATTCTTTCGTAAAATTATAATTCCTTTAAAAACATTTTGTGAACCAAACAACCCATAAGAATATCTTAGAGCATCTACAATGCATCAAGACTTTAAGACTTGATACTTTTTATATCATTAATGCTAAGATCATTTACTAACTAAAACTTTTGCAGAAGACTTGGTAGTCACCAAGTCTTTCTAAAAAACATCTAAAAAAGCTATTGTTACAATAGAAAAAACTACTAAACAATTTTATAAAATTGTAAAAGATTTTTAATGACTTTTACCATTATAGTTGCTCTTAGCGATAATTATTTCATGTGTCTCATTTAAGAAGTTTCACTTTGATGTTTACCAAATATGTTCATTTCAGAAAGGGTATCAAAATCTAAGTTGGTAATGTATTTAATTGGTGGTTGTACCTTTTGTCTAAAATTCAAGTATCCATCTTACATTTTTGGGTCGCGTCTCTATCTACTTCAAATGCATCTCAAACTCACCTTCAATTCGGTTGATCAAGTGGTTAATTTGTCAGACTCGCACGTCAAGGTAGTATCGTTCACCCGTGTACCATTATATGTGTATGAAAAGATCGGTCTGCATATCGCAAGTGGTACTTACAAAAATGTTGATTGATCACACTAATGCACTTTAAACAAAACAAACAATTTGAAATTGTTTTTATGTTTTGCTAGTTTTAATAAAGTACCATTGTTAAAAAAAATAACAACCTTTGATTTAAGACATTATACTAAATTTAATGGCTTATAGTCACATGTCAGATTATAACACCGTCTCCAAAGAAAGGAAAGTTTATGACTTATCCTCATCAACGGGAAATTAATTTTTCTCGGTTATGGGTTTATATTAAAACATCCAAAGTTTTAAGCTCATGAACTCAAGGAAAATATTCATTTATGTACATTTTTCCTCAACAACGGGAAATTCAGTTTTCTCGGGTTTGAGCACAATTTCTCAAGGTATTTCAAAACTGTGTGCTCATACACTCCCCATCTTAATTAGAATTTATTTTTGAGGGGGAGTACAAACTTTCGTGCAACATTATTCTCTCCATGTTTCATCACAAGTTTCACAAAAATTTCAATCTCATGCAATTTTTGAGGGGGAGGATAGTGATTAAAATGTGTCATCTTGGATAAGATCTTCGATATAAGTGTTTTATCTTCCTAATATGTGCAAATTTTTTTCCTTTTATGATGCACATATGTAGGGGGAGCGTTTTGGTGATATAGAAAACTTTCAAGGTGTAAACATTGATTTCATCAACACTTGATTGCTTTTTCAACAGATTTTTCTGGTTACGATATCTATACCATCAACACATTAATTCACGAGGGTATTGGTGTCAAAAGGTGGTTAGGTATTCGTCCTATGATCCAACCAGAACCGGAGGGATCTTCCCAGGGACAATCCATTAGAATTTAGATGTTCTTAGGAAAGATGGAGCAGTTGTGTGTACGGGAAAACTGCCGACTAATGACTTAAGCTAGCACTGGAACAATCACAACAAGGTACTAGTTATGACGTCTTGGTAAGCATTGAAGGGGTTGAAGAATGAAAAAGAAATGTAAGGATAAATGGTGAAAAGAAAACAGCCCTCCATACAACTTAGGCAGAAATCGGGTCAATACATCTACTATCAGAATCAAGTTGATAATTTCTGGTATTGAAGACAAAGCATCATGGACCCAGTGATGCAATGCACAACCCTTCCCAACCTACTCAAGCTTCTCTCAAAAGATGTTTGTTTTATTGTCACGGAGTTCAACTCATTTCTATCAACTTTCTCACTCCGAGATAGTAGATATTGAATAGGTGGCAGTCTGCTCCAGCCTCCGATCACCAAATAAACGTGCACTTATAGAGTCTAGAGCCAACGAGATTCATCAAAAAATCTCATTAGGACACTTATTCCATATATCAATTGTTGTTCATCACTAGAACACAAGCGATAATTTATAGAGTCCTACGCTCTATCCTTGTGATATTTCCAGAACACTCAAAGTGATACTCATTGGTATTCACAGTGATGAATGGAAATCCTTCTAGTGTTAACATCAAACATCACTGCGGTAGGTCATATGTAAGATTCACTTGAATTGAACATATGCTAACTGGAAAGCAACAGTGGTTTGATTCTTTTGTGATTCAAACTCGTTCCAGGTCTCGACGCAATATCTTTATGATCTTGCTAAAATATTCAGAGTAATACTCCTCAGTATTTACAGTGACGAATGGAAATCCTTCCAGTGTCATCATCAGACACACTACGGTAGGTGACTTGTGAGACTCCATATGAATCTAACTTGTGTCAACTGGAAAGCAACAATGGTTTGATTCTTAATTGATTCAAACTTGTTCCAGGAAATTGAATTGACGACTTAATCAGCAAAATAAAACCGCATGATTCACTCCTTACTTTGAAGTATCTTTCGACATATTCAAGTATTGAGAACGGATACCACAGCCGGAAACCCTGTCAAGGAAGTTCTTTGAACTTACCTAATCACAGGTACAATATTCGTACTGTATAACGGGAAACTGGAGGAATGCAAACGGTGGCGTAACCTCAAGAGTCGTATTTCAAGACCACATGCTCATGTAAAAGAAGAAAGCTCAAGAACATCTAAAGACAAAGACTTCCGCTACTCTGATGTTCAAGGGAGATTGTTAACAAGCTTTCATATCAAATCAAAGTTTGAGTATGTGGGGAATGACACAAGAACACAAGATGGCAAAGTTTTAAGATCAAGTCAGGGTAAAAATCAAAGATCCAAGATCACAAGTCATGAAAGGAACTATGAAAGAACTCTCAAGACAACGAGCTTCAAAGTCAACAATACCAAAGACGTGAAGTCACATATTACCTGACCACCCGTTAGGGGGAGATTGTTAGCCGTATTTAAAGTGATGGTCATATAATATACCGTTGCGAAACTCGTGGAAAATGCTACATAATGGTGTTGAGAGTTCTAGTATAATGTTTGGTATGTAACGGGAATTAGTCCCGAACACACAAATGAGGAAGGATGTAGTATAAAAGGCACTAAACACCTCATTTGTGTGTGTGTGTCTTCCATTTCATAGATTGTAGAGAGAGAAACATATGTCTTTCTCTCACTAGGAATTCACAACCATTTTTGTTCTTCTCTTTTATTCATCTTAATCTAATCTTTCTTTTTGGTTTATTCCATGATGTTATTCGTATTGGGTTAAGTCGTGTGCATAAGTTCTACACCTATTATATGAGAGTTGATTGAGACACTTAATGTACAAATAGTTCAAGCAGTTTATATATACAGTATAACCGGTTAATGCATGCTTTTGAATGTTACAATCAATTATTAGAGTGTGCAAATAAGTAGCCCTATTAAATATGGGAGTTGATTTGTTTTAGTAGTGGATACATTTAAAAAAAAAAAGGAAATATATTAGTGTCTTTACAAAATCAATAATAGTATGGGAAATAATAAAGTAAAGGGGTGGTTATTGGTACACCCCTTGAATGGATTCTAATACACCCCTTAACTTTTTGTTTTTCTTATTTTTTTTAATTTTTATAATTTTGTTTTTGTTACTGTATAAAACTATAAAACAGAAAGTGCGGAATATAAAATATAAAGTTTAACATGTCAAAAACAGTAAACTGTCAAAAAATACGGAACAGATTCTGACAGAAAACTGTGTTGTATAGTAAAAGAGGGACAAAAGAGAAATATTAAAAGTACTTTTTTTGTACTTTTGGAGGCTAAGGGGTATTAGTAACATCACCCAAAATAAATTGTAGATCGAATAGCTTGATTTCAAAATATTGCAACGGACAAAAATTCTAGTGTTGTTATACATGTGAAGGTGGGACATGTAACAGCTGGTGTTTGGTGATTGCTCGCCGCCTCGTGCATGTGACGAGGAACATTGTCCAAATTACAACAAGTTATTGTCCAAATAAGAAACATGTCAAGGTATCGTGGTCTGAGTTGTAACATATCCTCATAATTACTTCTCTTTTTTGCGAGTCACCGTCAAGGCTACAAGGTATAATGTTTATTGATTTTTAAGATTTGTAAGTGGATGTGTATATCCATCCCAGCAGCTTCAAAAATAGGTGATCAACACAAGAGGTAAAAAAATAAAAATGAGTACTTGACTCGAGATATGTGTGATGTTGGAAAAAAAGACCAACAAGCAATTCAACCAGAATATTTTTGTGTTTTTCTTGATCACCCAAGCCCAAAACATTATACAGCGAGATTAGAACATAAAGTCTCTATGAAATTAATCTACTATACTCTCGTTGTCGTCCTAAAATTATAATCCAGTTTAATATTTTGAAACGTTTTAAATTAATAATCTAACTTCAAAAAATATATATATAGATTAAATTTATCATATTATTTTTACTCGAAAGTATTATTACAAATAATAAAAAATTATAAATTAATTGGTTAAAAATAAAATTGTCATTGTGTAAAAAGTAAGGCGAAAAATCTAAAATAATTATATTTTAATTAAACTGCGTGTTTTTTTGTCGTCGAACAATAATTATGGAACGGAAGGAGTACTATATTAGCATAGTACCTGCAAAATGCAACGACGGATACCTATTAACTATTTTTCAATCAAATTAATTTTAAAGTGTAAAATTTTTTTATGTCAAAATAAATCTGACTAATTGGAAATGAAAAAAAAAAAAGAACAAAACATTCATAAAAATTTATCAAAATATATGTTAGTTAAAAACACAAAATTTTAAAAGACATGATGAAATTAGATGATAAAGAATAAAAAATAAAAAATATTTTAATTTAAAAATAGATGTGATTCTATTATAAGTTGTTAAAAAAGTTCTTACAAGAGTTGTTATAAAAAAGGTAGGTGGTGAAGATTACAACTTAGGTTTAAATTAAAAATGATATATAATGGTTGAGATTTGTTTTATTGATCTTAATTTTTTATTTTGAATTAAAATGAGAATATACATTTTTCATATCTATATTCCTTATAAAGGAACAATCATAATGTTGAAAAACTGAGGAAAATTAAGACCTTTTCCTATCTATGAAAACATTGTTTAATGAAGGCAATATTCAATTTCTCTGCTATGGTCTTTAATACATTTATTCCGAAAATATTTTTATATAAGGAAATGATTTGATTTTTGAAAAACTTGAAACATCCTGCTCACACACAATAAACAAACAAACCCTCATTTACTTCGATCTCTTATGTCTCTCTATATAAACCTAAAACACTTTTTCGTCCTACACTAACCTACATTCACAAACTAAATCTGCCGCCTACACGATCAACAACATGTGTTGGCACCACCATCGCCACCATTCTGCATGGTTTAGGTGTTGTTGGCCGGTTGTTTTTGATTGGGTGGATTTGGGTGGTGGTTTTACTGTATACTTGTTGTTGATTTATGAAAAGAAAGTATTCAACTCTTTAATGAAACGTATTGCTGTACAACACAACAGATAACCAATACATTTCTATCTCTAAAAAAATACACAAGTAAACAACCAGCACATCTCATTCTCCAAGATAAAACATTCAAATGATATCTCATATCTCATCTTACACGCTCTCCCTCGACTCTATTTTTTTCTCATGCTTCGTTGTCACTTGTTGCTTCAGTGCCACCATTCAATGTGTGTGACGATGGTGATGGGTGCGTGATGATGGTGAGTAAAGTAGTGTTGTCGATGGTGTGTGACGGGTGATGTTTAGCATTCTTTGATCTTTATCAATATCTTTGAACCAAGTTTTTCTAAGTTAGATCTACAATATATTTGGCATTCTTTAGGGTTTAGTGCAATCTCAGTGATGAAGTATAGTAGTGTTGGGCCTGCTCCATTTCGTGTAAAAGATACGATGATGAAGCTAGCTACTCAAAGCTAACCAATGATTTTGATACTCTTAACGTTGATGCTAATGTTGGATTGAATCAATGGGTTTGTTTTTAGTTTTTAATTTTCAATTGTTTTAATTTGACATAATTTACCCTTAATTTATTACTCCGTATATGTGGATTTTATTAAACGAAAAATAGATTCTAGGTTTGTAATTATTTTGTTTTTTTGCATTGTTGATTATTGCGTATTTACTATTTTGAAGCGGGTATAAGTTTTTTTGATTAGCTTTGTTCGTATTGTTTGGTCAAAGTATTTGTAAATGAATTGTTAGAATAAGCAGTAATGAGGGGTTCTGGTTTGGCTTATTGCATTCATTTATTCTCATAATGTAATTGTTGTATACTATGCAGGCCGAGACATCTTGGGAATGGTTAAGGGTGTAACTCTTAATGCTTACTTAAGGCTGTCACAACAACAAACTTTTTTGAGGAGTTGGTTTGATGGGTTTTTTAAGAAAGGCGATGACTGTCAAAATACTCAAAGTGTTTCAGATATAGCGTATAAGAGCTTTTGTTAGGCAGACGGTGGTTGAGCCCCAGTTGCAAATAACGGTGTGCAGCTACCCGAACTGCATATAGTTATATTTTATGAATCAATATGTGCACGTGAAGAGGTATCTTGTGGCGTCTATTTTTTTAATTATAATTGGTGTTTTTGCCCTTATATACCTTATAAATAGATATGCAGTCGTCTAACTTTTTTCTGTACTTCTAAAACATAATGCATAATAAAACGCAAAAGAAGCAAAATCCGACTGCCTTTTCCTGAACTGCGTACTTCAGTTTGCCTTTGTTAACTGATTATAATGTGAAGCATAAGTAGAAACAGTGGGTAATCACAAACACCCTTTAAGTGTTATAAGTAACATATATAAGTCGTAATGACCATATTACTAAAAACATGTTTACAGCAGAAATACACTTACTACTTGGCCTATATACACAGTTTCATAGTATTACTTAACGTGTGAATGATTTATATTATTACACTGAAACACATCCAAACAAAGATATAATGACAAAACTTATGTAGATATGGTTTTTCTTTGGTTGAATAAAGCCTACCTTGCTTATATTGTTTTGTAACATGAATGATGAGTTAAACTTAGAAACAAATCAGTAGTCACTTTTACAGTGGGTATAGGTCTTGCCATAGGTGGGTATGGGTGGTGAAACAGAGGCTGGAACAAATGGGTTTAGGGGCGTATGTGTCTACGGGTCAGACTTGAATCGAAAAAGTTGAAGACATATGTCTTTACAGAATATCATAGTTTTTAATTTACATGCCTAAGAATAAACTGTGTCTTAGGTTTTCTGATTGCATTCTGGTGATTGCATTTTGCCCTCCTACATGCCTGGTGCTTGCTACTGCCCGAACATAAACCCGCACAAAAAAGAAAAGAAACGAAAGCGCTATGCTCAGGTTATAGTTGCATCAGACATAGTGTAATATATCCTCATTGCCGCAAAAAAAACCCATCAGTCTTCTCCTCGTATTCTGAAATTGAGTAGTCAAATATGACAACAAACCATAGCAGTAGAGAAACTATGAACAAAAAAGACCACTGTAGAGAAAGCAGGTATGGCAACAAACCATCAGCAGTGGAGAAACTATGAACCAAAAAGACCACTGATGTCCGGACTGTCATCCGAAGCCAAGAAGGAAAAAACCAAGTAACGAAAATGCCCACAACAATATTCTGCTGCACTCTTTTGTAACAACCGCGTACACTTATGCATTTACTATTAGGGAGTAAATGAAAACTACTAGAAGTGGTATAATGTCAATGTATAATGTCAATGTATTAGTCACAAGTAATGCGTTACATATCTACGGCTACTCATTTTGGCCTTACAAACATTGAAAACAAAACACCGTGGCGAAGCACACGTACAATGAGGATATATTACAAAAGGCGTATTATCCAATTTATGATCTTTATTCGAACTTTATTATGATTATTAATAGAGCTTAAGGTCAAAAAGTTTTAAATGTGAGTGTTTATTTGTCGGACTTTGTTTCTTAAACGACCGAGTTTGTGTTGCATTGTCTAAAATGATATTATGTAAAACCACAAAGGTATTGGTGAATGCAGTCAAAGATTTTGGTCAATGAGAAGTCTACACATCAAATGTCTGGTATAACAAAGTTTTACGTGATAATATGTACAAGATATAACTTAGAAGTACACAGGCTGTATTAGTGAAGTACACATGTAGTATTAGTTTAAGGAAGTCAAAGAGGATTCCATGTTCTTGAACGTTACACGAAACATTTAGCACAATATTGTATATCGTTCATTATCTAACGCTAGAAAATCTCGCCGCTATGCGCGGGGTACTCGCCTAGTAATATATATAGATATAGATTTAGATATAAATGTAAATGATCTAGTTTCTAGATTAAGTGTGAAGTTCTAATGACAGAATTGAATCAGTACATCGGCTAAACTAAACTATGAAGATCAAGAGTTTTCGAGTTTCAACATTGGTGCAAGTATAAAGTTAAAACCAAAAGAAAAATAAATAGTTTCTAAAAATAAATTCGAAATTATTAATGAGTATACATATCAGTAAAGGGATTAGCTAAAATACCTTGCATTATATTTCATACTAGCTTAAAAACCCGCCTAACGTTGGGTTTAGTTTAAACAGTGATTTTCGTAAAAAGAAATAAGAAGATATGTATATTAAAAGCATGAAACGGGTTCGCGTAATATATGAAAACATTGATATAAAGAACATGAAGTATTCGATAAGCAAGTAAAATTTTTAACAATAATAAAAGTAGTCTTCAATCCTTTATGGTCTTCAAGCATGTCGTATGTACCGCCAATGTGTTTATAATAATCACATAATCGTTTCATTAACCGTCTTGCTAGTTTCATAAATTGAACATTCGCTATAGTTTACTTTACTTCCATCTCTGATATGATTCAACTCTACTAAAATTATGGGTGATTTAAAGCAACCTAAATGTAAGACTTGAACCTTCTACCATTTTCGTTCTTAGTTAAAATTTATTAGACCATCCTATAATGAGGAAAACGGATGTATTCACTTTTGAATATTATAACAATCGACTTAGAACCGTAACTACATATAACATTTCTCTTTAAATTCATAACTTCCCTATAATTTAGGGAAATAGTTAAATAAATATAAAAATTTAAAATATTTTAATACACGCAAAATCAACTAATGAAATCCCGAGATACATGGGTCTCACTTAACACTATCCATAGACGAAATCAAATCTGTGAACACTGCGATACCAAGTTTATTGTTTCAACATCAATGACCTGGTCTAAAAAAACTTGCATATGTATATTAGGAGCGGAAAATTTAAAAACCTCAATAGCACATGTCATTAATATGCTAAAACTGTCATGGGTTTGAAACCCTCAATGGCACATGAGTCTACCGTTGTTCATGTCGGCTACCAAAAGAACTTGACTACTATCCACTCGAATTCAATCGTTTCAGCTACGGTAAGAACATGACGACTTTCAACTCACATTGAATCATCATCTACTATCGACTCGAATACAACCATTGCTATCAAAAGTTGCATAACATACAAGAAATTAGTAACACTAAATGGGTCAAATGGCAAAAAATTATCTAGAAAACATAATCGTTTCATTAACCGTCTTGCTACCATCTAAAATTATGGGTGATTTAAAACGTGTATTAAGGTAAGACTTGAACCTTCTACCATCTTCGTTCTTAATTAAAATTCTCAGACCATCATATAATGAGGAAAACGGATGTATTCACTTTTTCATATTATAACAATCGACTTATAACCGTAACTACATATAACATTTATGTTTAAATTCATAACTTCCCTATAATTTAGGGAAATAGTTAAATAATTAAACTTTTTAAAGTATTTTAATACACACAAAATCAACTAATGAAATCCCGAGATCCTAAATTTATTGTTTCAACATCAATGACCTGGTCTAAAAAAACTTGCATATGTATATTAGGAGCGGAAAATTAAAAAACCTCAATAGCACATGTCATTAATATGCTAAAACTGTCATGGGTTTGAAACCCTTAATGGCACATGAGTATACCGTTGTTCATGTCGGCTACCAAAAGAACTTGACTACTATCCACTCGAATTCAATCGTTTAAGCTACAGTAAGAACATGACGACTATCAACTCACACTGAATCATCATCAACTATCGACTCGAATACAATCATTGCTATCAAAACCTGCATAACATACAAGAAATTAGCAACACTATGTCAAATGGCAAAAAATTATCTTTAAGAACCTATATCAGTCTTTGTGATCTTGATTGATATTTCTAAAGTATATATACATATTATGGTCAATAATGATGTCAATGACACAACTTACATGCTGTAAAAACAACATACAAACCTGCTATCCAAATCAACATATAAAATATGTAAAAAAAATCATGAGCAACAACAATATGTGTTCTATCATTGACATCTCCTTGCTCATCCTTCTGTTTTTGTTGTTGTTCTTAATTTGATTCGTCCGTTATTGATGGTTCGGACGAATCTTGAATTGTGATAACCCGAACCCGAGGTCATTATTTAATTATTTTACGAATAATTTTGAAGTTTTGATGAGCTTGAATGCTATGACGGTTGATGGTTTAATTTAAAACCAATGTTGGAGGTCTTATTTTTATCATTTTACTAATAGAGAGGATTATTAGTGATCACGATATCGACGGATGCCCGAGATTTTATGTTTTATTATTTGTTGTTTCGATGTTTATATTTTGACGTTTTTATTATAATTGCGTATTAAGTCGAACCGGGATCATATTATTATCATATTTTGAGTGCGTTTTAACTTTTGAAAAGTATTTTTACGAAACCCGAGCCTCGTAAATATTTTCAAAATAGACAATTTACATTTTCTACCTTTTAAACTATTTTATTGCATTTGGGACCAAACCTATCACAAATTGGCAAGAAAGATCCCTCCACCCATCATATATAAGGCTTTCACCTACTACCACAAACAAAAAAACACATAGTTATAAAAAATTCATCTCACTCTCTTTCTCTCTTGTCTTTGCCGCCACCCCGTTCAACCAAAATTCCTTGATCATCAATTTTCTACTTGAAATCGTTAAACACTAATCAATATCCCATCTTGGATATTTGATTAGGATCATTTTGGTATAATTTTTATACACATGCAACAACTTTTAAAATTTTGATATGATCCATGCTTGTTTGATCTATTTTCATGAAGTGAAATTGTTGTTAGTGTTGTTATAAATAAGTTTTGAGTATTGCATGTTTAAATTTTTGAGTGGGTAATTTTTGGATGATCATTCAAGGGTGTTAGAGGTTAGATGACTTGTTTAGGATGATATTAGTATGATATTAGGGATAGGAGATTGAGAAAAATGGGTTGAAAAATTGATTTAGTGTGATTTTTAAAGAGGTGTTTTAGAACAGTAGGAAAAATGTAATTTTTGGGTATCTTACTGTTTGAAAATGGTTAAACTAATAGGATAGGGTTGTATAGAATTTCGTTAGCTTCTATTTGATATAAAGTAGAGCTTCTAGCTCCAAACGAGCGAGAAGTTATGATGATTTGATTATTCGTGTACCGGGAGACGAGTATCGGCACGACATGTAGTTGTTGTCGATATTTGGATCGAATCTCGGGGACAATAGAATGAGATGTAAAAATGGTCAAGGTCTGATGTTAGGTTCTAAACCTAGGTTTGTGAGTCTATTTTCAAACTCAAGTGTCGGATTTATAAACGGGATTATTTAGAATGGTCAAAATGGTTGTATGAGTCGGTGACGTAAAACTTTCCGGTTTTTGTAGCTCAAAGATGTGTCGGGCAGGCAACTTTAAAAGTAAAATCTTTTGATGGGCTTTTAAGAGGCCTTTCTATATATAGTAAGTGAGATCTCTAAGTAGTATCATAAATATTTGACATGTTTATGTGGGGTAAATGAGCTCGTACATTTGGTATGTACCGGCAGATTTTTATCGAAAGAATAAACTAATAGAGTAAACATATAGAGGGAAGTAATAGTATCACTTGTATTGTTTACTTTCGGGTTTGTCGTAATATTATGATTTTGATTTTGATGTTATTATGTATGAGTTATATTCGAGTCTATTATTAATGAACGCGCCTTATTTGATAGGTTGCGGTTTTTTGTGTTTATCGGACATCAACAATCGTCGAAGGTCGACTTGCTACTGCTATTACTCAAGGTGAGTCTATAGCCTCGCTTTATACTTGTTTTGAATGATTTTAAAACCCGTGAAGGGGTTACATGCTATTTGAAAATAAAATGAACACAAGTCATGAATGATTGTTTGGACCTGAATGTTACCTTATGTTGCCTGATGTTGCCTTGAATTGTATAAGTACCTAAATTGCAGTTAACTATGTTCTGACTTGATGTTATGAGTTAGGAATAGCCGCTTATTCAAATAATAGTACTATTGGGCTGACGACCCCTATCTGAGACCAGGGCTTTACGTTGAGTAACCTCTGGGAAGGATAATTTACGAAAATAAGAATGTGGTATACTTGCAAATACCCTAGTAGGGGCACTTGAATTTATCTAGTCATGCCGGCTTTAGACGTGGTGACTAAGTTAAGGGGTCAGTGTCATGAGCTTAATACAATTCTCTAGCTATTTCTATATGCCAGAATGCCTGATTAATATATTGTATACGTAGCAATTCTATTAAATGATCATGATTGATTTTTCTCTTGTGTTCAAATGATGATTTGATAAACCTATAGACTTGCTCAACCGTTGTGTTGATGATTTTAAGCATGTATTTCAGGTGATTGAAGTTGATGAATGGCGGAGCTTGCTGGAGAAGGATTGCGGGTTGCTTTTGTGGTGATTTGGTCTAAAACGGATTTCTTTCCCTTTTGTCATAAAATTTATAATGTATGGTCATGTATTTTGGTAAAAATGGTTGTTGATTGGTTGAGAACTTTGGGGGACCTAAATGCTACTCTGATATTTCTAAAATTGTTTTACTTGGGATCGAAGGTTTTAGACAATGGTTAAATTATATCCTTTTATATTTCAAATGTATCATTTTGAGATCGTTTAAAGTGTTTTGTGTAACGATGTTTGTGTTTAGCAGCCAAATGTGTATTTTCGCTGTGTAGTGTAATTTGGGGGTGTTTAAAGATTGGCAATCAAAGCTTTTAGTTAAAGCGAATTAGGTCGATTTTGAAAAATGTCCTAAAGTATAACTTTGGTGTCGAATTTTTTTACAAAAGCAAGCAACTTCTCCGTAAGGCTCCAGTAAGATTATTAGTTTTGTATTGTTTCATAGTTAGATGTATCCCTTAAAACTGAAACGATTTTTAGAGTATTTATTAAGTAAATACCTTGATGATGTATTGATGTTGTTGAAAGTACGTTGAGTACTTGTTATCGTAATTTTCTTTATGCAATGCATATGTATATAATTTTGAATAATGACCTTATGTATTGCCGAGGGGCTAGGACAGTAGACCAGATGATAAATGATTTTACAACTGATTTCTTGCGACTTGTATATGGAATGAGAAAGTTTGATCGGTTGATGTATGAGAGATACGTGGTTGAAACTCGTGTGATTAGAAGGTTGATGTGAAAGAAAAGTTGTTTCAAAGGTTGTATTTGGTATGTAGAGATTTGAGTTTGTTAGGACTTGGAAGATAGATGAGATTGCTAGTCTTAGGTCGATTGTGATGAATTTGTGTGTTTGAATTGAAAGGTTTAAAGAGAAGTAGGTAAGGTTTGAAAGGATGAGTAAGTGGGAGTCTCATGTGAGATCAATTCTGAGTCAAGCTTGGAAGTTTAGGAATATTGAAAGTCGTACTGAGATTTTCCTGGTGATTAATCTGCCTTGTAGGGGTGAGTATTTGAATTTTGAGAGTGAGCTTTAGGGATTCGACTTTGAAGTGCGAAAGGGGAAATAGACGAGTGTGATGAAGCTGACAGTAATGATAAGAAGGATGAGGAGTTGGTGTCTAAGGAACTAATCGCGTGATGGATTTCTTTATATCTTATTTTCTTTTTGTGATCGAACTTATTTAAACCTTGTGTCGTAGCATTGTGATGGAACTTATTATCTTTTAAGTTTGTTCGGTAAATGATGGTAGTGACAGACATTGCCACTATCTTGTTGAATCCTCAACTCAATCTGAAATACCCTCATGATCTATGACGTGTCTTTATTAACCCTTTTGAGTTTTTGTTGATAAACCATTGTAATTTGTGTTGTTAGTACATGTACTATCCATGAGATGTCCTGATAAAGAAATCATTCTTTTATCTTGATGTGTATACTTATCATGTTTCTTTCTTCTGTGATAATAGAAGAAGAAGTAGGGGAATCATATTTCTGTCATTAGTGGATCACCACGTGACTAAGTGTCTTTAAACATGTCACCAAAGCTAACAACTGCTACTGTGAACACTATGATCGAACGAGCTATTGCTAGAGCACTTGAAGCTGATTGTGCTGCAGGGAATCAAGATGCCGGAGTTAGTTGTGCTGGAGATAATGGTGCTAAAGTTGATGTTGCTGAGAATAAAGATGATGCTGCTGAGAATAATGATGATGCTGTTGATCCAGATGGTAGTGTTGTTGTTGTTCTACAAGTTTCAAGAGCATGTATATATGCTAGTTTCACGAGATGCGGTCCTACGCAGTTTTGTGGTACTGGTGGTGCATTAGAATTGCATAGGTGGATTGATAAGAAAGAGAGTATTTTTGAGATTAGCGGGTGTTCAGAAACTAATAAGGTGAAATTTGCTGCTGCTACATTTCAGGATGGTACACTAAGATGGTGGAATAGCCAAGTGACTACTTTAGGATTAGTTGTGGCTAATGGTAGGACCTGGACTATGACTAAATGGACTATTGACTGCTAGGTTTTGCCCTGAGTAGGAACTAGGACAGTTGGTATCTGAATTGAGGCACTTAGTGCTAAGGAACGATGTTATTACTACTTATAATAGGAAATTTTCTTAATTGTAATTGTTATGTCCTGATACTTTTGTGAATGACCATAAGACAAGGAAGCAGTACTGTCACACCCCACCATGGCGGAATATGGGGCGCGACGTATGGATATAATCACAACAATAGCGTGTCTATAGAGTTAACTAAATGAAATAGAAATGTCATAAAAAGGTGACACAATGTCATGACAATATCTTAAATAATGTAGGCGTCTAGGCAAGTAGGTAACAGACCTACCTCTTACCAACGATATTCAAATAACACACATCAAACATATAGGTATCAAACAATTTACTAAATCAAAAGACAAAATAAAATCTAAGAGGAAAGGGATTCCTCCTAATGCAATCCTAGCAGCCTATATACTCTAGCCACTTCTAACATCATCTTGCACAACTACCTCACCTGAAAATGACACTAAAATCTGTCAACATAAAGTTGGTGAGAACATAGGTTTAAGTTATCATCATAAGAAACCTTGACATCCGCTGTAAATAAGTTGAAGAAAAACAATTTATAGTAATGGACCATAAAGTGATAATCATGTTACATGCATCCACAGCAAAACTTAAACCAAGTACCGATCACATCTACAATTCACAAAGCACACTATAAAAATCAAGAAGTATCCCGTCACACACAGAAGAACACACAACACACTATCCGGATCTTTCCCACACCACATGTGGAAGATGAACTATATCCCCGTCGAGATATCTTGCCTCCGAAGAGACGATGCACAAGTACTCAGGACGGATCGTGCCCCGCGAACCAAGAACTCAGGACGGATCGTGCCCCACGAACCAAGAACTCAGAACCAAGAACTCAGGACGGATCGTGCCCCACGCTCCACACACATCACAACTGGTCCCATAGACGCCCATACATCTATGTACCAATCCCAATCATAACACAATCAAGATTCACATATCAGAACACATATCAAAGCACATATGAGAACACATAAGCACGCAAGTCACACAATAGCAGATTTATGTCCACACATTTTAAAACATAGTACTAAATCATGTTAAACAACATTGCAAGAGTCATCTCCATCCCATACTGGAAAAACATTTAAAAACGTAGAAAAATGGGACTATGAACTCACCTGATAGCACAACAAGCTAGCACTCCTGCAAACCTATGAAATCATACACAACACACTTAGCTCAGGTCCTAACACCCAAGTTAAGTAACAACCACGGAGATGAATCTAATTCCCCAATCCTCGCTATCTAGTTCTCACACTACAAGCTATTCTATACGTAAAAATTCAGTTTTTCCCGGTACGGTTTACTAGTCATTAAACGACCACATGAAGTGAACTTAACACCACACATGGATCCTACCCTACTGGATTTATGTTTTTATATGATCTAAGAACTCCAAAAACCAATTTTTCTTTCTACTTACACGTTTAACCCTTTCGTTTAGTCTCTACACCAAAAGTCGATTTCACAAAGCTGATTTTCTGTACATGCTAAATGTTCGATACCAAAAGCCCGACCTAAACACCATAACTTTTATTGAAACCCTCCAGTCCTTTTATATACATTATAAAGAGTTCATAAATTAAAAATCTTTGGCTATCTCATTCGTTTGGTTAGGTTTTGACTCAAATTTCCGAAATCCAAATTTATTCCTAAATTGCGCACTGTTTTTGTAACAATTGTTTGACGACCTTCCCTAACTCTATATTCGACGAATCTTACATTTTGAAAATTAGACTCTCTGAACTTATTTAAAAAAAAAACGCGACCAAAGGTGCTACCAACTGCCCGTAACAGTCAACACAAGACAAACCTAAAAATCATACTGTTTTACACCTTTATGCACTAACCCTCTAAACATCATGAATTATCCTAAATTCTTAACACAAACCCTAAAATCATGAATAAATCTAAATAACTATAATTCTCAGAAATTTAACAAAACCCTAATCATCTCAATGATGGTTAATTAACATTCCAATTATGATTAAATAATAAAAACATGAATTATATTAAGGTTGAATTGATCACTTACCTTGAACAAGAAAAATTAATGAACCCTAATCATAATTTCGACTCCTCTTGATATCCATGGAAGATTTAGACTGATTTTAGGTTTATTTAGGGTTATTAGTCGTTTCTAGGGGTCTAGGGGTGTTTATATAGGTCTTGGTAACCTTCTGGACAAGTTTAGGCCCAATTAGGACTTTTAAATGGTAATTATCCTATTTTTATTAATTTAATATTTAAAATTTCAGCTATGGGACCCATAAATTCGACTCCCCTCTGTGTTTTATCATATTTATACTCTCCCCCTCCTATTTTATGTTTACTTATACTCCTATACACTTTCGGGACCAAACCGGGCACCCTTTGGCTAATTTTTCGACTTTTTACGCGATTTTTGAACTAGCCTTCATTTCTAAAAGTTTCTAAATATAGAAAGTAACTATGAAACTTATCCTAACCATATTATATATACTTAACACATACATACAACGTACGATACGTAAACGAAACCTTATAAAAACGCTACCCGAACTTTTCTGTAGTTCATTTCTAAACTAATTTCATTTTATTTCATTTCCAACTTATACCATGATTTACACATTCATGTGAACTCATGAGCACGAAACAACCCCATCACATCATCATATAACGTACCATGTACTACGTACACAATGTCTAACATCATGATAAAGTCTCAAATATGAACACATAACACACAAACGCACACCAAGCACATGATCAACATCAAACAGTCAAAAGTGACAAATCCAAAATCTAGGGTTGTCACAACATTCCCTCCTAATAGAAATCTCGTCCCGAGATTTACTCCATAAGCTCAAAAAACGTCATTTCACAACCAACTCGCTATCTCTCTCATAAGAACATAACCGGATCATCCGTATGACTACAACAACACCCTCAATGAATATAAGCTCACGACAAATTTTAGGACCCCCAACTTCGGATAAACGATCAAGCCCATGGACAACTAACGGACGTTTACGTGAACGAATTTAAAAATATGAACCAAAACCATGAGACTCCAAAAGATACTCAACATAAAACATGTATCGACTCCCAACGAACCATGGAAACGGACCAATGACACAAGAAGTACCTAGCGACAACCGAAACGTATTACGATCGGTGACATACTATTAAGACCTTGTGCAAAACCAAATTTTACCCCAGAATGGATTTTGTACTGTAATGTATATTAGTTGTTCTAAAACCATGGTATCACATTAGTAATTTATGTAATCATTTGACGAAAAAAATTATATAGTCTCTTCACGAACGATCAATTGTCTAAAGCACACAACACAATATCACGCGTCAACATTGACTCCAGAACCCACATTCTTCATTAATGTAACAATCTCTATGATGGATACATCTGAAATCCTATCCCAAAGCAGCCCTATGTTAGCCTTCTAAGTGTCCACTATCCCAAAATACCCACAATACCCAATACACGAGTTTAAACCATGTTGTCCGAAAATTAATCTTGAACTCGATAGTTGTATAATTAATTTGACCAAGCTACTGACTTCTATTGACAATGTATTCTAAATATTTGAAAAGTACGCTCCGAGTACATAACTTTAGGCTTTTGAATCACCCAAAAAGCTTTAAAAACGAATAAGTTATAACCAAAACGATTTTTACCTAGAATCTGCCCAGACATTAGCGACAGTTTCTGATAGTTTAGCGATGAATTCTGATAATTTAGCGACAGTTTTTGCCTAATCCGATTTAAACAAAAAAAATGATTTTAAACCCAAAAAAAACCCGTTATTAATTACAAAATTCAAGGTCTAATTTGTTTTAATTCCAGAAAATTAAAACTCTCACCCATCATATGATTAATTACTTGATTTAAACATATTTAATTAAATAAGAACAATATTTTAACTAAAGAACAATAACTTTAGGTGATCAAAACCAAAATATTTTTAAAATAAATAAGCCATGCTTATATGTTAAAGAATTTATATTTCACCTTATTTCAAACACGTTTTCGACACTTTACCCTTATTTTATCAACTACCAACAACTATTTTAACTATTTGCAAATTTCATTTCTTTTACCACGTAAGACTCAAAATAAAAGATATCGTTACCCCAAATAAACAAAGACAATGGAATTCTTAAACTATCTCAATAACATTTACGGTAATAGTACCGTACAAACAAACACCTGAAATGAGGACTCGATAAATGTGTTATTACGGAAGTTAAACATCTCGAAGAGGAACGAGCTAGCAAACCATCACAAGAAAACAACCGATAAATAGAAGGGAATTATACATATATAGGCATATGCATACATACACTCAAATCCATCCAACATATATACAAACATGTATTAACCCTCTTTCATGCAACCATACCTAGGAATCCATTGATGTTGTGGTACTTGTGTAACTATGTTGGCCACCATACTTATACAGGTCCCCTTTCACCAATGCACTCCCTCCTATGATGACACTTATAAGAATTAATACTACACATAACACATCGGTCTACCAACTCAAATAAGCACATAGATCCTACAACATATAAGCACATAACCACAACATAAAATAAGATCCAAAATCCATGTATTAAAATAACGTAGCCAATGCACGAAACATATAAACTCGTAATCCAGATGAACCACCGTAGACAAAAATCAAAATTATAAAGAACATGAAAACGTAATTAAACGAAATCCAACAATGACTAGCGTATACGACTATAGTTCTACCCGCACTATTCAAAACTCGAAAAGAAAATAACATGTAGCTAAGTATGAACCATAGTAGTTCATAACCTAACAAATACTGCGAAAATAACATTCAAACGCATCAATTACTATAAAATGCACACATACTCCTATGACACCTATATGCAGGGACCCTTAAGCTATAGACTAGGCTACGCGACTAGGCAACCTAATTCTCTATAACCATTGTCTCTGATACCATTCTGTCACACCCCACCATGGCGGAATATGGGGCGCGACGTATGGATATAATCACAACAATAACATGTCTATAGAGTTAACTAAATGAAATAGAAATGTCATAAAAAGGTGACACAATGTCATGACAATATCTCAAATAATGTAGGCGTCTAGGTAAGTAGGTAACAGGCCTACCTCTTACCAACGATATTCAAATAACACACATCAAACATATAGGTATCAAACAATTTACTAAATCAAAAGACAAAATAAAATCTAAGAGGAAAGGGATTCCTCCTAATGCAATCCTAGCAGCCTCTATACTCTAGCCACTTCTAACATCATCTTGCACAACTACCTCACCTGAAAATGACACTAAAATATGTCGACATAAATTTGGTGAGAACATAGGTTTAAGTTATCTAGAACATCATAAGAAACCTTGACATCCGCTGTAAATAAGTTGAAGAAAAACAATTTATAGTAATGGACCATAATGTGATAATCATGTTACATGCATCCACAACAAAACTTAAACCAAGTACCAATCACATATATAATTCACAAAGCACACTATAACGATCAAGAAGTATCCCGTCACACACACAAGAACACACACCACACTATCCGGATCTTTCCCACACCACCTGTGGAAGATGAACTATATCCCCGTCGAGATATCTTTCCTCCGAAGAGACGATGCACAAGTACTCAGGACGGATCGTGCCCTACGAACCAAGAACTCAGGACGGATCGTGCCCCACGAACCAAGAACTCAGAACCAAGAAATGGGACGGATCGTGCCCCACGCTCCACACACATCACAACTGGTCCCATGGACGCCCATACATCTATGTACTAATCCCAATCATAACACAATCAAGATTCACATATTAAAACACATATCAAAGCACATATGAGAACACATAAGCACGCACGTCACACAATAGCACATTATGTCCACACATTTTAAAACATAGTACTAAATCATGTTAAAGAACATTGCAAGTGTCATCTCAATCCCATACTGGAAAAACATTTAAAAACGTAGCAAAATGGGACTATGAACTCACCTGATAGCACAACAAGCTAGCACTCCTGCAAACCTATAAAATCATACACAACACACTTAGCCAGGTCCTAACACCCAAGTTAATTAACAACCACGGAGATGAATCTAATCCCCCAATCCTCGCTATCTAGTTCTCACACTACAAACTATTCTATACGTAAAAATTCAGTTTTTCCTGGGTTTACTAGTCATTAAACGACCACATGAAGTGAACTTAACACCACACATGGATCCTACCCTACTGGATTTATGTTTTTATATTATCTAAGAACTCCAAAAACCAATTTTTCTTTCTACTTACACGTTTAACCCTTTCGTTTAGTCTCTACACCAAAAGTTGATTTCACAAAGCTGATTTTCTGTACATGCTAAATGTTCGACACCAAAAGCCCGACCTAAACACCATAACTTTTATTAAAAACCTCCAGTCCTTTTATATACATTATAAAGAGTTCTCAAATTAAAAATCTTTGGCTATCTCATTCGTTTGGTTAGGTTTTGACTCAAATTTCCGAAATCCAAATTTATTCCTAAATTGCGCACTGTTTTTGTAACAATTGTTTGACGACCTTCCCTAACTCTATTTTCGACGAATCTTACATTTTTGTAAATTAGACTCTCTGAAATTAATTAAAAAAAACGCGACCAAAGGTGCTACCAACTGCCCATAACAGTCAACACAAGACAAACCTAAAAATCATACTATTTTACACCTTTATGCACTAACCCTCTAAACATCATGAATTATCCATAAATTCTTAACACAAACCCTAAAATCATGAATAAATCTAAATAGCTATAATTCTCAGAAATTTAACAAAACCCTAATCATCTAAATGATGGTTAATTAACATTACAATTATGATTAAATAATAAAAACATGAATTATATTAAGGTTGAATTGATCACTTACCTTGAAACAAGAAAAAATAATGAATCCTAATCATAATTTCGACTCCTCTTGATATCCATAGAAGATTTAGACTGATTTTAGGTTTATTCAGGGTTATTAGTCGTTTCTAGGGGTCTAGGGGTGTTTATATAGGTCTTGGTAACCTTTTGGACAAGTTTAGGCCCAATTAGGACTTTTAAATGGTAATTATCCTATTTTTATTAATTTAATATTTAAAATTTCAGCTATGGGACCCAAAAATTCGACTCCCCTCTGTGTTTTATCATATTTACACTCCCCCTCCTATTTTATGTTTACTTATACTCCTATACACTTTCGGGACCAAACCGGGCACCCTTTTGCTAATTTTTCGACTTTTTACGCGATTTTTGAACTAGCCTTCATTTCTAAACGTTTCTAAATATAGAAAGTAACTATGAAACTTATCCTAACCATATTATATGTACTTAACACATACATACAACGTACGATACGTAAACGAAACCTTATAAAAACGCTACCCGAACTTTTCTGTAGTTCATTTCTAAACTCATTTCATTTCATTTCATTTCCAACTTATACCATGAGTTACACATTCATGTGAACTAATGAGCACGAAACAACCCCATCACATCATCATATAACGTACCATGTACTACGTAAACAATGTCTAACATCATGATAAAGTCTCAAATATGAACACATAACACATAAACGCACACCAAGCACATGATCAACATCAAACAGTCAAAAGTGACAAATCCAAAATCTAGGGTTGTCACAAGTACATTAAAGGATTGCCTAGTAATATCAAGGGTGAGACTATTTATTCAAAACCTAAATCTTTCAATGAAGTTGTTCAGATGACGTATGCTTTAATGGACATGAAAGTGCAAGATAAGAAAGATAGCATTACTGGGAACAATAAGAGAAAGTAGGAATCTGCTCAGTCTAACCAGAATCAAGGTCCGAATTGTGGGGATTACCGTAATAATAATAACCAAAGATAGAACTGAAACCAGTAATTTAACTATGAAAGGAATGAGGGATTCGTGCTGCCACTGTGTCTGGAAGTAGCAAGATAAATCCCAAGTGTGTTTATTGTACTTTATACCATGTAGGTAATTGTCCACATTTGTGACAAGAGTTAGGACAACTTGGTCATAAAGCTGCTAAGTGTAGGACAAGAGGATTAGTCACATGAATTAGTACCCCTGGAATTGTGATATGATTTAGCCGTGGAGAGAAAGGACACAAGCAAGGGAATTGTCCAAGGAAAGGAAATTTACAAGATAGGAAAGCTGCCGCTCTAGCTTACTTATTAGATGATGCTGACAAACCTTAAGGTTTGAACGTTGCAAATGGTATATTCTTATTTGATGTTCTTAATGTTAGTATGTTGTTTGATTTCATATCAGATAGAAACTGTAGAAATGTAAAGATTCAATTGTTTTATCAATGGAGAATTAGTAAGATTCACAATTAACTATGATGTGGAGTTAACCGATGGAAAGGTTGCTAGTGTTGGTTCTATACTAAGAGTGTGTTCCTTGAATTTAGTAAAGTAGATGTTTAATAACGGCTAGGGATGGCAACGGGTCGGGTTCGGGTCGGGTTTTAATGAACCCGTACCCGCACCCGTTTATAATATCCACACCCGCATCCGCCCCAATACCCGATGGGTACCCGATGGGTACCCGATTACTATTACCTAACGGGTTTTTGGTTTTTACCCGCGGGTATCGGGTATCCACAATTAAATTTCTATGGACATAATTATACGTATAAAGTTAAAAAAACCAATAAAAAACAATCAAAATACCCTAATATAATTTTTTAAGTTCTTATAAGATGAATAAATACTAATTCAATATCATATCATGCGATTTAATGTATCGAATAAATCATTGTTTTATTTAAAGTTACAAAATCGAAATATGCTTGATCACAAACATTTTAATACATACAAAATGTAACTAATATAAGCATTTCATTTGTTTAATAATCTTCGTCTACTATTTCGCACAAATTTAAAAATTATATAAAATAACAATAAACGATATGTATTTTTGTAAACGGGTACGTATACGGGTAAACGGGGCGGGTATTACTAAAACCCGAACCCGAACCCGAACCCGTACCCGCGAAAAATAAAATATCCCAACCCGAACCCGCATCCAAACCCGCCAACCCGAATCCGAACCCGACCCAATCGGTTCGGGTTTCGGTTTTCTCCATCGGTTTCAGGTGCTTTTGCCATCCTAGATAACGGCTTGATGCTCATAAAGTTGGGATTCTTAGATGTAGATTATTGGTATGAATTGGTTGGTTGTGCGTGGTGCTGATGTTTGAGCTTGAACCAATCTCCACTATAAATAGATAGTTGTTGGTTTAGATTTAGCTGAGAAGCTGAGTATTGACTGTGAAAGGTGATGAGTGAACTTTCCATTTGGGAAGTATGTCTTGTTTAAAAATGAGGAAGTATGCGGAAGAGGGATGTGATGTATTTCTAGCTCAGGTAATTAGTGATAGGGTAGTTGAGGAGAAGTTGGGAGATCTGTTAATGATTCGAGAGTATTCTGAGGTTTTTCCTGAACTTTTACAGAGTTGTTGCCGTCTTGTGAAGTGTAGATTCATGTCGATTGAGTGTTGTGGGCGATAGGTGTAGTGCTCCTGCGTTTCGTTGTGTAGTGCTTCTGCGTTTCGTTAACTAGTATTTGTACGCCTTATCATTTGGAACCGCCAGGGTAGAATGAGTTATACGGTCAACTGCAAGGATAGATGAACAAGGGATGTATTAGATTAAGTTTCGTTGCATTAGTGATTGCCTGTGTTATTTGTCAAGAAGGATGGATTGTTGCGAATGTGTATCGACTATTGTGAGCTTAGCAAATTAACTGCCAAGAATCGGTATCCACTGCCGAGGATTGAAGTTATTTGACCAATTATAAGGATCCAGTATGTACTCAAAGATCGCTTTGAGTTCTGGTTATCATTAACTAAGAGTTAGGGAGGAAGATATTCCTATAGTTGTTTTTTTTTCGTACTTGATGTAGGTACTTTAAGTTCCAAGTGATGTTTTTGAATTGACGAACGCGTCTGCCGTATTCATGAACTTGGTGAATCATGTGTGTAAGATGTACTAGGATGAGTTAGTCATTGTATAAATTGAAGATATTATATTTTATTCCAAGAGGGAAGGAGGAACATAAGTAGCATATGAGGATAATTTTGGAATGATTGGAAAAAGAGAAATTGTATGTAAAGTTCCCTATGTGTGAATGTTGGTTGAAATATTTGCGTTTTCTAAGGCAGCTGATTGACAACAAAGGTGTTGGGAATCTAAACTTGTTAGATTCCCTGATCATTGATTTAAACATAATTAGGCTGTTAGATAGTCCCTTGCCTGTGCCTAGGAGGCAGGCAAGCAAGACTCACAGAGATCCAAGTCTCTGTGAGCAACCTCAGAGGAGTCCATGTCAGAGACATTGTCAGGGAAGTCGAAGAATTACCTGAAGACATACTCATTGGTTGTGATGGATAACAGCCAAGATGTATCAGGGACTCTGAGGGGTTGAGAGTTAACAGGGGTGGCAATACCCTGATAACTCTCAGCACACTTTGGACATGCCATTTGTGTGTTCGAGACTATGAAGAATAAGGAAACTGTTTTTGACAACTGTTCCTTAAAGCATAATGGAAGACTACCAAGAATAGAAGGACATCATGTGACTGATGTGGGAACTTGTAAAAGCTTGTGTAGTCGACATCAAGTACTGTTTAAGTCAAACTCGTAACACTATAAATAGGATGTGTATCCATGCATTAATGTTTAACACTTTGAGATATTAAGAACATTAGTGCATATAACTTAGTGAATCAAACAACTACGACTGTATTCATAAGTTAGGGTTTATTGTTGTTCAAAGTGTGCACAACACATTGTCATCAAACTGTGTTATCCATAACACTTGTAATTCTTTATTATACAATAATAAGATTACGTTTGAAAAGTAATACCTTGTGTTGATTAAGTTAAGATTAGGGTTTCTTGCATCGATTAGGGACTTTCAATTGGTATCAGAGCGGTGTTTGATATTAAAACCTTCAAGAAACATCGTTCTCAGTTTTATAATCAAGATCCACCATGCCGGAAACTTCTAGCCCACAATCACCTTCCACAAACCCATCTTCACCAAGACTTAACCCTCCAGCCAATGACGATGATCTACCCCAACTTCTTGACTCAAGAGGTGGATCACACGTTACCAGTGTACCAGTCTTTGATGAAGAAGACTTTGCCAGTTGAAAGAGTCAATTTCTTGTATACCTTGATGGGCTTGAACCTTTTCTCTTAGAAATTTTAGAAAATGGTCCATATATTCCCATGGCGCTTACATCTACTGAAGAAAACCCTCTTCCCAAACCTCTCAAACAATGGACTCCAGCTGATAGGAAATTAGCAAACCAAGATAAACGTCTCAAAAGCATCACAATTTCCTGTCTTCCCAAGCATATCATGAAGTCTGTCATTCAGTGTCCCACAGCTAAACAAATGTGGACAGACCTCATTCTTGGCCATGAAGGACCCTCTGAAACAAGAGAGACAAAGATTCAGGCACTCAGACTTCAGTTTAATACCTTTAAGTCACTTGAAGGCGAAAAGGTTCAGCAAACCTATACTAGGCTGAAGATTCTTCTAAATGACCTGGCTATGAATGATGTCACTATTGGTCAAGCTGAGATCAATGCTACTTTTGTCAACAGCCTTCCAAGAAAGTGGCTGAGCATGAATCAGACTCAGAGAGCTAACAACTCAATCAAAAATGATACCCTTGCTCAGCTCTATGGTAAGTACAATTATGAAGAAGGGCTGATCAATACTATCTACAAATCAGAGACTGAAAGATTTGTAGTCCAAGGAGCATCTTCCAAAGCTTTGATCTCTGCAACACATCCTCATGACAGCGATTATGATATTGAAGAAGATACCCGTAGCAGCCAAGAGTTCTTGTCAGACCTCAATGCAGAGTTCCATGAAAGAGCGTTGCTAACCAACCAAAGAAGATACTACAAAAGATCTGGAAGAGTAGGATCAGCTAGTAAACCAACTGACAGGTCAAAAGAAACATGTTTTGCCTGTGGAAAGCTTGGACATTATCAAAAAGATTGCCCTTCTACCAAGACATCCTCACCCTCTTATCCATCATCTTCATCCAAACCCTACAGGTTCAAACAACATAACAACTCATCTCAATCCAATTCTTCAGACACTGAGAAGAAAGATTACAAAAATAAGTACAAGGCACTTAAAGCTGAGTTAGAACAAATGAACTTGAAGATTGAAGCTCTGTCCAAAAAGAAAGGTAGTGAGAAAAAGACAGAGAAAGGGTTGGTTGCTGAAACTTATGATTGGAATGATGAACCACTGACTTCAGATGAAGAAGACACCACAAGAGTCAGGGCTTTTATGGCGATAGCTGAGGATGAACCAGCTGTTGGAAAAGGTGATGCTAGATCAGGACAATGGGTTGACATCACAATGAAAAAGGTACACAGGCTTTTATCTATGTCTGATAGTGATGAACCTAAGCATGTCCTTGATTACACCATTGTTGATTTGCACTTTGTTGAGGAACAAAGAAAGAACCTACTTGATAAATTTCACTCTGTTAAATATGAAATGATAAATGCTAAGGCTGAATGTGAAACTCTCAGGCGGGTTAATTTAGAGAAAATATCCCTGAAAAATGAAGTAGCTAGATTAACCTTGAAAAACATAGCTTTAAATGATCAAGTCACTGAATTGAACAAGATTATTGAAAAATGGCTGTGTGCTAGGTTTACTATTGATGAATTGCTTAGGGATGAAGTGCCTGCTGATTTAAAAAGGGATATATCTGCTAAGAAAAATAAGCTAAGGATTCTCACCAAACCCAAAGACATTGTCTTTAAATCTACAGAGACTATTCATATGTCAGATACCTCTTTGACAAATGACCCTGTCTCTGAAGATGTGGCTGAGCTACCACCTTTGCCCAAACTCTCTGGAGTTGAACCTAGCAGCTCTTCTAGATCTGCTAAGGATGAACTTAGGACAGATATTGAGAATCCTCCAGCTAAAGTTTTTCATGTGCCTGCTAAACAAACTGGTAAACAAGTAGCTTTTAAGCCTGTTACTACTAAAGCTGTGAATAAGGTTGACCCTACCACTGAAGATTGCCTGTTGTCTCTTATGAAAGAAGTAGAACTCTTGAAACAACACATTAAGCCTTCCGCTGAATGCTCTACTTCTCATGAACCTAAGTCAGTCCTAGGTGAACCCAAAGGGGAAAGGTTAATCAAACCTTATTGCAATATATGTAAAAATTCTCACCATTCGACCTTAGATCATGACAGACACATGGCAGCTAAAAGAGCTCAGACACCCTCTAGGGACAGACCACAGAGTTCCCAAAGGCAACAGGGAAATTACAAATCTTATCCTCCCTGTAAATTCTGTGGGTTCACAGACCATCACTCAGACGAGTGTGGTGACTTCCCTGGGTGTGATATCTGTGGGAGTTATAACCATGAAACAATGAACTGTCCATCCCAACGCCAAAAGTTTTTCAGGAACACAAGAGTTGCTAACAAGCAATTCAGGGAACCCACTGGAAAGTGGGTTCACCATAGGAACTAATCTGTTTCTATGTATCTGTGCAGAAATATCTCAAGGAATCGGTATGGTATCTAGATAGTGGCTGTTCTAGACACATGACAGGGATTCAACAATACCTGCACAGATACTCAAAGGAGCCAGGTCCCAAATTGGTGTTTGGAGATAACTCTTCAGGTGACACAGAAGGATATGGCTCAGTGAACTGCAATGGGATCACATTTACCAGGGTTGCATATGTGAATGGTCTTAAGCACAATCTTATTAGCATCAGCTAATTATGTGATGCTGACTATAAGGTTTTGTTTACTAAGACTCAGGGAACCATATTCAACAAAAACAATGATGTTGTGCTGATTGCACCTAGAAGGAGAGATGTTTATGTCATCAACATGGCTGTGTGCTCTGAAGACAACTCAAATTGTTTTCTTGCCAAAGCCTCTGAAAGTGTCAACTGGCTGTGGCACAAAAGACTGTCTCATCTCAACTTCAAGAACATCAATAAGATAGCCACTCAAAACTTGGTTGCTGGTCTACCTTCAGTAATGTTTTCCAAAGACAAAACTTGTTCTGCCTGTGTCAAAGGAAAACATCACAGGTCTTCATTCAAGACTAGGCAATCATTCTCCATTGACAAGTGCTTACATCTCCTTCACATAGATTTGTTTGGGCCTGTCAAACCTCAAACCATTAATCACAACAAATACACCTTGGTCATAGTTGATGAATTTTCAAGATATACATGGGTGTTCTTCCTCAGAAGGAAAAGTGATGCAGCTGAAACCATCATGTCCTTCATCAGACAGGTTGAAAATATGAATGATGTTAGAGTCAAAGCTCTAAGAAGTGATAATGGTACAGAATTCAAGAATCATCAACTTGAATCATTTTGTGATGAAAAAGGAATTTTTCAGAACTTCTCTTCAGCTGGCACACCTGAACAAAATGGTGTGGCTGAAAGAAGAAACAGGACCTTGATTGAAGCAACAAGAACTATGTTAAATGGTGCAGCCTTACCAAAGCAATTTTGGGGAGAAGCTGTTCACACTGCCTGCTACACTCAAAACAGATCAATCATTGTCAAAAGACATGGTAAAACCTCCTATGAAGTTTTCAGAAAAAGATCTCCAGACGTCAGCTATTTTCATGTGTTTGGATGTCCTGTGTTTATTTATAACTACAGAGATAAAATTGGAAAGTTTGATGAAAAAGCTGATGATGGTTTCTTTTTGGGATACTCTTCGACAGCCAAAGCCTTCAGAGTATTCAACATTAGAAGACAAGAAGTAGAAGAAACATTCCATGTCAGATTCAATGAAGATGATGAAGTCATACAGAGAACAGGAACAGAGGGTGATGAAATAGATTTTAATGAAAATATTTCTTTCCCAAGTGATGAGTTCACAGAACCCAGACCTACCAGTCATCATCACTCCAACACTCTCACTCCTTATGTCCCTGCTTTTGATCCTCTGTCTACTCACAACATAGAAGTTCCTACCTCTCAGGAACTTGATGAAGAAGAACCTCAAATCTCTGATGGTCCTTCTCATGATATTGTTGACACACCAATTCTTCAAATCCCTGAAGATTCTCCTGCTGGTAATGAAATAGCTTCCCTTGATATGGCTGAAGAAGACTCTGACACTGAAGTAGTCTTTGAAGAAAGCCCTCCTAGTCAGCAGGATGAGACTCAAATTGTACCAGCTGTGCCCTCAAGTACCCCTGTTCTTGAATCCCCAGCTCCTCAAAATAAGTGGTCAAGAGATCAACACATTCTTCTTGTCAACATTATTGGGGAACCAAATGCAGGGGTCACAACCAGACAGCGAATCCAAGAATCAGAGTCAGCCTCAGCCAATGAATGTCTCTTTGCTGAATTTCTCTCACAAATTGAACCTAAAAGAGTTGCTGAGGCACTAGTAGAAGAAGGATGGGTAGCTGCTATGCAAGAAGAAATCAATTAGTTCAAAAGGAACAAAGTATGGACACTAGTGCCAGCTCCACCTGGAAAGAATATCACAGGCACTAGATGGATCTATAGAAATAAGATGGATGAAATTGGGAACATCATCAGGAACAAGGCAAGATTGGTAGCACAGGGGTTCTCTCAGACTGAAGGAATTAATTAAGATGAAACATTTGCACCTGTTGCTAGACTTGAGGCCATCAGAATCTTCCTTGCTTATGCTGCCTATATGAACATCACTGTGTATCAGATGGATGTTAAGAGTGCCTTCCTCAATGGTGATTTGGCTGAGGAAGTGTATGTTGCACAACCTGAAGGATTTGAGAACAACGAGTTTCCCAACCATGTGTACAGACTTCACAAGGCAATGTATGGTCTGAAACAAGCTCCAAGAGCATGGTATGAAACTCTTTCAAATTTCTTAACTGAAAACAAATTTATCAGGGGTTCTATTGATAAAACACTCTTTACCTTCAAGGACAAGAGTGATTTCATCATTGTGCAGATTTATGTGGATGATATCATATTTGGGTCAACAAATGTCAATCTTAGTAAACGTTTTGCTAAATTAATGACCAAGAAATATGAGATGAGTATGATGGGTGAATTAACTTACTTTTTGGGTTTTCAAATTAAACAATGTCCTAAGGGAATTTCTATTTGTCAAGAAAAGTATGTTAAGGATTTACTTAAAAAATATGACTTAGCTGATTGTGCATCAGTGAAATGCCCCATGCTTCCACCCAACAACTTGGGCCCTGATGAGTCAGGGGTCTCTGTCAATGAGACTTTATATAGAGGCATGATTGGGTCACTGATGTATCTAACAGCCAGTTGTCCAGATATCCAATTCTCCACATGTCTCTGTGCAAGGTACCAAGCTAACCCAAAAGAATCCCATCTAGTGGCTGTTAAGAGAATTTTCAGGTATCTCAAAGGAACACCATCCCTAGGTCTATGGTATCCAAAGGAATCAGGCTTTGATCTCAAGGCCTATTCAGATTCAGATTATGCTGGATGCTGTATTGACAGGAAAAGCACTTCAGGCAGCTGTCAAATCCTAGGTGGAAAATTGGTTGGATGGAGTGCTAAGAAGCAAAACTCTGTGGCTATGTCTTCAGCTGAAGCAGAATATGTCGCTGCAGTCAGCTGTTGTGCTCAAGTGCTCTGGATGAAAAGTCAATTGGCTGACTATGAAATCTTGTATGACAAAGTACCAATCTTTTGTGACAACACCAGCGCCATTGCCATATCCAACAACCCTGTTCTTCACTCTCGTACCAAACACATTGATATCAGGTATCATTTTATCAGGGATCATATAATGAAGGGAGATATTGAGCTGCATTTTGTTCCCACAGAGCTGCAACTAGCTGATATCTTTACAAAGCCTTTGGCTGAACCTTCGTTCAACAGGCTAGTTGCTGAGCTAGGGATGCTCAATATCTCAAAGCCTGTGGCTTGATATTAAATGTGCTCATTAAATGATTGATTCTATATTAAATGTTTTTCACATGAAACTAGGTAGTTACTTTCCAAGTAAATGCAAAAAACATTCTCAAATATTTAATCATTTATTTTTCGGATAACGAGGAGACAAACTTTTTGAAAGGTCAAGGGGACCCACTTGAGCAGTCATTTTCGCACCTTGCATTTAATACGGTTGAATAACTGTTCACTTAAGTTTGAATATATATTGTCTCCTTTCTCTTCTCACCCACCACCATTCTCAAATCTACTTCTATCTCTAAGTTCTTATCTCTCTCTACCATCCGCCATTTTCGTTCACCTTCAACCTCAAATCCATGGCGTTTTCAGTTCCAAAAGCCTCCAATGTTAACTTCGAGATCAACGAGAGCATCCTCGCCTCCAACAATGCCATTGGATGGATTAAGGCACCAAACAGCACCTATTCAGATCTAGTAAATTTCATGCAGAATTGTGACCTAAATGAAGCCTTCACCAAATCTCCATCCACCTTTTACCAAGAATACCTAAGGGAATTCTGGTATTCTGCTGAAGTAGTAGAAGACACCATTACATTTAGCCTTTCATGCAATGAACATCCTTTTGCCTTCTCCCTTAAAGACTTTTCTAGTGTGGCCGGACTAAAACATGGAGATGAATGCCTGAAGGCAGTTGACAAAAAGGCTGTCAAGGAAGCCCTGGCCACACTCAACCCTTGCCATGACGTTAACCCTGCCCTTACACCAGCTGAGGTCCTCGCCAAATCCCCTCTGAAGATTAAGTATTTCACTCATATGTGGCGTGTCCTCTTCACCCACATTGTGAAGTCCCTGGGAGGAATGCAGGGATCACAGGATCAGATGTCGTTCAATCATCAGGCTATTGCGTATGGATTAATCTGGGGAGCTGATGTTGACGTTGGAAGCATCCTATTCTCAAACCTGGTAGAACAACTGAAGGGAAGGAATCAGGTCAGGGAAAAGAACATCTGTTATGTGCGCTTCCTGTCCCTGATCTTTGAAAGTTTGCTGGGAGATAACTACCACAACAAGGCCTTGACTGCTCTTAAGCTCTATCGCATCACAGGCGCCATCTACAAGGAAATAGGAGCTGAGGATATCCCTGTCACCGCCCATATGCTGAACATGGCCAACCAAGTACCAAACGCTGAGAAGCCCTTGCTCCCTTCCTCTGAGAAGGTGAATACTTCTAGTGTTACTGGCAAGTCTATGTCTTTGACCTCTGGGCAGCACACTACTAAGTCCAAGGCTTCATCTGGCCAACAGCCTAAGAAGAAGAAAATCCCCTCTTCTTCCCACTCCAAAGCTGTTATTAAGGCCAAGGGAAAGAAGACTGACACCGCCTCTGGTCCAGATGCTCTTGTGGATTCAGACTCTTTTGCTGACAAACAACAGGCGTCTAGTGTCTCTAAGTCAGCTGAGACAACAGGAAACCAGCCTGATCAAGCTGATATCTCACAGGTAATCAGTGTACATTTTTAGAGGTTCACAAGCAGCCACTCTCATTTGTCTGTAGGAGAGAGTGGTGAAGTTAGGGTAATCCTCGACCCATAGAAGTCTGTCAATACACTTAGAATACTTTAAGACTTCTGTACACCCTGTCTTTGCACCAGGGAATGATTCATTTGTGTTTATAAAGCACCCCGATGACCCTGAACCCTCTAGACAGTATTCAGGCTAACAACAACCTGAATACACCAATGTCTCAACCTTGATCAGCTGTACTTCACACAGCCTCTTAGTTCCCTCCTTAAAAGAGTCCCAAAGGATTTATCCTTTCAGGGGGAGCTGAATCATCACCCTCAGCTTTCCTAGGGGCAGCATAACAGGCGACCTACAACAACATATGTTTCACTCTTAAAAGAGTCCCAAAGGTTTTAACCTTTTGGGGGGCTGAATAATCACACTCAGCCTTCCTAGGGGCAGCGACTGGCGATCCATAAACAACAAATGTTTCACAATCAAAAGAGTCCCAAAGGTTTTACCTTTTGGGGGGGCTGAATAATCACACTCAGCTTTCCTAGGGGCAGCGAATGGCGATCATTAACCACACTTTATTCACACCTAAAAGAATCCCAAGGATTTATCCTTTGGAGTGGCTGAGTAATCACCCTCAGCCTCTCTGGGACAGCGAAATGGCGACCATTCCCCTTATATTTTCCCCTGTTACTCATTACAACAAATTTGCAGGCTGAAATTGTACAGCCAGTCCTCGAATCACAGGTACAACAAGAAAGGGAGGCTGAAACTATGACTCAGGACAAACCAACTGATGAAGAGCCTGTGTTAAATGCTGATGAAGAAATGCTCTCATTAGAAGATCATGTCTCTGATATTGAGCCAATGCCTGAGGATGAATTCCCTGAGGGGATGTTCGATGAAGAGGATGAAGAAGATGAGGAAGACCAGCTATCTGTCTCTCCTCCTAAAGAAATAGCTGTGTCTACACCAGCTGGTGACAAGACTTATCCTCTCAAGGAAGCTGTTGATACTCCAAACTCTGCTACCTCAGCAACAACAGTCTTCCAAAGACCAACTTATGATCCAACAGCAGAATTTCTCATGTTTGATCATCCTGCCCAGACCAACTTTGACTTACTTCCAAGGGGGGATGACTATGCTCAGCAAAGCCTCAATATCAAGAATCTTCAGCCTGTCCATCATCAATCTGATATTGAGCGCTTATCAAGAAAGCTGGATGTGATCAAGTCTGAGATGCACAATTTTACTGTGACATTCCCAGGCATCATAAAAAAGGCTGTGACTGAGGCTGTCACTGAGCCAATTCAGGATGGCGCAAGAAGAGGTGTGGCCCAGGGACTTGGTCATCTTTCCACAAGAATAAAGGATGCTATTGACTCAGCCGTCCCTGCTATGTTCCATGAACATGAACACACCATGCACATGCACTTTAATGCTGTTCGCAACAGGCAATACAATCATGCTAACTTTATTGTCAGTCGTGTTCAGGCAAATACTAATGCAAATGCCAACCTCCTACTGAAGATTGCCAGGGCTTCAAGAAAAAGACAACGTGCCATGGCTGCCTCTGTGGAGCAGATTGCAAGACGTTTTCAGACACGTTCATCCAAGCATCTGAGAAATAAGGATAAACGTGAGGGGGAGAAGAATACTACACTCAGCCTTGCATCTGCTGAACAAGGCTCATCATCAGCTAATCCCTCAACTACACCTGTTCCTCTCCAAGTCATCACACCAGTTATAATACCTGATGATGAGGATGATACTCAGGGGGAGCAACAAACTCAAGATGGAGCTGACTCATCAAAGTCTCTGATCATGGTTAACGTAAGCAAGCCTGAGGATAATGATGAGCCAGCGGCCAAGAAATTAAAATTCACTGTTAGCTCTCTTCCCAAAGCTATTCAAACTCAGGCTCAGACATCGTTTATCAAAAGAGCTGATGTTTTGAAAAACATAAGTGTGGAGTCCTCTGTCTCGAAGAAAGGAAAGGAGATAGTTTTGGTTGATACTGACACCAAACTTAAGAAGATAGCTGCGATGCTAGAGACAGGAGGATCCACCACAGACCTTTCCCAATTCTCAACCTTTACACCTTCCGATGAGATTCCTTTGACCCCTGAAGAAATAGAGCAACAGGCTGAAGAATTCAAAAGACTAAATGAGCTCAAGACAGCCAAAGAATTAAATGAAGCTACTCTGAGGAAGATGACACCACCTGAAAGGGAAAAACAAAAACAAAGGTTGAGGGAAATGGAAACTAAACGCGCTGAGGCTTTAAGGAAAGTCAAAGCTGACTATGATGCCTGCGTGAACAATAGATATGCTGCTGGCAAGATAACCAAGTTCAAATACACCATTCATAAATCCACAAACACCCCACAGATGATCTTATGGAGGGAAAACCAACAGAGAAATATGGATGTGTTTGACAACTTCAGGTTAAAGACACTTGGGTTATCAGAATGGTTCGAACTCGAAGCCTTAGCTGCCAAAAAGTCTGGACAGGCTAATTTTCTTCTGCTGAAGACTCTTAAGGCCAAGTTTAACTGGATCAAGGAAACAGCAGCCAAACTTAAGATTGATCCCCCACCACAGCTTTTTGAACAAGAACCCCCAAAGACAGGCAACATAAGGAGAAGAATTTCACAAATTGTTAATGAAACTTTTGTTACTGAAGATGTTCATGTGGATGGTATGCACAGGGACCTGATCCTCCCAAATGGTATTGTTGGCCCTATTGATGGCCAGACATACACAGAGCCTGAAAGAGGAATGGCATTTATGAACAAGGCTTGCCAGTATGCTTTTCAAAGGGAAGATGAGCTGTGCTTAGCTTCAACTATTCAGCTACTCTGTCACAAGAAGTGTCTCAAGATCAACACAGAGTATTCCAAGAAGTTTGCAAAGACTTTGCAGGATGAAATTGATAACAGATTAGACTTGGCCGAAGCTGAAGAAAGAATAAAGAATGATGACTATTGAAGATGATTCACAGCCCTTCTACCTTCATCTTTTATTTTACTTATGTAATGCACTTGTAATTTTCTTTAAGTTTTAATAAAATCATGAGGTATGTTTGTTTAGATCTGTTATGTGTAAGAAGAAGCTGTTAAACTCACTTACCTTAACTTAGTTAGATCTAGCATTATTTATGTTTAAATAGGGGGAGATTGTTGGGAATCTAAACTTGTTAGATTCCCTGATCATTGATTTAAACATAATTAGGCTGTTAGATAGTCCCTTGCCTGTGCCTAGGAGGCAGGCAAGTTTCGCAAGACTCACACAGATCCAAGTCTCTGTGAGCAACCTCAGAGGAGTCCATGTCAGAGACATTGTCAGGGAAGTCGAAGAATTACCTGAAGACATACTCATCGGTTGTGATGGATAACAGCCAAGATGTATCAGGGACTCTGAGGGGTTGAGAGTTAACAGGGGTGGCAATACCCTGATAACTCTCAGCACACTTTGGACATGCCATTTGTGTGTTCGAGACTATGAAGAATAAGGAAACTGTTTTTGACAACTGTTCCTTAAAGCATAATGGAAGACTACCAAGAATAGAAGGACATCATGTGACTGATGTGGGAACTTGTAAAAGCTTGTATAGTCGACATCAAGTACTGTTTAAGTCAAACTCGTAACACTATAAATAGGATGTGTATCCATGTATTAATGTTTAACACTTTGAGATATTAAGAACATTAGTGCATATAACTTAGTGAATCAAACAGCTACGACTGTATTCATAAGTTAGGGTTTATTTGTAAAACCCGCATGCTTTTACCATGAATAGTGCCCTTAAGATCGTACGTCCTAGATTAAAACTTACCTCATTTAGTATTGATCACATTCATGTGCTAATAATCAAGCAAGTGCATACGTGTATGACATGACAAGTATCGATTACGTACGAACTCATGATAAACAGTTAATAAATATATCACGTGAACATAATTAAATCATGATCACCATTTAAAATACAAATTAGAATACTTACGTAAATACATATAATATAATTACGAGCGTTAAGATTACGGTAGCTACATGATAAAATAAACAGAAACACTTCAGACACGAACACGTTTAACCACGAACGAACACGAAACATCGGGACACGAGAAAGGTACGGGTACCCCATGTGGGGCCCCCATACCCACGGCACAACCACAAGAAATGGGCTAAGCCCATGGACTTTTACAAGTAAAGGGGGGGTTATGTAACTTTTCATTTCATTTCACTTTTTCAAGAAAATAAACAAAAACCCTAAAAAGAGTTTTTCTCCTCCTTTTCTCCTCTTTGTGCCGCCACCTTAACATCACCATAGGAGGGTGATTGGTTGATTTTGATCTCAAAAACTATTGCTATAATCAGTGTTTGTTCATCCTTTTTCCAAGCTACATAGTGGTATACCTTTCTAACCCTTCTTTTTAATTCTTTTTAATTCTTTTAAATCTTTGATTATTTTCATGAACATGTTATTATTTTCTTATTAAAACATGGTAATTATCATTGATCTAACATGTTTTGGTATTAATTAAAATCAAAGAATGATTTGAAAGGGGTGTTTGTTTTTGGCCGCCTAGCAAACAAACCCGAGGGGGGTTTGGTTTGCTTATTGCCGCCACCACCAAGACCATTTTAGGTCTTGGTTGGCTCATGTGGGACCCACGGCAGCAATGAGGCACACGTGCCCCGAGTTTGGCTCGGGGTACGGTGTCGAGTTCATGCCCGATTCATGGTTCGTTGGTTAAATCATGATTTATGCTACATGTTAATTTTTATGAATTATGAACTTAGGATATAATTAATTAATAACATGAAATATTAATTAAATCATGACTTAGGTTATTTTAATTATTAGTTTAACATGACATTAATTTAACCTAAGTATTTTATGTTATAAGTTATAATTAATTAATTATTAAAACATGCCTATAATTAATTAATTTAGACATGACTTAGGTTATATTATTAATAATAATAATACACATTTTAACCTAAGTATTTCATTTCATTTTAATTAGAACATGTTATACTTAATTAAAATGCTTAACCTATAGTTTAATTAAAATACATGAGATAATAATTAAACTATACACTATATCATATGACGTAAGAAATAAGCTTATAACACTTAGACTTATATGTTAGCTTATGTAACCAGCTTAATTCTAATTATGGAAACTTCTATTTATAGAAACTTAATTAAATAAGGCAACTAATCTAATTATGGAAACCTTCTATATATGGAAATTTATCTATTTCAGGCAGCTAATCTAATCATGGAAACCTTCTATATATGGAAACTTATTTAATTAAGGCAGCTGATCTATTTTTGGAAACTTTCTATTTTTAGAAACTAATCTATTTTAAGCAGTAAATTCTATTTTTGGAAACTTTCTATTTTTGGAAACTTTCTATTTTTGGAAACTTTCTATTTTTGGTAACTTTCTATTTTTGAAAACTTTCTATTTTTGGAAAATTTCTATTTTTGGAAACTTTCTATTTTTGGAAACCTGCTATTTTTGGAAAGTTACTTATTATTACACAGTAAGTATAATAATACATGAAATACCAGTAATACTTAAACGGATTAATCAGAATACAAGATAAACACAGTTTAAGGCTTTAAACAGTGAACCATGACCTAAAACATACCAAGTCAGCTAAAATGAGACATAAAACCCAGTACGTAATCAGTAAATCGATACTTATACACGTGTGTATTCATGTAGCGTTAGTGATCCAGAAGTAGGAGTCTTTCTTCTGTTCATTCACTGGACTTGAGGTACGGATTCCCGTCCTTTCAGTATGGACATTCTTTCCTTATTAGGATTTCCCCGTATGCAGCCAACTGTTTTCCCCAGTATTTGTTTTATTGTTTTGAACTGCTTATGTTTAATTAGCATAATCTATAGCCATATACAAGCATGACCAGTTTCACCTAGTTATGGAGGTACCATAACCATAGCATTGGAGGCACCGATGTTATGACTTCCCCACGGCGGAGTGATTGCTCGTGGCGTCCCTTTTCAGTTTTGGCCATATTATTATATCAGGTGGGGCGTATGGGTGCATCCTAGTTACATGTTTATTCAGTATTTCATGGTGAATGTGGTGTGTGCCTTGCACCCTTCACAAGGAGTTGATCCCTCCTACCCAAACCAGTATATTGATTAGAGGCATCCCCTCTAATCAGCATGATGAGGTCACCCCTCCAAGTATTCATGCACGTGACCTTTTCATGACCTATATGAGCTATGGTATATATATATGTTAAAACAATTTTCACAAGATAAACATAAGGCTTTTCAAACTATAAAACCAATTTTCTTGATACTTAACCAGTTTTCTCAGAACTTAGTCTTCCGCTGTTATATGTTACATGTTTACTCTATTTCATGCTATATTGTACATCCGCGCACTGAGCGTCTTGCTCAGCCGTTTTCCTTTTCATGTTCCCAAAACGGCAGGTACTTAGGGACGCTCGTAGATCTCAAACGTACGTGCATATGGATTGGAAGCTTTACTGTCTTTCTTTACTTTATGCATTTCCTTTACTTTGATACAGTTGCCATGGACATTGTTTCGTCCTTTCCTTTTACAGTATTTATGTTTGTGTGTGATGAGCTTTACTTTGGGGTTACCGATGTTTGATTCCGGTATTTCCCTTTTATGGTCGAATAATGCTTAGACATTTATCCTTGTATGCTTTGATGACACGCCATGATTATGCGTAATATTCCATTTCCAAAATGGGGTGTTACAATTATGGTATCAGAGCCAAGGTTTCGACCTGTAGGCTCTCAAATATGACCTGTGATTAGTGGGTAGTCACTACGGTCTTCCTAGAACTGACAGTTGTTTTCATGCATTCATCATTTTTAAGCATACATATACATGTCATTGTTACAGGGTTTTTGACTAAGTAATGGTTGGTACAGGACTGGCCCTATTTAGTCGCATGTGTTTTATCGAAACTTTTAGATTTGGGACCGACCCATAGGCGTCCCCTCGATATGTCTTTTATTTTGAGTGAACTGACCGGAGGAGTTCACTCTCGAGCATCAAAAGTTTTCATAAAACTGCATCATGCATTCATACAAAGATTTTCTTGCATAAAATTTTTCTCATGAAATTTTTGGTATAAAATTTTTTTTATATTTTATGTTGGAACTGTTAATCATATGTTTATGTTATACTGTCAGATGGTTCTCACACGCGAGCAAGAGCAGCTCAATGCTGCAATTCAGGCTGCCATGCAAGCCTTACTTCCTCAACTGAGGAATGACATTCGTGCTGAAGTCCAAGCTGCCAACAATCAGCAGCCGCAGAATCAGGCACCTCCTCCTCCTCCTCCCCCAGTGACACTAGCGGTATGGTTGGAAAGATTTAACAAGCTCCGTCCTAGAGCTTTTGAAAAGACTGATAGCCCCAGCGATGCTGAAAGCTGGCTGACTCACATTGAGAAAATCTTCAATGCTATGGGATGTGACCCCGCCTTCAAGGCGAGATTGGCATGCTACCGGTTTGAACATCAGGGACACTCCAACAACAATAATGATAATTACCGTAACAATGCGGGACACTCCAACAACAGCAGGTCATGACAATAGAAATGTCATAAAAAGGTGACACAATGTCATGACAATATCTCAAATAATGTAGGCGTCTAGGTAAGTAGGTAACAGGCCTACCTCTTACCAACGATATTCAAATAACACACATCAAACATATAGGTATCAAACAATTTACTAAATCAAAAGACAAAATAAAATCAAAGAGGAAAGGGATTCCTCCTAATGCAATCCTAGCAGCCTCTATACTCTAGCCACTTCTAACATCATCTTGCACAACTACCTCACCTGAAAATGACACTAAAATATGTCGACATAAATTTGGTGAGAACATAGGTTTAAGTTATCTAGAACATCATAAGAAACCTTGACATCCGTTGTAAATAAGTTGAAGAAAAACAATTTATAGTAATGGACCATAATGTGATAATCATGTTACATGCATCCACAACAAAACTTAAACCAAGTACCAATCACATATATAATTCACAAAGCACACTATAACGATCAAGAAGTATCCCGTCACACACACAAGAACACACACCACACTATCCGGATCTTTCCCACACCACCTGTGGAAGATGAACTATATCCCCGTCGAGATATCTTTCCTCCGAAGAGACGATGCACAAGTACTCAGGACGGATCGTGCCCTACGAACCAAGAACTCAGGACGGATCGTGCCCCACGAACCAAGAACTCAGAACCAAGAAATGGGACGGATCGTGCCCCACGCTCCACACACATCACAACTGGTCCCATGGACGCCCATACATCTATGTACTAATCCCAATCATAACACAATCAAGATTCACATATTAAAACACATATCAAAGCACATATGAGAACACATAAGCACGCACGTCACACAATAGCACATTATGTCCACACATTTTAAAGCATAGTACTAAATCATGTTAAAGAACATTGCAAGTGTCATCTCCATCCCATACTGGAAAAACATTTAAAAACGTAGCAAAATGGGACTATGAACTCACCTGATAGCACAACAAGCTAGCACTCCTGCAAACCTTTAAAATCATACACAACACACTTAGCCAGGTCCTAACACCCAAGTTAATTAACAACCACAGAGATGAATCTAATCCCCCAATCCTCGCTATCTAGTTCTCACACTACAAACTATTCTATACGTAAAAATTCAGTTTTTCCTGGGTTTACTAGTCATTAAACGACCACATGAAGTGAACTTAACACCACACATGGATCCTACCCTACTGGATTTATGTTTTTATATTATCTAAGAACTCCAAAAACCAATTTTTCTTTCTACTTACACGTTTAACCCTTTCGTTTAGTCTCTACACCAAAAGTTGATTTCACAAAGCTGATTTTCTGTACATGCTAAATGTTCGACACCAAAAGCCCGACCTAAACACCATAACTTTTATTAAAAACCTCCAGTCCTTTTATATACATTATAAAGAGTTCTCAAATTAAAAATCTTTGGCTATCTCATTCGTTTGGTTAGGTTTTGACTCAAATTTCCGAAATCCAAATTTATTCCTAAATTGCGCACTGTTTTTGTAACAATTGTTTGACGACCTTCCCTAACTCTATTTTCGACGAATCTTACATTTTTGTAAATTAGACTCTCTGAAATTAATTAAAAAAAACGCGACCAAAGGTGCTACCAACTGCCCATAACAGTCAACACAAGACAAACCTAAAAATCATACTATTTTACACCTTTATGCACTAACCCTCTAAACATCATGAATTATCCATAAATTCTTAACACAAACCCTAAAATCATGAATAAATCTAAATAACTATAATTCTCAGAAATTTAACAAAACCCTAATCATCTAAATGATGGTTAATTAACATTACAATTATGATTAAATAATAAAAACATGAATTATATTAAGGTTGAATTGATCACTTACCTTGAAACAAGAAAAAATAATGAATCCTAATCATAATTTCGACTCCTCTTGATATCCATAGAAGATTTAGACTGATTTTAGGTTTATTTAGGGTTATTAGTCGTTTCTAGGGGTCTAGGGGTGTTTATATAGGTCTTGGTAACCTTTTGGACAAGTTTAGGCCCAATTAGGACTTTTAAATGGTAATTATCCTATTTTTATTAATTTAATATTTAAAATTTCAGCTATGGGACCCAAAAATTCGACTCCCCCCTGTGTTTTATCATATTTACACTCCCCCTCCTATTTTATGTTTACTTATACTCCTATACACTTTCGTGACCAAACCGGGCACCCTTTTGCTAATTTTTCGACTTTTTACGCGATTTTTGAACTAGCCTTCATTTCTAAACGTTTCTAAATATAGAAAGTAACTATGAAACTTATCCTAACCATATTATATGTACTTAACACATACTTACAACGTACGATACGTAAACGAAACCTTATAAAAACGCTACCCGAACTTTTCTGTAGTTCATTTATAAACTCATTTCATTTCATTTCATTTCCAACTTATACCATGAGTTACACATTCATGTGAACTAATGAGCACGAAACAACCCCATCACATCATCATATAACGTACCATGTACTACGTAAACAATATCTAACATCATGATAAAGTCTCAAATATGAACACATAACACATAAACGCACACCAAGCACATGATCAACATCAAACAGTCAAAAGTGACAAATCCAAAATCTAGGGTTGTCACAAGTACATTAAAGGATTGCCTAGTAATATCAAGGGTGAGACTATTTATTCAAAACCTAAATCTTTCAATGAAGTTGTTCAGATGACGTATGCTTTAATGGACATGAAAGTGCAAGATAAGAAAGATAGCATTACTGGGAACAATAAGAGAAAGTAGGAATCTGCTCAGTCTAACCAGAATCAAGGTCCGAATTGTGGGGATTACCGTAATAATAATAACCAAAGATAGAACTGAAACCAGTAATTTAACTATGAAAGGAATGAGGGATTCGTGCTGCCACTGTGTCTGGAAGTAGCAAGATAAATCCCAAGTGTGTTTATTGTACTTTATACCATGTAGGTAATTGTCCACATTTGTGACAAGAGTTAGGACAACTTGGTCATAAAGCTGCTAAGTGTAGGACAAGAGGATTAGTCACATGAATTAGTACCCCTGGAATTGTGATATGATTTAGCCGTGGAGAGAAAGGACACAAGCAAGGGAATTGTCCAAGGAAAGGAAATTTACAAGATAGGAAAGCTGCCGCTCTAGCTTACTTATTAGATGATGCTGACAAACCTTAAGGTTTGAACGTTGCAAATGGTATATTCTTATTTGATGTTCTTAATGTTAGTATGTTGTTTGATTTCATATCAGATAGAAACTGTAGAAATGTAAAGATTCAGTTGTTTTATCAATGGAGAATTAGTAAGATTCACAATTAACTATGATGTGGAGTTAACCGATGGAAAGGTTGCTAGTGTTGGTTCTATACTAAGAGTGTGTTCCTTGAATTTAGTAAAGTAGATGTTTAATAACGGCTAGGGATGGCAACGGGTCGGGTTCGGGTCGGGTTTTAATGAACCCGTACCCGCACCCGTTTATAATATCCACACCCGCATCCGCCCCAATACCCGATGGGTACCCGATTACTATTACCTAACGGGTTTTTGGTTTTTACCCGCGGGTATCGGGTATCCACAATTAAATTTCTATGGACATAATTATACGTATAAAGTTAAAAAAACCAATAAAAAACAATCAAAATACCCTAATATAATTTTTTAAGTTCTTATAAGATGAATAAATACTAATTCAGTATCATATCATGCGATTTAATGTATCGAATAAATCATTGTTTTATTTAAAGTTACAAAATCGAAATATGCTTGATCACAAACATTTTAATACATACAAAATGTAACTAATATAAGCATTTCATTTGTTTAATAATCTTCGTCTACTATTTCGCACAAATTTAAAAATTATATAAAATAACAATAAACGATATGTATTTTTGTAAACGGGTACGTATACGGGTAAACGGGGCGGGTATTACTAAAACCCGAACCCGAACCCGAACCCGTACCCGCGAAAAATAAAATATCCCAACCCGAACCCGCATCCAAACCCGCCAACCCGAATCCGAACCCGACCCAATCGGTTCGGGTTTCGGTTTTCTCCATCGGTTTCAGGTGCTTTTGCCATCCTAGATAACGGCTTGATGCTCATAAAGTTGGGATTCTTAGATGTAGATTATTGGTATGAATTGGTTGGTTGTGCGTGGTGCTGATGTTTGAGCTTGAACCAATCTCCACTATAAATAGATAGTTGTTGGTTTAGATTTAGCTGAGAAGCTGAGTATTGACTGTGAAAGGTGATGAGTGAACTTTCCATTTGGGAAGTATGTCTTGTTTAAAAATGAGGAAGTATGCGGAAGAGGGATGTGATGTATTTCTAGCTCAGGTAATTAGTGATAGGGTAGTTGAGGAGAAGTTGGGAGATCTGTTAATGATTCGAGAGTATTCTGAGGTTTTTCCTGAACTTTTACAGAGTTGTTGCCGTCTTGTGAAGTGTAGATTCATGTCGATTGAGTGTTGTGGGCGATAGGTGTAGTGCTCCTGCGTTTCGTTGTGTAGTGCTTCTGCGTTTCGTTAACTAGTATTTGTACGCCTTATCATTTGGAATCGCCAGGGTAGAATGAGTTATACGGTCAACTGCAAGGATAGATGAACAAGGGATGTATTAGATTAAGTTTCGTTGCATTAGTGATTGCCTGTGTTATTTGTCAAGAAGGATGGATTGTTGCGAATGTGTATCAACTATTGTGAGCTTAGCAAATTAACTGCCAAGAATCGGTATCCACTGCCGAGGATTGAAGTTATTTGACCAATTATAAGGATCCAGTATGTACTCAAAGATCGCTTTGAGTTCTGGTTATCATTAACTAAGAGTTAGGGAGGAAGATATTCCTATAGTTGTTTTTTTTTCGTACTTGATGTAGGTACTTTAAGTTCCAAGTGATGTTTTTGAATTGACGAACGCGTCTGCCGTATTCATGAACTTGGTGAATCATGTGTGTAAGATGTACTAGGATGAGTTAGTCATTGTATAAATTGAAGATATTATATTTTATTCCAAGAGGGAAGGAGGAACATAAGTAGCATATGAGGATAATTTTGGAATGATTGGAAAAAGAGAAATTGTATGTAAAGTTCCCTATGTGTGAATGTTGGTTGAAATATTTGCGTTTTCTAAGGCAGCTGATTGACAACAAAGGTGTTGGGAATCTAAACTTGTTAGATTCCCTGATCATTGATTTAAACATAATTAGGCTGTTAGATAGTCCCTTGCCTGTGCCTAGGAGGCAGGCAAGCAAGACTCACAGAGATCCAAGTCTCTGTGAGCAACCTCAGAGGAGTCCATGTCAGAGACATTGTCAGGGAAGTCGAAGAATTACCTGAAGACATACTCATTGGTTGTGATGGATAACAGCCAAGATGTATCAGGGACTCTGAGGGGTTGAGAGTTAACAGGGGTGGCAATACCCTGATAACTCTCAGCACACTTTGGACATGCCATTTGTGTGTTCGAGACTATGAAGAATAAGGAAACTGTTTTTGACAACTGTTCCTTAAAGCATAATGGAAGACTACCAAGAATAGAAGGACATCATGTGACTGATGTGGGAACTTGTAAAAGCTTGTGTAGTCGACATCAAGTACTGTTTAAGTCAAACTCGTAACACTATAAATAGGATGTGTATCCATGCATTAATGTTTAACACTTTGAGATATTAAGAACATTAGTGCATATAACTTAGTGAATCAAACAACTACGACTGTATTCATAAGTTAGGGTTTATTGTTGTTCAAAGTGTGCACAACACATTGTCATCAAACTGTGTTATCCATAACACTTGTAATTCTTTATTATACAATAATAAGATTACGTTTGAAAAGTAATACCTTGTGTTGATTAAGTTAAGATTAGGGTTTCTTGCATCGATTAGGGACTTTCAATTGGTATCAGAGCGGTGTTTGATATTAAAACCTTCAAGAAACATCGTTCTCAGTTTTATAATCAAGATCCACCATGCCGGAAACTTCTAGCCCACAATCACCTTCCACAAACCCATCTTCACCAAGACTTAACCCTCCAGCCAATGACGATGATCTACCCCAACTTCTTGACTCAAGAGGTGGATCACACGTTACCAGTGTACCAGTCTTTGATGAAGAAGACTTTGCCAGTTGGAAGAGTCAATTTCTTGTATACCTTGATGGGCTTGAACCTTTTCTCTTAGAAATTTTAGAAAATGGTCCATATATTCCCATGGCGCTTACATCTACTGAAGAAAACCCTCTTCCCAAACCTCTCAAACAATGGACTCCAGCTGATAGGAAATTAGCAAACCAAGATAAACGTCTCAAAAGCATCATAATTTCGTGTCTTCCCAAGCATATCATGAAGTCTGTCATTCAGTGTCCCACAGCTAAACAAATGTGGACAGACCTCATTCTTGGCCATGAAGGACCCTCTGAAACAAGAGAGACAAAGATTCAGGCACTCAGACTTCAGTTTAATGCCTTTAAGTCACTTGAAGGCGAAAAGGTTCAGCAAACCTATACTAGGCTGAAGATTCTTCTAAATGACCTGGCTATGAATGATGTCACTATTGGTCAAGCTGAGATCAATGCTACTTTTGTCAACAGCCTTCCAAGAAAGTGGCTGAGCATGAATCAGACTCAGAGAGCTAACAACTCAATCAAAAATGATACCCTTGCTCAGCTCTATGGTAAGTACAATTATGAAGAAGGGCTGATCGATACTATCTACAAATCAGAGACTGAAAGATTTGTAGTCCAAGGAGCATCTTCCAAAGCTTTGATCTCTGCAACACATCCTCATGACAGCGATTATGATATTGAAGAAGATACCCGTAGCAGCCAAGAGTTCTTGTCAGACCTCAATGCAGAGTTCCATGAAAGAGCGTTGCTAACCAACCAAAGAAGATACTACAAAAGATCTGGAAGAGTAGGATCAGCTAGTAAACCAACTGACAGGTCAAAAGAAACATGTTTTGCCTGTGGAAAGCTTGGACATTATCAAAAAGATTGCCCTTCTACCAAGACATCCTCACCCTCTTATCCATCATCTTCATCCAAACCCTACAAGTTCAAACAACATAACAACTCATCTCAATCCAATTCTTCAGACACTGAGAAGAAAGATTACAAAAATAAGTACAAGGCACTTAAAGCTGAGTTAGAACAAATGAACTTGAAGATTGAAGCTCTGTCCAAAAAGAAAGGTAGTGAGAAAAAGACAGAGAAAGGGTTGGTTGCTGAAACTTATGATTGGAATGATGAACCACTGACTTCAGATGAAGAAGACACCACAAGAGTCAGGGCTTTTATGGCGATAGCTGAGGATGAACCAGCTGTTGGAAAAGGTGATGCTAGATCAGGACAATGGGTTGACATCACAATGAAAAAGGTACACAGGCTTTTATCTATGTCTGATAGTGATGAACCTAAGCATGTCCTTGATTACACCATTGTTGATTTGCACTTTGTTGAGGAACAAAGAAAGAACCTACTTGATAAATTTCACTCTGTTAAATATGAAATGATAAATGCTAAGGCTGAATGTGAAACTCTCAGGCGGGTTAATTTAGAGAAAATATCCCTGAAAAATGAAGTAGCTAGATTAACCTTGAAAAACATAGCTTTAAATGATCAAGTCACTGAATTGAACAAGATTATTGAAAAATGGCTGTGTGTTAGGTTTACTATTGATGAATTGCTTAGGGATGAAGTGCCTGCTGATTTAAAAAGGGATATATCTGCTAAGAAAAATAAGCTAAGGATTCTCACCAAACCCAAAGACATTGTCTTTAAATCTACAGAGACTATTCATATGTTAGATACCTCTTTGACAAATGACCCTGTCTCTGAAGATGTGGCTGAGCTACCACCTTTGCCCAAACTCTCTAGAGTTGAACCTAGCAGCTCTTCTAGATCTGCTAAGGATGAACTTAGGACAGATATTGAGAATCCTCCAGCTAAAGTTTTTCATGTGCCTGCTAAACAAACTGGTAAACAAGTAGCTTTTAAGCCTGTTACTACTAAAGCTGTGAATAAGGTTGACCCTACCACTGAAGATCGCCTGTTGTCTCTTATGAAAGAAGTAGAACTCTTGAAACAACACATTAAGCCTTCCGCTGAATGCTCTACTTCTCATGAACCTAAGTCAGTCCTAGGTGAACCCAAAGGGGAAAGGTTAATCAAACCTTATTGCAATATATGTAAAAATTCTCACCATTCGACCTTAGATCATGACAGACACATGGCAGCTAAAAGAGCTCAGACACCCTCTAGGGACAGACCACAGAGTTCCCAAAGGCAACAGGGAAATTACAAATCTTATCCTCCCTGTAAATTCTGTGGGTTCACAGACCATCACTCAGACGAGTGTGGTGACTTCCCTGGGTGTGATATCTGTGGGAGTTATAACCATGAAACAATGAACTGTCCATCCCAACGCCAAAAGTTTTTCAGGAACACAAGAGTTGCTAACAAGCAATTCAGGGAACCCACTGGAAAGTGGGTTCACCATAGGAACTAATCTGTTTCTATGTATCTGTGCAGAAATATCTCAAGGAATCGGTATGGTATCTAGATAGTGGCTGTTCTAGACACATGACAGGGATTCAACAATACCTGCACAGATACTCAAAGGAGCCAGGTCCCAAAGTGGTGTTTGGAGATAACTCTTCAGGTGACACAGAAGGATATGGCTCAGTGAACTGCAATGGGATCACATTTACCAGGGTTGCATATGTGAATGGTCTTAAGCACAATCTTATTAGCATCAGCCAATTATGTGATGCTGACTATAAGGTTTTGTTTACTAAGACTCAGGGAACCATATTCAACAAAAACAATGATGTTGTGCTGATTGCACCTAGAAGGAGAGATGTTTATGTCATCAACATGGCTGTGTGCTCTGAAGACAACTCAAATTGTTTTCTTGCCAAAGCCTCTGAAAGTGTCAACTGGCTGTGGCACAAAAGACTGTCTCATCTCAACTTCAAGAACATCAATAAGATAGCCACTCAAAACTTGGTTGCTGGTCTACCTTCAGTAATGTTTTCCAAAGACAAAACTTGTTCTGCCTGTGTCAAAGGAAAACATCACAGGTCTTCATTCAAGACTAGGCAATCATTCTCCATTGACAAGTGCTTACATCTCCTTCACATAGATTTGTTTGGGCCTGTCAAACCTCAAACCATTAATCACAACAAATACACCTTGGTCATAGTTGATGAATTTTCAAGATATACATGGGTGTTCTTCCTCAGAAGGAAAAGTGATGCAGCTGAAACCATCATGTCCTTCATCAGACAGGTTGAAAATATGAATGATGTTAGAGTCAAAGCTCTAAGAAGTGATAATGGTACAGAATTCAAGAATCATCAACTTGAATCATTTTGTGATGAAAAAGAGATTTCTCAGAACTTCTCTTCAGCTGGCACACCTGAACAAAATGGTGTGGCTGAAAGAAGAAACAGGACCTTGATTGAAGCAGCAAGAACTATGTTAAATGGTGCAGCCTTACCAAAGCAATTTTGGGGAGAAGCTGTTCACACTGCCTGCTACACTCAAAACAGATCAATCATTGTCAAAAGACATGGTAAAACCTCCTATGAAGTTTTCAGAAAAAGATCTCCAGACGTCAGCTATTTTCATGTGTTTGGATGCCCTGTGTTTATTTATAACTACAGGGATAAAATTGGAAAGTTTGATGAAAAAGCTGATGATGGTTTCTTTTTGGGATACTCTTCGACAGCCAAAGCCTTCAGAGTATTCAACATCAGAAGACAAGAAGTAGAAGAAACATTCCATGTCAGATTCAATGAAGATGATGAAGTCATACAGAGAACAGGAACAGAGGGTGATGAAATAGATTTTAATGAAAATATTTCTTTCCCAAGTGATGAGTTCACAGAACCCAGACCTACCAGTCATCATCACTCCAACACTCTCACTCCTTATGTCCCTGCTTTTGATCCTCTGTCTACTCACAACATAGAAGTTCCTACCTCTCAGGAACTTGATGAAGAAGAACCTCAAATCTCTGATGGTCCTTCTCATGATATTGTTGACACACCAATTCTTCAAATCCCTGAAGATTCTCCTGCTGGTAATAAAATAGCTTCCCTTGATATGGCTGAAGAAGACTCTGACACTGAAGTAGTCTTTGAAGAAAGCCCTCCTAGTCAGCAGGATGAGACTCAAATTGTACCAGCTGTGCCCTCAAGTACCCCTGTTCTTGAATCCCCAGCTCCTCAAAATAAGTGGTCAAGAGATCAACACATTCTTCTTGTCAACATTATTGGGGAACCAAATGAAGGGGTCACAACCAGACAGCGAATCCAAGAATCAGAGTCAGCCTCAGCCAATGAATGTCTCTTTGCTGAATTTCTCTCACAAATTGAACCTAAAAGAGTTGCTGAGGCACTAGTAGAAGAAGGATGGGTAGCTGCTATGCAAGAAGAAATCAATTAGTTCAAAAGGAACAAAGTATGGACACTAGTGCCAGCTCCACCTGGAAAGAATATCACAGGCACTAGATGGATCTATAGAAATAAGATGGATGAAATTGGGAACATCATCAGGAACAAGGCAAGATTGGTAACACAGGGGTTCTCTCAGACTGAAGGAATTGATTAAGATGAAACATTTGCACCTGTTGCTAGACTTGAGGCCATCAGAATCTTCCTTGCTTATGCTTCCTATATGAACATCACTGTGTATCAGATGGATGTTAAGAGTGCCTTCCTCAATGGTGATTTGGCTGAGGAAGTGTATGTTGCACTGTTGATCCCAAACTTAGATCGATTAAGCTTTGTGTATACGAGATTAGATCAAGTTATACACGTAGAGAAACTTTTGATATGTATGAAGTAATCTAAGTGTTATGCGGAATTTAACACTTAGAACAACGAACACAAAGATGTAAACAAACTTTCACCTTGATTAATAATAACAATGAAAGATTACAATGAAAGTGTTATGAGATATGTGGAAAAGATGTATGTGAGATGTATATTATGTCTAACCATAAGGCCTCCTTTTATAGGTTTAAGGAGCCTTGTACAAAAAGCTAAGATCATCTATTTTAGGAAGAGACATAAGATAAACATACTAAAATAACTTATTGACTAAATCTTTTTAAACATTAAGAATATATTCTGAATTCTTATCTTCATACTTTGTCCACCAGCTTGAAGAATTCATCATTGGCAATTTTAGTCCTTGTCTTTGTCTTTAAGATTCTTCTTGTCAACGCCTTGATAATTCTTATCAACGTCTCATCTGTCAGCGCCCCGTTTACTCTTGTCAGCGTCCAAGTTCCTCTTGTCAGCGTCTAGGGACTTGGTGAATTTTATTCCCAACAATCCTCCCCTAAACTTGATATCTACTCTAGTAATCAAGTTTTTGAATAAAATAAAACATACAGAGAGGATTTTTACAAACATACTTATTCCTGAATTTGAGTAATAATAAATCTCGAAAAGTCAATCACTCAAATCACTTGTATAGTCAGCCTTCACTTGGTCTTAATCATCTTTAGCACCTGTAGAGTCTTTGGAGCTTTCTTTATTACTTTTGTCACTCAAATTCAATTGCTCCTCCCCTTTTTAAGACTCCTCTCCAAGATCAATATACAAGGACGGAATCAAGAACATCCTCCTTGTATCAGCTTCCAAAATAACAATCCTTGACAATTTGTACCATTTCTGTATTATGCTTTTACAAGCTAATACAGATTTTCGTCAATTCCATTAATGTCAAAGGTTTCATACTGTCCTCATCCACATTCGGGAAATGAATCCTCAATGTTGATTCATAGGACATGGGGATGGACTTACTGATGATAAGACTGACTTGACTTGCATTAAAGCTAGTGCCAATAGTCTCAGCCATCTCCATAACACTATACACCCTTGTGAAAGTGATCTCTGCTGCTACTAGATGTCAATCACTAGGAAAAACATCTCAATGATCATTAGGCTTCCATATATCCAAAAATTTGAAAACTGTAAGGGTGATGAAATGTTTTGGGACGATAAAGAAGTTTATAAATCACATCAGCTAAGATGGCATAGCATAAAATGGACTTGAGAAAGTAGAAAACTTTAGTTAGAACATAAACAAAGGTAATAATCCTAAGGAAATTAACTAGACTCTAATAAGCAAGAGTGACAAACACTGTTCATGCATACACACATGCAAAAGTATGATAGACACACATGAACTCTAGAGTCCTTTGTTCACAAATGCCCCAAAGAGAAAGTTAATTTATATAAAACCTTTGCAACTCCCCAAGTAAGCCCAAAAATATATCTACCCCAAGTCACCCATACGACCACACCCAATGCTAGGTCAAAATGTCTTGGCAGCATGCATGCAAAATAAATTACGTGCATGCTACAGTGCCTCGAGGTTTAGAAATTCCAACAATTTCATAATGAAAGAGCCTTCATTATTTCTAACCCCCACTCACCTGTGGACACAATCTAAAATTGTGCAAGAGTACTCTAAGAGTACCCAAAAACCTAAAGGTTTACCTCCCCTTAACAGAAGCATACAAATCATTATATGTGAAGAAGCAAAAATTTATCTCAAGATAGGAATGTAAACACTCCAACCATCATAAATAAATTTTGCAACTTTGTATCCATCCAAATGTAGCTCCATTTTCCTGCATAGTTAGATAAAAACCACAAAAACACACACCAACAGAGGCTACCCTATCCCATGATAATGGGTAGAGATAACATGTCAGTGGATAAAAATAATATCAGTGGAAAGACCAACAATGCATGTTCTTTGAGCATCCACTATCCTAATATCCTTGATCATTAACCTGCTTTTGGATAGGCTGCTCAAAAAGAAAACAAATTAGTTTCATTTGGAGATCCAAGCCTTGTCAGACTTGGATCTGTCTAGTTGTTCAACTAGAGTGGATTTATTCTTTACCATAAATGGCTGTTCATCCCTTTGTGACCTAAGCACCCAATTTGTTCCAATGAGACTAGTAATGACCTTCTCAAGATATTTAAATCTATTGCAAGTCATTGAAATACCATTAAAACTAGAGTTTTGCTCTTGTTTAGGTTTCCATGTTAAGTGGGATGATGCCCTAGACCCTTGACCCTTACTAACCATGTATCTTTGTTTATATGGTCTAAAATAAGGTCTCATACAACACTTGGAGCTGTCAGCGTTGCACTTGTTCCTGTCAGCGCTGAATTTATTGTTGTCAGCGCTGAATTTGTTCCTGTCAGCGCTAAATTTGTTCCTGTCGGCGCTGACTTTGTTCTTGACAGCGCTGAATTTGTTCCCATCAGCGCCCAAATTAGGGTTTGCTACAGGAACATATTGTCTGTTTGACCAAGTGTTCGTCTTTTGAAAGGGCCTTTGTCCATGGGTATTAGCTGCCTTAGAGAAGAAAGGAGCTGGTCTAGTAGCCTGTGGTCTAGTATGGACAAAAGGTCTATGATTGACATTGGATGACCTATTGTCAGCGAATGAATTGTATCCACTGACACAATTATAGGCCAAATGAGAAAACCTCCCACATGAATAACAAGACTTTTTGGACACAAACTTAGGCTTAGACTGATAAAACCCTGTCCCATTAACACTTTCTTGGCTTTTGAGTGACCTAGGTTTCCTATACATTTCAGCATATTTAACACTAGGTTGTTTCTTAATTGGGGAGCCAAGATTAACAGCTTTGCCAGTGGTTGGGTTTGTTATCTTGATAGGGGTAGGATCGTGGCTCGTGATAGGTGTGGGCTCATTTGGACTTTCACACAACAAACCTCCCTTGACAAACAAAGTGTGGTTAGCTTTCTTCCACTCATCTAGGTCAGTCAGTTTTTGTTTATACTCTTCAACTGGGGAAGTCACTCTAGGTGGAGGAATGAATTCCTTCTCTTGAAGTTCTGGCAAGCCAGTCCAAGATAAGTCCTTTGATTGGACACCATAGAAATCCCCAGCTGGTGGTGGAACACCAGTATAATCTTTCATCCCAATTCCACTCATGTCCTTAGAGTCTCTTTGTTTACTAACACACTCTCCTAGGTTTTGTGTGGCCTTATCAAATCTCTGAATTTTAAGACTCACATTATCTTTATTCTTGTTAGCCTCATCTAACTTAGCTATTAAATCAAGATTGACCCTATTCGTGATATCTATGATATCCTTACTTTGATTTAACTCATGTTTTAAGATATTTATTTTATCTTTTAAATCAAACTCCATTTTCCTATACTCAGAAACTGTCTTTTCAGTTTCAGTGAGAGCAATTTGATAATTAGATACTTTGCATCTTTCAGAACTTGCCTCATCTAATAATTTTACTATCTCCTTATTTAGTTTTTCAGTATTTAAACGACAAGAAGAGTTATCACATACCTCACCATCAGAACATGAAGAAGAATTGGAACTTGTGGAAAACATCATCAGATTCCTCTACACCTTCTTCCTTAGCCTGGTTCACCTCACGGTATTGGATCTCGTTCTTCAAATCAAAGTTCCTCAACAAGCTCTGATACCACTTGTTGATCCCAAACTTAGATCGATTAAGCTTTGTGTATACGAGATTAGATCAAGTTATACACGTAGAAAAACTTTTGATATGTATGAAGTAATCTAAGTGTTATGCGGAATTTAACACTTAGAACAACGAACACAAAGATGTAAACAAACTTTCACCTTGATTAATAATAACAATGAAAGATTACAATGAAAGTGTTATGAGATATGTGGAAAAGATGTATGTGAGATGTATATTATGTCTAACCCTAAGGCCTCCTTTTATAGGTTTAAGGAGCCTTGTACAAAAAGCTAAGATCATCTATTTTAGGAAGAGACATAAGATAAACATACTAAAATAACTTATTGACTAAATCTTTTTAAACATTAAGAATATATTCTGAATTCTTATCTTCATACTTTGTCCACCAGCTTGAAGAATTCATCATTGGCAATTTTAGTCCTTGTCTTTGTCTTTAAGATTCTTCTTGTCAACGCCTTGATAATTCTTATCAACGTCTCATCTGTCAGCGCCCCGTTTACTCTTGTCAGCGTCCAAGTTCCTCTTGTCAGCGTCTAGGGACTTGGTGAATTTTATTCCCAACATGCACAACCTGAAGGATTTGAGAACAGCGAGTTTCCCAACCATGTGTACAGACTTCACAAGGCAATGTATGGTCTGAAACAAGCTCCAAGAGCATGGTATGAAACTCTTTCAAATTTCTTAACTGAAAACAAATTTATCAGGGGTTCTATTGATAAAACACTCTTTACCTTCAAGGACAAGAGTGATTTCATCATTGTGCAGATTTATGTGGATGATATCATATTTGGGTCAACAAATGTCAATCTTAGTAAACGTTTTGCTAAATTAATGACCAAGAAATATGAGATGAGTATGATGGGTGAATTAACTTACTTTTTAGGTTTTCAAATTAAACAATGTCCTAAGGGAATTTCTATTTGTCAAGAAAAGTATGTTAAGGATTTACTTAAAAAATATGACTTAGCTGATTGTGCATCAGTGAAATGCCCCATGCTTCCACCCAACAACTTGGGCCCTGATGAGTCAGGGGTCTCTGTCAATGAGACTTTATATAGAGGCATGATTGGGTCACTGATGTATCTAACAGCCAGTTGTCCAGATATCCAATTCTCCACATGTCTCTGTGCAAGGTACCAAGCTAACCCAAAAGAATCCCATCTAGTGGCTGTTAAGAGAATTTTCAGGTATCTCAAAGGAACACCATCCCTAGGTCTATGGTATCCAAAGGAATCAGGCTTTGATCTTAAGGCCTATTCAGATTCAGATTATGCTGGATGCTGTATTGACAGGAAAAGCACTTCAGGCAGCTGTCAAATCCTAGGTGGAAAATTGGTTGGATGGAGTGCTAAGAAGCAAAACTCTGTGGCTATGTCTTCAGCTGAAGCAGAATATGTCGCTGCAGCCAGCTGTTGTGCTCAAGTGCTCTGGATGAAAAGTCAATTGGCTGACTATGAAATCTTGTATGACAAAGTACCAATCTTTTGTGACAACACCAGCGCCATTGCCATATCCAACAACCCTGTTCTTCACTCTCGTACCAAACACATTGATATCAGGTATCATTTTATCAGGGATCATATAATGAAGGGAGATATTGAGCTGCATTTTGTTCCCACAGAGCTGCAACTAGCTGATATCTTTACAAAGCCTTTGGCTGAACCTTCGTTCAACAGGCTAGTTGTTGAGCTAGGGATGCTCAATATCTCAAAGCCTGTGGCTTGATATTAAATGTGCTCATTAAATGATTGATTCTATATTAAATGTTTTTCACATGAAACTAGGTAGTTACTTTCCAAGTAAATGCAAAAAACATTCTCAAATATTTAATCATTTATTTTTCGGATAACGAGGAGACAAACTTTTTGAAAGGTCAAGGGGACCCACTTGAGCAGTCATTTTCGCACCTTGCATTTAATACGGTTGAATAACTGTTCACTTAAGTTTGAATATATATTGTCTCCTTTCTCTTCTCACCCACCACCATTCTCAAATCTACTTCTCTCTCTAAGTTCTTATCTCTCTCTACCATCCGCCATTTTCGTTCACCTTCAACCTCAAATCCATGGCGTTTTCAGTTCCAAAAGCCTCCAATGTTAACTTCGAGATCAACGAGAGCATCCTCGCCTCCAACAATGCCATTGGATGGATTAAGGCACCAAACAGCACCTATTCAGATCTAGTAAATTTCATGCAGAATTGTGACCTAAATGAAGCCTTCACCAAATCTCCATCCACCTTTTACCAAGAATACCTAAGGGAATTCTAGTATTCTGCTGAAGTAGTAGAAGACACCATTACATTTAGCCTTTCATGCAATGAACATCCTTTTGCCTTCTCCCTTAAAGACTTTTCTAGTGTGGCCGGACTAAAACATGGAGATGAATGCCTGAAGGCAGTTGACAAAAAGGCTGTCAAGGAAGCCCTGGCCACACTTAACCCTTGCCATGACGTTAACCCTGCCCTTACACCAGCTGAGGTCCTCGCCAAATCCCCTCTGAAGATTAAGTATTTCACTCATATGTGGCGTGTCCTCTTCACCCACATTGTGAAGTCCCTGGGAGGAATGCAGGGATCACAGGATCAGATGTCGTTCAATCATCAGGCTATTGCGTATGGATTAATCTGGGGAGCTGATGTTGACGTTGGAAGCATCCTATTCTCAAACCTGGTAGAACAACTGAAGGGAAGGAATCAGGTCAGGGAAAAGAACATCTGTTATGTGCGCTTCCTGTCCCTGATCTTTGAAAGTTTGCTGGGAGATAACTACCACAACAAGGCCTTGACTGCTCTTAAGCTCTATCGCATCACAGGCGCCATCTACAAGGAAATAGGAGCTGAGGATATCCCTGTCACCGCCCATATGCTGAACATGGCCAACCAAGTACCAAACGCTGAGAAGCCCTTGCTCCCTTCCTCTGAGAAGGTGAATACTTCTAGTGTTACTGGCAAGTCTATGTCTTTGACCTCTGGGCAGCACACTACTAAGTCCAAGGCTTCATCTGGCCAACAGCCTAAGAAGAAGAAAATCCCCTCTTCTTCCCACTCCAAAGCTGTTATTAAGGCCAAGGGAAAGAAGACTGACACCGCCTCTGGTCCAGATGCTCTTGTGGATTCAGACTCTTTTGCTGACAAACAACAGGCGTCTAGTGTCTCTAAGTCAGCTGAGACAACAGGAAACCATCCTGATCAAGCTGATATCTCACAGGTAATCAGTGTACATTTTTAGAGGTTCACAAGCAGCCACTCTCATTTGTCTGTAGGAGAGAGTGGTGAAGTTAGGGTAATCCTCGACCCATAGAAGTCTTTCAATACACTTAGAATACTTTAAGACTTCTGTACACCCTGTCTTTGCACAAGGGAATGATTCATTTGTGCTTATAAAGCACCCCGATGACCCTGAACCCTCTAGACAGTATTCAGGCTAACAACAACCTGAATACACCAATGTCTCAACCTTGATCAGCTGTACTTCACACAGCCTCTTAGTTCCCTCCTTAAAAGAGTCCCAAAGGATTTATCCTTTCAGGGGGAGCTGAATCATCACCCTCAGCTTTCCTAGGGGCAGCATAACAGGCGACCTACAACAACATATGTTTCACTCTTAAAAGAGTCCCAAAGGTTTTAACCTTTTGGGGGGCTGAATAATCACACTCAGCCTTCCTAGGGGCAGCGACTGGCGATCCATAAACAACAAATGTTTCACAATCAAAAGAGTCCCAAAGGTTTTACCTTTTGGGGGGGCTGAATAATCACACTCAGCTTTCCTAGGGGCAGCGAATGGCGATCATTAACCACACTTTATTCACACCTAAAAGAATCCCAAGGATTTATCCTTTGGAGTGGCTGAGTAATCACCCTCAGCCTCTATGGGACAGCGAAATGGCGACCATTCCCCTTATATTTTCCCCTGTTACTCATTACAACAAATTTGCAGGCTGAAATTGTACAGCCAGTCCTCGAATCACAGGTACAACAAGAAAGGGAGGCTGAAACTATGACTCAGGACAAACCAACTGACGAAGAGCCTGTGTTAAATGCTGATGAAGAAATGCTCTCATTAGAAGATCATGTCTCTGATATTGAGCCAATGCCTGAGGATGAATTCCCTGAGGGGATGTTCGATGAAGAGGATGAAGAAGATGAGGAAGACCAGCTATCTGTCTCTCCTCCTAAAGAAATAGCTGTGTCTACACCAGCTGGTGACAAGACTTCTCCTCTCAAGGAAGCTGTTGATACTCCAAACTCTGCTACCTCAGCAACAACAGTCTTCCAAAGACCAACTTATGATCCAACAGCAGAATTTCTCATGTTTGATCATCCTGCCCAGACCAACTTTGACTTACTTCCAAGGGGGGATGACTATGCTCAGCAAAGCCTCAATATCAAGAATCTTCAGCCTGTCCATCATCAATCTGATATTGAGCGCTTATCAAGAAAGCTGGATGGGATCAAGTCTGAGATGCACAATTTTACTGTGACATTCCCAGGCATCATAAAAAAGGCTGTGACTGAGGCTGTCACTGAGCCAATTCAGGATGGCGCAAGAAGAGGTGTGGCCCAGGGACTTGGTCATCTATCCACAAGAATAAAGGATGCTATTGACTCAGCCGTCCCTGCTATGTTCCATGAACATGAACACACCATGCACATGCACTTTAATGCTGTTCGCAACAGGCAATACAATCATGCTAACTTTATTGTCAGTCGTGTTCAGGCAAATACTAATGCAAATGCCAACCTCCTACTGAAGATTGCCAGGGCTTCAAGAAAAAGACAACGTGCCATGGCTGCCTCTGTGGAGCAGATTGCAAGACGTTTTCAGACACGTTCATCCAAGCATCTGAGAAATAAGGATAAACGTGAGGGGGAGAAGAATACTACACTCAGCCTTGCATCTGCTGAACAAGGCTCATCATCAGCTAATCCCTCAACTACACCTGTTCCTCTCCAAGTCATCACACCAGTTATAATACCTGATGATGAGGATGATACTCAGGGGGAGCAACAAACTCAAGATGGAGCTGACTCATCAAAGTCTCTGATCATGGTTAACGTAAGCAAGCCTGAGGATAATGATGAGCCAGCGGCCAAGAAATTAAAATTCACTGTTAGCTCTCTTCCCAAAGCTATTCAAACTCAGGCTCAGACATCGTTTATCAAAAGAGCTGATGTTTTGAAAAACATAAGTGTGGAGTCCTCTGTCTCGAAGAAAGGAAAGGAGATAGTTTTGGTTGATACTGACACCAAACTTAAGAAGATAGCTGCGATGCTAGAGACAGGAGGATCCACCACAGACCTTTCCCAATTCTCAACCTTTACACCTTCCGATGAGATTCCTTTGACCCCTGAAGAAATAGAGCAACAGGCTGAAGAATTCAAAAGACTAAATGAGCTCAAGACAGCCAAAGAATTAAATGAAGCTACTCTGAGGAAGATGACACCACCTGAAAGGGAAAAACAAAAACAAAGTTTGAGGGAAATGGAAACTAAACGCGCTGAGGCTTTAAGGAAAGTCAAAGCTGACTATGATGCCTGCGTGAACAATAGATATGCTGCTGGCAAGATAACCAAGTTCAAATACACCATTCATAAATCCACAAACACCCCACAGATGATCTTATGGAGGGAAAACCAACAGAGAAATATGGATGTGTTTGACAACTTCAGGTTAAAGACACTTGGGTTATCAGAATGGTTCGAACTCGAAGCCTTAGCTGCCAAAAAGTCTGGACAGGATAATTTTCTTCTGCTGAAGACTCTTAAGGCCAAGTTTAACTTGATCAAGGAAACAGCAGCCAAACTTAAGATTGATCCCCCACCACATCTTTTTGAACAAGAACCCCCAAAGACAGGCAACATAAGGAGAAGAATTTCACAAATTGTTAATGAAACTTTTGTTACTGAAGATGTTCATGTGGATGGTATGCACAGGGACCTGATCCTCCCAAATGGTATTGTTGGCCCTATTGATGGTCAGACATACACAGAGCCTGAAAGAGGAATGGCATTTATGAACAAGGCTTGCCAGTATGCTTTTCAAAGGGAAGATGAGCTGTGCTTAGCTTCAACTATTCAGCTACTCTGTCACAAGAAGTGTCTCAAGATCAACACAGAGTATTCCAAGAAGTTTGCAAAGACTTTGCAGGATGAAATTGATAACAGATTAGACTTGGCCGAAGCTGAAGAAAGAATAAAGAATGATGACTATTGAAGATGATTCACAGCCCTTCTACCTTCATCTTTTATTTTACTTATGTAATGCACTTGTAATTTTCTTTAAGTTTTAATAAAATCATGAGGTATGTTTGTTTAGATCTGTTATGTGTAAGAAGAAGCTGTTAAACTCACTTACCTTAACTTAGTTAGATCTAGCATTATTTATGTTTAAATAGGGGGAGATTGTTGGGAATCTAAACTTGTTAGATTCCCTGATCATTGATTTAAACATAATTAGGCTGTTAGATAGTCCCTTGCCTGTGCCTAGGAGGCAGGCAAGTTTCGCAAGACTCACACAGATCCAAGTCTCTGTGAGCAACCTCAGAGGAGTCCATGTCAGAGACATTGTCAGGGAAGTCGAAGAATTACCTGAAGACATACTCATCGGTTGTGATGGATAACAGCCAAGATGTATCAGGGACTCTGAGGGGTTGAGAGTTAACAGGGGTGGCAATACCCTGATAACTCTCAGCACACTTTGGACATGCCATTTGTGTGTTCGAGACTATGAAGAATAAGGAAACTGTTTTTGACAACTGTTCCTTAAAGCATAATGGAAGACTACCAAGAATAGAAGGACATCATGTGACTGATGTGGGAACTTGTAAAAGCTTGTGTAGTCGACATCAAGTACTGTTTAAGTCAAACTCGTAACACTATAAATAGGATGTGTATCCATGCATTAATGTTTAACACTTTGAGATATTAAGAACATTAGTGCATATAACTTAGTGAATCAAACAGCTACAACTGTATTCATAAGTTAGGGTTTATTTGTAAAACCCGCATGCTTTTACCATGAATAGTGCCCTTAAGATCGTACGTCCTAGATTAAAACTTACCTCATTTAGTATTGATCACATTCATGTGCTAATAATCAAGCAAGTGCATACGTGTATGACATGACAAGTATCGATTACGTACGAACTCATGATAAACAGTTAATAAATATATCACGTGAACATAATTAAATCATGATCACCATTTAAAATACAAATTAGAATACTTACGTAAATACATATAATATAATTACGAGCGTTAAGATTACGGTAGCTACATGATAAAATAAACAGAAACACTTCAGACACGAACACGTTTAACCACGAACGAACACGAAACATCAGGACACGAGAAAGGTACGGGTACCCCATGTGGGGCCCCCATACCCACGGCACAACCACAAGAAATGGGCTAAGCCCATGGACTTTTACAAGTAAAGGGGGGTTATGTAACTTTTCATTTCATTTCACTTTTTCAAGAAAATAAACAAAAACCCTAAAAAGAGTTTTTCTCCTCCTCCTTTTCTCCTCTTTGTGCCGCCACCTTAACATCACCATAGGAGGGTGATTGGTTGATTTTGATCTCAAAAACTATTGCTATAATCAGTGTTTGTTCATCCTTTTTCCAAGCTACATAGTGGTATACCTTTCTAACCCTTCTTTTTAATTCTTTTTAATTCTTTTAAATCTTTGATTATTTTCATGAACATGTTATTATTTTCTTATTAAAACATGGTAATTATCATTGATCTAACATGTTTTGGTATTAATTAAAATCAAAGAATGATTTGAAAGGGGTGTTTGTTTTTGGCCGCCTAGCAAACAAACCCGAGGGGGGTTTGGTTTGCTTATTGCCGCCACCACCAAGACCATTTTAGGTCTTGGTTGGCTCATGTGGGACCCACGGCAGCAATGAGGCACACGTGCCCCGAGTTTGGCTCGGGGTACGGTGTCGAGTTCATGCCCGATTCATGGTTCGTTGGTTAAATCATGATTTATGCTACATGTTAATTTTTATGAATTATGAACTTAGGATATAATTAATTAATAACATGAAATATTAATTAAATCATGACTTAGGTTATTTTAATTATTAGTTTAACATGACATTAATTTAACCTAAGTATTTTATGTTATAAGTTATAATTAATTAATTATTAAAACATGCCTATAATTAATTAATTTAGACATGACTTAGGTTATATTATTAATAATAATAATACACATTTTAACCTAAGTATTTCATTTCATTTTAATTAGAACATGTTATACTTAATTAAAATGCTTAACCTATAGTTTAATTAAAATACATGAGATAATAATTAAACTATACACTATATCATATGACGTAAGAAATAAGCTTATAACACTTAGACTTATATGTTAGCTTATGTAACCAGCTTAATTCTAATTATGGAAACTTCTATTTATAGAAACTTAATTAAATAAGGCAACTAATCTAATTATGGAAACCTTCTATATATGGAAATCTATCTATTTCAGGCAGCTAATCTAATCATGGAAACCTTCTATATATGGAAACTTATTTAATTAAGGCAGCTGATCTATTTTTGGAAACTTTCTATTTTTAGAAACTAATCTATTTTAAGCAGTAAATTCTATTTTTGGAAACTTTCTATTTTTGGAAACTTTCTATTTTTGGAAACTTTCTATTTTTGGTAACTTTCTATTTTTGGAAACTTTCTATTTTTGGAAACTTTCTATTTTTGGAAACTTTCTATTTTTGGAAACCTGCTATTTTTGGAAAGTTACTTATTATTACACAGTAAGTATAATAATACATGAAATACCAGTAATACTTAAACGGATTAATCAGAATACAAGATAAACACAGTTTAAGGCTTTAAACAGTGAACCATGATCTAAAACATACCAAGTCAGCTAAAATGAGACATAAAACCCAGTACGTAATCAGTAAATCGATACTTATACACGTGTGTATTCATGTAGCGTTAGTGATCCAGAAGTAGGAGTCTTTCTTCCGTTCATTCACTGGACTTGAGGTACGGATTCCCGTCCTTTCAGTATGGACATTCTTTCCTTATTAGGATTTCCCCGTATGCAGCCAACTGTTTTCCCCAGTATTTGTTTTATTGTTTTGAACTGCTTATGTTTAATTAGCATAATCTATAGCCATATACAAGCATGACCAGTTTCACCTAGTTATGGAGGTACCATAACCATAGCATTGGAGGCACCGATGTTATGACTTCCCCACGGCGGAGTGATTGCTCGTGGCGTCCCTTTTCAGTTTTAGCCATATTATTATATCAGGTGGGGCGTATGGGTGCATCCTAGTTACATGTTTATTCAGTATTTCATGGTGAATGTGGTGTGTGCCTTGCACCCTTCACAAGGAGTTGATCCCTCCTACCCAAACCAGTATATTGATTAGAGGCATCCCCTCTAATCAGCATGATGAGGTCACCCCTCCAAGTATTCATGCACGTGACCTTTTCATGACCTATATGAGCTATGGTATATATATATGTTAAAACAATTTTCACAAGATAAACATAAGGCTTTTCAAACTATAAAACCAGTTTTCTTGATACTTAACCAGTTTTCTCATAACTTAGTCTTCCGCTGTTATATGTTACATGTTTACTCTATTTCATGCTATATTATACATCCGCGCACTGAGCGTCTTGCTCAGCCGTTTTCCTTTTCATGTTCCCAAAACGGCAGGTACTCAGGGACGCTCGTAGATCTCAAACGTACGTGCATATGGATTGGAAGCTTTACTGTCTTTCTTTACTTTATGCATTTCCTTTACTTTGATACAGTTGCCATGGACATTGTTTCGTCCTTTCCTTTTACAGTATTTATGTTTGTGTGTGATGAGCTTTACTTTGGGGTTACCGATGTTTGATTCCGGTATTTCCCTTTTATGGTCGAATAATGCTTAGACATTTATCCTTGTATGCTTTGATGACACGCCATGATTATGCGTAATATTCCATTTCCAAAATGGGGTGTTACAATTATGGTATCAGAGCCAAGGTTTCGACCTGTAGGCTCTCAAATATGACCTGTGATTAGTGGGTAGTCACTACGGTCTTCCTAGAACTGACAGTTGTTTTCATGCATTCATCATTTTTAAGCATACATATACATGTTATTGTTACAGGGTTTTTGACTAAGTAATGGTTGGTACAGGACTGGCCCTATTTAGTCGCATGTGTTTTATCGAAACTTTTAGATTTGGGACCGACCCATAGGCGTCCCCTCGATATGTCTTTTATTTTGAGTGAACTGACCGGAGGCGTTCACTCTCGAGCATCAAAAGTTTTCATAAAACTGCATCATGCATTCATACAAAGATTTTCTTGCATAAAATTTTTCTCATGAAATTTTTGGTATAAATTTTTTTTTATATTTTATGTTGGAACTGTTAATCATATGTTTATGTTATACTGTCAGATGGTTCTCACACGCGAGCAAGAGCAGCTCAATGCTGCAATTCAGGCTGCCATGCAAGCCTTACTTCCTCAACTGAGGAATGACATTCGTGCTGAAGTCCAAGCTGCCAACAATCAGCAGCCGCAGAATCAGGCACCTCCTCCTCCTCCTCCCCCAGTGACACTAGCGGTATGGTTGGAAAGATTTAACAAGCTCCGTCCTAGAGCTTTTGAAAAGACTGATAGCCCCAGCGATGCTGAAAGCTGGCTGACTCACATTGAGAAAATCTTCAATGCTATGGGATGTGACCCCGCCTTCAAGGCAAGATTGGCATGCTACCGGTTTGAACATCAGGGACACTCCAACAACAATAATGATAATTACCGTAACAATGCGGGACACTCCAACAACAGCAGGTCCTACTATTTACGCATCTTATTATGATTTCATGTTATATCTCTCATGCTGACACTATATTAACCTCTACCAGGAACCACGGTAACGGGAAGGACCAGAACCACAGGGGTTCTCAGCCTAACCGTTCAGCTAACACTGGTAAACATCTTATGACGCTTACGTCCTATACTCGTGCATATACTTTATTCTTAACACGTTTTGTCATCAGCAGGCCCTCAGCAAGCAAGGACTCCTGCTGGAGGATTCACTCATCCTCTTTGCAATACTTGCCATCGCAGACACCCTGGCCCATGTCGTCGTGATTCCGACGCGTGCTACAAGTGCGGCCTCCCTGGCCATCGTATGAGAGATTGCCGTAAGGGTGAAATGGAGGGTACTTCGGGTCATGCTGATACTAAACCGCCTCCTACCACTGGGCGTGTCTACACGACATCGCGCGATCAGGCAAACAAATCTACAGGTACCATTACTGGAATTTTGTATATGTACGGCCAGGCTGCATGTGTTCTTTTCGACACGGGTGCCACTCATTCAGTTATTTCCACTACTTATGCTAAGAACATCAGGACACTTCCCTTGCCATTAGAAAATAAGCTTACCATTTCCACGCCTCTGAGGGACTCTGTATTAATAACTCATGTATACAAGAGTCTTCCTCTAGAGTTTGACGATAAAGTTCGTGCAGTAGATGCACTTCCCCTAGACATGATTGAGTTCGATATGATTCTTGGCATGGACTGGCTATCCAGGCACCATGCTACCATAGACTGCCACTCATATCGGGTGATCTTCGGCGACATTAATGCACCAGAGTACATCCATAACGGGTTCATACCCGGACGGTCTGTACAAGTCATATCTACCTTGCAAGCACGTGCATTACTGTCACATGGCTGCGAAGGTTATCTAGCTACGGTTCATGACATGGATGCTGAATCCCCATCGATTCAGGATCAACCAGTAGTTTCGGAATTTCAAGACGTCTTCCCAGATGAACTTCCAGGCATACCACCTGCAAGAGAAGTGGAGTTCAACATCGACCTTGTTCCAGGAGCTGAGCCAATCTCTAAGGCTCCGTATCGTATGGCTCCCATAGAGCTAAAAGAACTGAAGGACCAACTGCAGGAACTTCTTGAACGAGGGTTCATTAGACCAAGCGCATCTCCATGGGGTGCACCGGTCTTGTTCGTTAAGAAGAAGGACGGCAGCATGCGACTTTGCATTGACTACCGTGAACTTAATAAGATTACCATCCGCAATAGATATCCACTGCCACGTATAGACGATCTGTTTGACCAACTTCAAGGAGCCAAACACTTCTCAAAGATCGATCTAAGGTCAGGCTACCATCAGCTGAGGGTTAAAGAGCAGGACATTGCTAAGACTGCTTTTCGTACCCGCTATGGCCATTATGAGTTTGTGGTCATGCCATTCGGCCTGACTAACGCTCCAGCAGTATTCATGGATCTGATGAACAGAATCTTCCATGAATTCCTTGATAAATTTGTCATTGTATTCATCGATGACATCCTGATTTTCTCAAAGTCCACGGAGGAACATGAAGACCATCTTCGTACAGTACTACAGATTCTTCGTCAGAAGCAGCTGTATGCGAAATTCTCCATGTGTGAGTTCTGGTTAAACAAGGTGGCATTCTTAGGTCACATTGTATCAGCAGAAGGGATCACTATGGACCCAGCGAAGGTTGAGGCTATCACTAAATGGCCAAGACCAACGTCGGCGACAGAAGTCCGCAGTTTCTTAGGCTTAGCTGGATATTATCGCAGATTCGTGGAGAACTTTTCCCGCCTGGCATTGCCTCTCACCAAACTGATGCGAAAAGGAGAGAAATTCGTCTGGACGGAAGAACGAGAGAAGAGCTTCGAAGACCTAAAGCAGAAGTTAGTATCTGCACCTATTCTTACTCTCCCATCTGGTACAGGTGGATTTCAGATCTATAGCGATGCATCGGGGAAGGGACTGGGCTGTGTTCTCATGCAACATGGGAAAGTGATCGCGTATGCTTCACGGTAGCTTAAGCCCTATGAAGAAAACTACCCTACGCATGACCTGGAACTTGCTGCAGTGGTGTTCGCATTGAAGATATGGAGGCATTACTTATACGGAGAATCATGCGACATTTTCACGGATCACAAGAGCTTGAAGTATATCTTCACACAACGAGAATTGAACATGAGACAAAGGAGATGGTTGGAACTGTTGAAGGATTATGATATTAACCTAGAGTATCATCCCGGGAAAGCTAATGTAGTAGCAGATGCACTCAGCAGAAAGTCCGGAATGATCAACGGCATTGAGATCAAGGAACAAAACATAAGAGACTTGGAGCGGCTAGACATTGAAATCATGGTACGTGGGCAGCACGGATACTGGGCGAATCTTAGAGTAGAACCTGAGTTACTGACTAGGATCAAGGAAGCGCAGAAGGATGATGGAGAGATTTGGGCGATAATTCAGAATTTAGAGAAGCAGACGGAATTCAGAATGGACGCAGACGGTATCGTTTGGCAGGGCACGAGACTTTGTGTTCCTGACAATCAAGAACTCCGGGAAGCATTGTTAGCTGAAGCTCACAGCTCCCCATTTTCTATACATCCTGGGTCGACAAAAATGTACCATGACATCAGACAGCACTTTTGGTGGAGTGGTATGAAACAGGATGTAGCCACTTATGTCTCCAAATGTCTTACCTGCCAGCAGGTTAAGATTGAACATCAGCGATCGGGCGGTCTCCTTCAACCGTTGGATATTCCAGAGTGGAAGTGGGACAAAATCACCATGGATTTTGTTACCGGTCTTCCGCCTACCAAGAAGAAGCACGATGCTATTTGGGTCATTGTTGATCGACTCACCAAATCAGCTCATTTCTTACCGATACGCAAGGAAGATCCGGTAAGTAAACTCGCAGATACTTACAGAAGGGAGATCATGAGACTCCACGGCACTCCCTCCAGCATCGTCTCAGACAGAGATCCTCGTTTCACGTCGCGATTCTGGAAAGGTCTGCAAAAAGCTTGGGGTACACAACTTAAGCTGAGTACAGCCTTCCATCCTCAAACGGACGGACAATCGGAGCGAACAATTCAGACATTGGAAGATATGTTAAGGTCGTGTGCGTTGGAATGGACAGGTGATTGGGACGATTACATCTGTTTGGTCGAGTTTGCATACAACAACAGCTGGCACGCAAGTATCAAATGTGCTCCTTTCGAAATGTTGTATGGCAGAAAGTGTCGCGCTCCAACTTGCTGGGATCAAGTGGGAGAGCGAACACTCGAAGGACCAAAGATTATAGAAATGACCAATGAGAAGATTGAGGTAGCTAAACAGAAGTTGCAAGAAGCACGGTCACGTCAGAAGAGTTACGCCGATAAGCATCGTAGGGACATACATTTTAATGTGGGAGATCACGTCTTCCTCAAGGTTTCGCCGGCACGTGGTGTTAAACGCTTCGGGATCAAAGGGAAACTCAGCCCTCGGTTCATCGGACCATTTGATATCGTTGAACGAATCGGTGAAGTATCTTACCGATTGGCGTTACCTCCTCAGCTTTCGCACGTGCATAACGTGTTCCATGTGTCCTTACTCAGAGGGTACAATTATCATCCCCTTCACATGGTTCAGTATCCACTGGAACAGATACGTGAGGATCTCACTTTTATAGAAGAACCCGAACGAGTACTCGACAGGCAAGAACGAGTCATGAGAAGGAAGACGATTCCTTTCGTCAAAATCCTTTGGAGGGACCATACCGAGCGGGAAGCCACTTGGGAAACAGAGGAGTCTATCCGGGCTTCTTACCCTCACTTCATATTTTGAGTTCGGGTATGTTACTTCTTTTCAGCTTTCTTTATCTATAATTCGGGGACGAATTATTCTTTTTAGGGGGGAAGAATTGTAAAACCCGCATGCTTTTACCATGAATAGTGCCCTTAAGATCGTACGTCCTAGATTAAAACTTACCTCATTTAGTATTGATCACATTCATGTGCTAATAATCAAGCAAGTGCATACGTGTATGACATGACAAGTATCGATTACGTACGAACTCATGATAAACAGTTAATAAATATATCACGTGAACATAATTAAATCATGATTACCATTTAAAATACAAATTAGAATACTTACGTAAATACATATAATATAATTACGAGCGTTAAGATTACGGTAGCTACATGATAAAATAAACAGAAACACTTCAGACACGAACACGTTTAACCACGAACGAACACGAAACATCGGGACACGAGAAAGGTACGGGTACCCCATGTGGGGCCCCCATACCCACGGCACAACCACAAGAAATGGGCTAAGCCCATGGACTTTTACAAGTAAAGGGGGGTTATGTAACTTTTCATTTCATTTCACTTTTTCAAGAAAATAAACAAAAACCCTAAAAAGAGTTTTTCTCCTCCTCCTTTTCTCCTCTTTGTGCCGCCACCTTAACATCACCATAGGAGGGTGATTGGTTGATTTTGATCTCAAAAACTATTGCTATAATCAGTGTTTGTTCATCCTTTTTCCAAGCTACATAGTGGTATACCTTTCTAACCCTTCTTTTTAATTCTTTTTAATTCTTTTAAATCTTTGATTATTTTCATGAACATGTTATTATTTTCTTATTAAAACATGGTAATTATCATTGATCTAACATGTTTTGGTATTAATTAAAATCAAAGAATGATTTGAAAGGGGTGTTTGTTTTTGGCCGCCTAGCAAACAAACCCGAGGGGGGTTTGGTCTGCTTATTGCCGCCACCACCAAGACCATTTTAGGTCTTGGTTGGCTCATGTGGGACCCACGGCAGCAATGAGGCACACGTGCCCCGAGTTTGGCTCGGGGTACGGTGTCGAGTTCATGCCCGATTCATGGTTCGTTGGTTAAATCATGATTTATGCTACATGTTAATTTTTATGAATTATGAACTTAGGATATAATTAATTAATAACATGAAATATTAATTAAATCATGACTTAGGTTATTTTAATTATTAGTTTAACATGACATTAATTTAACCTAAGTATTTTATGTTATAAGTTATAATTAATTAATTATTAAAACATGCCTATAATTAATTAATTTAGACATGACTTAGGTTATATTATTAATAATAATAATACACATTTTAACCTAAGTATTTCATTTCATTTTAATTAGAACATGTTATACTTAATTAAAATGCTTAACCTATAGTTTAATTAAAATACATGAGATAATAATTAAACTATACACTATATCATATGACGTAAGAAATAAGCTTATAACACTTAGACTTATATGTTAGCTTATGTAACCAGCTTAATTCTAATTATGGAAACTTCTATTTATAGAAACTTAATTAAATAAGGCAACTAATCTAATTATGGAAACCTTCTATATATGGAAATCTATCTATTTCAGGCAGCTAATCTAATCATGGAAACCTTCTATATATGGAAACTTATTTAATTAAGGCAGCTGATCTATTTTTGGAAACTTTCTATTTTTAGAAACTAATCTATTTTAAGCAGTAAATTCTATTTTTGGAAACTTTCTATTTTTGGAAACTTTCTATTTTTGGAAACTTTCTATTTTTGGTAACTTTCTATTTTTGGAAACTTTCTATTTTTGGAAACTTTCTATTTTTGGAAACTTTCTATTTTTGGAAACCTGCTATTTTTGGAAAGTTACTTATTATTACACAGTAAGTATAATAATACATGAAATACCAGTAATACTTAAACGGATTAATCAGAATACAAGATAAACACAGTTTAAGGCTTTAAACAGTGAACCATGACCTAAAACATACCAAGTCAGCTAAAATGAGACATAAAACCCAGTACGTAATCAGTAAATCGATACTTATACACGTGTGTATTCATGTAGCGTTAGTGATCCAGAAGTAGGAGTCTTTCTTCCGTTCATTCACTGGACTTGAGGTTCGGATTCCCGTCCTTTCAGTATGGACATTCTTTCCTTATTAGGATTTCCCCGTATGTAGCCAACTGTTTTCCCTAGTATTTGTTTTATTGTTTTGAACTGCTTATGTTTAATTAGCATAATCTATAGCCATATACAAGCATGACCAGTTTCACCTAGTTATGGAGGTACCATAACCATAGCATTGGAGGCACCGATGTTATGACTTCCCCACGGCGGAGTGATTGCTCGTGGCGTCCCTTTTCAGTTTTGGCCATATTATTATATTAGGTGGGGCGTATGGGTGCATCCTAGTTACATGTTTATTCAGTATTTCATGGTGAATGTGGTGTGTGCCTTGCACCCTTCACAAGGAGTTGATCCCTCCTACCCAAACCAGTATATTGATTAGAGGCATCCCCTCTAATCAGCATGATGAGGTCACCCCTCCAAGTATTCATGCACGTGACCTTTTCATGACCTATATGAGCTATGGTATATATATATGTTAAAACAGTTTTCACAAGATAAACATAAGGCTTTTCAAACTATAAAACCAGTTTTCTTGATACTTAACCAGTTTTCTCAGAACTTAGTCTTCCGCTGTTATATGTTACATGTTTACTCTATTTCATGCTATATTGTACATCCGCGCACTGAGCGTCTTGCTCAGCCGTTTTCCTTTTCATGTTCCCAAAACGGCAGGTACTCAGGGACGCTCGTAGATCTCAAACGTACGTGCATATGGATTGGAAGCTTTACTGTCTTTCTTTACTTTATGCATTTCCTTTACTTTGATACAGTTGCCATGGACATTGTTTCGTCCTTTCCTTTTACAGTATTTATGTTTGTGTGTGATGAGCTTTACTTTGGGGTTACCGATGTTTGATTCCGGTATTTCCCTTTTATGGTCGAATAATGCTTAGACATTTATCCTTGTATGCTTTGATGACACGCCATGATTATGCGTAATATTCCATTTCCAAAATGGGGTGTTACATTATTGTTGTTCAAAGTGTGCACAACACATTGTCATCAAACTGTGTTATCCATAACACTTGTAATTCTTTATTATACAATAATAAGATTACGTTTGAAAAGTAATACCTTGTGTTGATTAAGTTAAGATTAGGGTTTCTTGCATCGATTAGGGACTTTCAAAAGGTATTCGTGAAGATCTTACCAAGATTGAAACGATTAAGGATTGGTCGGTACCAACGACGCCGACGGAAATCTGTTAATTCCTTGGTCTAAGCTGGGAATAATCAGAGGTTTATCGAAAGGTTTTCACTGATTGTTGAACCAATGATTAAGCTGACTAAGAAGAATTGGATGTGTGAGTCCCACTTATACATCTAAATTGTAAGTTTCAAGATCTGATCCTTATCAGATGAGGAAGCTATATTCTGAACACTGAAGCGTAAGTTGTGTTCTGCACCGATGATGTCATTGTTGGAAGGATCTGAAGGATTTATAGTTTGTGTGGTGTGTTTCATAAGGGTTATGTAGTTGTGGTATTTGCATTGAGATTGTAGGAAATATCACTTGTATGGAATCAAGTGTGTAGTAATTAAGGATCATAAGAATTGTGTCATATTTAACTTTTTGGGAAGGCAAAGGAAATGAGTAGAGTATCCCTAGTTATATATTTCGAGGTGTTTGAGTATGTTGGTGAATGTGACTGTGAGTGATTATGACTACGAGATTCACTACCATCCGGGAAAGGCGAATGTGGTAGCTAATGCACTTATCAGGATAAAAAAGGGAAAAAGCTTCTAAGGTTTAAGTTTTGGTGATGACAAGAAATATGGACTAGACAGAAAGGATATTGAAAGTTTAAGCTAATGGTCTGTTAGGGAAAGATATCAAGGTAAGTGATTTCAACATTTTGTCAAATTTATGGAAAGGATTTTGTAGTAAAGTCAAGTGAGACGTGGTATATTGAGCACTCCTAACATACCTGAGTTGAGAGAGTCAGACTTATTGATGAAGGAATCTCACAAGTCAAGTAATCGATACATTCTGGTTTGGGTAAAGGTGAAAGTTGAGTTGAGTACTGCGTGTTATACATGGACTGATGGACAGAGTGAAAGGACGATTCAGACATTAGACAATATACTCGTGCGTGTGTGATTGACTTAGGAAATGTTGGATTTCTTATACGACAATGTTTATCATGCTAGTAATAAGGCTGTACTGTTTGAAGGTTCATAAAGAACTTCAATTTGTGAAGGTTAAAGATCGTGAGTTATGAACGTAAGTTAGGTTTCCGGTGCATTGCAGAAATGTAGGTGAATTGAATGACTGAACTAGAACTGATATTGGCAAATATTGATAAGATTGTATAAGTTAAGGATCGTTTATTAGTAACAAAGAGTTGTCAAAAGAGTTATGTCGGCAATCGAAAGAAATCGATGGAGTTTAAAATTGGGAAATGTGGTTATGCTTATGGTGTCGTTATGAAAGGTAAAATTTGTTTTGAGAACATCAAGGAAGGAATCCAACTTGAAGATAAGTTGATTTTCATAGAGAAAACTGTGAAGAGTTCTTATGAGGTCGAAACATAGTAAGAATTATATTGTGAAGATACAATAATTCTAGGAGTGGATTTGAATTCGTGAAGGAAGCATGAGGATTTCTTAAAGGAAAAGAGTTATCATTTGTTATAGAGTTACGGAATGTGAGTATAAGAAGGGCCGAGCGTCGAGGACGTCGCTCTCTTTTAGGAGGGTAGGATGTGATAACCCGAACCCGAGGTTATTATTTAATATTATTTAACGAATAATTTTGAGGTTTTGATGAGCTTGAATGCTATGAAGGTTGATGGTTTGATTTAAAACCGATGTTGGAGGTCTTATTTTTACCATTTTACTAATAGCGAGGATTATTAGTGATCACCATATCGACGGATGCCCGAGATTTTATGTTTTATTATTTATTGTTTCGATGTTTATATTTTTGACGCTTTTATTTAAATTGCGTATTAAGTCGAACCGGGATCATATTATTATCATATTATTATCATATTTTGAGTGCGTTTTAACTTTTAAAAATTATTTTTACGAAACCCGAGCCTCGTAAATATTTTCAAAATTGACAATTTACATTTTCTACCTTTTAAACTATTTTATTGCATTTTGGACCAAAAATATCACAAATTGGCAAGAAAGGTCCCTCCACCCATCATATATAAGGCTTTCACCTACCACCACTAACACAAAAACACATAGTTAACACAAAATTCATCTCACTCTCTTTCTCTCTTGTCTTTGCCGCCACCCCCTTCAACCAAAAATCCTTGATCATCAATTTCCTACTTGAAATCTTTAAAAACTAATCAATATCCCATCTTGGATATTTGATTAGGATCATTTTAGTATAATTTTTATACACATGCAACAACTTTTAAATTTTTGATATGATCCATGCTTGTTTGATCTATTTTCATGAAGTGAAATACTTGTTAGTGTTGTTATAAATAATTTTTGAGTATTGCATGTTTAAATTTTTGAGTGGGTAATTTTTGGATGATCATTCAAGCGTGTTATAGGTTAGATGACTTGTTTAGGATGATATTAGGATGATATTAGGGATAGGAGATTGAGTAAAATGGGTTGAAAAATTGATTTAGTGTGATTTTAATAGAGGTTTTTTAGATCAGTGGGAAAAAGGTAATTTGTGGGTATCTTACTGTTTGAAAATGTTTAAACCAATAGGATAGGGTTGTAGAGAATTTCGTTAGCTTCGATTTGATAATAAAGTATAGTTTCTAGCTCCAAACGAGCGAGAAGTTATGATGATTTGATTATTCGTATACCGGGAGACGAGTATCGGCACGACATGTAGTTGTTGTCGATATTTGGATCGAATCTCGAGGACTATAGGATGAGTTGTAAAGATGGTCAAGGTCTGATGTTAGGTTCTAAACCTAGGGTTGTGAGTTTATTTTCAAACTCAAGTGTCAGATTTATAAACGGGATTGTTTAGAATGGTCAAAATGGTTGTATGAGTCGGTGACGTAAAACTGTCCGGTTTTTGTAGTTCAAAGATGTGTCGGGCAGGGAACTTTAAAAGTAAAATCTTTTGATGGGCTTTTAAGAGGACTTTCTATATATATTAAGTGATATCTCTAAGTAGTATCATAAATATTTGACGTGTTTAAGTGGGGTAAATGAGCTCGTACATTTGGTATGTACCGGCAGATTTTTATCGAAAGAATAAACTAATAGAGTAAACATATAGAGGGAAGTAATAGTATCACTTGTATTTTTTCTTTCGGGTTTGTCTTAATATTATGATTTTGAGTTTGATGTTATTATGTATGGGTTATATTTGAGTCTATTATTAATGAACGCGCCTCATTTGATAGGTTGCGGTTTTTTGTGTTTATCGGGCATCAACAATCGTCGAAGGTCGACTTGCTACTGCTATTACTCAAGGTGAGTCTATAGCCTCGCTTTGTACTTGTTTTGAATGATTTTAAAACCCGCGAGGGGGATACATGCTATTTGAAAATAAAATGAACACAAGTCATGAATGATTGTTTGGACCCGAATGTTGCCTGATGTTGCCTTGAATTGTATAAGTACCTAAACTGCAAAAGTCCCTAAATTCATGAGTCGTTAACTATGTTCTGACTTGATGTTGTGTTGGGAATAACCGCTTATACAAATAATAGTACTATTGGGCTGACGACCCTATCTGAGACCAGGGCTTTACTTTAGTAACCTCTGGGAAGGATAATTTACGAGAATAAGAATGTGGTATACTTGCAATTGATACCCTAGTAGGGGCACTAGAATTCATCTAGTCATGCTGGCTTTAGGCGTGGGTGACTAAGTTAATGGGTCAGTGTCATGAGCTTAATACAATTCTATAGCTATTGCTATATGCCAGAATGCCTGATTAATAGATTGTATACGTAGAAAATCTATTAAATGATCATGATTGATCTTTCTCTTGTGTTCAAATGATGATTTGATAAACCTATAGACTTGCTCAACCGTTGTGTTGATGATTTTAAGCATGTATTTTAGGTGATTTAAGTTGATGACTGGCGGAGCTTGCTGGAGAAGGATTGCGGGTTGCTTTTGTGGTTATTTGGTCTAAAACGGAATTCTTTCCCTTTTGTCATAAAATTTATAATGTATGGTCATGTATTTTGGTAAAAATGGTTGTTGATTGGTTGAGATCTTTTGGGGACCTAAATGTTACTATGATATTTCTAGAATTGTTATTGTTGGGATCGAAGGTTTTAGACAATGGTTAAATTATATCCTGTTATATTTCAAATGTATCATTTTGAGATCGTTTAAAGTGTTTTGTGTAACGATATTTATGTTTAGCACCCAAATGTGTATTTCCGCTACGCAATGTAATTTGGGGGTGTTAAATGAATGATTTCGGGTTTCAAACTAGCCATGCTTAATATGTGTTACGGTTGAGAGGTTTATGAATGGATGGAATGAATATTGAATGAGATTTAGGGTTTCATGGAGGAATAGGTTTTTTTGTGTTTCATGGGATTAACAGATGTGTTTATATAACAGTGTTTAGCTATACATATTTACACTTTTAGTGATGCATAAAATACAAATGTCATGAATGACAAAATTATAATCAAACTTATTATAAATGTATTTTGTAAAAAAATTATTTTGTAGTTGAATGTATTAAACATATCAATTACATAATACATACATGTTCCCTTATTCCAAGTATGTAAAATGACCCTTGTGATTGCTGATCATCTTTTATGTCTTTTGCTGCTGAAAAATATGGAATATTTGTTCATGCAACTTATCTGTTATGCTTGTGTTTAGACCCTTGTGATTGCTGATCAAGTTTATTGCCACTATCGTGCTTTTGGTAACTTTGTGCCTTATGATGTGTATGCTTGTGATTAATTCTTGAATTTGTGTATTAATGTATGGGATTATCAAATTTGTGTCATAATGTGCGTCTGGTTATATGAACTATTAATTGATTTATAGCTGATAAAGGAAGAATTACTAAACTGCTTAAGTCCCAATGACTAATGTTAGGCTTTCCCTTGCTAATGATTAAACTGTTTTCTAATTAAACACTCTTAAAAAGTAGGATTTAAATTATATTGAATTGAATTAACATAAACAAACACAATTGCACTGAATATTTCTTAAAATCAATTGAACAATTACAAAAGATGTCCATTACATGATTTTAAAACATAAATCTAGAAATTGAACTTAGGAGATTTTTCAGGGTCAAATGAATGATGCAATTCATCATAATCGTGAGACTCCACAAAATCATCTTCTTCTATGTCGATTTCTTCTTCTGATTCATATGGGTTGAAATGATAGTAAAAATCATCATCACCCTCCTCCTCCTCATTTAGTTCCCTTCTAACCGCAGTAAGTTCCTCCCTTTCCTCCTTTTTAAGTTGTGTAAAAATTTGTTCCTCATATCTTTGTTGTTGCTCCATTTTCTGTTGTTCAATAAGTGCTTTTTTTCCTCTCCCAACCTTCGCTGTTCGAGAAGCGCTTTTTCTTCATCTTCCAACCTCCATTGCTGCTGCAACTCAACTTCCTCGACATAGTACCTATGCTCATCATAGGGATCATCATGGTTTAGGATGGTTGTATCATTGTAGGGTTTCACTTGAGGTAGAATTTGGGTTTCTGTCGTTACATTGTCTTGTTGTGTAGATTCCACACGCGATTTCTTGAAATACAAAACACAAAATATAAGATATTGTAAAGATATGAGGAACAAAGTATACTTATTAAATAAACTAACTTACTTGTTGATATTGGCTTGAATGTCTTCAAGATTCGCAGCAGATGAGTTTCTCTTGTAAGATCCAGATATTTTTTGTAATTTTTTAAAAAGAACAGAAGAGTGTATGTATGTTTGAACAATGGTTTCGAGATATCCATTGCATCCAATGAGGTGTTTATATATTCTGATCAAGGAAAACGAACAAGATGATTACAGGAAGTTATATGCACGCATGTAATAATTATTTTGTAAACTTCTAAGAAAAATCTTAGTTTACTGTGTAAATGCATTAAAATGTGCAAAAATAGTTAATTCAACTAAATTTATTGTATTTGTATTTACTGCTGAAAAATTGCATCCACCAAGTATTTCAAGTGTACAATTATAATTTTTTTGTTTAAACATTGCACAATGTCTAATTATTAAATCAAAGTTTTAAAACAAAAAAAAATACAAAACCTGTACATAATTTTGTATCATAAAACAAAAAAAAACATAATTGGTGCATGTAAGTACATGATTGTTTGTATCATAAATTGCCGCCATGGTAGAAAGTCATTGTCTTGAACATCCACTGCTTAAAACCTGCTAACCACACCATTGTATTGTTGTATACAACTTATCCTATATATGATCATATTGGTATGACCGCATTATAGTGTTGACCTCAATATTATAAATTTTGTTACATATACTGAGTATGATACTAAAAATTATATTGTTGTATTATAAATTCACATATAGCCACAATCGTTTAAATAGCATTACAACCATTTAAGAACAAAACGTAGAACTGAATTTACAAAAAGTATTATAATGTCAACTGGATATACAATATTTGATAAAGTCTTAATAGTTCGCATTCAGGATTAGTAACTGCTCTGAGTACTGGTAATCTATTTAGGAATAAGATGTTCGTAAATGTTGTAATTGTTTCTGTGTATTCAGGAATATTCAGAGCATACAATCATGGTATTCAATAACCATTATAAAACGCAGATTTTGGTCCCATAACATTGAATTGCGTTCAGAAAACCCTATTCAAAAACGTAATTTTATAAAAAGCGTTTATAAATCGCAATGTTAGTGGTGGCATGACAATTTTCACCACACAATCCTTATGATGAGGACAATAATAAGAGAAGTATCCATAAAATACTTTAAAAACTTACAATGCAAGTCTGCTGATACGCAACAACATTGATCCAATCATTCCAACTGTATCATGCTTGATGAACCGATAGTAATGTTAATTATGCATCAGCCTATATCCTGCAATTCACAGAATCATAACTAGCAATAACCAAAAAGCGAATGATCATTAATTCCACATATATCCTGCAATTAACAGAAACATTGAATGAGGATTAGAATGTTGTGCATGAATGAAACTAAGTCCATTCAATTCTTGACAGCATTACAAAGGAGATTAAGCATTATTAATCTCCATTCTAACACACCTCATAAAACAATGTTGTTGCATGAATGGACCTAAATCCATCCAATTCTTGGCAGCATTAAAATGTCCAACAGTCCATAATGTTGTGCAAGCAATTAGATCAATGTTGTTGCATGAATGTACCAAAATCCATTCAATTCTTGACAGCATTAAAAAGAAGGAGAGTAAGAATACAATTTTTGGGATCTAACAGATTGCACAATCATGGACGCCGAGAACACATTCTTATTTTTTTGTGTTGCATATGTAATATAGATCAATGTTGTTGTTTGAATGGACCTAAATCCATTCAATTCTTGGCAGCATTGTAGTGATCAGCAATCCATATTGTTGTGACAATAATTAGATCAATGTTGTTGCATGAATAGACCTAAATCCATTCAATTCTTGGCAACATTACAAAGAAGGAGATTAAAAATAGAGTTTTAGGGATCTAAGAGATTGCACAAACATGGATGTCGTACATTTTGATTTTTGTGTTGCAGATGAGGTGTGGGGGCGCTTATATAGGTTTTAGGTTTAGAGCTAATTTAGGGGAGGAGCGTATATTGGGCTAATTAAAAACGCGTTATCATTATCATCATAATAATAGCCATAAAACTATTCCAAAAATAACTAATCCATTTCAAATTTTTGATATTCAAATTTTTTTGAATTTTGCTAAACAGATGCTCCATTTGATTTGAATGTAAATATGGAAACTGGTTTATGAGGTGTGCGTTAAAAATCTTGTACATTGTAGCTATATTAAGAAACTAATTTATTTTTTTTGGCTTTTAAATAGTTGTAAATTATTTTGGTTTATTATATTAAACTAGCTAAAAGACCCGTGAAATTCACGGGTATTTTAAAAGAAACATCAAAAATGTGAAAATTACACTACGTACTATGAAGCTATTAGTTACAAAAAAACCACTTTTAGATAAAGAAACGTAATGTAAAGTATACAAATAATTGTGTTCACACAAACGTCACATGAAACACAATAGGCAAATCACAAAAAATAAAAACACCAATCCTTTATTATACGAATGCGACATATGCATACATGTATGTCTGATCATAAATTGTGCAATACTTCTTTGTAGCCCACGTTGGTCGTGGTATTAGTGATATTTCGGTTTTCGTCTTAAATAACCATCTTCGATCCTTTTCTTCTCTTAGCATGACGACTACAAATAGTTGGCCATGTGTAAAAATAGGCGGTGAAAAAGACAAATCGACTTGCCCGAGAGATTTTTTTTACTTTTGTTGTTGTCATCGCAAAAGAGACACATACAACAAATTGCTTGCTTATTATCTTTATCGGCAAACAGTTATGAGAAGGTGATATTCTCATCCTTCCACTTATCACTTATTTACCAAAATAGATTTTATTGATTATAGTTGCATGAATTGCACTTTTCAGCTATCGATTTACACGAAGTCATGTTTCATTGCACAACCCATATTTTTCAACCAAAATGGCTTCCGTTAATCTCAAGTCAAAGCTATTATCACATGGTTTGCAGTCCGTGTTTGACTTATAGGACAATAACTTATATAAGTGTTATTCTTTTTACCATTGATTTACTTAATATGTCAAGTAGGAGGATGATAAATGCAACACACAAAGGAGTGTAAGGAGGATGAAGCACATATAAATCTATATGAATGATATATTTTTTATAAGCTACAATTCTTTTGCATATTCCACCAATGTTAAATTGTTGTTCATAGTTGATCGTTACCATGCTTAGATCTCCTACTACAAATTCCATCTTCTAACGTGCGTTTAATGGTGGGCTGGCATGTTGATTATTGGATTTGAGTAAAAGAGTTACACTTTTTTGGTACAGGTTGTGTTGTGTGCATTAGTTTTTAACTCGTTTGTTTTTAGATTTTAAGATTCTTGTCTTTTTTACTTGTTTGACCCCTAAAAGATGGAATATATAACCTGGATGTTAAAGCTTAGTTAAGGCATGAGATGCGGCCTCAAATCTTTCGCCTAAAAGTTTCAGTTCAGATCACAGACTAAACCGGTGTATCAATTTCGTCCATTAACCGACTATAGTAATAATTATAGACAACCGTTTTCTGTTCCAATAGTTTCAAATGTTTGGTTTCAACGTGGTTCGGCTTTGGACATTGCACACTCATAGAAGGGAAAAATTACCTAGGTCATTTATTGTCTAGCAAAATACTTACGTGTATATGTTTCTGAATAAGAACATAAGAGGGATTTTGGGATCGTTTAATATTTCCATGTACCTGTTTATTATTATGTGGGTGCTCGTCTATGGTTACCTTTTAAGCTTAATCTACATGTTCAATAAGTAGCTTATAGTTTATGAATAATATGCTCATAGGCTCATGTTGAGTGTTTGAAATTTGGATTAGCTTATACTTATATACAAGTTACCATAGTATTCGGAACACTTAAATAAATTATAGATTTATGTAAGTTGTATGTTAGGATTCTAGGAACTAAAATATAATTTTCCTTTTTACAACATTTTACCTGCAGTAAAATGACCCGTTTGGCAAAATTAAAGTATAACCAACATAGTGACGGATGGTGATGCTGAGCTAGTTGCTTCAATCTCCTGTTTCAAAAAATTCTGTTTCAAAAAAATGCCTCTGTAAAATAAAAATAAAATGACTATACTTGTTTACCTTGGTCGGAGTAGCCATTGGACAAATAGAATCAATTATATCCGGATCGCATGATAGGCATGAGGTGAACACAGATAATAATATCTTGATCATCACTGGCTATCACATGTCCAGTCACATCTCTACACAAAATATGGCATAGCAGTGTTATTTTTGCGTATACTAAATAGTAAACAAATGTGGATAACGTTAAAACAAACATTACATACCAAATTGGCCATTTTTCTCCTCCTGGAAATCAGTAATGGATTCGTAGGTACTAAAATCAAACCCATAATATGAACCGGTAAAATCATTTCAGGGATCTTATTTGACAGAAAACTTACTTGCTCATCCATGATTACAAATTCCAGATTCGAATGTGTTTTGCTATAAATTTGTTGCATCCAACAGGTAACTATGCGGACGTAATATAATGTTGGTCTTTAGAGCGCTTAAATTGTTGATATAGCCTACAAGAAAGTAGCCATTAGTAAATTCCTTGTTAATAGCCTTTGAAAGTGTTTTGAGGATTGAGTAGTACAAAATTAACCCTAATTCAAAAGTCTATATATAAGACAAACACCTTACCCTAAACATGCAACGATTAAAAATATTATCAAAAAAAGAAAAAAAAAACAGCTTGTAAGCATACCACAAATAATCTTGTCGTTTGAACAAACCTTTATTTTAAGAGAGGAGCGTGTGAGTAATGAACGAAACATATTTGTTTGAAAAGAAGATTGTGACTGGAGTCAAAGAAATTCGAATTAGGTTATGCTTAGGGCATCCACTATGGTAAACCTGTTTATAGGTTTATAAAATTGCCACATTACATAATGTCATTAATTTATTAGCTTTAACACATTATGAACCTACTCACACTATGGATTAAACCTTTTGAGGTTTATAAATTGTTTAGTTTCTAACATAAATTAAATGTATATTAAGTTTTAGACCTCTTCAAAATCCTAGACCTCTTCATGACACTTAGGCATGAAATGGTTTCTCACTATTGCAAGAATAAAATAAATTTAAACCTCTTCATAAAATTTTAGACCTTTTCTTGAAACATCATAGTGGATGCTCTTATAAAAAAATGAGGAGCGTCTTTAATTTTAATGACATATCAAAAATAGGGCAAAGAATTCGGATCCTCTTAATTATACAGCTTGTACAAATCGCTTTTAAACTTTTAAAATTTTTGTGCATAAGAGCATTCGGTTAATTTTGGAAGGTCCGTTAATGGTCATTTAAATGTCCAAGCTTAAGCAATTTGTAAAAAACATCGATCCGATTTTAAATTTTTTAATTCATTAGGACATTGTACAAAATGCCAATTGTGGCATTGTTATAATGACGCTTTTAATGTTTATAGTTTAATGAATTGTAATTTTTTTTGTGTTTTTATTTTAAATAATTGTCCTTCATATTTTATATAATAATTGTTGAATTTCTTTTTTTAACAAAATTAGCTTAACATTTAAACGTCTAATTTTTTTTACGATTCTAAAACACTATATATATATATATATATATATATATATATATATATATATATATATATATATATATATATATATATATTATTTTAGTGTTTGAATAACAAAAATATATTATTATTTATTTAAGAATTGATTTTTGAGAAGATAAAAAAGTATGTCTATTACTTTTCTGTGCAAAATATTTTTCTGTTGGCTAAAAAATAATGGCTTAATTAAAGAAATATTTTTTTTAAGAAATATACACTTGCACAACATAATTTTAGCTGACTTTTTTAATATCTACTTTCCAAACACAGGATTTTTCTAAGTTTATTAGTCAAATATTCATGCCACGTGTCAAACCGTGAGGCTTATTTATTTTTATAAAAAAATTATTAAAAGGATGCTTTAAGAGTTGTACAATAGCTGTTTTAAAAAGCTGTACAAAACTGCGGTTTATTAGATATAATAGATAGATAAATTAATTTACTAAAGAAACAAAGTTTGAAGATTCCTTAGCTTGGTCTTGCATCCGATGGATTCAAGAAAAAAATAATCAATATCAATTGTTTGATAAAATGTCTGAATCAATGTTACGCACGCTATGAATTATATTTGCTGGTTCATTGTTTTAGTTGTCTTAATAGTACTTACTATTAGATTAGGATCGTCATGCGGGTGTTTATTGTTTGAGTTTGATACACGAAAACAAAAAATCAAATTGAATTGAACGCGAATTAGAACCGAATCGAAAATAGAATTCGGGTTTGAGTCATAATCGAACCGAACCAAACTACAAATTGAGTTTTCAGGTTGAATTTGAGTTTGACAACTGGAACCGAAAACCGAATTTATATATATATATATATATATATATATATATATATATATATATATATATATATATATATATATATATATATATATATATATATATATATATATATATATATATATATATATATATATATATATATATATATATATATATATATATATATATGTATCAAAAACTCTTATATAGGAAGGATGGTAAAACAATTCCTTAAATATAAAATTCTATAAAAATGACACTTGTAATTCATTAAAGGGTTTCCATTAATGCTTCAAAAAGAAAATAGGAATTACGAATGATGCCTTAAATAAAAAATTCTATAAAAATATATAAGGAATGATGGTGAAACAATGCCTTAAATACAAAATTCTATAAAAATGATTCCATAAAATGCTTCAAAAATAAGATAGGAATTACACATGATGCCTTAAATACAAAATTATATATAAATATATATAGGAATTACAAATGATGCCTTAAATACAAATTTCTATAAAAATGATTCCATAAAATGCTTCAAAAATAAAATAGGAATTACAAACGATGCCTTAAATACAAAATTCTATCAAAATATATATAAGAATTACAAATGATGCCTTAAATAAAAAATTCTATAAAAATATATAAGGAAGGATGGTAAAACAATGCCTTAAATACAAAATTCTATAAAAATAATTCCATAAAATGCTTCAAAAATAAATAGGACTTACAAATGATGTCTTAAATACAAATTCTATAAAAATATATATATGAATTACAAATGATGCCTTAAATACAAAATTCTATAAAAATATATAAGGAATAATGGTGAAACAATGCCTTAAATACAAAATTCTATAAAAATGATTCGATAAAATGCTTCAAAAATAAAATAGGAATTACAAATGATGCCTTAAATACAAAATTCTATAAAAATATATATAGGAATTACAAATGATGCCTTAAATACAAAATTATTGATGTTGAGGTTAAACTACACCTTTAGGAAAAGGATGCAATAAATAGGGCAAGCGAGCACGACGATTTAGGAAAACCGTGTGTGAATGACCCAATTAAGTTCGTTCTCAAGGAGGCTAGTGTGTTATGTGTGTAATGACTTGGATTAATTTGTGATTATATTTGAGAAAAGAAAAATAGAAAAGGGATTAGAAAAGAATGACGGTTATGAAGACGGATTAAACTAAGTCTAAAAAGGCGTACACGTAAAGTCGTAAAAACCACCAAAATTAAAACTTAACCCTAAAAATTCCTAAAAATCACCAAAAATCCTTAATAATGTTCTAAGAGTTTACAAAAAATCAAAACTTGCAAAAACCTTTTAATTAATTAGATAATGACTTTTTAATGCTAATTAAAGCCCTAAAAATCAAAATTAATTATTAAAAAGCCCTAAACAAGATTTTCAAGTTTGTAAACCTCAAAAATATCCTAATTAAGCTAAAAACTATTTTTCAAAATTTTAAAACCAATTAAAACTATTTTTAAATAATTAAAAACTCCTAAAATCAATTAAATCTTAAATTAATTATAACAAATAATTAAAAGACCTAAAAAATATTTGGAAAGTTGCAAAAATCCTAATTAAGTATTTAGAACCTAGGAAAAATATAAAAACCTAGAAAATCAGACTTTTAATTTTTAATAATAAAATAATATTAAAATAATATTAAAAATCCAAAAATTATAAAAAATTCTAAAAACTTGCAAACTAGCTTAATTTGACCTAAATAACTCAGAAATGAAAGTGAAATTACCTAAATACCCCTATTGGGCCTAGAAAATGGGCCAAACCCTAAACAGTCCCTTATTGGGCTTAATTAAGGCCCAATAAGAAAAAGTGCTCAAAATAAGCTCAAAAAGCACAGGTTGACTCAAAATTTGATTTTAAACAACTTTTTCCAAAGGCCCAAAAGCTGAAAATGTGAAATAAGCTAACTTATAATAAGCAGCTTATTCTTAATGGGCTTTTTGGCCCATTAAGCTATAAGCTGATGCCATAAGCTAAAATTTAACACACAACCTTCTTTTGACCTAACAAAGACTTCTGTAAAAAGAAATTTCAAATAAGACCACTCAATAAGCCAGAAGCAAGTCAACAACTTATTCACAAAACGACAAAATAGTCGTTTTTATGATCTAGACCACCTCAGAAGCTGATTCAAGTTGCAAAATGTTTCTTTTGACAAAACTAAGCTTAAAAACCAAAGAACTTTCAAATAAGCACACTCAATAAGCTGGAAAATCAAATAAGCACTTATCTTAAAAGTCAAACAAGTTGGTTTTCTAGTGAAAAGTCAAAGTCAAAGTCTGATAAGCTCCAGTTCACTTAAATGGGTCAAATAATGAAGATCTATTACAAAAAATAAGTTGTTGCAAGTCAGAATAAGCTAGAATAGCTTATTGATAAGCTGATGATAAAATTGCACTAGCAGGGGCTAGTTTTGGATGTTGAGCAGTGGGAACTTTTCCCACTGCTTGACTATTTTGACTTGTTGTCTTTAGTGACTTTTTCTTGGATTCAGTTTTCACAAAGGCACCCAATTGATCTTTGGATCAAAAGGAGTCAATAACAAGCAAAATAACACAATCACAAACAGCCAATTGATACAGTTTAATCAATTAATCACCAGACATTGCACAGACATGAACAATAAGCAGTTTAGCATTCAAGAGCAGTTTTAGCACAAATCAGCCAACCAAATTCAACCAAATGCACACACAAGCTATAATAAACTCCAATAAGCAAGTCTAAACAGGTTTCATGCACTGGTTCAAAGAATTAAGCAAGATCCAAGCTATAAAAGTTACTGATGAACACTACACATGCAGTTTTTAACTTTTGCTGATGTATTTGACACACAAGCCAATTTCAACACCTCAAATCTTTCAAACAGGTTATGTTAACTTTGTTTAAACCACTTTTATCCCTAAGCATGCATACACACTAAGTGTTCCCAAAATCCTAGGTCAAAATAAGCAGAAACAAGGTCTATATAGCAGATTGATCAATTCAAGTGTTCAAACCCAATAACTTGCAGCAAAACACTCTCAAACAAAGGTATATCAGATACAAAGCATAAACAACACTTTCCCTTAACACAAAATCAGATCACAAGCATAAATCAGTAGACCCAAACACCCCTTTAACTTTTTCAAATCAAGATTTTCAAAAGCAAAACAAGATTTCAGGCCAACCAAGCATCAACTAACACTCAAACAAGTCTAATAAACAGATTCAAGCAAGAACAAGCCACAAAATTCACAAGAACAACAGTTTCATACAAATATCACCAAAAATCACAATTTATGCAGATTTGGAGATTAAGTAAGCAAACCTCATGGATGTACATCCACACCCACGAATTTTGAGCTTATGTGCTAGCAAGAACAAGCACAAGCTTCCACAAAAGCCTGCTAAGATTTAACAAGGGTTAAGCACAATAACATGAAAAATCAGAAACTTGGAAAAATCTTGATTGATGCAAACTTGTTACCCCACACTTGATTATCCCCAAGTTATAAGCCTCACCACACCTTAACCAACTCAGTTAGGATGCTATGATCAGCCCTATAGCCCAAGAATTCCAAGATTGGAACAAGACTTAGCAAAATATCAAGAAAATGAGGAAAATATGCAAACTTGTGCACACTCCTCTTTTGAAAACAGGTTTTGAACTTTAAGAACTACAAAGCATATAACAAATGAAAGCAGTAAACAAGAGTGGCCAATGACTTTTCTTCAAGATTTCAAACTCAATTTCATTAAACTTGAAATAGGATTTACAGAAACTTGAACCAAGGAAAAATCAAAAGCAAACGTCTAATGAAGCACCCTAAGGCCTTTATATAGGCATACAAATGACTAAGGAACAGCTAATAACTAGAAACCCTAATGGTTGAAGTCCCAAAAATGCCCTTGAGGTCTTTGTCTTCTTTGGAGAATCATGTGACTGAATTTGTCATGTAGCTGAGGTGTGAGCTGTTGAAATAGCATCAAGGGCTTAAAATGAGCTTAGGATGCAAGCAGGATTGTGAGGCGTTGGATTGCTGGCACAATCTTGTCTTCTTCCTCAAACGTGTAGCAGGGCATGTCCCATGTGGCATGTGGGGTTAAGTGGCAAGTGTTTTTAAGGTTGGGATATGATTAGGGCATGCTTAATCATTAATCTGGAGGTTTATGAGGTTTAATTACAAGTGAATTAAGAAAACCCAATTTGTGTTCTTGGTGAATAGTTGGGCGTTTAATCTGAGTATGGGTTTAAAAAAGTGTTTAGCGCCAGATTATTAAACTAATATAGATTAGTTTAAATCTGGTAATGGTGGGAAGTGATGTGGCAGAATGAAAGAAGCTGATTGGTGGGAGGGAGTAAGTGGGACACTTGTCACCATTTGGTAGGTTAAGGTAAGTATTATGTCTGGCCACAATTAGTCCCTTACCTTCTTTTCTCTTTTCACTTGCAATTTAAATAACCAAATCTGGATTTCCTTTGTTAACAAACTTTCACTTTTCACACTTTTGCCCCAAATACTTTTCCAAAGTATTTTCAGGGGTATTTCTTGCCATATTGTGATACTTGAGGGGCTGTTTTGGCATTTTGTTGATAGATAATGGTCTTGACTTGTATGTTGAGCATTTTAGAGGACTGAAATTGCCAAGTCTTGATAAATGAGGGACCATTTTTGCCAATTGTTGAAAGTTGAGGGTCCTTTTTGTAATTTTGGATTTTTCAAAGGACCAATCTTGTCATTTCTTGTACTTTGAAGGAATTCATGATATATTTGACTTTGTGGATGATATTGGTTGACAATTTAGCTTTGTTGAGGGGCTAAACTTGCCAATTCTTCAAAGTTAAGGGCCCTTTTGGTAATTTTGACAAACTTTAGGGACCAAACTTGTAATTATGAGGATACAAGGGTATAAAGTGTCAATTCTTCATAATTGGAGGACCCTTCTTCATAATTCTTCAAATCTTCAAGGGTTGATCTTGGGAAAGTCTTCACTAGGGCTTGGTTCATTGTGCGGCTTCGTTTCCCGTGTTCGTTTTTGCATGATTCTTGTGATCTTTTGTCATTATCTCAATATCCGTACCTAAAATACACAAGCAACAAACACAAGCATATATTTGGGTATTTTGATGATATTTAATGCATTTTAAGCCCTATTTGGGAGATGAGACTATGTATAAAAGCAGTCTCATCACTCCCCCATACTAAACCATTGCCGTGCCCGCACGCAATGCTAGAATAAAGTATCAAAGCATCTCCAAAATTCATTTTATTCACTTTATTGGAATGATAAACTAGCTACACTACTACTATTACTACTACTTGTGTTATAGACATAATGTATGATTTTCGTCGCAAAATGGGACGTTTAGGTTCATAGAATAAGAACATGTGAATGCTTCGTTAGAAATAATTTCGCCATCCTCGATTTTCACTCCAATTCCATGCTAAGCGTGCAACGAGATCATTGTCATTATAAGTTAGTAATGCTAACACTACTCATATGCCCTAATCACGTACTTATCCTCCCATTATTCCTAAGTTGTATCTCTTATATTTTATGATGTCTTGAATGTTTCACGAGGATACATTGTTTGACTTATGCGATAATAGAGATTTAGGTCTAAAAATAGAGTCCTAACGGTGTAACTAAGACCATCAAATCAATAACCCCTCCTAATAGACGACGATGTTAAAAAATTAAGTTGACAAGAAGAATCGATAAACACGGTTTTATAACGGTTTTGAACATGAGACTTATTACCAAGACTTTTATACGCCCCCTAACGGAAAGGCCTTATTATCTTTGGTTTACCTCCATCTTTTATTCAACTTCGCCATGAAGCTTTGATTATGACTTCGGTCTTGCCTTGCCTTTTATTATCCGCCTCATCGGTGGTTTTATTAGCCAAAGACGTATATCCTCACGCTAAGGCGAATTTTGGATCTTTAAAGCTTCGAAGATTAAGGCTTGATTCACTTTCAATTTTGCATAGATTTTTCGGCCTTGTGGGGCTTCAAATTGTTTGCTTGATTTAGGTGAGCACTTGAAATCTTATTATTGGGTGAAGCTTTCGATTATTAGGGTGCCAATACTTCAAAACCGTGACGCTGGCGATACCTTAATGTCTTCCCAATTTAATTACACGGAAGCTACTAGAAAAGACTAGAAACCCAACAATCCTAACTAAACCGCTAAGTCACTATTTATTAAGCAAAAAATATTTACATGCGAAGGGAGAATAAGCAAACAACGAGAACACATGAGTTTTTGAAAGAATACGAGTACTCTACGTTTAGCATAGTAACTTATAATTAACTCTATCATTTCTCGTCCTCATTTAAGAGACTTAGCCTAATGTGTAGTTAAGGAATCAAAGCTAAGTGCTCAACACGCACGGTCGAGTCAAAAATTACTCTTATTCTCGCCATCGGAAAATCTACATTCGTGTCTTAAAACACTTATAAAACATGAGAAAAATTTAAAATTTGGCCATTTTTAGCCTTATTTTGCAACAAAAATGATAAACAAAACGATAAACTTTGGAAAGCGTGAAAGTTTGGCAAGGCAAGTATCTATTCACCCCCCCATACTAAAGTTAAACATTGTCCTCAATGTTTCGAGTCTAGGGGTGCAAACACCCCCATACTAGAGACGTAGTCGAATGCCTAATCTAGCATGGAAAGGGTGTTACCATTAAGTAATAGCCGTTTATGAAGTGTGCTAAAAACCTAAGGTTAGAACATCAAAGGATACATCATGGATATTGAGAAATGTCTCCAAAGCAAACGATCGAGTGCTCCCTTAAAACGAACACGAGAGGCTCCAATCGTGAAGATCATGATCTAAAAACCACATATCACAAACAACCACGGAACAAAGGTTGGAAGGGCACAAATCCCCACACGTAAGCTACATTAGACTAAGAAAGCGATAATATGTACATAGGATAAGCATGGGACTCCCCCACGAGGCTCCTCGTTTTTGATTACCGAGTCATGAGCTCGACTCGATCCCCTCAACACTAATTATCATTGGGGAAGGTGACTTGGTCGAGGTAGTTCAAGGATGGAACTTCCCCACCAAAGTAGTGCTTCAACCTATGTCCATTCACCTTGAAGTTAGGACCATCATCTTGAGCTAGCTCGATGGTCCCATACGGAAACACTTGAGTCACGGTGAATGGACCGGACCAACGGGATTTCAATTTACCGGAAAATATTTTCAATCTTGAATTAAAAAGCAATACTTGATCCCCAATGTTAAAAACCCGGTTTTTAATTTTTGAATCATGCAACTTTTTAGTTTTCTCTTTGTAAATCAATGAATTTTCATAAGCAATGTCTCTCAATTCATCCAATTCATTTAATTGCATTTTCCGGTGTTTCCCCGCGGTCTCCATGTCATCATTACAATGCTTTAGGGCCCAATAAGCCTTGTGTTCTAACTCGATAGGCAAATGACAATTCTTTCCATACACAAGCTTATAGGGAGTGCACCCAATGGGCGTCTTATGAGCGGTCCTAAAGGCCCATAAAGCATCGTCTAACTTATCCGACCAAGATTGTCGGTTTTCCCCCACGGATCTCTCCAACATCCTCTTCAATGCTCGGTTTGAAACCTCGACTTGCCCACTCGTTTGTGGGTGAAAAGCCGTAGAAAGACGATGTGTAACCCCATATTTCCTTAAGACTCTTTCGAATTGGTCATTACAAAAATGGGTTCCACGATCGCTTATGATCGCACGAGGGGTTCCAAACCTAGCAAACAAACTTTTCAAGAACTTAACTACCACACGAGCATCATTAGTGGGCAAGGCCTTCGCCTCCACCCACTTAGAAAGGTAGTCAACCGCAACAAGAATATACTTATTACCACGAGATGATGGGAACGGCCCCATAAAGTCTATGCCCCAAACGTCAAAGATCTCACACACTTGAATGATATTTTGTGGCATTTCATCTTTTTGTGAGGCTTTTCCTTGTCGTTGGCATGAATCACAAGACTTCACAAGATCTTGTGCATCTCGGTAAATAGTAGGCCAAAAGAAGCCGGCATCAAACACCTTCTTAGCCGTGAGATTAGCACCGTGGTGACCACCCGTGGGTCCCTCATGGCAAGCTCTAAGGATATTAGAAGCTTCGGTGCCAAATACACAAAGACGGATGATTTGATCCGCACAAGTTCGAAACAAGTAAGGGTCGTTCCAAAAGTAGAACTTGACATCACGAAAGAATTTTCGTTTTTCTTGAGTTGTCATACCCTTAACGATGAAGTTACCCGCATGGTAATTTGCAAAATCCGCAAACCATGGGGTAGAAGAATCAAGTTTGGAATTCACTAAACCAAGTGTCTCGAGCGGAAATGTTTCGGTGATTTCCTTGGGCTTGTAAACATTTTGGTGAGGATCTTCCAAACGAGAGAGATGATCGGCCGCTAGATTCTCGGCTCCTTTTTTGTCGACATTGGTGTGATCAAATTCTTGAAGGAGGAGAATCCAACGAAGTAATCTCGGCTTTGCATCTTGTTTAGCCATGAGATACTTGATAGCCGAATGGTCCGTATACACTATGCATTTCGTCAAGACGAGATAAGGTCGGAATTTCTCAAATGCATACACCACGGCAAGGAACTCCTTTTCCGTTGAAGTGTATTTAAGTTGAGCCTCGGTCATCGTCTTGCTAGCATAGTGGATAGGCAAGAAGTGCTTTTCATGACGTTGCCCCAAAACGGCCCCAATAGCGTAATCACTTGCATCACACATAAGTTCAAAGGGGAGGTTCCAATTTGGAGCAACAAGAATGGGAGCTTCGGTAAGTTTCCTCTTAAGGATCTCAAAGGCTCGTACACAATCTTCGTCAAAGACAAAACGTGCCTCTTTTTCAAGAAGATGTGTAATGGGTCGAGAAATCTTCGAGAAATCCTTGATGAATCGCCGATAAAAGCCCGCGTGGCCTAGGAAACTCCTAACTCCCTTGACGGTTTTGGGATGAGGTAATTTGGCGATGACGTCTACCTTAGCTTGATCTACCTCAATCCCCGCTTTCGAGACCTTGTGCCCTAAGACGATTCCACTCTTAACCATAAAATGACACTTTTCCCAATTGAGCACAAGGTTGGTCTCCTCACAACGTTTTAACATTCTCTCAAGGTTCGACAAACACGAAGTAAAGGAATCACCAAACACGGAAAAGTCATCCATGAAGACTTCCATCGTCTTCTCGATCATATCATGAAAAATAGCCATCATGCATCGTTGAAAAGTTCCCGGTGCATTGCAAAGTCCGAATGGCATTCTACGATAGGCAAACGTTCCATATGGACACGTAAACGTAGTTTTTTCTTGATCACGAGGATCGATGGGAATTTGGAAGTAACCGGAAAAACCATCTAGAAAGCAATAGAAATCGTTTCCCGCAAGACGCTCCAACATTTGGTCCATGAAGGGCAAGGGAAAATGGTCTTTTCGAGTGGCTTCATTCAACTTTCGATAGTCAATGCACACTCTCCATCCGGTCACGAGTCTAGTGGGAATCAACTCGTTGGCATCGTTTGGCACAACGGTCATCCCTCCCTTTTTAGGGACACAATGAATAGGACTCACCCAAGGGCTATCGGAAATAGGGTAAATCATTCCCGCGTCAAGGAGTTTAAGGACTTCCTTTTTGATGACGTCGTGAATTTTGGGGTTCACCCTCCTTTGACTTTGGATTGTTTGCTTGAAATCTTCCTCCATTAATATTTTGTGTGTACAAAATTTGGGATTGATTCCCTTAATGTCGGATAACTTCCACGCAATCGCCCCTTTGTGGTCCTTAAGAACATCGACAAGTGCGGTTTTTTCATCATTCGAAAGTTCCTTCGCAATAATAACCGGCAACTTGTCGTCCTCCTCCAAATAGACATACTCGAGGTGAGGAGGTAAATCTTTCAACTCGAGGATAGGTGGTTCCTCAAGTGAAGATTTGGGCTCGATACTCATAACCTCCTCGGGTGGAGGAAATGGAAATCGTTGAGAAAATCCTTGATAATCGAAAAGTCCTCATAGTTGTCGAGGTCTTCGTCACAAGTACGTGGAACATCGAATTCTTCCAACGTAAAACCACCACCTTCGAAAGGAGTGAAGGTTTGTGTCGAATTATCAAGAATTGGATCTAACATAGTGGGATTGCCACTAGTTTCTTCATCACCAAAACCTAGAACTTCTTGTGAAAATTCCTCGCAAACCACGTCGATCATATCAACGAGGTTTATGGTTGCAACGGAATAAACATGAGAAATTTGAGAGTTTTGAGTTGCGTTTATAACAAGTTCCTCGTCGTTGAAACGTAAGGTGATCTTTCTAGCATGCACATCGATCAAAGCCATAGACGTATCTAAAAACGAACGACCTAAAATGAGAGGAACTTGAGGATCCGTGGGGATGTCAACAACAATGAAGTCTACGGGATAGTAGAACTTCCCCACTTTCACAAAAACGTCTTCCGCCAAACCACATGCAAGAATCGTGGAATGATCGGCCAACTCAATAGACATTCGTGAAGGAGTAAGATTAGGAAGATTGAGCGACTTGTAGATTGCAAGTGGCATCAAGTTAATGCTAGCACCAAGATCGGCCAAGGCATAGCATTCTTCCATATCTTGAATTGCACAAGGGATCAAAAATTTACCGGGATCACCGACTTTTTGAGGTATGCGATTAAGATAAACCGATGAACAACTAGACTTTTGGTGTAATTTCTCCTTGTTGTTCAACATACTCTTAAAGTTAGCGGCAAATCGAGGCATCATGACCAAGGCATCGGCGAAACTCACATTAAAGTGCAAATCACGAAACATTTTCATAAAAAGCTCAAATTGATAGTTGTCGCGCTCTTGACGTTTCTCCTTCCTAAGTCTCGATGGATAGGGCAAAGGTGGTGTGGGTTGAGGCATAGTAGGCATAGCCTTTGGAATCTCGGGTTCCAATGATGGTAATGGGTCAACCGTAGGTGTGGTATGAGCGGTACTTCGTGGGATTTGGACATGCTCCTTTTGGACCACCACCTCGGGTTCTTCCTCAATTGCTTCCTCCGTAGGAGCAATTGGTTGAGGAATCGGCTCCTTAAGTGTCTTACCACTACGTGTGGTAATCACTTTCATCTCACCCTTAGGGTTGGATATGGTGTTACTAGGAAGACCACTTGACGACGGTTTACACATTATTGCCTCAAACATAGACGAGATTTTATCTTCAAAATTAGATTGCCTCAATACGGCTTCGGTTTGCCTTTTCTCGGCCTTAAGCATCTCTTGTTTAATCTCATGTTGCCCTTGTTCCATTTTTTGTTGGTTTTGTTGCAACCTAGTGACATTTCCTTCCATCTTGTTGGTGTGGATTTTAAGTTCATTAGCTAACTCATTTTTCAACTCTTTCTTCAAGTCGTTTTTGAACTCGGATCTTAGGCTAATTATTTCTCTTTGAATGTTGTCAAACCTAGCATCATTACCACTAGCATATTCAACAAACTCACTTGGAAGATCTTTCAATGTTTGCAAACTCTTGTTGTTATTTTGAAAATCATTTTTGTTTGAAACTTGATTATTAGCCCCTTGATTCCCATAATTCCCCTTGTTGTAATTGTTCTTAAAACCAACTTGATTGTTGCGATAGTTGTTAGCATTTTGATTTGATCCAAAACCCGGTGGAGTCATTTGATTAGAGCGGGAAACTTGACCGTTTTGGTTGTAATTTCCCGTGGCCGCAAAGGCACTCGAAGTGTTACCACCGTTGGTAATGCACTCGGAGAAATCATGACCTCCACCACGATACATGCAAGAAACCTCAACCGCTTTAACCGTAGCGGGAGCACTTGGTTCACCAACTTTAAACTCAATCAAAAGTCCTTTCAACTTATCAAAAATCTTGTTTTCCAAGTTCGCCTCAATTTGGCAAGCATCGATGGTATTAGACAAAGAAGGTGAAGCCGAAGACGAAGCCTTACGAACACTAGACGTGCTACGAGGACTATACACCTTAGATCTATTTTCAATTATCACCAAAGCTTCCTCAACCGTTTTACACAAAAAATTACCACCCGCGGCGGCATTCAAATAATCCCTTTCATGATCATTAAGTCCATTGTAAAACGTGTCAATTTGATGCAAATCGGAAAAACCGTGATGAGGACACTCATGTAACATTTCCTTAAACCTATTCCAAGCCGTTGAAAAACTTTCATTAAATTCTTGTGAAAACTTTGAAATCTCGTTTTTCAAGTGCGTAGTCTTAGAGGGCGGAAAAAATTGGTTCACAAACTTAGACACGAGATCCTTCCACGTCAATATAGAATTGGGTGGCTCTTTCTCTAACCAAATTTTTGCGGGCCCCGCTAAGGAATACGGAAAAAGCATCATCTTAATCGAGTCGTTTGAAACATCCTTAAACTTGCAAGTAGCGGTAAGACGATTGAATTGGCGGATATGGTTGTGTGGATTGTCCTTCTCATCACCACGGAATTTGTTGTTTTGAATCATGGACAACAAACCCGTCTTAACCTCAAAATTCTCCGCAAGGATAGCGGGAATCACAATAGCCTCTCCATAACCCTCGGTGGGTGCTTGAAGTAACTCCATCATAGTTCGATTCGCCATGGTTGGTGCTTCTCTTACAATGGGTTCGTCAATAGGAGACTCCTCACTAGAATTGTTTGGAGTGATAGATTTGTTTTTTCGTTTACGAGCACGTCTTGCTTGATTTCGAGTTAGCATAAACGTCACGTACAACGAGGGGACGAGCAAAGAAGATTCTTTTTGGTGTTTTGTATTTTTTAATTTTTTTGTGGTTTTTGATTGTATTAACCTTTTTTGGAACTTGGTGAAATGTATTAAGTAGACAATGAGTCCACAAATCTCCTCACTAATCAAATCTCTTGATTAACGAAGCCTCAAGGAATGAAAACGAACACGTGGAGTGAACGCCTTCGATGACTTTAGAACGATGGTGGAACACCAAATCGTTCAAGAGGGTTTAATCAAATTGAAACCAAGAAAATATATATGATACTTAGTAATACTTTGGGCGGCAAAACCCTCGATTCACTCTCACAATCAAATACTCACAAGCAAGCGGGGAAACGAGGCGGCGCGAAGCACTTAAGAGCCTTTTTCCTTAGGATATATTTTATAATATCCGCCTTATACCCACCTTATAGTTTGTATTTTCAAGATTAAGTTTCACGAAAGTATTTATCTATTTTTGCCTTTTTCTTTGGTTTGAGATTCGAATACAATGATTGGGTAATGACCTCCCAAGTCAAGGTTGTGATTGCTCACGTATTTGGAGTACTTGTGTATTTATTGTTCTACGTATACAATATAGTAATAATATTCACACAAAAACCGAAAAACGATAATACGTATTAGTAGAGTGCTACTAATACAAATACTAATTATGGTTAGCATAAAAACAACAATGCCAAATCAAAACACAACACGCCTCCCCGGAAGCGGCGCCAAAATGATGTTGAGGTTAAACTACACCTTTAGGAAAAGGATGCAATAAATAGGGCAAGCGAGCACGACGATTTAGGAAAACCGTGTGTGAATGACCCAATTAAGTTCGTTCTCAAGGAGGCTAGTGTGTTATGTGTGTAATGACTTGGATTAATTTGTGATTATATTTGAGAAAAGAAAAATAGAAAAGGGAATAGAAAAGAATGACGGTTATGAAGACGGATTAAACTAAGTCTAAAAAGGCGTACACGTAAAGTCGTAAAAACCACCAAAATTAAAACTTAACCCTAAAAATTCCTAAAAATCACCAAAAATCCTTAATAATGTTCTAAGAGTTTACAAAAAATCAAAACTTGCAAAAACCTTTTAATTAATTAGATAATGACTTTTTAATGCTAATTAAAGCCCTAAAAATCAAAATTAATTATTAAAAAGCCCTAAACAAGATTTTCAAGTTTGTAAACCTCAAAAATATCCTAATTAAGCTAAAAACTATTTTTCAAAATTTTAAAACCAATTAAAACTATTTTTAAATAATTAAAAACTCCTAAAATCAATTAAATCTTAAATTAATTATAACAAATAATTAAAAGACCTAAAAAATATTTGGAAAGTTGCAAAAATCCTAATTAAGTATTTAGAACCTAGGAAAAATATAAAAACCTAGAAAATCAGACTTTTAATTTTTAATAATAAAATAATATTAAAATAATATTAAAAATCCAAAAATTATAAAAAATTCTAAAAACTTGCAAACTAGCTTAATTTGACCTAAATAACTCAGAAATGAAAGTGAAATTACCTAAATACCCCTATTGGGCCTAGAAAATGGGCCAAACCCTAAACAGTCCCTTATTGGGCTTAATTAAGGCCCAATAAGAAAAAGTGCTCAAAATAAGCTCAAAAAGCACAGGTTGACTCAAAATTTGATTTTAAACAACTTTTTCCAAAGGCCCAAAAGCTGAAAATGTGAAATAAGCTAACTTATAATAAGCAGCTTATTCTTAATGGGCTTTTTGGCCCATTAAGCTATAAGCTGATGCCATAAGCTAAAATTTAACACACAACCTTCTTTTGACCTAACAAAGACTTCTGTAAAAAGAAATTTCAAATAAGACCACTCAATAAGCCAGAAGCAAGTCAACAACTTATTCACAAAACGACAAAATAGTCGTTTTTATGATCTAGACCACCTCAGAAGCTGATTCAAGTTGCAAAATGTTTCTTTTGACAAAACTAAGCTTAAAAACCAAAGAACTTTCAAATAAGCACACTCAATAAGCTGGAAAATCAAATAAGCACTTATCTTAAAAGTCAATCAAGTTGGTTTTCTAGTGAAAAGTCAAAGTCAAAGTCTGATAAGCTCCAGTTCACTTAAATGGGTCAAATAATGAAGATCTATTACAAAAAATAAGTTGTTGCAAGTCAGAATAAGCTAGAATAGCTTATTGATAAGCTGATGATAAAATTGCACTAGCAGGGGCTAGTTTTGGATGTTGAGCAGTGGGAACTTTTCCCACTGCTTGACTATTTTGACTTGTTGTCTTTAGTGACTTTTTCTTGGATTCAGTTTTCACAAAGGCACCTAATTGATCTTTGGATCAAAAGGAGTCAAGAACAAGCAAAATAACACAATCACAAACAGCCAATTGATACAGTTTAATCAATTAATCACCAGACGTTGCACAGACATGAACAATAAGCAGTTTAGCATTCAAGAGCAGTTTTAGCACAAATCAGCCAACCAAATTCAACCAAATGCACACACAAGCTATAATAAACTCCAATAAGCAAGTCTAAACAGGTTTCATGCACTGGTTCAAAGAATTAAGCAAGATCCAAGCTATAAAAGTTACTGATGAACACTACACATGCAGTTTTTAACTTTTGCTGATGTATTTGACACACAAGCCAATTTCAACACCTCAAATCTTTCAAACAGGTTATGTTAACTTTGTTTAAACCACTTTTATCCCTAAGCATGCATACACACTAAGTGTTCCCAAAATCCTAGGTCAAAATAAGCAGAAACAAGGTCTATATAGCAGATTGATCAATTCAAGTGTTCAAACCCAATAACTTGCAGCAAAACACTCTCAAACAAAGGTATATCAGATACAAAGCATAAACAACACTTTCCCTTAACACAAAATCAGATCACAAGCATAAATCAGTAGACCCAAACACCCCTTTAACTTTTTCAAATCAAGATTTTCAAAAGCAAAACAAGATTTCAGGCCAACCAAGCATCAACTAACACTCAAACAAGTCTAATAAACAGATTCAAGCAAGAACAAGCCACAAAATTCACAAGAACAACAGTTTCATACAAATATCACCAAAAATCACAATTTATGCAGATTTGGAGATTAAGTAAGCAAACCTCATGGATGTACATCCACACCCACGAATTTTGAGCTTATGTGCTAGCAAGAACAAGCACAAGCTTCCACAAAAGCCTGCTAAGATTCAACAAGGGTTAAGCACAATAACATGAAAAATCAGAAACTTGGAAAAATCATGATTCATGCAAACTTGTTACCCCACACTTGATTATCCCCAAGTTATAAGCCTCACCACACCTTAACCAACTCAGTTAGGATGCTATGATCAGCCCTATAGCCCAAGAATTCCAAGATTGGAACAAGACTTAGCAAAATATCAAGAAAATGAGGAAAATATGCAAACTTGTGCACACTCCTCTTTTGAAAACAGGTTTTGAACTTTAAGAACTACAAAGCATATAACAAATGAAAGCAGTAAACAAGAGTGGCCAATGACTTTTCTTCAAGATTTCAAACTCAATTTCATTAAACTTGAAATAGGATTTACAGAAACTTGAACCAAGGAAAAATCAAAAGCAAACGTCTAATGAAGCACCCTAAGGCCTTTATATAGGCATACAAATGACTAAGGAACAGCTAATAACTAGAAACCCTAATGGTTGAAGTCCCAAAAATGCCCTTGAGGTCTTTGTCTTCTTTGGAGAATCATGTGACTGAATTTGTCATGTAGCTGAGGTGTGAGCTGTTGAAATAGCATCAAGGGCTTAAAATGAGCTTAGGATGCAAGCAGGATTGTGAGGCGTTGGATTGCTGGCACAATCTTGTCTTCTTCCTCAAACGTGTAGCAGGGCATGTCCCATGTGGCATGTGGGGTTAAGTGGCAAGTGTTTTTAAGGTTGGGATATGATTAGGGCATGCTTAATCATTAATCTGGAGGTTTATGAGGTTTAATTACAAGTGAATTAAGAAAACCCAATTTGTGTTCTTGGTGAATAGTTGGGCGTTTAATCTGAGTATGGGTTTAAAAAAGTGTTTAGCGCCAGATTATTAAACTAATATAGATTAGTTTAAATCTGGTAATGGTGGGAAGTGATGTGGCAGAATGAAAGAAGCTGATTGGTGGGAGGGAGTAAGTGGGACACTTGTCACCATTTGGTAGGTTAAGGTAAGTATTATGTCTGGCCACAATTAGTCCCTTACCTTCTTTTCTCTTTTCACTTGCAATTTAAATAACCAAATCCGGATTTCCTTTGTTAACAAACTTTCACTTTTCACACTTTTGCCCCAAATACTTTTCCAAAGTATTTTCAGGGGTATTTCTTGCCATATTGTGATACTTGAGGGGCTGTTTTGGCATTTTGTTGATAGATAATGGTCTTGACTTGTATGTTGAGCATTTTGGAGGACTGAAATTGCCAAGTCTTGATAAATGAGGGACCATTTTTGCCAATTGTTGAAAGTTGAGGGTCCTTTTTGTAATTTTGGATTTTTCAAAGGACCAATCTTGTCATTTCTTGTACTTTGAAGGACTTCATGATATATTTGACTTTGTGGATGATATTGGTTGACAATTTAGCTTTGTTGAGGGGCTAAACTTGCCAATTCTTCAAAGTTAAGGGCCCTTTTGGTAATTTTGACAAACTTTAGGGACCAAACTTGTAATTATGAGGATACAAGGGTATAAAGTGTCAATTCTTCATAATTGAAGGACCCTTCTTCATAATTCTTCAAATCTTCAAGGGTTGATCTTGGGAAAGTCTTCACTAGGGCTTGGTTCATTGTGCGGCTTCGTTTCCCGTGTTCGTTTTTGCATGATTCTTGTGATCTTTTGTCATTATCTCAATATCCGTACCTAAAATACACAAGCAACAAACACAAGCATATATTTGGGTATTTTGATGATATTTAATGCATTTTAAGCCCTATTTGGGAGATGAGACTATGTATAAAAGCAGTCTCATCAATTATATAAAAATATATTATGAAGGATGGTGAAACAATGCATTGAATACAAAATTCTATAAAAATGATTCCATAAAATGCTTCAAAAATAAAACAGGAATTACAAATGATGCATTAAATACAAAATTCAATAAAATATATATAGGAATTACAAATGATGCCTTAAATACAAAATTCTATAAAAATATAAAAGGAAGGATGGTGAAAAAATGATTTAAATACAAAATTCTATAAAAATACACAACAATAATAATAATTTAAAAAAAAATTAATATAAAAATGTTATTCATAACATTAACATATACAAAATTTATTACCTCATAAAATTTAAAAATACTTAAGATATTTATACAATATTATTAAAATTCTAAAAAATGTATGTAACAAACATATTCATACCGTTAACGTATGGAAATTCAATTAACTCATAATATTCTTAAATAAATAAAATATCTTAAAATACGTTATTTTTGTATATTCTATGCTACATTATTAAAATATCAATGCCATAACTAACACTATATATACTAAACTTCTAATACAAACACACATAAATTCATATTTCAGTAAAAATATATATACTTAAAGCTAGCCCGTCCACCGGACGGGTCTAAAGGCTAGTATATATATATATATATATATATATATATATATATATATATATATATATATATATATATATATATATATATATATATATATATATATATATATATATATATATATATATATATATATATATATATATATATATATATATATATATATATATATATATATATATATATATATACTAGTGGCAAAACCCGTCCGATGGACGGGTATGGCTTTTAATTGTGGTTTAAATTTTTTTATTCGGTAAGTATTTGTGTGTAATCTTTTTAAAATAGTTGTCTTTTAATGCATTATTAGGCGCGATGACTACTATTTGTTGTTTAAGTTTTTTTTTTACCGAATTAATTATTTGTAAGTTTTGTATTTGTGCAAATGTTTGTTTGTACTATTTTTGAAAAATAGCGTAAGTTATACAATGCTTTCTTTAGTATAATTGTTTTTCGTTAAACTTTTTTTTATTTGCTAAATATTTGTTTTAAATTTTTTAATATAGTTATCTTTTAATGCACTCTTAGTCGGGATGACTTATATTTGTTGTTTATATTTTTCATTTACGAAATTAATTATTTGTAAGTTTTTTATTTGTGTGAATATTTGTTTGTATTTTTTTAAACATGATGTTGCTTATTGAGAGGGTGCTTGATGAGGGGTTTTAAGAGGTTAAAGAATGATAATGTCAATCAAAACGTTTTAACAAACTAAATTTAAGGGTTTTATGCCTGTTATAATCTACCTAAAGCATTTATTTAAGGGTTTAACGAACTTAAGTAATATGATGATGCGTCTCTAAATTTTAGGCTTTCATGCCTGTTACAATCTACCCAAACGGTTTAACGAACTCAAGTAAATTGAGCTCATGTATTTTTTCATAAATGACTGGGTCCGGGTCACCTCGGGTCAACCAAGGTCGATCCGGGTCAAACCGGTGTTTTAAAAAAAAATAAAAAAATTTATATTCTCAACAGTTAACAAAAATTTAAAAAAAAATCATGAGCTCTTCCGTATATTGAACATATAAAGTATTAACCAACTAATATAATATGTAAAACAAAAATTACATAGTAAATACGCAAAATGTACATGTTTTTTTTAAACACGAAAAAATGAAAACCCGTCAGAATATTGAGAATCCGGTTGACGAGGGTCACCAAAACCCGGCAGATCTAGCCGCATTTCGAAATGTGATACCCAGTTTAATATGACTCGTCTTTTGATCAGAACCGGATTAACTGGTTGACCCGACCGGCTCGAACCAGGTTTGAAAACATTAGATTCAAGTGACGACTTAAATTAATTGGTAACAAATCAAAAACCAAATTAGAATATCGTCATCATGAAACAACTTTTTTTTGGTAAAAACTGAAAACAACTTGTAATTTACATATCTTCAACTTGAACTGAATTATGTGTACTCTTAGCACGTGTAAGAAATTGAGCTTTAATTACATTTTATGTATGTCCTTCCATGTTTCAAAATAAACTATAAGATGTGACTAAAAACAAAAATGCTAAAATTTGTGTGCAATTATTGTTAACGAATTAGCTTTCAATGATTATAACATCCATAATTTTTTTATTAAGAAGATAAATTAATAACCTAGTATTTTGCAAAGTCATGTCTAATACACTGATTAGTTATTTATTCTAGTAATAATTTGAAACATGAATTATTTATGAACTTAAAAGTTTTTGCGACATCTACTAAACCAACTTGAATACTTGCTAAATTACAGGTGGTGGTACCTTCACCTCAAAATATGGAGCATGGGAAAACTGCCTATGCATATGATAAATGCTACCTAGAGGTGGCAAATCTTATCAATTTTGATAAATATAAGCATTTTTTTCTCAATTTCAAAAAAGGATGAGACACTTTTTGCTCATTAAATATGTGCACATGTAAAAAAAATAAATGGTCTTAATGAGACCCATGTAAAATACTTATTAAGCTACTCGACGAATCTTTATATTTAATTTTTTATTCCAGTCTTTTAAACAAGTTTTTATATTTTTTATTTCTACATTTTTGTATGTTTTTTCCCCGTTTTAGCTTGCGCCCATATAGCCCGCCCGCTTCGTCCGCCCATTTAGCCCGTGCTTGTTTAACCCGCCGCCCGTTTAGCCCGTTGCCCGTGCCCGCATGCCCGTTTTGCCACCCTACTGCTACCTCCACTTATTTCACGTGATCCGCTGCTATTACTACCACCACAGCGTGCACCAATACCACATGTTCTACTACCCCTATTACTGCCACGGCTTGAGCCAAAAATTGCTACTCCTTGGTAATAATACCTATTTTCACTTAAAAATATGTCTATTGGCAGCAAACCAAGTACGTCTTTATGATCTTGGACATGTTAAGTACAAAATTGAAGAGGAAAACAACTAAAAAGATAACAACCATGTCTTCTTCTTGATGTTCTCTTCTCTTATATCATCTTCCTCTCACCTACTGGATGACTTATACAAATGATAGAAGACACATTAATGATATGCTATGGCAAAGGGTTTTATTACAGAAAATAATATTTTAAGACTTTTCAAATTAACATAGCATTCAAAAAGGATGAATTCGTTAAGAAAGTATAGGTGCAGAAAAATTCTGATATGATGTTCCTTTTTGAAATTTATACACTGTTAACAACCTTTTTGAAGTTATAGTTCCAGAATCTTATGAAAACCTTGGAATTTTCTTTTTTGAATTTGTAATTTAAAGACAATAATTCCCCGCAATCCAACATAAGTCGTGCGATGATAGTTTTGTGTACGCATAATATAACCTTATCTCATAATACAATCCATAACGTAACAGTTATGTTAGTTAGTTGAACAGGTGCATTAAAACGTAACAGTTTATTGTGAGGATCATCATAATGCAATCCATAACGTACACAAGCATTGCATTCTTTCCATTCCATTCGTATGTCAGATACAAATATCCTAAATTCCACACGTTGACCTACAAATAAAGTCCCTTTCTTCAAGTCTTTAGATTAGTCTAAGGAATACTATTCTAAAAAGATTGCCACCATTAGAAGGAAAAACGGTCACGCATAAGTTATGGTCCTTAACGATTGGAGCAAATTCTTGCATTAGGATAAACTACACATATTTTGGAAAGTTTAGAACTGTTTAAATTAGGAATTGTAAAAAGGTAGACTAATCTGATGTTATACCACACCTGTAAAGCCTGCATTTAACCTGTCACCCAACATGCCCGCTTTGTAACCATCACTATTTAGTTACTACTTACTATTTTATCGATACCTTTTGCAAGACAAGTAACAACACAACTGCCAGTGACCAGAAGAATGGACATGTACCGCCACCCAAACCGGGTCGGCAACCATACCCAAAATATGTTGGCAGTGGCATGTGCATTTGTTAGACTACATAATGACAGCAAACTCAAAAAATAATGTAAGAATGCATGTGCATTGTTTAAAACCAGATAGAGATTAAGCGCATTTAACGGAATTATAAAATTTATTTTATGCTACAATTACCATCAAGAGGGTATCCACCACATCCTAAAACTGTAAAATACATAAATCAAAGTTTATGATCATTCTTTCTTATCTTACACATATATGGTAGTACTACGTACTATATAATATGGGAGCTTAACTAATCGTAGTACTACGTACTATTATATAATGTACTAAGTTAATGATATTTAGTTAAAAACTCCCAGGTTAGAGTATTTTTGTGAAACGTACCTCTGCTATTCTATGTGCACTCTCTTGAAGCTCTTGCAATGGTTTAGAAAGTTATGATCTTAACTGGATTTGCTCGCTAGATTTATCTCTTGAAATAAAGCAACTTGTAAGGGCTGCAATTTGATGATGATCGATCATTGAAGGTACCTGAAAAAAGAAGAATGTAATCAGAATCTAATACTCCCCTCAAAGATTTCAGTCATTTGTATAAATTCGGAAAATGATGCCTCGTGAAAGAATAAAAAAGTACCATAATAGTCTCATCACCTGAATATCTCTTTCTGAAAATAGCGCAGTCATAATTAGTTTAAAGTTGCAACCAAAGATTGGTGTCACGCCATTCTTGAATAGTTGTGGCGCTCTTTCTCTTTCCTGTTGGTAATTCAACATTTACAAAAAAATAAGCTCAGTATAAGATTTACTAAGATAATAGATAGCAGGTTTACAAAAAATAAGTTAAGTTAAAATGACTTTACTAAGATAATAAATTTAGTTAAACTCGTCGTTTGCTTTATGGAAAACCTCTTCAGGGGTTGAGCTGTTGTCACCCTCATCGTAGTCATCTATATATTTATATTGTTGAAAGTAGGGCTCGTCTGGCTCCTCACTGTCTTGTAATTTGTCTTCGAGAATGATGAATGAATATCCGAAATCATCGTGACCAAAATGCCCCTCACATGCGTTGTTTAAATGTAAACCTACCACCTATTTCATAACGAAATCACCAGGCGGTGAGCAAGTGAAAATTCAGTTGCACATTCAAAAATTTGGGTTCAGTTTAAAACAATTGCAGAGATTTGCAGCACAAACATTTAGGACATTGTGTTGGATCAAAAAACCATAAAGACATATCAAAACCTACGCAAACTAATACCCAACCATAACTGTTGTAACATCACCTGTAATATTATGTAAAAATAATAAACAAATCGAACTCTTCTGAATAAAGTAAAAAAATTTACCTTCTGATCAAAGAAAATAGACTTGAACTTCCATTGTTTCGCCGTTGGAAACCTGCATCCACTATTACTAAAAAAATAAAGAAATTAATCCATAGAAGTTCGTAAAAACCTGATATAGGAAATGAAAAAAATATAGTGGCCTATATATTCAACTACCAAAGCATATCAGATCTGTTGTTTGGATTTTCAATTCTTGTTCTGAAACTTAAAGAGTAATTGTCTTAGAGCATCAAGACCTATGCATTCACACAAATGCCTGTGCGTATAGGAATCTTCAGCTCTATAAGCAGCACCGACCACGAATGCACGTTTAAACTATCCATAGACCGCCATTTTCTTGTGAAGATGAGGTGATTGTGCTAAACACGCCGACTGGTTTTTGTACTCAAGTTTGAAATGCATGGAAACCTTCCGTTGGGTGGTTGCATGTATAATATTTAAAAAATTTATGGAAAACCAAGATCAAGAGACATAATATGCAAAATGCCATATACAAAGAAATTGATTACCTCAAGTAACTTTTGTTTAGCACTAACATTAGAAACTTCAAGATGAGTTGCATAAAGAACTTTAACATCACTCAATTTGCATAAATTGTTGCACTATTTCCCTATAAACAGAACAAAGATGCATCAGATGTAGGATTCTTGTAAATCAAACCCACACATGCTAATTTTGTTAAGGTTTTGGTCTCTAAACAGCACTTCTGATTAGGAAAAGCTTAAGATGTCTAACATAAGCTACTGGTCAATACAACATAAAGGTGGTAAAATGAAGGAACCAAAAAGGTTTGTTAACAGGGGGTTAATTTTCTAGCCCAGTTAAACTGATTAAGGTGAACATTCAGTTATCTTGCTGTAATGCAAGCCTATGTTGATTCTATGAACTTCGCTGAAATGAAATTTCATACCACAATCCGTGGTTTTCCGCTTCCTGGTGAATATATGTATATATATATATATATATCAAATCAAATCAAAAACCCTTATATAGGAAGGATGGTGAAATAATTCCTTAAATACATAATTCTATAAAAATGACACATGTAATTCATTAAAGGGTTTCCATAAAATGCTTCAAAAAGAAAATAGGAATTACAAATGATGCCTTAAATACAAAATTCTATAAAAATATATAAGAAAGGATGGTGAAACAATGCCTTAAATTAAAAATTCTATAAAAATGATTCCATAAAATGCTTCAAAAATAAAATAGGAATTACCAATGATGCCTTAAATAAAATATTCTATCACAATATATGTAAAAATTACAAATGATGCCTTAAATACAAAATTCTATAAAAATATATAAGGAAGGATGGTGAAACAATGCCTTAAATACAAAATTCTATAAAAATGATTCCATAAAATGCTTCAAAAATAAAACAGGAATTACAAATGATGCCTTAAATACAAAATTGTATAAAAATATATATAGGAATTACAAGTGATGCCTAAATACAAAATTCTATAAAAATATATAAGAAATAATGGTGAAACAATGTCTTAAATACAAAACTCTATAAAAATTATTCCATAAAATGTTTTAAAAGTAAAATAGGAATTACAAATGATGCCTTAAATACAAAATTGTATAAAAATATATATAGGAATTACAAATGATGTTTTAAATACAAAATTTTATAAAAATATATAAGGAAGGATGGTGAAACAATGCCTTAAATACAAAATTCTATAAAAATGCAAAACAATAATATTAATTTCAAAAAACAATAATGTAAAAACGTTATTTATAACATAAACATATACAAAAGATTTTACCTCATAAAATTCAAAAATACATAAAATATTATACATTATTATTAAAACACTAAAAAAATTTAATGTAACAAACTTATTCATAACATTGACGTATGCAAATTCAATTAACTCATAATATTATTAAATAAATAAAATATCTTAAAGTACGTTATTTTTTATTATTCGCATTATTAAAATATTAATGTCATAACTAACACTACATATACTAAACTTCTAATACAAACACACATATATGCTTAAAAAGTAAAATAGGAATTACAAATAATGCCTTAAATACAAAATTCTATCATAATATATGTAAAAATTACAAATGATGCCTTAAATAAAAAACTCTATAAAAATATATAAGGAAGGATGGTGAAACAATGCCTTAAATACAAAATTCTATAAAAATGATTCCATAAAATGCTTCAAAAATAAAACAAGAATTACAAATGATGCCTTAAATACAAAATTGTATAAAAATATATATAGGAATTGCAAGTGATGCCTAAATACAAAATTCTATAAAAATATATAAGGAAGGATGGTGAAACGATGCCTTAAATACAAAACTCCATAAAAATGATTCCATAAAATGCTTCCAAAATAAAATAGGAATTACAAATGATGCCTTAAATACAAAATTCTATAAAAATATATATAGGAATTACAAATGATGTGTTAAATACAAAATTCTATAAATATATTTAAGGAATGATGGTGAAACAATGCCTTAAATACAAAATTTTATAAAAATGAAAAACGATAATATTAATTTCAAAAAAAATAATGTAAAAACGTTATTTATAACATTAACATATACAAAAAAATTTACCACATAAAATTCAAAAATACATAAAATATTTATACAATATTATTAAAACACTAAAAAATTTAATGTAACAAACTTATTCATAACATTAACGTATGCAAATTAAATTAACTCATAATATTATTAAATAAATAAAATATCTTAAACTACGTTATTTTTGTCTATTCTATGCTACATTATTAAAATATCACTGCCATAACTAACACTACATATACTAAACTTCTAATACATACACACATAAATTTAATTTTCATTAGAAATATATACTCAAAACTAGCCCGTCCATCGGACGGGTCTAAAGGCTAGTATATATATATATATATATATATATATATATATATATATATATATATATATATATATATATATATATATATATATATATATATATATATTAAATAAGTATTAAAATTTAATCTAAATATAAAAGTATAATTTATATACTTGAAATAATATTTTTATACATTTATGTATATATATAAATATGAATAAAATTATATATATATGAGTATCAATATTTATATTTATATATATATTTTTATATAGAGAAAAAGATCATAAAATACTATTCTAATTTAAAAATAATTTTTATATTTGAAATAATATTTCGCTAAATATATTTGTATATATATATATATATTTATATATATATATATATATATATATATATATATATATATATATATATATATATATATATATATATATATATATATATATATATATATATATATATATATATATATATATATATATATATATATATATATATATATATATATATATATATATATATATATATATATATATATATATATATATATATATATATATATATATATTTCCTGAATAAATTGTGTAATTCGAGTATATTCGAAAACCAAACTGAACCGAACTAGATTTCAATCGAACCGAATTTTAATTGAGTTTGGGTCAATATATGGATTGACTCTAAAAACACTTTTAATCGAACTAACAGAACCGAACAAACCGATAACCAAACCGATGAACACCCCTACTTAGGGTTACACTTTCTTAATTCTAATTTTTTTTCACTCAAAAAAGGTGAAAGGCTTCAATGAGCACATTTACAACTACATGTATTATAAAATGTGTGGAGGTGACAAATTTGCCAACTCGTATTAACTAAAATTTTCAGGTATATAATTTTTATATCGAGCATGTTATGAAATGTTATATATCTGACCAATATTGTCATAATGTAACGTTTGATATCGCTCATCCTACATGGACTTAATCATAGCAAATTGTTTTGGATGAGCTCATTATAGGCTTAGGGTCTGTTTGTTTTTCAGGGTTAGGCCACAAAAATCGGGATTGAATTTATAAAATTCGTTTGGTTTGAGGGGTTTGGTTTTAAAAATAGTCAAGAATACCATGAGATTGGAGTATTTTAAAAGTAGCCAAGAGAGGAGATTTCTCATATTAATGTGTTGTACTAGTTGTTGTAAAGATATGTATTTAACTAATTTTTATATACAAAATAGTAAACCTATGTATAAACCAAACACAATATTTCTTTTACCAAAAACCAATTCTAATCTAGACACTTTTTAACTAACAGTAAATCGTAAATTTAAACCAAACAGACCCTCAAATTTGTTTACTCTAGTTGAATGCGTACGTTAGTGGGTTTGCATTTGGAGTTAGAGTCGGCATATATTGACTTTAATATTAGTCAGGGTAGTAATTTTCTTTAAATTAAGCTTATTAAATCGATTATGTACAAGAGACTTGTTTAGTTTTTCAATTGATGTGGAACAATGGTCGTTGCACTCTATCGCTTCCATTAACAAAAAGACATTCACGTGGTAGGACTTTGATGATGTTTGAGATGTTAACTGAGGACTTAACTAGTCTATTTAGAAGACTAAGGGCCTGTTTGTTTAGTCTTTTTTATTAAGTCCTGTAAAATAAAAGTGTCTGTAAAAATATATATATGTTGTCTGTTTATAGACGGATATATAGCTGTTTGTTTTGTGTGCTGAATATAGAGTGTGAATCATAGAAGTTTACTATTGTGTCCTTTTAAATTAGTTAAGTGAGGGAGTTAGAGGGTAAGTATGTAAAAAAAAATAATAAGTCATGACTTAATACATAAAGCACCCTCCTGCTGGCTTTTTCCAGAAAGTCGTTAGTTTATTTTAGGGTTAATATACAAAGATGTTACTAAACGTTCCAAACTTTTTTCCTAAAGTAACAAACGTTCAAATTGTGCTTCTAAGTTACTCAACTTTGGGTGACCGGTTGTTTGGGTTACTGACTTGATTATCACCCTTTACCACCGGTTACACGCTGACGTGTAATCCCACTAGTACAAAATATTTTTTTATATATATAAAAAAGACAAAACCAGATAACTGATCCCAATTTCTTTCATTTTCAATATTTAACAAACACACTCAAACACAAACACATCGATCCCAACATGGTGGTTGTCTAAAAAATAATCTGATTCCTTTGAATCTTGTGTCGCCATCTACATAAAAAGGTATAATTTGGTCCCTATTATAATGTTTCTGTTGGTTTTCCTAGTTAATTAAAGATTATAAAAATTAGGGTTTATAAAACTAATTTGGGTTTTTTTTAAATTAAGTGTTTCCATAGTTTTATTTGCACTCAGTTTTGTTATTTTATGTAAAACCCTAATTTTTATAAATTAGGGTTTATAAATTTAATTTGGGGTTTTTTTAAATTTAGGGTTTATAAAAATAATTTGGGTTTTTTCTAATTAAGTGTTTCGTTATTTTATGTAAAACCCTAATTTTTTTAAATTAGGGTTTATAAATTTAATTTGGGGGTTTTTTAAATTAACAGTTTTTGTATTATAAATTTGTTTTTTTTTAAATTAAGTGTTTTGTTATTTTCTGTAAACCCTAATTTTTATAAATTAGGGTTTTTAATTTAATTTGGGGGTTTTTTAAATTAACAGTTTCTATTGTTTTCTATTGCACCTAGATGGAATTTCCATCATCAACTCCGACGTATCTCATAAAGTTTCATCGTGGAGGAGTCTTTGTAAGGGATCCCTTTAATTACGAATATGATATGGTTTGTGAGCTTCCAGAGGTGGATATGGATGGCATGAATTTTAATGGGTTAGTCAGATTGTTACATAGAGAATGCTCTAGTGATATCAAGCAGTTTTTTTATCTTACTCCTGGTTTCGAATTAGAGTTAGGTTTGAGGCCATTGAAAAATGAGGATGACTTAGCTAAGGCTTTGGAATTAGGTGCTGAAAATAACCATGTCCTAAGGATCTATGTTTCCCACACTGTGTTTGACTTCTTTGATGCTACTTCTAGTAGAGCCCAAGATGTAGAAGAAAATCAGGATAGTGATAGTGACATAGATTATAACATCTTTGAGTATGACAGTGAGAGTGAGGAGAGTGAAACAACTAATGTGGATCACTTATCAGATGGCGAAGATGAAGTGTATGATACTAGGACTAGGATACCAGACCCTGCACCTAGGAAGAAAATGTTTGATGCTAATTTTCTTAGTAGGATATACAATGGTTTACCTAGGGATGAGTTTATTAAAAAAGATGTTACAGATAAAGAAGCTGATAGAGAAGGTGATCATTGGCCTATCCATGACCCTACTATCAAATGGAAGTTAATGAGACCTGTTTTAGGTGAAAAGTATGAATCACATGAGGAACTAAAAATGGCATTGGTATTTTATGCTTTGGCTAATGGATACAAGCTATACTTTGAAGTCAATAATCCTAACAGAATTTTGTGTAAATGTTCTAGAGATGCTAAGGATAAGAGTTGTCCATTTAGGTTGTGGGCTTCCTGGATGCAGAAAGAAAAGAGTTTTCAAATAAAGAAGTTGAATGATGAGCATAAGTGTTCTAGGACTTTTCAATATGGTACTTTAATCACTAGTAACTGGATTGCAAGAAACTATGCTAAAAAAATAATGATGAATCCAGCTATCAAAGTTAAGGAAATAATTGACCTAATTTTGAAAAAGTATAAATGTAAGGTTACAATTAGTCAAGCTAGAAGGGGAAAGCAGAAAGCATTACATCAATATGAGTCCTGTTTGTAAGATCATTATGGAAAACTTTGGTCATATGCATCTGAGATACTTAACTCTAATCCTGGTTCCACTTGTAAAATGAGTGTTGATACAATGCCTGATGGGAAAAATTATTTTGGTAGGTTTTATGTGTGTTTTAAGGGCTTAAAGGATGGTTGGTTAGAAGGTTGTAGAAGGGTGATAGGTATTGATGGTTGTTTTTTAAAAACACTTTGCAAAGGAGATCTTTTATCTGTTGTTGGAAGGGATGGGAATAACCAGATATACCCTGTGGCACGGGCTGTTGTTAATGTGGAGAACAAAGAAAACTGGGTGTGGTTCATGCAGTTACTAATGACTGATTTGGGAATTGTTTCTGGTGAAGTACTAACAATAATTTCTGATCAACACAAGGTAAATAACAAAACTTTAACACTATTTATATACATTTGCTAGGCACATCTATACTTAAAGTGACCATTCTAACTTGTGTTATTACAGGGTATTATTGAAGCTGCTAAGGAAGTTATGCCTCTGGCTGAGCATAGACAATGTGCTAGGCACATATATGCTAACTTCAGGAAGAAATACACTGGTGTTCAATACAGAAATTTATTCTAGAAAGCAGCTAAGGCAACATACCCAACATGGTTTGAAAAGGTGATGAAAGAGATACAAAGCATCAGCAAGGAAGCCCACAAACATCTGATGGACAGACATCTAGAAACATGGAGCAATGCTTTTTTCACAACTGATAAAGCTTGTGATGCTATAGAGAATGGCATTTCTGAATGCTTCAATGCTCTTACAGTTGATGTTAGAAGAAAGCCTATCATTAACATGTTAGAGGACATCATAATATTTTGTATGGAAAGATTACAAAAGATGAGTGAGAATAATGCTAAGTGGCAAGATGGTATATGTCCAAACATCAAAAAGAAGCTAGAAAAGATGAAGGATAACCATAGGTAATTATAATTTTTTTGATAATTCTATTTTTTTTACAAATCACAAGTATTAGCTAGATTTACATTGATAATTCTAATTTTTTTGTTTTGTTGCAGAGATTGGAAAGTGATAGCAAGTGGTGAAACAAGATTTGAGGTAAGGAATGGCTATGAAGGGTTCAAGGTAGATGAAGGATTAAGGACTTGCAGTTGTAGATCATGGCAACTATCTGGTATTCTTTGTCAACATGCTATAGCAGCCATTTATTTTCTTCATAGAGAGACAGAAGAATATGTGTCTAGGTGGTATAAGAAAGATGTATTTGTGTCTGCATATAATCATTACATTGAGGGGATGAATGGGATGGATCAATGGCCATCTACTGAATATCAAAAACCCTTACCTCCTATGAAAAGGAGGATGCCTGGAAAACCTCCACACAAAAGAAAAAGAGATGCCACAGAAGATGATGGTAATAGAAGTAGGATTAGCAGAAAGGGACAAGTGAATCATTGTCAATACTGTCAAGCATATCACAATGTAAGAAGTTGTCCAGATAAGCCTGCTGATTATGTGCATACTAGTGTTAGGAAAGGGATTATTGGTAGTGGAAGAGGGTCTGGTAGTGGTGGAATAGGATCTGGTAATAGTGGAAGAGGGTCTAGTGGTGGTGGAAGGGGGACTAGTAGAGGTGGAAGAGGTGGGAGAGGGACTAGTGGTGGTGGAAGGGGGACTGGTAGAGGTGGAAGAGGTATGAGAGGGACTAGTGGTGGTGGAAGGGGGACTGGTAGAGGTGCTGGAAAAGGAGGAAGGGGGTCTGATGTTTCAGTGACTGGTGAAGATGGTGGTTTGAGTGACCCAATTGTTGTTGCTAGTGTTGTGAGTGCAGGTGCTGTTAGTCCAGTGTCTACACCACCTCCTGGGTTTGAGATGCATACACCCGAAGTTAAGAGAAGTGATGGAGTGAGGACAAGAGGTGGTTGTGTAAGAACAAGGGGTGGTGGTGTAAGAACAAGGGGAGGTGGTGTAACAAGGGGTGGTGGTTTAACAAGGGTGGTGGATCAGCTAGTGGTAGCATGGACAAGCCTAGACGAGAGACCATAAATGGGAAGTTTGTTAGACAGAGAGGTAGAGGTGATGAATCAAAATCAAGGATGTATCCAGATGGTATTAGGCCAATAGGATTTGGAGTGTCTTGGGATCCTATGGATGGAGAGACAATGCTAGGGGTTAGTTTCTCAACCATTTTCTTCTTCCTTATCTTAATATCACTAGTCATTAGCTCATGTTTTTTTTGTTAGATGCAGAATTACATGGGTCTACCAAGGCATGCATGGCCACCAGGAATTACACCTAAAGATTGCATTATCCAGGCCAAGATGGATTCTCATGTGGAAGCACCAACTGAAATACCAGTAACACAATCTCACCCAAGACATCCCTCTAAAGAAGATAAACTGGATGATGAAGAACCAGTGGTTTATAGGAGAGTTTCTGAAAGGATCAAGCTACAAAAGTCAAAGAAACCTCTTTCACCTGACCAGGGTTAGACCCTGAAGATGCAATTCTAGTAGATTAGATAGACTATGACTGGAAATTTGGCATGCCATATGTTAGGCAACTTTTGTAAATCTTCCAAGTCTAATCTATTGTAAAACTGTATGTTAACCATTTAGGTTAAACTGATATGCCAATGTTAGGCACTTTTGTACATTGTGGAATTCTGGACAAATTGATGAATTCATTATGTTAATGAGATCAAGTGATCTCTTTTATGTTATGATTTTATGTTGCCTTGTTTATTAAGTTTTTTTAATTTATCCATCTCCTTTGTGAAATAAGCTATCTCCTTTGTGAAATAAGCTATCTCCTTTGTGAAATAAGCTAATAACATAGAGGAAATAATACTGGTTTAGGATTAAAACATTTTCATTAAACATGGTAAGAAGATTACAAAAGGATACCAACACTACATAAAGTCCACAAACTAATCAATACAAGAACTGTTAACACTTGATAAACAAGATAACATAACATCATAACATAAAACATTCCTACCCAAAAGCTCCATTAAACTTAGGTACCTAACCCAACCTAAAGAAACCTAACAACAACCAAGGAAACAAGAACAACAATCATTATCCTGTTGTAGAATGTGGTGCGAGATTGCTGATTCTGGAGTTGTGCAATCTGTGCTTGTGCATTGACCAAGTTCACATGATTCTGGAACATCCGTGCTTGATACCAACGATTTGGTAATGGTCCATCAATCCACCTAAAGAAGTTGCAGTTTCTTGTTGGATCTATGTAATTAGGACATCCAAAAAACCTTCTAGCAGGATTATTTTGGGTCCAAGATGTTTGCAATATGGCTGGATCACCACAACCACATATGATGTTCATGTTGTTTATTGATTGTGAAATGGATCGAAGGTTTTTAGAAAAAAATGGAGGATGGTGGTTAAAAGATAAAACCCTAGACAAATGAAGAGATGCACATTTAGGGAACCTTATTTATATCAAAGCTGTATTGGAAATCATATGTGGATAAAATGCCAACATGGCATCCCATGTGGCAATGGCTGTGGGTAATCAACCGGTCACCCTTCTCCACAATAACAAATATGGAACATTACATGAGGTATAATACTCAAATTACCCACCCAGTTTAGTTGAGTAACTTAGAAACACAATTTGAACGTTTGTTACTTTAGGACAAATTTCTTGGAACGTTTAGTAACATCTTTGTATATTAACCCTTTATTTTAAGCGCAAAACAAACAAACTACTTATGACTTAATCCATATTCCTATTTTTTAATTAAGACTTTATAAGTCATTATCAAACACTACCTAAGTGGCTTTCAACTGCCTGAACTGAACTCATGGCTATTACGATTCCTAAAGCAGTTGTCACACCATCTAGCCTAGAAATTATTAATATTCTTATATTTCCGGTAAATTCAATTTCTATGTGACATTTTCACACTTTACAACATGTGCAAGTTTAAGAGAGTCGCAAATAGATTACATATCTTGAACTGGTTATCACAGTTAAGACAAAAACTCACCTTTTATTTCCTGATGTCATATAGGGTAGTGAGTTGCCTTCACATACATGTATGATGTATCTATCAAACTTTTTAATTTTATCCTGACATAGAGAGACAAAACTATAGTTAATGAGAGTGAAACTTAAGGTGTCTGATTATGTTGTTAGCTGTGAAATCAATATGTAATAACCAAAATAATGAGCAATAAACGACTATGCCAAAAGCAAAGAAGTGATCCCCAAATACTCATACAAACAACCCATTAGTATAATGTAATTCCTCGTGACTTCAACCTATTAGTTTACATACAATAACATGTGACATCAGTGAGTTTGCAACTATATTAAAATCCGCAAGTTTTATATCGTTTGATCTTGAAAAATTTTCATACGAATTCAAAATCAGAATGTCCAGTATTTAATATATTTCTTTTTTATGTAATCACCTGACCACTAGTGTACATTTAGAAGATGTTGTATAGTATTCATACATGGGGATAATTGGGAGGAAAAACATAACTCAATTGCTAATACTTAGTGCCTTTGATATCATCACTACTACAAAAAAAGTATTTTACAACGATCTTTTTATAACGGTTCCACACAACACCGCTTTAAAAAATATAAAACGCTATTTTATAGAACACTTGGGTAAAAAATCATTCCAATTTTTTTATTTAAAACGGTTTATTATTTAATTTTCACAAATTGTTTTTATTTAAAACGGTTTTCGAGTACCGTTATAAACAATGTCCTTAAAAATTTCACAAGTTATTCCCTCCCATTTTTCATTTTTTACTACGATCTTTTGCAACGGTTGTTTAATGACCGCTTAGAATAATAATCAAAACTAGCACAAGAACCCATATATCTTATCTCCTTTTATCATCTATAAACTAATCACACATCACAAGCACACATATACAAATAACTTTCTCCTCTACTCTAGCTGAAGCACCACCGCTAAATTTCTGAAAACCCGAAAGCACACTGACTTCATAAACCAAACTCGTCAAAATACCCACCAGATCGGGTAATGTTAGTTTGTCGTAGATGGATATAAGTTTTCCCTATTTTTTTAGTTTTTATATTTGTTTGATTTATAGATATCTAATAATTCTATTGTGATTTTGTTTGATTATCAATCCAATGGTTCAATTTTAAGTTTTAATGTTTGAATTATATATTGATGCAGGTTTTATCTGTTCGGACATGCGATGAGCCTTCAAATTATAGATCTTGTTTTCTTTTTTGTTCTTTGAATTTGTAGATCTGGAAGTGTGGGTTTAGTTTGTTTATCAGAATATACAAATATACCGATATAAATCTAGATACATATTAAAATTTGACTTAAGTTGTAATTTAATTTATAGGATTATGTACTTGGTTGTAAAAAATGAGCAATTTTAAGTCGTGATGTAATTTGTAAATACTTTTTTATAGTTTCTTTTTATAAACCCGCATGCTTTTATCATAAATAGTACCCTTAAGATCGTACGTACTAGACTAAAACTTTCCTATTATAGCATGATCACGATTACGTGTTAGGATATTACGTATTACGTACATGTTAGTACACGATAAGTATTTACTACGCACGAACACGCAATAATTATTTGACAATAATTAATCACGAACATACGATCATGAAATCACGAACGTAATTAAATCACGAACTATTATTAATTATATATATATTTATTACGAGCGTAAATAAATATATTAGGTCACTGTAATTATTTAACGAGAACACACAAAACGCGAACACAAATAAACACGAACAAACACGTAAAACACGAACACGAGAACACACTTATTAATTAGACACGGAAAATGATCGGGTTACCCCATGTGGGCCTCATATGCCACGAAATTAGGAAGAAAGATGGGTCAAGCCCATCAAAATTTACTAAAGAAGGGTAAAAGGAAAAATCACTACTCATTTTCACTTTTACAAAAGATTTTCACAAAACCTAAAAAAGTTCTTCCTTCTCCTTTTCTTTTCTTTTGGCCGCCACCCATAAACACACCAAAGGGGTGTTTATTTGATCTTTGATCTTGGTTTTGGTGCTAGTGTTCGTGTTTGTTCATCCTTGTTTAGATCCACGCAATCGGTAATTCTTTTAACCCTTTTCTTTTGATTTGATCTTTTAAATAATTAAGAACATGATGTGTTTTTTTGAAACCTAATCAAATCATAGATCTAACATGAAATTGGTTTTGGAATAAATAAAAAAGGGTGTTTTAGGGGTGTTTGTTTTGGCCGGCGCCTAAACCGAACCCCAAGGGGGTCTCGGTTTGGCTACTCGACCACCACCGAGACATATGGTCCCGGTTGGTTGGTGTGGGTCCCACGGCAGCAACAAGACAAGGGGAACCCCGAAGTGGTTCGGGGTATGGTGTCGATTTCATGTCCGGTTCATGGTTCTTAGTCAAGATCCGGTTCACGGTGTATGTTAAGATTATTTTTTTTTATAATCTTATGTTAAAATTAAATTAATAAACATGACATGATTAATTTAATAACATGACTTAATTTATTTTAATTATTAAAATCATGAAATTATTAACCTAAGTATTATATATTCTTAGACTTATAATTAATTAATTATTTAAAAATCATGGTTATAATTAATTAATTAACATGACTTAGGTTATATTATTAATGAATAATAACACATGTTTTAACCTAAGTATTTAACTTTATTTAATTAAAAACATGATATACTTTAATTAAATATTTTAACCTATAGTTTATTTTAATTTCATGAAATAATTAATAAACTATACATTATATCATATGACTTAGAAAATAATCATAAAAACACTTAGGCTTATATACTTAGCTTATTTAACCAGCTTATATCTAATTATGGAAACTTTCTATTTTTAGAAACTTATTTAAATAAGGCAGCTAATCTATTTATGGAAACTTTCTATTTTTAGAAACTTATTTATTTCAGGCAGCTAATCTATTTATGGAAACTTATTTAATTAAGGCAGCTGATCTATTTATGGAAACTTTCTATTTTTAGAAATTTATCTATTTTAAGCAGTAATTCTATTTTTGGACACTTTCTATTTTTGGAAACTTTCTATTTTTCGAAACTTTCTATTTTTGGAAACTTTCTATTTTTGGAAAGTTTCTATTTTTGGAAACTTTCTGTTTTAGGAAACCTGCTATTTTTGGAAAGTTACTTATTATTGCACAGTAAGTATAATAATACATGAAACACCAGAAATACTTAATCAGAGTAAACAGAATATAAGATAAACACAGTTTAAGGCTTAAAAACAGTAAAACATGATAAGAACATATAAAATAAGCTAAGACATGACATAAAATCAGTTACGTATTAGTAAGCAGATACTCATTCATGTATGTATTTATGTAGCATTAGTGATACGGAAGTATGATTCCTCCCAGTTCGTCTTCTTCGTTCACTGGACATAAGGTACGGATTCCCGTCCTTTCAGTATGGACATTCTTTCCTTATTAGGATTCCTCGTATGCAGCCAACTGTTTTCCCAGTATTTGTTTTATATGTTTTTGAATTGCTTATGTTTAATTAGAATACCTATAGCCATATACATGCATGACCAGTTTCACCTAGTTATGGAGGTACCATAACCATAACATTAGAGGCACTGATGTTATGACTTCACCACGGCGGAGTGATTGCTCATGGCGTCCCTTCAACTTTTGGCCATTTATATTATATTTATCATGTGGGGCGTATGGTTGCATCCTAGTTACATGTTTCAGTCAGGATTTCATGGTGAATGTGGTGTGTGCCTTGCATCCTTCACAAGGAGCTGATCCCTCCTACCCAGAACCAGTATATTAAATTAGAGGCAGTCCCTCTAATTTGCATGATGAGGTCACCCCTCCAAGTATTCATGCACGGTGGATTTTCATGACCTATATTGGCTAATGGTAACATGTGTTAAACAGTTTTTCCGAAGATAAACATAAGGCTTTTCAAACTATAAAACCAGTTTTATGAATATGTTCCAGGTTTTCCAGGACTTATACAATTCCGCTGCTATTAAGTCTTTATTATGTTTTAGTCATGTATACTATGTCTATATCCGTGCACTGAGCGTTTTGCTCAGCCGTTACTTTCCTTTCCATGTCCCAAAACGGCAGGTACCCTAGGAAAGATTCGAACATTTAGAGGACGCGCATAGGATGGAAGCTGGTAGAGACTTCTTTTCCTTTTTGCCTTCATATACTTATGCTTGTTTAGTCTTTCATTCATTCTTTTGCTTTATTATGTTTTGGGCTTTTGTTTGGGAACCGACGTTTGATTCCGGTTATCCATATGGTCATGTAATGTTTTATACATTTATCCTTGTATGCTTTGATGACACACTATAATTACGCGTGACATTCCATTATCAAAATGGGGTGTTACAATTATGGTATCAGAGCCAAGGCTTCGACCTGTAGGCTCTAAAACTTGACCTGTGACTAGTGGGTAGTCACCAGGAGCTTCCTAAGCCAACGTTTGTTATTCTACGTATTGATGTTTTCAGCGCATTGTTGCTTTAACCATGATGTTTTCAGCACCTTGAGGTTTTAACCTTGATGTTTTCATCGATATTATTTTACTAATATGGATGGACAACCGTCATTCATATTTAGTTATGTGTCATTGTTTCATGCATAATGTTCCTCGTGAACTGTCTATGTGGACTGAACCCCAGTAGTTCATAATTAGTCACATAAATTTTTTTTTCTGATAAGTTTTGACAGATAAGTTTCATTTATTTATGTTTCATGTATCATTGTTGTAGGGATTATGACTAAGTAATGGTTGGTACAGGACTGACCCTATTTAGTCGCATGTGCTTTTATCGAAACTTCTAACTTTGGGACCGACCCATAGGTGTCCCCTCGCTATGTCTTTTGTTTTGGGACCGACCCATAGGCGTCCCCTCGCACATATAAAGGTTTTTATTAACTATATTATACATTCATGCACTGTTTTTCATGCATAAAATATTTCTCATGATTTATTGGCATAAAATTTTTTCATGTTCCCTCATAAGTTATTATGTTTTTATGTCAAGTATGTTTTTATACTGTCATGGTTAAACTCAGTTTCATGCTGATTATGTTATACACTTCTTCATGTTAAATCGTTTCATGTTTCTTCATGATAATTCCGTCTTCATGTGGATTACGTCTTACGCCTCTTTTGTTATTATGCCTTCATGCAAGACATTGTTGGATTTCATTGAATTATGCTTTCATGACAGTCATGGTTGGTTTTCATCGATCATGATGTCAGGCAAATCATCGTTGAATTTAATGTAACTACACTTTAACGTTTCTCGATATAACCAAAATGATGTCTATGCTAATACTGCCAGGTTATCATGATGGTTTTCCTAACCGTTTAACCGATATACTTTCCTTAAATCATGATAAATGATCGACCCCATACCGATCATTTCATGTGCATTCCACGTGTACTCCACGTACCGTATTTCATGTGTATTACATGTACCTTAATCCATGTGTATTCCACTTGCAATACTTCACGAGTATTCGCTAGTCGATTATGAATCATCTCAGGCGTATTTTCAATTGCTAATATTCTACAAGATTGCTGATGTCGCTCATAACTTGGAGATGTTACTAAAGGTTGATGCTGATGACGTTCGGAGACGCTACGAGATGCGGATGCTGTTCACAACCTGGAGATCCTACAAGACGAAGACAAAGGCGTCGAAGCAAAGCAATTGGACGAGAAGATGCTTCACCATCAGACGATTTCCATCAATCATTGTCCCTAATTCTTAGTTACATGTCACACGTCATTCGGCTGTCATTTCAGCAATATGAGTGCAAACCGGTACCAGCCGGCCACTCAGCTGAATAGTTACATGAATCACGGTCATGAGAATGACCGTCATGGAACTGACAGACAGGACGATAGTAACCACTACTATGACAGAATTATCCTAGAAATCGCAACCGAGGCTCTGGCCGCGGACGTGATCAGACATACAAAGGATCAGTAGTCCAACCAATCCGCCAAGTCTGGCATAATAACCTAATATTGTAGTTCTATTATTTTACGCCTCGAGACACATGTCAAGACATCAGTCAAGACACATGTCTCACGTATACCTCCTGAAGACACATGTCAAGACACCAGTCAAGACATGTGTCATGCTTATAGTTCCAAGAAACGAGTCAAGACACATGACTCACGTCCAACTATGGAACATTTCTAAGAAATTCAGGGTACCCTCCAAGGGTATATCTATTTTTGTTGTGCCATGTATTAATCAGGCCACAAGAATTTCTATACCATTATCGGCGCATCAGTGAGAACTGTCACGTTGCCGATGTCACTTTCATTTCTTTCACCATGGTTCATATATTCATGACCATGAAGGACGCCTTTCGTATTCCCACGCATACGAAGGTTTTCCTTCAGCTTAATGATGAGATCCAAGTTTCTAACGCATTTCCTCGGACAGACACGAGATGAATTTTATCCTAATTATGGACTATGAACAGCACACCATGCTACGATTCATAATTATGTACACTAATGTTCAGGCTCCTGAATACATTCAGCTTGATTTTTCCATCAGGAAAATATGTACAATTATTTATGCTTACAAGCATGTGCGTTGTTAGCCATGGTCGCTAAAATTTTCTAGCTGTCAGTAAGACACGACTACTTAAGTCCTGTTACGCATAGCCAGTTGATTATTCCAAAATCTTCCTATACATTCCAGAAGAACCTACAAGGAGAAGAATGGTACCATGAGATTATGTGTCGACTACCATCGATTTAAAATAAATCACCATTAATGACCGTTATTCTCCTCCACGTATTGACAACATGTCCAATCGACCTTATAGTGTTAATCACTTTTCCAAGATCGAACTCATGATCATGCTGCCAACAGTGACGAGTGAAAAAGCAGGACATGTCCATGACTGCTATTCGCACACGAATCGGTCATGCTAGACTTATGATTTTAAATTAGTCTCATCAATGCTCCAACGGCATTATAAGAATGAGTTTCCATGAACTCATAGCAAATTCATCAGTGTTTTCATTAAGGATAACCTGATTTACTTTAAGCCCAGAGAAGAACAGGAAGACCATATCTGCATTATGTTGCAAATTCTATGACAAGAGAAATTTTACCCTAGAAAATTTTCCAATATCAATTCTATTTGATTACAGTGACATGCTGAATCACATGGGTTTCTACGGTTAATCTTACCATGACTCAGCTTATGCGTAAAAGAGAGAACCCTACACTACGTTAGGTGCTCTAGAAAATCCTACGCTAGGAGAAGTCTAGATTCAGAGACTCAGAGTTTCGCAAACTCCTATGTATCAAGTTCTACGAAGCAAGATACACTTACGTTCATATCTAAGTACCTGACATACCAACAGGTTAAGATAGGACACCAACAGACTGGGATGTTTTTCATCATCTGAAATTGTGAATTGAAATGGGACAAGATCTCTATGGATTTTGGTTACCAGATTAACACAAACTCAGAAGAAGCATGATGCTATCTGAGTTATTACAAATAGTTTGATCAAGTCTACAGAATCCTTACATCCGCAAGGATTTCAGAACCAACAGATTGATCGGACATGTCCCAGCAAAGGCTCATCCGATCACTTGGCAATTCCTCAGTTATCGGGCCAGACAAATATTCATAATTATGCTCCTTATTTACTTCACGTCCTTGTTCTAAGTTCACGACTTGCTTTCACGCTCGTGTTCATGACACTATTCACGTTCATGATCGTATCTTGGCTTACGATTTTACGTTCATTTTTCTCATTCTGGGAAGTTTTGCAAGAACTTGAGAGACCAGACCCAAGTTTAGTATAACTCCCTATCCTCATATAGACGTTTCTCGTCATATTCTATGTCTCACCTTGTAATGTTTGGCGTTACCACCATTATATTCTATGTTCACGATATGTTTCACATGTCATGTTCATTCCACGTTCCTCATATCATGATCAAGATATGTTACACGTATCATGGATCACGATATGTTTACTCATACTACACTCGCCATATCTCCACGTAGCACGTTCAAAATTTTTCACGTGTCACGTTCAAAATTTTTCACGTACAACGTTTCTTTGTGTCTCGCGCATCGTTGCTAATTATCAGTTAAGATAGAGTGTTTTGCACGATAACGTTTTGTTGCCCATACACGTTAATTAGTTTTCCCTAGATCAAATTTAGGGGATCTACCTTCCGTTGATAACCAAGAATTTCTTCGTATTACAAGTCAAGATCAGGAGGACCAAGATTTATCATTAGTGTCAGGATCTTCTGAAGGAACCGTTCCAAGAGGGAGGCCACTTGGGAAAGGACAAGTTCATCCGGACTTTTATCCGTTTTTCACTTATCAACTAGATATGTCCTTTCAGTCACGTCACGTTCCATGTCCTTTCAAGACATGTCACGTTCCGCGTTCCTTCTGCCAAGAAACCCGCACGTTCATTTATCTTACATACCCTCTCAGTTTGATTCGGGTATGTTTCTCTTTCAGTTAGGTTATCTATAATTCGGGGACGAATTATTCTTTTTAGGGGGGAAGAGTTGTAAAACCCGCATGCTTTTATCATGAATAGTAACCTTAAGATCGTACGTACTAGATTAAAACTTTCCTATTATAGCATGATTACAATTACGTGTTAGGATATTAGGTATTACGTACGTGTTAGTACACGATAAGTATTTACTACGCACAAACACGCAATAATTATTTGACAATAATTAATCACGAACATGCGATCATGAAATCACGAACGTAATTAAATCATGAACTATTATTAATTACATATATATATTTATTACGAGCGTAAATAAATATATTAGGTCACGGTAATTATTTAACGAGAACACACAAAACGCGAACACAAATAAACACGAACAAACACGTAAAACACGAACACGAGAACACACTTATTAATTAGACACGGAAAATGACCGGGTTACCCCATGTGGGCCCCATATGCCACGAAATTAGGAAGAAAGACGGGCCAAGCCCATCAAAATTTACTAAAGAAGGGTAAAAGGAAAAATCACTACTCATTTTCATTTTTAAAGAAGATTTTCACAAAACCTGAAAAAGTTCTTCCTTCTCCTTTTCTTTTCTTTTGGCCGCCACCCATAAACACACCAAAGGGGTGTTTATTTGATCTTTGATCTTGGTTTTGGTGCTAGTGTTTGTGTTTGTTCATCCTTGTTTAGATCCACGCATTCGGTAATTCTTTTAACCCTTTTCTTTTGATTTGACCTTTTAAATAATTAAGAACATGATGCGTTTTTTTTAAAACCTAATCAAATCATAGATCTAACATGAAATTGGTTTTGGAATAAATCAAAAAGGGTGTTTTAGGGGTGTTTGTTTTGGCCGGCGCCTAAACCGAACCCCAAGGGGGTCTCGGTTTGGCTACTCGACCACCACCGAGACATATGGTCCCGGTTGGTTGGTGTGGGTCCCACGGCAGCAACAAGACAAGGGGAACCCCAAAGTGGTTCGGGGTATAGTGTCGATTTCATGTCCGGTTCATGGTTCTTAGTCAAGATCCGGTTCACGGTGTATGTTAAGATTATTATTTTTTTTATAATCTTATGTTAAAATTAAATTAATAAACATGACATGATTAATTTAATAACATGACTTAGGTTATTTTAATTATTAAAATCATGAAATTATTAACCTAAGTATTTTATATTCTAAGACTTATAATTAATTAATTATTTAAAAACCATGGTTATAATTAATTAATTAACATGACTTAGGTTATATTATTAATGAATAATAACACATGTTTTAACCTAAGTATTTAACTTTATTTAATTAAAAACATGATATACTTTAATTAAATATTTTAACCTATAGTTTATTTTAATTATATGAAATAATTAATAAACTATACATTATATCATATGACTTAGAAAATAATTATGAAAACACTTAGACTTATATACTTAGCTTATTTAACCAGCTTATATCTAATTATAGAAACTTTCTAATTTTAGAAACTTATTTAAATAAGGAAGCTAATCTATTTATGGAAACTTTCTATTTTTAGAAACTTATTTATTTCAGGCAGCTAATCTATTTATGGAAACTTATTTAATTAAGGCAACTGATCTATTTATAGAAACTTTTTATTTTTAGAAACTTATCTATTTTAAGCAGTAATTCTTATTTTGGAAACTTTATATTTTTTGAAACTTTCTATTTTTCGAAACTTTCTATTTTTGGAAACTTTCTATTTTTGGAAACTTTCTATTTTTGGAAACTTTCTATTTTTGGAAACTTTCTATTTTAGGAAACCTGCTATTTTTGGAAAGTTACTTATTATTGCACAGTAAGTATAATAATACATGAAACACCAGAAATACTTAATAAGAGTAAACAAAATATAAGATAAACACAGTTTAAGGCTTAAAAACAGTAAAACATGATAAGAACATATAAAATAAGCTAAGACATGACATAAAATCAGTTACGTATTAGTAAGCAGATACTCATTCATGTATGTATTTATATAGCATTAGTGATACGGAAGTAGGATTCCTCTCAGTTCGTCTTCTTCGTTCACTGGACATAAGGTACGGATTCCCGTCCTTTCAGTATGGACATTCTTTCCTTATTAGGATTCCCCGTATGCAGCCAACTGTTTTCCCAGTATTTGTTTTATATGTTTTTGAATTGCTTATGTTTAATTAGAATACCTATAGCCATATACATGCATGACCAGTTTCACCTAGTTATGGAGGTACCATAACCATAACATTAGAGGCACTGATGTTATGACTTCACCACGGCGGAGTGATTGCTCGTGGCGTCCCTTCAGCTTTTGGCCATTTATATTATATTTATCATGTGGGGCGTATGGGTGCATCCTAGTTACATGTTTCAGTCAGGATTTCATGGTGAATGTGGTGTGTGCCTTGCATCCTTCACAAGGAGCTGATCCTTCCTACCCAGAACCAGTATATTTAATTAGAGGCAGCCCCTCTAATTTGCATGATGAGGTCACCCTCCAAGTATTCATGCACGGTGGATTTTCATGACCTATATTGGCTAATGGTAAAATGTGTTAAACAGTTTTTCCGAAGATAAACATAAGGCTTTTCAAACTATAAAACCAATTTTATGAATATGTTCCAGGTTTTCCAGGACTTATACAATTCCGCTGCTATTAAATATTTATTATGTTTTAGTCATGTATACTATGTCTATATCTGTGCACTGAGCGTTTTGCTCAGCCGTTACTTTCTTTCCATGTCCCAAAACGGCAGGTACCCTAGGAAAGACTCAAGCATTTGGAGGACGCGCATAGGATGGAAGCTGCTAGAGACTTCTTTTCCTTTTTGCCTTAATATACTTATGCTTGTTTAGTCTTTCATTCATTCTTTTGCTTTATTATGTTTTGAGCTTATGTTTGGGAACCGACGTTTGATTCCGGTTATCCCTATGGTCATGTAATGTTTTATACATTTATCCTTGTATGCTTTGATGACACGCCATAATTACGCGTGACATTCCATTATCAAAATGGGGTGTTACACTTTTGTTGCAACTACAGTACTAATTAATGCTATAATTTCTTTTGGTAAATAATGCATAAATAAAGCAAATGGATAGAAAATATAATATGGGATTTTTTTCTAATGTTTGCTTATTTACAGCGGTTGTGCTATGTCGTTCTAAAAGAAACATGATGTTAAAAGGAACCATTTATTAAAACGGTTTAGAACCGCTTTAAATAATCACCTTCATTTTTTACTACGATTTACGATATAACGGTTCAAAACCGCTCTAAAAAACCTTTTTTTAACCGCTTCAAATAATACTTTTTGTACTAGTGCATCCAGGTATATATCTTACCAGAAGCAACGAAATGGAAGGGTAACATGTAATTTTAAGTTGTTTGGGCCTAGAAAGAAATCGATCCTCATGGATTTCTTACTAAGCGTGTAAAAATGTGTTTTGAATATGCAGAAAAAGTATTGGCGCAAGTTAATGGATGATGTTGTAACACCCTCATTTTTCACATATAGCAGCGGAAGCAAACCTGGGATATTACTTCATGGAACACAAATCATAATAATAGATTACAACTCAAAAGAGTATTTTAATCAACTTTGTTTATTTATCATTCAAAAATCAGAGTTATACAATATGATGTCCCAAAAATCTATGTCAATAATTTCAAGATCGTGCCTCTTCATGCCATCCATGTGCTGCTCCATGCTATCAGTCACAAATACCTGAAATATATGCTTAAAAGTCAACACAAAGGTTGAGTGAATTCATATGTTTGTAATAACAGTTTTAAATACATGTCTACCACTTTGAGCTATGATACTATTCGCTCATATAAAACAATATTTTATTACACTAAGCTCATAACATCAAAACTAACGAGAATTCACCGAAGTGACCATCACGACAGATTGTCATGACAAGTCATTTAGAAAGCATTAAAAGTAAGTCTATGAACTCACCTTGGCCTACGATGTCTGAATCACGTCAAATATATTTCAGCCACAGGCAAACAGCTTGGTCTCACAAACCTAGGTCAACATATATATATATATATATATATATATATATATATATATATATATATATATATATATATATATATATATATATATATATATATATATATATATATATATATATATATATATATATATATATATATATATATATATATATATATATATATATATATATATATATATATATATATATATATATATAGATATATATATATATATATATATAGATATATATATATATATATATATATATATATATATATATATATATATATATATATATATATATATATATATATATATATATATATATATATATATATATATATATATATATATATATATATATATATATATATATATATATACATACATATATATATATATATATATATATATATATATATATATATATATATATATATATATATATATATATATATATATATATATATATATATATATATATATATATATATATATATATATATATATATATATATATATATATATATATATATATATATATATATATATATATATATATATATATATATATATATATATACATACATACATATATATATATATATATATATATATACATATATATATATATATATATATACATACATATATATATATATATATATATATATATATATATATATATATATATATATATATATATATCAAATCAAATCAAAAACCCTTATATAGGAAGGATGGTGAAACAATTCCTTAAATACAAAATTCTATAAAAAAAACACATGTAATTCATTAAAGGTTTCCATAATTGGTTAAAAAAGAAAATAGGAATTACAAATGATGCCTTAAAAACAAATTTCTATAAAAATATATAGGGAAGGATGGTGAAACAATGCCTTAAAATACAAAATTCTATAAAAATGATTCCATAAAATGCTTCAAAAATAAAATAAGAATTACACATGATGCCTTAAATACAAATTTCTTTATAAATATATATAGGAATCACAAATGATGTCTTAAATACAAAATTCTATAAAAGTATATAAGGAAAGATGGTGAAACAATGCCTTAAATACAAAATTGTATAAAAATGATTCCATAAAATGCTTCAAGAATAAAATAGGAATTACAAACAATGCCTTAAATACAAAATTCAACCAAAATATATGTAGGAATAACAAATGACGCCTTAAAAACTAAATCCTATAAAAATATATAAGGAAAGATGGTAAAACAATGCCTTAAATACAAAATTTTATAAAAATGATTCCATAAAATGCTTCAAAAATAAAATAGGAATTACAAATGATGCTTTAAATACAAAATTATATAAAAATATATATATGAATTACAAAAGATGCCTTAAATACAAAATTCTATAAAATATATAAGGAAGGATGGTGAAACAATGCCTTAAATACAAAATTCTATAAAAATGATTCCATAAAATGCTTCAAAAATAAAATAGGAATTACAAATGATGCTTTAAATACAATTTTCTATAAAAATATATATAGGAATTACAAATTATGCCTTAAATACAAAATTCTGTAAAAATATATAAGGAAGGATGGTGAAACAATGCCTTAAATACAAAATTCTATAAAAATGATTCTATAAAATGCTTCAAAAATAAAATAGGATTTACAAATAGTGCCTTAAATACAAAATTCTATAAAAATATATATAGGAATTACAAATGATGCCATAAATACAAAATTCTGTAAAAATATATAAGGAAGGATGGTGAAACAATGCCTTAAATACAAAATTCTATAAAAATGATTCCATAAAATGCTTCAAAAATAAAATAGGATTTACAAATGGGGCCTTAAATACAAAATTATATAAAAATATATATAGGAATTACAAATGATGCCATAAATACAAAATTCTGTAAAAATATATAAGGAAGGATGGTGAAACAATGTCTTAAAAATAAAATTCTATAAAAATGATTCCATTAAATGCTTCAAAAATAAAATACGAATTATAAATAATGCTTTAAATACAAAATTCTATCAAAATATATATAGGAATAACAAATGATGCCTTAAAAACTAAATTCTATAAAAATATATAAGGAAGATGGTGAAACAATACCTTAAATACAAAAATTTATAAAAATGATTCCTTAAAATGCTTCAAAAATAAAATAGAAATATCAAATAATGCCTTAAATACAAAATTCTATAAAAATATATATATATGAATTACAAATGATGCCTTAAATACAAAATTCTATAAAAATATATAAGGAAGGATGGTGAAACAATGCCTTAAATAAAGAATTCTATAAAAATGATTCCATAAAATGCTTCAAAAATAAAATAGGAATTACAAATGATGCTTTAAATACAAATTTCTATAAAAATATAAGGAATTACAAAATTAAGCCTTAAATACAGAATTCTATAAATATATATAAGGAAGGATAGTGAAACAATGCCTTAAATACAAAATTCTATACAAATGATTCTATAAAATGCTTCAAAAATAAAATAGGATTTACAAATGATGCCTTAAATACAAAATTCTATAAAAATATATATAAGAATTACAAATGATGCCTTAAATACAAAATTCTGTAAAAGTATATAAGGAAGGATGGTGAAACAATGTCTTAAATACAAAATTCTATAAAAATGATTCCATAAAATGCTTAAAAACTAAAATACGAATTACAAATGATGCCTTAAATACAAAATTCTATAAAAATATATATAGGAATTACAAATGATGCATTAAATACAAAATTCTACAAAATATATAAGGAATGATGGTGAAATAATGCCATAAATACAAAATTTTATAAAAATGATTCCATAAAATGCTTCAAAAATCAAATAGGAATTATAAATGATGCATTAAATACAAAATTCTATAAAAATATATATAGGAATTACAAATGATGCCTTTAATACAAAATTATATAAAAATAAATAAGGAAGGATAGTGAAACAATGCCTTAAATATAAAATTCTATAAAATTGATTCCATAAAATGCTTCAAAAATAAAAAAGGAATTTCAAATGATGCCTTAAATACCAAATTCTATAAAATATATATAGCTATTACAAATGATGCCTTAAATAGAAAGTTCTATAAAAAAATATAAGGAAGAAAGGTGAAACAATGCCTTAAATTCAAAATTCTATAAAAATGCACAACAATAAATTAATTTTAAAAAAATTTAATGTAAAAACGTTATTCATAACATTAACATATACAAAATTTATTACCTCTTAAAATTCAAAAATACATAAAATATTTATACAATATTATTAAAATTCTAAAAAAATTTATGTAACAAACTTATTCATACCGTTAACGTATGTAAATTCAATTAACTCATAATATTCTTAAACAAAAAAAATATCTTAAACTACGTTATTTTTGTCTATTATATGCTACATTATTAAAATATCAATGCCATAACTAACACTATGTATACTAAACTTCTAATACAAACACACATAAATTCAATTTTCATTAAAAATATATATACTTAATGCTAGCCCGTCCACCGGACGGGTCTAAAGGCTAGTATATATATATATATATATATATATATATATATATATATATATATATATATATATATATATATATATATATATATATATATATATATATATATATATAGAGAGAGAGAGAGAGAGAGAGAGAGATAGGATCAATAGAAAACTTCATCTCAAAAGAAAACCTAGAAAACCTTCTTCCAACCATTGGATCAAAACTCATTTCCTTCCTTTTTTTATTATAAAGTCCAGGGGTCTTTTTGTCACTTTGTTTCTTTTTAGGGGTTATTTTGTATTTCTTCTAATTTCTTATGAGTTTACTGATCGAGTTTTTTTTTGCTGTTTAACATTTTTAATTTTTTGATTCTGGGCCACTTTTACAAACTGTCAAGACAATTTACGTAAAACCTAATAAATAATTACAGGTCACGTGCCACAATCTATTACAGTATCAATATGTAAGTAATTTTACTCATCATGGAAATGGAATTGGCCAGAGAGTTGGTTGCAACAGGTTCTTATACTAAACAATATTTTTGTCTTAGTTTTAAATGAGGTCAAATGAAAAAATAAAGACGGTTTAATTGGAGAGCTTTTTATGAACAGATATATTAAAGAAAACTATACCACAAAAGTAATTACGTCAATTACGTTACAAAATGCAACCAAAATACGTTATACAATACAACTTGTAAGCGTGTTCTAGTATGCTTTATAATCGGGTTGGAAGCAATCATGATCGCCATCTTCTGATCACCATCTTTTAACCACCATCTTCTGGAAATAAAATTTGTTTAAGCATGACACTTAGCCAAGAATTTGATCTTATGAGCCCACAAGGAGTTCAAGTTCCTAAAGACAATGTTTAAAAAGCTTGTTAGCAGTATACGAGGTATCTAAACATGATGCGATGACATCAAACATAGATGCATAAGTTGTTTTAGTATCGACCACTCCACTTTAATCAAGAAGATTATGTGTACAAATAAACTTAGGGGCAGAGTGTCGTAACAGATTGATCGAGATCAACTAGTATTTCCTTTGAAGATGATTCGTGTGCTGCAAATAAACTTAGAGTTAACATATGGCAGAATATCTATTGCTAAAAAGTGTTACATCATAAACTAAAAATAAGATACTGCAAGTGTTTTAAAAGGGCATTAAAAAGTATCAGTGATGGACCATTTTTCTTATTTACAGAATGCTTATCAAGAGTTGCACAAATATGAAGTATGTAAATGACGCTCATGTTTTTTTAGTCATGTAAGTGCTGAAATAAGCATGTTTATAATTTGCTTAACATTGTTAACATTTGCAGCAGGTTGTTACACCCTCAATCGGATAACATATACCTCTTATCTTGAAGGTTTTATCAATATATCCTTTCTAGTATGACAAGATTAACTTTATCATTTGCACTTCTTTTTATATACATACTGAGCGTAAAAATAAAGTTACGATACTCACTTGGATCAGTGCGATATGATGCCTCCTTTGAACTCTTTTCCTCTTAGCAATGCATCTTCGAACACGAGGATAACAATTGTTGATGTTGTTCTTGTCTGGGTGTCATGATTGCAGCCTGATATTTCACATTCTTGTAGGCACGACGTCACTTTGTTCCATCAGATTAAAAGTCACTAACATCAAAATAAAAACAAACATGAACATTGAAAAATGATTGGAGCATATTATACTTTACCTAAAAGCCTTTTTCTAGAAATGCAAACATCAAGACTTTACCTAACAGTCTTTTAAGTATTTGTGACTGTATCGAACATATAACAACCCTTTTTAGTCAGACTTTAGATCCTTTCTATGCCTCGAGTGAAAAGGACCAATAGACATCAATTTTGACACGTTAACTTATAAACGGGTTGTTTCGGATTTTTTTTCTAATGAATATCATATCCTTCGTAAATGATAACTAACAGATGCCATAATAATTCTGATGATGCACCAAGAATACTAATTGATGCCCTAACAATACTATTTGATGCCCTAATCAAAACACTCTTAACAATGCCCAATTTGAAAACATGTCAGGGCAGTAGTAACTTCCACGTATATCCCACCAATATATTCTCAAAATCATAAGACCATCCTATACTAATAAAGAACCTCAAACGGGTATTTGGATGCCCTACTCAAATACAAACCGATTCACTAAATTACCTCATACAGATGCACTAAAGTACCTCTCGATATGCCATGCTTTATAAAAAGACAACACTAACTAGAAGATTACAGAACAGATCTGACCTTTCGTAATTTATCAAAAGTATCACCGGTAGCCACAATCTAGATAGTGGGATGCATGTTCTATAGTTAATGATCCATGTCGGCTAATTCCTTATTAGGCTGAAAAAAAATTAAAGAGTGAAATCAAAATTTTCTGCATGCGATATAATAAGGTAACCACTAGTTTAAGGTTATTCGTCATTAAGACAAATAAGAACAATTATATCAACAGTATTTAATTAGAAATGGAAATTTCTAACCTCGCTCAACACTTGAGCAGCAACAAAACGTTCAACGTTACTACAATCAGACTCAAGAGTGTTTATTAACCACAGTACAATATTGGGAAAGTTATCTTCACCCATTCGTCCAATCAGAGATCCACTTGTTGTGGCTGCTACAGATTGTACATGTTGAGACAAAGGTATTCTTCATCACTTGCAATTTCTCCTGAATGAATAGGAAAAAACAAAGAAGCTATTTGAGATCACACTCAGATGCAATGTGGTTTTACAGATTCTGTAATGGAAGAGCAGAATTAACAATCGACAAGGATTTCTAGATTCTATAGATGGAAGAGCAGCCGAAAATATAACTAGTAGAGTTTCCCAAAAGAAAAACTAGTTGTGTAAGTTGTAGAACAAGTACTATTTTTTACAAAAACTAAGCACGCCATATAAAGCAAGCATTCTTTTTCTTACCGCACATACAAACGAAGTTCAGTTACATTATGATAACAAACACATGCCTAAACTATTTTCAAACAGATGCCTAAACTATTTTCAAATAGATGCCTAAACTATTTTCAAACATATGCTACTGATTTTAAGAGGGTGCAAAATCAGGTTGGCATAGTGGGTAGGTTGGGTAACATATCAAATGCATAAGAGGGTGTCTGGATTGCTTGTTGAAGTTTGAGTGTTTGGATTTACTTCTTATTTGCTTCATATATATACTGAAATAATGACTTAAAAGCAAGCACCTACTGATTTTAAGAGGATGAGAAGTTTGAGAAACGAAATCCCCAAAACTACCTAACTCTCGTTGCATATCAGGAATACAATGACTAATGCATCAGATACCCCATTAAAAAATTTCAAGCAAGCATCAGCAAATATGAGCCCCATAAGCACAGATGATATAATGCAAACCATTTTCACAGGTGGAAATAGCAGCATTACATATGCTAGTGAGCAGGGGACTTTTACAAATACTAACCATATCGAAGAATAATTGATATTGTGGTCTGCAAATACATGTTTCATAGATACTAATTATAACTAGTGGTTAAGGATTTAAGGAGTACCAAAGATGCACGAAAATATACAAACGGATGCACGAAAATATACAAACGGATGCACGAAAATATACAAACGGATGCTCGAAAATATACAGTGGTTAATGTGATAACAGTAACAATAACTTAAACGTAAACATAATTAACTAGCGCATTATCAAACTCAGATAAAACCACCTTGATAGGCAAATAATGAGAAACCACCAAAATGTCTCCAAGTAAAACAATATAAATTCGGTATCAACCTATAGAGTTAATTTGAATAAAGATGAAAAAGACGAGATATTTTCAATATAGTAAGTGCATTTCAAACCAGCTCAAAGCCACAACAACACTCATATTGAACACAATATTCCTAAACATGCATATCATCATATGGGCATAATAATCCTAAAAGAAGAAACGCCAAACAGTTTCTGTGTTATATCAGGATCTATAGAGCCTCCAACATAAATTAAACAGTTTATGTGTTATATTAAACGAATGCTCTAACCTATCTCAAACGGATGGACTAAAAAACCTCAAACAGGTGCCCTAAAAAACCCTCAAACAGGTGCACTAAAAAAACCTCGAACAGATACATTAAAAACGCATGCACTAAACAACGAACAACACCCGTCTGCACACAAGTATGCAAAATGACGGTTTTGATCACTTCCTTTCAATTTGAAATGGTAAAAACATCCCATCTTTTATCACACTTTCCTTCCAATAATAAGGATAATTCCTTTTGTTTTAATCCCAATTTTTTAAAAGATTAACAAATAAAAAAAGTTAGAAACAAACCTTGGGTTAATGACCTCATGCGGTTTACGGTTTACCCAATGACTTGCAAGCTAGTACATTTACTTACTTGGCAATTGTCTTTGCATCTATAAATTTCTTAAACGTAAGGGCCTCATTCAGGACTGACATGCACTGTAGCATCTGTAAGTAAACAGAGAAGTCGATTATTATAAAAAAAGGTGCTCATTTCCTAAAAGCAAGTTATTTGAAGAAGTTATCTACCTCCCGGTAGTAGTTACTGTCAACCTTTATCACGAACACAGTGAAACCTTTGTCATTCGTCATCGTCTCGCCCGCCGATCATGAGGCATGTACTTCTACAAACAGATGCCCTTTATATAGCAAACAGATTCCCGCTATATAACAAACACATGCCTTGACAATTTTCAAATAGATTGTACTTTTCCCTCTACCTGATTTAATAATATCAAAACATATGTGAAAAGATAAGACATTTCGTTAAATGCATGATAAACTTATCTTCCCTTAAGTAATATATTTATTATTAATATATTTTATTTCGGTTGGTATGAAATTCTAATTATCCAGAAATGATTATTGGACCCTTACAAAATAGGAGCAGAGAATGAAACTAGATAACATTAGTTGTGAATAGTGAGACAACTACTAAATACAAGTTTCATGGTCCCAAAATAAAACATACAAAAAGAAAAAAAGTTATGAATGTGGTAACCTGAAAGAGATGTTTAGTGGGTCTATCAATCATGCTCAATTACGAAGCCACAATACAACAGTTACTTCAGGAAACCATAAAATGCTTGAATGTATAACAATGCTAAGTTACAAACCTTGGAGTAGTGTAGATTCATTAGCCACAGGCTGAGTTTTATGAAGATGTTATCATCAAAAACGCTTTGGGATGCAGAAATTGATTCTCTGTCCTCATTACAAGGATCACTAGACCAGATGTCACGTATAAGAAATGAAGCTACCCAAGCTGCATTGTGTTGTAGCTGGTGGTCATAAGAAATGAAATCACACTTTGTCCGTTGGTCGAGTCTAGACCAGAAGTTGGCTCGTCGAGAAAGGTCAATGATGGTCCATGAATGATGTCTACACCAATCAACAATCTTCGACTTTCACCGTCCGAGACTCTTCGATTCCCCTCAACGCCTATGAATGTGTTACGTGCCAACTATATGAAAAAAGAACAATAAGGTGATTATTAAGTTTTCTATTACATGACCACACCGATGTGATACAAAAGTTTGAAACTTTAAGTGGTATACTTGATGCATATCTATCTTCGCAAAAATCGTTTCACATAGACAAATGAAAACATTCAGACACACTAAATCCAGATAAAAAACTACGGCAAACCAAATAGGTGTTTCCAAACCAAATAGTACCTGTTAAGTACAAAAAGGAAAGTGCTAATTTGTTTTCCATACCTCAAAACCAATGCCATCAATGGATCCCACGGTGTTGATGACCATGCTTGCTGCACTTGATTTAGAATTCCTAAGAACTGCCTTTCGAGGATCTGTTCAAGCTCCTTTACAAGCACCCTATAGAGATCTGCATTGCTACTGTAAGACAAAGGTAAGGGGTGCTGAAATGAACATAATTGTATTGTGATACACTAACATTACCTAAAATGGATGCATTAAAACATAACTTTGTGACGTTAACTGATGATGCATTTGGCCAATGATGCCTAAATATTCCATCATTGTTTTCAAGACTCACTACTCTTTTATAGTTATATTTAAATATCACAGAAGATTTAGGCAGACAAGAACCAAGTATACTAATCAACAGTAAGCTATACTGTCATCCTTTTTTACATATAATTTGTGATTTAATTTTTGTCAAATTTGTTTCGTATGCCCTCATTTTTATCTACACGAACATCCTAATTATACACATATTCAAAAAACACTTAACATCATACCTTTTGTAAGTATGTCCGGCGGGTATCATCGATGGACTTTCGTGAGAGCAAATAGAAGTGGCGGGCGGAGTTAGATGGTAGTGATTTGATGGATGTTAGAGGCGCCTAGTGGTTGTAAATTTAATGATGGCGGTGTTTTCGATGGGGGTGGTTTAATTATGGTTACTCGATATAAATGGTGGTTCCCGGTGATCAGTGACAACGGAGATCGGTAGAGATGGTGATCGGTGGTGACGGTGATCGGTGGTGACGGTGATCGGTGGCGACGGTGATCGGTGGCGACGTGAAAGTCTGTGTGAATTAAGAGGTCGTAGTGTGAAATGAGATCCTGATGGAAGAAGTTATCCCTCTTTTCAATCCTTTTTTATTTTTAACTTTTAATTTTGATAAATTTGCAAAATCTACCCTGTACTTTGATATGTTACATTCCTCGCCATGTAGTTTGTTTTCTAGGTTTTCTACGAAAATGAGGTTTTCTCTAGAACCCATCCCTATATATATATATATATATATATATATATATATATATATATATATATATATATATATATATATATATATATATATATATATATATATATATATATATATCAAGTCTTTGTCTTTTAGTTCTTAGTTTTAAGTATTGTTTTGTGATATTTGCCTAAGGTTAATAGTTTATTAAAATATCACATCATTGTTCGGGTCATCATACTTCAGAAGCCATTCTATATACGTTTGAGCAGCGAGGACACTTTAAATCGTAAACCCAACCACTCAGTCAGAACGTAATATCGAGATGGAACATCATTAGTACAAAGTTCCCTATTAACATGAAATGTTTATAACTTTATTCCAATGATACATACAGTACTTATAGTTTACATAATTACATTTTTAACACTTTTAGTTTATAAATTTCAAAAATGACAGTTTTAGTCCCTAAACTTGTTTAAAATTACATAACAACCTCAAATTTGTACCAAATGATCTAGGAACTTAAAAACAAAGTTTATAAACACATTTCTAATCATAATAACATTATTTTTGCATATATAGCTTTTTAATTAGATTTTAACTCATTATTTAATGTAAATTACAAAACTAGGGTTTTATTACTTCTTTAGCTTATATCTTCCATTTTAAATTATTATATGAACCAAGACTTTTTGTAATAGGTTACTTGGATTATAACTAATCTTATTAAAGATTTATAACATAAAAAGAAATTAATGAATAAGGTGAATACTTACAAACAAGAAAGTCAGAAATTTAGGGCTCCTAATGGGGCATTTGGACTATATATTCTTCATAACTCTTCAAGAACTCTTGGAACTTCTTACAAAGCTTGCTACTGATCTTAGGGACCTCTTAGGGCTTCAATGGTGGTATAGGTACAGAATGTATTGATGTTTAAAAGTGAAAGTGGAGGATGAAGAAAATATGAAGCAAAAGACCTCTATTTATACTATTTCTAACCCTTAAGCTCCAAGTAAGGCCTAGAAATGTGTAAGAACTTGAGGGAGGTAACTAAGGATGCCTAGGTAGTGATTCATGAAAGCTATGAACTAAAATATACATGGTAGACTTGTTGGAACCATTTTTAGCCATAAAAAGAACAAGGATGATAATTTGCCATCAAGTAGGTGATGCACCTACGTTCTTGTTTGCTTAGGGCTGGAAATATCTGCTAAATATCTCAAAATATCTGCCATGGGTTTAAATTTAGGAGGAAAAGAGTTTAAATGGGTTTTTTAGGGATAAACCTAGCTAGGTTCATAACAGGGCTTGTAACTTTGTAACTTTGTAATTATTGTAATTAAGGGTTTAGTAATGTGATTAGTGATAGATTAAGTTGTAATTATGGTTTACACATTGTAATTAGAAGGTTTGGTCTTTGGTTTGAGGTTTAACAACGGTTTGAAGTGAAATTGGGAAGAAAACATAGCCGGATTAGTGTTTCTAATGATCTAGGGTTCAATCCTTGATAAAGCCATTATTCTTGATTTAGCTACTGATGTAAACTCAATTTATACATCCAACATTGTATTTAATGTGTTTATGAATCCTCTACACTTGTTTTACGAAGTTATTCCAAGTAAAAATGTCTAAAGGGTGAAAATATATATTTTGACCTAATTTATAAGTCATGCATTGAAATATTGTACCTTATGCACTAGGGTACTTATACCTTGTCTTATGATGATATTATAGCCTAATTGTAATGCTATTGAAGTTTGCATACTTGTCCTAAAAGACTATGTATTGATTCTAAGTAAAATGCTTAATATAATCATTTTTAGGTCATTAAACCTAATAACTTTGTAATTTGGGTAATTTGTGTTTATCTCATTGTCTTGGCTTATTATAGGACTTATATATTATGACAACCCATAAATTTCACATATATTTTATATGCTATAATTTAATAAAAGTGAAAAATTCATTAGAAAATTTTTGCTTTTTATATCATTACTTGGTAAGATAAACTGCTTCTCACAACCTGAACTGCCACTCTAGCATATCCTTATATGTTGGAAATACAATGTATATATACCAAGTCTAAGATCTAAAGTAATTTAACAAGTACATTATGAATAAGAACGTCTCAAATATAAGTATAATGCCCTAAATTCCCTTAAAAACTGTTAGAAATACGTTTTTACGTATATTAGAAGTATCGGTCACTCCACAATATTATTTATGTTGTAATAGCTCGTAGTTAGAGTATGCTTATTAAGTTAAGTATGAACCGGTCCATGGGCTTGTCATGGGCCGGCCCAAGTCCACATATGACTTGGAAGTATAAATACCCCTTTCCTCCTTGGAAAGGGGTGGTTGTTGAATGTTTCTCATTTCCACTTAATAAAATTACACATAGTTTTCTCTCACTTTCTCTCTCTAGTTTCTCTCTCTAGAAAACATCAACCCCTTCATAGATTCATAGGTTATCAAGATTCTACATTTGGTATCAAGAGCTATGGGGTGATTTAAGGTAGTGATTTGTGTGGTTTTTTAGTTTTTGATTGTATTAGTGTTCTTTAAGAAGATCATCTTGATTCTTGGAGTTTTTGGTGTTTTTGTGATTGGGATTAGTGGATAAGTATTAGTTTTTACTTATTATTGTTGAAATCACAAAACTTTTTGGGTTATTTGGTAAAAATCTGGGTTTAATCTTGATTTTTTTGATCGACTGTTCATCACGAAACACCTTCTGATTACCCAGCAAAAGTTCCGAATCAACACCAAAAGTTCCGAACCAAAAAGTTCCGAATGAAAAGTTCCGGATCAACAAAAGTTCCGAACCAAAAGTTCCGAACGAAAAGTTCCGGATCAACCAAAAGTTCCGGAACAAGGAAAGTTCCGGATCAAGGAAAAAGTTCCGGATCAAGGGAAAGTTCCGGATCAAGGAAAGTTCCGGATCAAGGGAAAAGTTCCGGATCAAGGGAAAGTTCCGGATCAAGACTTCCGAACCAAAAGTTCCGAATCAAGGTATTTCCAAGCCAAATCTTCCGAATCAAACTTCCGAATCAACAAAAAGTTCCGAATCAAGGGTTATTTTACTTGTTTTTTCGACGATTTTTTAGAGGATTTAATCTTGGTTTCATACAACAAAAACTCAACACAATTCACAAGCTTTACTTCACTGCTCGATCAACCGATAATCTTTGTCTCTTTGAAGTTAACAAAATGAATCCGAATTCAGTAATGCCTCAGATGACATCCCTTACGGATATTTCCATCATTACGGGAACGGATAATCGCCCGCCAATGCTCATCAAAGAAGTTTTTGAAGCATGGCAAGGCCGGATGATGTCTTACCTTAAGGGAAAACCGGTTTATGGGAGGCTTATGGTTAAGTCAATTTTAAATGGTCCACTTGACTATGGTACCATCGTGGTTAACAATGTGACTCGACCAAGAGAATTTGAAGAACTTACACCAGCTCAACAACTTGTTGCCGATGCAGACGAAAAGGCTCTTCAAACCATTCTCCAAGCTCTTCCCCATGACATCTATCGGATGGTAAGTCAGTATACGGTGGCAAAGGATTTATGGGAACGTCTAAAGGTGTTGCTACAAGGTACGTCTCTCACCAAACATGAAAGGGAATGTCAGTTGTATGATTTGTTTGATAGATTCACGTACAACCCAGGGGAAACGCTTCACGATTATTACTTCAGATTCACCACTCTCATAAATGATCTGAATGTATACAATCTCGTGATTGCTCCATTCCAGGTTAACACCAAATTCTTGAATACTTTACCTCAAGCTGAATGGGGTGAGTATATTACTGATGTTAAGTTAACCAGGGATTTGCATAAGTGCAATTTGGATCAACTCTATGCTTTCCTTCAGCAGCATGAGAAACATGTGATCATGCACTGTTCGCCTCGAGGTATGTACCATGATTCATTAGCTTTGATGGCGAATCAACCAAGCTTGTCTCACAACAACACTCCTTATATCTTGGGACATCAAGCCTATCATCCATCACCTTACATGACACCAACCTTCCCCCAATACTCGATTCTACCGCAACCACCCACCTCACATCAGCAACAATATCGGTTTAGTGCACCTTCATCACAATATGCTACACAACCTCACCCATCAAGTATTGCACCTTATGCTCAATCTTCATATTCTTCTTATCAAGAGAATGCAGCATATCCAACAAGCTACCCTGATCAAATGAGTATTCCTTCTAGTGATTATGCAGCTCATCAAGACCAAGCAATGTACTGTGATGATGAGGAAGTCCCCATTCCTGTATTCAAACAAGGTGCTGATCCAGTTGAAGTGTTAACCACTATGTCTGCTTATCTCACAAGGACTTTAAGCAAACGAGGATTTAGGGGATCAGCTCCTACCAACAATCAGTTGAGGAATTCATCCAATTCTCGCCAACAAGCTACTATTGAGAATGGCAGGGTAATGGTTCAACCTATTCAACCATATCAGGGGAGACCTACCACATCAACTACAAATGCTCGCACGGTCAATCCTGCTCCAATGGTCAATCCTGCTCCACGGGCTAATTCCACAGGCAAGTTGAGAATGATTACATGCTACAACTGCAAGGAAGAAGGTCACATTTCCAGGGATTGTAAGAAACCCAAGAGGAGAAGGGATGGACAATGGTTTGCAGAGAAGATCTATCTGGTGAATGCTCAGGCACAAGGAAGGGAACTTGATAAAGAGGAGCTTGCATTTCTTGCTGATCCAGGGATTGCTGAATAAGACACTGTCACCACACAGAATGCAGCATACCAAGCAGATGATCTCGATGTGTATGACTCAGACTGTGATGAATTTCAATCTGCAAAGGCTGCTCTCATGGCAACTATCTCCAGCTTAGGGCCAGAAAAGAGATCTGAGGTACTTATTAATACCACCGATAATACCACTGATGCTAGTATTCAACCACATCAAGTTGTGCAAGAGAGTGCTGATTCGAATGACGGTGGTGAGTCTTTCAAATGAGGAGACAATCAATGATAGCAATATCAATGTGAGTCCCCAGACTATGAGTGAATCACAACCGGGAGCCATTTCGCATACACCTACTCCTGCTCAACAAGATTTGGTCATGGTTCCTGCTACATTACTTAGCCAAATGAATGCTGCACTCTTAGAAACCCTAGCTAAGAATAAGAATTTGTCTGATGAGCTTGCCTTAAGCAACGAGAAAGTTCAAACTTTGGAATTAGTGCCTTCGTCTAGTGTTCTTACAAATCCCGAATATGATCACTTTCGAAAAAAACAAATGGGTCACTTGCAAGAAATTGAAAACTTAAGAGCAAATCTGTCTAATGAACTTAAAGAAAAGGAGTTAGTGGTCACTAATTTTCAAAAACTTCAAACGGATTTTGAATCACTCGAGTCTAAGAAGAATGAAATGGAGATTAATGCTACTAATAAGATTAGAAGTCTAGATTATTTGCTTTTAAGACAATACGCTGCTTCTCAACTAGTGCACTTTTTTGATGCTTCGTTTAGAGAATTTAACTTATCACGTCAAAAAGGCCTTCCCCCTAACCCACGGTATGCACAACAAGCTTTAAGACATAGTCCTAGACTTTATAAAGCAACCCAATTAGGATTGGTCTTAGACCCGATTGTTATTTTCGATGATCAAACAAGTAAGGATTTAGTTGATGAGGATCGGTCATACAATTCTGCAAAATATCCCGAGTGTGATTATTTTAAAATGAATAAGGAGCTTGCTAAAACGGATTTTAGAATTCGCTTCCATATGGACAAAGATCTCATAACAGCACCGACCTACATATTAGATGAAGAAAACCCTAGTACATTTCCTACACTTGTCAATATGGAAGGTCCTAAGGAAATTCCAAAGGATCTTCCACCTGTTAGCACTGTATGGTTAAACTTGCAAGAGATTAATCAATACTTTACTAATTTTGACAAGGTCATTTTGGAATGTACGACTTCAAATGGCTTAAATGCCGGAGAATGGGCTTTCGAACATATGAACGAGGTGTTTAAAAATGAGATCAATCCGTTTGTCGAAAGTCTAAAAGGAAGTTTTGCATCTCTTAAGGAAAATCTTGTGTTTGAAATTGGTGAAGTTCAAAAAGTGTTTTACGAAATGGACACCGCTTACGAACTACAACTAATTGAAAAAGAAAAGATTTTAACCGAATATGACCGATTCTTGTCTGCAGTAATCTCGTGTGATGTGCTTACTACTATAAATGTTAATTATTCGAATGAGCTTACATCCGCTATAATTAAATGTGATGATGAGAATATTTGTGATGATATATGTGATCTCTCTGTAAATGTTGCTGATACTGTAAATGAGGTAGATAATCATTCTTGTCACGAATCTAACGCTGAGTTTTTAAAACTACAAGTTTCTTACAATTTACTTTCAAAATGCTTTAATCAACTAGAACAACATTGTATATCTTTAGAATTAAAACAACAAACTCAAAATGAGGATCTTTTGATATCAAATAGTTGTGAAAACGGTGTTGAGACGAGTGACAAGATGATTGCAATTGTTAAGGCATTAGAGGAAGAGATTATGAGATTGAAGAGAGATGTGTCATCAAATGAAACATTAAAATTAGAACTAGAGGCCGCAGAGTTAAAAAACCAGGACTTAGAAATTAGACTTTCGTCTATTCTAGGGGAGATGGATCGTGCAAGACAGGGAATGTCTCAAATTTATGGTTCACTAGAAGAACGCTTCGCTTTTAATGCGGCACAGCAACAATCTTATGTTGAACAATTGAACCAAAAATGTGAGGAAATCTCTGACTTAAACATCATGCTCATTGACAAAAATATGGTTTTGGCCGAGTTAAAGGAGACACTTCTTCTCACCCGACAAGAAGTTGTTGATAACTTAGCTACCGACTCTGCACTGTCCACTAGTGCTCCAACAACCAAGTCAGTAGTGCTTTATAAGAACCCGCTTCATAAGAGAAACCCGGTTACCTATGATGATTATATGAGGAATGCCATTAAGCATGTAGATCTTGTTAGGGATATTTTAGACGATCTTTATGCCTTAGATCCCTCAAGTAGCTACTATTATTCGACTCATGAATATATTAAGCGAGTTCAATATTGCTTAGCATATTTGCAATATATAGGTAAACCAGGCTCTGCACTACTTACTAATAGGCCCATTGCTGTAACTCCATTTAATAAGACTCCAGGAGCAAAACCGTCATTGGCACAATCAAGTAAGGCACCTTTAAAATCTGTTGCTAATGTTCCCACTTTGCCTTCTACAGGATTAAAAGAGACTACTAAGGCTAAAGGATCGCCACTCAAGAAAGATAAGATCAAGCCCTCCACTAGTAGTGCCAAAAAGAAGAAAGTAGAAGCTCACCATAGGAATGTTAGTTCAGTTTTAAATAAAAAGAATCATGTTAAGACTAAAAGCTCTGCGCCTGTGCAGAAGCCTAAACCATTCGTGAATTCTAATTTGAATTGTTGGAATTGTAATGAATGTATGTTTTCCCAACGTCATGATTTGTGTCTTATTGATCATGTGAATGAAATGAATGCCATTAAGAATGGTCTTGAATGGAAGCCAACGGGTAGAACTCGTGCCCAGGTTGGCTGGCAATGGCGTCCCACTGGTAGGACCTTTACATTAGATGGAACAATGTGCCCTTTAACTAGGAATGCATCCATTGAGGTTAGGTCTGAGCGTCCTTTAGTTAGGAACACTCGCACTCAAGTATGGAAACAGCGCCCTTTAATTAGGTCAGCCCCCACTATAGTGCCTATCAGTGAAGAAATACCACAGGATTTAAGCCAACTAGAATCTACACCACCAACTAGGAAGAAGAAGACTAGGAAATCTAGGAAACCTAAAGTTAGCAAATCTAAGATTATTAAATCTGTACCTGCTAATGACAAGGAACATTCAGATTCCGATACCTCTACATTGTCTTCGTGTGGTAATATTTTCAGGTGGTCCAAATCATCCTCTGGTATTTGGACTCTGGTTGTTCAAAGCATATGACCGGAGATCGCTCGATGCTACGAAATTTTGTCAGCAAGTTTCTTGGTACGGTTAAATTCGGGAATGATCATATAGCAAAGATAATGGGGTATGGTGAATATCAGATTGGAAACGTTACGATTTCAAGGGTATACTATGTAGAAGGTCTTGGTCATAACTTATTTTCAGTAGGACAGTTTTGTGATTCCAACCTAGAGGTTGCTTTTCGACAACATACTTGTTTCATCCGCAACTTGGAAGGAAAAGATTTGTTGAAGGGTTCTCGTGGTGCAAATCTTTATACGTTGTCCCTACAAGACATGATGGCCGCTTCTCCAGTATGTCTTCTCTCTAAAGCATCTAAGACCAAGTCTTGGTTATGGCATCGCCGATTATCTCATCTCAACTTTGATGCTATTAATCATCTGGCTAAAAACGAATTAGTTCGTGGTCTTCCAAAGCTCAAATTTCACAAGGATCATTTATGTTCCGCGTGTTCGAGGGGGAAAAGTACCAAGAAATCATATAAGCCCAAAGCTGAAGACACCAATCAAGAAAAACTTTATCTTTTGCATATGGATCTTTGTGGGCCAATGAGAACTGAAAGTGTGAGCGGTAAGAAATTCATTCTCGTTATTGTGGATGATTTCTCCAGGTTTACATGGGTTAGATTTCTACGTACAATGGATGAAGCACCGAAGGCTATCATCACTTTTCTGAAATTCATTCAGGTACGTTTGAATACTACTGTCCGCCGTATTCGTACAGACAATGGAACAGAGTTCGTCAACCAGACTCTTCGTGATTACTATGAAGGAGTTGGTATTTCACATGAAACATCCGCTGCACGCACTCCACAACAAAACGGTGTCGTTGAAAGACGGAATCGTACGCTTATGGAAGCTGCTAGGACTATGCTTATTTATGCGAACGCTCCATTGTTCTTGTGGGCAGAAGCCATATCTACTGCATGTTTCACCCAAAACCGTTCTATCATTCGGAAACGCCATGGAAAAACACCTTACGAGCTTCTACATGACCGTAAACCCGATGTTTCATTCTTTCATGTGTTTGGTGCTCTTTGTTATCCAAACATTAATAGTGAGAACTTGGGCAAGCTTCAACCGAAAGCCGATATAGGTATTTTCATTGGTTACTCACCCTCAAAGAAAGCCTACCGAATTTACAACCGTCGTCTTGGCAAGATTGTAGAAACTATGGACGCAGATTTCGACGAGCTGACAGCGATGGCTTCTGAGCAACGCAGCTCTGAACCCGCGCTTCATGAGATGGGAACCGGTGCTATTAGTTCCAGATTAGTTCCCAATAATCCTACTTCTACATCATTTTTACCACCAACAAGGCCCGAGTGGGATAAACTGTTTCAACCGTTGTTTGATGAATTCTTTGATCCCCCAAATGATGAAGTTCCAGCACCCGTAGTGATAGCTCCAATCCCTGAAGTTGTTGCTCCAGCTAATGAAGCTTTATCTAATGCATCTTCAATTCACATTGAATCGGATGCACCTTCACCAAGTGATTCTCAAACTACACCTGAATCGTCACCCCTACTTGTGCCTAATGATGTGGAAGAGGATTCTATTGATCACGATTTAGAATATGCTCACCTGCAAGAGCTTCCTTTCTTTGGTGTAGCGATACCTGAAAACCCTTCAGCCGCGTCTACCTCAGAAGAAGCTCCTTCTATTGTTCACTCCAGACCACCTAGGATTGAAAACCATATCACTAAATGGACAAAAGATCACCCAATTAGGAATGTCATTGGAGATCTAGATCGACCAGTCTCTACACGCCATCAATTACAAGAGAGTGCACTCTATTGCTACTTTGATGCATTTCTCTCTGAAGTTGAACCTAAAAATTGGCAGCAGGCTATGACTCAATCATCTTGGATTGAAGCCATGCAGGAGGAACTAAATGAATTCCAACGACTTGAAGTATGGGAATTAGTTCCTCTCCCTGACAAAGTTAACATCCTTACTTTGTTATGGGTTTATAAGGTTAAACTTGATGAGATGGGTGCAGTATTGAAGAACAAGGCTAGATTGGTCGCTAGAGGATATAAACAAGCCTTGGGTATAGACTTTAAAGAATCTTTTGCTCCTGTTGCGAGATTGGAGGCTATTAGACTATTCCTTACGTATGCTGCTCATATGAACATGATCGTCTACCAAATGGATGTGAAGACGACATTTTTGAACGGTGCACTAAGTGAAGAGGTCTATGTTAGTCAGCCGGATGGGTTCGTTAGCACGGAGTTTCCTAATCATGTGTACAAGCTTAAGAAGGCTCTCTATGGGTTGAAACAAGCTCCACGTGCTTGGTATGATCTCCTTTCAACATATCTCATCTCGGAAGGCTTCTCCAAAGGCAAAGTGGACCCCACTCTATTCACTCTCAAGGAGGACAACGACATGATTCTGGTACAAATTTATGTTGATGATATAATATTTGCTGCCACTAACATAGAATTGTCAAATCGCTTTGAGAAGATAATGTCCACACGCTTTCAGATGTCAATGATGGGAAAAATCTCATTTTTCTTAGGATTACAGATTTCTCAAATCCCAGAGGCATCTTTATTAATCAATCCAAATATGCTCTAGAATCGTTAAAGAAATATAACTTTGATAATTGTGACCCCGTGGACACTCCAATGGTGGATAAATCCAAGTTAGATGAAGATAGGAATGGGACTATTGTCGATCCAAAACTTTACCGTGGGATGATCGGCACCCTTCTATATCTGACTGCTAGCAGGCCTGATTTGCAATTTGCTGTATGCATGTGTGCCCGGTATCAAGCTCGGCCTACCGAAAAGCACCTACATGTTGTGAAAAGGATCTTTCGGTATCTAAAAGGAACACTTCATCGTGGTCTATGGTATCCGAAAGATTCCTCTATTGCTTTAATATCATACGCAGATGCCGATCATGCTGGATGTCAAGACACGAGGCGTAGCACTTCTGGATCTATGCAACTCCTTGGAGATAGATTGATCAGTTGGTCTTCAAAAAGGCAGAAAAGCGCTGCAATTTCTAGCACGAAGGCTGAATACATCGCCATGTCCGGTTGTTGTGCTCAAGTCCTTTGGATGAGATCACAATTAACTGACTACGGTTTGGGATTCAACAAAATCCCGATGTATTGTGACAACAAGAGCGCCATTGCCCTTTGCTGCAACTATGTTCAACACTCCCGGGCCAAGCACATAGACATTCGCTACCATTTCATTAAGGAGCAGGTGGAGAACGGAGTGATCGAGCTGTATTTTGTCACTACTGAGTATCAGCTGGTGGATATGTTCACCAAAGCCTTAGATCGAGGACGAATCGAGTTTTTGATCGACAAGCTTGGCATGAAATCATTCACTCCCGCAACTCTCAAAGAGTTGGCAGAAGAATCAGCTGAATAGTGGTGGTAAACTATTCAGAGTATCCTTTGTTCGTGATCATGTATATTATCGTAAATATATAAACCACAAAAGAAAAATACAAAAATATAAAACCAACAAAAATCATAAAAAATATAAAACCTATAAAAAGCATAAAAATTATAAAATCTAGAAAAACCAAAAATATTTTTCGTTTTTAAATCGGGCATGTCTTTTAGTACGGTAATATTTACGGCCTTAGAAATGTCAATCAATATTGACACGGTGCCATAAATAGAGTCCGTATAAAAGTTGTACATTTTTAAAACATGCCCATTATGGCTTGTAGTTATTTCTGACTGCAACCCGGTTTTCATATTAAAGTCACGTATTTCCTTGGAAAACGTTGGCTCATAACGGGAATTAATTTTCTCGGGCATGATTTACAAGCCAAATCATGCAAAGGGATCAAGTTTACTTTATAACTTGGTCTAACACGAATTAATGTACGTCTCAGTGCATTAATTTGTTAAAATAAGAGAAATCTTATTGACACCACGAATCAATTTTTTTCAAGAGATTAATTAGGAAATGTTTTCATCAATATTTGACTCTTTAAACAATGACTACAACTCTTTAAATAAAAAACGGGTCATCGTTTAAGGGGGATAAAATATTAAATCATCTTCGTCATTAAATCGATTTTCAAAAGTGTTTGTGGAAAATTAATTGGCTGAATGATAATTGAGTGGTATTGCTTTAGAAAACGACTTGGGCTCGTTCATTGTGATAGGAATTGCTTTAGATCTTGGAGATTTGATTATTGGATGCGATACTTAAGTTGTGTGAGATTGTCGAGTTTAGTTTAACTAAGCAAAATTAAGTTGACTAAGCTTAACAATGGAAAGGAAAAATGAAAAGTTTTAAATCTAAAAGGGAAAAGGAGTAAAAAATGTAGGGTTAAAAAGTGACAATGTGTGAAAGGTGCTAAAACTTGACCTAGTTAAACAAAACCCCCCGCCCCCTTACCATTTTTCATTCACTGTTTCTTTCCATCTTGCCGCCATTAACACACATACACAAGCTTTAAAAAAATATTCTTGTTTTTAATCATCCAACCGGTTCATTCGATTCTAAAAGGTAACAACATCATCTTTAATTTATAACTCGTCTAATTCATCAATGAAATCATATTAATTGCTTCGTTTAATTAGATTAAGTCCAAATTAGGGTTTGTGTCTAATTAAACAGTAATTGATTAGGGTTATAGGTGGGTTATACTCGGAATATCATTAGATTATGATTGGTTGCCTTAGTTTGCCTTAGAACTCACTAAATGCGACTAGATTAATCCTTAATAGCTGCGTTTGAAAAGTTCCGGATGAACATGGATATAAACTTCCGAATGAAGGAATTTTTTGAAAAACTTCCGAATGAAGGAAAGTTCCGAACGAACTTCCGAATGAAGGAAGTTCCGAATGAAGGACTTCCGAATGAAGGAAGTTCCGAATGAAGGACTTCCGAATGAAGGAAGTTCCGAATAAAGGAAGTTCCGAATGAAGGAATTCCGAATGAAGAAGTTCCGAATGAAGGACTTCCGAATGAAGAAGTTCCGAATGCAGGACTTCCGAATGAAGAAGTTCCGAATGAAGGACTTCCGAATGAAGAAGTTCCGAATGAAGAACTTCCGAATGAAGGAAGTTCTGAATGAAGGACTTCCGAATGAAGAAGTTCCGAATGAAGAACTTCCGAATGAAGAAGTTCCGAATGAAGGACTTCCGAATGAAGAAGTTCCGAATGAAGGACTTCCGAATGAAGAAGTTCCGAATGAAGGACTTCCGAATGAAGAAGTTCCGAATGAAGAACTTCCGAATGAAGAAGTTCCGAATGAAGAACTTCCGAATGAAGAAGTTCCGAATGAAGGAATGTTCCGGATGAAGAAGTTCCGAATGAAGGAAAATTTGATTGATAGTATTTGCCTGTTATATGTACTTGTTGAATTATGTTATGAAATGTGTTATGCTTAGAAGTAAGAATGATACATATCTATATATTTTTGTGCATCAACCTTTCATGTCTTATCTTAAGCAGATACAATGACTAATCCAGCAGTACAAGCAATCCAAGACTCTAGAGAAGCCGCAATTGCCGAAGCACGAACACTCAAGTTCATACCAAACAACCACCGGCTAAAACCAGTCTCAAAATCCACTCACCATGGTTTCAAAGTCGCCATAGCAATTCTTGATCAATCTCATTTCAAGAATGCTTTAAGGAGTACTGCCTCGGTGCCTTATGATTATATGTATGAGTTTTGGGCTACCAAGGAAATCACTTCAAACAAGATCACCTTCACTCTCGACAACAAGCAGCAGACAATTAAGGTTTCAGACTTCCGTAAGATATTTGGCATTCGGGATTCACCCAAAGGTATGGTATTTTCGAGGGATCCTACTAAAGACGAACTCATGGAGTTATTCGATGCTATTGGATGTCCTGACATACGAGTTGCGTCTGAGTTTACCACTGCTAAAGTAGGACAACCTTGGAGAGCATTGTTGGGTATTCTCAGTAGATGTCTTACACCAAAAACAAGTGGGCATGATGCTTTGCGCAGTCCAATAATGAACATCTTCCATGGGATGTACAAGGGCGCAAATGCAGATTATGCTTTATTGTTATGGAAATAATTCACCTTCCAACTCTTTCATAACAAGAAGCTGAAGACTAATTTCTTTGCTTACCCTCGATTTATCAAGCTTATCATTAACTATTGTATGAAGAATGATGTTACAATTGATAGGCGTGCAGCAAGTCGTCATCACACAGAAGAGGCTGATCATATTGTGGATTTAAGGCATGAAGGACCAGCTGGTGGTGTTATTCCTGGTCCTATTCCCGATTACCTTCTGACGGAAAGAATTAAGGGTTCTGCTGATTACAAGCTAATGCAGCTAGAAATCAAGAAGTTAAAAGCAAACCTTCAGACTGGAGAAGACTCGTCTACTACGGTCAAGAGTAAAGGTAAACGCAAGCAACCAGCTGCGTTACCTGAACCCGAAACCAAGAAGAAGAAGACTGAGGTTAAGAAGGGAAAGGGTAAGGCTGATGAGATGGTTCTACGTGACGAAGAAGATGTTGTTGATCCTACTCTTGACAAGGCAGAGAGAAAAATGATGAAGATAGCTATAGAAAGGAGTAGGAAAGATACGGGCGGTAGTGGTTCAGGTGCAAGGATAAATATTGAAGAAGAATATGAGGAGCCAGAGGATATTGATGAGTTTGGGTCACCTGAACGGTATTCTACTTCGAAGGAGCCATCAATCCATGTTTCAGCAAGTGTTGAAAAGTAGTCCGGTGCTCCTACAATCATGGTGTCTACTCAACCGTTAGTAACTCAACCTATAGCAACTCAACCTCCAACAATACAACCCTTACCAACCAGACCGGCTTCAACACCATTCCTTCCACCACCAATAACTCCCATCCTTAGTACCGTAGTAACAACCGAGCCTCTTCACTCAACCCAGAACAGCTCTGCAACATCTACAATGGCTGCATTGGTGATGGCCGAAATGTTGGATAAACATACGGATAATCACAAAAGAGAAATGGATGAACTTCGCCAAGAGCTACATAGACGAACTCAAAGTGAAGAAGCATCTAGGAAAGCCCAAGAAGAGATGCTTGCTAAGTTCGCTGCAGATATGGAATTGACGCGAAAAGCTCATGCAGAAGAACTAGCTCAGGTTAAGCAGGCTGAGGCGGATAAGCATGCTGCACGTATCACTAGACTTCAAGCGATGAGGGATAAATACAAGGAGCAGAAAGAAGCACTTGAAGCTTCTGTGGAAGAAAGAGTGAAAGAATCTGTTGAATCCATTATGCCTAAACTGCGTGATGAGTTGAAGACACTCGCAGCTGATAACTTGATGATCAAGTCATCCAATCCTTCAGAATCCGCCTACAAGATTGCTTATGACTTGACGGATTTTGAATTGAAGAAGATCCTCAAAGCTCGTATGAGGGAACTTGGATCGTTTGATAAATCAAGGATTCAACGGGCTCTTTACAAATCCCGGAATGACGCTATCATGGAGGATGATAGGTTATTTAAAACGTTTGGAAGTGTGGTACCATACCACATTCTACCTGAGGAAAAAAGGGAAGAAAGTGAAGAAGAAGAGGGTACTGGTGAAGATGAAGGTGGAGAAGAAGAAGAAGAAAAGGATGATGAAGATGACGAAGATGGTGATGATGATGAGGATGGTGATGATGATGAGGATGATGATGATGATGATGGTGATGATGGTGGTGATGGTAATGAGGAGAGTGCGAAGGGGAGTAACGAGGATAACGATGAGGATGATGATGGGGGTAAACAGCCTAAAGAGGGGGATAAGGTTACCAGCTCAAAGAAACCTGCTAAGTCTGGAACCAAGTCCAAGAAAGATGTAGCGCAGAAGGACAAATCAACATCAACGGAATCAAGACGATCTAAGTGGCGCCACGATGTGAATGCTACTACAGCGTCATCGATTCCCGGTACTTCTATTGCTGTATCTATACCTGTTACCACTAACCCTGTTAGTCCTGTTGTTGTTGCTCCTGTGATTGCAGAATCAGTGACTGAACCTGAAGCGGCACAACACTCACCCGTTCATGACACCGCCGAGATGCCTGAATCGGAACCAGCAGATGTTCGCGTTTCTACTCCTCTACAACAAGCACAACAATCTACGGTTCCTGAACCAAGCGCATGAGACTGGGCAGACACGTTGGAGATTGACGAGACTGCACTGCCACAGGCTTGGATCACGGCAGCGGCGCAATATGATCCAATCACGGACGCTGACAGAGATGTTCTATATCTCCGTATCCGTAGTCCGATTGACTTGTGTGTATTTCTTGCTCATGAGTATAAGACTTCGGTTACTCCGTCTTTGGTGAAGAGAGCGCTAAAGGATAAGAGACTTCGCGCCAAAACCAGGCTAACCCAAATGGAGTTCGAGTATTATGCCGATGAGATCCTGAAAGCTCTGAATACCGTTCAACGGCCAGGTCTTCATGATTCAGAAAGAGCTCCACCTCCACTTGATCCTTCTCAAGATAATCAGATTGCTCTTGACTTCTTCGTCACCAATGATCTGGTTTATCTTCTCAAAGGGTCATCAAAGTACGCAACCTCCCTTACCTTGCTGAAAGCTGCCAACTGGGGGACAATACCCTTTATCGAGGAAAAGGTAAACTGACTCTGGGTCCCAAAGGTAAATCGTAATTATGATATGTATGCTGTCATAGGTGCATCTCATTGGGACGAACGAGTCCGAAGGGCGTACAGGGGTTGCTGCCTAGTCAATTCAGGAAGTAACGTTAGATCCGATATCCGCATCTCCAGCATCGTAGGGCTGAAAACTGAAGCCAAGAATGGCTATTATCATGTGACGGAGATTCGTTTGAAAAGGGAGGATGACAGAGAATACAAAATCCAGCAGGGAGATTTTTCTCTCATTCGCCTTGAGGATATCGAAGATATGTTGCTTCTGATGACCCGTGACCAACTCACACATATTCCTCGTGAAGACCTCATTGCCTTGAATACAGCACTTCGTATGTTCACACGAAGCGTTGTTATCAAGAAACGAGTTGAAGATCTTCAGTTGGGAGTCGAAAGTTACCAAAGGAAGCTTAACCTAACCCGTCCAGTGAATTAAGTGTTACCTCAACATGTCAACAGATGTCCCTATACCGGCATTTCGGTTCCGAATTGTGGGATTTTCTACTTGAACAGTCGAGGGTTAATGAAGTTTATGAGGGTGGGTGAGCTTTATAAGTACAGTGATGGGACTCTTCTACAAGTCAGAGGAAAGTTGGAGCATCTTAACTCGGGTGGGACTTTGCCAGAGATGACGGAGGATTGGCATCCGGGTTATCGGCAAATGGCGAAGTACGTGATCAAGAAGATTGATCAAAAGCTCCGTGAACGTAGATTGATGAGGAGCTTGGAAAGATTCGTTGGTGGTAGACCATATTTAGTGCACCACAAGCTACTGCAACGATCCATCTAATGGGTCGTACATTTCAGGTCCACTTTATATTGGTTTTTCAATTGTGAATATGTATATTTGTGAATATTGTGCTTTAATGGCTTGATGTAGTGTTAAGGTATGATAATTTTTCAAGAATTTCTCACGAGATTCTAAATCTTTCAAAATATATCATACTAAAGCACTACAAATATCCCTTATTAATTTAAGGGGGAGCATTAATTTGTTCTATGGCCAAACATCGATTTCATTTTTTACCCAAAGACCGGTTAATCCATTCAATATCCCAAATATTAATGGTTAACATTTTGGATAAGGGGAGAAAATGGGATTAAGGAGACTTAAGTGATACTTGGCTAAAAGATGAAAAAGATTTAACGATAATCCAACTTAATATGTGTAAAGCACGTATTAAGGGGGAGCGTTTTTGATGATCAAAAACACCTAAGGTACGAAACTTTTGATTTCAATATAACAAGTACTTTAGGTGATTTTCAAAGATTTTTCATGGTGGCAATTCCTTCCCAAAACACGCTTAATTCACGATGAATGTGGTGACAAAAGGGTGGTAGGAATAGGTTTAGTCCAATGATTCATCAGAGCCGATGGAATCTTCCCAAGGACAATTCCATAGATAGAATTAGAAGTCCTAGGAAAGATGGAGAAAGAATGTGAATGTAGCTGAATGCCGACCAAGTACTTAAGCTAGCACTGGAACAATCACAACAAGGTGCTAGTGATGACGTATTGGTAAGCATTGAAGGGGTTGAAGAATGAAAAAGAATTGTAAAGATAAAGGGTGTAAAGAAAGAAGCCCTCCTTACAACTTTAGGCAGAAACCGGGTCAATACATATGCTATTGAGGTCATTTTTGCTAATGATTCTCGGTATTGAAGAAAGACATCATGGACCCAGTGATGCAATGCACAACCCTTCCCAGCTAACTCAAATATCTCTCAAAAGGTATTTGTTTTAATCACACGGAGATCAACACGTTATCTATTGGTTTATTCACTCCGAATAGACTGGTATTGAAAAGGTGGCACTCCTCTCCAGCCATCGCTCACTAAATCAAAACGCACAACCGAGTCTAGAGCCAAGAGATCATCAAAAGTCTCATCAGGACACTTTCCATTTATTCCTTGCTTTCTCACACACTGTGAAAAGTAAGAGATTTTCATGAGTCCTACGCAGTATTCCTGTAATATTGCCAGAACATCCGAGTAATACGCAAGTATTAGAATGAAGATGGAAATCCTGCTTGAGCCAACATCAAACAAGCTCATGGTAGGTTACACGTGCGGTTCTTTTAGAACCAATCTTGTGAAAAACTGGAAAGAAACAGTGGTTTAACTCTTAATTGAACTTAAACTCGTTCCAGGCCTCTACGTATTATCATATGATCTTGCCAGAACACTCAGAGTGACTCTTTATCGATCACAGTGACGAGTGGAAATCCTTCTAGTGTTAACATCAAACAGCACTTGGTAGGTGACGTGCAAGATTCTTTATGAATTGAGCTCGTGACAACTGGAAAGCAACGATGGTGAAAATCTTAATTGAAATTCACTTGTTCCAGGTTTCATGAATTGACGGCTTCAAATCACAAGGATAATTTATCCAAGTGATTCACTCTTTATGTTCGCAGTCAGCTTTGGACGGTCGAATAAAGAGAACGGGTTTACCCGCGAAATCCTGTCAGGAAGTTACTTAATTGAAACTATCCGTCACGGGTACGATATCTAATATCGTCCAACGGTCTTCACCGACCGGAGGTAAAATGCTACCGAATTAGAATAAAATGTTCAAAGCCATTTTATTCGTGTCGTTGCTGGGTACCTGTTAAAGACGGTGGCGTTGCTGTGTACCTGTTGAAGACGGTGGCGTTGCTGTGTACCAGTTAAAGACGGTGGTGTTGCGGTGTACCTGTAGAAGTCGTTCCCACATGCTTATGTCTTTCTGCATCAAAGTTCAGCAAAAAATCAAGAAAGTACAAGATGAAGTCTTCCGCTGTCACAAACTCTGAAGCTTTCGAGAATTCAACAAAAAGACATAAGTGTGTGGAACATGGAGTCACGAGGAGGCAAGTTTCACAAGAAGGCAAAGATCGCACGTGAAAGGCTAAAAGAACAATGTTCTCAAGCCAAAGCCTAAAAGATCAAACCAACATATTCACAACAAAAGAAAGAAAAGAAGAAAAGACTACGAGCTAAAGAACGAAGACTTAGTATAGTATGCTAGGTTTAGAACTTTGTAACGTGGAGTGACCTCCCTTAGGGGGAGATTGTTAGAAATACGTTTTTACGTATATTAGAAGTATCGGTCACTCCATAATATTATTTATGTTGTAATAGCTCGTAGTTAGAGTATGCTTATTAAGTTAAGTATGAACCGGTCCATGGGCTTGTCATGGGCCGGCCCAAGTCCACATATGACTTGGAAGTATAAATACCCCTTTCCTCCTTGGAAAGGGGTGGTTGTTGAATGTTTCTCATTTCCACTTAATAAAATTACACATAGTTTTCTCTCACTTTCTCTCTCTAGTTTCTCTCTCTAGAAAACATCAATCCCTTCATAGATTCATAGGTTATCAAGATTCTACAAAAACCCTAAAATCCCTTTAAATGAATTATAAACTCAAGAATGGTAAACTATGAATGGATAACACTTATGAATAAGACATTATAAATTATAAACAAGTTATAAAATATACATAGTAATTCCCAAGAATAGTAAAAACAAACCATACAAAGCTAAGTACAAGTAATTGTGCATAATAGTCTAGATCATCACCTAGAAACTTTTGATAAACAATGTTTCAAGTAATATAACTACCTAATATCTACGTACAAGTATAAAAAACAATATACTAATTATAACCTATCATATAAAGGAAATTTAATTAATCACAAAACACTAATATTCACTAATCTCAAGATAATTACAAGTAAATGACCTAGTAACCAAGATTAACATATAAAATCCATTTTACATTGAATTAGAGTATAATCTTTTGCCATTAATTACAAAACTCAGTTATGTATTAAGATTATACATTTACTTCAATATAAAGTACAAGTTAATAAAGCATAAGATACAAGTTATCAAAGCATATGATCTTAAGCTCCCATAATTACCCCTATAATATGACTACCCTATATAAACCCTTAAACCAAGAATGTAGAAACCATAAAAGTCATAAGCATACTATATGAACCCTAGAATAAGCATACATTAGGATATAAACCCTAACTACCCAAGATACAAAGTCATTAGGATTAATGACCTAAAAACCCTTATATTAAGAAAACTACATAGAATCAATACCTAGTCTTTTTGGATAAATCTACAAATATTTATAGGACTTCATTAAGGTTATAAGATTATGTTAAGACAATGTACAATTACCCTAATGCACAAGGTACAAGATTTCAATGCACGGCTTGTAAATTAGGTCAAAATGAGTATTTTCACCCTTTAGACATGTTTACTTATAATAACTTAATAAAACCTATGTAGGGACTTCCTAAACACATTGAAGACAATGTATGATGTATAAATTGAGTTTAAATAAGTAGCTAATTGAAGTATAATCACTTTTACTAAGACTTAACCATAAATCATTAGAAACCCTAACCCGCCTAAGTTTTCTTCCCATTTTCACATCAAACCTTTGCTAAACTTCAAACCAAATACCTAAATCTCTTAAACACAATGTATATACCATAATTAAACCCTAATACATCACTAATTAAATTCCTAAACCCTTAATAACCAAAATTACAAATTTACAAGCCCTAGAATTAAACCCGGTTTAGGTTTTCCCTCCAAAAATCCATTTCAAACAATTACCTCCCATTCTAAGTTTGAAAATCAGATATTTCACATGTTTTAAGATATTTTCCAAGTCTTTACAAGTAGGTGCATCACCTACTTGAAGCTACACATCACCATTCTAATCCTATTATTGCCGTGACATGTTTATAGCCACAAAACCAAGAGTAACATGAACCTAGCCCCTAAAAACGTGAATAGACCTTCCATAGGCACCCTTAGTCACCAAGCTACATAAGATTACACATTTACCCTTTTACCTTAGAGCATAAGTGTTGGTAACACTATAAATTGAGGCGTATAGTCTTCATTACAACTTGCACCCCGTTTTTTTATAATCTCCTACCCATTATCTATTTCCACTTTTATGTAAGTCCTAGTACTTGTCCCAAGACCATCAAACAGGTCTAGAAGGTATCCATTGAAGCTCTTGAAGCTTTGATAGCAGGTAGTGCTCATAAGAAGCCGTTAGGAGCCATTTTGGAGCATCCTAGGTAATTTCTATGTTCGCTATGCTTTGATATTGTTATAATGATATATTAAACTTTTTATAATGACAAATTTATGTTAGAAAGATAATATAAAATAAAATAAGTCATTTCATCAATTTAAATGAAAGTTATAAGTTTAAAATGTCTTAAAACCCTAGTTTTATAATTTATATAAAATAATAAGCAAAAAAACATTTCAAAAGTTATAATTATGAAGAAATGTTGTTATTATGATTATAAATATGTTTTGAAACTTTTTTCTAAAATCCTAGATCATTTGGCCTATGTCTGAGGTTGTTATATAATTTTTACAAGTATAGGGACAAAAACTGTCATTTTTGAAACTATTTAACATTTTGGGCCAAAGTTTCATTTTATGAAAGTTAAATACGTAAGAATAAATATTGGAAAGTTTGAGGTTCTAAGATTAAATATTGAGGAAACTATATACTTAAAGGGTTAAAAGTATAATTAAGCCAAAGTATAAACTAAATGGACAATTTTTTGCCAATTTTGAAACCAAAGAATATTAATTATAAATGTGAGGAAGTGTTAGCCCTATATTTTATATAGTCGAACAAGAATGTAATAGGTCATCTTAGTCATTAGTGGTCTTGTATTGTAATAGGTTAGTCGGGTTAACCGGGCTTGGACTTTAAGCTAATATTGTCTAAGTTAGGGGCGTAAGCCCAAAACAAAGCCAAGCCCGGCCCAAGATGAAGCCCACAAAGGCCTTAGAGCCGTGGGGTATATAACCCTCTTTCACATGTGAAAGAGGGTGTTGGTTCATTTCATTAAACACATAGTTTTAGTGTAAACCTTCCACTTCTCTCTCTACTTTCTCTTTCTACTTTTCTTCTCTTTCTCTCTCTAAGAATCTTGTGTTATGGATTAATAGGGAACAACATTTGGTATCAGAGCCTATAGTGGATAGGTGATTGAAGATTTGTGTGTTGTGTTCTTGATTTTTCGTGCTACTTTGATCCATATCATCACGTGCCAAAAATATTTTTGTGTTTTTATGGTTTATTCTTGATACAAATCATCTACATACTTTTGGTAGTGATTTGGTATTGTTACTTTGGTTAAAAACACAAAAATTTTCGGTGTTTGGATCATTTTTAGGCTCAAAATCTCGAATTTGTGGTGTACTTTCCGAAAAAAGTGGTACTTTTTGTCTCCATATTGCGATCGTGTCCATCGCAAAGTTTGAGGGTTTTATATTGCGATACTTATTGCGACAGGTTCCATCTGAAAAGGTTTTGATCGCAATAACCCTAGGGTTTTACTTTGCGATCAACATTGCGATAGCCATATTGCGATAGATATTGCGATACAACATTGCGATAGATATTGCGATAGCCATATTGCGATAGATATTGCGATAGCCATATTGCGATAGATATTGCGATAGGGCATTGCGACAGAACATTGCGACAGAATATTGCGATGGGTTGTATTGCGATGCTAAATTTTGTTTGAGTAATTTTTCGAATTAGCCACTATCTAGACTAGTCTCGGAACATAGTTTACACGAAGATCAAAAAAAAAAAAAAAAAAAAAAAAAAAAAAAAAAAAACATTTTGGCGGGAAATCCATAGAAAAATTTATTTTTTCCTAAACCATTTTTAGGCCATTTAAACTTCAATTTCAAATTTTGGCGATGCGAAAAATATTTCGACCAAAAATTCGAATTTTCGGACCAAAATTCAAATTTTTAGGCCAATTTTAGGTTTTATTTTTGTCAAAAATTTTCACTTTTCAAATTTTTTCCCTACTAGTTTTTGGCTATTTCTAACTCAATTTCAAAATTTGGTGATTCAAAATTTTTTCGGTTTACCGTTTTGTCGGACTGAGGAATTTATTGTCGGACTGAAAAAATCAGATTTTTCGGAATTTCAACCTCAATCAAATCACAACACATCCACTAAGATCCGTAATCCATACACATCATATCCGTTCAATGGAAATCTTCGTGGATTCAACACCAACAACGTCCATGACTGAGATGAATAAAGAGAAGATGCAGAATCCAGAGGTTCAGACAAATACTGAGACTCCAATCAGTAAACCTTCTAACAAGGATTCTACCACCAAAACTGTTCATGCAATCAAATACAAGATGTCGAAAGCAAAAGAAAGATGCATGGAACACATAAAGTTGCTTCAGTCACACCTTCAGGTTCTTTCAAGAGAAGACCTAAAAGGCACTCGTCTTGAAATTGGATTCAAACGGGTATTCTTTCTACTATTCGGTCAAGATGTTGAGACATTCATCCGAACGATGCTACTTAATGTGGATCATCTTCAACAAGAACTTGACAGAGACGATTTTCACGAGAATATATCCATGGAGGTCCTTTTAGCTCTCAACAATCAGTTCCAGCAATTCATTGACTCAAGTGGCTTATCCAAAAACGATCGAGAGTTCACAAGCACATACTTTACCAAATATACTCTCGTAGATCTTCAAGCGTTCAAAGAGACACTTCTTCAACACATGAGTAATATAAAGAAGTCAGTTGATGAAAGAACACGCCATCAAAGGCAATTAGTAAGAAGGTTGAATCAAAGACTGATGCAGACGAAAGAGAGCACTGTCGATAAAGATCAAGCATTGGATGCTTCTTCGGTTGATACAGAAAGCAGCAGGCCAGAATCAGAAACTCATCATACCAGCACAAGCTCAGGGAAAGATACAGAAGTTGTTGTTACAGCTATCAGCCCCACATGTGACAAGGAGCCAATGGCTGAGGTACCATTAAATAATGATTCTAAGACTCACGAGCTCAAAACTCTCTTAGCTCAAACGACAAAAGATTTTGAGGATGCCAAACTCGAATTTTCAAAGAAAAATGACAAATTTGAAGCTTATTTTGAAAAACTTGAAAAAGCAAATGTTGTTCTTGAACAAAAATTGGATCGTAAGATTCAAGATTTCAACGCGGAAAAAGAACATTTTTTGAAACAAATAAATTTGTTAGAATCAAAGTTGGCTTCTCAAAATCCAAGTCCTCCGCCTGCTTCATTAAGTGAAATATCTGTGCAACCTATCGACACTATAGAAAGTAATGACGCGAATGCTGATAACGACATATTTGATAATATGAACATTAAGTTAGAACAACGTGTCGCTCAATTACTTCTACAAAATGAGCAATTAAAAGCTCAGATTCAGGAAAAGGTTTTTGCACTAACTGCAGTAAAGAATGAATTAAGGAAGTTAAAAGGAAATAGTGTGGATACTAACTTTGCCAAACAGTCTGTCTTGGGGAAACCTCTCTCTCAACCAATCAGACCACGCTCAGTTGCTAGACAACCGAATGCGTTTAAGTCTGAACGACCTAAAATGTCGAACCAGAGGTTTGCCTCCCAAGCTGACATGTGTAGCAATTTTTCAAAACCAGTCACTCCACAATCTAGATCATCCTTAAGAAAGACTGTATCTGCTAAACCCGATCACATGAATGCTTCAAGAAACTCTAGATCTAGCTCCAAGAACATGCCTAGGCGTAGTTCAAATGACACGGTTCATAAAAGCTATCTAGAGGATGCTAAAAACAAGACACAAGCAAGAGATAGGACCAAACCACAACCTAGGAGCGTTGTTCACACATCTAGGAATTCTAGACCCTTCTATGATGTGCACAATTCTGCAAACCCTAGGAACTCTAGAGCCTTCTCAGATGCTAAGCACTTTGTTTGCACGAAATGTAACAAATGCGTGTTTAATGCCATTCATGATGACTGTATCACTAAAGTCCTGAACAAGGTGAACCAAAAAGCTAGAGCACCTCAAAGATGGAACCCTAAAGGAAATAGGTTTTCTCCAACTAAGTCTTCCGCTGTGCATGAGAAACCTATGACTCCTAGATCCTGTCTTAGGTGGATACCAACGGGTAGAACCTTTAAAACAATTGGTCTTAGGTGGGTTCCTACAGGAAAGATATTTTCCTCTAGCACAAAAAAGGCTCAAGGTGAACCCCAACACGGTTCTCACAAAGATATCACTAACCCACAAGCAAGCATACAAACTACTGATAAAAGTGCATGTATTATAAGAAAGGTTCAACAAGAACACAAAGGTTTTCCATATTCATACCGTTCAACAAAAGACACTCTCAGAGTTTGGTTGCTGAAGAAGCAGATATCAGAGAAATACGTGTCTCAAGGGTTTCACAAGTAAGATTCAAGATGACTTACAGTCACATATCAGGTTGTAACTCGAACGTCAAAGAAAGGGAACTTTATCTCCTCAACGATAAGTTACCCTCAAAACGAGAAATTCATATTTCTCGGTCACGAGCTTCTAATAAAACTATTCAAAAGTTTTGTGCTCGTGTATATGGCTTATAGTCAAATTACAGATTGTAACCCGGGCTCACAAGATAGGAAAGTTCATCCCGAGTATGACTTATCCTCAAAACGAGAAATTCGATTTTATCGGACACGAGCTTACATTAAAAATATTCGAATGTTTTAAGCTCGTGTATATGATTTCTAGGCGCATCACAGCTTAGAACTCGGACATCAACAAAGGAAAGTTTATCTCGGACGATAACTTATCCTTCTCAACGAGAAAGTCATATTTCTCGGTCATGAGCTTCTCATAAAAACATTCAAAGTTTTTAAGTTCATGAAAACGATTTCTAAGTAAATGTCAGCTTAGAACTCGAACTTTAACTTAAGGAAAGTTTATCACGGATGATAACTTATCCTTCACAACGGGAAATTTATTTTTCTCGGTCATGAGCTAGTCACAAAACAATCAAAGTTTTGAGCTCATGAAAAACGGACCCGAAAGGGGAGTGTACGTTTCAGTGCGCTTTCCCTAATCAATAGAAGAGAAGTCTTCTATCCTGATTATTTTAAAACCGTTGAACACAGTTTTTCAAGAATTTCTCAAAAGGTTTTTCTAAATCTTTCAAAATTGTGTGTTCAACACTCCCTTCCTCATAATAGGTTTTTATATCTAAAAATGTCATATGTTATTTTGATCAATTTTTGAGGGGGAGCGTTTTAAAATCAAGCCTTTTAATGTTGTTGGGTACATCTCTAAAATTGTCATATTTTATGTATCCAACACATTCCGAAAATGATATAAAATTATCAAATGTAATATATTATATCGGAAAAGGCATCTCAACTCCGTACCTCAACATATTTTGTGGTGTCGTTTTTCTAAAATTTTGTCAAATTTTGTCTCAAGACACACATATATTGTTGAGGGGGAGCGACCCGACTGAAAATGTTCCATGATTCATGCATGCACACATGTTTCTCTCCCAACGATTTTTCGGAAAATGTCATATTTTAATCAATTGGTATCTCTAATATTATATTTTTATATTAGAGATAGGGGGAGAAAATGTGATTAAAATGTAATATATCGCAACATGTGATCTTAAAGACTCAAGTGCAACTCTTTCCTTCACATGCCAAACTATTTCGTATATCGATGCATGTGTGTAGGGGGAGCTTTTCGGAAATGTAAAACTTTCAAGTGATAAAAGTTTTGATTTTTATCAAGCACTTTGAATGGTTTTCAATGGTTTTATGGTTACGATCTTTACCCAAAACAACCTACTATCCACGACGGAACGATGGAGTCAAAAGGTGGTTTAGGATAGGAAACTAAGTCCTATGATCCAACCAGAACCGGAGGGATCTACCCAAGGACATTCCATAGCTAGAAATAGTTGTCCTTAGGAAAGATGGAGTGGAATGAAGCTAAATGCGGACCAAGTACTTAAGTTAGCATTGGAACAATCACAACAAGGTGCTAATGATGACGTATTGGTAAGCATTGAAGGAGTTGAATATTCTATGCAACTTAGGCAGAAACCGGGTCAATACATCTATTGAAGACAAGTCATCATGGACCCAGTGAGCAATGCACAACCCTTCCCAGCCATTCGAGTTTCTCTCAAAAGAAACTTGTCTCATTGTCACGGAGATCAACACGTATCTATTGACTTTCTCACTCCGAGTCAGTTAATATTGAAAAGGTGGCAGTCTGCTCCAGCCTCCGATTACCAAAATGCACTTATTGAGTCTAGAGCCAATCGAGATCAATTTATCATCTCATTAGGACACAATCGAGTCCTACGCATTATCCTTGTGATATTGCCAGAACATCTGAGTGATACGATTCACAATGAAGATGGAAATCCAGCTTGAGCCAGCATTAAACAAGCTCATGGTAGGTAACTTGTGCGATTCTACACGAATCAAACTTGTGAGAACTGGAAAGCAACTAAGTTTCGATTCTTAATTGATTCAAACTTGATTCCAGGTTTCTTCGCAAAATCCATGTGATCTTGCCAGAACATTCAGAGTGACACTCATTAGTGTTTATAGTGACGAATGGAAATCCTTCCAGTGTCAACATCAAACAGCACTGCGGTAGGTAACTCGCAAGATTCTCTATGAATCAAGCTTGTGACAAACTGGAAAGCAACAATGGTGCGATTCTTTTAGAATCAAACTTGTTCCAGGAAATCTGAATTGACAACTCTAATCAGACGGATAATTTATCCTTATGATTCACTCTTTACGTTCGTAGTCTGCTTTGAGACGGTCGAGTAAAGAGAACTGGCTACTACCGCCGGGAAACCCTGTCAAGGAGGTTCTTAATCGAATCTACCTGATCATAGGTACGGTATTTTAATACCGTTTAACGGTCTTCACCGACCGGAGGTAAAACGCTACCGAGTTAGGATGAAATGTTCAAAGCCATTTTATCCGTGTCTATACATGTTGCTGCATATCAAGAAGGTGGCGTAGCTGTGATACCGATGTCGATTCAGAAGTCACAAGAGCACAAGATGGCGATGATCAAGATACCTAAGAATGTAAGAATGTAATAGGTCATCTTAGTCACAAGGAGTACAGATGAAGATCTCAAGCACTCAAAGTCAAATGACAAAGGCTCAAGATAAAGATCACGAAAGCATGAAGGAACAAAGTTGTTACAAACAAGATCAAGACCAAGATACAAGACCAAAGCAGGAAGATCTCCTCTACAAGAATGTATTCACTCAATCATCTTATGCTTTTTAAGCTTTTTAAGATGACCGATACATTGGGGGAGATTGTTAGCCCTATATTTTATATAGTCGAACAAGAATGTAATAGGTCATCTTAGTCATTAGTGGTCTTGTATTGTAATAGGTTAGTCGGGTTAACCGGGCTTGGACTTTAAGCTAATATTGTCTAAGTTAGGGGCGTAAGCCCAAAACAAAGCCAAGCCCGACCCAAGATGAAGCCCACAAAGGCCTTAGAGCCGTGGGGTATATAACCCTCTTTCACATGTGAAAGAGGGTGTTGGTTCATTTCATTAAACACATAGTTTTAGTGTAAACCTTCCACTTCTCTCTCTACTTTCTCTTTCTACTTTTCTTCTCTTTCTCTCTCTAAGAATCTTGTGTTATGGATTAATAGGGAACAACAGGAAGTAATGAAAGTATCATGTTAGTAGGGAGCTTTGTACAAATATGTTCCATCTCGATATTATGTTATGACTGAGTGGTTAGGTTTACGGTCTAAAGTGCCCTCGCTCCTCAAACGTTTATAGAATGGCTTCTATTTATGATGGCCCGAACAATGGTGCTATAATTACAACCAAATATTGAATAAATAAAATATAACCATAACATAAGGAGATTGAACAAAAGATTAAAGAATTGATACTGTACACAATGTATTAATCCAGGTTTGTGTGAGATCAAGCTATTGTTTATAAGACCAAGTTTTGGTTTGTGTGAGCAAGCTGTTTATTTGAGAAAGAGATAAATATGTTATAGCTCAGACTCTATGGATGCTAGGTGAGTTCATAGCCTCACTAATGTATACTACTTTTAATTGATTTAAAAACCCGTGAGGGGGATATATGTTAAAATAAAATACAAGTATTTTGGTATGCTTCTCAGATATGATTATTGACACTACATTTACTGCTGCCTTTAAAAGTCCTTTTTGATCGTGACCCTTAATCATTTAATGAACGCTAATATTGTGAATGGTACTATTTGGGGACTGACATCCCCTATCTGGGCAAGTCGCACTTTCTGGAATGTTGATGGCTCTGACCTAGGCTAAACGGATACACTTTATTTTGCTAATACAGGAGTTTGGTAGACCACCTGCGTATGGGCATTTTGTTGGGTTCCGGTATGTCTAGTAGCGGTGCATGAGCTAGTGCAATAATAATAATAAATTGTTTTATGTGAGCGGATAGTAACGTAGCTCAGGAAAAAGGATCTTGTATTTAAAAGGATTTTAAACCTATGAATTCACTCAACCATTGTGTTGACTTTAAGCATATATCTCAGGTTTTAACGATTGTTAGAATGAAGCGGCATGAGGATGGCATGGAATGGCACAAGAGTGAAATGATTCTAGATTTTTGGGAACCTTATAATGTAAAACTCTGATTTTTCAATATTATATAAAGAAATTTGATTTTGTCACTCTTTTGAGTTGATTTCTATTATTATGACTTATGAACTATGAAGTAATACCCCAGATCAATGTTCCGCTGCGCAAAGGTAAAATGGGGGTGTTACAGATTGGTAGTCAGAGCCAAGGTTATAGAGAACAAGAATTAAAATCTCGACTATAACTACTTTTAAAATAATTTCAAGAAAATCCTTCGCGCCAAAAGGCAGTGCTGCTACAAGAGTGATGTAAATGCCTATACTTTCTACTCTTTAGAACAATGTGTAAGGATACTATGTTTATGTGTAAGTATAAATATTATACTTGTAAGTAAGTATTATTATATTAAAATTACAATAAGAATTATTCGACGTCTCTAGAAGTACGTATCCATATATTCCTCCTATTATCATCCTATCGGATTCTCAAGATGAGCATTGTACAAGTACTCCTGATAATTCCCCAAAGTATATTTCCAATCTCCCGATGAATAACCCTTATGATAATTCAGAAAATACACCCAAAGATCAGAAAATCCAAAAGAACGTTTTACCTTTGATGACGACCCCTACATGCAAGTTATACGAGCATATAATGAAGAAATAAATTCTACACCTCAACAACAAAATTTTCCATCACCTTACCCTATTAATGTACCCTCACCTATGTCAGAAAATTTACCCAAAAATACCTATGAACAACAAGTTAAAGATATCCTACCCTATATGGAAGAAGTTCCTCCCTAGCGTATTGAAAATCTTGAAGATAAAGTTGAAGGACTTAGGAAAGGCCGAAGAATTATACAACGAGATTTTGAGAAATTAGAAGAAGATTTTGAAGAAGTTAAAGCCAAGTTGCAGAGAAGACAAATAATACACGATGAAGAAATTGTTGCTCGATTGAAGATTTCTAATCTAGAATTAGTCATCGAGGACATTCAAATTAGACATCGAGCCAACATGCGAAGTCTTTTTGATGCCATCAAAGAACTTAAGAAAGAGAGATGAAGACATTAGACTAGAAGTTGTAAAATACTTTCAACTTTATGTCTTTTCTTTTATGTTAACAATGAAGCTTGTCTTGTAAGTATAATCTGACAAGTTGTTAATAAGTAAAAGTTGTATTTCTCATCCAATCTTATTATTCCATACTTGTTTATGAAAAGTAAGATATCCATATTTCTTAGTTTCCTCATAAATAATTATGAATGAAATTGCGTTAATTCTACAAAAAGAATATACTGACAAAGTATATATTTTTGGAATTTCTGTTATCCTCTATGATAATAATAATTATCAAGTTGAACATAACCCGCAAGTTTGAAGAAAGAGAAAGGAAACTTCCCAAGTTTTTTAGAAATATTCTATTCTCACTTTTTGTCCATCAAAAGATTCTTCTATAGGAAATGTAAAAAAAGGGAAGCTTGTTCTATAAGACGAGTTTTTACATTATTTGTTATATTCCTCCATTCCATCACATAGAAAAATTATGTTACGATTATGTATGAGTCATATCTTTATAAATCCGTTGTAAACTTTGAAATCCTATTTCATAGTTTGATTTATTATCCTTAGATATGAATGATAATCAACATAGTATGTTTCCTATAAACCCAAAAGATATACTTTGTGTTCAACAAGCATTTATATGTATCCATATACATATGTGACAAATGTTTTCTGATATGAGTATACCTTGGATTCTCAATTATTTCTATTCTTTCCCTTCATTAAAACCTAAAAGTATTTGACGAAGAATTGACAATAATGTGGCTGCAATCCTGCAAGTACAAATTGTCAATAAGAAGTATTATTCGGAAGAAGACTAGATGACTAATAACCATTTTTTTAGTATATCATTTTCCTCGACTCGAATTGATTAACAACATTATCACAAGATTAATCCTTTTTGGTTAATAATAATAATAGTTTGGTAATCTATGTCTATTTAAGCTAAAATTGGGGAAAATATCTAGGCTAAGGACTATATAAAAGTAAAAGCGCAATTAATTCACATAAAAATTACTCTAAAATGCAACGTAAAAATTAAACTACAAATATAAATCTAGATGCAACAAAAACAAACTATATTTAAAAATAATAATAATTCTAAATGCGAAATTAATCTAATGCAAGCAAGTAAAGCAAATAAAAGTGATGAAAAATGAAATCACAAAGATAAACTTAAAAATAAGCATAAAGCTTCAACCTTTTAAGCTTATTAATCTTTTTAGATGATAAAACTACAAGCTTTATATACTAATAAGCTTGATAATCACAATAAGGTGTAAACTTTTTACTAATTATGAGCTTATCTAAATGAAATCTAATTTTTAAAACTTTTAAATCTATATTTTAACACAAATAATAATAACTAAAACTAATTAAACCGGTTTTTTTATGAAAAATATAACTTTATTAAGAACAATTTAAACTATAACGATCTAATTAATAAAACTAAAGCTTAGGCTAGAAAAATAAAAAGGAGAACATTAGTACCCATAGTCCGTAGAAAACCGCTCTAAAACTAACAACATCAACAACATCAACAAAATACGGCCCGTTAAGTACTCGGCCTCCCAATATCAAAACTATCAAAAGCAAAACCCGAATTTGGCCCGTAAAGTACACGACCTCTCAAATCAATCTCTAACCAAATCAATCAAACCATATCAACTTGAACCGAATTAATCAACTATAAGCTCTTCTTCTAAAATGATAGATCGGTACGTCGAGATCAAAGAAAACATAAAAGGTTAGCATAATAAGCAATAATTATTAAATGATAAAGAGATTTAATTAAAACTAATATATCTAAAATATTTTTTATGTTTTATAAAAAAATTTAAATTTTAAAGCTAAAAATTGTAGATCTACTTAATCTATTTAAAAACCTAATAGATCTAACAATTTTTTAAGGTTTTATAAAAATACTTTAAATTTTAAACTCTAAACTTATAGATCTAAACTTTTTAATATAAAAATCTAATAGATCTAACTATTTTTTTGGTTTTTATGAAAGTATTTTTTAATTTTTTTAAAACTTAAGCTAATAGATCTAAAAAACTAGTTAATAAAAACTAAAAGTGCTTAAATAAAAAGCTAGCTTATAAATAAGTTGTAAGCATAAGCTTTGAACTTATGAGATTTAAAAAGCTAAAAAGCTAACTAAATAATTACTCCACAATAAGCTAGATCTACTAAAATAAGGCAACAATAAGCTTAAAACAAGCTTGTATATAAATATAACTTATTAGGAAAAAGTTATATAAACTTATCCCAAATAATAGGCTAGATTATAAGAAAAAGTAAAAAGAAAAGAAGAATGAGAATAAGGTAAAGAGATTAAGCTAAATGATTAATTTTATTAAAAGATGAAAAAGCTTAATGATTAAGCTATTGCAAGATTTGAAAAGGACAATACAAATTTAAACTATGTGAAAACTATATAAGAGAAAAACTAGTGAAAGAAAAACTAGTGAAAAATAAAGGGAAGGGGGACTTTATATAGAGCCAATATTGGGGGTATTTTAGTCATTTACTAGCTAATTTTGCTTGGAGGCTAAGTTTATGGGATCACATGCCTTCACATTCTGATCATAAGCTTGACACACGCCCAGCTTGTACTGACATGCGTCATATGCCACGTTTCATCCCCTGATTGGTTTGAAAAGCTGAGTCAACTGCCACCTCGTCATTCTCTGTCACCTCTGTCATTCTGTAACACCCCACTTGGATAAATGGACCGTTACATGTATTTATGGCGTGTCATCAAAGCATGCAAGGCAATGTATTAAACATTAACTGACCAAACGGAAGTACCGGAATCAAATATCGGTAGTCCAACATAAGCCCAAAATATAAAGATTAAGTACTGAAAGAAAAAGGACGAAATAGTGTCCAAACAACCAAAGTAAAGTAACGTAATGTGTGCATAAAAATAAAGGAGTCTGGATAGCTCCCATACAAATGCACGTACTCTCTTAGAAGTCCTAAGATCGTCCCTGTGAACCTGCCGTTTGGAAACAAGAAAGGAAACTACGGCTGAGCATAACGCTCAGTGGACGGATATAGCATGATAAGAATGTACAGAAAGTAATGAATTAGAAGACAACAAATGAAACTATAAGACTGATATGAACATGTGGTAGAACTCTGCATAAACTCTGAAAAACCCGATTCATATATACTGATACTGACATATAACTATAAGTTCTGAAACATGCATTTATTGTATTTTATTTGACAGAGCTTATATAGGTCACGTGCTGTAACAACCGTGCATGAATAACTGGAGGGGTGACCTCGTCATGCTGTAGAGGGGTGACCTCTAAATAACTGTGCTGGGTGGAGGGATCAGCTCCAATGTGAAGGATGTAGAGCACACACCACATTCACCCTGATAACTTGTAACACATATAAGCCTAGGATGCATCCGTACGCCCCACTAAAAATACTGATAAAATGGCCAAGCAGAGCTGAGTGGGACGATGCAGGATATCACTCTCCTGCATGTGAGTCACGACACCGGTGCCTCTAGTGTCGTGGTTACGGTACCTCCGTAACTAGTACATAAACTGGTCGTGCTTGTATATAATGCTCAGGCAATTTATTTAGTTATTAATATGATTACTGAAAAACTTAAACATATACTGGGGAAAAACATTTGGCTGAAGACGAGAAATCCTAATCATGCATAGAAAGGAAGTCCTTACTGAAAGGACGGAAAATCCGTACCTCGTGTCCAGTAACTGACTGAATGGAAGACTGAACGAATACTACTCGGGCTTCACGCGTGCTACATGAATAAAGGACGCGAATAAGTTAACTGATATTCGTTTATGGAATTTTACTGATCTTATTGGCTTCGTATTTATTCATTTTATTTTGATTCTGAAATTCTGTACGTATACCAACTGATAAATCGGAACTTATAATAATTCATTTTAATGTATTATTTTCTACTATTAATTATGGTACAATGTATTTCTGACGCTATAGTATTGCTATATTAAGAACCCCGCTAAAATAGAAAGTTTCTTAATTTAGAAAGTTCTCAAATAATTTACTTCATTTCCTAAAAAATATACCCTTTTTAAATATTAAAGAATTATTTTAATTTAATACACTTAAAATATATTTTAAATATTTATAAAACAATTTAATATAAAAAGGTATAATATAAGAATATTTATTTTATTATTTATAATAACGTCCCGAGCTTACCGAGCCCATCTCGGTCGCACTAAACAAATCAACATATAATATAAAATCTGTCAACAAGAATTAGTGACAGAATTCTGTGTCACTAAAACTGTCGCTAAAACTGTCCCTTTTAAAAACTGCATATATATAACAATTTTACGACAGAAAACTGTCGCTAAAACTGTCGCTAAAATTATTCAACATAACCATTTTAAAGTCCCATTTTTTCCCACTGGTTTTACATGTAGTTCCCACTGTTGGGCTACGTTTCCCACTGTTTACATAAACCAAACGCACCCTTATTTTATACGCAGCCCCCAAACGCACCCCTTTGGTCGAATCTGGCCCTAGCCGCCCCTGTGTGGGTCACGGCTGGGCCAAGCTGGAGTCACCGAGACTTGGTGGTCTCGGTTCACATGAACCAACACACCCGGCCATCCTAAGCTAAACAAACGCCCCTTTCCTTGGGTCTTTTGACCCTCGGTCCAACAGTAGGCTACACCGAGACCCACTGTGGTCTCGGTTTGATCATCATCCCAAAACCCGACACCCCTAAACACAGGTTTATGTGTTGGTTTTGATTGTATAAAAGAAAACATTATCTCTTTGATTTATCAAATCTAATTCGTGATTATATAAATTGATATACGAAAAAAAAGATAAATACCGTAATAGTTTGATAACCGGAAGGTACGTACTAGGATTTCTAGATCAAACACGACCGGACCTCCTTTTTTTTTTCTTCTACTACCAGCGGCTACCAAGAGGTTAGGGAAAACCCTAAAAAAATTTTTGTTCGAATGATTATGGGAAAAGGAGGGTTCCCGTTTGTTTTTGTGTAACCAAAATGGGCTAAAGCCCATAATCCCTTTTTTTTATAAAAAACCGGCCCCCTCTCTTTCCTTTTATTTATTATTTTTTTTTAAAAAAAACTTGTATATAATACTACTTGTATATAATTTCTTGCGTTTGTTTTTGTCAATAATTTCTTCGTAAATAGCTTAAGTAAATAAACCGCGTATTTACATTTTTCGATTTAAATACGGGTTTTACAATTCTTCCCCTCTAAAAAGAATAATTCGTCCCCGAATTAAGGATACGACCGTACTGGGTTTTACAATTCTTCCCCTCTAAAAGAAGAATTCGTCCCCGAATTATAAAGTACTTAAGCTGGCTGGAATAAAAGCTGAAAATGCTAATAAGCTGGAAGACATAAAAGCTGAAAAGACATACCCGAATCAAAACTGAAAGTGAGGATAAGAAGTCCGTATAGACTCCTCTGTTTCCGAAGTGGCCTCCCGCTCGGTATGGTCCCTCCACAGGATTTTGACGAAAGGAATGGTCTTCCTTCTCATGACTCGATCCTGGCGATCTAAAACTGCTTCGGGTTCCTCAATGTAAGATAGATCCTCCCGAATCTGATCGAGTGGATAATTTACTTTGTGAAGCTCATGATAGTTGTACCCCCTGAGTAATGATACATGAAACACGTTATGGACGTGTGAAAGCTGAGGTGGTAACGCCAATCGGTATGACACTTCACCGATACGTTCAAGGATTTCAAACGGTCCGATGTAACGAGGGCTGAGCTTGCCCTTGAGGCCAAAACGTTGACACCGCGTGTGGGTGATACTTTGAGGAACACACGATCCCCAGTCTGAAAAGATAGATCTCTACGATGCTTGTCGGCGTAACTCTTCTGGCGAGTACGCGCTTCTTGCAGTTTTGCCCTAGCGATGGCGACCTTTTCATTGGTCAGTTCTATCAATTCTGGTCCTTCGATTAAACGTTCTCCAACCTGATCCCAACAAATAGGAGCACGGCATTTCCTGCCGTATAACATCTCAAATGGAGCACGCTTGATACTAGCATGCCAACTGTTGTTGTAGGCAAACTCAACCAAGCAAATATAGTCATCCCAGTGTCCTGTCCATTCTAATGCACAGGCGCGTAGCATGTCCTCTAAGGTCTGGATGGTACGCTCTGACTGACCGTCCGTCTGTGGATGGAAAGCTGTGCTGAGCTTGAGCCTAGTTCCCCAAGCTTTATGCAAACCTTCCCAGAAGTGAGAAGTGAAACGGGGATCCCTATCTGATATAATTTCAGAAGGTGTACCGTGTAATCGTACGATCTCCTCGGTGAATAGTTTCGCTAATTTACTGACTGCAAAATCTTTGCGAATAGGAATGAAATGTGCCGACTTGGTCAAACGATCGACAACAATCCAGATTGCATCATGTCTCCGCTGAGTCTGTGGTAGTTCGGTGAGAAAATCCATAGAGATCTTGTCCCATTTCCACATTGGAATATCTAATGGCTGGAGAAGACCACTGGAACGCTGGTGCTCTATCTTAACCTGCTGACAGGTTAAGCATTTAGACACAAATGTTGCGACATCCTGTTTCATGCCGCTCTACCAGAAATGCTGCTTAAGATCGTGGTACATTTTTGTGGAACCCGGATGGATAGAGAACGGAGAGCTATGAGCCTCAGTCATTAAGGCTTCTCTGAGAGCAGGGTCTTCTGGAACGCAGAGTTTGGTACCCTGCCATACGATACCATCGTCATCAATGCGAAATTCGGTCTGCTGGTCAATGTTCTGGATAATCGCCCAGATTTCACCATCATCCTTTTGGGCGGCTTTAATCCTAGAGAGTAAATCTGGTTCTACCCTCAAACTAGCCCAGTATCCCCTCTGTCCGCGTACTAAGAGCTCAATATCATACCGCTCTAAATCCCGAATAATTTCTTCCTGAACTTTGATGCCATTTATCATACATGACTTTCTGCTAAGGGCATCTGCTACTACATTTGCTTTGCCTGGGTGATATTGGATATTAGTGTCATAGTCTTTTAGCAGTTCTAACCATCGCCTCTGTCGCATGTTCAGCTCTCGCTGTGTAAATATATACTTGAGACTTTTGTGATCGGTGAAGATATCACACGACTCACCGTATAAATAATGCCTCCAGATTTTAAGGGCGAAAACGACTGCTGCGAGTTCTAGATCATGAGTAGGGTAATTTTTCTCATACGGCTTCAGTTGACGCGAAGCATAAGCAACGACTTTCCCATGCTGCATAAGAACACAACCTAAGCCCTTCCCTGATGTGTCGCTGTAAATCTGATAACCACTTGTACCGGCTGGAAGAGTGAGTATCAGTGCTGAGATCAAACGATGCTTGAGTTCCTCAAAACTATTTTCTCTCTCCTCGGTCCATATAAACTTCTCACCTTTTCGCATAAGTTGGGTCAATGGTAACGCCAAGCGTGAGAAGTTTTCCACAAACCTGCGGTAATAACCCGCCAACCCAAGAAAACTACGTATCTCTGTGACAGACGTCGGTCTTGGCCATTTGGTGATAGCCTCCACCTTCGCAGGATCCATAGTGATTCCTTCCGCAGAAACAATATGGACTAGAAACGCCACTGTATTCAGCCAAAACTCGCACTTAGAAAATTTAGCATATAACTTTTCTCGTCTGAGAATCTGCAACACTGTACGGAGATGATCCTCATGTTCCTCTTTTTGGATTTGGAGAAAATAAGGATGTCATCGATGAATACAATCACAAACTTGTCTAAGAATTCGTGGAAGACTCTGTTCATCAAGTCCATAAATACTGCAGGCGCATTCGTGAGACCGAATGGCATAACAACAAACTCGTAATGACCGTACCTCGTGCGAAAAGCAGTTTTGGTTATATCCTGCTCTTTTACACGCAGCTGATGGTAACCTGATCGTAGATCGATTTTTGAGAAGTGCTTGTCACCCTGAAGCTGATCGAATAAATCGTCAATACGAGGAAGTGGATAACGGTTACGAATAGTGAGCTTATTCAACTCACGGTAGTCAATACACAATCGCATACTACCATCCTTCTTCTTGAAAAACAAAACTAGAGCGCCCCAAGGTGACACGCTTGGACGAATGAAACCCCTTTCTAGAAGTTCCTGAAGTTGATCTTTCAGTTCCTTAAGCTCTACAGGAGCCATACGGTAAGGAGCTTTAGATACTGGTTCTGCACCTGGAATGAGATCAATACCAAATTCTACCCCTCGCATGGGAGGTAAACCTGAGAGTTCCTCTGGAAAGACATCTGGAAAGTCTGACAAAACTGGCTGATCATGAATTGAAGGTGTCTCAAAAGTCGTGTCATGAACTGTAGCTAGGATGCCCTCGCAACCATGATATAGTAAGGTACGAGCCTGTAAAGCTGAAATGATCTGAACATGTTTTCCTGGTAGGAAACCGTGGTGAATAAACTCTGGTGTTTGGACATCACCAAAGATAACCCGGTGAGCATGACAGTCTATAGTGGCACGATGAACTGACAACCAATCCATACCCAGTATAACATCGAATTCGCACATATCTAAAGGAAGTGCACTGACTGGACAGATTTTATCATCAAACTCAAGAGGGAGATCCTTATATACTTGGGTAATGAGTACAGAGTCTCGCATGGGGGTATGTAGAATCTTGATAACCTATGAATCTATGAAGGGGTTGATGATTTCTAGAGAGAGAAACTAGAGAGAGAAAGTGAGAGAAAAACTATGTATTATTTTGTTCAAATGGAAACAAGAAATGTTCAACAACCAACCCCTTTCCAAGGAGGAAAGGGGTATTTATACTTCCAAGTCACTAATGGACTTGGGCCGGCCCATGACAAGCCCATGACAAGCCCATGGACCGGTTCTTACTTAACTAAATAAGTAACTAATAACTATTTGTTAACTACGAGCTATTACAACATAAATAATATTGTGGAATGACCGATACTTCTAATATACGTAAAAACGTATTTCTAACAATCCCCCCCTAAGGGAGGTCACTCCACGTTACAAAGTTCTAAACCTAGCATACTATACTAAGTCTTCGTTCTTTAGCTCGTAGTCTTTTCTTCCTTTTCTTTTTGTTGTGAATATTTTGATTTGATCTTTTAGGCTTTGGCTTGAGAGCATTGTTCTTTTGGCCTTTCACGTGCGATCTTTGCCTTCTTGTGAAACTTGCCTCCTCGTGACTCCATGTTCCACACACTTATGTCTTTTTGTTGAATTCTCGAAAGCTTCAGAGTTTGATACAGCGGAAGACTTCATCTTATACTTTCTTGAATTTTCCTGAACTTTGATGCAGAAAAACATAAGCATGTGGGAATGACTTCTACAGGTACACCGCAACACCACCGTCTTCACTGGTACACAGCAACGCCACCGTCTTCAACAGGTACACAGCAACGCCACCATCTTTAACAGGTACACAGCAACGACACGAATAAAATGGCTTTGAACATTTTATTCTAATTCGGTAGCATTTTACCTCCGGTCGGTGAAGACCGTTGGACGATATTAGATATCGTACCCGTGACGGATAGTTTCAATTAAGTAACTTCCTGACAAGATTTCGCGGGTAAACCCGTTCTTTTTATTCGACCGTCCAAAGCTGACTGCGAACATAAAGAGTGAATCACTTGGATAAATTAACCTTGTGATTTGAAGCCGTCAATTCATGAAACCTGGAACAAGTGAATTTCAATTAAGATTTTCACCATCGTTGCTTTCTAGTTGTCACGAGCTCAATTCATAAAGAATCTTGCACGTCACCTACCAAGTGCTGTTTGATGTTAACACTAGAAGGATTTCCACTCGTCACTGTGATCAATAAAGAGTCACTCTGAGTGTTCTGGCAAGATCATATGAGAATGCGTAGAGACCTGGAACGAGTTTAAGTTCAATTAAGAATTAAACCACTGTTTCTTTCCAGTTTTTCACAAGATTGGTTCTAAAAGAACCGCACGTGTAACCTACTATGAGCTTGTTTGATGTTGGCTCAAGCAGGATTTCCATCTTCATTGTAATACTTGCGTATTACTCGGATGTTCTGACAATATTACAGGAATACTGCGTAGGACTCATGAAAATCTCTTACTTTTCACAGTGTGTGAGAAAGCAAGGAATAAATGGAAAGTGTCCTAATGAGACTTTTGATGATCTCTTGGCTCTAGACTCGATTGTGCGTTTTGATTTAGTGAGCGATGGCTGGAGAGGAGTGCCACCTTTTCAATATCAGTCTATTCGGAGTGAATAAACCAATAGATAACGTGTTGATCTCCGTTTGATTAAAACAAATACCTTTTGAGAGATATTTGAGTTAGCTGGGAAGGGTTGTGCATTGCATCACTGGGTCCATGACGTCTTTCTTCAATATCGAGAATCATTAACAAAAATGACCTCAATAGCATATGTATTGACCCGGTTTCTGCCTAAAGTTGTAAGGAGGGCTTCTTTCTTTACACCCTTTATCTTTACATTTCTTTTTCATTCTTCAACCCCTTCAGTATTTACCAATACATCATCACTAGCACCTTGTTGTGATTGTTCCAGTGCTAGCATCAGTAGTTAGTCGGTACTCAGCTACGTTCACATTCTTTCTCCATCTTTCCTAGGACTTCTAATTCTAACTAGGGAATTGTCCTTGGGAAGATTCCATCGGCTCTGATGAATCATTGGACTAAACCTATTCCTACCACCCTTTTGTCACCACATTCGTCGTGAATTAAGTGTGTTTTGGGAAGGAATTGCCACCATGAAAAATCATTGAAAATCACCTAAAGTACTTGTGATATTGAAATCAAAAGTTTCGTACCTTAGGTGTGTTTTTGATCATCAAAAACGCTCCCCCTTAACACGTGGTTTACACATATTAAGTTGGATAATCTGTTGTCCCATATATTTGTGATGATTAAGCAATGAAGAGAGAAAGAAAATAGATGAAGAAGAGATGAATTCCTAGAGAGAGAAAGTAGTGAGAGAAAGTAGAGAGGAGATGATTAACTTGGTGAGATTAGATTAGAGAGAAGTGAGAAATACAAATGACCATCCACCCTCCTAACATGCTAGGAGGGTAGTATATATAGTCCACCCACATGCGGGCTTTAATGGACTATATATTGGGCCGGGCTTGTCTTTTGGACTTTAATTAGTTTAAATCCAAGCCCGTAAACCACGACTAAATAACTACTTATTACAACGTTCTAATAAATATTACAATAGAAACCTATGACCGAACATTCTTGTTTGACTCAATATTTTGAGGCTAACAATCTCCCCCAATGTGAGGTCATTCCTCTTTGATATTTGGATTCCAATGGAGATTTATGAATTTCGTCATAAATGAGTCTTGAACGTGTAACAGTAGTTTTGTTCCTTCATGCTGTGATCTTTGAGATACCAAATGTTCGGTCAGCTCTGATACCAAATGTTGTCCCATATATTTGTGATGATTAAGCAATGAAGAGAGAAAGAAAATAGATGAAGAAGAGATGAATTCCTAGAGAGAGAAAGTAGTGAGAGAAAGTAGAGAGGAGATGATTAACTTGGTGAGATTAGATTAGAGAGAAGTGAGAAATACAAATGACCATCCACCCTCCTAACATGCTAGGAGGGTAGTATATATAGTCCACCCACATGCGGGCTTTAATGGACTATATATTGGGCCGGGCTTGTCTTTTGGACTTTAATTAGTTTAAATCCAAGCCCGTAAACCACGACTAAATAACTACTTATTACAACGTTCTAATAACTATTACAATAGAAACCTATGACCGAACATTCTTGTTTGACTCAATATTTTGAGGCTAACATAATCGTTAAGTCTTTTTCATCCTTTTAGCCAAGTATCATTTAAATCTCCTTAATCCCATTTTCTCCCCTTATCCAAAATGTTAACCATTAATATTTGGGATATTGAATGGATTAACCGGTCTTTGGGTAAAAAATGAAATCGATGTTTGGCCATAGAACATGTTAATGCTCCCCCTTAAATTAATAAGGGTTCGTGCTTCAGCAATTTCGGCTTCTCTAGAGTCTTGGATTGCTTGTACTGTTGGATTAGTCATTGTATCTGCTTTAAGATAAGACATGAAAGGTTGATGCACAAAAATATGTAGATATATATCATTCTTACTTCTAAGCATAACACATTTCATAACATAATACAACAAGTACATATAACAGGCAAATACTATCAATCAAATAATCCTTCATCCGGAACTTCCCTTCATTCGGAACATCTTCATTCGGAAGTTCTTCATTCGGAACTTCTTCATTCGGAAGTTCTTCATTCGGAACTTCTTCATTCGGAAGTTCTTCATTCGGAACTTCTTCATTCGGAAGTTCTTCATTCGGAACTTCTTCATTCGGAACTTCCTTCATTCGGAACTTCTTCATTCGGAAGTTCTTCATTCGGAACTTCTTCATTCGGAAGTTCTTCATTCGGAACTTCCTCATTCGGAAGTTCTTCATTCGGAACTTCCTTCATTCGGAAGTCCTTCATTCGGAACTTCCTTCATTCGGAAGTCCTTCATTCGGAACTTCCTTCATTCGGAAGTCCTTCATTCGGAACTTCCTTCATTCGGAAGTCCTTCATTCGGAACTTCCTTCATTCGGAAGTCCTTCATTCGGAACTTCCTTCATTCGGAAGTCCTTCATTCGGAACTTTCTTCATTCAGAAGTCCTTCATTCGGAACTTCCTTCATTCGGAAGTCCTTCATTCGGAACTTTCTTCATTCGGAAGTCCTTCATTCGGAACTTCCTTCATTCGGAAGTCCTTCATTCGGAACTTTGTTCATTCGGAAGTCCTTCATTCGGAACTTCCTTCATTCGGAAGTCCTTCATTCGGAACTTCCTTCATTCGGAAGTCCTTCATTCGGAACTTCCTTCATTCGGAAGTCCTTCATTCGGAACTTCCTTCATTCGGAAGTCCTTCATTCGGAACTTTCTTCATTCGGAAGTCCTTCATTCGGAACTTCCTTCATTCGGAAGTCCTTCATTCGGAACTTCCTTCATTCAGAACATTCCTTCATTCGGAAGTTTTTCAGAAAAATTCCTTCATTCGGAAGATTTTATCCAAGTTCATTCGGAAGTTCATAATAGCAGCTTATTGATGATTTAATCTATGCGCGTTTGTGAGTTCTAAGACAAACTAAGGCAATAAAACATCATCTAAAGCTATTCCCCATAAAACCCAACACAAATCCTAATCAATTAACGCTTAATTAAACATAAACCCTAATTTGGACTTAATCTAATTAATCGAGTCATTTAACTAAATTTAAGAGATGATTTAGGCTAATTAGAGATTAAAGATTGATGTTTTTACCTTTTAAATCGAATGAAACAAGTTGGATGATTAAGAACAAGAGATTTGAGAGCTCGTGTGTGTGTTTTAATGGCGGAAAGTGGATATGAAACAGTGATGGAGAAATAGAGGGACGGGGGGGGTTTTGTTTGACTTAGGTCAAGTTTTTGCAACTTTCACACATTGTCACTTTAAGTCCCTCTACTTTTCTATACTTTTCCTTTTTGTTTATAACTTATCTTCTCATTTTTCCTTTCCATTGTTAAGCTTAGTCAACTTAATCTTGCTTAGCTAAACTAAACTCGACAATCTCACACAACTTAAGTATCCCAGCAACCACACCATCCTATCACAATGAACGAGCCCAAGTCGTTTTCTAAAGCAATACCACTCAATTATCATTCAGCCAATTAATTTTCCACAAACACTTTTGAAAATCGATTTAATGACGAAGATGATTTAATATTTTCTCCCCCTTAAACGATGACCCGTTTTCTATTTAAAGAGTTGTAGTCATTGTTTAAAGAGTCAAATATTGATGAAAACATTTCCCAATTAATGTCTTGAAAAAGATTGATTCGCGGTGTCAATAAGATTTCTCTTATTTTAACAAATTAATGCACTGAGACGTACACAAATTCGTGTTAGACCAAGTTGTAAAGTAAACTTGATCCCTTTGCATGATTTGGCTTGTAAATCATGCCCGAGAAAATTAATTCCCGTTGTGAGCCAACGTTTTCCAAGGAAATACGTGACTTTAATATGAAAACCGGGTTGGAGTCTGAAATAACTACAAGCCATAATGGGCATGTTTTAAAAATGTACAACTTTTATACGGACTCTATTTATGGCACCGTGTCAATATTGATCGACATTTCTAAGGCCGTAAATATTACCGTACTAAAAGACATGCCCGATTTAAAAACGAGAAATATTTTTTATTTTTCTTGATTTTATAATTTTTTTATGGTTTTTCTAGGTTTTATATTTTTTTTTATGGTTTTTGTTGGTTTTATATTTTTGTATTTTTCTTTTGTGGTTTATATATTTACTATAATATACATGATCACGAACAAAGGATACTCTGAATAGTTTACCACCACTATTCAGCTGATTCTTCTGCCAACTCTTTGAGAGTCGCTGGAGTGAATGATTTCATGCCAAGCTTGTCGATCAAAAACTCGATTCGTCCTCGATCTAAGGCTTTGGTGAACATATCCGCCAGCTGGTACTCAGTAGTGACAAAATACAGCTCGATCACTCCGTTCTCCACCTGCTCTTTAATGAAATGGTAGCGAATGTCTATGTGCTTGGCCCGGGAGTGTTAAACATAAATGCAGCAAAGGGCAATGGCGCTCTTGTTGTCACAATACATCGGGATTTTGTTGAAACCCAAACCGTAGTCAGTTAATTGTGATCTCATCCAAAGGACTTGAGCACAACAACCGGACATGGCGATGTATTCAGCCTCCGTGCTAGAAATTGCAGCGCTTTTCTGCCTTTTTGAAGACCAACTGATCAATCTATCTCCAAGGAGTTGCACAGATCCAGAAGTGCTACGCCTCGTGTCTTGACATCCAGCATGATCGGCATCCGCGTATGATATTAAAGCAATAGAGGAATCTTTCGGATACCATAGACCACGATGAAGTGTTCCTTTTAGATACCGAAAGATCCTTTTCACAACATGTAGGTGCTTTTCGGTAGGCCGAGCCTGATACCGGGCACACATGCATACAGCAAATTGCAAATCAGGCCTGCTAGCAGTCAGATAGAGAAGGGTGCCGATCATCCCACGGTAAAGTTTTGGATCGACAATAGTCTCATTCATATCTTCATCTAACTAGGATTTCTCCACCATTGGAGTGTCCACGGGGTCACAATTATCAAAGTTATATTTCTTTAACGATTCTAGAGCATATTTGGATTGATTAATAAAGATGCCTCTGGGATTTTGAGAAATCTGTAATCCTAAGAAAAATGAAAATTTTCCCATCATCGACATCTGAAAGCGTGTGGACATTATCTTCTTAAAGTGATTTGACAATTCTATGTTAGAGGCAGCAAATATTATATCATCAACATAAATTTGTACCAGAATCATGTCGTTGTCCTCCTTGAGAGTGAATAGAGTGGGGTCCACCTTGCCTTTGGAGAAGCCTTCCGAAATGAGATATGTTGAAAGGAGATCGTACCACGCGCGTGGAGCTTGTTTCAACCCATAGAGAACCTTCTTAAGCTTGTACACATGATTAGGAAACTCCGTACTAACGAACCCATCCGGCTGACGAACATAGACCTCTTCCCTTAGTTCACTGTTCAAAAATGCCGTCTTCACATCCATTTGATAGACGATCATATTCATATGAGCAGCACACGCAAGGAATAGTCTAATAGCCTCCAATCTTGCCACAGGAGCAAAAGATTCTTCAAAGTCTATACCCAAGGCTTGTTTATATCCTCTAGCGACCAATCTAGCCTTATTCTTTAATACTGCACCCATCTCATCGAGTTTAACCTTATAAACCCATAACAACGTAAGGATGTTAACCTTGTCAGGGAGAGGAACCAATTCCCATACTTCAAGTCTTTGGAATTCATTTAGTTCCTCCTGCATGGCTTCAATCCAAGATGATTGAGTCATAGCCTGCTGCCAATTTTTAGGTTCAACTTCAGAGAGAAATGCATCAAAGTAGCAATAGAGTGCACTCTCTTGTAATTGATGGCTTGTAGAGACTGGTCGATCTAGATCTCCAATGACATTCCTAATTGGGTGATCTTTTGTCCATTTGGTGCTATGATTTTCAATCCTAGGTGGTCTGGAGTGAACAATAGAAGGAGCTTCTTCTGAGGTAGACGCGGCTGAAGGTTTTCAGGGAACGGTATACCAAAGAAAGGAAGCTCTTTTAAGTGAGCATATTCCAAATCATGATCAGTAGAATCCTCTTCCACATCATTAGGCACAAGTAGGGGTGATGATTCAGGTGTAGTTTGAGAATCACTTGGTAAAGGTGCATCCGGTTCAATGTTAATTGAAGATGCATTAGATAAAGGTTCATTAGCTTGAGCAACCACTTCAGGGATTGGAGCGATTACTATAGGTGCTGGAACTTCATCAGTTGGGGGATCGAAGAATTCATCAAACAACGGTTGAAACAGTTTATCCCACTCGGGCCTTGTTGGTGGTAAAAATGATGTAGAAGTAGGATTATTGGGAACTAATCCGGAACTAATAGCACCAGTTCCCATCTCATGAAGCGCGGGTTCAGAGCTGTATTGCTCAGAAGCCATCGCTGTCAGCTCATCGAAATCTGCGTCCATAGTTTCTACAATCTTGCCAAGACGACGGTTGTAGATTCGGTATGCTTTCTTGGACGGTGAGTAACCAATGAAAATCCCTATATCGGCTTTCGGTTGAAGCTTGCCCAAGTTCTCACTATTAATGTTTGGATAACAAAGAGCACCAAACACATGAAAGAATGAAACATCGGGTTTACGGTCATGTAGAAGCTCGTAAGGTGTTTTTCCATGGCGTTTCCGAATGATAGAACGGTTTTGGGTGAAACATGCAGTAGATATAGCCTCTGCCCACAAGAACAATGGAGCGTTCGCATAAATAAGCATAGTCCTAGCAGCTTCCATAAGTGTACGATTCCGTCTTTCAACGACACCGTTTTGTTGTGGAGTGCGTGCAGCGGATGTTTCATGTGAGATACCAACTCCTTCATAGTAATCACGAAGAGTCTGGTTGACGAACTCTGTTCCATTGTCTGTACGAATACGGCGGATAGTAGTATTCAAACGTACCTGAATGAATTTCAGAAAAGTGATGATAGCCTTCGGTGCTTCATCCTTTGTACGTAGAAATCTAACCCATGTAAACCTGGAGAAATCATCCACAATAACCAGAATGAATTTCTTACTGCTCACACTTTCAGTTCTCATTGGCCCACAAAGATCCATATGTAAAAGATGAAGTTTTTCTTGATTGGTGTCTTCAGCTTTGGGCCTGTATGATTTCTTGGTACGTTTCCCCCTTGAACACGCGGAACATAAATGGTCCTTGTGAAATTTGAGCTTTGGAAGACCACGAACTAATTCGTTTTTAGCCAGATGATTAATAGCATCAAAGTTAAGATGAGATAATCTGCGATGCCATAACCATGACTTGGTCTTAGATGCTTTAGAGAGAAGACATACTGGAGAGGCGGCCATCATGTCTTGTAGGGACAACGTATAAAGATTTGCACCACGAGAACCCTTCAACAAATCTTTTCCTTCCAAGTTGCGGATGAAACAGGTATGTTGTCGAAAAGCAACCTCTAGGTTGGAATCACAAAACTGTCCTACTGAAAATAAGTTATGACCAAGACCTTCTACATAGTATACCCTTGAAATCATAACGTTTCCAATCTGATATTCACCATACCCCATTATCTTTGCTATATGATCATTCCCGAATATAACCGTACCAAGAAACTTGCTGACGAAATTTCGGAGCATCGAGCGATCTCCGGTCATATGCTTTGAACAACCGGAGTCCAAATACCAGAGGATGATTTGGACCACCTGAAAATATCACCACACGAAGACAATGTAGAGGTATCGGAATCTGAATGTTCCTTGTTATTAGCAGGTACAGATTTAATAATCTTAGATTTGCTAACTTTAGGTTTCTTAGATTTCCTAGCCTTCTTCTTCCTAGTTGGTGGTGTAGATTCTAGTTGGCTTAAATCCTGTGGTATTTCTTCACTGATAGGCACTATAGTGGGGGCTGACCTAATTAAAGTGCGCTATTTCCATACTTGAGTGCGAGTGTTCCTAACTAAAGGACGCTCAGACCTAACCTCAATGGATGCATTCCTAGTTAAAGGGCACATTTTTCCATCTAATGTAAAGGTCCTACCAGTGGGACGCCATTGCCAGCCAACCTGGGCACGAGTTCTACCCGTTGGCTTCCATTCAAGACCATTCCTAATGGCATTCATTTCATTCACATGATCAATAAGACACAAATCATGACGTTGGGAAAACATATATTCATTACAATTCCAACAATTCAAATTAGAATTCACGAATGGTTTAGGCTTCTGCACAGGCGCAGAGCTTTTAGTCTTAACATGATTCTCTTTATTTAAAACTGAACTAACATTCCTATGGTGAGCTTCTACTTTCTTCTTTTTGGCACTACTAGTGGAAGGCTTGATCTTATCTTTCTTGAGTGGCGATCCTTTAGCGTTAGTAGTCTCTTTTAATCCTGTAGAAGGCAAAGTGGGAACATTAGCAACAGATTTTAAAGGTGCCTTACTTGATTGTGCCAATGACGGTTTTGCTCCTGGAGTTTTATTGAATGGAGTTACAGCAATGGGCCTATTAGTAAGTAGTGCAGAACCTGGTTTACCTATGTATTGCAAATATGCTAAGCAATATTGAACTCGCTTAATATATTCATGAGCCGAATAATAGTAGCTACTTGAGGGATCTAAGGCATAAAGATCGTCTAAAATATCCCTAACAAGATCTACATGCTTAATGGCATTTCTCATATAATCATCGTAGGTAACCGGGTTTCTCTTATGAAGCGGGTTCTTATAAAGCACTACTGACTTGGTTGTTGGAGCACTAGTGGACGGTGCAGAGTCGGTAGCTAAGTTATCAACAGCTTCTTGTCGGGTGAGAAGAAGTGTCTCCTTTAACTTGGCCAAAACCATGTTTTTGTCAATGAGCAGGATGTTTAAGTCAGAGATTTCCTCACATTTTTGGTTCAATTGTTCAACATAAAATTGTTGCTGTGCCGCATTAAAAGCGAAGCGTTCTTCTAGTGAACCATAAAGTTTGGACATTCCCTGTCTTGCACGATCCATCTCCCCTAGAATAGACGAAAGTCTAATTTCTAAGGCCTGGTTTTTAGACTCTGCAGCCTCTAGTTCCAATTTTAATGTTTCATTTGATGACACATCTCTCTTCAATCTCATAATCTCTTCCTCTAATGCCTTAACAATTGCAATCATCTTGTCACTCGTCTCAACACCGTTTTCACAACCATTTGATATCAAAAGATCCTCATTTTGAGTTTGTTGTTTTAATTCTAAAGATATACAATGTTGTTCTAGTTGATTAAAGCGTTTTGAAAGTAAATTGTAAGAATCTTGTAGCTTTAAAAACTCAGCGTTAGATTCGTGACAAGAATGATTAACTACCTCATTTACAGTATCAGCAACATTTACAGAGAGATCACTAACATCATCACATATATTCACAACATCACAATTAATCATAGCGGATGTAAGCTCATTCGAATAATTAACATTTACAGTTGTAAGCACATCACACGAAATTACTGCGGACAAGAATCGGTCATATTCGGTTAAAATCTTTTCTTTTTCAATTAGTTGTAGTTCGTAAGCGGTGTCCATTTCATAAAACACTTTTTGAACTTCACCAATTTCAAACACAAGATTTTCCTTAAGAGATGCAAAAGTTCCTTTTAGACTTTCGACAAACGGATTGATCTCATTTTTAAACACCTCGTTCATATGTTCGAAAGCCCATTCTCCGGCGTTTAATCCATTTGAATTCGTACATTCCAAAATGACCTTGTCAAAATAAGTAAAGTATTGATTAATCTCTTGCAAGTTTAACCATACAGTGCTAACAGGTGGAAGATCCTTTGGAATTTCCTTAGGACCTTCCATATTGACAAGTGTAGGAAATGTACTAGAGTTTTCTTCATCTAATATGTAGGTTGGTGCTGTGATGAGATCTTTGTCCATATGGAAGCGAATTCTAAAATCCGTTTTTGCAAGCTCCTTATTCATTTTAAAATAATCACACTCGGGATATTTTGCAGAATTGTATGACCGATCCTCATCAACTAGATCCTTACTTGTTCGATCATCGAAAATAACAATCGGGTCTAATACCAATCCTAATTGGGTTGCATTATAAAGTCTAGGACTATGTCTTAAAGCTTGTTTTGCATACCGTGGGTTAGGGGGAAGGCCTTTTTGACGTGATAAGTTAAATTCTCTAAACGAAGCATCAAATAAGTGTACTAGTTGAGAAGCAGCGTATTGTCTTAAAAGCAAATAATCTAGACTTCTAATCTTATTAGCAGCATTAATCTCCATTTCATTCTTCTTAGACTCGAGTGATTCAAAATCCGTTTGAAGTTTTTGAAAATTAGTGACCACTAACTCCTTTTCTTTAAGTTCATTAGAAAGATTTGCTCTTAAGTTTTCAATTTCTTGCAAGTGACCCATTTGTTTGTTTGGAAAGTGATCATATTCGGGATTTGTTAGAACACTAGACGAAGGCACTAATTCCAAAGTTTGAACTTTCTCGTTGCTTAAGGCAAGCTCATCAGACAAATTCTTATTCTTAGCTAGGGTTTCTAAGAGTGCAGCATTCATTTGGCTAAGTAATGTAGCAGGAACCATGACCAAATCTTGTTGAGCAGGAGTAGGCGTATGCGAAATGGCTCCCGGTTGTGATTCACTCAAAGTCTGGGGACTCACATTGATATTTCTATCACTGATTGTCTCCTCATTTGAAAGACTCACCACCGAAGACTCATTCGAATCAGCACTCTCTTGCACAACTTGATGTGGTTGAATACTAGCATCAGTGGTATTATCGGTGGTATTAATAAGTACCTCAGATCTCTTTTCTGGCCCTAAGCTGGAAATAGTTGCCATGAGAGCAGCCTTTGCAGATTGAAATTCATCACAGTCTGAGTCATACGCATCGAGATCATCTGCTTGGTATGCTGCATTCTGTGTGGTGACAGTGTCTTGTTCAGCAATCCCTGGATCAGCAAGAAATGCAAGCTCCTCTTCATCAAGTTCCCTTCCTTGTGCCTGAGCATTCACCAGATAGATCTTCTCTGCAAACCATTAACCATCCCTTCTCCTCTTGGGTTTCTTGCAATCCCTGGACATGTGTCCTTCTTCCTTGCAGTTGTAGCATGTAATCATTCTCAATTTGCCTGTGGAATTAGCCCGTGGAGCAGGATTGACCATTGGAGCAGAATTGACCGTGCGATCATTTGTGGTTGATGTGGTAGGTCTCCCCTGATATGGTTGAATAGGTTGAACCATTACCCTGCCATTCTCAATAGTAGCTTGTTGGCGAGAATTTGATGAATTCCTCAACTGATTGTTGGTAGGAGCTGATCCCCTAAATCCTCGTTTGCTTAAAGTCCTTGTGAGATAAGCAGACATAGTGGTTAACACTTCAACTGGGTCAGCTCCTTGTTTGAATACAGGAATGGGGATTTCCTCATCATCACAATACATTGCTTGGTCTTGTAGAGCTGCATAATCACTAGAAGGAATACTCATTTGATCAGGGTAGCTTGTTGGATATGCTGCATTCTCTTGATAAGAAGAATATGAAGATTGAACATAAGGTGCAATACTTGCTGGGTGAGGTTGTGTAGCATATTGTGATGAAGGTGCACTGAACCGATATTGTTGCTGATGTGAGGTGGGTCGTTGCGGTAGAATCGAGTATTGGGGAAAGGTTGGTGTCATGTAAGGTGATGGATGATAGGCTTGATGTCCCAAAATATAAGGAGTGTTGTTGTGAGACAAGCTTGGTTGATTCACCATCAAAGCTAATGAATCAGGGTACATACCTCGAGGCGAACGGTGCATGATCACATGTTTCTCATGCTGCTGAAGGAAAGCACAGAGTTGATCCAAATTGCACTTATGCAAATCCCTGGTTAACTTAACATCGGTAATATACTCACCCCATTCAGCTTGAGGTAAAGTATTCAAGAATTTGGTGTTAACCTGGAATGGAGCAATCACGAGATTGTATACATTCAGATCATTCATGAGAGTGGTGAACCTGAAGTAATAATCGTGAAGCGTTTCCCCTGGGTTGTACGTGAATCTATCAAACAGATCATACAACTGACATTCCCTTTCCTGTTTGGTGAGAGACGTACCTTGTAGCAACACCTTTAGACGTTCCCATAAATCCTTTGCCACCGTATACTGACTTAGCATCCGATAGATGTCATGGGGAAGAGCTTGGAGAATGGTTTGAAGAGCTTTTTCGTCTGCATCGGCAACAAGTTGTTGAGCTGGTGTAAGTTCTTCAAATTCTCTTGGTCGAGTCACATTGTTAACCACGATGGTACCATAGTCAAGTGGACCATTTAAAATTGACTTAACCATAAGCCTCCCATAAACCGGTTTTCCCTTAAGGTAAGACATCATCCGGCCTTGCCATGCTTCAAAAACTTCTTTGATGAGCATTGGAGGGCGATTATCCGTTCCCGTAATGACGGAAATATCCGTAAGGGATGTCATCTGAGGCATTACTGAATTCGGATTCATTTCGTCAACTTCAAAGAGACAAAGATTATCGGTTGATCGAGCAGTGAAGTAAAGCTTGTGAATTGTGTTGAGTTTTTGTTGTAAGAAACCAAGATTAAATCCTCTAAAAAATCGTCGAAAAAACAAGTAAAATAACCCTTGATTCGGAACTTTTGGTTGATTCGGAAGTTTGATTCGGAAGATTTTGGCTTGGAAATACCTTGATTCGGAACTTTTGGTTCGGAAGTCTTGATCCGGAACTTTCCCTTGATCCGGAACTTTTCCCTTGATCCGGAACTTTTCCCTTGATCCGGAACTTTCCCTTGAACCGGAACTTTCCTTGATCCGGAACTTTCTCCTTGATCCGGAACTTTCCTTGATCCGGAACTTTTTCCTTGATCCGGAACTTTCCTTGATCCGGAACTTTTGGTTCGGAACTTCCTTGATCCGGAACTTTTGGTTCGGAACTTCTTGATCCGGAACTTTTCGTTCGGAACTTTTGGTTCGGAACTTTTGTTGATCCGGAACTTTTCGTTCGGAACTTTTGGTTCGGAACTTTTGTTGATCCGGAACTTTTTGGTCCGGAAGTTTTTGGTTCGGAACTTTGTCTGGGAAAACAGTAGGTTGTTCGTGATGAACAGTCGATCAAAATATGAAGATTAAACCCAGATTTTTACCAAATAACCCAAAAAGTTTTGTGATTTCAACAATAATAAGTAAAAGCTAATACTTATCTACTAATCCCAATCACAAAAACACCAAAAACTCCAAGAATCAAGATGATCTTCTTAAAGAACACTAATACAATCAAAAACTAAAAAACCACACAAATCATTACCTTAAATCACCCCATAGCTCTTGATACCAAATGTAGAATCTTGATAACCTATGAATCTATGAAGGGGTTGATGATTTCTAGAGAGAGAAACTAGAGAGAGAAAGTGAGAGAAAAACTATGTGTTATTTTATTCAAATGGAAACAAGAAATGTCCAACAACCAACCCCTTTCCAAGGAAGAAAGGGGTATTTATACTTCCAAGTCACTAATGGACTTGGGCCGGCCCATGACAAGCCCATGGACCGGTTCTTACTTAACTAAATAAGTAACTAATAACTATTTGTTAACTACGAGCTATTACAACATAAATAATATTGTGAAATGACCGATACTTCTAATATACGTAAAAACGTATTTCTAACAGGGTAGATATACTAAGTACACTGTCTAGTGGCGTAGGGGTTATGTTTATTTTAACAGCATATGAAGTAGATATAACTGAGTGGGTGGCGCCTGTATCGAGAAGTACGCAAGCAGCATGTCCGTGTATAAACAAAATGCCAGTAATGGTACCTGTGGTCTTATTTGCTTGTTCACGGGTAGTAGTGTAGACACGACCAGTGGTTGGTGGTATCGGTGGTGGTGGAGGTAAAATCTGAGGAATCTGGCCTGAGGTACCAGCAGTATTCCCGCTCTTGCAATCTCTCTTCAGATGGCCCGGCTGGCCACACTGGAAACAACCACTTGTACCACGACGGCACGGTCCCGTGTGTTTCTTTCCACATGTGATGCAAGTGGGATAAGTATACACGGTAGAAGCAGCTCTGGTTTGCTGAGAACCTGATTTACGATGAAAAACACGTGTCACGATTCTGATATCTTAACCTGAAATAAGGCTGTCTGACTAAAATTAAAATTACCAGAATTTGCCGGTCGGGCAACCTGCTGACCCCTGTTGTTTTGGTCACGCCCCTGTCCAGCATCTCTGTTGGAATTTACAAAAATTTAAGATCTGTTTTACACGATAGTTTAATATTTCTGGAGCTTAAAGACTCACATGTAGCTGCCAGATGAGTTGGAGCTGCCGCGGTAATTATCACCGCCGCTCCTCTTATCTGACCGATTACGGTCATATGACTGACCGTGGTTCCTGTAGTTCTGATGCGGAGTAGCCGATTGGGATCGGTCTCCTCCTCTGTGTCTGTAAGATTATAATTGGATAAGTCATAACATATAAGTTGACAAGCAATAATGGGGCTAAATTATTTAAGTCTGTTGGGTGAGATGTACCTCTTCTCCGGAGGCTCTACATTCTCGAGCTCATCCCTCTCGAAAAGCATCTCGACATCTCGAGCTGCATTAGCTACTTGTGACACATTAGTGAATGTGGCACTCATCAGTCTATCTGCAGTCCTAGAGTGAAGAGCCCAGCAAAATTGCTTCGCTTGCTCCTCTACGGTACCCACAGCCTCCCCTAAGAATCCAGCCATCCTGAGGTATCGGTGCATGAACTCTATACTGTTCTCGCCATGATTCTGACGAATAACGTGGAAGTCCCTCTTCATCTTAGCTTGCTCCGCATGCGGGAAAAACTGGTCATAGAACATCGTCTTGAAACGTGCCCAGGTCAATGTAAGCTCCCAAGCATCTCCCCCATTGGACAGTTTCTGAGACCTCCACCAATGCAGAGCAGGACCCTCCAGCTTGTAAACTGCAAGCCTAACTTTGAAAACATCACCACAACCCATAGCTCCAAAAATTTTCTCTATATGGTAGATCCAGTCTTCCGCGTCAGTTGGAGCTACAGTCTGCTCAAACAGTCGGGGTTTCTGCTTGTTAAACAAATCCAGCCAAGCGGGTAAAGTGGCAGGTGGCGGAACAGGAGGGTTGTTATTCTGCTGAGGTCCATTTTGATATTCAGCTCGGATCTCATCACGAATTTGGGGTAAAATGGCCTGTATAGCAGCCTGAACAGCAGCAGCAATGGCAGCTGCGTTAGGGTCATTCTCGGTTTCGCGTCCGGGTAGCATCTGAAATAAAAGAGGATAAGTTGATAAAACTGCCAAAATCTGGGTTAATAAATCGGAATATGCATAGTGTAATTCATGAAGGTATAGTCAATAAAATATGACATGAATACTGGTGAACGCCTAGGGTCAGTTCACAAAATGACAATTACTGAAACATAAATCCGACATGAGTAAGGATGAACGCCTATGGTCAGTTCATCCATACAAAATTTAAACTACAAGGGTGAACGCCTATGGTCAGTTCACCAAAACGAAATGTTCGCTGAAAAGCACATGCGATTAAGTATGGCCAGTCCTGTACCAACCGTCTACTTAATCAAAATTTTGAAAATCCGACTGATAAAATTCATGAGTAGCATGGAAAATAACGACGCCAAAATACAAGAAGTTATTGGTGACTACCCACTAGTCACAGGTCAAGTTTTAGAGCCTACAGGTCGAACCTTGCTCTCTGATACCATAATTGTAACACCCCACTTGGATAAATGGACCGTTACGTGTATTTATGGCGTGTCATCAAAGCATGCAAGGCAATGTATTAAACATTAACTGACCAAACGGAAGTACCGGAATCAAACATCGGTAGTCCAACATAAGCCCAAAATATAAAGATTAAGTACTGAAAGAAAAAGGACGAAAAAGTGTCCAAACAACCAAAGTAAAGTAACGTAATGTGTGCATAAAAATAAAGGAGTCTGGATAGCTCCCATCCAAATGCACGTACTCTCTTAGAAGTCCTAAGATCGTCCCTGTGAAGCTGCCGTTTGGAAACATGAAAGGAAACTACGGCTGAGCATAACGCTCAGTGGACGGATATAGCATGATAAGAATATACAGAAAGTAATGAATTAGAAGACAACAAATGAAACTATAAGACTGATATGAACATGTGGTAGAACTCTGCATAAACTCTGAAAAACCTGATTCATATATACTGATACTGACATATAACTATAAATTCTGAAACATGCATTTACTGTATTTTATTTGCCAGAGCTTATATAGGTCACGTGCTGTAACAACCGTGCATGAATAACTGGAGGGGTGACCTCGTCATGCTGTAGAGGGGTGACCTCTAAATAACTGTGCTGGGTGGAGGGATCAGCTCCAATGTGAAGGATGTAGAGCACACACCACATTCACCCTGATAACTTGTAACACATATAAGCCTAGGATGCATCCATACGCCCCACTAAAAATACTGATAAAATGGCCAAGCTGAGCTGAGTGGGACGATGCAGGATATCACTCTCCTACATGTGAGTCACGACACCGGTGCCTCTAGTGCCGTGGTTACGGTACCTCCGTAACTAGTACATAAACTTGTCGTGCTTGTATATAATGCTCAGGCAATTTATTTAGTTATTAATATGATTACTGAAAAACTTAAACATATACTGGGGAAAAACATTTGGCTGAAGACGGAAAATCCTAATCATGCATAGAAAGGAAGTCCTTACTGAAAGGACGGAAAATCCGTACCTCGTGTCCAGTAACTGACTGAATGGAAGACTGAACGAATACTACTCGGGCTTCACGCGTGCTATATGAATAAAGGACGCGAATAAGTTAACTGATATTCGTTTATGGAATTTTACTGATCTTATTGGCTTCGTATTTATTCATTTTATTTTGATTCTGAAATTCTGTACGTATACCAACTGATAAATCGGGACTTGTAATAATTTATTTTAATGTATTATTTTCTACTATTAATTATGGTACAACGTATTTCTGACGCTATAGTATTGCTATATTAAGAACCCCGCTAAAATAGAAAGTTTCTTAATTTAGAAAGTTCTCAAATAATTTACTTCATTTCCTAAAAAATATACCCTTTTTAAATATTAAAGAACTATTTTAATTTAATACACTTAAAATATATTTTAAATATTTATAAAACAATTTAATATAAAAAGGTATAATATAAGAATATTTATTTTATTATTTATAATAACGTCCCGAGCTTACCGAGCCCATCTCGGTCGCACTAAACAAATCAACATATAATATAAAATCTGTCAACAAGAATTAGTGACAGAATTATGTGTCACTAATACTGTCGCTAAAACTATCCCTTTTAAAAACTGCATATATATAACAGTTTTGCGACAGAAAACTGTCGCTAAAACTGTCGCTAAAATTATTCAACATAACCATTTTAAAGTCCCATTTTTTCCCACTGGTTTTACATGTAGTTCCCACTGTTGGGCTACGTTTCCCACTGTTTACATAAACCAAACGCACCCTTATTTTATACGCAGCCCCCAAACGCACCCCTTTGGTCGAATCTGGCCCTAGCCGCCCCTGTGTGGGTCACGGCTGGGCCAAGCTAGAGTCACCGAGACTTGGTGGTATCGGTTCACATGAACCAACACACCCGACCATCCTAAGCTAAACAAACGCCCCTTTCCTTAGGTCTTTTGACCCTCGGTCCAACAGTAGGCTACACCGAGACCCACTGTGGTCTCGGTTTGATCATCATCCCAAAACCCGACACCCCTAAACACAGGTTTATGTGTTGGTTTCGATTGTATAAAAGAAAACATTATCTCTTTGATTTATCAAATCTAATTCGTGATTATATAAATTGATATACGAAAAAAAAGATAAATACCGTAATAGTTTGATAACCGGAAGGTACGTACAAGGATTTCTAGATCAAACACGACCGGACCTCCTTTTTTTTTTCTTCTACTACCGGTGGCTACCAAGAGGTTAGGGAAAACCCTAAATTTTTTTTTGTTCGACTGATTATGGGAAAAGGAGGGTTCCCGTTTGTTTTATTGTAACCAAAATGGGCTAAAGCCCATAATCCCTTTTTTTTAATAAAAAACCGGCCCCCTCTCTTTCCTTTTATTTATTATTATTTTTTTTTAAAAAAAACTTGTATATAATACTACTTGTATATAATTTCTTGCGTTTGTTTTTGTCAATAATTTCTTCGTAAATAGCTTAAGTAAATAAACCGCGTATTTACATTTCTCGATTTAAATACGGGTTTTACACATTCTCTGCCACCTCGTACCAGCACTAATGCACTAGATCCCATCAGAAATTCGCAGTTAAGCGTGCTTGGGCGAGAGTAGTACTAGCCTGGGTGACCCGCTGGGAAGTCCAACACTAAAAAATTCATAGAAAATATACCGTGAGGAGTTACGACGCGAGGTCGGGACCGTTGGCTTCGTAATTTTGTGCTCTTCAATGTGGTTTATTAGTGAATGACTTTGGAGATTGGAGAACATGGTCCTTGTTGTAAAATCTTCATCAAATCTTCATCTTTAGCCCTCCAATCTTCATTCTTTTGGCACTATTTGGTCCTTTGACTTTATCTTTGGCTTTTTCTTCGACAAATGACCGTGAAATCCCGTGTTTTCTTTCCGTCTGATCTTTTGTACCTATTTCACAACAAAAACACAAACCAGGCATAACTCCGACATTTACGATATTAATTACACGTTTTGGTCTCGTTTTTCATTGTTTTAAGTGGTAAAAGGATAAGTGTTTACACACTTATTAAATCCCCTACACTTAACTATTGCAATGTCCCCATGCAATGCAGAATTTTAAAGCACGATTTTACATTTTTTTTATCATAATTAACCCACCTTGGCCTTTATTACGATATACTTCTACTACTGCTATAAAAGAAATTTAAAACGATGAAAAGATAAAGGATATAACAATTTCATTCAATTTATTAACTTTGAAATTGTTTGATGGAAGAAACATATAAAGAAATCTAAGACTTAAATTAGGACTTTTGGTGTCATGAATATTTATCACCCTCAAGTTTCACGTTTCCCATACCAAGCGTAAAAATGAGATCATTGTAATTATAAGTTAGTAAAGCTAACACTTACTCATGTGGTTAAATTATTCACTTAGACCCCCTTATTCCTACGGTGTATCTCTTGTATTTTATTTTTGTCTTGAATGATCACGAGGATGCATTTTTGACTTATTCCGATAATTTATTAACGCTGAAAATAAAGTAGGACAATTTAATCAATAGTTAGCTAAAGGACAAAATATTTTAAAACGGATTCTCGAAACCTCATAAAGTTCATATCTTGGCATAAATCGTTTCACGATTTGAGACCTTTATCGGACCGATATTTGGCATTGACTTCAAACTTCAAATCTTGAAAGACGTTCTTGAAATTATGGTCTTCTCTTCATTTTGGTATACATCTTCAATAGGAGTGAGAGATGCTTCAAATGTTGACCACAACTTCTTCATTTATCCTCTTCTTTATTTAGGATTTTGATATACAACGATCCGCCTCCTTTTCGGACTTGGATCTATTTATCCTCATATCTTGTTAGGGTCTTTTCGGATAGACTTCTCCATGATCTTTAGGGGAGTAATTGCTTCCCTCGTCGTGTGTCTTGATCCTTCATATTGATTTGGATTAATGATCTTCACATCATCTTTGATCTTTAGCAAAAAAGTGAATCCTCATGCCTTGTGAGGGCCTTTTTGGACTCGGATATCCTCATGCCTTGTTAGGGCCTTTTTGGATACGCCAATCTTCGCGTCCCGCTTCATTAAGTTATGCCTTAGCTATGAACTCTAATTAATCCCGAGTAACTTATAAACGTTTTTGGGCTAGAAACTAAGTAACTTTTCAAATTGTACGACCTTATTTATTGCAAATATTTATTTAAAAGTTGGGAGAAAAAGCTTATAATTAACTCACATAAGTTTATGAAAGAATACAAAACTTATAATTGACTCTATCATTTCTCGTTCTTCACAATTTAAAATCTCGAGGAATGAGACTCGTGGATGCTTAGCTTAATAAACCAATTAAGGTCCATATTGTTAAGGATACTAGCTAGAGTAAACTTGGATAAGTAAACTCGGGTTGAGTCAAAATATTCACGACGGGCCTAATATATCAAAGACGTCTAAACTTGTTAAAACCATTTTATTTATTTATATTTTTTCTCTCTATATTTTTGACTTTATTATCGAATATATACATATGATGGTGATGACAAAAGGAAAGTAGATAAAAGAAAATAATTGAAAAATACTACTAGGCAAAATAGATCAAAATTTTTGAAAAGCGTCGAAAAAATAATTTTTTTTGTTAAAATGAGGACATATTCATGGAAAAGCCCACTTATTACTTCGATAGGAGTCTCCCCTATACTTAATATAAACATTTTCCTCAATATTTAAGCATGTGGAAGTAAACTCCCCTACACCTAGGACATTGTGCACTTTGTTTAAATCTTGCTAAGGAAGAGACAACTAAAGTTATTACATTTATTCAACTTATTTATATACAAAATTGAATCACAATAGCAAAAACGAATCAAAGAAACCAGGTACATGGGATCACGGGTCGTGTCAAAAGCACCAAAAGTGGATCATTAAAGCAATATCCTTGCACAACATCACAAAACACAACCTACTTGGCTCCCCCTACACTTATTGGTGGAAATGGGTGAAGGTGAAAAAGGGTGGAAAGGATGGAAAAGGTAAAAATCTAACCTAGTTTTATGATGCTTGATTTATTTATCACGAGTCTCTTGCTCGACTCGATTTCTCGAATATCCTCGTTTAAAATGGGAAAATCATGGAAAAACCGAGATTTCCAAGGGAGGAAAATCTCTCCATGATAAGCACACTCACATAAGGAATACCCCAAGAAAAATCCACCCGGGTCAAACACATAATTTCCATCACGAAAGGAAATAAACCCCATGGTGGTAAAATCACACAAGTATAAGTTGAGTGGGGTATCCTTAGGCAACGATCTTTTAAAGGAAAGGGTGGTATGGTGATAGTAGAAGGTGTGGTAAGGTGAAAGTGTAGCTCTGAATATTCCTAAAGTGTTTCCTTTTATTTCATCGAATGGATACTGAGATGGCTCAAAAACTTTGATACCGGGATCGAACACCTTTTCCTTTCGGGGAAAAAAAGAAAGACTCTCAGCGGAACTTGAAGAAGATCCGGTCATATACCTCACAATCTCATCCGAAGAAGGTGGAAAAAGAGGTGTCAAAACATAAGTGCTCCGAATGTTGGTGTCGTCCGGTTTCTGTTCCTTTGAAACGGGTTTCTTAAAGTCCGAAGGAGGGTAAAGGCCATAATCAAAATCCCAAGTGGGAGAATCATGATCATTTGGGAAGTAAGTATTGAGAAAAGTGTCGAAATCTTCCTCAAAAGAGTAATCCTCTAAAGTAGTATCAAACGTGGTGGAGGATCCTCATCAAAAAGAGACTCAAGAAAGGGAGGATCACTCATAGAGATAAAAGGATCATTAGGGTCACTAGGTGTCTCTTCAAATCCCAAAGAAATGAGATCACTTAAAGAAGTGTCGTCATCATAGTCGTCGTAAAGTGGGGTATCAACGAGTGGAGGCTTGATGAGACTGCTTTTATACATAGTCTCATCTTCCAAATAGGGCTTAAAATGCATTAAATATCATCAAAACACCCAAATATATGCTTGTGTTTGTTGCTTGTGTATTTTAGGTACGGATATTGAGAAAATAGTAAAAGATCACAAGAATCATGCAAAAACGAACACGGGAAACGAAGCCGCAAGATCAACCCTTGAAGATTTGAAGAATTATGAAGAAGGGTCCTCCAATTATGAAGAATTGACACTTTATACCCTTGTATCCTCATAATTACAAGTTTGGTCCCTAAAGTTTGTAAAAATTACAAAAAGGACCCTTAACTTTGAAGATTTGGCAAGTTTAGCCCCTCAACAAAGCTAAATTGTCAACCAATATCATCCACAAAGTCAAATACATCATGAAGTCCTTCAAAGTACAAGAAATGACAAGTTTGGTCCTTTGAAAATTCCAAAATTACACAAAGGACCCTCAACTTTCAACAATTGGCAAAAATGGTCCCTCAATCATCAAGACTTGGCAATTTTAGTCCTCCAAAATTTCAATCAAACAAGTCAAGACCATTGTCTATGAAGAAAATGCCAAAACAGCCCTTCAAGAATCAACAAATGGCAAGAAATACCCCTGAAATTACTTTACAAAACTTTTTGGGGCAAAAGTGTGAAAATCAAAACTTCAAATACAAAGGAAAACGAGTTTGGCCAGTTTTGTTTACAAGTGACAAGGAAGAAGGAAACAAGGGACTAATTTGGGCAGACAAGAGAAGATACCTAGTCCACTCACACCTTGCCACGTGCCCCACTTACTTCCCTCCACCAATGAAACTCCACCTTTTGTCCACCTCAGCTATCCACTTAAACCTGTTATAACTAATCTTGGATTAGTTTAATATTTTGGCGCTTAACATCTTTTTAAAACCCAAACCAGATTAAAACGTGTTACTATTACTCAAGAACACAAATTGGGGATTATTGACTAAGCAAGAATTAAGCAGCCATCACCTCCAAATTTAAGATTAAGTGGATACTTAACACAACCCAACCTTAAAAATGGACACCTCATCACCCCATTTGTCTCCTTGTGTCTCCCCTACTCCACACCCATGCATACTGCCAAAAAGATGGCCACAATCCAACGTCCCACATTCAAGCTTACATTTTAAGCTTTGTTTGAGCCCTTTGATCACATTCTCATGACAGCTATCACCACAAAACGCCAATTCAAGTCACATGAAGCCAAGATTTTCAAGAACCTACAAGGGCAATTTTGGGACTTCACAACTAGGGTTTATGTATTTTTCAGCTTTCCTTAGTCACTTGTAAGGCTATATAAAGCCACTTAGGCCTTCACATTTCAGTTTGCTTTTGATTTTTCCTTGGTTCAAGTTTCTGTAAATCCTATTTCTAAGTTAATGAAATTGAGTTTGAAATCTTGAAGAAAAGTCATTGGCCAATCTTGTTTACTGCTTTCATTTGTTATATGCTTGTTAGTTCTTAAAGTTCAAAACCTGTTTTTCAAAGAGGAGTGTGCAAAAGTTTGCATATTTCCTCATTTTCTTGATATTTTGCTAAGTCTTGTTCCAATCTTGGAATTCTTGGGCTATAGGGCTGATCATAGCATCCTAACTGAGTTGGTTAAGGTGTGGTGAGGCTTATAACTTGGGGATAATCAAGTGTGGGGTAACAAGTTTGCATTAATCAAGTTTTTCAAAGTTTCTGATTTTTATGATATTGTGCTTAACCCTTGTTCAATCTTAGCAGGCTTATTGTGGAAGCTTGTGCTTGTTCTTGCTAGCACATAAGCTCAAAATTCGTGGGTGTGGATGTACATCCATGAGGTTTGCATACCTAATCTCCAAATCTGCTTAAATTGTGATTTTTGGTGATATTTGTATGAAACTGTTGTTCTTGTGAATTTTGTGGCTTGTTCTTGCTTGAATCTGTTTATTATACTTGTTTGACTGTTAATTGATGCTTGGTTGGCCTGAAATCTTATTGTGCTTTTGAAAATTTTGATTTGAAAAAGTTAAAGGGGTGTTTGGGTCTACTGGTTTTTGCTTGTAACTTGTTATTGTGTTAAGGGAAGGTGTTGTTTATGCTTTGTATCTGCTATATCTTTGTTTGAGAGTGTTTTGCTGCAAGTTTTTGGGTTTGAACACTTGAATTAATCAATCTGCTATATAGACATTGTTTCTGCTTGTTTTGACCTAGGATTTTGGGAACACTTAGTGTGTATGCATACTTAGGGATAAAAGTGGTTTAAACAAAGTTAACATAACCTGTTTGAAAGATTTGAGGTGTTGAAATTGGCTTGTGTGTCAAATACATCAGCAAAAGTAGAAAACTGCATGTGTTAGTGTTCATAAGTAACTTTCATTGCTTGAATCTTGCTTAATTCTTTGAACCAGTGCATGAAACCTGTTTAGACTTGCTTATTGGAGTTTATTATAGCTTGTGTGTGCATTTGGTTGAATTTGGCTGGCTGATTTGTGCTAAAACTGCTGATAAGTGCTAAACTGCTTATTGTTCATGTCTGTGCAATTTCTGATGAATGATTGATTAAACTGTATCAATTGGGTGTTAGTGATTGTGTTATTTTGATTGTGATTGACTCCTTTTGATCCAAAGATCATTTGGGTGCCTTTGTGAAATCTGAATCCAAGAAAAAGTCACTAAAGACAAAAAGTCAAAATATTCAAGCAGTGGAAAAAGTTTCCACTGCTCAACATCCAAAACTAGCCCCTGCTAGTGCAATTTTGTCATCAGCTTATCAATAAGCTATTCTAGCTTATTTTGATTTGCAACAACTTATTTTTTGTAATAGATCTTCATTATTTGACCCATTTAAGTGAACTGGAGCTTATGAGACTTTGACTTTGACTTTTTACTAGAAAACCAACTTGTTTGACTTTTAACATAAGTGCTTATTTGATTTTCCAGCTTATTGAGAGTGCTTATTGAGTAGGTTTTTGATTATTAAGCTTAGTTTTGTCATAAGAAACATTTTGCAACTTGAATCAGCTTCTGAGGTGGTCTAGATCATAAAAACGACTATTTTGTCGTTTTGTGAATAAGTTTGTGACTTGTTTCTGGCTTATTAAGTGGGCTTATTTGAAAATTCTTTTTGCAGAAGTCTTTGTTAGGTCAAAAGAAGGTTGTGTGTTAAATTTTAGCTTATGGCATCAGCTTATAGCTTAATGGGCCAAAAAGCCCATTAAGAATAAGCTGCTTATTATAAGTTGGCTTATTTCACATTTTCAGCTTTTGGGCCTTTGGAAAAAGTTGTTTAAAATCAAATTTTGAGTCAACCTGTGCTTTTTGGGCTTATTTTGAACACTTTTTCTTATTGGGCCTTAATTAAGCCCAATAAGGGACTGTTTTGGGTTTGGCCCATTTTCTAGGCCCAATAGGGGTATTTAGGTAATTTCACTTTCATTTCTGAGTTATTTAGGTTAAATTAAGCTAGTCTGCAAGTTTTTAGATTTTTTTATAATTTTTGGATTTTTAATATTATTTTAATATTATTTTAATATTATTTTATTATTAAAATTTAAAAGTCTGATTTTCTAGGTTTTTATATTTTTCCTAGGATCTAAACACTTAATTAGGATTTTTGCAACTTTCCAAATATTTTTTAGGTCTTTTAATTATTTTTTATAATTAATTTAAGATTTAATAGATTTTAGGAGTTTTTAATTGTTTAAAAATAGTTTTAATTGGTTTTAAAATTTTGAAGAATAGTTTTTAGCTTAATTAGAGTATTTTTGAGGTTTACAAACTTTAAAATCTTGTTTAGGGCTTTTTAATAATAAATTTTGATTTTTAGGGCTTTAATTAGCATTAAAAAGTCATTATCTAATTAATTAAAAGGTTTTTGCAAGTTTTGATTTTTTGTAAACTCTTAGAATATTATTAGGGATTTTTGGTGATTTTTAGAAATTTTTAGGTTTAAATTTTAATTTTGGTGGTTTTTACGACTTTACGTGTACGCCTTTTTAAGACTTAGTTTAATCCGTTTTCATAACCGTCATTCTCTTCTAATCCCCTTTCTATTCTTCTTTTTCAAATATAATCACAAATTAATCCATATCATTACACACATAACACACTAGCCTCCTTGAGAACGAACTTACTTAGGGTCATTCACACACGGTTTTCCTAAAGCGTCGTGCACGCTTGCCCTATTTTTACGCTCTTTTTCCTAAAAGACGTAATTTTACAACCCATCCTTTTGGCGCCGCTGCCGGGGAGGCGTGTTGTGTTTTGATTTGGAATTGTTGTTTTTATACTAACCATAATTAGTATTTGTATTAGTAGCACTCTACTAATACGTATTATCGTTTTTCGGTTTTTGTGTGAATATTATTAATATATTGTATACGTAGAACAATAAATTCACAAGTACTCCAAATACGTGAGAAATCACAACCTTGACTTGGGAGGTCATTACCCAATCATTGTATTCGAATCTCAAACCAAAGAAAAAGGCAAAAATAGATAAATACTTTCGTGAAGCTTAATCTTGAAAATACAAACTATAAGGTGGGTATAAGGCGGATATTATAAAATATATCCTAAGGAAAAAGGCTCTTAAGTGCTTCGCGCCGCCTCGTTTTCCCGCTTGCTTGTGAGTATTTGATTGTGAGAGTGAATCGAGGGTTTTGCCGCCCAAAGTATTACTAAGTATCATATATATTTTCTTGGTTTCCATTGATTAAACCCTCTTGAACGATTTGGTGTTCCACCATCGTTCTAAAGTCATCGAAGGCGTTCACTTCACGTGATCGTTTTCATTCCTTGAGGCTTCTTTAATCAAGAGATTTGATTAAGGAGGAGATTTGTAGATTTTTGTCTACTTAATACATTTCACCAAACTCCAAAAAGGTTAATACAATCAAAAACCACAAAAAAAAATTGAAAAATACAAAACACCAAAAAGAATCTTCTTTGCTCGTCCCTTCATTGTACGTGACGTTTATGCTAACTCGAAATCAAGCAAGACGTGCACGTAAACGAAAGAACAAAACTCCCACTCCCAACAATTCTAGTGAGGAGTCTCCTATTGACGAACCCATTGTAAGAGAAGCACCAACCATGGCGAATCGAACTATGATGGAGTTACTTCAAGCACCCACCGAGGGTTATGGAGAGGCTATTGTGATTCCCGCAATCCTTGCGGAGAATTTCGAGGTTAAGACGGGTTTGTTGTCCATGATTCAAAACAACAAATTCCGTGGTGATGAGAAGGACAATCCACACAACCATATCCGCCAATTCAATCGTCTTACCGCTACTTGCAAGTTTAAGGATGTCTCTAACGACTCGATTAAGATGATGCTTTTTCCGTATTCCTTAGCGGGGCCCGCAAAAATTTGGTTAGAGAAAGAGCCACCCAATTCTATATTGACGTGGAAGGATCTCGTGTCTAAGTTTGTGAACCAATTTTTTCCGCCCTCTAAGACTACGCACTTGAAAAACGAGATTTCAAAGTTTTCACAAGAATTTAATGAAAGTTTTTCAACGGCTTGGAATAGGTTTAAGGAAATGTTACATGAATGTCCTCATCACGGTTTTTCCGATTTGCATCAAATTGACACGTTTTGCAATGGACTTAATGATCATGAAAGGGATTATTTGAATGCCGCCGCGGGTGGTAATTTTTTGTGTAAAACGGTTGAGGAAGCTTTGGTGATAATTGAAAATAGATCTAAGGTGTATAGTCCTCGTAGCACGTCTAGTGTTCGTAAGGCTTCGTCTTCGGCTTCACCTTATTTGTCTAATACCATCGATGCTTGCCAAATTGAGGCAAACTTGGAAAACAAGATTTTTGATAAGTTGAAAGGACTTTTGATTGAGTTTAAAGTTGGTGAACCAAGTGCTCCCGCTACGGCTAAAGCGGTTGAGGTTTCTTGCATGTATTGTGGTGGAGGTCATGATTTCTCCGAGTGCATTACCAACGGTGGTAACACTTCGAGTGCCTTTGCGGCCACGGGAAATTACAACCAAAACGGTCAAGTTTCCCGCTCTAATCAAATGACTCCACCGGTTTTTGGTTCAAATCAAAATGCTAACAACTATCGCAACAATCAAGTTGGTTTTAAGAACAATTACAACAAGGGAAACTATGGGAATCAAGGGGCTAATAATCAAGTTTCAAACAAAAATGATTTTCAAAATAACAACAAAAGTTTGCAAACATTGAAAGATCTTCCAAGTGAGTTTGTTGAATATGCTAGTGGGAATGATGCTAGGTTTGACAACATTCAAAGAGAAATCATTAGCCTAAGATCCGAGTTTAAAAACGACTTGAAGAAAGAGTTGAAAAATGAGTTAGCTAATGAACTTAAAATCCACACCAACAAGATGGAAGGAAATGTCACTAGGTTGCAACAAAACCAACAAAAGATGGAACAAGGGCAACATGAGATTAAACAAGAGATGCTTAAGGCCGAGAAAAGACAAACCGAAGCCGTATTGAGGCAATCTAATTTTGAAGATAAAATCTCGTCTATGTTTGAGGCAATAATGTGTAAACCGTCGTCAAGTGGTCTTCCTAGCAACACCATATCCAACCCTAAGGGTGAGATGAAAGTGATTACCACACGTAGTGGTAAGACACTTAAGGAGCCGATTCCTCAACCAATTGCTCCTACGGAGGAAGCAATTGAGGAAGAACCCGAGGTGGTGGTCCAAAAGGAGCATGTCCCAATCCCACGAAGTACCACTCATACCACACCTACGGTTGACCCATTACCATCATTGGAACCCGAGATTCCAAAGGCTATGCCTACTATGCCTCAACCCACACCACCCTTGCCCTATCCATCGAGACTTAGGAAGGAGAAACGTCAAGAGCGCGACAATTACCAATTTGAGCTTTTTATGAAAATGTTTCGTGATTTGCACCTTAATGTGAGTTTCGCCGATGCTTTGGTCATGATGCCTCGATTTGCCGCTAACTTTAAGAGTATGTTGAACAACAAGGAGAAATTGCACCAATTGTCTAGTTGTTCGTCGGTTTATCTTAATCGCATACCTCAAAAAGTCGGTGATCCCGGTAAATTTTTGATCCCTTGTGCAATCCAAGATATGGAAGAATGCTTCGCCTTGGCCGATCTTGGTGCTAGCATTAACTTGATGCCACTTGCAATCTTCAAGTCGCTCAATCTTCCTAATCTTACTCCTTCACTAATGTCTATCGAGTTGGCCGACCATTCCACGATTCCCGCATGTGGTTTGGCGGAAGACGTTTTTGTGAAAGTGGGGAAGTTCTACTATCCCGTAGACTTCATTGTTGTTGATATCCCCACGGATCCTCAAGTTCCTCTCATTCTAGGTCGTTCGTTTTTAGATACGTCTATGGCTTTGATTGATGTGCATGCTAGAAAGATCACCTTACGTTTCAACGACGAGGAACTTTTTATAAACGCAACTCAAAACTCTCAAATTTCTCATGTTTATTCCGTTGCAACCATAAACCTCGTTAATATGATTGACGTGGTTTGCGAGGAATTTTCACAAGAAGTTCTAGGTTTTGGTGATGAAGAAACTAGTGGCAATCCCACTATGTTGGATCCAATTCTTGATAACTCGACACCAACCTTCACTCCTTTTGAAGGTGGTGGTTTTACGTTAGAAGAATGCAATGTTCCACGTACTTGTGACGAAGACCTCGACAACGATGAGGACTTCTCGATTATCAAGGATTTTCTCAACGATTTCCCATTTCCTCCGCCCGAGGAGGTTATGAGTATCGAGCCTAAATCTTCACTTGAGGAACCACCTATCCTTGAGTTGAAAGATTTACCTCCTTACCTCGAATATGTCTATTTGGAGGAGGACGACAAGTTGCAGGTTATTATTGCGAAAGACCTTTCAAATGATGAAAAAACCGCACTTGTCAATGTTCTTAAGGACCACAAAGGGGCGATTGCGTGGAAGTTATCCGACATTAAGGGAATCGATCCCAAGTTTTGTACCCACAAAATCTTAATGGAGCAGGATTTCAAGCCCACAATCCAAAGTCAAAGGAGGGTGAACCCCAAAATTCACGACGTCATAAAAAAGGAGGTCCTTAAACTCCTTGACGCGGGAATGATTTACCCTATTTCCGATAGCCCTTGGGTGAGTCCTATTCATTGTGTCCCTAAAAAGGGAGGGATGACCGTTGTGCCAAACGATGCCAAAGAGTTGATTCCCACTAGACTCGTGACCGGATGGAGAGTGTGCATTGACTATCGAAAGTTAAATGAAGCCACTCGAAAAGACCATTTTCCCTTGCCCTTCATGGACCAAATGTTGGAGCGTCTTGCGGGAAACGATTTCTATTGCTTTTTAGATGGTTTTTCCGGTTACTTCCAAATTCCCATCGATCCTCGTGATCAAGAAAAAACTACGTTTACGTGTCCATATGGAACGTTTGCCTATCGTAGAATGCCATTCGGACTTTGCAATGCACCGGGAACTTTTCAACGATGCATGATGGCTATTTTTCATGATATGATCGAGAAGACGATGGAAGTCTTCATGGATGACTTTTCCGTGTTTGGTGATTCTTTCACTTCGTGTTTGTCGAACCTAGAGAGAATGTTGAGACGTTGTGAGGAAACCAACCTTGTGCTCAATTGGGAAAAGTGTCATTTTATGGTTAAGAGTGGAATCGTCTTAGGGCACAAGGTCTCGAAGGCGGGGATTGAGGTAGATCAAGCTAAGGTAGACGTCATCGCCAAATTACCTCATCCCAAAACCGTCAAGGGAGTTAGGAGTTTCCTAGGCCACGCGGGCTTTTATCGTCGATTCATCAAGGATTTTTCAAAGATTTCTCGACCCATTACACATCTTCTTGAAAAAGAGGCACGTTTTGTCTTTGACGAAGATTGTGTACGAGCCTTTGAGATCCTTAAGAGGAAACTTACCGAAGCTCCCATTCTTGTTGCTCCCAATTGGAACCTCCCCTTCGAACTAATGTGTGATGCTAGTGATTACGCTATTGGGGCCGTTTTGGGGCAACGTCATGATAAGCACTTCTTGCCTATTCACTATGCTAGCAAGAAGATGACCGAGGCTCAACTTAAATACACTACAACGGAAAAGGAGTTCCTTGCCGTGGTGTATGCATTTGAGAAATTCCGACCTTATCTCGTCTTGACGAAATGCATAGTGTATACGAACCATTCGGCTATTAAGTATCTCATGGCAAAGCAAGATGCTAAGCCGAGATTACTTCGTTGGATTCTCCTCCTTCAAGAATTTGATCACACCATTGTTGACAAAAAAGGAGCCGAGAATCTAGCGGCCGATCATCTCTCTCGTTTGGAAGATCCTCACCAAAGTGTTTACGAGCCCAAGGAAATCACCGAAACATTTCCGCTCGAGACACTTGGTGTAGTGAATTCTAAGCTTGATCCTTCCACCCCATGGTTTGCGGATTTTGCAAATTACCATGCGGGTAACTTCATCGTTTAGGGTATGACGACTCAAGAAAAACGAAAATTCTTTCGTGACGTCAAGTTCTACTTTTGGAACGACCCTTACTTGTTTCAAACTTGTGCGGATCAAATCATCCGACGTTGTGTATTTGGCACCGAAGCTTCTAACATCCTTAGAGCTTGCCATGAGGGACCCACGGGTGGTCACCACGGTGCTAATCTCACGGCTAAGAAGGTGTTTGATGTCGGCTTCTTTTGGCCTACTATTTACCGAGATGCAAAAATTCTTGTGAAGTCTTGTGATGCATGCCAACGACAAGGAAAAGCCTCACAAAAAGATGAAATGCCACAAAATATCATTCAAGTATGTGAGATTTTTGACGTTTGGGGTATAGACTTTATGGGGCCGTTCCCATCATCTCGTGGTCATAAGTACATTCTCGTTGCGGTTGACTACCTATCTAAGTGGGTGGAGGCGAAGGCCTTGCCCACTAATGATGCTCGTGTGGTAGTTAAGTTCTTGAAAAGCTTGTTTGCTCGGTTTGGAACCCCTCGTGCGATCATAAGCGATCGTGGAACCCATTTTTGTAATGACCAATTCGAAAGAGTCTTAAGGAAATATGGGGTTACACATCGTCTTTCTACGGCTTATCACCCACAAACAAGTGGGCAAGTCGAGGTTTCAAACCGAGCTTTGAAGAGGATCTTGGAGAGATCCGTAGGGGAAAACCGACAATCTTGGTCGGATAAGTTAGACGATGCTTTATGGGCCTTTAGGACCGCTCATAAGACGCCCATTTGGTGCACTCCCTATAAGCTTGTGTATGGAAAGAATTGTCATTTGCCTATCGAGTTAGAACACAAGGCTTATTGGGCCCTAAAGCATTGTAATGATGATATGGAGACCGCGGGAAAACACCGGAAAATGCAATTAAATGAATTGGATGAATTGAGGGATATTGCTTATAAAAATTCATTGATTTATAAAGAGAAAACTAAAAAGTTGCATGATTCAAAAATTAAAAACCGGGTTTTTAACATTGGGGATCAAGTTTTGCTTTTTAATTCTAGATTGAAAATCTTTTCCGGTAAGTTGAAATCCCGTTGGTCCGGTCCATTCACCGTGACTCAAGTGTTTCCTTATGGGACCATCGAGCTAGCTCAAGATGATGGTCCTAACTTCAAGGTGAATGGACATAGGTTGAAGCACTACTTTGGTGGGGAAGTTCCATCCTTGAACTACCTCGACCAAGTCACCTTCCCCAATGATAATTAGTATTGAGGGGATCGAGTCGAGCTCATGACTCGGTAATCAAAAACGAGGTGCCTCGTGGGGGAGTCCCATGCTTATCCTATGTACATATTATCGCTTTCTAATGTAGCTTACGTGTGGGGATTCGTGCCCTTCCAACCTTTGTTCCGTGGTTGTTTGTGATATGTGGTTTTTAGATCATGATCTTCACGATTGGAGCCTCTCGTGTTCGTTTTATGGGAGCACTCGATCGTTTGCTTTGGAGACATTTCTCAATATCCATGATATATCCTTTTGATGTTCTAACCTTAGGTTTATAGCACACTTCATAAACGGCTATTACTTATTGGTTACACCCTTTCCATGCTAGATTAGGCATTCGACTAAGTCTCTAGTAAAGGGGTGTTTGTACCCCTAGACTCGAAACATTGAGGACAATGTTTAACTTTAGTATGGGGGGGTGAATAGATACTTGCCTTGCCAAACCTTCACGCTTTCCAAAGTTTATCTTTTTGTTATCATTTTTGTTGCAAAATAAGGCTAAAAATGGCCAAATTTTAAATTTTTCTCATGTTTTATAAGTGTTTGAAGACACGAATGTAGGTTTTCCGATGGCGAGAATAAGAGTAATTTTTGACTCGACCGTGCGTGTTGAGCACTTAGCGTTGATTTCTTAACCACACATTAGGCTAAGTCTCTTAAATGAGGACGAGAAATGATAGAGTTAATTATAAGTTACTATGCTAAACGTAGGGTACTCATATTCTTTCAAAAACTCATGTGTTCTCGTTATTTGCTTATTCTCCCTTCGCATGTAAATATTTTTTGCTTAATAAATATTGACTTAGCGGTTTAGTTAGGATTGTTGGGTTTCTAGTCTTTTCTAGTAGCTTCCGTGTAATTAAATTAGGAAGACATTAAGGTGTCGCCAGCGTCATGGTTTTGAAGTATTGGCACCCTAATAATCGAAAGCTTCACCCAATAATAAGATTTCAAGTACTCACCTAAATCTAGCAAACAATTTGAAGCCCCACAAGGCCGAAAAATCTATGCAAAACTGAAAGTGAATCAAGCCTTAATCTTCGAAGCTTTAAAGATCCAAAATTCGCTTTAGCGTGAGGATATACGTCTTTGGCTAATAAAACCACCGATGAGGCGGATAATAAAAGGCAAGGCAAGACCGAAGTCATAATAAAAGCTTCATGGCGAAGTTGAATAAAAGATGGAGGTAAACCAAAGATAATAAGGCCCTTCCGTTAGGGGGCGTATAAAAGTCTTGGTAATAAGTCTCATGTTCAAAACCGTTATAAAACCTTGTTTATCGATTCTTCTTGTCAACTTAATTTTTTAACATCGTTGTCTATTAGGAGGGGTTATTGATTTGATGGTCTTAGTTACACCGTTAGGACTCTATTTTTAGACCTAAATCTCTATTATCGCATAAGTCAAACAATGTATCCTTGTGAAACATTCAAGACATCATAAAATATAAGAGATACAACTTAGGAATAATGGGAGGATAAGTACGTGATTAGGGCATATGAGTAGTGTTAGCATTACTAACTTATAATGACAATGATCTCGTTGCACGCTTAGCATGGAATTGGGGTGAAAATCGAGGACGATGAAATTATTTCTAACGAAGCATTCACGTGTTCTTGTTCTATGAACCTAAACGTCCCATTTTGCGATGAAAATCATACATTATGTCTAAAACACAAGTAGTAGTAATAGTAGTAGTGTAGCTAGTTTATCGTTCAATAAAGTGAATAAAATGAATTTTGGAGATGCTTTGATACTTTATTCGAGCATTGCGTGAGGGCACGGCAATGGTTTAGTATGGGGGAGTGATGAGACTGCTTTTATACATAGTCTCATCTTCCAAATAGGGCTTAAAATGCATTAAATATCATCAAAACACCCAAATATATGCTTGTGTTTGTTGCTTGTGTATTTTAGGTACGGATATTGAGAAAATGGTAAAAGATCACAAGAATCATGCAAAAACGAACACGGGAAACGAAGCCGCACAATGAACCAAGCCCTAATGAAGACTTTCCCAAGATCAACCCTTGAAGATTTGAAGAATTATGAAGAAGGGTCCTCCAATTATGAAGAATTGACACTTTATACCCTTGTATCCTCATAATTACAAGTTTGGTCCCTAAAGTTTGTAAAAATTACAAAAAGGACCCTTAACTTTGAAGATTTGGGAAGTTTAGCCCCTCAACAAAGCTAAATTGTCAACCAATATCATCCACAAAGTCAAATACATCATGAAGTCCTTCAAAGTACAAGAAATGACAAGTTTGGTCCTTTGAAAATTCCAAAATTACACAAAGGACCCTCAACTTTCAACAATTGGCAAAAATGGTCCCTCAATCATCAAGACTTGGCAATTTCAGTCCTCCAAAATGTCAATCAAACAAGTCAATACCATTGTCTATGAAGAAAATGCCAAAACAGCCCTTCAAGAATCAACAAATGGCAAGAAATACCCCTGAAATTACTTTACAAAACTTTTTGGGGCAAAAGTGTGAAAATCAAAACTTCAAATACAAAGGAAAACGAGTTTGGCCAGTTTCGTTTACAAGTGACAAGGAAGAAGGAAACAAGGGACTAATTTGGGCAGACAAGAGAAGATACCTAGTCCACTCACACCTTGCCACGTGCCCCACTTACTTCCCTCCACCAATGAAACTCCACCTTTTGTCCACCTCAGCTATCCACTTAAACCTGTTATAACTAATCTTGGATTAGTTTAATATTTTGGCGCTTAACATCTTTTTAAAACCCAAACCAGATTAAAACGTGTTACTATTACTCAAGAACACAAATTGGGGATTATTGACTAAGCAAGAATTAAGCAGCCATCACCTCCAGATTTAAGATTAAGTGGATACTTAACACAACCCAACCTTAAAAATGGACACCTCATCACCCCATTTGTCTCCTTGTGTCTCCCCTGCTCCACACACATGCATACTGCCAAAAAGATGGCCACAATCCAACGTCCCACATTCAAGCTTACATTTTAAGCTTTGTTTGAGCCCTTTGATCACATTCTCATGACAGCTATCACCACAAAACGCCAATTCAAGTCACATGAAGCCAAGATTTTCAAGAAGCTACAAGGGCAATTTTGGGACTTCACAACTAGGGTTTATGTATTTTTCAGCTTTCCTTAGTCACTTGTAAGGCTATATAAAGCCACTTAGGCCTTCACATTTCAGTTTGCTTTTGATTTTTCCTTGGTTCAAGTTTCTGTAAATCCTATTTCTAAGTTAATGAAATTGAGTTTGAAATCTTGAAGAAAAGTCATTGGCCAATCTTGTTTACTGCTTTCATTTGTTATATGCTTGTTAGTTCTTAAAGTTCAAAACCTGTTTTTCAAAGAGGAGTGTGCAAAAGTTTGCATATTTCCTCATTTTCTTGATATTTTGCTAAGTCTTGTTCCAATCTTGGAATTCTTGGGCTATAGGGCTGATCATAGCATCCTAACTGGGTTGGTTAAGGTGTGGTGAGGCTTATAACTTAGGGATAATCAAGTGTGGGGTAACAAGTTTGCATTAATCAAGTTTTTCAAAGTTTCTGATTTTTATGATATTGTGCTTAACCCTTGTTCAATCTTAGCAGGCTTATTGTGGAAGCTTGTGCTTGTTCTTGCTAGCACATAAGCTCAAAATTCGTGGGTGTGGATGTACATACATGAGGTTTGCATACCTAATCTCCAAATCTGCTTAAATTGTGATTTTTGGTGATATTTGTATGAAACTGTTGTTCTTGTGAATTTTGTGGCTTGTTCTTGCTTGAATCTGTTTATTATACTTGTTTGAGTGTTAATTGATGCTTGGTTGGCCTGAAATCTTATTGTGCTTTTGAAAATTTTGATTTGAAAAAGTTAAAGGGGTGTTTGGGTCTACTGGTTTTTGCTTGTAACTTGTTATTGTGTTAAGGGAAGGTGTTGTTTATGCTTTGTATCTGCTATATCTTTGTTTGAGAGTGTTTTGCTGCAAGTTTTTGGGTTTGAACACTTGAATTAATCAATCTGCTATATAGACCTTGTTTCTGCTTGTTTTGACCTAGGATTTTGGGAACACTTAGTGTGTATGCATGCTTAGGGATAAAAGTGGTTTAAACAAAGTTAACATAACCTGTTTGAAAGATTTGAGGTGTTGAAATTGGCTTGTGTGTCAAATACATCAGCAAAAGTAGAAAACTGCATGTGTTAGTGTTCATTAGTAACTTTCATTGCTTGAATCTTGCTTAATTCTTTGAACCAGTGCATGAAACCTGTTTAGACTTGCTTATTGGAGTTTATTATAGCTTGTGTGTGCATTTGGTTGAATTTGGCTGGCTGATTTGTGCTAAAACTGCTGATAAGTGCTAAACTGCTTATTGTTCATGTCTGTGCAATGTTTGATGAATGATTGATTAAACTGTATCAATTGGGTGTTAGTGATTGTGTTATTTTGATTGTGATTGACTCCTTTTGATCCAAAGATCATTTGGGTGCCTTTGTGAAATCTGAATCCAAGAAAAAGTCACTAAAGACAAAAAGTCAAAATATTCAAGCAGTGGAAAAAGTTTCCACTGCTCAACATCCAAAACTAGCCCCTACTAGTGCAATTTTGTCATCAGCTTATCAATAAGCTATTCTAGCTTATTTTGACTTACAACAACTTATTTTTTGTAATAGATCTTCATTATTTGACCCATTTAAGTGAACTGGAGCTTATGAGACTTTGACTTTGACTTTTTACTAGAAAACCAACTTGTTTGACTTTTAACATAAGTGCTTATTTGATTTTCCAGCTTATTGAGAGTGCTTATTGAGTAGGTTTTTGATTATTAAGCTTAGTTTTGTCATAAGAAACATTTTACAACTTGAATCAGCTTCTGAGGTGGTCTAGATCATAAAAACGACTATTTTGTCGTTTTGTGAATAAGTTTGTGACTTGTTTCTGGCTTATTAAGTGGGCTTATTTGAAAATTCTTTTTGCAGAAGTCTCTGTTAGGTCAAAAGAAGGTTGTGTGTTAAATTTTAGCTTATGGCATCAGCTTATAGCTTAATGGGCCAAAAAGCCCATTAAGAATAAGCTGCTTATTATAAGTTGGCTTATTTCACATTTTCAGCTTTTGGGCCTTTGGAAAAAGTTGTTTAAAATCAAATTTTGAGTCAACCTGTGCTTTTTGGGCTTATTTTGAACACTTTTTCTTATTGGGCCTTAATTAAGCCTAATAAGGGACTGTTTTGGGTTTGGCCCATTTTCTAGGCCCAATAGGGGTATTTAGGTAATTTCACTTTCATTTCTGAGTTATTTAAGTTAAATTAAGCTAGTTTGCAAGTTTTTAGAATTTTTTATAACTTTTGGATTTTTAATATTATTTTAATATTATTATATTATTAAAAATTAAAAGTCTGATTTTCTAGGTTTTTATGTTTTTCCTAGGATCTAAACACTTAATTAGGATTTTTGCAACTTTCCAAATATTTTTTAGGTCTTTTAATTATTTTTTATAATTAATTTAAGATTTAATTGATTTTAGGAGTTTTTAATTGTTTAAAAATAGTTTTAATTGGTTTTAAAATTTTGAAGAATATTTTTTAGCTTAATTAGAGTATTTTTTAGGTTTACAAACTTTAAAATCTTGTTTAGGGCTTTTTAATAATTAATTTTGATTTTTAGGGCTTTAATTAGCATTAAAAAGTCATTATCTATTTAATTAAAAGGTTTTTGCAAGTTTTGATTTTTTGTAAACTCTTAGAATATTATTAGGGATTTTTGGTGATTTTTAGAAATTTTTAGGTTTAAATTTTAATTTTGGTGGTTTTTACGACTTTACGTGTACGCCTTTTTAAGACTTAGTTTAATCCGTTTTCATAACCGTCATTCTCTTCTAATCCCCTTTCTATTCTTCTTTTTCAAATATAATCACAAATTAATCCATATCATTACACACATAACACACTAGCCTCCTTGAGAACGAACTTACTTAGGGTCATTCACACACGGTTTTCCTAAATCGTCATGCACGCTTGCCCTATTTTTACGCTCTTTTTCCTAAAAGACGTAATTTTACAACCCATCAAGGCTCTAAAGGTGTCTCCCCAAGATCTAAAGGAGAATAAACACTTGAAAAAGTGTCATCACTATCGGTATCGTAAATGGGATTATCTAAAAGTGGAGGCTCAAAAGGTAGTTCCTCTAAAACCAAAGTGGAATGATCACTTAAAGAAGAGACATCACTAAAATCATTATTAGCTCCCATATTTTCTTCAAAAAGTGGATTATCATTTGTAGTTTCAAAAAGTGGATTTGAATGTACAACAAAACCATCAATGTTAAACTTTTTTGTTTCAAAAGGACTGATTAAACTTTATTCATTATCAAAATTAAGCACATCAATCATATTGACCGATTCTTTTCCATTTGATTTATTTGCAATTTTCCCCATTTTAAACACTTCTTGATCATCCCCTACCCTAAGAATTAATTCCCCTTCAGCTACATCAACTAATGCTTTTCCGGTTCTTAAGAACGGTCTACCAAGTATTAACAGAATACGAGGATCCATCTCATAGTCGACTACGACAAAGTCTACGGGAAAAGTGAAGGTACCGACTCGAACAAAAACGTCTTTGGCAATACCAACGGGGTATGCGAGAGTTCTATTAGCTAATTCGAGAGTCATGCGAGTTGGTACAAGGTCGGGTAATGATAATTGTTTCCATACCGAGAGTGGCATAAGATTGATGCTAGCACCGAGATCTGCTAAAGCCATACAATCATTAATTTAAGGAAACGAGCAAGGAACACGAATCGTCCGGGATCTCCTAGCTTTTCGGGAAGCTCTTTGAGAAGAATCGCGGAACAATTCTCATTTAAACGGGTGTTAACAAGCTCAACCATTTTTTCTTTCTTATTTAGCAAATCTTTGAACATTTTCACAAATTTAGGCATTTGGGCAAGTGCTTCAATAAGGATAATGTTAACATTCACTTGGGAAATCATTTTCAAAAAGTTGGAAACGTGAACGTCTTCTTTGGTAAGCAACTTAGCCTTGTCCAATCTAGAGGGATAAGGGATATTGGGCTTTGAAGTTGAAGGTTGAGAAAGAGAAGGACTCGCTTCTTGAACAACCTTAGGGTTAGGCTCATTAGGCAATGGAGAACTAGCACTAGGATTGGTAGTGGGAGGAATCACCGAAGGGGGAGTAGGATTACTCATTATGACCTTCGGGCCTTGTCTCTCCTTTATGGGCGAAGATATGGAAGGTCCCACTAAAGTGGCTCCACTTCGAGTATTAATAGCAGTCACATTAGTTCGAGGGTTGGTCTCGGTATTCGAAGGTAAGGCTCCTTGGGGTCTAAGGGCTTGCAACATTTGCACGAATTTTCTATCGGTGGAATCTTGCAATTGTTTCATAGTTTTCTCATGTTCGGTCAATTTTTGGAGAACCAAGTCCATTTGAGGATTAGTAACATTCCCTTTATTAAACCCTTGATTACCTTGATAATGAAACCCTTGATTTTGAAAACCTTGGTTTTGAAATTGATTAGGATTTTGAAAGCCTTGATTTTGAAAACCTTGGTTATTAAAGCCTTGATTTTGATTATTAAACCCTTGGTTTTATCCTTGAAAATTCCCTTGATTTTGGTTAAAACACCTTGCATTTGAATTCCCTTGAAAATTACCCATTTGAGGACCTTGGTTCCTATTTTGGTATTGGGTATTTTGGGCGGGTGGGGGTGATCTTTGTGGAGCTACAAAAGCCAGGGGAGCCAAATAGTTATTAGACTTATAAGATAAATTGTTCACATCGACATTCGGTTTAAAATGCACCCTCTCATTAGTGTTATAAGCATACACTTCTTGTTGAGATGGGTCATAAACCTTATCACAATTAAGATACGAATGTGGCCCACCACATGTTTCACAATTCACATTAATGGTATTCACGTGTGCAACGGGTGCGTTTTAAACGTGTAAGGCAAGTTTTGTCACAATTGAAGTAAGTGATTGAATTTTATTGTTAGTCTCACTATCACTAGCACTAGCCATTGTAGCCCTTACACTCTTGGTTTGAACCTTTGACTTGTTTTCAATTATATTCCAAGCATCATTCATTGATTTAACCAAAATATTTCCCCCCGAAGCACTATTTAGTGAGTCTTGTTCATTAAAAGTTAATCCATTGTAAAAAGTATTAATTTGATGAACTTTAGTAAAACCATGTTGAGGACATTTTCTCAAAAGCTGCTTAAATCTATGACTCACTAAAAGTTTCCCCATATTTTTGCTCAAAAGTGATTATGTCATTCCTTAAAGTGGTGGTCCGTGATGGTGGAGATAAGTAGTTGATAAATTTCGTCTCTAAATCCAACCACGTAGTAATACTTTGGGGTGGTTCCTTATCCAGCCAAATCCGGGCTTGTCCCTCGAGGGAAAAAGGAAAGAGGAGTAAACGAATGGCCTCTTGTGGCATCCCATTGTATTTGACGGTGTTTGCCAATTGTATGAAACGTTTTATATGAGCGTGTGGGTCATCATGAGTACGGCCTAAAAATGGTGTCCGGAAACCATTTGAATAAAACCCGTTTTTAGTTCAAAATTATTCACTCCAATATCCGGCACCATAATAGTGTCATCATTCCCACAACGTGAGATTGTAAAATCTCAATCATTGGTCGATTATCCGTTGCCATCGTGTTGTTCAAAGCTCGATTCTCGGGATCGGCTTGATTGGCGGTCTTTTTGTTCTTCTTCTTCTTTTTGGAAGAATTAGAAGTATTTTGTACACCACTCGGTATGTGTGCACGCGCGCGAGTGCGCATACAACTAAACTCGAGGAATGAGGTAGGAGACCTCGGTCGACTTTGAGAGGAAAGGGATTATCCCTCTCGAGGTTCAATATTAAAAAGAAGCTACAAAAAATATATATGTAATACTACTTGGGCGGCAAAACCCTCGACGAGCCTTCCTTCTCAAAATACTTACAAGTGAACGGGGGGAATGAGGTGGCGCGAAGCACTTAAGTACCTAGCTTTCCTTAGACGACCTTTTATAGCACGTCGCCTTTCTATTCACCTTAAAGTTCGTATTTTTCGAATTATTGCTTAACAAAAGTATTTGTCTATTTTTGCCTTTATTTTTGTTAGAAAGATACACGTATAAGGAACCGACACGCCTCCAAATACGGGGTATCGCAAGCAATACTTATGGAAATATTGTGTATTAAGGTTCTTATACGTAATATCTATAGTAAAAGAAAAATCTTTTTGTGTTTTTTTAAAAAAAAATATATTCACGATAAAAAGCGAAAGAAATCGAAATAAGAAAAATAACAATAGTACTTAATATTTTTGGTGTAATACTTTAGAAAAATATTACTTTTGGATTTTTTTAATTTTTTTGGTGCAAATCTTAGGAAAGAATTTGCTTTTGATGATTTTTTAATTTTTTTGTATTTTTATCTTTTTGATTTTTTGTATGTTTTTGATTTTTTAACAAGAAAAATAACGTTTAAAAGTGAATGGATCCCAAAATCCAAATCTTCTCACGAAAAATCGTCAACCGTAACGAGCGAAGCGGCAGCGGCGCTAATTTAATAACCATTTTTTTAGTATATCGTTTTCCTCGACTCGACACGAACTGATTAACAACTTTATCACAAGATTAATCGTTTTTGGTTAATAATAATAGTTTGGTAATCTATGTCTATGTAAGCTAAAATTGGGGAAAATATGTAGGCTAAGGACTATATAAAAGTATAAGCGCAATTAATTCACATAAAAATTACTCTAAAATGCAACGTAAAAATGAAACTACAAATATAAATCTATATGCAACAAAAATAAAATATAATTAAAAAATAATAATAATTCTAAATGCGAAATTAATCTAATGCAAGCAAGTAAAGCAAATAAAAGTGACGAAAAATGAAATCACAAAGATAAACTTAAAAATAAGCATAAAGCTTCAACCTTTTAAGCTTATTAATATTTTTAGATGATAAAGCTACAAGCTTTATATACTAATAAGCTTAATAATCACAAAAAGGTGTAAACTTTATACTAATTATGAGCTTATCTAAATGAAATCTAATTTTTAAAACTTTTAAATCTATATTTTAACACAAATAATAATAAGTAAAACTAATTAAACCGGTTTTTTACGAAAAATATAACTTTATTAAAAAAATTTTAAATTATAACGATCTAATTAATAAAACTAAAGCGATTAGGCTAGAAAAATAAAAAGGAGAACTTTAGTACCCGTAGTCCGTAGAAAACCGCTCTAAAACTAACAACATCAACAACATCAACAAAATACGGCCCGTTAAGTACTCGGCCTCCCAATATCAAAACTATCAAAAGCAAACCCCGAATTTGGCCCGTAAAGTACACATCCTCTCAAATCAATCTCTAACCAAATCAATCAAACCATATCAACTTGAACCGTATTAATCAACTATAAGCTCTTCTTCAAAAATGATAGATCGATACGCCGAGATCAAAGAAAACATAAAGGGTTAGAATAATAAGCAATAATTATTAAATGATAAAGAGATTTAATTAAAACTAATAGATCAAAAATATTTTTTTATGTTTTATAAAAGTTTTTTAAATTTTAAAGCTAAAAATTATAGATCTACTTAATCTATTTAAAAACCTAATAGATCTAACTATTTTTTAAGGTTTTATAAATATACTTTAAATTTTAATCTCTAAACTTATATATCTAAACTTTTTAATATAAAAATCTAATAGATCTAACTATTTTTTTTGGTTTTTATGAAAGTATTTTTTTTTTTTTTTTTGAAAACTTAAGCTAATAGATCTACAAAACTAATTAATAAAAACTAAAAGTGCTTAAATAAAAAGCTAGCTTATAAATAATTTGTAAGCCTAAGCTTAGAACTTATGAGAATTAAAAAGCTAAAAAGCTAATTAAATAATTACTCCCCAATAAGCTAGATCTACTAAAATAAGGCAACAATAAGCTTAAAATAATCTTGTATATAAATCTAACTTATTAGGAAAAAGTTATATAAACTTATCCCAAATAATAGGCTAGATTATAAAGAAAAGTAAAAAGAAAGAAAGAATGAGAATAAGGTTAAGCTAAATGATTAATTTTATTAAAAGATGAAAAAGCTTAATGATTAAGTTATTACAAGATTTGAAAAGGACAATACAAATTTAAACTATGTGAAAACTATATATGAGAAAAACTAGTGAAAGAAAAACTAGTGAAAAATAAAGGGAAGGGAGACTTTATATAGAGCCAACATTGGGGGTATTTTAGTCATTTACTAGCTAATTTTGCTTGGAGGCTAAATTTATGGGTTCACATGCCTTCACATTCTGATCATAAGCCTGACACACGTGTCATCCCCTGATTGATCTGAAAAGCTGAGTCAACTCCCACCTCGTCATTCTCTGCCACCTCTGTCATTCTCTGCCACCTCGTACCAGCACTAATGCACTAGATCCCATCAGAAATTCACAGTTAAGCGTGCTTGGGCGAGAGTAGTACTAGCCTGGGTGACATGCTTGGAAGTCCAACACTAAAAAAATCATAGAAAATAAACCGTGAAGAGTTACGACGCGAGGTCGGGACCGCTGGCTTCGTAATTTTGTGCTCTTTAATGTAGTTTATTAGTGAATGACTTTGGAGATTGGCAAAAATGATCCTTGTTGTAAAATCTTCATCAAATCTTCATCTTTAGCCCTCCAATCTTCATTCTTTGGGCACTATTTGGTCCTTTGACTTTATCTTTGGCTTTTTATTCGGTAAATGACCGTGAAATCCGGTGTTTTCTTTCCTTTTGATCTTTTGTACCTATTTCACAATAAAAACAAAAACCATGCATAATTCCGACATTTACGATATTAATTACACGTTTGGGTCTCGTTTTTCATTGTTTTAAGTGGTAAAAGGATAAGTGTTTACACACTTATTAATGACTAGTTAGTTTTTGATATCCAAGGAAGAAAAGATGCTATTAGTATCACCCGTTGATTTTAAAAAGCCAATTTAGTTTCCTATCATATTATAAAGTGAAGTCGAAGATATCACTTCATCAGTTATCTTGGTAATTTCTTTATGCTCAACCCATTGAGATTAAATAAGTACATAAGATCGCTTGATTAAATTTCAAATATTTCTTAGAAAAATGATCGAGAAGATGAAAGAAGAACTCCGCTATCTAATGATAAAAGGAATTAACCTCGAAAAATACACGAGGAAATTTCGAGGGTTAGTAGAGTTAGATCCTATTCCATAGAAGTGAGAAAAGCCTTCCTCAGAAGATTTTATCATGGAATTATGTCATGGAATTTCATTTGAAATACTATTAAGAAGATTTCATTAAAAAAAATTATTAAGGATTTTTATCAAATATTTTAAAGAAAGATTACTACTTCCAAAATCCCAATATATTGGAAAAAGTCATTTATCTCTATCCAAAGAGTTAATGAACAAGGTAATTAACCACAATCTTGTGCAAAATCGGAAAAATCTTAAGCATAAATTCAGCAAGGAAAAGAACATCCGTAAATTATAATGAACAAGAAACTACCATAACTTGAATTACTAATCCAAGTTATGGTGAATATGATGGAAATTTTCTTTTGTGTAAGAAATTCACCCTACATCACGCAGAAATTTGCACCATCTGGTGTCAACATTTTCAACATAGTAGATCATTGGATTAAGAATTTTAAAGGCAAGTGGCCTTATAAGTTATATGTTCAATAAAATTTTCGTGTATCTTATATACATATCGTAAGGAATAAAATATCGTCTCCTATTCAACATCATTCGTCTCTAGAAAACCGTTTTTTAGATATTATATACAGAACGTCTTACATACGCTAACGTAAGAAGGAAATATAAGGATATAATAAATACTAGAACATTTGTCTATATTCATATTATGACAGAAATTTCTAAGTCGATGATTTACATTCTGTTTATATGATTGAATTAGGACGCTTCTTCAGTCAAATAAATAAATTTAAATCACCAAATCTAAGATTTCTTCCCTGCATAAAGTTGGACGCATCTTAATGTTAGTAAGAATTAATAAATGGACTTAAGAATATTCGATATAAGCAAAATATAGACCTAATAAAACTTTAAAATACTAAGTAAGATAGTATGTATATTACTATGTATAATATATTGGAAAGATAAGTCAATATTCTCCTAAAATCTGGAACTTATAGATACCTAGAAGTTAAAATTCAATTCAAAGAAACTCTGAAATCCTTATATTATTAAGTCATCCGACTTACTAGTTCAATATGGATTTCCTCCATGGAAATAAGAAATAACAACAAGGATTTTGTGGACATGATGCCATCTGGATCATTGTCGATTATTTTAGACCTATAATATTTATTTAGGAAATTGATAAACTTTGACAAAGTTATATGAGATAATATGTTGACATAAAGTATCAATATCTAATTACTAATGATGTTTTCTTTATCAATTACCTCAAATTGATTTTAAAGAGTGCAATAATCAATTCAACATCTTGAATTGAGCAGTGACATATTAACTTGAGTTTTCCAAAGAACTCGGTAATAATCACAATCCTTTTAATATTTTGAATCTAAGGAAGATTTAAGTGATTAAATGGTATGTTTTCTTTATATATTCCGTTGGGTGATAAACTAAATTCTTATGAGATAATAATATGATTTTGATCACTAAAATATATTTCATATATAACTATTTTGATAAATAAAGATTAATACCAGCTGTAAAGCTATTTTCTTGATATGTGAATAAAATTCTGAATAAGAATTTGAATCCCTAAGAGTTATGTTTTCCTTTAAATGTTAAGTTACCATTATAATCTCGGGACGATATTTATTTAAGGGGGGAGAGAATATGAAAACCCATAAATTTCACATATATGTTATATGCTATAATTTATTAAAAGTGAAAAATCCATTAGAAATTTTTGCTTTTTATATCATTACTTGGTAAGATAAACTGCTTCTCACAACCTGAACTACCACTTCAACATATCCGTATATGTTGGAAATACAATGTATATATATCAAGTCTAAGATCTAAAGTAATTTAACAAGTACATTACGAATAAGAACATCTCAAATATATGTATGATGCCCTAAATTCCCTTAAAACCCTAGAATCCCTTTAAATGAATTATAAACTCAAGAATCGTAAACTATGAATGGATAACACATATGAATAAGACATTATAAATTATAAAAAAATTATAAACTATACATAGTAATGCCAAGAATAGTAAAACAAACCATACAAAGCTAAGTACAAGTAATTGTGCATAATTGTCTAGATCATCACCTAGAAACTTTTGGTAAACAATGTTTCAAGTAATATAACTACCTAATATTTATGTACAAGTATCAAAAACAATATACTAATTATAATCTATCATATAAAGGAAAGTTAATTAATCACAAAACACTAATATTCACTAATCTTAAGATAATTACAAGTAAATGACATAGTAACCAAGATTAGCATATAAAATCCATTTTACATTGAATTAGAGTCTAATCTTTTGCCATTAATTATAAAACTCAGTTATGTATAATATTAAGATTATCATTTACTTAAATATAAAGTACAAGTTAATAAAGCATAAGGTACAAGTTATCAAAGAATAGGATCTTAAGCTCCCATAATTACCCCTAGAATATGATAACCTTATATAAACCTTTAAACCAAGAATATAGAAACCACAAAATTCATAAGCATACTATATGAATCCTAGAATAAGCATACATTAGGATATAAACCCTAATTACCCAAGATACAAAGTCATTAAGATTAATGACCTAAAATCCCTTATATTTAGAAAACTACATAGAATCACTACCTAGTCTTTTTGGACAAATCTACAAATATTAATAGGACTTCATTAAGGTAATAAGATTATGTTAAGACAATTTACAAGTACCCTAATGCACAAGATACAAGATTTCAATGCATGGCTTATAAATTAGGTCAAAATGAGTATTTTCACCCTTTAGACATGTTTACTTAGAATAACTTAATAAAATCTATGTAGGGACTTCATGAACACATTGAGGACAATCTAGGATGTATAAATTGAGTTTAAATCAGTAGCTAATTGAAGGATAGTCACTTTTATTAAGACTTAACCATAAATCATTAGAAACCCTAACCCGCCTAAGTTTTCTTCCCATTTTCACATCAAACCTTTGCTATACTTCAAACCAAAGACCCAATCTCTTAAACATAATGTATATACCATAATTAAACCCTAATACATCACTAATAACATTCCTAAACCCTTAATCACCAAAATTACAAATTTACAAGTTACAAGCCCTAGAATTAAACCCGGTTTAGGTTTTCCCTCCAAAAATCCATTTCAAACAATTACCTCCCATTCTAAGTTTGAAAATCAGATATTTCACATGTTTTAATGATATTTTCCAATCCTTTTACAAGTAGGTGCATCACCTACTTGAAGCTACACACCACCATTTTAATCCTATTATTGCCGTGACATGTTTTTAGCCACAAAACCAAGATTAACATGAACCTAGCCCCTACAAAGTGAATAGACCTTCCCTAGGCACCCTTAGTCAACAAGCTACATAATATTACACATATACGCTTTTACCTTGGAGCCTAAGTGTTGGAAACACAATAAATAGAGGCGTATAGTCTTCATTACAACTTTCATCCCGTTTTCTTATAATCTCCTACCCATTCTCGATTTCCACTTCTATTTACGTCCTATGACATGTCCCAAGACTAGAAAATAGGTCTATAAGGTAGCCATTGAAGCTCTTGAAGCTTTGATAGCAAGTAGTGCTCAAAAGAAGCTATTACGAGCCATTTTGGAGCATCCTAGGTAATTTCTATGTTAGCTATGCTTTGATATTGTTATAATGATATATTAAACTTTTTATAATGCCAAAATTATGTTAGAAATATAATCTAAAAGAAACTAAGTTATTTCATTAATTTAAATGAAAGTTATAAGTTAAAAATGCCTTAAAACCCTAATTTTGTAATTTACATAAAATAATAAGCAAAACCCTATTTCAAAAGTTATAACTCTGAATAAATGTTACTATGATTATAAATATGTTTTGAAACTTTGTTCTAAAATCCTAAATCATTTGGTCCATTTTTGAGGTTGTTATGTGAGTTTTATAAGTATAGGGACTAAAACTGTCATTTTTGAAACTATTTAACATTTTGGCCCAAAAGTGTCATTTTATGAAAGTTAAATATGGAAGAATAAATATTGGAAAGTTTGAGGTCCTAAGATTAAATATTAAGGATTTAAAAGGCAAATACTAAAACTATATACTTAAGGGGTTAAAAGTGTAATTAAGCCAAAGTATAAACCAAAAGGACTATTTTTGCCAATTTTGATACTAAGTAATATAAATTATTAATATGAGTATGTAATGAAAGTATTATGTTAGTAGGGAACTTTGTACTAATGATGTTCCATCTCGATATTACGTTCTGACTGAGTGGTTGGGTTTACGATTTAAAGTGCCCTCGCTCCTCAAACATTTATAGTATGGCTTCTAAGTATGATGGCCCGAACAATGGTGCTAGAATTAAAACCAAATATTGAATAAATAAAATATAACCGAAACATAATAAGATTGAACAAAAGATTAAAGACTTGATACTGTACACAATGTATTAATCCAGGTTTACGTGAGATCAAGCTATTGTTTATAAGACCAAGTTGTGGTTTATGTGATCAAGTTGTTTGTTTGAGAAAAAGATAAATCTATTATAGCTCATACTCTATGGATGCCAGATGAGTTCAAAGCCTTACTAAAGTATACTACTTTTAAATGATTTAAAAACCTGTGAGGGGATATATGTTAAAATAGAATACAAGTATTTTGGTATGCTTCTCAGATATGATTATTGACACTACGTTTACTGCTTCCTTTAAAAGTCCCTTTTTAATCGTGATTGTTAATCATTTATTGAATGCTAATATTGTGAATGGTACTATTTGGAGACTGACATCCCCTATCTGGGCAAGTCACACTTGTTGGAATGCTGATGGATCTGACCTTGGCTAAACGGACACACTTTATTTTGCTAATACAAGAGTTTGGCAAACTGCCTGTGTAAGGGCATTTTTTGGGTTCTGGTATGTCTAGTAGTGGTGCATGAGCTAGTGAAATAATAATAAATTGTTTTATGTGAGCGGATAGTAATGTAGCTCAGGAAAAAGGATCTTGTATTTAAAAGGATTTTAAACCTATGAATTCACTCAACCATTATGTTGAGTTTAAGCATATATCTCAAGTTTTAAAGATTGTTATAATGAAGCAGCATGATGATGGCATGGAATGGCACAAGACTGAGATTATTCTAGATTTTTTGGAACATTATAATGTAAAACTCTGATTTTTCAATAATATATAAAGAAATTTGATTTTGCCACTCTTTTAAGTTGCTTTCTATTATTATGACTTGTGAACTTTGAATTAATACCCATGATCAATGTTCTGCTGCGTAAAAGTAAAATGAGGGTGTTACATATATTGTGTTTAAGGTTTCTAAAGAGTCTACACACTTAGTTTAGTAAGTTATATAGGTTAATCATATCCTAGGAAGAAATAGGTTTAATTAGAATTTTATGCTTTGAAAACTTGTACTTTATGAATTAATTATTTGTACATTAACTTGAAGTGAAATTATAGTCTTAGTATGATATTTAGTTGAGTTTTATAATTGGTTGCAAAAGATTAGGCTATAATTCATTGTGAAATGGTTTTCCAAGTGCTAATCTTGGTTACTAGGTCTTAATTATTGTACTTGGCTTTAAATGGTTTGTGCGTAGTGTTCTAAGATGAAATATTAATTCTAAATGATAGTTTATAACTTTTTCTTAATCCTTGATTACTTGTTCATAAGTGTTGTACATTCATACTTCACAATTCTGGAGTTTACAACTTATTTATAGGGATTCTAGGGTTTCTGAGGGAATTTAGGGCATAATAGTTATATTTGAGATGTTCTTATTCATAATATTCTTATTAAGTTACTTTAGAATTTATACTTGATATATATAAGGTCTTCACATCTCATAAACACAAGTAGAATTGATAGTGTGGGTTGTGTGAGTTTCTGCACCTTGCTATGTAAGCTACACCATATAATTCATACAAGAAAAACATAAATTTTCACCATAAAAACATAGTATTATTTATCTCACAAGAATAATGTACATAACTCATAGATGAAAATATTGGGTTGTTATACATGTCTATGATATCCATGGAGTAGACCGAATAGTTTTATTGAGAGCACTTAAACTTGTCGAAAAACTTCAGCAAGATACATCGAGTGATCAAGGTACGTGTTTCCTTCATTGGAGCTTTAGCAACTGTATTTTCGTGTCTCAGATTTCCATAAAGAGGGACGCACAGTTTTATTTAGAGAACTTATACTTCTGTAAAATAAGGGAAACTTGTTATCTTTAAGGGCACCTCAGCAAAGGTACGCCGAGTGATGAAGGTACATGTTTCAATCTTGAAGGCGGTGAAATATGGAAGTAAAAGAAAATAGTATATTTATATAGCCAGTACAAGTTAACTTCCAATTTATTAACATAACATAACACATGGTAATAAATTCGTCTTTAATAGGCATTTTAATAAAATCAAAATATTTGTGTGTTTATCGAGTTTTCTTAAGATTTATTGAGAATCAAAACCGATTACTCCCAAACATGTCTTTGTCATACCTACAAGTATGTAACATTAGAAATTACATGACATTACATTTTAATTATTTATTTTCCACAAATTGTTATTAGTTTGTGAAATGAAAGTTGTTAATGCAAAGATTCCTAAAAACGTTATTTGCATTTTTCGGTCTCACTTTGTTTTGATTACGACAATATAGAAAAACAAGCATTTACGAAACAATAAAAATCGAATTCTTGAGTTCTACTATTTTTCATTTCATCCATAATCACTTAAGGTATGAATAAATAAGTTCTTAACCTAACTAAGTGAACAAGGATTTATATGTTTCTTAAAACTCACTTTTATGTATAAGTGACAAAAGTTTTTAATAAACTTTAATTTTAAGAAAATGTTTATAGAAATTTGAAAATAAGATATTCCTTTGGATAAAGGATATGCCATTTGGATATGTATTCCACCATATGGACTTTCCTCACTAAAGGACAAAAAGAAGCGGAGTCTAGAGCCCGCAGATCATTATAGGTACCCGAATCATTATCAATAATGACCCGCATGCCTATTTAATGAGCCACGCTCTGAACTAGCCTTTTGGCCTTTCTCTTATAAATCGTAGACTATTTCCAGATTTCTTTTTCACGTCTTTTTGCACACAAATTATCAGATTCAAAACATATTCTTTAATCACACAAATCATTGGTTATTTGGTTGATTATACTTGTTTAAGAAGTGAATCTTCCTCCTCCCATCTCATCCTTTGAAGTGCAAAGAGAAGAAAAATTTCATCCTTGAAGTTGAAATACCCCTTTTTCTGACTCTAAAATTTGACCAAAATAAAATTCTTTTGCTAAAAAAACATGACCGAAAGTGACCTTCTGCCACTCTTTTATAAACTGACCAAAATCTATAAATATTCAGACCATGAAAGTATTTTTAAAAGAAACTAGAAATCAATACATTTCCAACGGTATAAGGAACAACTTCTCAATCTTTACGGTTCATTTTATATAAAATAACCAAAAATTGTCATAACCTTTTGTACACTAAAGGACCCCTCTTGTGCACTTTTTTCTGCAAAACCCTTCTATTGCACTAAAAGAACCTCAAGTGCACTAATTTCTGAGAAAACCCCTCTAGTGCACTAAAGGGCCCCTCAAGTGCACTATTTTCTGGGAAAACCCCTCTAGCGCACTAAGGGACCCCTCAAGTGCGTTATTTTCTAGAAAACCCCCTCTAGTGCACTAAAGGACCCCTCATATATACTTTTGACATATTTATCCGTAAAATAACTTCTATAACTCAAGACGACATAAGAATTTCGAGAAATCGTTATCATAACATATTACATCATTTTCAATAACATACATAGTCTAAATGACCCGTTAACACGTATACTTTACGTGTTTACCAAACACTCCTTTTTGACCCATTTACATATTCTTTAACATACAACTATAACAAATAACCTTGACTCACTTTATCATCGACATAAACAAATTATTTGACACATATAAACATTACCAATTATTCATTTATGACTCTCGGGGTTTAACTTACCATCAGCTCGGTATCTATTCTAAGCTCCTAAACTTACTTAATCTTCTATTAGGAATTTCATTCCAAGCATTTCTTCTTCCCATTGTACCTACTAGACATTAGCATCTATAACGTATAAACGTTAAACACTTAGTAAGTAAAACAAGCATAACACGTCATTATATATCACACAACATGTAACCTATTTACAATCAAGTACCTTCTATTATACAAACCTCTACACCAACTCTATAACAACAAGCATCACATCATCACGTTTCACATACATTTTCTATCACAATTCTAACATGACAATCATTTGAGCATATTGACTATAACACATTACATATGATGTAGAATTTTACACCACTTTAGGAAAAAGTGATATATGGTAAGTATTAAGTTAAACGTAAAACATTAAAACCAAAAGTCGAGTTCGTTCCTAACGCGGTGATTGTTTTGTGCCAATTAATACGTATTTGGATTAGTTTACGTTCTTGGAATTGAAAGATTTAAAATTAAAGACGAAACTACACTACGACGGATAAAAATAAAATCGAATTATGTGGGCACGAAAATCGAGACAAAATAATATTAAAAAATTAAAAAATGTAAAAAAATTCAAACAACTTGCAAACTAATTGTTTTTCCTAAATAAATCAAAATGAAATTAAAAATTCCCAGAAATGGGTTTGGGCCTTCAAATGGGCTAAAACATAAAACAACAAGCTTAATGGGCCTAAATGGGCCCAAAAAAAATTATGTTGGAAAAAGTGAAAACAAAAAGCCTTAGCTGACTACAAATGATATTTTAAGAAGCATTATCTAAAATCCCAGAAGCTGAAAATGAGCTTATCGCTCACTTATAAGCAATAAGCTAGCTTATTGGGCCTTTATAAGCCCAATAAGCTCAAAACTTATTGCCATAAGCTGTAAATAAGCAAACCTCCCTATTTTGACCTATCTAAGACTTTGCAAAAAGAAAATTTAGAAAAGATTAAATAATAAGCTCAAAATAAGCAAAAACAAAAATTCACAAAAAGACAAGATAGTCGGGTTTTGTAAATAAGCCACTAGAGGATCTGGTTTTTTTAAGAAATAAGCTAACTTAGACTTTGAACCAAGAAAATTTCAAAATTTTAAGTACAATAAGCTACAAAAGTGAATAAGCACTTTTAAATAAGCTAAAAACTAATTTTCTAGAGAAAACTTAAAATTAAGAGTTGAAATATAAAAATAAGTAATAAGTGTGAAAACACTTATCTTTTCACAACTTAAAACAAGTAAAAACGAGACCTAAACGTGTATTTGATATCGTAAAAGTCAGAATTATGTGTGGTTTCTGTTTTTATTGTGTTTTAGGACAAAAATATGAAAAAGGAAGAAAACACGGGCTTTCACGGGCTTTTATCGAAGAAAAAGACAAAAGACGAATTCAAAAGATCAAAAGTGCAAGAAGAACGGAAGTCAAAGGCCTATTCTGAAGATTTATCGAAGAAAAAGTCTAAAGACGGAAGTTTAACGAAGTCGAAGAACCAAGTCTAATAAAAGAAGAAAATTAGAAGACGAAGTTCATTTTATCATTCGACAAATCCCGAGACAAAGTCGAGAAAGACGAGTTATTTAAAAAGACGAGAAGACAGGAAGAAAGAGAGAAGCAACATCACTACCTCCCCTCTACCTATAAACCCTTCTAATCCTTCATTAGGAGGAGTTAGTTAGTTATCATTTTTAGTTTTTAATTGGTAATCAGGAGTAGGTGTTTAATACTTTCTCTCTCTAGTTTTTCTCTCTCTAGTTTTTCTTAATCTATCATTTTAAATCTTGTATTTTGGATCTTAATCTTCATTAATTCAAGCTTATTATATATTTCTATTCTTCTTTTCTTAATTTTAATCTTGTGGTTGATTTGATTAATCATGTAGTTTGTTTAATCTTGTTAATTGTTTGATTGATTTGCTTATTTTATTAATCTTATGGTTTTGATGTTGTAGATGTTTTAGCTTATTGTTTTTATTGATTAATTAGTGTTTAGCTTATTTTTAATTAAGTGGATTTGATAGATTTAATCTTTTTAATAAGTTGCTTTTTAATATTTTTATTATTTGGTAATTTTATAGTTTTTAATTTGTGGCTTATTTAGTTTTTCTTAAAATTTGTTTAGATTAAGTTTTGGTTAAGTGCTTATTTGATTTTTGCTTATTTTGATTTGGTTCCCTGTTTTTAGATAAACTGTTACTGTAATTTTCGTTCTTCCAAATTAGGATTAGGGTTTATTATTCCGAAGAGTGCAATTTATCCGAATATCCTTTAGCTACACTTTATCCGAAAATCTCAATTTTATCCGATTTAGCCATTTTATCCGAAATTCAAGTTTTTCCCTCTAAATGTTCATAATTCCGAATATTCTCTTTATTCCAAAAATCAGTTTTATCCGAATTAGGATTTATCCGAATATAGCATGTTTATCCGAAAATCTGTACTTTATCCGAAATAACTTTTATTCTGAATAAGTCAGTTATTCCGAAAATAGTATTATTCCAAAAATCATTCTTTTCCCGAAAACACCCTTTTATCCGAAAATAGTAGGTTATTCCGAATATCCCTTTTATTCCGAAAAGGCATGTTTTTCCGAATGTAGTAGTTTTATCCGAAATTTCTGTTTATCCGGAAATCCTTATTTTCCCGGAAATCATCTTTATTCCGAAACCAGTTATTTTATCCGAATACTTTGATTTTTCCGAATTCAGGTTTTATTCCGAAGAAGTTTAGTTTAACTGTTTTATATTATTTTCAATTTTTCTTTTATTCAAGTTTTAAAGTTGCTTAATTTCCTTTATTTTTAGTTTATATTTTTAAAGTTTTCATTTTTATTTTAAATTAGTTAATCAACGACATTGCTTTTTACACCAAGAACGACTGAGTCATACTTTTAACCGTGGTTAATTCGAATCGAGTCGAGACGATTTTCACTTTAATAAAATCTAGTTATTAAAATGGCGCCGCTGCCGGCTCTTTTCGTGAAGATTAATGGTTTTTTATTAGAGACGCGTTGGGTTTTGGTATCTGTTCACTTTTGAACGTTATTTTTCTTGTCAAATTTTCAAAAAATTTCAAAAAAATCCATAAAAATAAAAAATTTTAAAATCCAAAAACATTTAAAAATCATAAAAAGCATTTCTTTTTCAAAAGTCTTGCACCAAAAATATTCCTCTTTCTCCTCTGTTGTGTTTAATTCTTAATGTATTCGTATGTTGATTGTGTAGGGTGTGGGCGACCATCGTCAGGTAGTCAATCATGTCCATGGTGTTCCTGCGAACGGTGCGAACAAGATATCCTCAATTGCGGATTTGGACGTTGTTTACCGTGCAATTCGATCAATTCATACTTCAATTCATTCTACACCAATGATTACACTATCTCACCCTCATCCATATATGATGATCCGTATCCGCAAAATGCTCCGGGTTTTTCTCAATACCCGTGTTGCAACAATTGTGGGGGCCCTCTCGATACTTCTTATTGTCAACCGATGAATTATTATGAGCCAAATCCATGCTATAATTCCGGCTTTCATAATTTTGAGCCCCCATAATACTCCCTCAATCATCCACCCTCTTTTGCAGTGAGTGACGAACCACGAGCCACTATTTTGAATAAACTTCTTAAAGTTCAAGAAGCATTAGAGATATTTCAAGCTCACTTGCAAGAGGAAAATAGACAAGAGCAAATATCGAATATGGATGCTTATACTCCGCCTCTTGTGTGTTCTTTTTATTATGATGATGACGAGGATGATATCTTTGATCTCAACCCATCTTCTGAGATTCCTACTCATACTTTTGATGTCCCAGATACATCTAGGGATTGTGATACATCGAGTGATATTAGTGAATTTTGTCTCTAATATGTGACTTTTAATATCCATTTTAATATGACAACTTGAGATGTGGATTTGAAGTGTTGTTCGTACTCGATTCAATTCGAATTGGTCACGGTTTAAGGTGGAATTATTGTAATTGGTCACTAAAAGGGGGAGGTTTTGATTAGCTATTACTACTGATAATATAAACGAAAAAATTATTAAACATAAAAATAAAAGAGAGAAATCTAACCTTGATTGGCGAAAAAGGAAAATTTGAAAATTAATTTGGAACAAAAATCAATTCCACAAATAGGAAGGAAAACTCAAACCTGTCGGAATATCTAAAACTGTATCGCAATAACAGAGGGTAAAAACTATCGGAATATGTATCGGAAAATCCGTCGGAAAGTCTGTCGGAAACACCGTCGGAATGATTGATCACCAGTACTATCGGAATGATGATCGGAATAACGATCGGAATAACTAAACCCAATTCTATCGGAATAATCAATTGGAAAAACGATCGGAATACATAAACCCTTTTCGATGGAGGTCATCGGAATAACTGTCGGAAAGGTAAACCCTTTTCCGATGGAAGCAATCAGAATAACGATCGGAAAAGCTAAACCCTTTTCCGATGGAATGCAAAATGAAAATAAGCAAAACCGAATAAGCACCTTCTTTAATAAGCACTAACCGAAACTTAACCAAATCAATAACGAAAAGAACTAAATAAGCACGAATGAAAAACTTTCAAAACACTAAATAAGCAAGATTTATAAATTAAACTTTAAAAAGATTAAACTTTTAAAGAAAACACTTAAAAGAAAATAAGCTAAACATGGAATAAGCAAAAAGCACAAAAAGTAGAGATTATCAATCGTATGAAATTGATAAGAACAACAAGATAAACTTTTTAATCAAATAAGCATAAAGATGAAAACTTTTCGAGATTAAATCAAATAAAACTCAAGATTAAAACAAATAAGAAAGGAAGAATGAGATGATTGTAAAAAGCTTAAAAATTATAGATTAAGATTCAACACAAATTAAAAACTTACATGATAAGAAAGAAGAACAATAATTAAAGACAATATGAAAAGATTGAAAATGTAAAGTGGCGAGCTAAAAATGAATTAGCTAACACCTCAAAAATGAGGTTAAGGGTCTCTATTTATAGGAGAGGAGAGTTGGTAAGTGGGTGTGCTTCCTTCTTTCTTTCTTTTGTCTTCTCGACTTTTTAAATAACTCGTCTTTCTCGACTTTGTCTCGGGATTAGTCGAATGATAAAATGAACTCGTCTTCTAATTTTCCTCTTTTTGTAGACTTGGTTCTTCTTCTTCATCAAACTTCCGTCTTTAGACTTTTTCTTCGATAAATCTTCATAATAGGCCTTTGACTTCCGTTCTTTTTGCACTCTTGATCTTTTGACTTCGTCTTTTGTCTTTTTCTTTGATAAAAGCCCGTGAAAGCCCGTGTTTTCTTCCTTTTTCATATTTTTGTCCTGAAACATAATAAAAACACAAACCACGCATAATTTCGACTTTTACGACATAAAATACACGTTTTGGTCTCGTTTTTATTATAATTATGTGGTAAAAGGATAAGTGTTTTCACACTTATTAGTCTCGACAACTTATTTGATGAGGTTTGTGATGAACCAACTTTTGTGGAGCTTACGGATGAGGTCGCTCTTAATGATGATTTTTCTCCATGCTATGAGAATTTCAATTTTGAAATTTCTCAATCTCCTCCAGGAGATGAGGGTGATGTTGATTTATTCTCTCCGACTTACAAGAAGTTCACCAATGAACTTGGTCTTTTAGATGAGGTGGAAGACGTTATTCTTCGCAACAAACTATTGAAAGTTCATCTTCTTATTGCTGAAATTGAAGCGTTGAATTCTACTCCTATTACCGAGTCTTTACCTCCGTCTATTACTCTCGTTGAGAATAATGACACATTTATGGAAGAAATCGACATTCTCTCAATACCTCCGGGTATTGATGATGATGACACGAAGGGGGATATTCTTTTTGATACTTTGATGCATGAAGATATTGTCGCAAGTCCCCCTCCTGAGCACCTTTCATCCCATACCTTAGAAACCATTACTGAGGATGAGTGCTTTGACCCGGGAGGTGACATTGACCGTTCTATGATTGACACCTTTATGGCTTTATCGCTTAGTGATAATCATATGTCTTTTGGGGATGACATTTTGATTCCTTTACCCACCCCACCTCCCGTGGATCATGATTTCACAAACTTTTCGTATGTTGAGAGGACTTTTCTACCCTTCAAGACTTATCCTCCTGCCTCTCATTTATTATGTTCCTCCGGGACCGAGGACAAGATTTTTGATCCCGGTATTACATTAGAGGATTCCCCATGGACCATTTAATTAGGGGTCGAGTCAGGCTCGTGACTCGGTGAATAAAAACTAGCGCTTCTCGGGAGGCAACCCGATGATCTATCCTTTTTATCCGTTTTCATAATAAGTGTAGGGGGAGACCCTAGTATATGTTTTTTGTTTTCTTTCTTATGATGTGCAGGGATTGGAGCTTTCAAAGATCCACTTTTTATGACTTTTGATGACCTGTGATTCCATGTTTCCATCTTCCCGGTTCTATCTTACATTCTTTGTGATTCACTATTTTATATTCTTCAATATTAAAATATGAATCACTTTGGTTGTCTCTTCCTAGCAAGATTTAAACAAAGTGCACAATGTCCTAAGTGTAGGGGAGTTTACTCCCACATGCTTAAACATTGAGGACAATGTTTATCTTAAGTGTAGGGGGACTTCTATCAAAGTTAAGTGGGCTTTTCCATGAATTTGTCCTCATTTTAACCGAAAAATTGATTTTTCGACATTTTTCAAAATTTTTGATATATTTTAGCCTAGTAGTGTTTTACTTTGTTATCGTTATTTTCTTTCTTTATAAATTTTAATAAAATGGTTTTAATAAGTTTAGATGTCTTTGATATATTAGGCCGATCATGAATCTTTTGACTCAACCCGAGTTAACTTATCTAAGTTTACTCTAGCTAGTATCCTTAACGTGTTTAAATCAAGTTTTGCTAGACTTTTATATAGGGAACTTTAAAACGTGAATGTCTTAACTCATTCGGGTTTAAGAACAAGAACTTTTCGGAAGTTCCTATAATTGATCCTAGAAAGTCGTTTATCAAGGGAACTTTAAAATGCAAATTCTAAAGTTGAAAAAGTCTAAGAAGTTGCAAGATCCTATAGATGAATTGAAAACCCAAAACTTTGATTTAATAGGCTAAACATCCACGAGTCTCATTCGTTGAGATTTTAAATTGTGGAGAACGAGAGATGATAGAGTCCATTATAAGTATGGTATTCTTTCAAGAATTTACGTGAGTTAATTATGAGCTTTTTCTCCCATCGCTTGTTAAATAAATAATTGCAATAAGTAAGGTTGTACGATTTGAAAAGTTACTTAGCTTCTAGCACAAGATCGTTTAAAAGTTGCGCGGTATTAATTAGAGTTCATAGCCAAGGCATAACTTATTGAAGCGGGATGCGAAGATTGGCGAGTCCGAAAAGGCCCTAACAAGGCATGAGGGCTACATTTTGTTGCTAAAGATCCAAAGTGAGGTGAAGAATCATTTATCAAAAATCAATATGAAGGATCGAGACACACGACGAAAGGCAAATACTCCCCTAAAGATCATGGAGAAGTCTATCCGAAAAGACCCTAGCAAGGTATCAGGATAAACAGATCCAAGTACTAAAAGGAGGCGGAGCGTTGTATATCAAAATCCCAAATAAAGATTGGAGAAAAATGAAGAAGTCGTGGTCCAAGTATGAAGAATCTCTCAAAAACTTCGAGTGAATAAATTCCTATTATGAAGAGAAGACCATTATTTCAAGATCATCTCTCAAGATTCAAAGTATGAAGTCAATGCCAAACATTGATCCGAGAAAGGTCTCAAATCGTGAAACGATTTATGCCAAGATATGAACTTTATGAGGTTTCGAGAAGCAGTTTTAAAAGATTTTGTCCTTTAGCTAACTATTGATTAAATCGTCCTACTTTATTTTCAGCCTAAATAAACTATCGAAATAAGTCAACAACGCATCCTCGTGATCATTCAAGAAAACAATAAAATATAAGAGATACACCTAGGAATAAGGGAGTCTAAGTGAATAATTGAGCCACATGAGTAAGTGTTAGCTTTACTAACTTATAATAACAATGATCTCGTTTTTAAGCCTGGTGTGGGAAACGTGAAACTTGAGGGTGATAAACATTCATGACAGCAAAAGCCCTAATGTAAGTCTTAGATTTCTTTACTTGTTTCGTCCTTCAAGTATTTTGTTAGTTTCTATCTTTTTAAGTTTCCTTAGTGTCTAGTGTTTAATAAAGGCCAAGGTGGGTTAATTATGATGAAAAAAATAAATCGTGCTTTGTAATTAATGGATTGCATGAGGATATTTCAACGGTCAAGTGTAGGGGATTTAATAAGTGTGAAAACACTTATCCTTTCACCACTTAAACAAGTAAAAACGAGACCTAAACGTGTATTTGATGTCGTAAAAGTCGGAATTATGCGTGGTTTGTGTTTTTAATGTGTTTTAGGACAAAAATATGAAAAAGGAAGAAAACACGGGCTTTCACAGGCTTTTATCAAAGAAAAAGAAAAAAGACGAAGTTAAAAGATCAAAAGTGCAAGAAGAACGGAAGTCAAAGGCCTATTCTGAAGATTTATCGAAGAAAAAGTCTAAAGACGGAAGTTTAACGAAGTCGAAGAACCAAGTCTAATAAAAGAAGAAAATTAGAAGACGAAGTTCATTTTATCATTCGACAAATCCCGAGACATAGTCGAGAAAGACGAGTTATTTAAAAAGACGAGAAGACAAGAAGAAAGAGAGAAGCGACATCACCACCTCCCCTCCTCCTATAAATACCCTCCTAACCCTTCGTTAGGAGGAGTTAGTTAGTTAGTTCATTTTTAGTTTTTAATTGGTAATTAGGAGTAGGTGTTTAATACTTTCTCTCTCTAGTTTTTCTCTCTCTTGTTTTTCTTAATCTATCATTTTAAATCTTGAATTTTGGATCTTAATCTTCATTAATTCAACCTTATTATATATTTCTCATTCTTCCTTTCTTAATTTTAATCTTGTGGTTGATTTGATTAATCATGTAGTTTGTTTAATCTTGCTAATTGTTTGATTGATTTGCTTATTTCATTAATCTTATGGTTTTGATGTGGTAGATGTTTTAGCTTATTGTTTTTATTGATTAATTAATGTTTAGCTTATTTTTAATTAAGTGGATTTGATAGATTTAATCTTTTTAATAAGTTGCTTTTTAATATTTTTATTATTTGGTAGTTTTATAGTTTTTAATTTGTGGCTTATTTAGTTTTTCTTAAAATTTGTTTAGATTAAGTTTTGGTTAAGTGCTTATTTAATTTTTGCTGATTTTGATTTGGTTCCCTGTTTTTAGATAAACTGTTACTGTAATTTTCGTTCTTCCAAATTCGGATTAGGGTTTATTATTCCGAAGAGTGCAATTTATCCGAATATCCTTTAGCTACATTTTATCCGAAAATCTCAATTTTATCCGATTTAGCCATTTTATCCGAAATCCAAGTTTTTCCATCTAAAAGTTCATTATTCCGAATATTCTCTTTATTTCGAAAATCATTTTTATCCGAATTAGGATTTATCCGAATATAGCATGTTTATCCGGAAATTTGTACTTTATCCGAAATAACTTTTATTCCGAATAAGTCAGTTATTCCGAAAAATAGTATTATTCCGAAAATCATTCTTTTCCCGAAAACACCCGTTTATCCAAAAACAGTAGGTTATTCCGAATATCCCTTTTACTCCGAAAAGGCATGTTTTTCCGAATGTAGTAGTTTTATCCGAAATTTTTGTTTATCCAAAAATCCTTATTTTCCCGGAAATCATCTTTGTTTCGAAACCAGTTATTTTATCCGAATACTTTGATTTTTTCGAATTCAGGTTTTATTCCGAAGAAGTTTAGTTTATCTGTTTTACATTCTTTTCAATTTTTCTTTTATTCAAGTTTTAAAGTTGCTTAATTTCCTTTATTTTTAGTTTATATTTTTAAAGTTTTCATTTTTATTTTAAATTAGTTAATCAACGACATTGCTTTTTACACCAAGAACGACTGAGTCACACTTTCAACCGTGGTCAATTCGAATCGAGTCGAGACGATTTTCACTTTAATAAAATCTAGTTATTAATAAGATGAGAAAAATGAGATTGGTCACAAAAACCAAGTTGTTGCATGTTTGGATAAGCTGGAATGACAAAATAAGCACTTGGCCAGTTTTGTATAGCCTTTGGCCAAAAAGTCAAAACGTCAACAAATATCAAAGAAAAGTAACGAGACACTAAAATAATCTGGGAAAAATGGAAATGTGTTGTGAATAAGGTCTTGAGGTCAAGAACTCGGATCTTGTTTGTCTTGGCAGTTTTGCCTTTTGGACAGTTGACCACCTATAAGCCAATTGGACTTATAGGTGTGTCAATACAATTCAAATGAAGCAAATAAGCACATAAGATCACACACTAACACACACGATAAGTGCAACAAAGAAAATTAACAAAATGTAAGAAAAAGTTATGCTAAAACCTAACAGTTGGTAAAACTAACTTGTTCTCGGTCTACAAGCCAACTTCAACTTATCACAAAAGCTTAAATAAGCTGCAATTCAACAAAGAAACTTCAAACAGATGTAGTCTTACCCAAGAACTAACAGTGTACCAAGAATTAAGACATAATATTGATCCTACAATCCTTAATTTGATCTGATATGAATTGCACAATCCAAAATCAAAATGTGTAACCCAAGCACTCAATCATCAAACCTATGAACTCAAGCCTAAGTAGTTCTAACAGATAAGTTCAGGCAAGATTTAAGCAAACCAGTCAACACGCAAGGCAGTTTCACCAGACAAGATTAGTACATATCAAACAAAATGATAGAACAATAGCAAAACCACAAATTGATATTTTTATACTACAAGCCCTAAACTAGCAGCTGGTTTAAACTTTTTGAAGATCAATACAAGTGAGCAAGCAATAATAAACCCAACCTTATGTCACTTAAGGCTAAAATAATCAGTCCCAAATACCCTTTTATATTTGATCAGTCAACAAATTAACAAAGGTTTTTGGAATTTGAAGATAATGAAAGCTAAACAAGGATAAGAACATGTAAGATAAGAAACAGAGAAAGGAAATAAGCAAATTACACTAAACAAATAAGCAGGCAATAAGCATTCTCATTTAAGCACATAAATGATCAGTTATAAACTTGAGAGGGATTTCAAAGTCACATAATCTTGATGTACATCCACACCAAGCAGGGTTGACTGATGAAACCAATCAAAAGCATTTACTCGGCTTATAGCTTATTAAGAAGGGCTTATGGCTTTTTTTGCAAGACAAGGACTACCACAGTCCAAATGCAAAATAAAGGATTGAAATATCTTCTATCTTGGATACCTGAAAAGTAAAATAGCAAACACAAGAAGGAAATGTGAGGTTATCAGGCTCACAATAAGATGGCTTATTATGCAATAAGCTAGCTATTTAACCTATCAAACAAAAACAGTTAACAAATGAAACCTTAGAAAATCTTAGAAATAACTTTGCAAGTAACTTAAAAGGGGTAAACAACTAGTATATTATACAAATTCAAACTTATTTTAAACTTAATTGTCAATTAAGTATAAAATTAGTTTAAAATAGTCTTCAAAAATCTTTTAATTTCTCAAAATATTTTTGAATGAAAACAAGAAATGTAAATGACTTGAAAAATAAATTTGCAAAATTAAAATGACAATTTAATTAAAAAGGAATTCAAATTCATGAATTCTTCATAAATTTTCATTAACTTAGAAAAATTTAGAATTACAAGAATTTGGAACAAGAACAACTATCTACTATACTATGCTATTTATACAATGAAATGGAAGATACAAGAACTAAAACCACAATCTATAAAATTCTAATAAAGCCCTTGGCGAATTTTTGAAGATTCCTTATTGATGCATTGTTTGAATTTGGTCAAGAGATCTCATGTGATCATCTCTGCTATCCCATATGTTATGGTAGTTGCAAAGTGATAATCCATTGTTTTTGGTGTGGAGGACAAGCAAATGAATCATGAACATCCAATCTTCTGTCATCTTTGTCTTTTAGTTGAAGTGTGTAGCAGAGTAAGGTTGTGTGGGGACCTTGGGATGAGCTAGAACAGAAAGAATCACATGGGTGTGTGGGAAAAATGTTCAAATGTTAAACTAGAGTTAATCAACAAAAACCCTTTGATTTGAAGAATATAAATGGAATGGGTTACGGTTTATGCTGGGTGAACAGTTCCATTTGATTCTATTTTGGGAATAAGATATGTGTTAACCGTGTGTTTTAAAATTTTAAACACTATGCTAATTAATCAAACGGGTAAAATGAAATGGGCTGGTGTGGTGTTGGGTGGGTTTAAGGACTGGACCGGGTACAAAGTATATTATATCTTTGCCATATGCAGTATTAGTCCTCCTCCCATATTTCAAGTAGTAATTACAAACATCCCTTGTGATATCTTAACATTCATCACATCAATTTAATATTCATCCAAGTTTCTAATTTGGCAATTTCAGTACTTGTTGTTTCTAAGAAACTTGTGAGAGGACTTGTTTTGTAAATATCTTTCATCTCCAAGGACTATTTTGTATTTCTTCAAACTTTAGGGACCCGCTGGTAATTGTTGATAGTTGAGGGTTATAAAGTGACAATCTTGTAAAGTTGAAGGACCAATATTGTAAATATTTAAATCTACAAGGGTATATTTGGAAATTCACATCTGGCTTTTTTTCTTTTGCATGACTTTGTTTTCCGTGTTCGTTTTTGCTTGATTTTGTAATATTTAAGTGAATTCTCGATATCCGTGCCTGCAAACACACAAATAAACAATACAAGGGTATTTAGCACGTTTTTGATGATGTTTTCTGTATTTTAAGCCCGTTTTGGAGTATGAAAACATGTATAATACGAGTCTCATCAGCATACATGAAATTAATATACATGACATGCTATCGTCATCTTACTTACCGTAGCTCCAAGCTAAGTTTACCTATAAACATCATCACCATCATCTTCAATACTTTATTCATAGTAAAAGCCATATAAAGACCTATTTTCACATTAGAACAATTTTAATTAATCAAGGGTTTATAGAACCTTTACACATAACCTTTCAACCACTATTTCTAATCAGCATATGATCATACTTTGATCATATGATGAAACCCCAATTTACCCAATTCATTTTAATTCATTAATTGCTTTAACCCATGTATAAAGCCCGTTATAATTCTTGATTTAGAACTATAATTACCCAAAATCCCCAATTTGGGTACATGAACCCTAATTCTTAATTCACCAATTAATTTTAAGATATGATTACATACTTGTGGGAAATAAATGCTTAAGATGCATTACATGAATCTAAACAATAATCTTTCTTCAAAAATGATTATCAAGGCATCATGGTTTTCCCTCCTTTTTGTTTATGCCAACACACATAAGCTCACTATACATTTTTTGATAAGAAATGAGAGGTGTAGAATTCTAGAGATATCGTAGTTATATCTTAGGTCATATGGCAATACATGTCCCTCTAATTATATTCCTTCTTATTTGTAATACATCATATTTTCTATAACCATATTACACATATTTTGACGATTGGTTTGACTATCGGGTTGATTAGTCAATCACATAATGCTTCCAACTTATAAAGTCGTAGTCAAACTATCGAATGGCATTATCATAAATCAAAGCTTAAGACCTGGTTTAGGGTGTTACAAATCTATCCCCTTATTTAGTTTTCGTCCCCGAGATCTCTTATCTATTGCTAACCATAACTTGGTTACATTAATCACCCATCATTTCTAACACTTTCCATTTTCATCCAACTAAAAGAGACGATCAATTTGATCTTGCAAATTCTAGGCATACTATAACTCAAATCAAGATTTTATGCCATCCTATTACACACATATTTCTATAACATTATTATTCTTAAGTAATTCATCATGTCCTCCATTACATAACTTGGTCAAACTAACATCTCATAATCAACTTTACTACAATAATGTTATTATTTCTATAACGTTTTCTTTTATACTTTATTTTATCTCCTTTTTTCATGATTTTCTCGTCAACGAGTATAAGTCATATGAACAGATTGATACTTTGACTTACCAAAGTCAAACATTTAGTATTATCTTCGCATTCTCAAAAGAGTTCTATACATTCTAGTGATCACTGTGATCACCATTCACATTCAATTCACACAGTAAGGCATACTATAACTTTGATTCACATTATTAAATTTATCCTTTCATACTCTAGACGTGTCAATCATTCACTCTATATAAGATTTCACTTATCTTAGTCTTTATGTCTTTTAGTTATTTATTTATTTTTATTTTTTTGACTTTTATCTTCTACTATTTTACTCATGTCAGGTCGGGAACACATAAGCCCACTCGTCCACAACTCACTATTTACATAAAGAAACGTCCCAATTTATGCAATACAGAATCATGAAATTATGGTTCAGCGACCTATAATTTCTTTATTCTAATAAAGAGGCGTCCCAATCCATTTAAGTAAGGAAATTATAAATGTTCCTACTCATGTACTTCCGACATCCTATTACCGCCTCTATTACACGCTTTAACTTTTAACTTGTTAAATCCTTTTTCATGCCTTTAAATTTATCGACCCTAAGGTCATTTACCTTTCCACCTTCCATCGGTCGTTTTTTAACTTTACTTTTCATCTTTTAGACTTGGATCCATTTTTACTATGACATTTCCCAAAAGGGATTTTTCACCGTTACGTTAACAATTTTTCTCTTTTTGAATACGACAAACTATAAACTCATTCATGTAAAAACAAAGTTTTTGAATTATTAACGAGTTTATTCACTACCGATCCTTCCTCGTTTTTCGAAGCAAAAAAGTAGCATAAGTCTTTGAAGAAGTGAAGAATTGACTTTGCTAAAAGCTCCCCTTTGATGCTTACCCCCTTTGTTTTGGGGATCAAGTGATCAAGCTATGGTGACAAGCTACATACAAGTGTCAGTAGAAAGAAAGAAACACTGATGTAGATGCATTAGTCATAAATATTTACTAGATAATTTGAGAGGGAGAAAGAAAATATTCTCAAGTTAAGAAATAAATAATTGTTAAGTATGTTCAAGGAGAGTGTTTTGATAAAAGATTAGAACACAAAGTGTGCTTTAATCAGTAAAAGAAAAAGAGGGAATGTCTTCTAGAGTTTTGCTCACGGGAACAAATACTCGAAGAGGAGGTCGAGTGAGAAAAAATTAATGAATATTCAACTTGTCAAATAGATGAGCGAGTTTAATTTGTTGAAATCTACAACAAGCGCAATTGGTTCCATGATGCATGGCAAAGTTATAAGAGGGAGGAGGTCCGTCATTAGAGAAAGAAGGTGGTGGAGGATAAAGTGAATGTGGAGAGGAAAATGAAAGGTTACCATCACAATATTTTGTGAGGTTAGGTAAGAAGAGAGGTCATTTAGAAGAAGGGTATTGAAAGGTTTAGGTGGTGGCGAAAGAGCTTCCTTTTCTCTGATAATTAGATTGATTAAGTAAGACTCATTCCAATACTAAATTGGGGAGAAGCCGGAAGTCTTGAAAGGTTTGGGAGAAAGTATCAATTAGATCCTTGTTATTTTTAGCCCAAATAGGTTTGACTGAAATTTTTGGTTTCTCGGAAAGCTTAGAAGAATAAACTTTAGGTTTAGAGGTTTGTGACAAAGAGTTGTCAATGTTGGGGTTAGAAGAGGTATACATGGTGAGATGAGAAGAGAGGGCCCAAATGAAGAGAATATAAAGAAAATAGATGAGGCAAGAGATAGAAAGAAAACAAAAAGATTTCAATAAATGTTTAGCTTAAAGAGGAAAACAAAGAATCTTGAAGAAAATTGGTCAAAAAAAAGAAACACCAAAACGAATAAACGGATTCCCTGGCTGCGGTTCGTTAAATAGGGCTGCGACTCATTATTGATAATGGTCCACTGGTTCATTTAAGGAACCGCGGACAGAAGCTGTCCAAACACGATTTTCTGAAGTTTTAAAAAAAGACAAAAACCTTTTAAAATTTTAGTAAATCTTGGATTTCTACCTTTATTAGCATTAGGTTAAGCTAAGGTTGCATAAAAAGCAACATACTCACATGAGTATATTGACAAAGGGTGACAAAATATTAGTATAACATTTTGATCCAATTTTAGTTAGATTTAAAGGTGACAATAGACTTAGGTTCAATTTTAAGATTAAATTAAACTTCATTAATATATGTAATAGAGAAAGAGAAAACACATAAACATAAAACTAAATCCATTCAACATCTACACGAAAACACATAGGAAAATAAAGAAACAAAAGATAAACTTTAACTAACTTAACAACTAAGTAAGCTACCATAATCTTGATTGGTTGATCTTCATGGATTGATTTTTAAAAAATAACTTTAAGAATATTATCATCTCATCCCTAGATGGAGGAGGAGAGGAGCAAAGAAGGACAACACAAGGTTTTCCAACCTTTCTTGCAATCCATGCATCTCCATCCTAAGAGATTGGATGAGATTGTTGTTGTATGGATAAAATGGACAATTAATACCATATGCCTCGAGAAAAAAATAGGTATGGATCACCCAAGGGATAGGAAAGAGGAACACCCATGATAAAAGTGTTTGAAGGAGGAGGAGGCATGATGTCCAAAGGTGAGGTTTGAGAAGGCTCAACAAAGTCATTCTCAAATGGGATGCTTTGGAGGGGTTAAGGGTTCTCATCTAATTCGTGCTATATTTATCATTAAAAATCGACATTACGAGTCATATGAGTGGTGCTGTAGATATTATAAGATATAATGACTTCGATCCGAATTGCTCAGTTCTTTAGCGGGCATGTTTATTTTATGTTTTAAGTTTAAACCATGTTTCATATATGTAAAATACACTAGTTTTAAATCTAATATAAATCATTTTTTAAATTTTTGTTTAAATACGAATAAAAATTTTCACGCGCTTAATGTTTTACGATTCTGTTATTTGTAGAACTAATAATTATTCACGTGATTATACATAAAAATTTCATTATGTAATAATAGTATTGTTAAAATAGATTATTTGAATTTTGTATGTTTAAGATATAAAGTTTAAAATGTATAAAATATAAAGAGCATTTGTTTATTTTATAAAGTTACTGTAAAAATATAAAAAAATTATAAGTTTCACTCACCTCCATCTAATTTATTTAAATTTTAACCACTAAAGTTTTATTAATTACCTCATTTTTAAAGTATATTTTTTTATAAATTTTATACATATATTTTTATGTTATTTTTTTCTTCATCAAATTTCTTTATCAATTTTTACATTAAAAAAAACATATTTAATTTTAAAACAGATATTATTAAATAAAGAAAATTTTGATTTTTTGTATAAATAAAATCATCACTAAACGTTCTGCATTATTAAAAGACAATGATATATCAAACTAGTTTTGTTCGCTAAATTTTATAACAATATACGAAGTTATAAAGCATGAAAGAAAATTTGTGTAGAGTAAGAAAATTCTTAATTCACTTTCATCTATCGTTATATTTATACAATCGAAATGTTTTAAAAAAGTGGAATCAATTAATAGTGAAAAGAACTAGAAACTGAAAATACTATACTATTGTCAATGTTTTTCAACATACCGTATATTGATAAATAAGTTTTTCAGAGACTATGATTTGGTATAAAACTCGGAAATAATATAATCCATGGGCCTATTAAAGCAGTTATCATAATTGTCGAACACCTAACAACCAAATCACAGCTTTAGCTTATCATAACTCTAGACATCCAACAACTATATGAAACCTTTTGCTTTATTGTTGATTATTTTATTAAGGCAAAACTAGTAACATTGTTAAAAATCAGCAAGAATGAATTAATAACCCGTAACAATTTCTACTTTTCTAGATTTAAGGGATACGTACAATTCAAACCTTAATCTCGAATACTGAGCTGACAATATTTTCCTCATGATCAAATAATTTCTGTTTCACTAGCAAAATTGGAAATTAATACAGTAGTTTATAAAGCTTTTATGTATGTCGATAAACAAAATAGCTCATGATTATGATTAGTAAGTCATTATGAATGGTAATCACGTTTAAAGTTGAAGTTTGATTAAGAATAAAGTCACAAGAAAATGATGGACTTTAGAAAAAAGTCAACTGCTTGAAAACACGACAAGGGAAGATAATACTCGTTGGTTTGAGATTACGAAAAATGTGTTCTTTATACTTAGTTCATATAGATTTTACTGATTACGAAATGAAAGTTGTTTATTTTTCTTCTTCAGCTCTTATGGGCTTGCATCTCAGTTTTGGGCTTGCCCGTATATTTGCAGGAGTGTAAATTTCTGGATGAAGGAAATGCATAAATGTCTCATGTGGTTTGCTCAAAATGCAGGCGGCCTCTCCGATTTTACGAAAGTACAAGCAAGTTCTCCAACGTTTAACACAACTAAGTTCGAGTCGTTTTCTTTGTTTGACTAAGGGTATTACCGTCTTTTTAAAGCATATAAAGCATAAACCAATTCTTCAAATCTAATACTACGTATATGTTCAAAAATCTGCTACTGTAATGTTCATCTTTTCTAGAAAGGGCTGCTACTGCATGTTCATATATACCGATATTCACTTTTTCGAATCCATTTATTTTCGAGATCTGCTATACATATTGATACACCAAGATCTTCGATTCAAATAACCAGATCTTCGATTTATATACCCAGATCTACGAAACCCTTTATGGCTGCCACCATGATATAACCACCACAAAACCCCATATCTACCACCACGAACCCCCCCCCCCCCCCTCCTCAACCACCCCCCACCCCCCCCCCCCCCCCCCCCCCCCCCCGTCTACCACCACGAAACCCCCGTGTCTACCACCTCGACCTCTTCTCTTACTTCTTCGTTCATCAATGTAAATCCCATGTCCAAACCCAAAACCCATCACCGATTGATGGATCGAACACAACAACAATGAGTATTGATTTGTTTTTGGTTGTGTTGTGGCTTTTGTTTGAAGAAAATGTCATATAAGAAGAGTTTTGTTTTTGTTAAGAAAATTGCAAAGGATCTTATCGCAGAATGTGATAGTTGACTTTCCCCAAGATGGTCAGATTAGTTCAATCCAAGACTGGTGAATGGTGATAGGTCAAGAGTGCAAACGATATTATCGCTGAATGTGATATTTGACTTTCCCCAAGAAGATTCTATGATATCTTGGAATTCTAAGCTGTTATTTGATAATTAATGCCCTTTACCAAGATTAGTTGTGGTTTTTATTGCTCTTCATCATCATAGACAAGTTGTTGATTAATTCATAGGTCCCACGATTACCCCCAAAAGCCAATACAAAGCCTCGCCAGCTGCATCTTTTTCAGCTTGTTTCTTGGTGTTGCAAGGGCGGCCCATGAACTGAACTACAATAAAGTGGACCAGCAATGCATTTCTATAAAACTGTTAAAGTTGGACCAGCAATGCATTTCTGGAAAAAAAAAGGTCGATCGATTCTACTTACAGGATTCTGGGATAAGTGTTTAACATTTTTTAATATGAAAAAAGATGGTCTTGCCCTCACATAACGAGTCAAACTTAATAGTGTTAAACGTTGGGGAGGCCGCCTGCTGACATATCCTAAACGTTGGGGAACTTGCTTGCACTTTCGTAATGTCGAGGAGGCCGCCTGCATTTTGAGCAAACCACAAGGAGCATTTCTGCATTTCCCTCTTTCTTGATATAAGTTATAGGGTAAATGTCAAAAATACACAACGTACTTTCCCAGATTATCTGTTATACACATCGTACTAATTTAAGTCCATTATTCACACCGAAACTTGCTATCACAGGTTAAAGCTGACGTGGCCATGGTTAAACCAAAAAGTTTGACTATTGCTGACTTGGCAGCCACATCACTTGGACCAAATATCCATTTTTTTCCCACACCCGATCCAAATATCCATATTTTTTTCACACACAATCGAAAATACATACCCTCCATCTCTCTATCTCTCATCCTTTGTTTTCCCAGAAACCTCAAGAACCCTAATCCCCAAATACCCCATTGTCAATTCCATTTAAACCCTAATCCCCAAATACCCCTTTCTAAATTCCATATAAACCCTAATCCCCAAAGTTTAATTAAAAGTAACCATTGAATCCACTATGTCATCTTCGTCTTCATCATTGATTAGGAGATATGGCAGGAATCAAGATGTCACAAACAAAACACATTGTGATTGTGACCCCCCCCCCACCCAATTCCTCTTCAAACATCTTGGACACCAGAAAATCCAGGAAGAAGGATTAGGTCTTATCCAATCAGAAACAAGACAATAAAATGTGGTGTTTATGGTTTTCTAGACCTTGAATTGTCTTCATATTACAGAGCATTACTGTATGGATTGCACGAAGAGAATAAAAGCTTGAGGAGGATGGTCAACTCGGGTGGTACAAGCAATGGATCAGAGAGAGTGTTACCCCATGACAGTCACATTGAAATTCTTAAAGGCATAAAAGAGGACTTGAAGAATGTGAAGGCCAAATTTGTGGTTTATGATAGGTTAATGTTAATTATTCAGTTTGTGTTTTGTTTTTAACAATAGTTTTAATCCTAGATTATGTTTGTTACTTTTACAATGAATCGAATATATTTATGATGTTCCCCTGATATGTTATATGCCCAATTTTTTCCCCTAATATGTTATATGCCCAAGTTTTTTCCCCTGATAAGTTATATCAGCAAATGTGTTGACTGTATGTGTTAGCCATATTTATGGCATACTCCCACCTACATGGTCTCTCTAATATAATGAGTCTCACCAAACCATTTGACATCCCCATTTACTTCCATTTAAGTTTTAGTCAAAAATAGATAGGTAACAACTTAACATTTAGGGATTTATCCAAAGACTTCACAAATGGATAAAGGGAAAGGTAAGTATGGTGTTGAATTATTAGCCATCTTTTCACACTATACCCATATGTCATCCTTTGTATGCAATTTATTTTTTTTGCAGAAATTATACAAATTAGTAGTGACAGTGAATCAGGAGATGCTATGACTCAAGGGTATTCTTCAGAAACCATAGATTCATGTAAAGGGCATGGATAAAAAAAAGTTAAGGGTTTAAAAAGATCATATGCTGGTGGATCAAGTCTTGGACATGGATCTAAAAGATCATCTGATAATGAAATCCCAACAGCCATTCTCAAATGGTATGGGTATGATACAGAAGATTCAACTAAAAGTGATGATTTTAGTGTCCCCCTTGAAAGCCCTGCTCATAACTGAAAATGGGTATTTGCACTAAAAGATTATGATGCTGTCAAAAGTAAATACATACCTGTGAATGCATCTTCAAAATAGATTGCTAAAAGTCCTGTTGCAGTCACTGGTTGTGTCATTGGTCTTTCTAACCAAATGACTTGGTTGCAAATCTGTGAACAAATGAAGGGTCCTAAAACTGCAGTCAAAGGAAAGGGCAAAGCTAAGGTTTGATAAACACTGTTATGAACTTTTCATGAATATTTTATGGTTTATGTATGTAATGGTTAAGTTATTAGCTGTTATTCTAGGGTATCTAATATTATGTTGTGTTTATCTTGGTATGTATTGGTAGCTTTTGCAGACTTGGTATGTATTGGTAGATTTTGCAGTCTTGATAAGTATTGGTAGGTTTAAAGACCAGGGTATGTAATGGTGTGTTTAACTTCAACACTTGGTATGTAATGATTTGTTTAGATTGATTGTCTTGTGTGAAAACATGTGGATACATACACAATTTTTGTAAAATAATGTGACCTGTACAAACCATTTCCCAACTAGGAAACAAGGAGGTCCTGGTTTCCATTCAAACTTGTTAAACAATGCCATATAAAACAAACGATGTTGCTTTTTATAACAGATTCCCATGCTATCCATGGCATGTGACTAACAGCAGAAAATTTGTGCATCCATTTCATATGAATCACACATTAAACAACAACATCATTCCTACCTTATCCTATACAAAAGCTTGGTTCAATTGCTTAGGTCATTAGACCAATACCATCACATATTTGCTACATAAACAATATCCAGATTACAATAAACTATTACAATAGCTTCATATACTCAATCACTAAGGTGAAGAGCCTTGGCTGGTGTAGATCTATTTTTAGCTTCATCAAACTTAAGTTTCTTGGATTTCATCTTAGCTATCCTTTCAGATCTACCTCTGTTCTTATGTGTAACCCTAAAAGGAACTGCTATTTCTGTTTGTGAGCCTTTTTGGTCTTTGGCCTTCCTCTTTTTTGGGTACAGGAGCACTTGACACAACAGGTTTACCTTTTTCTCTTAATATGAAGTGGCTTCCTTGAGAATTGACTGATTAATATGTAGCACCTAAGTCAGATTCATCTCCATGTATCCTGTCTTGTGTATCAAAGTAGACTGCTGCATCTTCAGGGTTGGACATAAAAATTTCATCTACTGGTTGATTGTACATTCTCATTTCAGCCATATGTCTTGTGATAGGAGTTCTACCAGGTATTTGCCTAGCTGAAGACCCATATATCTCCCATGATGCAAACTCACTAGTGTAGTATTTCCAAGCATCTTCGTCATCTGTTCTCTGTTGCTCCTCAACTTCCTACTTTGCCTTTTCTTCAGCCTCAGTTCTTAGAAGCTCTTCCAAAGCATGTCTTCCCATTTTCTCAAGATGTTCCTGTATATAAGTTTTCCAATTATAAGATAAGTTCATTTATAATTAATTACATTGTCATTGTTTTATTGATTGAAATGTACCTATGGAGTTAAACTTGTTCCACCATCAGTTTCTGGTTTTTTTCCTTTGTCTAATTTGGGTTAATTAGGCTTCTTAGGTGTAGTTGGAGGCTTCTTTGAACCAGATGGGGTATTTCTTGAGGTACCAGCAGGTTTCTTTAAGATTGGAGTTGTAACATTGGCTTCTGATACTGGCATAACAGGGTCAGCCATGTCTACTGGCTTATCCTGTGTAACCTGTTAACCACTTACATCCCCTTCATTTGGTGTCTCACTTTGTTGTTCATAAGGAACATCATAGAAATTATTTGGTTTAGTTCTTGGGGTGTTCTTGCAATTCTTTCTATTGTGCCCAGATTGCCAACACCTATGGCAATGAATCACTCTTCCAACCCTACTAATTTCATGGTCATTTTCTGAAGGATACCCAATCCTTTGTTTCCTGGGTCTGCCCGGCATTTTTCTTTCTTGGGGTGGTAATAGTTTTTAAAGCTCTGTTCTCTTCCATACACTAGAACCCGGGACAGGTCTAATGGGGTGCTTATAACAGTCAATCCATTTGGACTTAGAATACCAGTCACTGACACCTACCTCTGGATTCAAACCTAGGTGAGAATAAGCAACCACAGTATGGACACAAGGTATACCTGTTAGCTCCCACATTCTGCATCCACAAAGTTTTTTATCAACATTGACACCATAGGCATGGTCATCTCTTCTAACCTCAACTTCTTGGTAACCACTCCGGTACACCACCCAGTTCCTATCATAGTGTTACAACTCATCATTATAAATTCTATAATAAATGTTAGACACTTTTTATGTAAACAAAACTTTCAGTATTGTACCTGATTTTAATTGTATGAATCTCCAACATCTTCTTAGCAAATGGAGTAATTTGATGTGTGTGTTCCACGGCTTTCTTGTTAAGGACCCAAATCCTTTGCATAATGTATATCCTTATGTCTTCTAACATGGTAATTATGGGCTTTCCTCTATCCACAAGTATTCTAGAGTTAAAACTCTCAAACATACCATTTTCAAATGCTGCACAACATCTGTCCATTTCAAAGTAAGCACGACACCATGTATTTGGATTTCTGTCAACTAACCATGTGTATGCATTATCATCTAGTTTCTTGATTGCATCCATAACTTGATGAAAGTGCTCAGGTATTGTGCAGGAAGCAACCCACCAAAACAATCTCTTGTAATGTAAGCCACTCCATTTCTTCTTGAAATTTTCATAAATGTGTCTTGCACATTGTCTGTGCTCAGCCTCCCCCAACCAAACCTTGACAGCTTCTATTAGACCCTATATTGATGGTATTTATTTAATGTTAGCATAATATAGATAAGAAAGTTATAGTTACGTGTTAACATATATAGACATAAGTGACAGTTTTCTTACCTTATGTTCATCTGATATGATTGTAAGACCTACGCCATTGTTCAATCCAAGGTCATAGTGGATCAAGGCCAAGAACCACATCCAGTTATGCTTGTTTTCCACCCCTACAACAGCCCACTCTATAGGAAACATTTGATTATTAGCATCCCTTCCCATTGCCATAAGTAACTGTCCTTTGCAAGTGTGTGACAAAAAACACCCATCCAAACCAATCACTTTTCTACACCCAGCTTTCCAGCCTTCCTTTGGTCCAGCAAAACGGACATAAAATCTTTTGAAATATGTAAGGCCATCATCTTTTTCTTTCAAATCTATGTGACAGGTTGAACCAGGGTTAGAGTCCAATAAGGCTTTCCTGCAGTCCCATAGCCTACTATAATGGTCTATTAAGCCACCTTCATGGTCATACAACGCCATCTGTTTTGCCCTTCTACATTGACCTAAACTCACATTAATCATGAACTTTTCTCTGATTAAATTCTACATAAACCTATGACCTATATTAGGGTTATTAATGATTTCCCTAGCATAATGCTCAGCTATCCATTTGTATGTAACCAATCCACCTAAATTGTAGTTTCTGCAACACTTGTGAGCAGTGTAGAGGGATTTGATTTGAAATGACCTTTCATTGCCCATCCAACTAGCCCATAGCCTAAACGGACAGTCCACCCCAGCCAACACATACTCCTTTTCTTTTGCCTTTCTTTCAGCCCAATTAGCTTTTGATGTTTCACTTGCTTGGCCCACCTAATTTCCCTTTACCTTTGCCTTTATCACTGTCTGAGCTTGTTTCTTCACTACCATCTGACTCAATTAGATTGGTTTCTTCTGTATGTTTTTAACCTCTTTTACCAGCACACATACCAGCACTAACATCCCTACCATACTTTACCAGTATTCTATGACTCTCATTGTGTAAATACCACAACTGGTAACCATTTTTGACTCTATAGTTAGCTAAGAAGTTTTTAAGTTGTAATGGGTTCTCAAACTTCATACCTAGTACTGGTTCACATTCATCCCATGGTGTATCAGGATTAAAATTGGGGTATTGAAAGTCTTTCCTAACTTTGTATTTAGGTTCAACAAATCTATCATCAGGATCATGATACTCTATCATTAACTGTCCTAATTCTCCATGACCTTCAGGTTTGTCATTCTCATTGTCACCCACAAACCTACCCTTACCAACTAGCTTATTCAACCAAGTGTTAGTGGTTGTAAGCATAAGAATGTCTACATTGTCCTCTCCCTCATTTTGGAAATCAATATGTTCAGGCAAGTCATCCAATGGATCATCCTTACAAACATCATCAAAGTCACTATCACTAGAATCTGATTGTAACCTATCCTCATTAACCAAATTAAAAACATCATACCCATGGTGTTTAGTGTAAACAGACAAATGATAATCATTCTCAAACAAGCATTCTACAAATTATTCTACATGGGCATCATTAGCAATGGGTCTCAAACCCATATACATTGGAACACCAGGTAGAGTATAGAAGATGGATACATGTGCTACTAACACTAACCTACGGATAATCGAGAAAAAATCGTCATATTTCATACCTTCGAAGTCAATATCATTAATTACACGTTCGTCACCATTGGTATATGAGACGGGATGCCTATAAACAACCCATCGTGGTGCAAATCCACCACAAACTTCACCATACGTCTCCAACAAACCTGCAATTACAAAGATTAAAAATTAGGGCAAAACAATGGATTCGTCATATTTAAACAATTGAAACCTCAGAAAATGAAAATAATCAATCTAAAAATTTGGGGGAAAAAATTAGGGTTAATAATTTTTCCCCAAAAATGATTAAAACAATACTTCAAATGGAAACAACAATTAAAAATAAACGAATCATCATATTACAACAATATAATATCAAAGTAATTTACCTAAATCGATTATAATTGTTTTCAGAAAAATTAGGGTTCTTTGGATGGACGAATGATTTGAGAGAGTATACACGTTGTTTTATAATCTTGGAATGATTAAGTATAAAACAACGGGTTTATCAAAATGAAAAAAAAAACGACGTGGAAATAAAAAAAATAAGTAACCGGTAAAAAAGTTTGGTCAAAGGTAAAACTAAACAGGTTTGACCAAGTCAAACAAATTTACCTACGTGACAAGTTTGAATAATGGACTTAAATTAGTACGATGTGTATAATGGATAATCTGGGAAAGTACGTTGTGTGTTTTTAACATTTACCCTAAGTTATATCATATAACCCTATACTCAAAGCTCTCGCTCGAACTAATGTTCCTACATGTAAACTTAATGTCTATAATTAGAAAGGTCTGTTTGAGATTCTAATTAAAAAGTAATGTTTTAAAAAGTAATTAAAAAGTAATGTTAGACATTGAGTAAACCTGTAGAGATGTTAAGGTATTTTGTGATACTTAAAAAACATAGTAAAAACCTTAAGAATCTAACCGAGCTTAGGTCACTAACCACTAAAACAAAACTATGATTTAGGGACGTACTTTTTTAAAGGTCGAAAAAATTGTCCCTAAACTACGTGAGAGCCCACCACTTTTCCAAAAAAACATGAAGTCAAAGACAGCCTGTAGGGACACATACTTAGGGACGACCTAGTCGTCCCTAAACAAAAAAAATATAGTTTTCCTCCTTTTTTTATTACATTTTATTATTTAAAGTTAATATAATTAATTTTTTGTAAAAGGTATTAGATTAAAAGGAGAATATATATATAAAATATGTAGGGACGAATTTTTTGACCCTAAACTAAGAAGGTAGGTCGTCCCTAACTTTCCCCCCAATTTTCCAAAATTTTTGCCAAAAATTTAAATAACTCGCTAATAAATTATATAGAAAATATTGAGGGATAGCTTTTTCGACCCTAATTTACAAAGGCAAGTCGTCCCTAAAGTCTCCCCCAATTTTCATACTTCTTTCCAAAAAACATATATATTTATTTAAAAAATCTTTATACATATTTAAAAATAACTTTATACATATTTAAAAAAACTGAATATATATTTAAAAAAAACTTTTATATTTATTTAAAAACACTTTATACATATTTAAAAAAAAATTATACATATTAAAAAAACTCAATATATATTTAAAAAACTATTATATTTATTAAAAAAATTATACATATTTAAAAAAAACTTTAGATATATTTAAAAAAACTTTTATATTTATTTTAAAAAAACTTTATACATATTTAAAAAAACCTTATATATATTTAAAAAAACTTTTATATTTATTTAAAAAAACTTTTATATTTATTTAAAAAAACTTTATACATATTTAAAAAAACTTTATACATATTTAAAAAAACTTTAGATATATTTAAAAAAAGGTTTTATATTTATTTAAGAAAAACTTTATACATATTCAAAAAAAACTTTAGATACATTCAACACGGACACTTAAACACGCGCTTAATTAAACATGGATATTACAACGATAATAGATTGATAAACACGAAAAAACACATCACAAATTAGTTCAAACTAAACATACAGATTAACACATAATAATAAAATACAAATTAGCACATAAAATAACAAACAGATTACTACTCAACGTTAAGATTTTCCATTTCATTTAAAAGCTCATGAAGTATTGCAGCCGATTGACATGCGTGGTCTTCAGGATGCCTTTCCATTTCTATTCTTGCCTCTAGCATCTTTCTCTTTAGATCTTGCAATTTGAGCAATCAGTGGGTGCAGATTGAGAAGGACCTGTATGAAAACTTGAATGTAAACCTTGAGGTGTTGAAGATCCAGGGGAAGATCTTATACAGAGTTGGAGATCAAAATCATCCTCCCATATAAAATATTTACATCCATAATCTTCTTCTTTGGCTGTTACAAAGTAAAGAAATGACATGACATGTCATTTTAATAATCACACGTATTACATAAATACAATTTTAGATTGTGTACCTTTGAAAGAGGACATGCATAGTAAAGTTTACCAAAGCTATGACGTCGATATGACTTTCTCAACGTATAGCCATAACATATCGACTCATCAGTTGCACCTCTAACGTATAATCGTAATATATCGACTCATCAGTTGAACCTCTAACGTATAACCCCTAGCATATTTACTCATCAGTTGAACCTCTAACGTATCACCGTAACATATCAAATCATCAGTTAAACCTCTAACGTATAACCGTAACATATCGACTCATCAGTTGAAGCTCTAACGTATAACCGTAACATATCGAATCATCAGTTGAACCTCTAACGTATAACCGTAGCATATCGACTCATCAGTTGAACCTTTAACGTATAACCCTAGCATATCGACTCATCAGTTGAACCTCTAACGTATAACTCTAGCATATCGACTCATCAGTTGAACCTCTAAGGTATAACCGTAACACATTCATCAGTTAAGACTCTAACGTGTAACTCTAGCATATCGACTCATCAGTTGAACCTCTAACGTATAACTCTAGCATATCGACTCATCAGTTGAACCTCTAACGTATAACTCTAGCATATCGACTCATTAGTTGAACCTCTAACGTATAACTCAAGCATATCGACTCATCTGTTTAACCTCTAACATCATATCGACTCATTAGTTGTACCTATAACGTATAACCGTAACATATCGACTCATCAGTTGAACCTCTAACGTATAACTGTAACATATCGACTTATCAGTTGAAGCTCTAACGTATAACCCTAGCATATCGACTCATCAGTTGAACCTCTAACGTATAACACTAGCATATCTACTCATCAATTGAACCTCTAACGTATAACCGTAATATATCGACTCATCAGTTGAAACTCTAACGTATAACTGTAACATATCGACTCATCAGTTGAAGCTCTAACGTATAACCGTAACATATCGACTCATCAGTTGAACCTTTAACGTATAACTCTAGCATATCGACTCATCAATTGAACCTCTAACTTATAACTCTAGCATATCGACTCATTAGTTGAACCTCTAACGTATAACTCTAGCATGTCGACTCATCAGTTGAACCTCTACCGTATAACCGTAACATATCGACTCATCAGTTGAACCTCTAACGTATAACTCTAGCATATCGACTCATACCTTGAACCTCTAACGTATAACTATAGCATATCGACTCATCCGTTGAACCTCTAACGTATAACTCTAGCATATCGACTCATCAGTTAAACCTCTAACCTATAAATCTAGCATATCGACTCATCAGTTGAACCTATAACGTATAACTGTAACATATCGACTCATTAGTTGAACCTCTAACGTATAACCGTAATATATCGACTCATCAATTGAACCTCTAACGTATAACCGTAACATATCGACTCATCAGTTGAACCTCGAGCGTATAACTCTAGCATATCGACTTATCAGTTGAACCTCTAACGTATAACCGTAATATATTGACTCATCAGTTGAATCTCTAACGTATAACCGTAACATATCGACTCATCAGTTGAACCTCCAACGTATAACCGTAACATATCGACTCATCAGTTGAACCTCTAACGTATAACCGTAGCATATCGAATCATCAGTTGAACCTCTAACGTATAACCGTAGCATATCGACTCATCAGTTGAACCTTTAACGTATAACCGTAACATATCGACTCATCAGTTGAACCTCTAACGTATAACCGTAACATATTGACTCATCAGTTGAACCTCCAACGTATAACCGTAACATATCGACTCATCAGTTGAACCTCTAACGTATAACCGTAACATATCGACTCATCAGTTGAACCTCTAACGTATAACTCTAGCATATCGACTCATCAATTGAACCTCTAACTTATAACTCTAGCATATCGACTCATCGGTTGAACCTCTAACGTATAATCGTAACATATCGACTCATCAGTTGAACCTCTAACGTGTAACCCTAGCATATCGACTCATCAGTTGAACCTCTAACGAATAACCGTAACATATCGACTCATCAGTTGAACCTCTAACGTATAACCGTAACATATCGACTCATCAGTTGAACCTCTAACGTATAACCGTAACATATCGACTCATCAGTTGAACCTCTAAGGTATAACCGTAACATATCGACTCATCATTTGAACCTCTAACGTATAACCGTAACATATCGACTCATCAGTTGAACCTTTAACGTATAACCCTAGCATATCGACTCATCAGTTGAACCTCTAACGTATAAATCTAGCATATCGACTCATCAGTTGAAACTGTAACGTATAACTGCAACATATCGACTAAACTGTTGTACATGTAAGATAATAACATATTTGTCAATTATTATTATTACAAACTAATTATAACGTATATTTTAATATTAATTACAATAATTTATTTCGATTTTTATTATTAATTTTTATTATTAATTTTTTTTGTTAATTTTATTACATAATGTCTACATATATGAAAAATGTCTAAATATATGAAAAATATTTAGAGACGATTTTTTCGACACTAATTTATAAATGAAAGTCGTCCCTAAAATTTCCCAAAAAATCTTAAACACTTAGCAAATTTTTGCAGATTTTCGCCAAAATTTAAATGACCCGCTGAGGGTTTAAGTTTTCCCGGTATACATTTAGGATTGACCGAGTCGTCCCTAAATAACCCCACAATTTAGGATCGACTTTGTCGAACCTAAATTTGCATATGTGGGTCTTTGATAGGTGTGTAAACACCCATCCTTTTACCACTTAATTCTGGCTAAAACAAGACCAAAACAGGTATTTAATATCATTTGTTTGGAATTATGCGTGGTTTTTGTGTTTATTGTGTTTTCAGAGCTAACCGGATGAATATTTAAGAAAACATGGGATTGCACGGGTTTTATCAAGGAAAAAGACTAAAAGACGAAGCCTATTGTCCAAGAGATGCACAAGATTTGAAGTCAATGGGCCTACTCGAAGATTTATCGAAGAAAAGGACCAATGATGGAAGATTTACATATGTCGAAGAAACTCAAGTCTATTTAACGAAGAAATTAAAAGACGAGTTGGATTTAATCGTCGACAAATCCCGAATCAAAATCGAAAACGTCAACTTTTCTGAAAAGACGAGAAGACAAGAAGAAAGGGAGATAACCCACTCACCAACCAACCACTAGGACTATAAAAGGACTTTTCCTTCACACAATTAGGGAGTTAGCTTTTGTTTTTCTCTCCCCAGTTCTCATTGGTTCGTTTCATCACCAACACCATTAGGGTGTTTGGTGATTTTGCATATTTCCTTAAATCTTGTAAGTGTGTGATCATTACTATTGTTAACTTTTACATTAATCTTTCAATCCAATCTTTCTATTCATCTTGTTCATCTCCTTTTCTATTCAAAGTTTTTAAGTTCTTGTTTGATTAATTTTAAGCTTTTGAAAGTTGTTGATTTAGTGTTTTTATTGTTGGGATTTGTTGGTTATGATATTTGAATGATTATGGGTTAATTTGGTAAAATCTTTTCGAGTATTTGGGTCGATTTGAATTAAAACGCTTTCCCCTGTTTTGCTGCTACTGTTACTGTTCTTACCCCAGAAACATTCCGAATAGGCCAATTCCTTTTTCTCTTATTCGGAATATTGGTTATTCCGAATAACTTTCTTAAATTATTTCTTATTCGGAATATTTTGTATATTCCGAATAGACCCTATATTCCGAATAGGTCCTTCTTTCCGCATAAGCTTGTTTTCCGAATAGCCTGTTTTTCCGAATTGAGCAATTATTCCGTGTAGAACCATTTTTCCGAATAGTCAGTTTTTTTTTCCGCATAAGCTTGTTTTCCGAATAGAACGTTTTTCCGAGTTGAGATAATATTCCGTATAGATTAGATATTCCGAATAGGACTTCTTTTCCGCATAGGCCATTTTTCCGAATTGAACATTTATTCCGAATAGGGTATTGTCAGCTAGGGTATTTTTCCAGTTACTGTTTAATTTAAATTTTCAATTCAAGTTTTACTTTTTAATTATTTTAAGCTTAAATCTTTATTTTCTTTATTCTTTTCCTTGTTTTAGTAGATTAGAAAACCAAAACCACGTTTTGTCACCAAGAACAAATCATTCCACTTTAAACCGAGATCAATTCGAGAGGATTCCGAGAATCGAACTTTCAAAACGAGTAAAACAACTGTGTATCAAATGGCGCCGCTGCCGGCTCTTCTCGTTAAGATCAAAAGTTTTTTGTGAGAACTTGGATTTTGGGATCCGTTCCCCGTGAACGTTAGTTTGTCATAAAAATTTTCAAAAATCCTAAAAAATATAAAATCTTCAAAAATACAAAAAAATTAAAAAAACATAAAAACCAAAAATATTTTTGCTTTGTTTTTCTTTGTTCGTTTCTTTTGCAGGTGTATGCGCACTCGATCCACGTCTTATCAAGAGCCCGAGCCTCTCGATAACTTAGACATGGCCGGTGTACAAAACAACAACAACATACCACCTCCAAACAATAATAATAACAACAACAACCCACCTTTCAACAACATGAACAATAATAACAACAATGAGCCCCTTCCAGATAATCGCCCATTGATTGAATTGCTGCAAGCTCATGTAGATGGCAACACGGATCCAATTGTCATACCTCCAATTGCCGCCAACAACTTTGAGCTAAAATCAGGCTTTATTCAGATGGTCTCCACTCAACCATTCTTGGGACGTACCATTGATGACCCACATGACCATATCAAGAGATTCTTGCAACTCACCAACACGGTCAAGTTCAATGGTGTTCCACAAGAGGTTATAAGGTTACAACTTTTTCCCTTTTCTTTAGAGGGACAAGCCCGGCATTGGCTTGCTAAGGAACCGCCACAGAGTATTCTCTCGTGGACGGATTTGGAGACTAAGTTTATCAATTACTTTTTCCCACCCTCTCGTACTACCGCTTTGCGGAATGAGATCATAAATTTTGAACAAAAGTACGATGAGTCGTTCAGTGAATCTTGGGATCGTTTTAAAGATCTTTTAAGAAAATGCCCACAATATGGTTTTACCAAAGTACATCAAATTAATACTTTTTACAATGGTTTAAGCATGAGTGACCAAGATTCACTGAACAGTGCCTCGGGGGGTAATCTTTTGGCTAAGACTTCCAATGCTGCTTGGGACATCATTGAGAATAAATCTCGTGTGCAAACCAAGAGTGTTCGGACCAATGTCGCTAGTGCTAGCACTAATGATAGCGACAAGCGACTGGACAAAATCACTACGCTTCTTGAATCGCTTGTCACCCACACCGTTAACAACAACAACAGCAGCAACGCTAAAAACGCTCAAGTTAACGCTGTCAGCCAACCTTGTGAGATATGCGGTGGTCCTCACTCTTACACCACTTGTACCGCTACCCAAGATTACCCTGCTGAGAATGTGAATGCGGCATATGGCACCTATCCTCCACCTGCTTATCAACCACCCGCATACAATGCTCCTCCCAACCAACCCACCGCTCTTCACCAAGAAGTGGAAACTTATATGAGGACTAACGATGTGATAGTGGGAAATCTTCAGAGAGAAGTGCTCAACCTGAAAGCAGACTTGGTCAAACAAGGGAACGATCTGAGAGCTGATATGAGAAACACTTTGGATAGTCCAACGACTGACTTAAAAAACATGATGGCTAGTTTCTTCCAAGGTAATCAACCCTCTTCTTCGGGTACTCTTCCGAGTAACACCGTGGCGAATCCAAGAGGGGAGATGAAAGCAATCACTACTCGAAGTGGCAAAGGTACCAAGGAACCCGAGCTTCCTATACCTCCACCGGTGGTTGTGACTAAGGAGAACGAGTCACCTGCTCCTATTCCTCATCCTTCTCCTTCCCCAATTTCTCCACCTCTTCCTTCTACCCCACCTCCACCCAAGGATGTGAGTGATCCTATTCTACCAATGCCTTCCTCTTCTTCCAATATACCTTATCCATCTAGGTTGAGGAAAGAGAAGTAAAAGAGCAAGGATGATATTCAGGTTTCGAACTTCCTTAAAATGTTCAAACAACTGAATTTCAATATCTCCTTCGCTGAGGCTCTCGCTCACATGCCTAAATATGCAAAAATGTTTAAAGATCTTCTGAGCGACAAGGAAAAGCTCCTCGATATTGCCAACACCCAACTTAATGAGAATTGCTCTGCAGTGCTCTTAAGGAAATTGCCAACCAATCTTGGTGATCCGGGTCGTTTCTTAATTCCTTGTAATTTCCCGGGAGTAGAGAATTGCATGGCCCTAGCCGATCTAGGTGCCAGTATTAATCTCATGCCTCTAAGTGTTTGGAAGCAATTATCTCTCCCAGAGCTAGTCCCCACCAAAATGACTTTGGAATTAGCAAACCGTACGGTTGCTTATCCAGTGGGGATAGCCGAAGACGTCATTGTAGGAGTCGACAAATTCACCTTTCCTGCTGATTTTGTTGTCGTCGACTACGAGATGGACCCTCGTGTGCCACTAATTGTTGGTCGTCCATTCTTGAGGACCGGTCGCACTCCCATTGATGTTGAAGCCGGTGAGCTTATCATGAGAGTGGGTGACGATAAAGTAGTCTTCAACATGGGAAAGTTGTCTAAACAGCCTTATTCATATGAGAGTGTTAATTGTATTGACGTTCTTGATGAGGCTTGTGAAGAACACTTTAATGATGCTTGCAAAAGTATTCCTACCTCTCTTCCCAATGTTGAGACCGTGTCCTCTATTGATTCATCATTGTCTCTCTTTGGAGATAGTGATTTGTTTTGGAAAGATTTTGAAGACACCATGGGAGATGTGAACTTATCTACTGATGATTCTCCTACCGATGGGGACGAAGACATGCATTTTTTTGAAAGCCTTCTCAACAAAGACAACCCTTCTCCTCCATCTCCCACGGTCATTGCTATCAATACTCCGACTTTGAATACGCCTCCCGTCGAAAATCCTCCGGATTTAGAACTTAAGGAGTTGCCGCCCCATATCGAGTATGTATTCCTTGAAGAAGAGAAGCAGTCGCCAGTCATCATTGCTAAGGACCTAAAGGAAGAAGAAAAAGCCCGACTTATCACCGTGTTGAAAGATCATAAGAAAGCTATTGCTTGGAAGATTTCTGATATTCGTGGAATTGATCCTCACTTCTGCACACACAAAATTCTCATGGAGGACGACTTTAAGCCCATAATTCAAAGCCAACGAAGGGTGAATCCAAAAATACATGAAGTCATCAAAACAGAGGTTATCAAACTTCTTGATGCGGGTATGATTTACCCTATTTCGGATTCCCCATGGGTTAGTCCAATCCATTTTGTGCCCAAGAAGGGCGGAATAACCGTTGTTCCCAATGAACACAACGAGTTGATTCCCACTCGTCTCGTTACTGGGTGGAGAGTTTGTATAGACTACCGCAAACTCAGTGATGCCACGAGAAAGGATCATTTCCCTCTACCTTTTATGGACCAAATGCTTGAACGATTAGCGGGTAATGAATATTTGCTTTCTTGATGGTTTCTCGGGTTATTTTCAAATACCCATCGATCCCCAAGATCAAGAGAAGACAACATTCACTTGTCCCTATGGCACATTTGCGTACAAAAGAATGCCTTTTGGCTTATGTAATGCGCCCGGGACTTTCCAAAGGTGCATGTTAGCTATCTTCCATGACATGGTTGAACAAACCATGGAAGTCTTCATGGATGATTTCTCGGTCTTTGGGGATTCCTTCTCTTCTTGCCTTGCCAATTTGGAACGTATGCTTAAGCGATGCGAAGACACTCGCCTTGTTCTAAATTGGGAAAAATGCCATTTTATGGTAAAAGAAGGCATAGTGCTGGGACACAAGATTTCCAAGGCCGGTCTTGAAGTAGACCGTGCTAAAGTCGATGTTATCGCAAAGTTGCCTCCACCTTCAACCGTGAAGGGTGTGAGAAGTTTTCTGGGTCATGCGGGCTTCTACCGTCGATTCATCAAAGATTTTTCTCAAATCGCTCGCCCGATGACCCACCTCTTGGAAAAAGATACTCCTTTTATCTTTTCCAAAGAGTGTCTTGAAGCCTTCAACTCGCTTAAGGATAAGCTAACTAAGGCACCCGTCTTGGTTACCCCTAATTGGGAGCTTCCCTTTGAGTTGATGTGCGATGCTAGTGATTTTGCTATTGGAGCGGTTCTGGGACAAAGAGTGAATAAACACTTCCAACCAATCCATTACGCTAGCAAGACAATGACAGGGGCACAATTGCATTATACGACAACTGAAAAAGAGCTTTTAGCTGTTGTCTATGCCTTTGAAAAATTTCGCCCCTATCTTGTCCTTTCTACAACAATCGTGTATACCGATCATTCCGCGCTGAAGTACTTGTTGACAAAGCAAGATTCCAAACCAAGACTTCTTCGCTGGGTTTTGCTGCTCCAGGAATTTAAAATCGAAATTCGCGATAAAAAAGGAGCAGAAAACTTAGCCGCGGATCATCTCAGCAGACTTGAGGATCCATACCAAGGGGATCATCTAAACAAAGAAATCAATGATTCTTTTCCCTTGGAGACCTTAATGTCTGTAAATTCGAAATCTGATGAAACCCCGTGGTTTGCGGACTTTGCAAACTACTTGGCGGGTGGAATTCTCAAGGAAGGGTTGACGTCCCAACAAAATAAAAAGTTCTTCACCGACATTAAGACTTACTTTTGGGACGACCCTTACCTATTCAAACAATGTGCCGACCTGATTATCCGCCGATGTGTTGACGGACCGGCAGCGTCAGAAATCCTTGATGCTTGCCACAAAGGACCCACCGGTGGTCACTTTGGTCCCAACTACACCGCCAAAAAAGTGTTTGATTCGGGATTTTATTGGCCCACCATCTATCGTGACGCTCACGATATGGTTAAACAATGTGATGCTTGCCAAAAACAAGGCAAGATCACACATAAAGACGAGATGCCTCAGAATTTCATACAAGAATGTGAAATCTTTGATGTTTGGGGTATCGACTTTATGGGGCCATTCCCTTCCTCTAAAGGAAACAAATACATCCTTGTAGCCGTTGACTACGTTTCAAAGTGGGTCGAAGCCAAAGCTTTACCTACTAATGACGCAAGGGTAGTTTGTAACTTTTTGAAAGCTCTTTTCGCTAGATTCGGTGTGCCTCGCGCCATTATTAGTGATCGTGGGACTCATTTTTGCAATGACCAATTCGCAAGAGTCATGGCTAAGTACGGTGTAAATCATCGTCTTTCCACAGCCTACCACCCACAAACTAATGGCCAGGCTGAAATATCCAACCGAGGACTAAAGCGAATTCTGGAAAGAACCGTGGGAGAGCATCGTGCCGCATGGGCTGATAAACTAGATGATGCTCTGTGGGCTTTCCGTACTGCATACAAGACTCCGATTGGTTGTACACCATATCGTCTCGTGTACGGGAAAGCATGCCACCTCCCCATTGAGTTGGAGCACAAGGCTTACTAGGCCTTGAAGTGGGCCAATTTTGATATTAACAAAGCCGGTGACCTACGCAAGATCCAACTCAATGAGCTCAATGAACTTCGGAATGAGGCTTATGAAAATTCTTTGATCTATAAGGAAAGAACTAAGCTCATTCACGACTCCAAGATTAAAAACCGAGAGTTCCATGTTGGAGACAAAGTCTTACTTTTTAACTCTCGGTTGAAAATCTTTTCGGGCAAGCTGAAATCTCGTTGGTCCGGCCCATTCACCATTGCCCAAATTTTTCCATATGGTACTCTCGAGCTCGCTCAACCTAATGGACCTAATTTTAAGGTGAATGGCCAACGAGTGAAGTTGTACTTTGGTGAGGACATCTCTCAGGAGGTGATTCCATCCCTCACTAGGTTCCCCATGAACTAATTTTGGGTCGAGTCAGGCTCGTGACTCGGTTATCAAAAACAAGCGCTCCTCGGGAGGCAGCCCGAGTATCTATCCTTTTATGTTTTAACCTCCTAAGTGTAGGGGGACTTCTATAGGTTCTTTGTTTTTGTGTGGTGATGTGATTACAGGGATAAGTGCACTCTTGGAAACTTTGAAGAACCGTGCTCCCGTGTTATCCGAAATCCGGTTCTATCTCTCAACTATCGTGATTCAACTTTCTTCATACTCACATTTGAAATTGATCACTTTAGTCGTCTCTTCCTTAACTCGAGTTAACCAACGTGCACAATGTCATAAGTGTAGGGGAGACTTTCACATGCTTAAAAATTGAGGACAATGTTTATCTTAAGTGTAGGGGGGACTTCTATCGAAGTTTTAAGTGGACTTTTCCATGAAAATGCCTTCATTTAACCGGAAAATCCTATTTTTCAACATTTTTCAAATTTTTTTTATTAACTTTGGCCATTTAGTCGTAATTTTTAAATTTTTATCGTTGCTTTCATATGTATATATCCCGCAATAAAGTCAAAAATTTTAATAAAGTGGTGTAGCTAGTTTAGAAGTCTTTGACATATTAGGCCCGTTGCGTTTATTTTGACTCAACCCGAATAGACTTATCCAAGTTTATTCTAGCTAGTATCCTTAACCATGTAGACCTTAATTGGTTTATTAGGCTAAGTGTCCACGAGTCTCATTACTTGAGATTTTAAATTGTGGAGGACGAGAAATGATAGAGTCAATTATAAGACGGTATTCTTGCACAAGCTCACTTGGTGTAATTATTTGCCTATTCTCCCATCACTTGCTAATAATTTATCTATAATAAGTAAGGTCGTACGATTTGAAAGGTTACTTAGCTTCTAGCCCAAGATCGTTTAAAAGTTGCTCGGTAATGATAAGAGTTCATAGCTAAGGCATAACTTATGAAGCGGGGCGCGAAGATTGGCGAGTCCGAAAAGGCCCTAACAAGGCATGAGGATTCAATTTTATTGCTGAAGATCCAAAGTGATGTGAAAAGCATTATTCCCAAAATTAATATGAAGGATCAAGACTCACGACGAAAAACATCAACTCCCATAAAGATCATGGAGAAGTCTATCCGAAAAGACCCTAACAAGGTATGAGGATAAATAGATCCAAGTCCGAAAAGGAGGCGGATCGTTGTATCTCAAAATCCCAATTAGAGATTGAAGAAATAATCATGAAGTCGTGGTCAACAAAGTTAGAGTACCTCTCAAAAGTCTCCAAGTGAAGAAACTCTATGAACGATGAGAAGATCATTATCTCAAGCACGTCTCTCAAGATATGAAGTATGAAGTACATGCCAAATATCGGCCCGAGAAAGGTCTCAAATCGTGAACCGAGTTATGCCAAGATATGAACTTTTTGATATCCCGAGAAGCAGTTTTAAGAGATTTTGTCCTTTAGCTAACTATTGATCAAATCGTCCTACTTTGCTTTCAGCCTAATTAAACTATCGAAATAAGTCCAAAAATGCATCTTCATGATCATTCTAAGACAAAAATAAAATATAAGAGATACACCTAGGAATAAGGGAGTTTAAGCATTTAATTAAGCCATGTGTGTAAGTGTTTGATTCACTAACTTATAATAACAATGATCTCGTTTTTAAGCTTAGTTTGGGGAACGTGAAACTTGAGGATGATAAATCTTCGCAGCACCAAAGCCCTAATGTAAGTCCTTGATCTCTTTGCAAGTTATTTCCATGGTTTTCTATCCTTTTGTTTCTTTTAAAGTTTAATTTCTTTTAGTGCTTTAATTTTTGTTTGGTAATATTTTAATAAGGCCAAGGTTGATTAATTATGAGAAAAGTGTAAATTTGCTTTATCACTAAGCATTGCATGAGGGCATGGCAATGATCATGTGTAGGGGATTTGATAGGTGTGTAAACACCCATCCTTTTACCACTTAATTCTGGCTAAAACAAGACCAAAACACGTATTTAATATCATTTGTTTGGAATTATGCGTGGTTTTTGTGTTTATTGTGTTTTCAGAGCTAACCGGATGAATATTTAAGAAAACATGGGATTGCATGGGTTTTATCAAGGAAAAAGACTAAAAGACGAAGCCTATTGTCCAAGAGATGCACAAGATTTGAAGTCAATGGGCCTACTCGAAGATTTATCGAAGAAAAGGACCAATGATGGAAGATTTACATATGTCGAAGAAACTCAAGTCTATTTAACGAAGAAATTAAAAGACGAGTTGGATTTAATCGTCGACAAATCCCGAATCAAAATCGAAAACGTCAACTTTTCTGAAAAGATGAGAAGACAAGAAGAAAGGGAGATAACCCACTCACCAACCAACCACTAGGACTATAAAAGGACTTTTCCTTCACACAATTAGGGAGTTAGCTTTTGTTTTCTCTCCCCAGTTCTCTTTGGTTCGTTTCATCACCAACACCATTAGGGTGTTTGGTGATTTTGCATATTTCCTTAAATCTTGTAAGTGTGTGATCATTACTATTGTTAACTTTTACATTAATCTTTCAATCCAATCTTTCTATTCATCTTGTTCATCTCCTTTTCTATTCAAAGTTTTTAAGTTCTTGTTTGATTAATTTTAAGCTTTTGAAAGTTGTTGATTTAGTGTTTTTATTGTTGGGATTTGTTGGTTATGATATTTGAATGATTATGGGTTAATTTGGTAAAACCTTTTCGAGTATTTGGGTCGATTTGAATTAAAACGCTTTCCCCTGTTTTGCTGCTACTGTTACTGTTCTTACCTCAGAAACATTCCGAATAGGCCAATTCCTTTTTCTCTTATTCGGAATATTGGTTATTCCGAATAGCTTTCTTAAATTATTTCTTATTCGGAATATTTTGTATATTCCGAATAGACCCTATATTCCGAATAGGTCCTTCTTTCCGCATAAGCTTGTTTTCCGAATAGCCTGTTTTTCCGAATTGAGCAATTATTCCGTGTAGAACCATTTTTCCGAATAGTCAGTTTTTTTTTCCGCATAAGCTTGTTTTCCGAATAGAACGTTTTTCCGAGTTGAGATAATATTCCGTATAGATTAGATATTCCGAATAGGACTTCTTTTCCGCATAGGCCATTTTTCCGAATTGAACATTTATTCCGAATAGGGTATTGTCAGCTAGGGTATTTTTCCAGTTATTGTTTAATTTAAATTTTCAATTCAAGTTTTACTTTTTAATTATTTTAAGCTTAAATCTTTATTTTCTTTATTCTTTTCCCTGTTTTAGTAGATTAGAAAACCAAAACCACGTTTTGTCACCAAGAACAAATCATTCCACTTTAAACCGAGATCAATTCGAGAGGATTCCGAGAATCGAACTTTCAAAACGAGTAAAATAACTGTGTATCAGTCTTCCCTAAGCTATTAATCAGATTAAAAAAATTAGATGTATATAATACCCTTAGGGACGACATAGTCGTCCCTAAATATAGAAGCAATGGTCGTCCCTAAATATAAATATAGATCATCATTTATATTTCATCTTATCTCACTGTTAATAAAGAAAAGAAAAAAAACAGCATCAATCCTCATCTCATCCCACGCACCACCAATCCGTCTCATATCACCACCACCACCAATCTGTCTCGTCTCACCCCACCACCACCACCAACCTGTATCATCTCATCCGACCAACCGTCACCAATCCGACCAACCACCACCAATTCGACCAACCACCAAACGAACACGAATTATGTTTTTTGTTTAATTTCGGATAAGGTAATTAATTTTTTGTTTAACTTCGGATTATAAGATCATCTCCTTTATCTATTAATTTTGTTTAATTTTTAAATGTGTTTACTTATGCTAAATGTGATTTTTTGATAGCAACCACCCGTCACCTCCGCCGTGGCAACAATAGCAACCACCACCACCACAGGTGGGTGTTTATTTTTCTTATATTAAAACCTATGAGCTTATTCTTTTAGTTGTTTTCGGCATATTTTGGCTTAATTGATTTCGGATTATATTTAGGCTTAGGTTTGACTTCGGATTATATTTAGGCTTAGTTGATTTCGGATAATTTAGGCTTAGTTGATTTCGGTTAATATATATATATATATATATATATATATATAGTTGATTTCGGCTTAGTTGATTTAGGGTTAGTTGATATCGGTTATATAAAGTGCTTAATATATATATATAGTTGTGAGTTTAACTTTTTTTATATGTTTGTCGCAGCCGAGAACCGAGATCCGAGTCACAGTCGTATAAAAGGTAATTTTTTTTAAATTGTTTTGGTGTTTGTCTCAAATTAGATAAAATTTCAGAAACCAACTATTTTATGTTGTTTTTATTTTATGTTTGTGTTTGGTTAGCACCAGGACAGTCGGGACAACTTCATCATCCGGACCTCTTTTTCTATCTTTCTATCTTTGTTTATTTCAGCCGTGACCGAGATGTGTAATTAATATTATGCATATGTTTATTATATTATATATATCATATATGCTTGTTAACTTTTTGTACTAAATAATTTTAGGAATGTTTTAGGATTTTATCGATAAATTTCGGGAAATTACCGTCCGAAGTTAATCAACCTTTAGAAAACCCGTCCGAAATTAATTTATTAGAAATTAATTTCGGAAAGTCCCCTGTATGGGACTGTTTTTTGAATGTTTTGTCTCATTTAGGATATGAATGCGTATAACAGGTTTACAATTTGAGATGATTTCGACAGTATTTCTCCTGTTGATCCCAAACGTAGATCGATTTAGCTTTGTGTTATCGAGATTGAATCAAGTATAACACGTATAGAAACTTTTTGTTTATTACAATCTAAGTGTAATGCGGAATTAACACTTAGACCAGAGAACAAAGCAAAACACAATGTATACCAAACTTTCACTTGTGTTGATAATCAATGAGGTACAATGAAAGTATTCAGAACGTATATCAATAATGAAACTTAAGACCTCATTTTCTAACACAAGGAGTATTGAACAATAATCTACTTATCAACTATTTTAGGAAAAGATAAATATAAAGAATACATTGTAGAACATATCTTTCTTAAATATACAAAATGTGTTGACTAAGCAGTTGTCTTGTACTTGGGATTTCCTTAGTCAGCGCATTGATTTGTCTTGTCAGTGCTCATTCTGTCAGCGCCTTAATTACTCTTGTCAGCATCCAAAATTCTCTTGTCAGCGGCATAGTGACTTAGCTAATTTTATTCCCAACAGTCCTTCCCGAAACTTGATACTTATACTAATATTCAAGTTTCTGAATAAAAATAAAATACAAGAGAGGATTCTTATAAATAAAACCTACTCCTTAATCTGAGCATATATAAACCTTAAAAAGTCTATGCTAACATCACTGGTGTAATCAACTTCAAGCCTGGTGCTGATCAACTTCTTCATTAATTCTTATGACAGTGGATACTTCTCATCTATCAACAAGTATTCTGCAAACTTTGTAGTACTAAGATGAAACACACCAGCAGCTGAATACAAATGCCACTTCAAGCTACTCAAATCAACCAGATCTAACCATACTGGATTAGCAGCATCATGAACAAACATCCTTTTAAATGTTGTCCAGATCTTTATTCCATTCAAAGATGTAGGAGCTTCAGCCTCATATATCTTCTTCATTAAACTCCATAGAGTTTCCACATCCTCTCTATCCAAGCTGGCAAACAATGAAACCAAGGAAGTAAAAGTGTGTACCTTATCACCAGCCCTGGTGATCACCCAAAGGCAAATAGAATATTCTTCATATTTGATGATTGGGTTCTTGAAGTCCAAAGGTAAAACAGCAGCTAATCAGAGGCCACCAATAGAGAAAGCACCATATTCTTCTTTAAAGTAGCTTCAGATGGGTGCACTTGATCAAGTACTGGAAATCTCAACTTGAATCCTTTCTTCACTGGTTTAGGCACAATCAATGCCCTTCTTAATCTTTAGCTCTTTCTCTAGTTCTTTTTGTCTCTCCACAGAAAGCATTCTATATGTATTTGCTTCACAGACATACTCCCAAATAGGATAAGCATAATACTCCAATTGCACAAAAGAAAGCTTCCTTAATTTTGTGTAAGTCCACCCTGTTTGGTGGCACCTAAGAAGCATGTAGTAAAGCTCTCTCCTGGTTGTCTTGTTCTTAGACAATACTTTGTTTTCCCTGTGCTCCAAAATGACTTTGCAATCATTTTGAACTCTAAATAAAATCTCCAGACCCTAAATCTGCCCTGTCAATGTCATCTTTGGATTTTCTATGCAGGCCTCTTCCTATCTGAAATACATATCAGACACATGAGGCATATCAAAATCTACTTGCTTCTTTAATTCCTTGAGCTTTTCCCTTGCTAACTCATCCTCCCCATACTCTAACTTTTCCAAGTCCACCAAATTGCTCATATTTGCATTTGAGCTGTGTGAACTCTCATCACCAATCTCATCACTCTCAGATTCAGAGGATTGAATTTGAGCTTCAATACTTCCCTTTTCAAGCCCTTTCTTTTCTTGCTCATGAATCTATTGAGCAAGCATAGCATCAACCTTTTGTTGGGCGGCATCCTTGGGAATATCTTCTTCTACTAAAATAGCTTTACTCTTATCCAATGGATCAATAATGGGCAAAGTAGGTGTTACCTGAGTGGAAGGCTCCTTGATCATAAAAGGTGGTTGGGATACACCAATCAAACTTGGAATCCTGTCAGCGGCTGAAATAGATGTGTCAGCGTACAAATTACCTTTTTCAGTGGCTGAAAGTCCACTTTCTTGAAACATCATCTCTATGAAAGACTGCTGCTTCATAGGGGTAACCAAAAGATTAGTAGCTTGTTCCTTTAACCCTGTAAGTGCCTCAGCTACCTTTTTTGTCCCATACGAACCTTCATGGGACCTCTTATCACTCACATTAAATGGTTCAGTAGGTGCATCCCCCCCCCTTTGTAAGAATCATCTTCATAGGACAACACCATAGCTTTCCTTTTCCTTGAACCAGCTGCTTCCAAAATAACCAACCTATCCCTCAACTGAGTGAGTTCAAGGCCTTGTGCAGTGACTTTTTATACAAGTTCTGCATTATACTTTTGCAAGCCTATGCAGATAACCGTCAATTCCAAATTTGTAAGTGGTTGCATACTGCCTTCCTCCATATGTGGGATTTGACTCCCCAATATTGACTCATCAGGCATTGTTCTCTCTGTTTCATGGCTGGGACCTCTAGAGGAGAACACTCCAGTAGTCCTTTATCTTTTCTCCATCTAAAATTAATGGGTTCAGATGAGGAAGTGGAATGTGGAATTTGTGAAGGGTAAGGTGCTGAGGTGATAGCGGGCGAAATTGTTGTGGCAGCGACTGAAACGTGAGTGTCAGCGGCTGACGGCTGGGGGTCAATGTTCATTTGGTCAACATGGTGGGGTGAAGGTGGTGGTTGTTCAGGTTCAGGTTCAGGATGTGGTTGAGGGTTTTGGGCTGCTTCAATGACAGCCAACATAGGAGGGGTCAAAGGTAGGGGTCTGAAAGGTTGAGTGTCAATGGATAGAAAAATCTTTGCTTTTTGAGTAGGGATCTTATAAAAGTTGTCATGATCCCTACGACAATACCCTTGTTGCTCAAAAACCATTTGTAAAAACCTAGGGTTAGCAAGAGTCATCTTGATACTCTTGTTGTGCAACATGCCCTCAAAAATCATATGAGAAAAATTATATTTTTGCCCAGTGGCCATACAAACAAGAACACAAGCGAATGAACGATTGATTTCATTGAAAGATGTACACTTGGGACTAAGACATCGAAGGAGGACATGTATTAAGAACTTCCAGGCTGGGGGAAATTGTTGTTTTGAATACTTGTTTATTTTCCCTTCTGGGGGAAAATCATACCCCAAGCCTCGAAGTCCTTCCTCTATCTGCTCAATGGGAAGGGTAGTTACACCATCAGCATCATCAAGCTGTAAAGCTTGACGAATAAGTGCTTCAGTGGCCACCTATTTGGTCTCATGAACAGTCCCAGATAATGTAATTACTCCATCAAGTGTTTCAGAACTAGCAGTGTTCCAAAACTACTTGATGTGTGTGATAGGAATGAGTGGAGCATGAGTCAAAGCATACCTTAGGTTGGAAGCCAAGAGATACTCAATCATTTGAGTATATTGGGTATGATGATCAGGATCAGCCTTAAGATAAGCAACTATATTGTGTTGATCCCTGAATCCCAATGTAGCACCAGCAGGTTTAAATAATGGAGCCATGAAAACTATTGTGAGGAGTTTTAAGATGAAAGAAAATGGAGAATTTTGTTTATGGAGAAAGATAGACAAACAAGCAAGTTACCCTGTTAAAACAGAGTGAGCCGTATATATCGGAGGTAAGCTAAGTTACTATTGGTTGAAAAAGAGGTAAGTTATTCAAAAAGTAATGATTAAAATTTTTGAAAAATAATAACTTATCTCTTAGCTTTAAAATAAATCACCAAATACCATAAAATTACGACCCAAAATATCGCAAAAGAAACAACTAGGTGGGACCCAGTGTCCTTCAACGGTCAAAATATGAATGTCAGCGGGTAACGGCTATATTTGTCAGCGTGTAAATTTTGCCATGTCAGCGTTTGAAAATGTGCTTGTCAGCGTCTAAACCACTTATGTGTCAACGGCTAAAAATAAAAAGTAATAAAATAAAAAGAACTTAACAAAGAGGTTTACCCTAATAAAGATAACTCTTCCATTAACACAGACTGAAATTAGCATTTTATGTCCAATTATACACACTTGCATAAGCAAGATAGACATAACTGTCCTCCAGTGAACCTTGCTAAAGTAAGTCCTTTGAAGTGAAGTTATCTCATATAAACACTTTGTAACTCCTAGGTAAGCCCATTTTTATTTACACCAAGTCTCCCAACCAACCAATCCTAATTATAGGTAAAACAATCTTGGCAACATGCATAGTTATATCAACTTTGCATGCTATAGTGCCTCAGGGTTTAAAAATTCCAACAATTCTTCAAAATAAAAGTCTTCATTATTCCTAACCTCTAATCACCAGTGGACACAATCTAGAATTGTGATAAGAGCACTCTAGAAGTACCCAAAGACCTAAAGGTTTCCCAAACCTCCCCATAAACTTACACAATTTGCAAAATAAATGAATATGATAAATATTTATTTCAAGATAGGAATGTAAACGTTTAAACCATCATAAATAAATATTCTTCATATCTTTGAAGTCCATAAGCAGTTCTGTATCATATTGCACAATGCTCAATATGCCTGCATGATTAGATGAAAAACCACAAAAACTAACATAGGCTGTCAGCGGCTTCTTTCCACTTGTCAGCGGATACAATGCCTTTGTCAGTGGTTAGAAAATATAGTGGAAAATCTAACATATTTTACAAGTAATAATAATAGTCCCCATCCTGTACATACTATACATTAAATTCAGAAAAACACATTTTATGGATTGATCATGCCAATACTTGTTACCAAGTACTGGAATCTCCTAACATCAAAAGGGTGGGTTAAAAGATCAGCCACATTATCTTCTGTGTCTACTCTATCTGGATGTATTAAACCTTTTCTAGAACAATCCCTTATAAAATGATGCCTAATTTCTATGTGTTTAGTTTTAGAATGATGTACAAGATTTTTAATAATGAAAAGTGTACTGTTATTATCTATAAAAATTTTGGTATGCATAAAATTGTACCCATAATCCAAAAGCTGATTTTGAATCCATAACACTTGCCCACAACATGCAGCAGCAGCTACATACTCAGCCCTAATTGTTGAATTGGCCACCACTGTTTGTTTCTTGCATTGCCAAGAAATAAGTCTGCTCCCAAGGAATTGACATCCACTAGTTGTGGATTTCCTATCCTTGTTATCAGCTCTATAATCACTATCTGAATAGACCACAAGCTCTAATGGATAATCTTTAGGATACCATAATCACAGAGTAGGATAGCACCTAAGATACCTAAATATCCTTTTGACAGCTTGAAGATGACACTCTTTGCGAGTCACTTGATGACGTGCACATGCACACACAACAAACATGATGTTAGGTCTAGAGGTAGTAAGATACATCAATGAACCAATCATTGACCTATAATGCCTGACATCAACATCCTTTCTGTTGGAAATACGTTTTACGTATTAGAAAGGATCGATCACTCCAACAATAGTCTAAGTAATAGCTCGTAGTTTAGTTTTACTTTATTATCCAAACTAGCTCAAGCCGAGCCCACAACTTGTGTGAGGTCGGCGACCCAATGTAAGCCCAAGCCCATCTCATGGGCTTGGCTATATAAACCCTCTCCTTAGTTGGAGAGGGTGGCGGTTCACTTTCATTTTTACACATAGTAAAGTGTGTTTTCTACACTTTCTCTCTCTAAGTGTGTGTGTTCTCACCATCTTTCTATCTCTTTCTCTCTCTAGATTAAGCATAGATTTACAATATCCTACAAATGGTATCAAGAGCCATGGGATGGTTGTATTATTTATGTGTTTGTGTTCTTGATTTTCGTGCCTATTTTGATCTAAATTATTCGAACCAAAAAAATTTTGTCTGTTTTTTATGGTTTTTTCTTGATACATATCTTCTACATAGTTTTGGTAGAGATTTGGTATATTTACTTTGGCTAAAAACCCAAAAATTTTGGGTGTTTTGATCATTTTTTGGCTTAAAATCTCGAATTGGTTGGGTTTTGTTTGAGAAAAATGGGTATTTGATCACTGTGGTAATATTCCGACAAATTCCATCGGAAAAGGCTTTCTATATTCCGACACATATTTCGATAGGTATTGGGATTAGATATTCCGACAGGTCATTCCGACAGATTATTCCGATTGGTTATTCTGATAGGTTATTCCGACAGGTCATTCCGACAGATTATTCCGATTGGTTATTCCGATAGGTTATTCCGACAGGGTATTCCGATACGTTATTCCGACAGGGTATTCCGATAGGTTATTCCGACAGGTTATTTCGACAGGTTATTCTGATTGGTTATTCCGACAGGTTATTCTGATAGGTATTGCAATTTGATATTCCGATAGGTATTCCGATAGAGTGACAAATATTTCAAGATTTTTCAAAAACGTGTTTTTGAAAATTTTTAACATTCGTGAGTTTTTGCTCGTCTTGGAATTTTTTGGTTCATCGAGAACATACTTTAGGGGATTTCAACATTATTTCTCGGCTTCTACACACAACAACAAACACATTTACTTTCTCTCATTGTTCGATCAATGTTTGTAAATCTTAACTTATCGAAATGGAGTACACATCTCTTACGGATAAGTCCATCATCTCGGGTACGGATAATCGTCCACCAATGTTGGTGAAGACTATGTACGAGGATTGGGCTTCTCGAATGGAACTTTATATGTTGAACAAAGAGAATGGACATCTCATCTGGGCATCGGTGCTCAATGGACCATTGGTATATGGTACATTGACGGAATGTACTGTTACTCGTCCTCGCACAACGGGTGAACTAACTAGAGATGCGAAGATTCAAGACAAGTGTGATAAACAAGCTACAAACATCATTCTCCAAGCCCTTCCTCCAGATGTCTACAAACTCGTCAGTAAACATAAAGTAGCCAAAGAGTGGGATAGAATTCGTGTTCAAATGCAAGGTACCTCGTTAACTGAACAAGAACGAGAGTGTAAGCTATATGATACGTTTGATAATTTTTCCTAAGTCCCCGGGGAGACTCTCAATGATTACTATTTGAGATTCACTCTTTTGATGGATGAGCTTAACATCTATGGCCTAGCAATTCCAACGTTTCAATTGAACACCAAGTATTTGAACACTCTTCCTTCAGAATGGAGCAAGTATGTGACAGCTGTTAAACTGGCTAAGGATTTGCATCAAACCAATGTGGATCAACTTCAAGCTTTTCTTCAACAACACGAATGCCACGTGATCGAGGCTCGGTTGTCAACACCTCAAGTTCATGATCCACTTGCCATGTATGCTTCTCAACAAATGACTTCCCAACAAAACATGGCTTTCACTTATCAACAACCATCATAATTGCAGCAGCCACAACAACACACATATCAGCAACCACATCAACCATCTTATCAACCACTAATGATGCCACAACAAGTATTTCAACTAAGTGTTCATCAACATCCTTTTCCACAGCAACCAACACATCAGGCATCACCATCAGAAGCTATCACTTCTCCAGTGGGCTATACTCCTCAACAAGGATATTTTCCAATTGAAGCACCACAAGCACAAGCCTTCTACTCCAATGAACTTCTACCAATTCAAGCACCGGTATTTACTCCAAATGATACACTTACTGATGTCTTAAACCATCTCACTACCTACTTGTCAAAACTTGTTGCAACTAGAAGTTTTCCACCAACGAACAATCAGCTCCGCACTTCTTCAAGTCCTCGACAACAAGCCACTATTCAAGATGGTCAAGTGACGGTGCAATCTATTCAGGGAAGGCAAAATTCATATGGACCCACAACAAGGACCATGAACACTCAAGCTGTGAATTATCAAGCTAGTGGAAATGGAAGCACTATTGGTCCTCAAAAGGTTGTGACTTGCTACAATTGCCGAGGACAAGGTCATATGGCTAGGGAATGCACTCAGCCAAAAAGGAGAAGGGATGCAACGTGGTTTTGTGAGAAGATGTATTTGGTCGATGTTGAATGTAACGAAAAGATCTTGGATTTAGAGGAATTAGCATTTCTTGCAGACCCAGGGGCAGCAGATAATGAAGGCATTGCAGTCGTATCTACTTCTAATGCAGCATATCAAGCAGATAATCTTGACGCATATGATTCAGATTGTGATGACATTCACTCAGCCCAAGCTGCTCTCGTTGCAATCTCTCTCACTACGGTTCTGATGTCGTCCGTGAGGTACCAACCACATCTAATATTGTTCATGATAATCCACATCAACTTGAGCATGAAAATGACTATCAAAAGAAGCACCTTATGTTCGTAGTACTGAGGAGACAATGTCACTTGCGGAAGAAACTTGATCTAAAATGCTTTTAAAATTCCATAAGCTTGATTATGATAAGCATAATAAAGATCAATTTAATAAAAAGACCCGTATTCGCTTATAAAAGGAATTAGCTCAATTATCAGCTTTTGTGCCCCAAAGTTTGTCAAAGGAAAACCTTCCTAATGCGTCTCCTACACTTGACAAAAAGGATTTAACTAAGTTAATTCCACCGGTAAGTAAGGTGTCCGATAGCTTAAATGCGGTGCACCAACACTTTGCCGATTTTGACAAGGTCATTACGGAACGTATGACGGCTACGGCCATAACGGAAGGTGAATGGAAATTTGAGCACACTAGAGATGCGTTTCGAGACGAAATTGTTCCATTTGTAGACAATATTAAAGCTTGTCTTAGCAATATTGATCAAGATTTGCTTTTGGAAATAGAAGAAGTTATACGTGTTTTCAATGAAATGGATGATGCTTATGAAAACAGTCTACTTGAAATAGAACAAATTTCACGCCAAAATGATCAGCTTTTGAAACAAATGATGTCGCATGATATTATTTATGTCTATGTGAATAAAGTGTTGATAATGATTCTATTGTGCATAATGTTGACTCTGTGGATAATGTGGTAGATAGTACTTGTCACAAATCTGACGCTGAATTTTTAAAGCTTCAAGATTCTTATTCTTCGCTTTCAAAACGTTTTGATGAGATTCAAAAACATTGTATTTCGCTTGAATGTACACAACCATTTCTCCAAGAGCTTTTTGAAACGTCATTCGAAGGTGTTAATATAGATGACATAAGGAAATCTAAGGAGATTAACTGTGTAAACGTACTTGAGGCCGCTGAGAATATTAAAGTTGATCTAGATAATCCAGTTTCCAAGATTTTGTCCAAAGTTGATAACTTAAAACAGAAAAATACACAACTCTTCGATTCAGTAAAGCCCGCATGTGCTAATACCACTGCATAGAATCAATCATTGATTGAACGATTGAATCGAAAGTTGGTGGAAATATCTGATTTGAGGGAACAAATTTGTGATAAAAATTTGGCTACGGCTGAGTTAAAGGAAACACTTCGTACCCTAAAAGGTAAGAATGTTGTGGATAACGCAGCCACTGTCTCAGGATCGTCCTCTAGTGCAATCAAAAGGAACCTCATCGTTGTCACACCACTTAACAAGGGCCCTAGGACTAAACCATCTCGAACATTGGTCACTAAAGATAAGGCAAAATCAAAACCAGCTTCTAATATTCCCGTGTTGCCTTCTACAGGAGTAAACACCACTATTAAGGCTCAAAGATCTAAGCTTAGAAGAAACAAGAAGAATGATAGGATCTTGCCCCCATCTAGTAGTCAAGTGAAGAAGAAATTTGAAGCCCACCCTAGGAATGTTATTTCTGTTTTGAATAAAGAATCATGTAGCTAAACTTAAAAGCTATGCGGTTGTGCAGCGTTCTAAGCCTGCAGTGAGTGTATGTTTTCTAGTCATCATGATTCTTGTCTTATTGACCATGTGAATGAGATGAATGCCCGGAAAAATGGTTTAAAATGGAAACCAACTGGGAAAGTGTTAACCCAAGTTGGTTGGATGTGGCGCCCCACTGGTAGAACTTTCACTATAGTAGGAAATGGGTGCCCTTTAACTAGGATCACTCCCACTAAAGCAAAGAAAGCGTGCCCTTTAACTAGGAGTACCAAGGCTACCAAAACACAAGTGTGTCCTTTAACTAGGAACACCAACACTACTGTAGGAACCAAGTGCCCTTTAAATAGGTCTACTCCCACTGTAGTGCCCACTAATACTCCAAAACCTCATAAAGTTGGAACAATAAAACCTGTTAGTGGTAAAATCACATTAGAAAACGCAGGAAATCTAAGGATAACTCTAATGTTAGCAATTCTGATAATATTATATCTGTATCTGCCAACACTCCGGAACCAAAAGTTTCCAATGCATTGTCTACTGTTGTTGATGAAAACAGGTGGTCCAAATTGTTCTTTGGTATTTGGACTCTGGTTGCTCCAAGCATATGGCCGGAGATCGCTCTCAGCTCAGAAATTTCATCAGCAAGTTTCTTGGTACGGTTCGATTTGGAAATGATCATATTGCAAAGATAATGGGTTACGGTGAATATCATATTGGGAATGTTATAATTTCAGAGTGTATTATGTGGAAGGTCTCGGTCACAACTTATTTTCTGTGGGACAATTTTGTGATGCAAACCTAGAAGTTGCTTTTCGAGAGCATACATGCTTCATTCGTAATTTGGAAGGGGTTAATTTATTGAAAGGTAATCGAGGGAATAATTTGTACACTTTGACTCTACAAGATATGATGGTCGCTTCTCCCATATGTCTTCTCTCCAAAGCATCGAAGACAAAGTCATGCTTATGGCATCGATGGTTATCTCATTTTAACTTTGACGCTATTAATCATTTGGCGAAAAACGAACTTGTCCGTGGTCTTCCTAAACTTACATTTCACAAGGACCATTTGTGTTCCGTGTGTACAATGGGGAAAAGCACTAAGAAATCATACAAACCCAAGACTGAAGACACCAACCAAGAATAACTTTATTTGTTGCATATGGATCTTTGTGGGCCAATGCGTGTTGAAAGTCTTAGTGGTAAAAAGTACATCCTCGTCATTGTCGATGATTACTCTCAGTTTACATGGGTGAAATTTCTTACAACAAAAAATAAGGCACCTAGATTCATCATCGTATTTCTCAAGATGACTCAAGTGCGTCTCAACACTACTGTCCGACGAATTCGTACAGATAATGGAACCGAATTTGTGAATCAAATCTTGCGTAATTATTATGAAGAAGTTGCAATATCTCATGAAACATCCGTTGCTCGCACTCCACAACAAAACGGTGTCGTTGAAAGGCGAAATCGCATACTTATGGAAGCTTCTCGAACGATGTTAATTTACGCAAAGGCTCCCTTGTTTTTATGGGCAGAAGCAGTATCTACAACAGTTTACACCCAAAACCGGTCACTAATTCGAAAACACCATGGTAAAACACCTTATGAGCTTTTACATGGAAAAGTACCAGATTTATCATATCTTCGTGAATTTGGCTCTCTTTGCTATCCAAATAATGATGGTGACAATTTGGGAAAACTTCAACCCAAGGCTGATATTGGTATTTTCATTGGTTATGCACCCACAAAGAAGGCATACCGAATCTACAATCGTAATTCTCGTAAGATCCTAGAAACTATGAATGTTGATTTTGATGAGCTGACAGCAATGGCTTCTGAGCAAAGCAGCTCTGAACCCGCACTTCATGAAATGGGACCCAGTAACATTAGTTCTGGTCTTGTCCCAAACAACCCTACTTCATCATCATTTACACCACCTTCTAGGAATGAATGGGATACGTTGTTTCAACCGTTCTTTGGTAAATTCCTTACTTCTCCAAGTATTGTTGCTCCAGAACCTGAGGTAATAGCTCCTGTTACCGAAGTTGTCCCTCCAGTAACCGAAGCACAATCATATACATCTGCACCTACAATAGGTCAAGATATACCTTCAACGAGTAATTCTCAACCAACACCCGAATCAACTACCCATGTCATGCATATTGATGATGAGGAGGATGATGATGATCACGATTCGGAATTCGCTCAAATGCATGAACTTCCATTCTTTGGTGTACCGATTCCCGACTCTAATCAAGCCAGGTCGTCCACCTCAAAGGAACCTCCTACTACGGTCTACTCCAAGAAAGTGCAATGTTTTGTCATTTTGATGCTTTTCTCAGTGAAGTTGAACCTAAGACGTGGCAACAAGCATTTACCCAATCTTGTTGGATAGAAGCCATGCAAGAAGAACTTAATGAATTTCTACGTCATGAAGTATGGGAACTTGTCCCATGCCAAGATCATGGGTTTACAAGGTGAAACTCGATGAGTTAGGTGGAATATTGAAGAACAAAGCTCGACTAGTAGCTCGTGGATACAAGCAATTAGTGGGCATCGACTTTATGGAATCCTTTGCACCGGTTGCCCGTTTGGAAGCTATTAGACTATTCCTTACTTATGTTGCACATATGAATATGATCGTCTATCAGATGGATATGAAGACGACATTTCTCAATGGTGAAATCAAGGAAGAGGTCTATGTTCAACAGCCAGATGGTTTTGTGAATTATAAATATCCTAATCATGTGTACAAGCTTAAGAAGGCTCTCTATGGGTTGAAGCAAGCTCCACGCGCATGGTATGATCTATTGTCACAATTCCTCATTTCGAAAGGCTTCGCTAAAGGCAAGGTGGATCCCACGATGTTCATTCAGAAATGAGGTAAAGATATAATTATGGTACAAATATATGTTGATGATATTATATTTGCTTCCTCGACCCAAGCCTTATCCGATGAGTTTGGGACACTCATGTCTTCCAAGTTTAAGATGTCAATGATAGGCAAGGTATCATTCTTCTTAGGACTTCAGATATCTCAGAGTCCCAGAGGCATCTTTATCAATCAATCCAAGTACGCCCTTGAATCTCTTAAGAAATATAAGATGGAATCTTGAGACCCCGTGGATACTCCATTGGTGGAACGAACTAAGCTTGACGCTGATCCACATGGAGTTGCCGTTGATCCGACACTTTATCGTGGAATGACCGGTACCCTTCTGTATATCACAGCTAGTCGACCTGATCTTCAGTTTGCTATATGTATGTGTGCTCGGTATCAAACTAGGCTTACTGAGTTACACTTAGCTACTGTTAAACGGATATTTCGGTATATTAAAGGAGCCATTAATTGGGGACTTTGGTATTCGAAGGACTCTTCGATTGCACTTATGGCATATGCAGATGCGGATCACGCGGGTTGTCAAGATACACGGCGTAGCACGAGTGGAACTTGGAAACTACTAGGAGATCGACTAATCGGTTGGGCATCTAAAAGGCAGAAAAGCGCTGCAATTTCAAGTACGAAAGCAGAATACATAGCTATGTCCGGTTGCTGTGCTCAAATTCTTTGGATGAGATCGCCTTTAACCGACTATGGTCTAGGTTTCAACAAAATTTCGATGTACTGCGACAACAAAAGTGCAATTGCCTTATGATGCAACAATGTTCAATTCTCCCGGTCGAAGCATATTGACATTCGCTACCACTTTATCAAGGAGCAAGTGGAAAATGGAGTGATCGAGCTTTACTTTTTCCGATCTGAGTATCAATTGGCGGATATTTTCACGAAGGCTTTAGATCGTGCTCGAATAGAATTTTTGGCCGAAAATCTAGGTTTGAGAACATTCTCGCCCGAGACTCTAAAGGAACTGGCAGATGAAGCGAAAGAATAGTTGTGGTAAACTATTCTTTGTATCCTTGGTGATAATTTATATATATTGTTTATATTTTTATCCACAAAAGCAAAATACAAAAATATAAAACTATATAAAAACCCTAAAAATTGAAAAAGTTAGAAAAATACAAAAAAAAAATTACTTTATTTTTTAAAGGCATGTCTTTTGGTACGATAATATTTACGGCCTTAGAAATGTCGATTAATATTGACACGGCGCCATAAATAGAGTTCGTAGAAAAGTTGTAAATATTTCATAAAACATGCCTATATGGCTTGTAGTTATTTCAGACTGCAACCCGCTTTTCTTATTAAAGTCAAGTATTTCTTATGAAAGGTTTGACTCAACAACGGGAATTAATTTTCTCGGGCATGGTTTACTTTATAACCATGTAAGGGATTGTGTTTACGTTATAACACAATCTAACACAAATCTATGTACGCATCAGTGCATTTATTTGTTAAAACAATAGAAATCTTGTTTTTATGAAGTTATCATCTCTACAAACCGAAGCAATCTGCAATTGGTATCTACATACTCGACGATGCAACTACTCAAACGACGACTACAACTCTTTCAATAGAACACGGGTCAACAATTGAGGGGGAGAAATTGTCAAGCATTCAGAATCTTTGATATCGAACGTGCCAAGTTCACAAATTGGTGTCAAGACAACAATACCAATCGTACATGTGGTGTCAAGAGATGACTTCAGACGTGACGAGGCGACCAACATTTACCGAAAGAACCATTTGATCTTATCATATGATGTTCTCATCAATCAGGTCCAACCTTGTCAATTTATTCTAATATGGTGTATCTGTGATCATTTTACTAATTAGTATCATATCTCAATATTTGGTATCATGAAAATAAAACGGACTTGCATTGTTCTTCCCAAAACTTTGTTAAAACTTCATTAAATCAATTGATATTAAAAACATCGATTAGGTTAATATTTTTAATATGGGGGAGAAAATGTGATTTAATATAGGACATGATTATTCAAAAATAGTTTGAATTAACGTGATGGCTCATCCCGACATATGCGAAATGTTTTCGGATATTGTGGCTGATAGTTGTGTTTTTGTACTTCTTATTTTAGGAAAAACAAGAATACAAGGCGGAAAGTATTAATCGACACGATTTAGGAAAACCGTAAAGACGAAAAAATTCCAAGTTCGTTCTCGAAGGAGGTGTGTGGATTAATGTGCCAATATATAAAATCAAAGTTTGGATTAGTGACGTTTTTGGTTGAGAAGAGAAAAAGTAAAGACGAGCTACGACTACGATTAAACTACGACGTAATGACGTAAAACGCGAACGTAAATACGTAAAACGTGACAAAATTAAAAATTTAACCTAAAAATTAATTAAAAACTAAAATTAAGTCTAAAATAATATAAATAAGAATAAAAATCCAATAAATATATTTTAAAACCTTTTATTAATTAAATATTCAATTTTAAATGCTAATTAAAGCCCTAAAATTAAATATAATTAACAAAACGCCCAAAATATTATTCTATTGAACTGATAACTAACTTATATTATTTAAAGACTAAAAACTATTTTTCCTAAATCTTTAAAACTATTTTTCTATTTTTAAATCACTAAAAACTATTTTTAAACTAAAATAATATTAAAAAATAATAAAATAATGCTAAAAATAATTTGACAATTTTAAAAATTCTAATTTATACTAATGAACAGTAGAAAAATGAAAAAGTTTGAGAAATATAAAATTTTTTACTAAAAGACAAAACTGATAATAATAAAACCTTAATTAAGCTAAATTAAATTCTAAAAATTAAATAAAAAGTGAACAGTGAAAAAAATTTTAAACTAAAAATCTCAAACTATTTTTCTAAATATAAGAAAAAATTTTAAAACAGAAAAATATGAATTTTTGTCACTAAAAGACAAAAACAGAATAATAAAAAGTTAATTAAAATAGCAATTAAATCTAAAAAATATTAAATGAAAAGTAACTGAAAAACTAATTAAACTGAAAAATAAAAAATTAAATAAGAAAAATATTGAAATTGGTTTCAAAGTCTAAAACCTATTTTGACCCACTAAAGACAAAAAAGTATAGAAACTGACAATGACATGTGCCCACTTTTTGTTTTCTTGTGTGGTAGTGGTAACAAATACACTAGCAGGGGGAAGTTAGTTCCTACTGCTAGTTATAAAAAATGGGTCTGTGGGATTTTTGAGCTTAGGAAAGCTCTTGTGTTGCTTTTCTTTGGACAATAGGGCACCCCTACACTCAGTGGAGTGTAGGGAGTCTATTATAACAATAAAACACACAAGCTCTTCACAAAAATCAAACACAAATGCCCCTAATCACTCACTGTTTACAGAAAGTAAGGCAGAATGGTAGTTGCTGATGTGTTTGGTATTTGGGTGAGTTTTGGCTCACCAATTCTTACCCAATCCACTCACAAATTACAACTACCCTACCCTAAACCCTAGATGACACCTAGATCTAGCAGGCAACACACAATGGTGGTCAAATTTTTGCTAAACAAGTAGATAGGTGGGTTGACTGTTTTTAAGCTAGTTAAACCCAAACATAAGCACACAAACTTCTTAAAAAACTACCAATCTAAAGACAAGCTACCAAATACACCTAACACTACCAATAGAGAAAGTTTAAGCTATTTTTAAACCAAGAGTTTGTCAAAATCCTAGCTTATCATGCAGACCCAAACACCCCTCTAATTTCAGAAAGTAAAATTTTCAAACCAACTCTTATCAAACCAAGTTAAAACTGATTAATTTCTATTCTAACATGCATCCAGAGCAGATTTAAACATAAACAAACAATGAAGAAGGCACATAAACAACTAACACACAATATTTCTTAATCACTAAGAAAAAACATAAAAAACAAGAAAAAGGGTTCAAGCTTTTACCAATGCTGATGCCTTCTTTTCCTGGCTTTTCTAGCTTAATCACAAGGTCATAAGAGAACTAAGTAGAGAAACCCCGTTGTTGGAATCTCAGAAAGACCCAGGGGTATGCATGTCTTTAAAGTAAAATGAGAGAATGAGACGGAAAAATGAATGAGTGAATGTTTCTTTTTGATACCTGCACAAACACCACCAAACAAGAGACAAACCAGGCCAATAAGTTAACCAATAAGATGAGCTTATTGAGGAACTTATTGCCTTAAGCTGTTAAAAGAAATTCGACAAAAATATTTTTGTAATACTTGAAAACTGATACTTTGAAAACCAAACCTTGAAACTTCTAAAAACTTGATAAAAACTTTAACAATAAGCTGAAATCAAAACCTTGAATCCACTATCACTTCATCAAGATCTTTCATTCATCTTTGAAAAACAACTTTTTCCAGAAATCTTTAACACGAATTTGTGATGAACCTTGAACTACTTTTGCATAAAAATGGTAAATGTTTTAAACTACTTAAACACAATAAAAGAGGAACTCAGAATTGCACTATATAAAATTTTCACTTTCATTAATAATTTTAAAAATAGTACAAAATCTGGAACAAGATTAAAATGGGTACAAGTCACCCATTTTATACTACTACAAAGAAGCTTCTAGTCTAATGAATAAAATATTATAATGGCAAAACCCTAATCCTTGAAATTCCCATAAAGTCCTTTGGTCAACTGATTTTGAAATGGTCTTGTGGCATCTTGTGATTGACAGCTTGAAATCTTGATCTTGAACCCTTCATTTGTGCTTGGGGGACAAGTAGGAGCATTTGAGTCGTTGATATACTATTGGATTCCAAGTTTGCCATTTTTAGTGAGGCAGTGGAGTCTTTGTGGGGACCAAAGAGTCCCGGGGAGAATATTGTGGGTGGTGGGTTTTAACTAGGGCAAGGTTAATTAGCAAAATGGATAATTTGGTGGTCTGATTTTTGGTGATTAGGGATTACCCAATTAGGGTTCTTGGTTTAAAACTGGGGATAAAGGGAAGGGATTAGGAAGCAGTAAATGTTTCCCCCCATTTTTATTAATATTAAACCAGGTTTAAAAAAGTAAATGGGGTATGACTAGAGTTGACTTGGGCCGGGTTGTGGGGTTTAGGTGGGGTTTGACTGGGCTATTGGTGGGTTTTGACCGGGTATGGGTTTGTTTTGGACAGTTTTGGCCCCCAGATTATAGAAGTTTCTCCATATCAAGTCTTCACAGCCTTTTTTCAATTTCCTTTGTATAATACTTTGAGCTTATTACAATTTCAGTCCTTCCAAGTTTAAGATGATGAAACCAAGGGCTAATCTTGTAATCTTTGGAATATTCAAGGACCAAACATGTACAATCTTGAAACTTAAGGACCATACTTGTAATAGTTGAGATTTACAAGGGCCAAAAGTGACAAGTCTTCAAAAGTTAAGGGACCATTCTTGCCAATCTTGAATTCTTCAAGGGTAATTTTGGAAATTCCATATTTGGGCCCGGTTCTTTGTGCGGCTTCGTTTCCCGTGTTCGTTTTTGCTTCATTCTTGTAATATTTTGGTGAATTCACGATATTCGTACCTGAAATACACAATGAACAAACACAGGCACATTTTTGGGTATTTTGATGATATTTTAAGCGTTTTAAGCCCGATTTGGATGATGAGACTATGTATATATACAGTCTCATCACTCCCCCATACTAAACCATTGCCGTGTCCCCACGCAATGCTAGAATTAAGTATCGTAGCACTTCCAAAATTCATTTTATGATGACATTTATTGAAAACGTAAACTTAAATAAACTACTACACGCGTTTTAGACATAATGTATTGTTTTCATCACGATAAAGTGACTTTTGGGATCTTAGAACAAGAACACGAGAATGCTTCGTTAGAAATAATTTCGTCGTCCTCGATTTTCACCCAGTTCCATGCTAAGCGTGTAACGAGATCATTGTTATTATAAGTTAGCAACACGATCACATCTCATGAGTGTTAATTATGAACCTAAACTCCCTTATTCCTACTTGGTATCTCTTATATTTTATTTTGTCTTAATGATCACGAGGATACATCATTGACTTATGCGTGAATAGAGATTAAGTCTAAAAATAGAGTCTTAACGGTGTAACCAAAATCATTAAATTAATAATTCACCCTAATAGACAACGATGTCAAAAAATTAAGTCAACAAGAAGGATCGATAAACACGATTTTATAACGGTTTTGAACATGAGACTTATTACCATGAATTTTATTATCCGCCATCATCGATGGTTTTATTATCATGGTTTACCTCCATCTTTTATTCAACTTTACCATGAATTTTATTATCCGCCATCATCGATGGTTTTATTATCATGGTTTACCTCCATCTTTTATTCAACTTCGCCATGAAGCTTTTATTATGACTTCGGTCTTGCCTTGCCTTTTATTATCCGCCTCATCGGTGGTTTTATTAGCCAAAGACGTATATCCTCACGTTAAATCGAATTTTGGATCTTTAAAGCTTCAAAGATTAAGGCTTGATTCACTTTCAATTTCGGCATAGATTTTTCGGCCTTGTGAGCTTCAAATTTTTGCTTAATTTAGGTGAGCACTTGAAATCTTATTATTAGGTGAAGCTTTCGATTATTCGGGTGCCAATACTTCAAAACCGTGACGTTGGCGATACCTTAATGTTTTCCCAATTTAATTACATGGAAGCTACTAAAACAAATTAGAAACCAACAATAGTGACTAAACCGCTAAATCAATATTTATTAACAATTTATTATGCAAAAGCGTGGGGAGAATAAGCTAATAATTAATACACATGAGATCGTGACGATTACGAGACTTATAAATAACTCTATCATTTCTCGTCCTCATTTAAGAGACTTAGCCTAAAAAGTTAAGGAATCGAAGCTAAGTGCTCAACACGCACGGTCGAGTAAAAAATTACTCTTATTCTCACCATCGGAAAACCTACATTCGTGTCTTAAACACTTATGAAAAACAAGAATTTTTTTAAATTTGGCCATTTTTAGCCTTATTTTCAACAAAATGATAACAAAAAGATGAATATTGGATAGCGTGGTGACGTAAGCAAGGTGGAGTATCTACTCACCCCTCCATACTAAAACTAAACATTGTCCTCAATGTTTCGAGTCTAGGGGTGAAAACACCCCCATACTAGAGACGAAGTCGAATGCTTAATCTCGAGCATGGAAAGGGTAAAACGAATAACCTAAAATCCGTTTATGAATTATGCTAATAAGATAATCGTTAGACATAAAAGGATATCATCGGATATCGGAATCCCCAAAGGCAACGATCGAAGCTCGAGTGATCCGTAAAACGAACACGAGAGGCTTCAATGATGACGATGAACCTAATGAATCACAATCACAAACAACCACGAAACAAAGGTTGGAAGAGCACAAGTCCCCTCGTTACATTAACTACGAAAGCGATAATATTTACAAGGATAAGCATGAGAATCCCCCATGAGGCACCTTCTTTTTGATAACCGAGTCAAAAGCTCGACTCGAATCCCCATAAATGTGATCATTTAGGGATAATCATGGTATGGTCATTTTGGTGGGGCAATGGGTAAGTCAAACATATGAGCTACTCTAGGTAGACTCACACCAAGCAAACGAAAAGATTTTCCATTTATTGCATCGGTGGAAGACCGAGATTTACCTTTACAAGCAATTCCGAGATCGTAAATCTCGTCCTCGGTGGAGAAATATGAGGGAACATTTGGGGCTTCCCCCACACTAAAACCACACCAACCGTCGTCAAAAGGAGTAGACGAGGTGGTAGCACTCATATAACGCGGTGATGACGGAGTTAAACTTGTAGAAAAATCATTTAAAACATTTTTAAAATCTTTTCCTTTTTTATCGTTTAAAAACTCTTTATGAAAACCCGATTTGATAATGTCGAAAATATTTGGCGTGTCAAATTCAAAATTAGTCGCGCTAATAATCCTCACATTTAAGTCATTGGTGGGAGGGGGTGGCGGATTGTATAAGTTCTCAAAACGTTTGTCAATAAAGAACACCGCCCCCTCGGGGTCTACATACTCGTCATCCTCATGAACGTCGATCTCATCGATTTCTTCATCAAAGATAGGCTTGTCAAACCAAGGTTTGTCATTCCCCTCCTTGAGTATTTTAGAAACTCTCTCGAAGAGATCACGATCAAGCACGAAACCATCATTCTTTTGTGGGGATTGTTGATAAGTTAAATCCTCACGAATGTGGTAAACGTAATTCTCATTTGAGGAGCGTTGATTAGGTAACTCCTCGAGAATTGGATTTTTAGTGGTCACATGAGTTGGTTCGTCATCGAAAATAAGACGTTCCAACTCATTAAGTTCATCCTTGATTTTGGAAAGATCGACCTCACTCGTAGGTGGAAGTGAAGGCATAAGAGCTAGATCTCGTTCAATGATTTCCCCAATCTCGGGATCAAACTCATAATCATCGTACTTCACTTGTTTCTTTTTAGGAGAATCAAAAATTGCATGTGGATGTCGAAGTACGTGATCAATCTCGGCAAAATCGCCATCGTCATCGTCAAAGAAACAGTCGACGTGAGCACTCACAACCATGGTCTTACAAGGGAATGACTATGCTTAGGTGACTTTTCTAAGACGAGAGGATCGATGTCGATAAACCCTTTAGCCTCAACGCGTGTTGGGCTAGGAATAGGAGGCACTTCGATGGAGTTAGAAGTTGAAGCCTCAAAGACGTGGTCCTTCGAAGGTGGTGAAGACGAGTCCATTTTGGTCATTGTCGTGATGGCACTAACGTCGCCCTTCGGAATTGGTGTTTCACTTGTTTCACTAAATACATCCCAAAGTGAGTTTTCATCCATAAATTTACACATACCCTTTTGAATTAGGTACACGTACTCTTTATCATTAAAATCATCATCTTTAAAACCGTTTTTCTTAATTCTTTCAAAACATGCATTAAGCCTCATTCTTTCCGCTAAAGTGAACATTTTGAAATCATTAGGATTTGAATCATTAGGTTTTGAAGCCTCGGTTTTTTCATGATCATTAAAAACTTGGGATTTTCTAGCGAAAAAGTCCAATTTGTCATCCCTATATCTCATAGTAAGTCTCCCCTCGTGAACGTCGATTACGGTTCGAGCCGTCGATAAGAATGGTCGGCCTAAAATAATGGGACATTTAGGGTCACACTCGTAATCGGATATAACGAAATCCGCGGGAAAAAACAAACTTTCCAATCCTAACATAGACATCCTCGACTATTCCAATTGGTATAAGTGGAGTACAATTCGCAAGCTCGATTGTCATGTTCGTGTGGGTAAGTGAAGGCAATCTCATCATTTTCCATAGAGAATGAGGAATGAGATTGATGCTAGCACCTAAATCGGCAAGGGCTAAACATCCCTCAATCTCGGAAAAATCACATGGTAAAAGAAATTGGCCCGGATCCTTTTCCTTTCTCGGCATACGCCTTTTAGGTTTTTTAAGAAGGATTGAAGCACAAGTTTCTTCAAGGGTTACTTTGGTAAGGTCGATAAAGCTCTCTTTTTGAACCGTGGATGGAATTTGAGGTACACGAGGGTGTGCACTCTTTTCCTTGGTCGCCACGTTCACCCCATCGACTTTAGAGCAATAAGACGTCTTAGAAGTCGAGGGTTGAGAAGAAGGAACAACTCGAAATCCTTCAAGGTTAGGGGTAATCACACGACCTTTCTCACGAGACTAGGCGACTTTACATTGTTCCTTCGGATTTGCAACGGTGTCATTAGGTAACGAACTCGATGACGCACCCGAGGACTTGTTCATAATGGCCGAAAACATCTTTTTAATGTCAATTTGTCCTTGCTCAATCTTCGTGTTTTGCAATTTCAATGTATTAGAAAAGTCGTTTTTCAAAGTACCAATTTCTCCCTCTAATCGTCTCATATTAGCCTCATTCGTTTTCATGTAGTTTTGAAAATCGTTTGACGAACTATTTTGATTAGAATTAAAGTTCCCTTGGTTTTGATTACTTCTTTCAAAATTGTTTTGATTCCCACTTGAAAAATTGTTTCCTTGATTGTTGTTGTTTGAAAAATTCGAGTTTTGATTATTGTCTCGATTTTTCCAATTCAAATTCCGACCTTGATTATAACCTTGATTTTGATTCGAAAAATTTCCTTGTTGATTATTTCCTTGAAAATTGTTTCGGTTTTGATTAAAATTGTTGCCATGGTTATTATTGCCTTGTTGTGATGGACCCGCGTTATTTTGATTTTGAAAATTGTTGTTTCCATTTAACGCACTCACATTCGACGTTTGGCCATCCGTAGCCGCACACTCATAATAATTATGAGGTCCACCACAAAACGTACACGAAACCTCAACCGCTTTCACCGTAGCGGGAGCGTCTTTCTTTTGCATCTCAACGAGAAAAGACGTAAACACATTCGTCAACTTATCGACTTTCGCATCAACTCTCTCAATGTCGCGATTAGAATTACTAACATTGGCGACATTGGCAACACTCGGTGCGTTGCGGAGTTGGTAAACCTTGGATCGGTTTTCGATAATTATCAATACATCTTTCGGAGTCTTACACAAAAAGTAGCCACCGGCGGCGGAATTCAACGAATCTTGTTCATGGAAATTAAGACCGTTGTAAAACGTATCGATTTGGTGCAACTCGGAAAAACCATGGTGAGGACATTGCCTAAGCAATTCCTTAAAACGATCCCACGCGTCTCTAAAAGATTCATTCGGTTTTTGCTCAAATTTCGTAATTTCATTCTTGAAAAACGTCGTCTTAGACGGTGGGAAAAAATAATTAACGAACTTGGAGACGAGATCCTTCCACGTAGTCATAGAATTAGGTGGCTCTTTCTCGTACCAATCCTTGGCGGCACCATCGAGCGAGTACGGAAAAAGCATAAGCTTGACGACATCGGTGTCGACGTTCTTAAACTTGCTCGTGGCTAAAAAACGATCAAAATTCCGAATATGGTCGTAAGGATTATCGGCTTCACGACCTCGAAACTTCGTAGCTTGGATCAACGAAAGCATTCAGCTCTTAATCTCAAAATTCTCCGCTTCGATAGCGGGAATTACGATCGCGTCTCCATAACCCTCGGTGGGTGCTTGGAGCAATTCCATCATCGAACGATTGTCGGCCATCTCCTCTACGGTTATTTCAACAACGATATTAGCAACGTCGGTTTCTAATTCTCGTCTACGTCATCGATTCCTTCGATTACGATTGCGTCGATTCGAAGCGTCGCTAGAATTAGAATCATCCTTGGATCGAGTGCGCATGCACTAAGCGTAGAATGGGTGGTAGCAAAGAAGATTCTTTTTGCGGTTTTTCGATTTTTCAATTTTTTTGGTTTTTGAATGTTTTTAAATTTTTTTTGGATTTTTGAATGTATTACATAGACACAAATCTACAAATCTCTCCCCGAATCGATCTTCTCGATTAAAGAAGGAGTGAACGTTCTCGATGACTTTAGAACGTTGGTGGAACACCAAAACGTTCAAGAGGGTTTAATCTTGAAAACAAGCAAATATATATGATACGTAGATAATACTTGGGCGGCAAACCCTCGAGTAGCCCTCTTTCTCAAAACACGCACAAGCAAGCGGGGGAAACGAGGCGGCGCTAAGCACTTAAGAGCCTTTTTCCCTTAGGTCGTGAAAAACAACTGCCTTATACCCACCTTATAGTTTGTGTTAATTGAAATTAAGCCTCACGAAAGTATTTATCTATTTTTCCTTTAAACTTTTGCTTAGATTCGAATACAATGATCGAGTGATGAAATCCCGAATCAAGGATACGTTTTCACGCTTTTGGAATACTTGTATATTTATTGTTCTACGTAAGTACAATATAGTAATATATTCACAAGAAAAACGAAAACGATAATGGATATCTACAATATAGTAAAATGATTGGTTTGGTGTTTAATTTAGGAAAATTAAACACAATTTATTTGGATACTATAATATATTAGGGAAAAATAACAAAAAGAGTATGTACGTTTATGTACGCTTTCCAAAAATTGAAAAGCAAAAACGCACTACTCACACAAACACGATAATATTAATGGCACACTAAAAACACCTCCCCGGCAGCGGCGCCAAATGATATTTGTGTTTTTGTACTTCTTATTTTAGGAAAAACAAGAATACAAGGCGGAAAGTATTAATCGACACGATTTAGGAAAACCGTGAAGACGAAAAAATTCCAAGTTCGTTCTCGAAGGAGGTGTGTGGATTAATGTGCCAATATATAAAATCAAAGTTTGGATTAGTAACGTTTTTGGTTGAGAAGAGAAAAAGTAAAGACGAGCTACGACTACGATTAAACTACGACGTAATGACGTAAAACGCGAACGTAAATACGTAAAACGTGACAAAATTAAAAATTTAACCTAAAAATTAATTAAAAATTAAAACTAAGTCTAAAATAATACAAATAAGAATAAAAATCTAATAAATATATTTTAAAACCTTTTATTAATTAAATATTCAATTTTAAATGCTAATTAAAGCCCTAAAATTAAATATAATTAACAAAACGCCCAAAATATTATTTTATTGAACTAATAACTAACTTATATTATTTAAAGACTAAAAACTATTTTTCCTAAATTTTTAAAACTATTTTTCTATTTTTAAATCACTAAAAACTATTTTTAAACTAAAATAATATTAAAAAATAATAAAATAATGCTAAAAATAATTTGACAATTTTAAAAATCCTAATTTATACTAATGAATAGTAGAAAAATGAAAAAGTTTGAGAAATGTAAATTTTTTTACTAAAAGACAAAACTGATAATAATAAAACCTTAATTAAGCTAAATTAAATTCTAAAAATTAAATAAAAAGTGAACAGTGAAAAATTTTTAAACTAAAAATCTCAAACTATTTTTCTAAATATAAGAAAAAATATTAAAACCGAAAAATATGAATTTTTGTCACTAAAAGACAAAAACAGAATATTAAAAAAGTTAATTAAAATAGCAATTAAATCTAATAAATATTAAATGAACAGTAACTGAAAAACTAATTAAATTGAAAAATAAAAAATTAAGTAAGAAAAATATTGAAATTGGTTTCAAAGTTTAAAACCTATTTTGACCCACTAAAGACAAAAATGTATAGAAACTGACAATGACATGTGCCCACTTTTTGTTTTCTTGTGTAGCAGTGGTAACAAATACACTAGCAGGGGGAAGTTAGTTCCCACTGCTAGTTATAAAAAATGGGTCTGTGGGACTTTTGAGCTTAGGAAAGCTCTTGTGTTGCTTTTCTTTGGACAATGGGGCACCCCTACACCCAGTGGAGTGTAGGGAGTCTATTATAACAATAAAACACACAAGCTCTTCACAAAAATCAAACACAAATGCCCCTAATCAGTCACTGTTTACAGAAAGTAAGGCAGAATGGTAGTTGCTGATGTGTTTGGTATTTGGGTGAGTTTTGGCTCACCAATTCTTACCCAATCCACTCACAAATTACAACTACCCTACCCTAAACCCTAGATGACACCTAGATCTAGCAGGCAACACACAATGGTGGTCAAATTTTTTCTAAACAAGCAGATAGGTGGGTTGACTGTTTTTAAGCTAGTTAAACCCAAACATAAGCACACAAACTTCTTAAAAAAACTACCAATCTAAAGACAAGCTACCAAATACACCTAACACTACCAATGGAGAAAGTTTAAGCTGTTTTCAAACCAAGAGTGTGTCAAAATCCTAGCTTATCATGCAAACCCAAACACCCCTCTAATTTTAGAAAGTAAAATTATCAAACCAACTCTTATCAAACCAAGTTAAAACTGATTAATTTCTATTCTAACATGCATCCAGAGCAGATTTAAACATAAACAAACAATGAAGAAGGCACATAAACAACTAACACACAATATTTCTTAATCACTAAGAAAAAACATAAAAAACAAGAAAAAGGGTTCAAGCTTTTACCAATGCTGATGCCTTCTTTTCCTGGCTTTTCTAGCTTAATCACAAGGTCATAAGAGAACTAAGTAGAGAAACCCCGCTGTTGGAATCTCAGAAAGACCCAGGGGTATGCATGTCTTTAAAATAAAATGAGAGAATGAGACGGAAAAATGAATGAGTGGATGTTTCTTTTTGATACCTGCACAAACACCACCAAACAAGAGACAAACCAGGCCAATAAGTTAACCAATAAGATGAGCTTATTGAGGAACTTATTGCCTTAAGCTGTTAAAAGAAATTCGACAAAAATATTTTTGTAATCCTTGAAAACTGATACTTTGAAAACCAAACCTTACAACTTCTAAAAACTTGATAAAAACTTTAACAATAAGCTGAAATCAAAACCTTGAATCCACTATCACTTCATCAAGATCTTTCATTCATCTTTGAAAAACAACTTTTTCCAAAAATCTTTAACACGAATTTGTGATGAACCTTGAACTACTTTTGCATAAAAATGGTAAATGTTTTAACCTACTTAAACACAATAAAAGAGGAACTCAGAATTGCACTATATAAAATCTTCACTTTCATTAATAATTTTAAAAATAGTACAAAATCTGGAACAAGCTTAAAATGGGTACAAGTCACCCATTTTATACTACTACAAATTAGCTTCTAGTCTAATGAATAAAATATTATAATGGCAAAACCCTAATCCTTGAAATTCCCATAAAGTCCTTTGGTCAACTGATTTTGAAATGGTCTTGTGGCATCTTGTGATTGACAGCTTGAAATCTTGATCTTGAACCCTTCATTTGTGCTTGGGGGACAAGTAGGAGCATTTGAGTCGTTGATATACTGTTGGATTCCAAGCTTGCCATTTCTAGTGAGGCAGAGGAGTCTTTGTGGGGACCAAAGAGTCACGGGGAGAATATTGTGGGTGGTGGGTTTTAATTAGGGCAAGGTTAATTAGCAAACTGGATAATTTGGTGGTCTGATTTTTGGTGATTAGGGACTACCCAATTAGGGTTCTTGGTTTAAAACTGGGGATTAAGGGGAAGGGATTAGGAAACAGTAAATGTTTCCCCCCATTTTTATTAATATTAAACCAGGTTTAAAAAAGTAAATGGGGTATGACCAGAGTTGACTTGGGCCGGGTTGTGGGGTTTAGGTGGGGTTTGACTGGGCTATTGGCGGGTTTTGACCGGGTATGGGTTTGTTTTGGACAGTTTTGGCCCCCAATTTATAGAAGTTTCTCCATATCAAGTCTTCACAGCCTTTTTTCAATTTCCTTTGTATAATACTTTGAGCTTATTACAATTTCAGTCCTTCCAAGTTTAAGATGATGAAACCAAGGGCTAATCTTGTAATCTTTGGAACATTCAAGAACCAAACATGTACAATCTTGAAACTTAAGGACCATACTTGTAATAGTTGAGATTTACAAGGGCCAAAAATGACAAGTCTTCAAAAGTTGAGGGACCATTCTTGCCAATCTTCAATTCTTCAAAGGTAATTTTGGAATTTCCATATTTGGGCCCGGTTCGTTGTGCGGCTTCGTTTCCCGTGTTCGTTTTTGCTTCATTCTTGTAATCTTTTGGTGAATTCACGATATCCGTACCTGAAATACACAATGAACAAACACAGGCACATTTTTGGGTATTTTGATGATATTTTAAGCGTTTTAAGCCCGATTTGGACGATGAGACTATGTATAAATACAGTCTCATCAGTGGCATATGTTAAGGGGGAGCAAAACGGATTTGCACATCTAAAATGGATTTCATGGTGACATATACTTACCCTAAACCCATTTATTTCACGACGGTGAAGATTGTGGTGACATAAGGATGGTAGGATAGGTTAAAGTCCAATGATTCCTCTAGAACCAGAAGAATCTTCCCAAGGACATTCGATAGCTAGAAATAGTAGTCCTTAGGAAAGATGGAGAAAGATTGTGAATGTAGTTGAATGTCGACCAAGTACTTAAGTTAGCACTGGAACAATCACAACAAGGTGTTAGCTTTGACGTATTGGTAAGCATTGAAGGGGTTGAAGAATGAAAAAGAATTGTAAAGATAAAGGGTATAAAGAAAGAATCCCTCCTTACAACCTTAGGTAGAAAGCGGGTCAATATATATGCTATTGAGATCATTTTAATGATGCTCGATATTGAAGATAGACATCATGGACCCAGTGATGCAATGCACAACCCATCCCAGCTAACTCAGATATCTCTCAAAAGGTATTTGTTTTATTCACACGGAGACAACGCATTATCTGTCGATTTATTCACTCCGAATATATTGATACTGAAAAGGTGGCACTCCTATCCAGCATCCGATCACTAAAATCCAAAAGGCACTATCGAGTCTAGAGCCATTTGAGATCATCAAATATCTCATTAGGACACACTTCCATATTTCCTTGCTTCTTCACACACTATGAAAAGTAAGAAAGATATTAAGAGTCCTACGCAAAATCTTCATGATCTTGCCTGAACATCCAAGTAATACGCAAGTATTTACAAATGAAGATGGAAATCCTTCTTGAGCGAATATCAAAAAGCTCATGGTAGGTGACTTGTGCGATTCTTTATGAATCAAACTTGTGATAGCTGGAAAGAAACAGTTGTTTAATTCTTAATTGAATTTAAACATGTTCCAGGCCTCTACGTAATATCTCATTGATCTTGCCAGAACACTCAGAGTGACATCCTAGTGTTCACAGTGATGAGTTGAAATCCTTCTAGTGTTAACCTCAAACAACACTTGGTAGGTAACTTGCAAGATTCAATATGAATCAAGCTCGTGACAACTGGAAAGCAACGATGGTGCGATTATTTATTGAACCAAACTTGTTCTAGGAATCAGAATTGACGGCTTCAATCATGCGGATAATTTTATCCAAATGATTCACTCTTTACGTTCGCAGTCAGCTTTCGATGGTCGAGTAAAGAGAACGGGTTTACACGCGAAATCTTGTCAAGGAAGATTTTTAATTAAATCTACCTGCCACAAGTACGGTATTTTATATCGTCCAACGGTCTTCACCAACCGGAGGTAAAATGCTACCGAATTAGAATGAAATGTTCAAAGTCATATCATTCGTGTCTACTTATGTTGCGGCATTTGAAGACGGTGGCGTTGCGGAATCCTAGAAGAAGTCGTCCTCGCATGCTTATACTTTATGCACTTAATACTTCATCTAATTCTAGAAAGCCTAAAAGTCAAGTCTTCCGCTGTATCGAACTCTAAAGCTTTCAAGAATTATGAAGGTATAAGTATGTGGGACATGAAGTCACGAAGAGGCGAATATCACAAGCGATGGATGCACAAGATCAAGGCAAGATATTAATGCTCAAGATTGATATCAAAGATCACATCAACATGTTCACCAGAAAAGAAAAAGAAAAGAAAGACGAAGACTACGAGCTCAAGAAAAGCATAGTATGCTAGGTTTATTTTATTATTGTAACTTGGGTAACGCCATTGTTTGGAGTGACCTCCCTTACGGGGAGATGGTTGGAAATACGTTTTACGTATTAGAAAGGATCGGTCACTCCAACAATAGTCTAAGTAATAACTCGTAGTTTAGTTTTACTTTATTATCCAAACTAGCCCAAGTCGAGCCCATAACTTGTGTGAGGCCGACGGCCCAATGTAAGCCCAAGCCCATCTCATGGGCTTGGGTATATAAACCCTCTCCATAGTTGGAGAGCTTGGTGGTTCACTTTCATTTTTACACATAGTAAAGTGTGTTTTTTACACTTTCTCTCTCTAAGTGTGTATGTGTTCTCACCATCTTTCTATCTCTTTCTCTCTCTAGATTAAGCATAGATTTACATTATCCTACACTTTCCATCTCTAATCTTTCCCCAGGGGCGTTCCATGTCCATGGGGGTGCTAGTCCGTTTTTCATGTGGGGAAATCCAAATTTCTTCAAAATTTCTTCTACATACTTGTCCTAAGAGATGAAGATATCATTTTCTTTCTGTTGGACTTGTATACCTAGAAAGAAATTCATCTCACCCATAGCACTCATTTAAAATTTGTTAGTCATAAGCTTAGAGAATTCTTCACTCATCTTTGGATTTGAGGATCCAAAAATGATATCATCAACATAGACCTAGACACGTAGAAAATCTTTTCCATTCTGCTTGGTAAAGAGAGTTTGATCTATGGTGCCCCTTTTAAAACCATTTTCCATAAGATAAGTGGAAAAAGTACCATACCATGCTCTAGGGGCTTGATGAAGGCCATACATTGCCTTTTTAACTCTATAAACCTTGTCTAGATGCTCTGATTCTTCAAAACCAAAAGGTTGTATCACATATACTTCCTCTTGAATAGTGCCATATAAGAAAGCACTCTTGACGCCCATCTGGTAGACTGTGAAACCCATACAAGAAGCATAGTCGAGGAAAATTCTTATTGCTTCAATCCTAGCAACAGGTACAAAAACCTCTTCACAGTCAATTCCTTCTTCTTGTGTGTAACCTTGAGCAACCAGTCTTGCCTTGTTTCTGATCACAATACCTCTCTTATCTCTCTTATTCCTTAGAACCCATCGTGCTCCTATTGGTCTCACACGCTTAGAACAGTCTACAAGCTCCCAAACATCCTAAATTGCAAACTAATGAAGCTCATCTTGCATTGCTTCAACCCAGCTTGGTTTTTGAAGAGCATCAAAAATATTCTTGGGCTCAATCTGTGACAGAAAGCAAGCAAATAAACATTCTTGAACTAAAGGGGTATCTTCCTTTTTGTAAATGTTGGCAATGAATCCTCCTTGAGAATTATTCTTTCTTTTTGTTTGAACTGGTGAATTGATGGGACCAATGATTTGAGTAGGAGGATGAATTTTGGTAATTTTAGAGACAACTCCTCCCCCAAACAATGTGTTATCATGCACTATAGACTCCAAGGTGCCATAATCTCCATCATCATGATTTCCATACTCACTTGAACTATAAAGCACATTGTCAGCGTTTGGATTGATGACACTGACACCATCATTGGGTATCGAATTTTCAAAAAGTTCAAGCACTTCTTTGTCAGCGGATTAAAGCAAGCTGTCAGCGGCTGGACTAGGCGTGTCAGCGGCTGAACTACTTTTGTCAGCGGATGAAATACTTTCACTGGCTTGCTCTTCTTGTTGCTTTCTCTCCACTTCTCTTTCAGCAGCAGATGTTTTAATGAATTCTTCACTCCAAATGGGTATGTCCACAAAGGAAAATGTGGGAGTGAACTCATCTGCTTGTGATCATATCACCTTTGTAGCTTCTGTACCTGCATTATTAACAATATGTTCTTCCACAATCTTTGGAGAGTTCTCCAAGACAACTAGGTTAGTAACAGGCAAATAATTCATGGACCTATAGGTTTACCCTCCAAAAAGTCAGCATGCACATTTTCTATTATGACCTTATCCCTCTTGTGGTAAACCCTATACCCTTTGTTGTTCATTGAATAACCCACAAAATATCCCTCATCACTTTTTGAATTAAACTTACCTAGGTTGTCACTAGTATTAAGAATCACTACATGACATCCAAAGGGTCTAAGAAAATATATATTAGGTTTTCTATTACAAAAGAGCTCATAAGGGGTCTTATTGTGAATTTTGTTGACCAAGGCTCTATTCTGAACATAGCAAGCAGTATTTACAGCCTCAGTCCAAAATGCAATGGGTAACTTAGCATCTACTAACATGGTTCTAGCTGCTTCAATAAGGGTTCTATTTTTCCTCTCAGCTACACCATTTTACTGTGGAGTTCTAGCTATGCTAAACTCCTTGGTAATTCCCTTATCCACACAGAAGGCATCTAATAGGTCATTTCTAAACTCACCACCATTATCACTTCTAAGAATGTTAACTCTAAACCCTGATTTCTTTTCGATTTAGTTAATAAAATTAATCAAAGTTTTAGTAGTATCACTCTTTTTGACCAAAACGAAAGTCCATGTAGATCTAGAATGGTCATCCAGTGACGACAAAGCAATAAGATTTACCATTTAAACTCTCTATATTAGTAGGTCCAAATAAGTCCATGTGAAGCAAGTGTAGGAGTTTAGAACTAGAATGAACACTCTTAGACTTAAATGAGGACTTGTTTTGTTTGCCTTTAAGACATGCAACACAATTATGATCATTATGGAATGCTTTTGAAGGCAATCCTATCACAAGATCATGCCTCACAAGTCTATTCATGTTCTTAAAGTTGATGTGCCCTAACCTTCTATGCCATAAGATACTCTCATCTGCTGAAGCTTTAGCATATAGACATGACAAGTTATTACTCATTTTAATCCCTTGTAAATTGACATTATAAATGTCCTTATGTCTAAGTGTTCTAAGTTTGAACTTATCAGCAAGTAACGCATACTCCTTACTTAAAACTAAGCATTTAGTATCAGTAAAAAGAACTTTATTTTGGTTGTCACACACTTGTGACACACTAAACAAGTTATAGTCAAGTTCTTTTACCAGAAAAACTTCATCAACCTCAAGTTATTAGTGATAAGAGTGCATTTGCCTGATATTGTACCAAATCCTCCTCCAAAGTACACTTTATCACCATCTGGAATAGGAGTAAAGTTTGTCAAATATTCTTCCTTTCTAGTCATGTGCATTGAGCTTCCACTATCCCAATATCCATGGTCATTAAACTACTTTGAAATGCCCTAAACATAAATAAAACAAATCAGTTTTCTTTGGGAACCCAAGCCTTGGTAGACTTGGATCATTTTGGTTGTTTAACAAGAATGGACTTGTTTCTTGTAACAGCCCCCTGTTCATCCCTTTTAACATTAAACACACAGTTTGTCCCAACATGCTTTTCAAGATATTTAAACCTATTGTAAGTCATGGAGATACCATTAAAAGTTGATGACTGTTCTTGTTTTGGTCTCCATGTTAAGTTGGATGAAGCCTTAGATCCCTTTCCCTTGGGTGGTAAATACCTATTATTACTAGGTCTAACAATGGGTCTCACATCTACTATTGTGGCATTTTCATACCAAACCTAGTTCTGTCAGCGACTGATTTTACCCTGTCAGTGGACAAATTGTTCCTGTCAGCGGGTGAATTAGGGTTTGCTACAGGAACCCACTGTTTGTTAAACCAAGTGTTGGTCTTTTGAAAAGGTCTTTGGCCTTGGGTATTAGCTACCTTAGAGAAGTAAGGAGTTGGTCTAGTGGCCTGTGGTCGAGTATGAACATAAGGCTTTGGGTTGATGATAACTATGTTTTTACTTAGTTAAAAAGTTCTTTATCGTATGTCTAATCGAATTGATCTAGGTTCTATGTGTGACTCTGCTGTTCTTTGGTGGAACAAAAGTTGTGTCGTTGTAGTATATTAAAATGCGAGACTTAAAAATAAATGGCGGTAAATTAAATCTAAACTAGTTAAAATTTAAATGAGCAATATAAAAACTTTGAAAAGTAAATTGAATAAATGACTTAAAATTAAAGCGTGATGAAAATTAAAATTTGACAAAGTATTAAAATGTAAACTTAAAAATTAAACAAGATAAACTATAAAAAAACAAACCAATCGGAATACATAATACATTCCGATCGGAATGCACTCACCTTTTAGATCGGAATGTTGTCGGAATTCCAATCGGAATGTTGTCACCTAGACCTGATCGGAATACCAAACTCACCCTTATCGGAATGTGTACTTACCTCCTGATCGGAATGATGATCTCGTCGGAATAAAGAATGGACCCCTGGTCGGAATGCTGTCACCTAGACCTGATCGGAATACCAAACTTACCCTGATCGGAATACCACAAGACACCCTAGATCGGAATATGGTAGGAATCCCTTTGGTCGGAATGCCCAATCGGAATCCTAGTAGGAATCCTAAACCCTTTTCCGACCAAGCAACAAGAGTGCTGGTCGAAATATCAAACCCTTTTCCGATTACGTAGATCGGAATACAGTCGAAATAACACAAAATAAGCTAAACTAATAAGCTATTAATCAAATAAGCACACAACGAAAAACTTAATGAAAACCGTATAAGAAAAAGCTAATAAGCTAAAATTTAAAGACTTTTGAAAACACAAAATGAAATAGGTATACGAAAACAAACTTTATATAAAAATAACTTTTATAAAAACTTTAGAAACTTAAAGATAAACACAAATAAGCTATAAGAATCAATAATCCAAGACAATCAAAAGCATAAAAACATAACCTTTAATCAAAAAAGCAACACAAAAAGCATGTAAACAATAAGATTAAAGCTTGGAAAGAAAGGTAGACGAGAGATTAAAACAAGAAAATTAAAGAACACTTACTTGGAATTAAAAGGTATTAAAAGTGCAAGACAAGTATTTAAAATGACATGAATTTAAAGAGCAAGTAATTAAAAGGTGGAAGACTAATTGTCACCTTAGCCAACAAAAAATGAAATGATTAATCCTAATGACTATTTATAGGGGGGATTAAGGAGTGCTTAGGAAGCTTCCTCCCCTCCTTCATTTCTTCTTAATTGCATGATAAGTCCTTAAGCCTTTAATCTTTTGTTAATCTTCTTAATACTTGCACTTTGTCTTGGGATTTCTTTAACTCGTCTTGAATTTTCTTCATAAATAAGACTTGAGTTCTTCGGCTTTTTGTAAACTTCCGTCTTTTGACTTTTTCTTCGATAAATCTTCAAAATTGTTCTTGGACTTCCGTTCTTTTTGCACTCTTGACTTCTTGACTTCGTCTTTCATCTTTTTCTTCAATAAAAGCCCGTAAATGCCCGTGTTTTCTCCCCTTTTCACAATTTCGTCCTAAATCACAACAAAAACACAAACCACGCACAATTCCGACATAAATGACATAAAATACACGTTTGGGCTCGGTTATTATTGTAATTAAGTGGTAAAAAGGATGGGTGTTTACACACCTATCAAATCCCCTACACTTGACCATTGCAATGTCCTCATGCAATGCATTAGTTACAAAGCATGTTCACATTTTTCATCATAATTAATCCACCTTGGCCTTTATTAAAGAGATAGAAAATTATAAACATTCAAAATAAAGAAATCAAAAGCATACCTTGGGTTTTGGAAATGTTATGAATGATCATCATCCTCAAGTTTTCACTTTCTCTAAACCAAGCTTAAAAACGAGATCATTGTTATTATAAGTTAGCAAACTAACACGAACTCATGTGGGCCAATTACTCACTTAGACTCCCTTATTCCTAGGTGTATCTCTTATATTTTATTATTGTATTGAATGATCACGAGGATGCATTGTTGACTTATTTCGATAGTTATTTAGTCCAAAAATAAAGCGAACGATTTAATCAATAGTTAGCTAAAGGACAAAATCTTTTAAAATTGCTTCTCGGGACCTCATAAAGTTCATATCTTGGCATAACTCGCTTCGCGATTTGAGACCTTTCTCGGACCGATATTTGGCAGCGACTTCATACTTCACCTTGAGGGACGTTCATGAAATAATGGTCTTCTCTTCATATAGGAATTTCTTCACTTGAAGTTTTGAGAGATTCATACTTGGACCACGACTTCTTCATTTTTCTCCAATCTTTATTTTGGACTTTGATATACAACGATCCGCCTCCTTTTTGGACTTGGCTTTATTTATCCTCATACCTTGTTAGGGTCTTTTTGGATAGACTTCTCCATGACTTTTGGGGAGTATTTGCTTTTCGTTGTGTGTCTCGATCCTTCATATTGATTTTCGATAAATGATTCTTCACATCACTTTTGGATCTTTAGCAACAAAATGTAGCCCTCATGTCTTGTTAGGACCTTTTTGGACTCGCCAATCTTCGCATCCCGCTTCAATAAGTTATGCCTTGGCTATGAACTCTAATCCATACCGAGCAACTTTTAAACGATCTTGGGCTAGAAGCTAAGTAACTTTTCAAATCGTACAACCTTATTTATTGCAGATAAATTTATTAGCAAGCGATGGGAGAATAGGCTTATAATTAACTCACATAAATTCACGAAAGAATACCAAACTTATAATTGGCTCTATCATCTCTCGTTCTCCACAGTTTAAAATCTCAAAGAATGAGACTCGTGGATGCTTAGCCTATTGAATCAAAGTTTTGGGTTTTCGAGTCGCCTATAGGATCTTGCAAATTCTTAGACTTTTTCAAGTTTAGAAATCGCATTTTAAAGTTCCCTTGATAAACGACTCTCTAGGATCAATTATAGGAGCTTGCGAAAAGTTCTTGTTCTTAACCCGTGAGAGTTAAGACTTTCGCGTTTTATAGCTCCCTATATAATAGCCTAGCAAAACTTGACTTAAACATGTTAAGGATACTAGCTAGAGTAACTTAGATAAGTAAACTCGGGTTGAGTCAAAAGATTCACAACGTTTGAAAACTAAAACCATTTTATTCAAAATTTATTCTAACAAGGAAAGAAAATAACTATTCAAAGGTAAAAACTAATAGGCCAAAATAGATCAAAAATTTTGAAAAATGTCGAAAAATTGATTTTCCGGTTAAAATGAGGACAAATACAAGGAAAAGGTCACTTAACTTCGATAGAAGTCCCCCTACACTTAATATAAACATTGTCCTCAATGTTTAAGCATGTGGGAGTAAACTCCCCTACACTTAGGACATTGTGCACTTTGTTTAAATCTTGCTAAGGGAAAGACAACTAAAGAGATTCCTATTTTAATATTTAAGAAAATATAAAATAGTGAATCGAAAAGAGTTTAGGATAGAACCGGGAAAATGGAACACGGCATCACGGGTCGTCAAGAATCATCAAGAGTGGATCATTGAGCTCGAATCCCTGATGAAGAGAGGAGAGGAAATAGCAAACCAACGGGTCTCCCCTACACTTAGGATAAAGAAAGCTAAGAGATAGAAACATGGGTTGCCTCCCAAGAAGCGCTTGATTTTTGTTAACCGAGTCGTGAGCCTGACTCGACCTTGATCATCATAGGAAGAAGCATAAAACATATCCACCAGGATCAAAGACATAGTTTTCGTCCATCAAATAGCAGAGGCTTAAGGCGAACAAGGCAAGCCAAAGAAGAGTAGGCAAAGTTCCCTTAAACAGCGATGGAGAACGGTGGGAGCAAGGGTGAGGTGGTGCAAGCATGTCTTCAATAGTTCCAAAGATTTTTCCTTTTATTTCATCAGGTGGATACTGAGATGGCTGCAGAATATCAATACCGGGGTCGAACACCATTTCCTTTAAGGGAAAATAGCACTCAGGCTCAGCAGAATGTGAAGAAGATCCGCGAAGAAGATGCACAACCTCGTCCTCAGAAGGTGGACAAAGAGCTGTTAAATCATATGTGCTGCGGATGTCGGTGTCGACCGGTTTCTTCTCCTTAGAAAGAATTTTCTTCAAATCCAAAGTAGGATCAAGACGATAATCTTCAAAGTCTAAAGGAGGAGCATCACTCTCATGAGGGAAGTAAGTATTGAGAAATGCAGAGAAGTCTTCCTCAAAGAAGTAATCGTCCAAAGTAGGATCGAGTGATGGCGGAGGATCTTCATCATGTGAAGAATCACTCGAAAGAGTATCGGCCTCATCGAAATCATCATACGTGGGCAGGTCGGGATACTCGGAGGTACAATCATCAAAATCACCCGAATCTGAGCTAGAATCATCATCATAAGCATCAAAGATCGGTGGAGAATCATAAATGGGAGAAGGTTCCAAACTGGATAGAGAATCATCCACATCATCTTGAAAAAGTGGATTATCAACGCAAGAATAGAATAGAGGATTGTTGTAGACGACAAAATCATCAAGCACATTAATCATATTCGCAGATTCTCGTCCAAAGGATTTGCTTGTAAGCTTCCCTATTTTGAACACTTGTGCATCATCCCCGACTCTTAAGATTAACTCACCTTCGGCAACATCAACTAAAGCTCGTCCGGTTCTCAAGAATGGCCGACCAAGTATTAAAGGAATACGAGGGTCCATTTCATAATCAACAACGACAAAATTGAACGGGAAAGTAAATGTGCCAACTTTAATGAACACGTCTTCGGCAATACCAACGGGGTAAGCGAGAGTGCGATTTGCAAGTTCAAAAGTCATCTTCGTTGGAGTAAGGTCGGGGTATGATAGTGTTTTCCAAACACTCAAAGGCATAAGATTAATACTGGCCCCGAGATCAGCTAGGGCAGTAAATTCTTCGGTTTTGTTGAAAATGCAAGGCAACACAAAACGACCGGGATCTCCAAGCTTTTCTGGAAGTTCTTTAAGGATAACTGCAGAATAGTTTTCATTTAAGCGTGTGTTGGTGAGCTCAATCAACTTCTCCTTCTTGCTAAGCAATTCCTTGAATGCTTTGACAAATTTCGGCATGTGGACAAGTGCTTCAACAAGGCTAATGTTGATGTTCATTTGAGAAAGCATCTTCACATAGCTCGACACTTGACAGTCATTCTTGGTTAGCTCATTGGTCTTGCCTAAGCGAGAAGGATAAGGGATATTGGGTTTGGGTGGTGAAGGTGCAGGTGTAGGTAAAGGTTGAGATGTTGAAGGGTCCTTCCTAGGTACATCGTCATGACGAGGCGGAGACGGTAATGGTGCACTAATACTAGGTGTAGGAGGAGTAGGGATAAATGGTGGTGGAGGAGGTGTAGATGATGGGGGTGGGATCGGTGGTCCTACGATGGTAACTCCACTACGGATAGTAATAGCACTCACATTCGCTCGCGGATTGGTGACGGTGTTTGAAGGTAGAGAACTCGAAGAAGAAGGTTGAGCTGCGGGCAAGAAACTAGCAAGCATATTCTTCAAATCATTCGTTGATTGCTGAAGAAGGATTGAATATTATCTCGAAGCTCGGATCTAATGTCATTTCCTTGCTTGGTGATATCCCCTTTTAGATTGATAATTTGGCTCTGCAGATTCTTGATTTGCTCACCTTGTGTTCTCATGATGGCTTCAACATCCGGATTGATGGGTGGTGAGTAGTCATGTTCTCAATAAGCTCTCTACACTCCTCGGGTCTCCTTTTCATAAATGTGCCACAGGCGGCTGCATTAATCGTATCACGATCTCGAAAAGTCAAACCGTTGTAGAAAGTATCAATTAAGGTCACAGGGAGCATGTTGTGGTTTGGACATCGATCGATCAAGACATTATATCTTTCCCAAGCATCAAAAAGAGATTCATCGGGTTCTTGCATGAAACCGCTGATTTGATTGCGAAGGCTTGTGACCATGGATGGTGGAAAGTAGCGCGACAAAAAGCGTTGAGTCATGTCATCCCAAGTATGAATAGAATTCTTCGGGAGACGATCAAACCATTTCTCGGCGTGATGTGATAAAGTATGTGGGAAGAGTTGTAGGCGAAGAACGTCCATTGTGGCACCAGGCAACTTCATGCTTTGAGTGATTGTAATGAACTTGTCGAGGTGTTTGTTGGCATCATCATCAGACATTCCTCGAAAAGGATTCGTTTGCACTTGCTGAATCATGCGGTGCTTCAACAAAAACTCCGGAGCCGTGATTTGCATCGGCGCAATCGGTCCTCCTCGTCCAAACATGGTAGGTTGACAAAGCTCCTCCATTGTCCGAAGATCGGGCTGTGGAAGAACATTGTTGTTAATATTGTTGAGGTGCGGTGGATTGTTGTTGTTAACACTTGCCATACTTAAATCTTCTCGAGTCTCGGGCTCTTGATAATTAGAAGATCTAGTACGCATACACCTACAAAGGCAAAAGAAAACAATACCAAACACAAAGATAATATATATACACACAATAAAAATAAAATCTTTTTGGATTTTTGAAATTTTTTAATTTTTATGGATTTTTAAAATTTTTTATTTTTATGGTTTTTTGAATTTTTAAGAAAGAAAATAACGCTCACAAGTGAACGGATCCCAAAAAGCAACGCGTCTCTCACAGAAAACCGTTAATCTTTACGAAAAGTGCCGGCAGCGGCGCCATTTGATAACTATGTTTTTACTTAGTTAAAAAGTTCTTTATCGTATGTCTAATCGAATTGATCTAGGTTCTATGTGTGACTCTGCTGTTCTTTGGTGGAACAAAAGTTGTGTCGTTGTAGTATATTAAAATGCGAGACTTAAAAATAAACACTACTACAAAAAAGTCCATGGAGACTGGTCCAAAAAGGCAATAGAGACTGGTTTTGTAGGACGTCTCTATGTGGAGGATCTCCTTGCTCGAAACATAAAGAGATTGGTTTTGAAACCAGTCTCTATTAAAAGAATAGACACTGGTTATCTTCATAAAAACAAGTCTCTTTAAAGATTGGTCTCCATACTAATCTCCAGAAAGCAGTCTTTTTAAGAGCATTTAACCAGTCTTTTTATGGAGTAAAAAAATGTGTTTTTTTTTCTAAAAACCAGTCTCTTTTTAATTAATTTTTTTCAAAAAAAAAAATTGGAATTTTTATTAAATTCCAAATTTTACAAATTAAAACCCTCTACAATGAAATAATGTAAATACAAGAATTATATAAAAAAAACTAAATTAAAGGACTTGAATTGTCATAAACAACAAATGTATGTAAATAAAGACAACTTTATTAATTGGAAGGATTAAAATTGTCAAATACATATTTCGAATCAAATTTGTTTTTATTTAACTTGTCGCCACAATGTAAACCAAGCTCCAACAATCGCCTTCAACTCTTTCTTATCCAACGGACGCTCGTTATTCCACGGTACCTAAAAGTAATATAATCAAATTAACACAATAAGCTAGATTTCATTTCAAATTAACACAATAAGCTCGTTATTCCACGGTACCCAAAACTTATATCACTTCTCTGCAGAGCAAAGGTTTCATTTCTAGCCCCCTGAAATATCAAGTAAAAGATGCTAAGACAACTTTACGTTCCTGTATACAATCTGTAGAAACTAGAAGGGGGGGTTGAATAGTTTCTTAAAATTTACTTGTTAAAATATGGTTTCCAAAAAACCTTTTTCAAAAAACTTAGGCTTGAGGAAATATGTGAAATCTTCTTATGCACAAATATGAACAATGATAGTGTAGCTAAACTAATACTAACAAAAATATATCCACAAAGAATAAAGAATGATAGTGTAGCTAATCTAATATTAACACATGTACATGCAAAAAGTAATAAGGAATGTAAAGAGTTAAGGGTAAAGAAAGATCAAACCGAACACCAAGGATTTATAGTGGTTCGGCAACGAAGCTCACTGCTCGTTCCTACTCCACTCCTCGAGTACTCCTTACTCGAGAGTTCACTACACAACAAGCTCCTTATGGTGGAGAAAACAGTACACGTCGCTTAACCAATTTCCGACTCTAAGCTAAAAGTCGAGCCCTAATCGTAGCTAGGACCAATCTACACAACTATACTTAGTACATACACAACTTCCAAATAGACACAACTACTTGGATCTTCACAACTATGACACAACTACAAGTATATAAAAATTGATCTTCAATGGATCTTTGGTGGTGGACTCAACACTTCACTAGGATAGTGTTCTTCTCTTTGCACTTGGAGAGGAAGAGATGGAAGAACAAGATTCACTTCTTAAACAAGTAATAATCAAACAAATGATCAAAGATTTGAGTGATTAAAGAAGGGGTTTGAATCTGGAAATGAATGTGCAAAAGAGGTGAGGTGAAAAGCTGAGAATGGCCATCTATTTAAAGGACAAAGGAGCCAACGGCTAGTTCTGCCCGTGGTACCTTATCACAGCCCGCGGTACCTTATCGATAAGGTACCGCCTAGGCGCTAAGGTACCGCCGGACTAGACTCCGCTCCTTTTTGTCCTTTAGTGGTGGAGGTCTTATCTGGGTATAAAAATATCCTGAAAGGATATTCTTAACAGAATAAGAATATGCCATTTTCAAATTTCAAATAATTAATTTAATAAAACATTTTCTTAAAAATAAAGTTTAATAAAAACTTGTCACATTTAATAAAAAGTGAGTTTTAAGAAAAGATTAAATCACTTGATCACTTGATTAAGGTTAGTACTTGTTTATCCATACCTTAAGTGAAAATGGGTAAAATGAAAAATACTTGAACTCAAGAATTCGTTTTTCGTTGTTTTCGTAAATGCTTGTTTTTACATATTGTCGTAATCAAAACTAAGCGAGACCGAAAAATGCAAGTAACGTTTTTAGTCATTATTGCATTAACAATCTCCCCCTTTTTGATTCCGACAATACATAAACTCAATCACACAAAAACAAGATTTTCGAAGACGAGTTTATTCATTTCTCCCCCTTTGTCGAAGCAAAAAGGTTGCGTAACCCGATGTTGAAGAAACGGACTTTGCAAAGACTCTCCCTTGGTGCTTACTCCCCCTAGCTTGGGGCACCGAGGAATCGAGATATGGTGACAAGCTACATAGAAGGGTTAGTTGAACAAAAGAAACAACCAACAATATATAGCAATAGGTCACATAAAAAAATAAAATAAAAAGAGAAGAAAACACAAAGACAAAGATCCAAGATAGGGTACTAAAAGTACATCATACAAAGAAGTATGAAAAAGGAAACAAGCCAAAAGCATAAATCTAATCCTAGTTATTCTAGAATTCTAAGATTTGCTTGAATTTGGTGTCTTGAGGATAAGCAATCAATGCTTATATGAAAGACAAGGTAATAGCGGAGGGTGGTGGTGGTGGCTTGTTGGAGATCTCATAATCATAGTGAAGAGGAGGCTTGATTAAGAGACTCTTGATGTAGCTCAACTCCTCATAGATGTGTGCCATAGCAAGATGTTGATATTGACAACAATGACAATATGTTCCATGGTGCATGACATTATCATGAGAAGGAGGAAGAACACTAAAGGGTGGTGGTGGAAGAAAAGAGGTTCCACAATCAACATTCTTGGTAGGAGAAATATGATTAAGAGTGTTCTTGGGTGGGTTTGGATTGAAAGCAATTGGAGAAAATGGAGGAGATTCAAGGCTTTCATTGGGAGAATAAGACATTTTGGATGTGAAGTAATGCAAAATGCTTATGGTTTAAATAAGGAAGGCTTAGGGTATTTTTGGGGTGGTCAAAGGGTTTGAAACAAAGATTCTCAAAAATGTTGGAGTAAATCTGGAGTTTCAGACAAAAACCCGAAAAAGGAAGGCCACTGTAGGCGGTTCCTTATCTAGGGTGGCGGTACCTTATCAATAAGGTACCGCGGTTCACATAAGGAACTGCCTGCAGAAGCAGGGTTTGGTGTTTGGAGGAAGATTTTTCAGCAAATCTTATTTTTCTAGTCTAACTTATCATAGGGATATGCTTAAAAGCAAAGATAGACAAAGAAAACATATGCAAACTTACCAAATAGAGATTTGACCAAAATACATGGATTAAAAAAAAACATCAATGTAGGAGGTGTGTAAGACAAGACCTTAAGTCATGACACAATGATCCTCCATGATTCAATATTGTTCTTACTATGTTTGAGAGAATCATACATATGAATTATGTAAGCTCTATATTGATAGCGAGAATCTATGAAAAATCGTTTTAGATTGAATTAACAATGTCAAACAAATTTCTTAACCATTTTCGAACGAGACTTTGAGAGTTTTGAAAAAGAGAGAAGAATATTTTTCAAAAGGAGTTTAAAAGACTCAAGGACTCAAAGTGGTAATAGAAAACACACAAGAAGAAAGGAAATTTAAGGAAGATGTTCCATTAATCCTAGACCTAGACGCAAGTAATTAAAAGGTTCCCTCTTAAGTGGCTTAGTGAAGATATCGGCTAAGTTGTCCTCGGAGGGCACCTTTTCAATAGTAATGTTCCCCTTTTGAACATTATCCCTAAGGAAATGGTGTCTAATTTCTATGTGTTTGGTTCGCGAATGTTGCACGGGATTCTTGCTTAGGTCTATAGCGCCTTTATTATCGCACATGATGGGAACATCATCAAGAGAAATCCCGTAATCAACAAGCGCTTGCTTCATCCATAGAGCTTGTTGGCATGCTTTTCCGGCACTCACATACTCGGCTTCCGTGGTGGATATCGCAAGAGCGGTTTGTTTCTTGGAGAACCAAGAAGTTAAACAACAACCCATGAAGGTACAAACTCCACTAGTGCTTTTCCGGTCCACATAGTCTCCCGCATGATCCGAGTCCGCGTAGACAATGGTTTCCACGCCGGTCCCTTTAGGATACCATAATCCTAAATGTATAGTGCCTTTAATGTATCGGAAGATACGCTTAACCACTTCAAGGTGAGAGGTTTTGGGAGCCTCTTGGAAGCGAGCACAAAGGCAAACACTAAACATGATATCCGGTCGACTTGTCGTTAGGTACAACAAACTACCAATCATACCTCTATATTTGGTGTTGTCTACCGACTCACAATCATCATCTACGGTGAGTTTAGTATCCGAGGCCATAGGGGTCTTCATTGGTCTAGATTCTTCTAATCCAAATTTCTTTAGCATTTCTTTAGCGTACTTAGATTGACTAAAGAAAATACCATCGTCCATTTGTTTAATTTGGAGTCCTAGAAAGAAGTTAAGTTCTCCCATCATACTCATTTCAAACTCATCATGCATGATTTTGGCAAAGTCATCACATAATTCTTGACAAGTTGAGCCAAATATAATGTCATCAACATATATTTGTACGATTATGAGGTGAGAACCTTTCTTCTTTGTAAAGAGTGTATTGTCTACCATTCCCATGGTATACTCATGTTTAACAAGAAACGCTTTAAGTCTATCATACCAAGCTTTGGGTGCTTGTTTGAGTCCATAAAGTGCTTTCTTAAGCTTGTAAACATGGTCCGGTTTCTCAAAATCAATGAAGCCGGGAGGTTGAGCCACATATACCTCCTCATTGATCAAACCGTTAAGAAATGCACTCTTTACATCCATTTGTTAAAGCTTAATATCTAAGGCACAAGCGTAGGCTAAAAGGATTCTAATAGATTCTAATCTAGCTACCGGTGCATATGTCTCGTCATAATCAATCCCTTCTTGTTGATTATAGCCTTGAGCTACAGGTCTAGCCTTGTTACGAGACACAACACCATTCTCATCTAGCTTATTCCTAAATACCCATTTGGTTCCTATAATGGTAGAACTTCTAGGTGGAGGAACAAGTTCCCAAACATCATTGGCAACGAATTGATTCAATTCTTCTTGCATCGCAATGACCCAACTCTCATCCGTCAAAGCTTCTTTAACATTCTTTGGTTCAATCAAGGAGACAAAACAAAAGAAGTTGCTTTGGTTTTGGACTTGAGATCTTAGGGTCCTTTGATTTAAGTCACCAATGACATTATTGATAGTATGATCCCTAGACTCCTTAATGTTTACTTCCTTTTCAACACTAAGGTCTTCAACTCCTATTTTTCTAACCTCTTTGGCTTTAAATACTTCTATTTCATCCAAGTCATCATCAACCAATGGTGGTGTCTTGAGTGAAGGAGGGGTTTCATCAAAGGTTACGTTGAGTGATTCTTCAATAACCCCTGAGGTTCTATTTAGGACTATGTAGGCCTTACTAGTTTGGGAATAACCTAAAAGGATACCTTCGTAAGACTTTGGGTCAAACTTGGTAAGGTAGTCTTTGGTGTTGAGGATAAAGCACTTGCTTCCAAACACCCTAAAGTATTCTAATGAGGGTTTCTTACCTTTAAGAATCTCATAGGGGGTCTTTCCTAGGAAAGGTCGAATAAGAATTCGGTTGAGAATATAAGTTGATGTATCTACGGCATTGCACCAAAACTTTTGAGGCAACGATTGCTCGTTTAACATCGTCCTACTCATCTCTTGGAGGGTCCTATTCTTCCTTTCAACTACCCCATTTGATTGTGAAGTGCGAGGAGCCGAGAAGTTATGGGTAATACCATGAGCTTCACAAAAGGCACCAAATTGCACTTCATTATCAAATTCCCTACCATGATCCGTCCTAATAGAAACAATTGAACATCCTAGTTGATTTTTAATTCTCCGACTAAAGATTTCGAAGTGATCAAAAGCTTCATTCTTAGATGCCAAAAATCTAGTCCAAGTGAATCTAGAATAGTCGTCAACTATAACTAGGGTATAAAGGTTACCTCCATAACTTCGTATGGCGGAAGGTCCAAAGAGATCCATATGTAGGAGCTCTAAGCACCGAGAGGTCGAAACCAAATACTTGGCTTTGTGACTTGAGTGAACTTGCTTTCCAACTTTGCAAGCATCACAAAAGTGACTATCAAACTTAATCTTGGGGAGGTGTCTTACCAACTCCTTAGAGACTAAAGATTGAATTAAACGCATATTAGCGTGACCTAATCTCCTATGCCAAAGAGTAGAACTATCATCTATAGTCGCAAGACATATGTTGTCTTTTGACTTCTTATTAACCTTCATGACATAAAGCCCATGCTTTCTAACACCTTTTCCAATGACCTTTCCATCTTTTACGATTTCACTGTCATGTTCCGAAAAGATGACCTTACACTTATTATCACAAATTTGACCTATACTTAAAAGGTTAAAACCTAAGTTATCTACGTGCTCAACATTTTCAATGGTCATGGAGTCAAGAGAAACCGTACCTTTGCCAATGATATTACCACGTAGACTACTAGCGAATGTGACGTTACCTCCATCATATGCTTTGTAATGCGAGAACAAACTTCGATTACCCGTCATGTGTTTAGAGCATCCACTATCCTTAATCCACTCATCGGGCTCCAAATCAATTCCCAAGCATATCTAGGTAACAATACACAAGATCAAACATTTGGTCCCCAATATCTCATGGGTCCAAAATTGTTAGTTCCAAACATCCCTTGTATTTGGTTGGGATGAATGAATGAGGTGGGGATTCCCCATGGAGAACAAAATGGAGGAGGGTAGTAATTCATGTAACCATTTTGTTTTTTATTACTTCTCCTAGGTGTGTTTGATCTAGGTTTAGAGTTATTATTATTCTTTCTAGGTGTTGGAGTTTTACTTCTAGTTCGTGAGTTGTTTTGATTATCTCTTGTAGGCGTTGTCGTTCTACTTCTAGGTTTAGACTCATTCCGTACTCTAGGTGGAGTAGAAGATAGTCTAGATAAACTTCTATTTCCCATGAGAGGTTTACTTAACGGCTTATAGAACTTACTAATAGCATTTTCGTCAAGTATGGGTAATTGAACCTTATTAACAGTAAGATGCTTTGGTTTTTCATTTAACTTAGATTTTTTAGAAAGTTCAGAGTTTTCACAAAAATCAACTTCTGGCCGCGGTACCTTATCTATGGTCGCGGTTCCATAGTGATAAGGAACCGCGCCATACAATGTGGAACCGCGTCCAGAAGGTGTTTTTTTGTGAAAACCTGACTTGTTTTGGTTCACTAGTTGAGGCTTCATTTGAGTTAAAACCTAGACCAAGTTTTTCCTTAGAATGAACTTGTTTGTTTAACATATCATCAAGAGCACTAGTACCTTTCATGAACTTTTCCAATTTAATGGAGGTGCTCTTGAGATCATCATTCTCTAATCTAAGTTTCTCACAACTTAAGCAACCTAAATCAACCTCTTTGTTTTTCTCAAGTTTAGCCAATTTCTCCCTAAGTTCATTGATCTCATTTTCAAACTTAGTTTTGGTTGATTTTAATGTTTTATTCTTTTCTATGAATTTAAGACTAAGTTTGTGTAAGCTATCATATTTGCCTTCAAATTCAATATCATCTAAAGTGGAACTATCATTGCTATAATATTCGGTTTCGGAATGTACCTCTTTAGAAGTGTGAGCCATAAGACATTTCTCCTCTTTAGGGTTGTCATCATCATCTTCACCGCTATCGCTCCAAGCGCCACTAACGAATGCCGTGTGGTTCTTATCACGAGCGGGCTTTGGACAATCACCAATGAAGTGATTTGGATCACCACATCTAAAGCAACTCCTATCACCTTTTTCGTTCTTGACAAACCAATTCTTTGACAATGGTTTCTTGTCATAGTTTGGTTGCCTAACGTATTGACCTCGTCTCTTGAAGAACTTCTTGAAATCTCTCACCGCCAATGCATACTCCTCGTCATCACTTTCCGAGGAACTATCATGGTCACTTTGTGCCTTCTTGGCTTTAAGTGCAAGAGATTTCCTTTCACTCTTGGTTTTTACTAATTCCGAGTCCTTCAAGATTATCATCTCATGAACCTTCAAGTTTCCTATGAGTTCATCGAGTGATAAAGTTGAGAGATCTTTCGACTCTTCAATAGCCGTGACTTTTGCTCTCCACTTTGGATGTAAGGCCCTTAGAAACTTCCTAACATTGTTCTTGCTAGAGAAACCTTCATCAAGTGCTTTTAGACTAGTAATAATGGTGTTAAACCTAGCAAATGCACTATCAATAGTTTCATCTTCTAAGATGACAAATTGTTCATATTGTTGGACAAGAAGATCGATTTTACTTTCTTTGACTTGGCTATTACCTTGGTGGGTTACTAAAAGAGTGTTCCAAATATCTTTAGCGGTTTCACACATAAAAATTCTTTCATACTCTTTCTTAGGCAAAGCATTATAAATCACCATTTTAGCCTCATTATTTTTTGAAAGTTTCTTTTTAGTATCATCATTAGCTTTGTCAAAAGTGACTAATTCTTTTGTTTTAGAAACTTCATTAAATTGAAAGGGTAAAAAATCACCATTGGTAATAACATGCCAAAGATCTAAATCTTTTGATTTCACATAAGTTTCAAATCTATTTTTCCAATAAATAAAACTATCGGTTTCAAAAAGTGGTGGTCTTTGCATAGATTGCCCTGCTAGGTACTTGTTGGAATCCATAGATTGATTCAAGTTTTAAAATACAATATACTTTAAAAATTCTTGAGCAACCCGCTATGATACCAATTGTAGAAACTAGAAGGGGGGGTTGAATAGTTTCTTAAAATTTACTTGTTAAAATATGGTTTCCAAAAAACCTTTTTCAAAAACCTTAGGCTTGAGGAAATATGTAAAATCTTCTTATGCACAAATATGAACAATGATAGTGTAGCTAAACTAATACTAACAAAAATATATCCACAAGGAATAAAGAATGATAGTGTAGCAAATCTAATATTAACACATGTACATGCAAAAAGTAATAAGGGATGTAAAGAGTTAAGGGTAAAGAAAGATCAAACCGAACACCAAGGATTTATAGTGGTTCGGCAACGAAGCTCACTCCTCGTTCCTACTCCACTCCTCGAGTACTCCTTACTCGAGAGTTCACTACACAACAAGCTCCTTATGGTGGAGCAAACCGTACACGTCGCTTAACCAATTTCCGACTCTAAGCTAAAAGTCGAGCCCTAATCGTAGCTAGGACCAATCTACACAACTATACTTAGTACATACACAACTTCCAAATAGACACAACTACTTGGATCTTCACAACTATGACACAACTACAAGTATATAAAAATTGATCTTCAATGGATCTTTGGTGGTGGACTCAACACTTCACTAGGATAGTGTTCTTCTCTTTGCACTTGGAGAGGAAGAGATGGAAGAACAAGATTCACTTCTTAAACAAGTAATAATCAAACAAATGATCAAAGATTTGAGTGATTAAAGAAGGGGTTTGAATCTAGAAATGAATGTGCAAAATAGGTAAGGTGAAAAGCTGAGAATGGCCAACTATTTAAAGGACAAAGGAGCCAACGACTAGTTCTGCCCGCGGTACCTTATCACAGCCCGCGGTACCTTATCGATAAGGTACCGCCTAGGCGCTAAGGTACCGCCGGACTAGACTCCGCTCCTTTTTGTCCTTTAGTGGTGGAGGTCTTATCTGGGTATAAAAATATCCTGAAAGGATATTCTTAACAGAATAAGAATATGCCATTTTCAAATTTCAAATAATTAATTTAATAAAACATTTTCTTAAAAATAAAGTTTAATAAAAACTTGTCACATTTAATAAAAAGTGAGTTTTAAGAAAAGATTAAATCACTTGATCACTTGCTTAAGGTTAGTACTTGTTTATCCATACCTTAAGTGAAAATGGGTAAAATGAAAAATACTTGAACTCAAGAATTCGTTTTTCGTTGTTTTCGTAAATGCTTGTTTTTACATATTGTCGTAATCAAAACTAAGCGAGACCGAAAAATGCAAGTAACGTTTTTAGTCATTATTGCATTAACACAATCTATAACAAAATGCATTAACCAAAAAGGCTCCACGTATCAATAATAACTTTAAACAACAATTAGTGTGGCAACTGAGTGCAAAACACAGTGGATTTTTTAGACAACAAAAACTCGAGAGATACATAACTTTGTTTGAATTAAAATAGTCCAATCCCTTTTATAATCCAGAAAATACTCCAATCCCTTTTATAATCCAGAAAACATAAGTCTACACTATTATTATACTACTGTTACAGTTAATGCAGAAAGTAAAAATGAGCTTGACCATTAACTCCCAGGCCTGTCCGTTGATGTCGAAGCGGAGCGCTGAGCTCGCTTGTAACAATCACACGCCCAACTGCTAAATACTACTGCATGAAAACCAACTGATCTGCTACAGTACCTGCAATCCTATAAATGTGCAGAATAAAGAAAAACTTGGATCGCTTATGAACAGTAAATCGACAACAATGTCAGTTTATACTGGCTGTAAAAAAACTGATCCAGAAACTCAAAAAAACCAATAAGCAGCTTCAAACAAAGGCCTGATTCAGCTTATCATAATAAGCTGATCCAAACACCAATATATGAACTACTAAACTACAAGATTTCATTGAACCCACTAAACACAAGATCCTATTCAGAAACCTATGCAAAGTTTATATCACTACTGAAATTAGACTGAAAACTAAAGGTTTAACAGGAAGTAACTCATAAGCTCATCAGAGCGTATAACTTGCTGGCTAGAAATTGCTTCAAAGAGAACGGATCTTTTATGCTACTCTTCTAAAAGATGAAATCAAATCCAGAACTCATACTCATTATACTTGTAAAACGATTAATATGGTCTAACAAACTGAAAGGTAACAAACCGAACTGATCTTATCCTCTCATCTACATGAACTTAATATACCTGTCTTGAACACTTCTAATGAACTCAATATACTTGTCTTTGTAAGCTGAAGCCAAATTTGCATGAGCTTCAGCCATGTTTGGGCGTATAACAATAGCATGTGAGTAGTCTTGAATTGCTTCATTAACTCTCCTAATTTCCTTGTAAGTGTTTCCATGATTAACAAGACCATCAGCCACCATCGGATCAATGCGAAGAACTTCATTATAGCAAGATATAGCATCCGCGAAGTTACCATGTTTGGCAAAATTACTACTTTCTATCAGCTGTCAGACAAAACTTATCATGTATTTAGATGCAAAGCTCTCCGCCTGATACTATAATTGAAGCATTTGAACTGAAAAAAGAAGACTAGGAGAGAGTCCACCACCTGCTGCATGTATATGATTGCCAGATTGTTTAAATTACGATCACAAAAAAACCATCTTCATACCTTCGACGCATTTCCTCGACCACCACCACCACCATTACCACCACTACTCGCCAAAAGATCAAAAATCTCCTCATTATAAATCTACACCACACTCACTTGCACAAACCCGACCCCCTTCTCCTCCTCCTCACCTCCCAATATATCCTTCAACGACCTATACACAATCCCTTGCTGCTTATTCCCTGTACACCCAGTGGCGGAGCTAGAAAATGTAATCATTGGGGGCGATCATTAACAGGAAAAACGAGTATAGGATACTTTTCGTGTAACTCAAAACAAGTCGGGTCGTGTTTAGTTAAGCACAAATAACTCAAACTTAAGCCAAATTACACTAGTAAGAGACGTATGTGTATACAGTAAAAAACCTTGTTAATGTTAGTTATTTTAACAGTTTAGCACAAAAATGAGCGTATTTGGTAAGAATGTGTTTATACGACATACTAAACGTTACTTAAATGGTGTTGTTGCACTTGCAAATTGCAATCAGTATTTCATAAATCAAGTTGATAATATCTAACTTCAAATTTTAAAGAATATTGGACAAAAATTGTTTTGCTAAAAATCAAGAACGGGGACTTTCGAACATATACGATGACTAGAAAAAAGTTAGAATTGCACTTATTAAGTTTAACAAGTACATTTAATATGTTAAATTAAGAATATAACATACAAAAGCTCATTGGTCCATAAAGACGGTTGGTTGGTTTGATTTTCTCACCTACACAGCTCCCCACAAGTCTTCTTCTTCCTCTAACATTTACAGAAAAACATCTTATACCTTAGAAAAAAGCCCATTACTAACTTCGATTAAATTACGAAATTTAGTTTAAAGTTACCTGATTTTGGTAGTCATCATTCGCGATGAGGGCACTATGAATTCTGAGCCAAGGGCACGTACCATTTTTCCTACTAATTTGGTCGTTCGAAAATAGCATGGTTGGGGGCATCGCCCCCCACAAATCTTTACATGGCTCCGCCCCTGGGTACACCCAAACATCATATAACTCTTCCCGGAACCCGTCGGCCCATACATCATAACCATACATTTCTCCCCTAACTTCACCCCGTTCACCCTACTCTACACAAACCCCGTATAAAAACCCATCTAGATCCTGATCCCTAGATACAGAAACCCCGTCCAAAGTGAAATCGCGGTACCCGATCTCCATACGGACTCGGATGGAGTTTGAGTCCACGGCGTGGAGAATGGAGGAAACGGGGCGATCCGAGCGAGATGGGCAAAATAATAAAAAAATTAGGAGAATGAATAATAAAATTAGGAGAATGAGTAAAAAAGTGTAATGAAGAATAATAAACCTCTAGAGATCTGAGCGAGATGGGCAAAATGAATGACATGAGCTTTGTCATCTATTGATGATCGGAAGGTGATGTTTGATCAATGAGATGGAAAGTACACAATTTAGAATGAGATGCATACCATAGGTGATAAAGGGGGATCAAGGGTAGAAGAATGGTAGGTCAAAATATATGTGTTTGAGATCCAGATGATTTTATGAAATGTTAAAAAGGGTGAAATACAAGACTGCCCAAAAATGCTAAAATAAAAAAATAGGAGGGAGATATCCCGCTAGATAATTAGATGAAAAAAATCAAATAAATAAATAAGTTTTGGCTTTTAGGGAGGTGTAAAAACAGTGGTTTTTTTAATAAAAAATGGTGTCCATAAAACAAACACATAGAGACATGTTGTTATGTAAAAACCAGTGTCTTTACTTTTATAAAAAAGACTGGTTGCATCTTAAAAACCGGTTTCTTTAGAATTCACATTATGAAGGCTGTTTTCTTTTTCAAAAAAACCAGTTTTCATGCATTCCCTTCCCACCATTTTTGGTCATAGAGACATGTTTTTTCATAACCAGTCTTTTTAAGGTGGTCTCTTTAGCGTTTTGTGTAGTAGTGAAATGGCGGTAAATTAAATCTAAACTAATTAAAATTTAAATGAGCAATATAAAAACTTTGAAAAGTAAATTGAATAAATGACTTAAAATTAAAGCGTGACGAAAATTAAAATTTGACAAAGTATTAAAATGTAAACTTAAAAATTAAACAAGATAAACTATAAAAACAAACCAATTGGAATACATAATACATTCCGATCGGAATGCACTCACCTTTTAGATCGGAATGTTGTCGGAATTCCAATCGGAATACTGTCACCTAGACCTAATCGGAATACCAAACTCACCCTTATCGGAATGTGTACTTACCTCCTGATCGGAATGATGATCTCGTCGGAATAAAGAATGGACCCCTGGTCGGAATGCTGTCACCTAGACCTGATCGGAATACCAAACTTACCCTGATGGGAATACCACAAGACACCCTAGATCGGAATATGGTAGGAATCCCTTTGGTCGGAATGCCCAATCGGAATCCTAGTAGGAATCCTAAACCCTTTTCCGACCAAGCAACAAGAGTGCTTGTCGGAATATCAAACCCTTTTCTGATTACGTAGATCGGAATACAGTCGAAATAACACAAAATAAGCTAAACTAATAAGCTATTAATCAAATAAGCACACAACGAAAAACTTAATGAAAACCGTATAAGAAAAAGCTAATAAGCTAAAATTTAAAGACTTTTGAAAACACAAAATGAAAGAGGTATACGAAAACAAACTTTATATAAAAATAACTTTTATAAAAACTTTAGAAACTTAAAGATAAACACAAATAAGCTATAAGAATCAATAATCCAAGATAATCAAAAACATAACCTTTAATCAAATAAGCAACACAAAAAGCATGTAAACAATAAGATTAAAGCATGGAAAGAAAGGTAGATAAGAGATTAAAACAAGAAAATTAAAGAACACTTACTTGGAATTAAAAGGTATTAAAAGTGCAAGACAAGTATTTAAAATGACATGAATTTAAAGAGCAAGTAATTAAAAGGTGGAAGACTAATTGTCACCTTAGCCAACAAAAATGAAATGATTAATCCTAATGACTATTTATAGGGGGGGATTAAGGAGTGCTTAGGAAGCTTCCTCCCCTCCTTCATTTCTTCTTAATTGCATGATAAGTCCTTAAGCCTTTAATATTTTGTTAATCTTCTTAATACTTGGACTTTGTCTTGGGATTTCTTTAACTCGTCTTGAATTTTCTTCATAAATAAGACTTGAGTTCTTCGGCTTTTTGTAAACTTTCTATTTTGACTTTTTCTTCGCTAAATCTTCAGAATTGGTCTTGGACTTCCGTTCTTTTTGCACTCTTGACTTCGTCTTTCATCTTTTTCTTCAATAAAAGCCCGTAAATGCCCGTGTTTTCTCCCATTTTCACAATTTCATCCTAAATCACAACAAAAACACAAACCACGCATAATTCTGACATAAATGACATAAAATACACGTTTGGGCTCGGTTATTATTGTAATTAAGTGGTAAAAAGGATGGGTGTTTACACACCTATCAGTTGACCATTGTTAACCTATTATCAGCAGCTGGCTTGCATCCACTGACACACTTATAAGTAAAATGTGAGAAGATCCCACATGAATAACAAGTCTTTCTAGACACAACGTTAGGCCTAGGTTCATAATATCCAGTCCCATCAACACTAGCTTGACTCTTTGGTGATCTAGGTTTTCTATACATTTCAGCATACTTAACACTAGATTTGATTTTAGGTTGTGAGCCAAGGTCAACAGGTTTGCCAGTACTAGGGTTAGTGATGACAATAGGTTTAGGGTCAGTTTGTTGATCACTAAGAAGTCCTCCCTTAATAAAGAGAGTAGTGTTGGCTCTTCCAAAGGTCAACGTCAGTCACCCTTTGCTTGTATTCCTAAACTGGTGTGAGCACACGTGGTGGAGGATTAAAATCCTCCACTTGGAACTCTGGAATACCTCCAGGACAAGTCTTTCTTAGAAACCCCATAGAAGTCACATGTTAGGGGTGGAACAATAGCATACTCACCCTTGCAGAGTTCCCCAACAGCATAGAGCTTGGGAAGCTCGGACCCGGTCAAGATCCGAACAACAAGGAGCACTCAACTACTAGTCTAGTCTAGTAGTCATTTTTTCTATTAGTTGCGATGCAAACAGGCCTTTACTTAACTTATGAGATTAGTTGAGTAGGCTTGCCTTAGTTGTCTGCTATAAGATAGCTAGTTTTGGGGCTTTCGACATGTCTTCACTGACATAATATGCATGCTTAAGTAGGGTCAGGCAGAACCGTTGTTGCCTGATGGGAACTTCCCCCATGCATCCTAATCTGAGACATGTCTAGGGTTTCTCTGTTCACTTATGACCTTCTCCAGGGTTTGACTAGCTTTTTCAAACTTTTCAATTTTAAGCCCTACATTCTCTTTTCTTGAATGGCCTCATCTAGCTTAAGTTTCAATTCATTGTTAGCTTCTATGTAAGAAGCTTTTGCTTCATAACTAAGTGCTAGATACCTTTTTAGAACAGTTATTTGATCTTTTAGATTAAATTCCATGTCCTTATATTCTTGAACCATCCCATCTGATTGTGCAAGCCCCCTTTTGTAGTTTGAAATAGTGATATTTAACCCAAGAATATCAGATTTTAATTTTAAAACTTCTTTGTTAAGCTTATCAGTATTAAGTCTACAACCCTAACTACAAAAAGTATCGTCATATACCTCATTTTCTGATGAGGAAGAAGATCTCGCCATGCGAGAATATTAAACATGCTCTTCATCCTTTTCAGCTACCAAAGCTTGATTCTCCACCTCATTCTTGTCCAGAAAGCTCCAATCAAATCCAACGCCGTCAATTCCTTGCATAGCTACCATAGCTTTAGGTTCAGCATTTTCAACCTTGATGATCTGTCTAGGATTCTGTGCTCCATCATTCCTCTTGGGAGATCTACATTCTCTAGCAAAGTGTCCCTATCTATGACAACTGAAACACTCAACTTTAGATTTATCAAATCCAACAGTCTCTTTGCTATGGAAAGTCATCTTCCTTTCAAATCTCTTGTTCCACCTACTGGCTCTTATACTGCTAAGAGCCATAATCCACTTGATATCCATCTCCTCAAGATCAATATCACTAATTTGCTGAAGATATTCAAAATAAATTGAAGATCCATTGGGCAAAGAGGCAATATAGGCACATACAATATCCAAATCAATTCCTGCTAGCTTAAGATTTGGTGAAGCATAGTTGTATGTGTCAGTGTCTGTTGAGCCGCTGTCAAGAGAAGTTTATCGGCTAACAAAGCAAGAGTTTTTAGTGTCTGAGGAATCATTGTGAGAGATAAACTCCATGTTTCCAGAAGGCGTTTTACTTCCTTGTTTAAGCAGAACTTCAGGTTACATGACCTTCAATTGATTGTAGATATCATCAAAAGTCATAGTCTTGTCAGCTTGTGTAACCAATATTGAATTTGCATGAATTTCCCAACCAACTCCAAGAGCTCTAAGGAAAGCAGTATTAATGTCATCATCTTCAAATTCTGTTTCCATGAATGCCAGCTTGCTAGTAATTTCTTGAAGACGACTTCTCACCTCGCTTAACTTTTCATTAGGACGAGCTTTAAAAACAGTAAACTCCATTACCAGTTTCTACTTCCTTTGTTTGAGAGTATCTATATTAACCGTAGGTGATCTCAAGGGCTTCCCAAAGATCTTTGGAAGATTCATACCTTCTGAATTTGTGTTGGTTTTTGCTTCCAAGGGACAGTTTGAGAATGCTCAAAGCCTTCATGTCAAGCCTTCTATCATCTACCTCTGCAACTGAGGTGGCTCTTCCATCTTTAGGTCTAGGAAGCAAATCTTCAGTTTTAGCATTGGTTGTTCTCATTTTATCAATGGACTCCAAGATCTTTTGAGACTGGTTGAACTTGTTTCTAAGCTCAACAACTTCCCAGAGAACATAGTTGTCCACTTGGAGGTATTGCTCAAAATTGAACTTCCATATTTAAAAGTTATCAGGGTCAAGCATGGGGATTTTGAGGTTATGATTTGAGGATCCTGAACTTTGGGTTTCTGAGGTTAAGATCGACATGATGATTTTAGGGTTTTGGGAAAATTAGTGTTTTATACGATTAGGGTTTTGATGTTCTTCTGATCAAAGTTCCTCAACAAGCTCTGATACCACTTGTTGATCCTAAACTTAAATCGATTTAGCTTTGTGTTATCGAGATTGAATCAAGTATAACACGTAGAGAAACTTTGTGTTTATAACAATCTAAGTGTTATGCGGAATTAACACTTAGACCAAAGAACAAAGCAAAACACAATGTATACCAAACTTTCACTTGTATTGATAATCAATGAGGTACAATGAAAGTATTCAGAACGTATATCAATAATGAAACCTAAGACCTCCTTTTATAACACAAGGAGTCTTGAACAATAATCTAGTTATTAGCTATTTTAGGAAAAGATAAATATAAAGAATACAATGTATAACATATCTTTCCTAAACATACAAAGCGTGTTGACTAAGCAGTTGTCTTGTACTTGGGATTTCCTTTGTCAGCGCCTTGATTTGTCTTGTAAGTGCTCATTCTGTCAGCGTCTTAATTACTCTTGTCAGTGTCCAAAGTTCTCTTGTCAGCGGCATATTGACTTAGCTAATTTTATTCCCAACATCTCCTTTACTCCTAAGAATATGTCTTTAAACACATATTTGAGGAGTTGAGGGGAAATGCTGCCGAAATTTTCTCAAATAGTAAACCGGTTATAAGTATTCATATATGAGACAAAACATTCAAAGGGTGGGTTAGGATTGCCTTCCATAGTTTCACTAGGAAGAAACAAAAGAGTTCATATTCATTTGGTTAGTATGACATTTTACGTATAAAAATGTGACAATCCGTTAATTTATGGTTGATATTTTATTCTCAAGTATTATTTAAAAACATTATTTTAATGTTATATTATGAACTCACTTATTTTGGGAAGAATTTTGGGTTTACGTCTTGAAGTATCAACGACTACGTCTAAATCGGAGGACTCTACGTTACGTGCTTACGTTTACATACACCGTTTTTGGTGACAGTTCGACACTTCAGGAAATAAATTTATCCGTGAATATTATTTTAGAATTTTAAATTATGTTGGTTCATAAACTCACAAATTTACGAGAAGAGATTAGGACTTACGTGAATAATCTAACGTCCTTTACGACTAAACCGGAAAATCCTAGGTTTACGTATTTACGTTTTTGAACTCCGTTTTTGATGAGACAATTTTTATTAGAATCGTTTTGTGCCGTTGATTCATAATTTATAAAAATGTTTTTCGTAAAACGACCCGAGGGCACGCAAATTAAGGAAACTAGAATCGAGGAATACCCGTAAATTAATGGGGATGGAACAAGTATACACTTGTCCCACCCCCAGAAAATGGGCGGCAAGAATAAGCTAGTACCACCTTTGGTGGAAGCCAATATGTATCTAAAGGACACATGTCCTCTCATATTGACCAAAACAACCAAGCCACAAAACAAGATACCCAAAACCATTTCTCTTCATTTCTCACATGTAAACCACTCCATTTTTCTCTCCACTCTCTCCCATGGCCGTCCACTCTTCACCACCACACCACCATTTGATCAAAAATTTCTACCATAATCTTGTGTTTAACTTACACAAGATGAAAACCCATTGAAGATATATTGATTGGAGGTGATTTTAACAACTAGAAAGGAGTTTCCATGAAGTTTAGGGGCTGATTTTCAAGAAGGTATTCATGCATATGAAGATCTCAAGAAGTTCATTTGCCAAGTTAAAGGTATGGTGACAAGAACCAAGTCTTGATCATCATAAACCTCATCTTTTCATCACTATTGGTGGTATAGAGATTGTTTCTTCCTATCCTCTTGTTATTTTGATTATGTAATCTTGTATTTTCTTTATTTATGTATATGTATATGATGATTAATGATGATCAAAATATTATGTGGGGATTTGGTGTTGATAAATTTGGTTAAAATGATTAAAAGTTACATGAAAGGATGTTAAAATCATGGCTAAAAATGTAGGATGTATAAAACAGTAAAGAACTATATGATAAATTATTAAAATGACTTGGATAAATTAATATACAGTAAGGTATGTGTCTTGTACATATGTGAGAGTTGGACACTCAATGGAATCCATAAAATGAGTGAGATATGATCAAAACAATATTGAAGTACAATTCGGAGTAGTCTGTTTTGGACGGACTGTTAGGGACATTTAGATGTTGATTGTACAGTAGCTAAATCAGAGTTAATTGTAGCACATAATATGTAGTTTATGTCACCAAAAAATGAGCTTCTATCTCCTTGAAGAACTTAAGATATGGTAAAAATGGTGAAAGAGAAAATAATAATCAGATTTGTAAAATAAATGTATATATTATAAAATAGGTTAATATACAAAGAAGTTACTAAACTTTCCAAGAAATTTTTCCTAAGGTAACGAACGTTCATTTTGTGTTTCTAAGTTACTAAACTTTACTAAACTATACATCACTATAATTTAGTGTTAATTTGAGTAACCTGAATGCATGTTTTTTGATAAGTTAAGTAACATAAATGTCTTGTTTTTTCATGTTAAGTAACATAAATATCACGTTTTTGATAAGTGGGTAACTTAATCAACCGGTCATATGAACGTTAGTAACTTAGAAACACAAAATGAACGTTCGTTACCTTAGGACAAATTTCTTGGAAAGTTTAGTAACTTCTTTGTATATTAACCCTTATAAAATTAGCACTCAAATAAATATAATATAAAATGTTTACCTAAAACCCACTAACTTATATATTACATATAAATAAGTATGTACTATAATAAATAAATGGGACATTTTATAATAATGACAATTTGATAAGTTTTATAAGTTATAAAACTACATACATAAGTTTTACGTCTTTTCGGCTAAAACCGTAAAACTAACGTTTTTCGTCAAATAAAACATAGACGGTCGGACCCGTCTAATGTAAACTTTTTACAACTCATATACTGATGTATAAGTACATATTACAAGTAAAAACTGATAAAACCCGAGCTTTATAACATATGGACATTAACGGGCCAAATTAGCCTTATTGGACTATTAATCCAACTAATTTGGCTAAACACTAATGGACTTACTCTTTTGGCTTAACCCAATTGGGCCCAACGTGTAAGTATAGGGCTGATGTTAAAAGAATAATTGGACTAATATAATGTAATGGGCTTATAATGGGCTTATTGGGCCTTAACAAGTAAAGAAGTTAAACTAGTATAAAAATTTACCAACACATAACACTATAATGAGTGAATAAAGATCTACAATCCCACTTGATCATCATCATATTTATAAAATCATCATATATATACATAGCTATTATTTTTATAAAGTCATTGGACAAAAGTCTAAGACCGCGTATTATTTATATAGGTTTCCGTGATTAAAGCACGTACCGTACATCCAAATCGACGATAACCCGCCTTTCCCAATCAATGTGAGTTCATAGCCTCACACTCTTTAACTGTTTTATGAAATGTTTTTTAAACCCACGAGGGAGATAACATGTTAGTTTTAATTAAATAGGACACCAGTTGTCCCGACTGTTTGCTTATTGATTTGGACCCGAATGATTGTATGACCCGATGAATGATTATATTGTCACACCCCCAATTTATCAGAGTAAGAAAACACAATGGGGTGCGACGGTCATGACTATCACAAGACATAGATACAAAGAACGACTATTTAAAAGCCGTTTTAATTTAATTAAAAGCATAAAACTTGTTTCGGAAGCGAATTACAAAGATCATAATAAAACATCGTTTCAAAAGACTTTAACATTGATCCAAATATCCATACGCTAGTCACGACCATTTTTATTAAAAATCTCCCATGAATAACCACGTCACTCCTCCGTCTTGATACCTGAGAAAAACATTGCTAAAGTGTCAACACAAAGGTTGGTGAGTTCATAGGTTTAAGTTTAAGTAAGTGTGATGAACCATAAGATTTAATCAAGCAACCGGCACATAACCAAACAAGGTTATAATCAAAATAGTATACGTTTGTATTCCTACGCCTAAGCTCGTGACACCGAAGCGTTAACCAACCAACAAGATATAATGAGAGCCCGAGCAAATGCCTATCCCAAAGCATTCGTAACGACTCAAATGTAAGTGTATCTAATTTGGTCACACAACCAACATTAGATAGGGATGTCAGTCCCAATAGATCTATCCATAACATTCGCGCTTACACAAAGTAATTAACGGTTCACGATAGTGGGCTAAAGCATCTAGGGATATCGCTACTTAGACATCATGTAGGCAAACGTATCAGTTTAAGGCACTTATGTTCATCCGTTAAAAACAAGCAATGTTCTCACCCCAAAATAGTTAAAACAATTAAAAGTGGGGCTATGAAACTCACCTTGAAGCAGTAGCAACAATATAATAACACAACGTAGATATGGAGAGATGATAGCTCGAAACAATCTGTAACCTAAGTTAAATCAGGTATGTATTACTATGCATGCAACACAAAAATAAAAGTAGCATTTAGTCCCCTAGTATGTGCTTGAGTTATTTGAACAAACGGATAGTTTTAACACTTGCGAAGGTTTAACGTTTTAATAAAAGTGTAGTCATTTAATCGGGGTATATTTAACAATATTGAACATTTTGTTGTAGGAACAATTTATTTAATTGGGTCGTTTAATGGGTCAAATGTCCTAAATAGATTTTATTAAAAATACCTTAAATAAATGAAAATAATAAACATGTTAATTATAAATTTTATTTAAAAACATATATATATACACAATGTCTCATGTCGGGTGACATGAGACATAAGGCATTTACTATTTTGAAGTGATATGCAAAGTTTAGATCGTGCCACTGTTGTATACAAATTTCAAACGTTACCACTGTTTTATTTTCGATATAGGTGTTGTTCTCTCGATTCTTAGGAAGCAAATAGCGAGCTCCATAGTAGCTCGCAAAGTAAACCGAAAGTACCGTTGGGTAGCTAGCCGGGTGGTCGATAAGTAGGGCATTTAAGCTTTATAAACCGATGTCATTTGATAGGGTAAAATCGTGTTCGAAATATGGGTCGTACTACTATTTCAAAAGTTACGAATTTAATGGGTAAGTTTCGATCTCATATACGGTTCTCGATAACGACTTTTGGGTCAAACCAAAAGTATGCTCGTGTAGACGGCACGACCGTCTACAACTTTCGTTGTTTAACCGTCTAGGGGCAAGGTCATTTCAAGGGTCAAAAGTGGGTCGTAAAAGTGTCGAGTAGAGACTAGTTTAAAACTTTGAAAATGTTGCAAAAACCTTTCCACTGTCAATTGTAAGGAGAATATCTCGTTTCACAACCCTGTCTTTTAAGGGCTGTTTCGGCCACGATCCTCGATTATATTATGTACTTCTTTTTGCGTCCAAGACTTGATACTAGTGGCTATATCATGGGTTACAAGTCTCGGCTTATGACACACTGTTTCATTTTTAAATCAGGTCTCAAAAGGGCAGTTTGGTACATCTTTGAATGGTTTACTACTCGTTTTATTCCCGTCATCGTTCCCACAGTTAAAAGGTCTCGGCCTTACAAACGTATTACAATCACGTCATACACTTCATGTGTGACTTAACCTTAAGCCCAGGGTCAAGTTTAACATGTAACTAATAGTCGTTAAAGATATATGTTGTAAGCTATGTGTTTTAGTTCGCAAATTACTTGTATGCATGAGTCGTTAAAGATAGGCCTCATGTTTGTTCTTACTTGTGGTATGACAAGACTCGTTTTCAAGGCATGGTTAACCCTTATTAACATGTTAATACTTTTGTTACCATATTATAGTTCAAGCACATAACTAGATGCTAGACCATGCATGAATAATGAACGAAATAAGAAAGAGATGCAAGACTCACTAGTATGACGCATCTAGAGATATACTAGTCGTGAATGTGATCAATGAAACCACGAAACTTCGGCTAATAGTACCATGCGATTTTCATATTCGCGAGCAACTCAAGCATGTACAACTTGTCATGACCGAACCCGAACAAAATCTATGCACACCGTATCTTCACCTTGTAGATACTATAGTATTCAAAGACTTGAAATCTCTTAACCAAAAGTTTGAATGTCATATTGTGTTAGGTACCACTGCTATCGAAACAATGATAAGGGAGGAACAAAAGTGTGTTTGATGTTGACGAACCATAGGGGTAGGAGGAACAATATGTGTGTTGGTGTTTTAGGACTGAATGGAATGAATGAGTGAGGAGGGTTTTGAAGTGTTATGAAGATATGTTGGGGTAATATTTATAGAGAAATATGTGGAGTAATTACCTAGTTAGTTTAGTTTGGTTAGATGGTAAGGTGTTTAGTTGGGTTAAAGGATCTTTAGGAAACATATGGTACCATGGGATAATGCACAAAAAATGGGGAAGAGTAAAAGTACTTAGAAAACATGTGACGGCAGATTCAAGGGAAGAAATAGCTTCCCAATGTTTGACTTTGTGTTTATATGGGAGGTATACATAGAATATAAAAGACAATAGTCACATTAGGAGACAAGATTTGATGCTTGTATGAAAAAAAAAAAAAAGAAGAATCGTGTAGTATAGGAGAAGAAAGGCGTCGACATTAATTTATTTACTCGGATTATGGGAGATGTTACACAAACCTTTTTATATAGTTTTTATATAGTTGCACATATTATTTAACGGCTCAATGATAATTAGTTATATAACACTATATAATTATAAAACGCCCAAATCATTTATTATTGAGCCATTATTAAAATAAACTAGCATTAATGCCTAGCGTCGGATTGTGGACGAGGTGATATCCAAAGTACGCGGAATAAGTTTTTGATCTCAATTAAATTCAATTACATTCCCATTTAAAATAATAATAGTTCACGTTAAAGTAGCCGTTCCATGTAAACTAGATTTATTTTATTGACGTGAATTTTCTCAACTGTCAAGATGCACCTTTGAGGTCGCAAATCTCAATTTAAAATATATGTATAAATAATATTATTTACTACAGAATATGGTTCCTTGAAACGGTGATCACTCAATATAAATTTTTGATTTGTACACATTCTACGCGGAAACAATCGGGGATTTCAATAGACGTACATGTCTAACCCAAAAACGTCGCGTTTAATCATAAATTAAACAATTCAAAATTCACGATTGTTACATTCGATATCCGTTAAATTGAGTTTTTTCCACAAAACTCGAACCTCGATGTCGTTAGACAAAACAAGAAATAAGATATAGTATCTTCATATACTTTGCGCAAATTCATTTACGTTTCTTGGAGTTCCTCGTTTATCTTTTCCTTAGTTTCTCTATGAGGTTTAAAATTTATTGCAACCACATTAAATTTAGATCGATTAAAATATTCTTCTCATTTCATCATGATTGACGAGCATATGATGTTCCTCAAGGCTTTTAGTAATAGTCATTTTCTTTGTATGTCGAAATTTTCTTGACGATATTGGTTTTGCTAAGTGAACTTTCTCATCAATCCTTTTATCTTCACCTCGCGTATTATTAACAATTTGAATAGACGTGTATTATTATTTTCTGCATAGTGGCATGTAATAATACCTTATGATTTCTTGAGATTTCAACCACGTTATCCCGATAACTATGGTTTTACTAGTATGGTATTGGGGGTTTAATTTCATTTCTCCTAAAGATATTATCACACATTTGAAAGTCGTTCCAAATTGTTTGGTTTATTTCGTTCACATTAACAGTCTAGTTGGTAGGGATAAGCTGCAAGGCTTCTCAAATCGGTTTTTCCAAGACCTAGAATATTTGGTCGTCCTATCACACGATGGTTAAGATATTCCTTCCTTTTATGTGACATTCCCATTTTAGATGATTTCGTAAATCAATTAATTTAGTTCACGTTCCTTCTCGTTTTTCTCTTTTCATGGAGGTGAAAACGAGTGAGTCGTGCAAGATTAAACTAAATCGTGACTCGTAGGTATTTTTATTTCGTAGGTAAGGTAAAATAATTTAAAATTTTCTTAGTTCCATGAGCATGGTGTAAAATGATTTTTGTCTGGGTGGTTTCGATATCCAATTCCTTGTACACAAGAGTATGCTTATCTCGACCGAATCGTTCCTTAACAATAGTTAAATTATGACGAGTTTTTGATATCCGCTAAATTGCGGTTCGTCCTCACTTGGGTGTTTCATCGTTTTTACGGCCATAAAGTTTTATTGATTTTAACTATTATATGGTAGTATTGCGATATCCGTTAAATTTGAGTTTTACTCAAATGGCGTTCTGTTCTTCTCACTATTATTTAAAATTTGTTTTCGATTTTCCAACTCTATTCTATTTGAGTTTAATTGTCGTAAAAAAAAAAAAAAAAAAAAAAAAAAAAAAAAACAAAACAAAACAAGTGGTGCTCTTAGTATTTGCGTGTCATATACGTTTTTGTATGTAATAGTGGCGAAAAAAAATGATTATACTAGGTTTACTCGTATCGCGTACTCGACGTTCTTACTTAAGACGGTAGAAAAATGTTTAACGTTCATAGCACATAATAAATTTTTCTTTGACGAATAGGGTAACTTGAATATATTCTAATAATACTAATATAAATCATTTTTACGATGACTACTATGAGCATGCTCGCGTTCGACCACGATCACACGTAGTTGATCAGGCTACGTACGTCTCGGGACCAACAGTTGCATCCTCCTTTTCATCATAATTGAACTCTTTGAGGTTGTAATTTATATATTGGCAGTCCATAGTTCATTTCGTTCGTTACCATCAATCATTTTCACAATCAACAAGTTAGTCAATAGTTCTTTTTTTTTGTTATCATTGCTCATTTTTAACGATCAATAAAAATTCGCATACTTATTTGTACTAGTTCTCGTCAAGTTTATCAATAGTTTATGTCTTCACAATCAAGTTGTTCAAAAAAATAGATTTTCCCAAAACTTTACATGGTAGTCCTTACTAAAAAATGTTTCAACATTAGTCGCGGTGTTTTATACATTAAGTTGGTCGTCAAGCCAGGTTTTTACAAAACTTTGCTTGATAATCTATACCAAAATATTTCGTCATCAATCGTGGCATTTTTATCAGTAATACCTTTACTGATTTTACCAAAACATTTTGTCAAAATTCCTTACGTACTTACTAATAAAGTTCTCGGGGATAGTTCCTTCAAAGTAATTTTTATTTTATTTTTTTCTATAATGTTTTCCAAAAATATTTTATAAAACTCCTTTTTGAATAAAAATTTTGATTAATTTTTCTCCGACATATATAAAAATATTGTAGGATAAAATAATTTCTTAAGTAAAAGCTTCACAAGATATAAGGGATAATTTTTAAAAATAATTGAAAACAATTAAATAAAAATTTATAAAGTACGATTACGTAACCAAATTTTTGTTGGTGGTGATATCGACGGATGTCGAGTCATTTGATCTTCATAAAAATAAATTATTTAATATTTCACATCAGCCACTCAATTCTATCACAGAATTTTCCAGAGCTTTAATGATGCTTTATTACATCTCAAACACTTTGGTCAATTTGTTTTTATCCCAAAATTATTCAATTTGTTTAATCCGATCAACTAGTTAATTCCATCACAAGAATTTTCATCACAAAAGTTGTTCATTTTATTTTCATCTGTCGTTTGTTCATAATCATTTTATAGACTGTTTATGTTCGCCACACGCTATTAGGGTTTCTAAGAAGTGACCACGATTCAAATCGAGGGTTCTCAAGCTTTGTGACATGCGATAACCCCTTGAATTTAAAATATGACACAATCCCCATATAATTGAGTTATTCCTTTAATATTAGTTGTTATATCATACTTCATAAATTTATAATAGCAACTTAGTTGCAAACCAGTGTACTAGAACCTTTAGATCCATCTTTGTACATTTTCTCCACCATAAATTTCTCCTTGACGTGCATTCGACTTACACGTCGCCATATTTCTGGTTAGTTTTCATATTTTCGTTATACTAATATATGTTTGTTCCTTATGATATAGTACTTTGTGGAGTATTACAGGAGTAATACTTTGTGTTGAGTGTTTATCGTTGTATGTTGTATAAAAATAGTGACGACGACTTTCATTATTTTAGTGTTCGCACATCATGCAAACTAACGGTATTAATATACCATACTAGTCAAACATCAATGAGGTAATCACCTTGTCAGATCATGTAAGTCTTATCCATCCCCGAGGAAATTCACTAAAAATCTTAAGCGGCGTTACAACTGGTACTTGACTAAGCCTCGCAACCCAATCAAACAAGAACAGCCTTGAGGTCTAGTCAAGTATTAGTCGATAAACTTCTTAACATCTTTGGTGAATTTACTCGTAGTTAGATATTACTCACACAATTTAACATTGATTAAACCTACACAAAACCCATCAAATATGTTATACCCTAACTATCAAACTAATCACGCAAGATGTAAATTCATGAGTTTTACCCATCCACAAGAAAACTCATCCAAAATCCTAAGTTGTATAACGACTGGCACTTAACTTAGTCTCGCAACCCAATCAAACAAGAACAGCCTTGAGACGTTGTTAAGTATCGTTATATTCCTTAACATTTTTGATGAATTGTCTTGGTTTTTGGGTTTACTCACGACTTATCATCAACCACTGCTAAATATCAGCGCGCTCAAGTACTGTTTTGGCGTATATTTTTAATTCGGCGTATATCGATATAGGGTAACATAGAAACACACAGTTGTTTAAATAGTTCATAGTAGTCCAGTGGACTGTTTTAACAAAATACGTAATAGCATAAGTATGTGTATGTTTTACTCCAAATAAACATGGCACAAACCATCTTAATTCGATTTAAACATGGCACAAACCATCTTAGTTCGATTTAAACATGGCACAAACCATTTTTGTATCACAACAATCCAAACAAGGATGTTAGGTAATTTACTTCAAAATATAAGAAAAATCGTCTTAGTACATATTCCTATCAGTACATCTTACATAGGGGTCATTCAAACAAGGCAGGAAATACATAATGCTAATAACACGTAGCAATCAAGTTTAAACTAAAATGACAAATCACATGGAATAATTCAAGTCACAACTTACTTTTATCGAAGACACGGAGTGAAGTGGTTTTTGGAGATTTTTTTGAGTTAGTTATAGTCTAGAATTATTTTTCCCAAAATTAAATTTTTGACTCACGTTTATAAAAATCATTTTGTAAAATAACCTAGTTCTCTATAACTACAGGCTCTGATACCAATCTGTCACACCCCCAATTTATCAGAGTAAGAAAACACAATGGGGTGCGACGGTCATGACTATCACAAGACATAGATACAAAGAACGACTATTTAAAAGCCGTTTTAATTTAATTAAAAGCATAAAACTTGTTTCGGAAGCGAATTACAAAGATCATAATAAAACATCGTTTCAAAAGACTTTAACATTGATCCAAATATCCATACGCTAGTCACGACCATTTTTATTAAAAATCTCCCATGAATAACCACGTCACTCCTCCGTCTTGATACCTGAGAAAAACATTGCTAAAGTGTCAACACAAAGGTTGGTGAGTTCATAGGTTTAAGTTTAAGTAAGTGTGATGAACCATAAGATTTAATCAAGCAACCGGCACATAACCAAACAAGGTTATAATCAAAATAGTATACGTTTGTATTCCTACGCCTAAGCTCGTGACACCGAAGCGTTAACCAACCAACAAGATATAATGAGAGCCCGAGCAAATGCCTATCCCAAAGCATTCGTAACGACTCAAATGTAAGTGTATCTAATTTGGTCACACAACCAACATTAGATAGGGATGTCAGTCCCAATAGATCTATCCATAACATTCGCGCTTACACAAAGTAATTAACGGTTCACGATAGTGGGCTAAAGCATCTAGGGATATCGCTACTTAGACATCATGTAGGCAAACGTATCAGTTTAAGGCACTTATGTTCATCCGTTAAAAACAAGCAATGTTCTCACCCCAAAATAGTTAAAACAATTAAAAGTGGGGCTATGAAACTCACCTTGAAGCAGTAGCAACAATATAATAACACAACGTAGATATGGAGAGATGATAGCTCGAAACAATCTGTAACCTAAGTTAAATCAGGTATGTATTACTATACATGCAACACAAAAATAAAAGTAGCATTTAGTCCCCTAGTATGTGCTTGAGTTATTTGAACAAACGGATAGTTTTAACACTTGCGAAGGTTTAACGTTTTAATAAAAGTGTAGTCATTTAATCGGGGTATATTTAACAATATTGAACATTTTGTTGTAGGAACAATTTATTTAATTGGGTCGTTTAATGGGTCAAATGTCCTAAATAGATTTTATTAAAAATACCTTAAATAAATGAAAATAATAAACATGTTAATTATAAATTTTATTTAAAAACATATATATATACACAATGTCTCATGTCGGGTGACATGAGACATAAGGCATTTACTATTTTGAAGTGATATGCAAAGTTTAGATCGTGCCACTGTTGTATACAAATTTCAAACGTTACCACTGTTTTATTTTCGATATAGGTGTTGTTCTCTCGATTCTTAGGAAGCAAATAGCGAGCTCCATAGTAGCTCGCAAAGTAAACCGAAAGTACCGTTGGGTAGCTAGCCGGGTGGTCGATAAGTAGGGCATTTAAGCTTTATAAACCGATGTCATTTGATAGGGTAAAATCGTGTGCGAAATATGGGTCGTACTACTATTTCAAAAGTTACGAATTTAATGGGTAAGTTTCGATCTCATATACGGTTCTCGATAACGACTTTTGGGTCAAACCAAAAGTATGCTCGTGTAGACGGCACGACCGTCTACAACTTTCGTTGTTTAACCGTCTAGGGGCAAGGTCATTTCAAGGGTCAAAAGTGGGTCGTAAAAGTGTCGAGTAGAGACTAGTTTAAAACTTTGAAAATGTTGCAAAAACCTTTCCACTGTCAATTGTAAGGAGAATATCTCGTTTCACAACCCTGTCTTTTAAGGGCTGTTTCGGCCACGATCCTCGATTATATTATGTACTTCTTTTTGCGTCCAAGACTTGATACTAGTGGCTATATCATGGGTTACAAGTCTCGGCTTATGACACACTGTTTCATTTTTAAATCAGGTCTCAAAAGGGCAGTTTGGTACATCTTTGAATGGTTTACTACTCGTTTTATTCCCGTCATCGTTCCCACAGTTAAAAGGTCTCGGCCTTACAAACGTATTACAATCACGTCATACACTTCATGTGTGACTTAACCTTAAGCCCAGGGTCAAGTTTAACATGTAACTAATAGTCGTTAAAGATATATGTTGTAAGCTATGTGTTTTAGTTCGCAAATTACTTGTATGCATGAGTCGTTAAAGATAGGCCTCATGTTTGTTCTTACTTGTGGTATGACAAGACTCGTTTTCAAGGCATGGTTAACCCTTATTAACATGTTAATACTTTTGTTACCATATTATAGTTCAAGCACATAACTAGATGCTAGACCATGCATGAATAATGAACGAAATAAGAAAGAGATGCAAGACTCACTAGTATGACGCATCTAGAGATATACTAGTCGTGAATGTGATCAATGAAACCACGAAACTTCGGCTAATAGTACCATGCGATTTTCATATTCGCGAGCAACTCAAGCATGTACAACTTGTCATGACCGAACCCGAACAAAATCTATGCACACCGTATCTTCACCTTGTAGATACTATAGTATTCAAAGACTTGAAATCTCTTAACCAAAAGTTTGAATGTCATATTGTGTTAGGTACCACTGCTATCGAAACAATGATAAGGGAGGAACAAAAGTGTGTTTGATGTTGACGAACCATAGGGGTAGGAGGAACAATATGTGTGTTGGTGTTTTAGGACTGAATGGAATGAATGAGTGAGGAGGGTTTTGAAGTGTTATGAAGATATGTTGGGGTAATATTTATAGAGAAATATGTGGAGTAATTACCTAGTTAGTTTAGTTTGGTTAGATGGTAAGGTGTTTAGTTGGGTTAAAGGATCTTTAGGAAACATATGGTACCATGGGATAATGCACAAAAAATGGGGAAGAGTAAAAGTACTTAGAAAACATGTGACGGCAGATTCAAGGGAAGAAATAGCTTCCCAATGTTTGACTTTGTGTTTATATGGGAGGTATACATAGAATATAAAAGACAATAGTCACATTAGGAGACAAGATTTGATGCTTGTATGAAAAAAAAAAAAAAGAAGAATCGTGTAGTATAGGAGAAGAAAGGCGTCGACATTAATTTATTTACTCGGATTATGGGAGATGTTACACAAACCTTTTTATATAGTTTTTATATAGTTGCACATATTATTTAACGGCTCAATGATAATTAGTTATATAACACTATATAATTATAAAACGCCCAAATCATTTATTATTGAGCCATTATTAAAATAAACTAGCATTAATGCCTAGCGTCGGATTGTGGACGAGGTGATATCCAAAGTACGCGGAATAAGTTTTTGATCTCAATTAAATTCAATTACATTCCCATTTAAAATAATAATAGTTCACGTTAAAGTAGCCGTTCCATGTAAACTAGATTTATTTTATTGACGTGAATTTTCTCAACTGTCAAGATGCACCTTTGAGGTCGCAAATCTCAATTTAAAATATATGTATAAATAATATTATTTACTACAGAATATGGTTCCTTGAAACGGTGATCACTCAATATAAATTTTTGATTTGTACACATTCTACGCGGAAACAATCGGGGATTTCAATAGACGTACATGTCTAACCCAAAAACGTCGCGTTTAATCATAAATTAAACAATTCAAAATTCACGATTGTTACATATATGACCCGATGAACGATATGAGATGGATTATTATTAGTTAGGTTATGTCACTAAAAGTCCCATTAGCATGACTTGTGAACTACCAGGATTTGGTAGACGCTTATGCATATAATAGTACTATTTAGGGAAATCACCCCAGTTCGTGCCTTGACGGTTGATCCCCGTCGTGCCACATTGATTGGTAAGCGAATTTATGTATGAGAAGATTTATATAAGCCTGATTATTGTGACGACACGCTGGTTTAGATGGGCAAATGAGTTTTGGGTTAGCTACCCGTTGTTTGTTATAGTAAGGTAGCAATGTCATGCGGCTTATAATAATCCAATAACGAAAATACTGCTATACGCATTGAATTACATTATATTGCCTGACTAGCAATACGGGGTCTTATTATTGATATTATGTTCGTGTTTTGGTTTTACATAACCATATTCATATAACGGTTTTTATTTAACTCTATACAACGTTATAAAACGTATTGTATGATGTTTTTACGACATTGGTTGGTATAATGGTTTTAAAGGCAAAAGCCTATAGTATGATTTACAACAGAGATTTGTATAAAATGTTTTTGGCTTATTTTATGGCCTACGACAAAGAATTGTACAAAATGATTTTTGGTAATAATTTTATACCGATGATATATTAATGGATTTCATTAAACTCTATGAATTCACTCGGCGTTTTCGCTGACCTTTTCTTTTAACATGTTTTATCTCAGGTACTTGAAGGTAATTCTCGGGAAGATGACAAGAATTTATGGCCCGCACTTAAATAACAATTTCCATTCAAATGTTTAGTAGAATTGTATGAAATGCTATGACTTGGGACCTATGTAAATTTGATATTCATGAATGGAAAATTCTTTATTATTAAACGACGCGATTTTTATGCGTTGTCTATGATTTGAGTAATGTGCTATCCCGTAACACCAACGACTCTTTCGCTGAACTAAAGTATGAATATTTGGGGGTGTTATAGTTTGGTACCAGAGCTCTCGTTATAGGGAACGAAAGATTTTTAAAACCAAGGTTTTAAATAAAACATTTCAAAATCTTTTAACTATAAACATTTTTCTCAAAATGTCTAAAAATCTTTTGACTGGTGCCGAAGAATTCTCGAGTTACCGACAAGGCCAGACTGAGAAGTGTTATTTTAATATATATATATATAACTTGGATTTTATATATATATATATATATATATATATATATATATATATATATATATATATATATATATATATATATATATATACTAGTGGCAAAACCCGTCCGATGGACGGGTATGACTTATGATGTTTGTTTTACTTTTTTTTTTATTTTGTAAATATTTGTACGTAATTTCTATTGGTATATATTTGTTTTAAATTTTATTTTTTGTTTAGTTGCAAAAACCTTTGATTGGCGGGTATGACGTGTAATTGCCATTTACATTTCTTTATTTTGCAATATATTTGTGTTAAAAGTTCTATTTTTTACTCAATTTTTAAGCATAATAATAATGTTTGTTGAATAGTTTCCGTTTGTTGTAATACTAATTTTATTTTATGTTTTTCGTAGTAAGCTTATAAAACTCGTATTAACTTCATGCTTTTTGAATGAGGATTTGGGTCAGTTAGCATGGACGAGATGTAAAGCAAAACCTGATGATCACAACAACCAATATTCATTGGTTACACATTCACACATTCATAAATAGATATACGGTTAAATAATGGTACTTATATATTCAACATTATAAAATGACCAGATGCATCCGCTTATAAATAAAATACACTACTACACAATTACGATACATTATAACTAAAAGTGCTCTAAGAGATTATACTCAAGAAATTTGAATAAACTTTATTTGCAAGTATGAAGCACAAAAAGAAAAGATGTTGTTCCATTTATTATATCGTGACCAAAGCTACCCATGCGATTAAATTCAGTTTGTGTTATTTACTTTTGTGGTCATCAGTGTGTTTCTTCAATTCATTCGACTAAAATAATAGAAGACACCCTTTATTGCTCCCAAGAAAGGCGTTTAAATAAAATAAGTTGCTTATACACAACATAATCGAAATTCAAAAAGTTCAATACTACTATAATAAATATAAAAGAGTAGAATACAAAGGAAAAAACAGTGTTAGGTTGAATATATTTTGAAGTAATTATCCGTTTTGTAAATAATATAGCAAAGGTGAATACAAAACACGATGGAGCACGACTACTACTTGTCCGTCGTAGCTTATAAACAAAAGGTTTTAAGGCTTTAAATAGCCATGCACTTTTTAACATATATCCTTATGGTATGTGTACTCAAAAAAATTATCTAAATAGTACGTGAACTTTGACTTTTTTGCCAATATGGTCACATTTTTACCTACAACCGGCTAAACCGGTTAAATTTGTAAAATTTGCTGACATGGCATTTTTTTCTTTTACAAATTGACATCATTAGTCCCATCCAACATATGTTTTCATCGTTAGTCCTTTTTCCGAAAATTTGTTTTTTTATTTCAAAAAATAATTGTTTTCGAAAATATTTAATAAAAAAAAAAAACTTTTTTTCTAAATTATGTTTCTTTTCAAAAACTATTTTTTTCGAAAATGTCTTTTTTCATAAAATACCTTTCCCATACAGTGTTTATTCGAAAAAAAAAGTAAAAAGTAAAATTTAAAATTTATAATTTCATGCAATTTACAAATCAAACACGGTGACAAAAAAGTAAAAGGTACTGGCAACAATGCGTGCTTGAGTAAGAAAACTTCTCGAAATATGATGATAACGATATTTAACAGATGCTACATTTGTTCTTACATCTATAATCAAAAACTTGTCATGATAACATGAAGCTGGTAACTATTGCTTACAAACACACTTATGAACGTATTTCTTGGTAAACTAACAACCACCTTGTCCCACACTCCAATTTTCTGTTGGCTGATCGTTTCTTGCAAATTTAACTTCTATTTCGGTTACTGATTTCAAAGATATTGTATCGTTATCTTGTCTTCGATATCTTTGTTTGTTGGTTTGCAACTTTGTGTTGTATTAATGAAGTTGATTATACTCAAATTTTGGGTGTCTGATCTTCACTTTTGATACAACAGACCGCACTTTGGAGTGCTTTGGCTGAAACATGCTTGTTAATTCCATTACTTGACCTTTGGATACGGGCTTCACTCTGTTAGGTACCCTGGCGAGTTTGAAGGTGAACATATATTGGTTTTCTTTCAGTATTGTTCTTAATCATTGGAGACTGATCTTTTACCTGTTTTTTCGCCATTAGCATTGTGAATACCTTCCATCATCATAGTTTCTGTACCCATCTTTATAGGTTTTGTGGTCTAATTCATGGGTCCACGTCTCTTAGGAGATAGACTTCTGGACCGCCAGTGAACCCGATTGGTCACTTTTCTAGCAATCTGGCGACTGCTCTTTGTTTTCCAACACTCTTCTTGTGGTTTGCATTATTTCAAGTATTTGCTTAAGTAATTTGAGATCCCCGATGTTTTAAACTCAGGTGCATCGATCTTTTCTTGATCTCACAGACCAATCAATTTTGGGCCATAACACCTCATGACGTCCTCTTGTTACTTCTATCTTTAGTGTCTGGAGGACCTCTTGATAGATAAATGTTTTTGAAGTTCCCTGATGATCTCCTGCGCGTGACTATTAAGTATAGAGGATTAGCCAAGACTAAAATGACCCTTAATTACACTAATTCTTAGTAAAAATTATATATACTAATAAATTACCTCACCATATATAAGTCTGCAGGATAAAGTTGTAAAAGTGAAATGATATATTACCAGTATGCAAATCCACAATCATCACAAAATCATTACTACGGTTTTTGGTCCACAAAAATCATCCCTTTATTGGATTAGTGTCATCCATAAAACTTGCAATGTAAAACGAAACCACCCAAAAGAAACCCTGAAAAAGAAGATCTAGAACCAAATATAAAAGCAGATAGCATAATAACATGGGGCATTATAGACAAATGTATCATTGTTTGCCTCCTGAAATTAGAATATTAAAATCCATATTACCTCATTAAACCTAAATTAAAAATTTATTCAAACATTGAGAATCAAGGCACGAATCTAAATAACTACATAGTTGCAAGCAGTTATTTAATAAGGGATTCCTTTGTACGATAGCAACTACGACGATAAAGGTAGAGCTATAGTGCGGATTTCAGAAAGCACATTTTGTGAAACGGTCTTAGTCAACAAAATCCAGAATGCTTCAATGGTCTACTTCTCTTATTAAATCAAGTCAACTGGAAGTGAACTATGATGCTACAGCAGGGTCGAATGCTAGCATTAAACAAAAAAGAGATTGGAACTGTAAAAAGGCTGAGTTGGTTTAATAAGTGATATGGTGCTTACGTTTCGATGTATGAAAGAGGAAATTACATTCAGCTTCTCCATATGAAGGTAACTTTCGAGTAACAATTTCGGGACCCATGATACTCATCGGAATTCCAGTCTTGTATATTATGTAATATTGCTTAAATATAGTCATTGTCTACACTATCAAATTATAGAAAATAGTACAAATGATTGGCACAACATACTGTAATGTTAACTTTGTGAATAAAGTGATTTAGCTAGCAGGTACATATTTTGGTAACAAAAACAAATGATTTGAAATTTCCTTTTTCTTGCTACAGTTGGATTGTCATATAGGAATAATAGGCGTTTCTGCATGAAAGGTTTCTTACATTGATACAAAAGGGTTAACGTACTTACTTTTTTGTTTATCGTTCTTTAAGTGAGTCACCGCCCGATGATTGTTGGCTGTCGCTGCGAGGACAGAGGCTTGAAATTATGGGCGTTTTGTTCAGCTCGATCTTGTGGGTGTTCTTACCCTATGAATGTTGGTTCTCACTGTATAGAAATTTCAAAAGGAGATGGAAAACAATCTCATAAATGTCGGGATATTATGAACAAATGAACAAATAACAATCTTTGGGAAAACAAAATAAAAGTAAATAGTGGGTTGACTTACATAAGCGAGTTCTTCTCTCATGATGGCTCGGTTGAAAAAGAGGCAACACTATTCCATCGAATTATCAAAGAAACTTCAACCTTGGGGTCATTCGGCTCGTGGTCAAAGCCTAATTCACCATATGCAGTTGCAACGAACCTCTAAAACTAAATAAAAGATACAAAAAAGTATCGGCGAATAGAACTAAATAAAAAGATACAAAAAACTAAATAAAGATCAAGTTGTTTCAGAAACTGATTAACATGAGAGTACTGGAACGCACTCTAAATATTTGGGTTCAGAGGTCGCTGTGAGAAGCTATGCATACACCCACCAATTTATAAAAGAAATTATGTAGTTATGAATCATGAACTAACACAAAATGAACATTATCAAAGTTTGAAGGCAAACGATTTTAAAAAGTGCCCCTTAAGACTCACTGATTATTAAGTAATTGTTTTTTTTTACACACTTGACATGTTTATGATCAAACAAATCATATGACAGACCTGAAGATTTGACTTCAGATAATCATCTTTGGTGTTGCTTTTGTAATAAGTAAAATAAACAAAAAAAAGTTAATTATGCTTAAAACTTTAGCCTACTTGTAGTTGTAAAATTTTTAATCAATCATGAAAAATCAAATACTGGAAAAGTTATTCGCCTTGAAGCTCAACGTTACTTGATCCTAGACATTCACTTTCAGCATCATAGGACATTCTCGTTGTAGTTAGCCATCAACATTACCACTTCTGTTCTTCTCCTCTCTCATTTTCTCTACTTTACTCTTGGTAATTGCATGATGAACATTTAGGGTTGATCCTTGTGCAGCCGATGCAGTGTGTGGATGTCATATCAGCTATGTTCGCTATTTTTTTGCACTTTCCTCACTTTTGGTAATCACGATCACCTGTAAGTAGGTTTGACAGTTATATATGGTTGCAGTTGGAAAACTAAAATTCATATAATCGTTAAAAAAAGTTACCTTCGTTTAACTAAGGTATTCTGAAGATAATCAAAATGCTTTCACATTGCTACCTTCGTTTAACTGCATTATGGAAAATCTGCATGCTTCAGACCTATGCTTAAACTTCACCTGAATATGGAACTTTAGAACATATGTGTATTTCATGAGTGAGTACTCCTAGAAATGGTGTTTGACATAGCTTATTATGGTGAAATGCAACAAAAATTTGAAAAATATAATAATTTGTTGAAGATGTTCAATTAAACTTTTGATATGCTGAAAAAGAGTAATTTTATTTGTAGCAAAAGTACAAAATTTGAAATAGCAGCTATTGATCATCAAAATCTGCTTATATAACTTGAAAAGAAGCAAATAAGAATCAGCAGTTTCGACAGCACATAACGCTTCAGCTTAAAATTAAGCAGATTATAAGTAAAGCAAAAAAAAAAGTAAGCAATCCCAAACACCCCCTAAACCTGCACCACTGGATCACAATTATAAATGTAATTACTTAATGAAAAATGTAACGCTAGTCGAATAAAATTCTTGATTATCAAATCAAGAAGCATATTCACAAACTATATATGCGGGTCACCTGAACGGTAACGACATTTTCTATCAGAAAATCTTCGCCTTTACTTTTTGGCATGAACAATCCTCTGCCACTGCACATATTAAAACTAATAATGAAATCCAATAAATTGATAATGGTGTGTACTAATAGATCCTGGTCATAAATCATATTAGGGAACTAACTTCGGCAGTTATACAGGAAATAATAAGTTTTTATGCTAGAGGTTAGTTTGACTTTGGATTCGAACTATTTGGCATCAAGGCAGAAAAACCTTACTTGCATATATACCAGAAGTCCGACTTGAATAAAATCGCTAAAGCTGAATGCTACCATAATGCTACTATAATGAGTACCGATGCAACCACACTTGGCATAGTTCAAGCTGAGAAAACCCAACACTGGCAAATGAAACCAAGTGACACAGATGCACATTCATCTTTAAGCCCATTTGTCTCGTTCACCCCTTTCATATATTTAATAGCAATTGCTTCAGATTGGATTTGCCAAAATACTTTTTTGAATTTGGTTCACATCCTCAATCCATCCAAATGCAACAATAACAATAGCATAGCCAAAATAAAGCTAGAACTGATTACCTTGATTTAGATCAAATGGAAGTTAGAGGTGATCAAAGGCTTCAGGAATTAACTACACATTTTCCAATAATACTTCCTCTGTATCAAAGATGAAGCACATAATCGACTCCATTAACTTAAACTGTAATTAAATTTAGGTTAGGTGAGAAGTATATAGCAAGCCAGTTAGAGATGTCGACAAAAACCACATCTTTTAAGGATCAATGTAATGATAAAAATATATCACTCTAACGGGTTTATGGTTCTTGAGATAAACTTCATTTAAATATGACCGAACACTACTGATGTTCTAGCAAAACATCTTGCTTGCCTGAATCAAATTCTCATTTTTGTAGCTTACATACTTACTCATTTATTTATTAAAAGAATGTGTAGTAACACGCTAATACGCCCTATGCATTTTGACCCAAATGGCCCTTTAAATTTTTTTACATCATGTAGTAAAATATGGTAACTTAATATGCCGCTTAGCAATATCAAAACAACCCTAAATAAGAAAAAGTGGCGGGTCAGGTTTTATTTGTGTATGCAGTACATGGAGTTTGACTTAAATAAGAGGAGAGTAGAAACAGACATACATGTTTTATGGATGAGAAGTTCTTCTTAATTCAATCTTTATATTTCAGGATTTTAGCGAAAAAGAGTGCGAGGAAATGGTTTAGTCACGAATGCACACGGAATGGCTGCAACGGTACGATTACAAACACTTTTGATAATTTGACCCTTGAATAGCTGCATAATCAACCCTTCTCAATTTCAGCAACTTCTTTATGTTCTCATAGAAGTACAAATAAAACAACAAAGACATCCGGGTAGATAGCTCTTTAAATTTCAAGCATATCTAGCCTGAAATTTTTTTATATAATACAATATTAACCGATAATAGATTCATTAATGTATATCCCCGCATGTCATACAAAGGTTTATAGAGTACCTCTTGAGTGTCCATTTTGTAAGTAACATGCCTACTATTATTGTTTTGAATAACTTTGTGTCGCACCCAACAATAATAGATCACCTTGCTTTAGAACAAATGGAAGTTCGAGGTGATCAAAGGCTTTAAGAATTCACTACACATTTTCAATAATACTTCCTCTGCCTCAAATATAAAGCACATAATCAACTCTATTAACTTTAACTGTTATTATATTTAGGCTTGGTGAAAAGTATATAGTAAGCCAGTTAGAGATGTCGACAAAAACCACATCTTTTATTGAACAGTGTAATGATAATAATCTATCATTCTAACGGATTTATACCTATGGTTCTTGAGATCAACTCCTTTTAATATGACCAATCACTATTGATGTTCTAGAAAAACATCTTGCTCATCTGAATCAAATTCTCTATAAAATGTACAGTAACACACTAATACACCCTATGCATAACGTTGCAGGTCATTATCTGCTTGTTTTTAACCTAAATCCAAATGGTAGTTGGAGGTGCATCGCCATATGTTTGCTATTAAGAAATAATATTTGATACTTCACAAATTCTGATTCCTTTATATGACACACTTTTTATAGACCTAGATGATTGAATGGCGGTTTTCAGTCCTATTTGTGTCAACTTATTGTGGTTTTATATGTGACGATTGTTATAAATGAATACTTACCAAATATGAAGATCCAAGTTATAGATAAAACGGTATTAGAGATTAAAAATCTAAAATATTTAGCGAATTCTTTTAATATTTACCTAAGTTCGGAAGATCTCTTAAGAACAACCTCTGCCACGTTATAATCAACAATTAAATAAGCCAAAGCCCTAGCTGATTTTGCTTGAGTTCCATAACATCCACCACCACCTTATATAGCGCAACAGAACCACCACCCGCACAGTCATACTTCTCTCAAATCTGCAATTGAACTTAAAATAAATATCGCTCAACCATCAAGATTTGCAGCCGCACCCACGACAACTCCGACCAGATGAATTATTTGATCTTCGGCTTTGGTTTTCTTGGATGGATTTTGGGTTGTAATTTTTAGATAAAAATCGACCATATAATGATTTTAGGGTTTTAAAAAAGTATATAACGACAATCCTTGTAAATATCAACCCAACCCAATGAGCGGTGGTTTAAATTTTATTGTTCTCATGCATTTATGAATATGATTGTGTAATCGGTATAACATCTATTGATCTAGTTTAATGGTTAAGGCACTTTGTGTTGGTTTGTAAGACCCGGGTTCGAATCTTTAAAGTAACTTTTTTTCACAAATTCGAATTTACATTAATTCTGCTTAGGTGAATAAAAACTGAAAATTTAGGGGAAAAAACGGGAAATCTAGAAAAAAAATAAAAACAAAAAATTCAGAAAAAAAAGAGTAAATAAAAAATAAAAAAATAAATTAAATTAATCATGCTGACTGGGATTAGTGCCCTGATTGATGACGTGGCAAATCCCTCCTCTTATATATAATGTAAAGATATATATATATATGATGTGATTTGATTACATGATTGTTTGATGATTATTTTAATACTTATACGAGGTATTTATACGACGTAGATTGTCACAAGAAACCCTAACTTCCCTAGCAAATCAATCGAATCTATTCCCGTAGGAATTCTAGCTATTCCAGACCTAAACCAAGTTGTGGATATTTATGATCCCAACAAAATGGTTGATATTTGTAGAAATGTTGATAGTAGTTGATTATGATCTTGAAGAAGAATTGGCGAGATTAAATCTGATATCGATGTCATGACGATCTTTCCTTATAGAGTGGAGTTTGACAAAACCTTACCACCTAGAAAGGTGTCATCTGATTCGGTGTCACCCAATTCTTAAATTTGAAATCGAGAAGGTAAATGTTGCACTTGAGGCTGTCATTGGAACCATTACCCAAAAGCCTCATGCCACTAGTATCTTTCCGAGAAGTCTAATTGAATGTGTGAGTCATTTCATACTAGCGACTCATTTGATAACTATCGTTGTAAGAGTTATAGGATTGGTAATTAAGTGTTGTTCATATCGAGCTTTTATTGCCCTTTTAAGGTCTAAGAATAAGGATGAAAGTATTGGAGAATGAGGTAGGATATCGCATTGAGTATAAGTTGATTGAAACTTGAATAAAGTAAAATTTAACCTGTATGGAATATAAGATTGTTAAGAGGAAGTCGTTAAGTTCTGTGATTGAATTATAAGGTTTTAAATGATTGTTGGTTCGTGTTAAGGGTTGTTCCTAGGACATTGTCCACTAACGAGGATGCCCAGTGTCCAAGAAATAAATTGAAGAAATATTCTTCTGAATTGGGACCGATGGATCTTCTGGGACAGGTGGAACACCTAATAACTCTTGTATATTAGTATTCATTGTGGTATCATTTAAAATCCTAACTTAACTAAGACATCAGTTGGTAAGATGAGTTTTTGGAATTGTATGACATGGCAACACGTAATGTGTTACGGTACGATTTTGACTTGTTTGTGATTAATGAAAAGACTATCTTTGATTGCTAAATCCTACATGTATCGATGTTATCTATCTTTTATTGCTTCATCCTAATGTTCGCATTACTGATGCAACCATTGAACAAGTACTCATCTTGATTTGAGTTACGTTATGAATTATTCTTTTTGAGTGCCATTGAGGTCATCAACCTCATGATTAATTGGCTAAAGCTCATTTCCTATCATATTGTAGTTAGTTCTTGGTGAACAAATCTTCATCACTCTTTTGCAGATCATTCATTATTTTATAAGTTATAACAGTGTCCCTTGAGAAAAATTTAATTTTCATCACCATATGGATTATTCAAAGTGAGACTTATAAGTAATAGTTATCGAAATAAAGTCGTTTGTGAAACACCTTGGAAAACTTAATTGTTTCCATAACAAAGAACATCTTTGTAAATTCATTTTGATTCTTATTCAAGAATTAAGCATGAAAATATTTTTATTTTAAACATGATGACAAAGTTTTGACGAACTAAGTATTGCATCGTTAATCCTAAATTGTATATAGTTGCACGCCTACATACAATTTGGAAGGAACCATGCAAGGTTGATTAGTATTCACCATGAAGTTATTAATAAACACTAAATTTTCTTTGAAGCTGTGAAATATTAAATTTTATGAGATCTGCAAGAAGTGCAAAAATAGGGAAATATTGTTAGAGACACCTACATATGTGCCCGTACCATTTATTCTTCTGAGTCGAATTTACTCATCTGTGGATATTGTCTTCATTGACAATTGATATCCCCTCCTTGTCCAATTCTCCCGTGGTGTGATTCTTTGGAAAAGTATCTGAATACCGAGTGTTGATACCCGACTGGATGTATCTACGTTCCTATCATTTCTTTTGATTAGATTTCATTTGAATGACCTGGGTAACGATCCGAGGAGCTTTCTAATGCGTACTCAATTCATGAAAACATGGGATATACTCATATTCGTTAATGTTTCGTCTGTATCCGATTTGAAATTCTCTCGCGCAGATCATGCGTTAACCTTACTCTTTTTAAGGTTAGTTATGTCTCCAGATATCCTTGAATTTGTGAAGGATTATGAGTTATTATTAGTCTTTTGAGAAGTTCACATCTTATCGATGGTAATGAAACTGGAAAGTTGATAGTGCCAACAAAATGGATTGATTGATTATGACATGACGATATTGTCTTAATTGATGGGAACTCGAGTAAAATTCCCCTAAATGATAAGACGCTGATTATCAAAAGTGATTTAAATAATTCTTGATGGATGACCATATCCTGCATTTAGGCTTGAAATTATACCATGAATGGTTGTGAACTAGTCATAGATCTTGTAATCTAGAAAGAACCTAATGTGAATTTATTAAAAGATGTTCCTGCTATCCGATACCTTCTAAGGTATTGGCTGATGAATTACCTAGACTTTCGCCATTAAGGCAAGATGAATTTTGTATTGATTATATTCTCGGTGTTGCACCTGTGGCGTGTGCACTGTACGTCAGCACCATCTGAATTAAAAGAATTACCGTACAACTGAGAGAGTTGTCGGAGAAGGCTTTTATTCTATCACCATAAAATCCTGACTAAAACATGTAACTAGGATGCACCCATACACCCCACATGATAATATAATAATAAAATGGCCAAATAACTGAAAAAGGACGCCACGAGCTATCACTCCGCCGTGGTGAAGTCATAACACTAGTGCCTCTAGTGTTATGGTTATGATACCTCCATAACTAGGTGAAACTGATCATGCATGTATATGTCTAAGGTGACTAATAAAACATAAGCATTTTATTTGTAACTACTGGAGAAATCAGTTGGCTGCATACGGGAAATCCTAATGAAGGAAGAGATTGTCCTTACTGAAGGACGGGAAATCCGTACCTTATGTCCAGTGAACGAAGGAGATGAACGGAAGGAAGTCCTACTTCGATCTCACTAATGCTACATAAATAGTATACGTGTATAAGTATTCTGATTACTGAATATGTAACTGATTTTATATCGTGTCTTAGCTTGTTTTATATGTTCATGCCTTGTTTTACCGATTTTTACGTTATGCTGTATTTATCATGTATTCTGGATATTCTGATTAAGTATTACTTGTATTTCTTTTATTATTATACTTGTTGTGTAATAATAAGTAACTTTCTAAAAATAGCAAGTTTCCTAAAATAGAAAGTTTCCAAAAATAGAAAGTTTAAAAAAAAATAGATTAACTGCTTAAAAATAGATAAGTTTCTAAAAAAAGAAAGTTTCTAAAAATAATAAGTTTCCTGAAATAGAAAGTTTTCCATAATTAGAAATAAGCTCAATTAATAAGCTAATAAAATAAGCTTAAGTTTTTACTGATTAAATATACTAAGTCATGTTATTAATAGTATAGTTTATAAATTATAACATGTTAATTAAATAAACTATAGGTTATACGATTTAATTAAATATAAGCATGATTTAATTAAATTAGGATTTATAAAATACTTAGGTTAACATGTATTAATATGATGTTAATTATAACCTAAGTCATGTTTATTAATTAATTATATCCATGTTTAAACAGTTAATTAAAATATAGTCTAAATTAAATAAGTAAAATACTTAGGTTAAACATGTATTATTGTCTAAATAATAATAAAAAAAACCTAAGTCATGTTAAATTAAATTAATTAATAGCCATGTTTTAATTAATTTAATCCCCTGTTAGAATAATATAACTTGTAAAATAATAACTTGTAAAAAATATAATTCAACGTGTAGAAAACATGACTTGTAAAAAAAACATTCTCGTGACAAATCCCGTGTTTTATTTATAAGTCGAAACATAACCGAACCGGACCCCATGAACCGGACCGAACCAACACCCCTAGAAGTGGCTACCCGGCTCAGCCGGTTGCCACTGCCCTAGTCAGAATCCCCACCGCCAGCTTTGACTGCCAGCCGTGGGTTCCCACTGCCCAGCCGTGGCTCCCACTGGCCGAGCAGAACACCCACCGGCAGCAGCAGCTTTGGCTGCCACTGCACAGGGCTACTCCCCCTGCTTCCCCTGCTGGACGCCACTGTTAGGCCAAGAGTCCCACTGGCCTTGCGGCTGGTGGTATAAGACCACCACCGAGACATATAAGTGTATCGGTTTTGTGTAACCCGCAACCCAAACAGCAACCTCATCGACCCAAAAGATTTAGGCTTGTTTTTAACATGTTTATAAATCAAATTCCCAGATCCTACATCAATTAACGAAGGGAAAAAAATATAAAACAAGATTACGGTTTCTTACATGTGTTTTAGGGTTTTAGGAATAACAAAACATGAACCACCTTGATTCCTTGATCTAAACCGCGATTTGCTTGCTCTTAATTCTGTAATTACACACGTCAGCACCAAGAAAAAGAACAAAAGGAGTGACGGCTATATTCTTTTTCCTTTGATTGTTTTATGGTTTCTATCATTTTATGTCGTTATATCCCAAAAGTAACCAATACTCCTTCGCGTTCCTTTTCTTTTGGCCGGACCCCAATACTCATTGGGCCTTAGCCCATTTCCCTTGTTATCTCTTGTCTAAACGGCCCAAACCAACGTTTCTTTAATGGTTCGTATTTCGTGATTAAGTGCGTACGCGTGTTCGTTTATTTTAATTGTCGCGTTTATCATTTCTTGTTATATTGTACACATGTTATACGTAAATACATGTAGTACATTAATAATAATAATAAAATGTGTGATTACTTGTCGTGTTTATTTAATATATCTAATAACCGTATCATAGTTCGTGTTTTAATATTCGTGATTATATGCTCGTGATCATAATTATTATGGTTAATAATTATCGTATACCAACACGTACTTAATAATTGTCGTGCATTAATACGTATGTAGTTTCTGAATTAATAATCGTGACACGTGTTCACGCTATAAAAGGAATGTTTTTAAAAGTACGTACGTTACTAAGTGTACTGTTCATGGTAAAAACATGTGGGTTTTACAGGCATGTTACCCTTGTAAAGGATACAATTTCCCGTCTTCATACTATGAAATAAAAAAGCCATACAGAAAGATCGGGTTGGGATACGAATCGATCTATGCTTGTATAAATGATTGTTTTTTTATATTGGAGATCAGCGGAAAACAAGGCGAAGGATAATTGTGCAATCTATAATGCGAGTAGATGGAGAACCCCAAATAAGAAAAAGGGGACGAAATTAGTTTCCAACAAGGTGGTGCGTTACGTTCGATAACACCTAGACTACAACGTATGTTTAACACAAAAGACATAGCAAAGTGGATGACTTGGCATGCGACTGGACAGTCTAAGGAAGACGGCAAAATGAATCACCCGTGTGACGGTAAAGCATGGAAATATTTTGACATGATGAAACCTGAGTTCTCTGGTGACCCTAGAAACGTTTGATTATGGTTGGTTGTTGACAGTTTTAATCTTTTTGGCATGATGAGCCAAACTTAGAGCATGTGGCCGGTTATATTGACAACATACAACACACCACCGTGGATGTGTTTGAAAGAAACTTCTTTAATTTTGACAATGTTAGTTCCCGGTCCTAAATTACCTACAAAGGACATTGATGTTTTATTGCAGCCTCTGATTAAAGAACTCAAAGATTTATGGGAGGGAGTCTGGACGAAAGACGCTGCTACGGGTACTCATTTCAAAATGAAAGTGTCGGTTTTATAGACTATCAATGATTTTCCAGCTCGAGGTAGTAAGTCTGGGTGGACTGGGCAAGGCTACCACGCATGCCCTACTTGTAATGTAGACACTCCGTCGATGTGTATCAAGAACAAAATCGTGTATGTTGGTTACAGAATATGGTTAAGAATAAATCATCCAGAAAGGAAAAAATCTAAGGAATTCTATGGTTCTCCCGAACATAAGTCTAAACCTAGAAAGTTTTCAGAATTTGATATCCAGTTGAAGATTAGTAAAGTCTTAAAACGTAAACCCGGGAAACATCCAACAATTGCTAAAGAGAACCGCCCCCATAATCGAGCTGTTGGGTTGAACTGGAGTAAGCGTTCTATCTTTTGGGATCTTGAGTATTGGCCCTTTCTTCTACTAAAACACTGTTACGATGTCATGCACATCAAAAAGAATTTCCTTGAGGCTTTACGAAATACCCTGTTACAGAACGAGAAATCCAAATACACGCCAAAGGCAAGGCTATACTTGAAAAAAATAGGAGTTCGAAAGGAGTTGTGGTTAGTTAAAAAAGATAACTGGAAGTTCGATAAGCCTCATCCAAGTTTCTCTTTCACTCCAGAAAAAAAGAAAACATTTTTGTAAATTCATCAAAGGATGCAGACTACCTAATGGTTCGGATCCAACTTCAAAAAAAAAGTGACCGCTGATGATAACAATATAACGAACCTGAAATATCATGACTGTCATATAATGATGCATCGGTTACTTCCTTATGGAGTGCAACAATACTTGCCCAAAGACGTTCCAAAACCTATAATCGAGATTTGCTTATTCTTTAAGTAGCTTTGTGCTCGAAGTTTGACTATGTAGGACATGAAAAAAGCTAAAAACAAATTGATCATTATGATAGTTAATTTAGAGCAAATCTTTCCTCCTGATTTTATCGACATAATGACACATTTGGTTATACATCTACCCGATAAGGCTATTCTAGGTTCCGTTACTCGCGGCAGGTGGATGTATCTATTTGAAAGATACATGAAAAAGCTAAAAATTATGTACGAAATAAAGCAAAGCCTGAAGGTTCTACTGTTGAGGGTTATGTTGCAGAAGAGGCATTAAAATTTTGTTCGCGTTACCTTAAGGATGTCGAGATGAGATTTAACCGTCTAGGCAGAAATAAAGACGATTTTCCTGGACAACCAGATAAATTCGAGGTGTTTCAGACCGTATGCACACCGACGGGCAGAATCAAACCAACTCGTATGACTAATGACGACATGCAGGTAGTTACGTGGTTTGTACTTAACAACAGTCCTAAAGTCGAAGCAGACATCTCGGCTTAAAGCGAGTATGTTTCTTCCTTTTTTTATTTTATAATTTTGAAAAATCTTATTTCTCGATGACTTCTTCTAATATCATGAACCTTTGTAGAGAACCGCCTAATAATGTGGAAACGAGTTTTCCTGCGTGGTTTAATAACAAGGTAAACACATTAGATATATTACCTTGGAGTTATTCCGTATCTAAACCTTTTTGTATCTCTTTTTTGTAGACTCGTGAAAAAAAGTGAGTGGGGGCTGTAGTGACGAGTTGTTCTCTTTGGCATGTGGACCTATTAGTTCATGTACATACCCCGCTTGCATAGTGAACGGTGTGAAGTTTGTGGTACGTGATACTTCGTACCACTCAATGCAGCGGAGTTTCAACACCCGAGGTTGATGGAGAGATGTATTATGGTCAACTCGAAGCAATTCTGGAGCTCACTTATAACGGCAACCGTAAGGTTTTGTTGTTTCGATGTAAATAGTTTGACACAATTAACCCTAATAGTTGTACCAAACGCAACAGACGTTCTTACATTGAGCAAGGCATACATCATTTTTTGACTGATAGGCTATTTCACCAAAATAACCCATACATTTTCCCGACACAAGCAACACAATTATTCTACCTTGAAAACCTTGCTAGACGATCGCTTCATTGGAAGGTCGTCGAACAGGTTTATCATTGAGATGTGGTAGAGTCCGATCAAGATGCTATACATGGTAGCAGTTAATCAGATGTTACACTGTCTGTTGGTTTGCCTAATTTGGATCTTACGAATTTGAGTGTAAATACTCAATCGACAGAAGTGGACGCCCCACCGGTTGATGATGATATTATTAATAATGAAGATGAGGTCGCTGCACACGTCATTGATGATGATGATGATGATGATGATGAATATGATGATGATGATGATGATTTAGTGTCGGATGATGATGATGAAGTGAACCCTATTAATGATGTTGAAGAAGTTTTATCTAGCGATGATTTTGAAGATGACAATTGATCTTAAGTTGTATTTCGAATGAAATAATTGTTATATGCTTTAATGTGTAATTTTTTATTTGTCAACGATTGTTATATGCTTAAGTTGTAGTTTGAATGAAACAATTGTTATACGCTTAAATGATGATGAGTTGTTTATATTTGTTTAAATGTGTAATTTTGTATTTTAATGAAAGTGTTTTTATATGTTAAAATGTGTATATTGATATGAATTTGTGTATTAGTATTAATTGGTTAACTAAATTGTGTGTAATTTTGTATTTTAATGAAAATGTTTTTATATGTTAAAATGTGTATATTGATAAAATGTGTATATTGATATGAACTTGTTATTTTACAGATGGCGTGTGTAGCTCCTAGATGACACGGTGGGAATGCTAGTCGTGATCCACCCAGACGGCCCACACGTCCTGTACCGGCCCTGCGTCAACGTAAGAAATCGTTATTTTTTTATAACACTGATATTTATAATTTATGTCACTTGAATTTTTACGACTAAATAACATATCTTTTGTAGGTTCAAATCAATGTTTTGAGACCTCAAGTACAAGATTAAGGAGTGCGTACAGAGAAAATAAGGAAAGACCTTTGACAATTGGCTTTAATTTTCAGGATCTGAAAACCTTCCATCCTTTGGGCGATAATGCATCCATGTTGAGTCATCTTATAAGGGAATTAGTCTGGACACTTCCCCTTGCTTGCGAATGAGACGAAATTCCAGACTCTTATAAAGCGCATATTTTGCCTACACTTGAGGTTATAATTGTTTATTTTACTTATATTGTCATTTTTATCGACATTTAGATATGCGTGTTATTTTTAATTTATTTGTTTATTTAAATATATATGTTTTTATGTAGACATATTTCGACCTCGCGCCATGGTACAATAATCATAATCCGGTGGTGTATGGCAGTAGTGTCTATCCGGTGTCGGAACGGGTTAAGCTTGGGTTGGAACTCCAACTGAGGTTGTTGTATATAAAACACAAGAACATGATCAAAAAGCAATATTATTCAGTTTATGAGACGCCCGCACAGGCACAAAAATGTGGGACCAAAGAACCCAAGATGACTGGGTTGACTTGGTTGAGTAATCAATACGTAAGATGTGGGACCAAAGAACACAAATACTGCTAATCGTTCCAAAAACACGGTACCGACCACTCAAGGCAAAAAATCATTCACCTAAGGAAGTAATCAATACGTAAGACTCTTTATAATTTTTTTGATTTTATTAAAGGCGTTTATATTGTTTATTTATTATAGCTCGTTATTAATTTATTTGATATTTTACAGAAAGTCAAGGAAGGGCACTACGAGGACCTGGTTGAAACGTGGAGGAAGGGCCACTCAAACAATGGCACGTTTAAAAAAACGAGGAAAGATATGTAAGTAATATATACCTCTTTATATGCTTTAGTAACTAATTTTATTTGTTTTAAACTGTTCTTTTTTTCTTTCACAGCTAAAGATGAAAGCCCTGCAAGACCAAATTAAATTCAAGATCATCCCGTATATGTCTGATGAAGAAATAGTGGCTAAAATCATGCCTAGTAAAAGTAAGCAAAATGTGTCAGGAATGGGGAGGAAGTTACCGGGAGGTGGCTCAACTTCTCGCAGGTTATATATCCTCCAGCTCGATCTGACAATGTAACTCGCGATAAAATCCATCAGCTTATGGAACAACATACGCAAGAGATGGAGATGATGAGGAAACAGACTCAGGAGGCGCAACAACGGGCTTACTTAGCATGGTTAAAGGCAGATGTGGCACAACAATAGGGTCAGACGTCGTACCAAATATCACACAATATCAAAGTGCATTGGGTGAGTTTTTCCAGAACTACAACTCATCAAATACTGCCCACCCAATTAACCATCCTAGTTTTAACCTAGTACCCCCGTCACGACCCAGTTTTATACCCCCTAGCTCCTGATTGGGCTCACTTAGTCTAACCCCCCTTTCCCTTTAATCAACCATTCCAACCTCCTTCCACCGACCCATTCCGACCACCTTTTCCCGGCCATCTCCAACCACTCCAACCTCCCTATACCGACACTTTACCCATGACTCACGTCACCAACAATACCTTTAACCATTGTTATCGTCCCGTCTCAAACTCAACTCATGATATCGGCTCTACTTCACATTCCCAACCCGGAGGTTCTCGCGTAATCACTAATCCTCATATGGACGATTACCGGTCCGTTGACGAGTTGGGTCGAGATAGGGATCTCCAAAACAGTGGTGACGACTTATCAGGGGATGAAGAGGGGGGTGACGAGCAGAAGATGACCCTAATGACTTTTCTACTGACGGGGTTGAGGACGACGAGTAGAGGTTGTAGTAGTATTTTTTTCTTATTATGCATGTGTAATAAAGTTTGAGACTTGTAGCATGTGAAACATTTGATTTAGGATGTATAAGTGTATCTGATAAATATTGTATCGTAACGTAGCATAATTTATCTTAATGTGGGATTGTAACGTTTACTGATTTGTTATTATTCTGTATTGTGGATTTTCCGAATTCTGCCATTTTAAATTGTATATTTTTTTCGAAAAAAGTTCCCGAAAAAATTTTGGAAAATGAAAAATGCCCAGTTTTTTTAACCACCCAAGTACATCTAGGTACGACTTAGTCATCCCTAAAATAACAAAAACATCCAGAATATTAAACTTAGGGACGACCAAGTCGTCTCTAAGCAAACAAAACCTCCAGAATATTCAGTTTAGGGACGACCAAGTCGTCCCTAAGATTTGACATGGCCACCTGTATACAAACTTAGGAACGGCCCAATTTCTATACTTAGGGACGACTTGGTCGTCCCTAAGATTTGACATGGCCACCTGTACACTTATTTAAGGACGACCTCCCTTTTATACTTTGGGTCGACTAAGTCGTCCCTAAGTTTATATTTACTTATTTTCTTTTTTCCGAAAAAAGAATTTTATTATTTATAAAAAAAATATTTATTAATTAGAAAAGGTTTATTAATAATAAAAACTTAGGGACAACTTAGTCGTCCCTAAACTTCAAAACATGGTCGTCCCTAAGTTTGTCAAACTTTTCCAACAAAAAAGCAGTGGGCCCCTATAGTCGTCCCTTAACTTCAAAGAGGAGGTCGACCCTAGAATTTTAGGGTCGAATTTTTGGGCACGAAAATGTTGGGTCGAATTAGTCGTCCCTAACCAATAGTTTTGTTGTAGTGAACATTCTTTCACATAGTTTGGGAGGTGAAATCGTAAAAATTCAAACCGGAGTAAATTTATGAAAGGAACTTTTTTAAAGATCATCTGATCAACAATAACGAACAACGTGTCAACTAGTTAATATTTTATACCAAAGATCGACAATCAAATATCAACTTAGGTCGACTAGTTAACACCTTATAACAAGTATAAAACAAAAAGAAAACAAACAAAAAGAAAAAAAACAACTTAGGTCCACTGATTGACACGTTAGCATAATACATTAACCTACGTACCGAACTTAAGGCATCTCTAGTGGAGATAACGAGTCATTCGTTCAATGAAAAAACAACTTATTTGGTAATGGTTCAATCCATTGTGAGAACTTAAAATGACAATTCGTGTAAATTAAGTATGTCTATGAACGTATGGTGTTTTAAGTTTTTAACTGTATGGATGTCCTCACAATTGGTACAATTGCATCTAAATATATTAAAATATGATATTTTTTAATATTATATTTGAATAGTAGAGCAAAGTGTATGCAAGCCAAAATTATTGTTCATTTTTAGAACTTTAACCTTAATAATTAACTATTGTGTTATTTAAAACTGGATACAAAATATATAAATAGATTGAATTTTAAATGTATTTAAAACTGGATACAAAATATATAAATAAATTGAATTTTAAATGTATTTTAATTGGTATAATTTTCATCAAATAATACGTAACACAAAAATAAATATTTAAGGTCAAAATTTTAGTATAAAGACTTAATAAGTTAACAGTGGACAATAATTATGAGACACATGGAGTGATATTTTATTACTCCTTCCGTTTCGTAATTATTGTTAAGTGTTGACTTTTTAAATTTTTATACTAAAACTTTGACCTTAAATAATTGTTTTTATGTTACGTATTATTGGATGAAAATTATACCAATGAAAATACATTTAATATTCAATCCACTTATATATTTTACCTCAAGTTTTATATAACACAATGAATAATAGTTAAGGTCAAAGTTATAAAATAAAAACTTCAAAAATTAACACTGGACAATAATTTTGAGATGGATAAAATATAAAGTAATGACATAATCTTTTATTAAATAAAGATGACGTGTAAAATATTAAACTGTGTTAACTTCAATGCATTATGAGTATTTTTGTATTATTTATGAGACGTTGATGTGACATTCTATTAAAACAAAAAAAAGTATATGCATTATGAATGCTCTCAGCACGTGTTGTATTCAAGGTTCCAGATAGCATGAGACGTGGCGTGGCGGCACGTCCAAGCCTCAAGCCTTAGGAGTTATGGCGAAGCAATGGCGTTTTTTAAGGCGTGACGAAAGAGGCAAAAATTTTTATAAATTTTTGTAATACGCTAATAAATATCGAGTTTACGAATTGTTCTATCATAGAGTTTAAAAGTTAAACCCTTATATCTTTTAATTACGTTATCAATTTTGTACTCAAACTCCACTTAGGCTTATAACACAAATACAAAATAGCCCAATAATTAGTCCAAATACAAAATGACCCAAAAGTTTTGCAAAAGCAACAAAAAAGGCGCCACTCCTTGCCAAATACAAACTCCACATAGGCTTTAAAACCCAAATAGTACAAAATAGCCCAATAATTAGTCAAAATATAAATTAACCCAAAATTTGCAAAAGCAATAAAAAAAGCGTCACGCCTTGCCATTTTGTGCGCCTTTGCACGCCATTTGGCGCCTTGACTCACGCCATGCCCAAAGCCCACGCATCGGTGTATATCGTAACGGCGAGGCCACGACTCACGCCTAGGCGACACTTTAGCGGCGCAAAGGCGCGCCCTTTAGAACCTTGACTATATTTATATTGTCAAATAATATATAATAATATCTCAAGAGAGAACTATATAACATATTATATCTTTAAGAGACTTGACAAAATAATGTTGTGCAATGGACTTAGCACTAAAAAAGAAAATTATGGATTTTTGTTTCTTGTAAAACTTGAACCCATAATTAAACTCCCTTCTCAAACTTTAAGAGGAACCCAAATGATCAACTGTTATAAAGCAATTGATTATGTACTACGAGGATTAATTCACGCGCTTCGCAGCGGGGTGTTTTAGAAATATTCTTTATAGCAAAGAGGTTAAAAAGCTTAATAGTATACTGTAGTTCAGAAACTTATGTATTGCTCTGATTGATTATTGTGCTTACTTTCAGACTTGCAATCAACTTCTAAAACCATTATACACAGATGTATTTAGCAAAAGCCATATATGGTTGTTAGTTTACCATATGTTGTTGTTCTTACCACTCATTGATTGGGCGAATGTAATTGGGTTTAAGTAGCATTGTATATATTAACAATATTGAGCATATAAAGTTAGAAAAATCCTGGTCACATTGGCTAAATATATAAGATAAAACCATTGATATACGAATGACTTTAAATGTACCAATGTACCCTGTCGAGCTCTATATCTCACATATCTGATTGGGAATACTGACATACATTTAAATACAAAAGCTAATATTTCAAGTATGCTACGCCCCCAACGTTGGCCACAGTGCTAAAGTTTTTGGTGTTACAGAAGATTAGAGGTAATACATTGTTCATAGATTCATTAATCCATAGCAGGACATTTTGGGATGATGTCTACATGAGATCTTCGTGTACATGTTCTTGCTTGTTTCGGTCTTTACTGTGCTTCGAATCCTACCTGCGTGTTGTATTTATTATGCACATGTTCTTGGCTTTACAGAAAGTTGCACACATAAGTATAAGAATATCGTTAGTAGCATAAATGAAGATGGCTCGCTGCAAGTGGTGGGCAGTGTGGCCACTGGCCATCCATAACTGCAACAGAATAGTAGGTTGTGATGAGACTTTTGGCTCTTAAGCTCATGTGCAATTTTTTTCCAGCCTTTTTGTTCTTAAGCTCGACATTCATAAACTCACAACAACATACTTCCCAAAAGGCAACGCCTTTGACTATATCTCAATCTCATCCTCTAAGAAAACATTGGTCTTGTATAAATTTTAAACTAATTATATCATTGGTAAGACAATGTAAAACGAATCAAATCCAGTCTCGTTTACCAATAAGCTACAAAAGTAAGTACCTAAACATATCGAGTGGTGTCTTTGGCATTGCGGTTAAAGTTATTAATAATCAGTTTCCAAATCCTACACCAGTATTAATAGGGTGTTGATTTAACACGCACAGAAGTAGCATCCTAAAGTGAGTGATATAAAGTGAATAATCGAATTCCCAACTGGTGTGTATAAGCTGAAGGCAAACTTTTATAAATGATAGCTAAATAAACAATGCGATAATAGTCAAATGACTTGATAAATTACCAACGAAGATCACAACAGAAGCACTAAATTACTTACATTAAAGCAGATTAAAAACACCTTTTTAGCCCAAAAGCTAATGACAGTGGATAAGGAAAGTGATCATACCTGCTATCCAAAAAAGTCCTTAGAAGTGTAGATGAGAATGCTATAATCCTATGTCAGTTGATAAGCCCGAAATACAAAGTTTAGTGCAAAAAAACACCAAAAGTTGACAAACAACGTATATTCATCAAGAAAATATATTTCATTTTCATTTTTTAAGACACCCAGAGATATCCTCGAACTATATATATTCCTAATATACAATCATCGAGTGCATAAAGTCTGTTTCGGCTTATATAGCTCGCTTGTGGCTAATTTGGTTTTGGGCTTATGCTTTGTGAGTTATTTGAACCTTTTCCGCGTATATAAGTTCTTCATGAGATGCTAATAATCTTGTATAAGCCAAAAAGAGTAAAAACTGCCAAAAAAGCTAACTCAAAACGGCAAAAAAATCATTAATATACTCACCTCACATATGGAAATTAACATTGAGAAGATGGTTTACGTTTTCGGATCTATATGTTTATACCACATACATAACTCTGCTCGCTTTTTTTCGTCTATAAAATGTGTAAACGCATGAGCGTCTAATCCTATAACGTTCATAACCTGAAAACCCATAACTTATCTAAAACTTCTCAAACGATCAGTTACACATTTTTAACTAATTACACAAAAAAATAACTTATCGTATTTATTACTCAGTAATAGACATTTAAAAGTGAGACAATAAATAGCCGAAAAGAGGCGAGAGAATAAAATATGAGGAAAATCGCTTATCGGTTGTTCTATTCTGGAACATGTTGCCATCATTGGAAAAACAGGATTTAGGAGTTTCATCATTCATATTTTCATGGTGTTAGATTTCACTGGCATCTGTGCTGCTAGAATGCTTAATCATAGAGCGGCTTCTCACATTTCTATTGGCACATATGTCATGCGTTGTTGATAAAGTGTGGCTTGATGATCTTTTCCGCTTGTCATGCTTGAAAAGAAGGTGTTGAGGTGGACAACATTGTTTGCCTTAGTGACGTTGAACGGTCTTTGTTTAGCCAAGTGTTATCTACATTCTGAGAAAAACCTATGTTACGCATCAGAAATAGACCTTCAAAAGCGAAACCATTTCATTTAGTAGATGTACATCTATGTGTACACGCTTAACAAATACGAATAGACAACATGTAGCAGACTTTTTGATCATGAAATGGGTTAGTTATAGTCATGGTATATTACGCTCTTAGACATATGCATGTCAAAACCAATGCAACATTAAGACAGTGAATGGAAATCATTTGGTTTTATTTAAATACAATGGGGTTCCCGTGAAGGGGTGTTTGGTTATTAGTTTAACAGCAATGAAACACACCTTTCGCAGCAGAAGGGGTGTTTGGTTACTGGTTTAACAACAGCCAAACACCCTCTCGCAGGAAATGAGGTGTTTGGCTATTGTTTTAACAAAAGTCGAACACCCCTTTTGGAGCAGTTGTATGATCTTTTATTAGCCTTACCTAAAGGTGATGTTAGTGGCATCGTTTCGAATATTTAAGGTTCATGGCATGTGTTAAGAGGTGGACCTGTATGATAGATTTAGTTGTGGCACGTGCTCGAGGCTGCGGGGCGCACCGTTGTGCAATGTGCAGACCTAGACACACAATTCCAAACAAATCGTTCTGAAAATCAGTTATATTAATTTTAGTCACTTCCCTAATCACTTGTAATGGAGTAGAGTTCCTATTTTTTCGAAAATACTAAAAGGTGAGAAACTATGCACAAATTATAGGAACAAAATTTTGTACCTTTATTCTATGAAATAGGTTTCATAAATATCGTTCGCTTGTCAACTGCAAAAGCAACCACCACATATATGTTTAAGACATGTTGCCCTGCACCACGTGGAAAAAATCATGTCCCGAGGAAAATGTTAGCTCACAGTTGCCAGCCTACTACATATTAGTAAACCGTTATTTCCTTTGAGTTGTATAAAAAAGCTTTATCATATATGGTGTAAAAAAATCTCAAACATTCAATAAATATCAGATCATTACCTACAAAAGGCAACGATAGATAAACTATTGATATTGGTGTGTATTTCCTAGCCACATAACATCAACAACTCCAAACTGAATCGTTCTTGTTTCTCACCTAATCAACTTACTCCCGCGACACACGCAAAAAAAAGCAAACACATTAAAAACCTACGCAACCGAAAAGTTGGCTTCAGACTTAAATTCTATAATTCCTAAGTTTCATATATTAAAGCTAATTCTGCGATTCTACTAAAGCTTTAAAACCAAAAAAATTGTCAAGCGTGCATTCTTATTCTACAAAGCCGATGAATAACTATAATATGATTATGTGAATTGGTTATTAGTTCCGGGACAAAAAACTTTTCATGTGTTTCTGATTAAGCTTATTAGCTTAAGCAGGATCTAAAATGAATCCTAAACCTTTAAGAAGGTGGTTTTTTCATATATACAGTACAAATAAAAACAAAGATGGATTACAAAACACCTAAAAGTGATCTTCCCTACCAGTTGCAATAAAACCATGAAGATCATAAATTAAACTGGAAAAGGTATACCTTCTCTATTAATTGTGCCACCGGAAACAACACCAACAAAACCACACCATTAGATAAACTCACAATCGCTCGACATTTGTCGACCCTCAGCAAGTCCCGTCGGCATTGGCATACATCGATAGTAGCAACAATCTACGTCGGCTGGTGCTGGTGCCGGTGTCGGTGCCTGTACAGGTGCCGGTGCATGTACTTGTACCTGTACAGGTACTAGAACTGCAAATGAAATCAGGACCGAGACAGGGACAGCAACGGTAGTTGGGATTGTGATTGGCATGTTGTCAAGTTTTGGTTTTTGGCCGGATTTATGTTCTTGCTGGACACCGGTCAAGAAACTTCCTATGATAATCTGGTGTCACCAAGAACCTAAATCACATAATTATATATGACTTCTTTGATTGGTAAAAGCTACAAATATAATCATATGAAACCAATATCTACCTGCACAGGACTGGATACCACCAGTAGACCCGCGACACAGGCACCAACTACCCGCCCATCTGGACTTGACAGTGAAACGCTCATCCCACCAGATATGTTTCTTATTCCTCCACTCTCATATGGAATAAACGATCCTTCCAACAAAAGTATCTCGAACCGTCCCTTAAGAAAGCGGGAAAATGGAGTGTCAGACTAATGAGAAGTCATCAAATAAAGGAATATGAATAATTATGTTTCAGTATCTCATAAGTAAATGTGCCACCATAGGAGTCGGGTTGTCGAAGGGTAACACTGGAAATGACACCATTTGCAGACAAAATGCATATTGTGCGGGGTCCTTGTTGGGAAAGCGATATAACCTTAATTTTCACGTCCTGATGAAACCCAGATATTAATTCATATACACTAATAGACATAACAATAACATTAAATTTAACTCGGAATCATTCAAGACAGATATTACAATAGAAATATTACAACACCTCTCTCTTGTGTTGACATTGATGATATGAGGCATAAAATTAACACCGAATGAGCTTGAAATCCAGTCACCTGGCCAAAAAACAGCGAACCACGTATAACGTTAGCCACTCTACTAATTTAACCATTAATCTTAGGGGTGTTAAAACAAAAAAAACAATGAATGCTCTTACCACCAAACTTGCATCAAGTACATCAAATCTGGAATTAAAAACCTAAAATATTCAATTAAAGATAAAACCCTAAATTGTAAAAAAGAAAATCCAGAAGTAGGGTTTATAAGCTTAGTCGCAAATAAGAACATACCTTTATATGAAATTTCAATGATCGCTAGGCATATTGAAGTACCTTTTAGAAAAGCAAATTACATTTCAATAAATAATATAAATGAAATCTGTTTTTCTAGATCCAACGAAATCTGTTTTTCTAGATCCAACGAAATCTGTTATAACCCAGATCCAAGAGAGAACCTTATCCAATGAAATCTGTTTTTCTATAGAGAGAGAGTAATAAATTGTGTGGATAAAACTTGTATAATAGAAGGGTTTGGTATGTGATCAACGACTAGAAACGACCTTCAAATAGTATGTTTGATCAACGAGATAAAATATAGGAGAGAAATATGTTATCAACGACTGGAAAGGTGGATATAATAAGGTCTCATAGTTATGAATCCATTTTCCACTCAATCGACGGCGAGATCTTAGATCTTGTGAATGGATGGTTGAGAGAGAAAAGATCTTGATGGTGGATATGGGTTGAAGAAAATGGAGGAGCAAAATTGTAAAACCCGCATGCTTTTACCATGCATAGTACCCTTAAGATCGTACGTACTAGTTAAAACTTTCTTAATATAGCATGATTACGATTACGTGTTAGGAGTTTACGTATTACGTACGTGTTAGAACACGATAAGTATTTAATATGCACGATCATGTAATAATTATTTAACAATAATTAATCACGAACATGCGATCATGAAATCATGAACGTAATTAAAACATGAACTATTATTATTACGTATATATATTTATTACGAGCGTAATTAAATATATTAGATCACGGTATTTACGTAACGAGAACATTTAAAACACGAACATAAATAATCACAAACGAGTAACTAAATAACGAGACACGGAAAAAGGTATGGGTACCCCAAGTGGGGTCCCTACCCGCGGCCAACAAGGACAAATGGGCCAAGCCATTTGTCAATTTTACTAAAGGGGGTTATTTACTTTTTACACTACACAAAATAAACTTACAGAAGATTTTTAAGAAAACCTAAAAACCCTCCTTCCTCCTTCTCCTTTGTGCCGCCACCCTACAACCACCATACAAGGTGGTTTTGATCTTGGATCTCAGAATTCTAGTGATTTATCGTGTTGGTTCTTCGTTCTCTTGATCCACGAATTCGGTAAAACTTTTTTAAACCTTTTCTTTTGATTTAATATTGTTATTAATTATGAACATGTGATGTTTTTATAAAATCATAATAATTAATCATAGATCTAACATGTTTTGGTGTTAAATTAAATCAAAGGGTTGTTTTAAGGGGGTGTTTGTTTTGGCCGCAGGCTGCAACCGAACCCGAAGGGCTTTCGGTTTGCCAAGCCGACCACCACCAAGACCATATGGTCTTGGTTGGTGCGTGTGGGTCCCACGGCAGCAAGGGAAACACGGGGTACCCCGAGTTGGCTCGGGGTACGGTGTCGATTTCATGTCCGGTTCATGTTTTTAGCCTAGATCCGGTTCATGGTGTATGTTAGTTTTTTTATGTTTATGAACTTATGTTAAAAATTAAATTAATAAAATGATGTGATTAATTTAATAACATGACTTAGGTTATTTAATTATTAATGATCATGAAATTATTTTAACCTAAGTAATTATATTTTTAAGACTTATAATTAATTATTTATTTTAAAAACCATGGATATAATTAATTAATTAACATGACTTAGGTTATATTATTAATATATAATAATACATATTTTAACCTAAGTATTTAACTTATTTAATTAAAAACATGTTATACTTTAATTAAATATTATAACCTATAGTTTAATTAAATTACATGAAATAATTATTAAACTATACAATATACCATATGACTTAGAAATAATCATGAAAAACACTTAGGCTTATATACTTAGCTTATTTAACCAGCTTATTTCTAATTATGGAAACTTTCTATTTTTAGAAACTTAATTAAATAAGGCAGCTAATCTATTTATGGAAACCAGCTATTTTTAGAAACTTATTTATTTTAGGCAGCTAATCTATTTATGGAAACTTATTTAATTAAGGCAGCTAATCTATTTATGGAAACTTTCTATTTTTAGAAACTTATCTATTTTAAGCAGTAAATCTATTTTTGGAAACTTTCTATTTTTGGAAACTTTCTATTTTTGGTAACTTTTTATTTTTGGAAACTTTCTATTTTTGGAAACTTTCTATTTTTGGAAACTTTCTATTTTTGGAAACTTTCTATTTTAGGAAACCTGCTATTTTTGGAAAGTTACTTATTATTACACAGTAAGTATAATAACACTTGAAATACCAGAAATACTTAATCCGATTAAACAGAATATAAGATTTAACACAGTTTAAGGCTTTAGAACAGTAAAACATGGTAAGAACACATAAAATAAGCTAAGACATGACATAAAACCAGCTATGTATTTAGTAAGCAAATACTTATTCATGTACGTATTTACGTAGCACTAGTGATTCGGAAGTAGGATTCTCGCAGTTCGTCTTTCTCGTTCACTGGACATAAGGTACGGATTCCCGTCCTTTCATTATGGACATTCTTTCCTTATTAGGATTCCCCGTATGCAGCCAATTGTTTTCCTGTAGTATAAGTTATGAGTTTGATTGCTTATGTTTAATTAAGATTACCTATAGCCATATACATGCATGACCAGTTTCACCTAGTTATGGAGGTACCATAACCATAACATTAGAGGCACTGATGTTATGACTTCACCACGGCGGAGTGATTGCTCGTGGCGTCCCTTCCGCTCTTGGCCATTTATTTATATTTATCATGTGGGGCGTATGGGTGCATCCTAGTTACATGTTTTTATTCAGGATTACATGGTGAATGTGGTGTGTGCCTTGCATCCTTCACAAGGAGCTGATCCCTCCTACCCAAAAACCAGTATATTAAATTAGAGGCAGCCCCTCTAATTTTCATGATGAGGTCACCCCTCCAATTATTCATGCACGGTGGATTTTCATGACCTATATTGGCTAATGGTAAAATATGACAAACAACTTTTATAAGATAAACATAAGACTTTCAAACTATAAAACCAGTTTTATTAAGACTTAACCAGGTTACTCGGGACTTAGTTTTCTTCCGTTGTTATTATGTTATATGCTTATCCTATTCATGCTTTATTGTACATCCGTGCACTGAGCGTATTTGCTCAGCCGTTTTCCTTTTCTATGTTCCCAAAACGACAGGTACTCAGGGACGCTCGTAGACACTTAGAGTACGTGCATATGGACTGGAAGCTGTCTAGCCTTCTTTACATTATGCATTTCCTTTCTTTTGATACTTATGCTTTGGACATTGTTTAGTCCTTTCCTTTATTATATTATGTTTGTGTGTGATGAGCTTTACTTTTGGACTACCGATGTTTGATTCCGGTATTTTCCTTTTTATGGTCAAGTAATGTTTAGACATTTTACCTTGTATGCTTTGATGACACGCCATAATTACTGTGATATTTCCATTTCCAAAACGGGGTGTTACAATTATGGTATCAGAGACAAGGCTTCGACCTGTAGGCTCTCAAATATGACCTGTGATTAGTGGGTAGTCACTACGGTCTTCCTAGAACTGACAGTTGTTTTCATGCATTTATCATTTTTAAGCATACATATACATGTCATTGTTGCAGGGTTTTTGACTAAGTAATGGTTGGTACAGGACTGGCCCTATTTAGTCGCATGTGTTTTATCTAAACTTTTAGATTTGGGACCGACCCATAGGCGTCCCCTCGCTATGTCATTTGTTTTGGGTGAACTGACCAGAGGCGTTCACTCTCGAGCATACAAAAGTTTTCATCAAACTGCATCATGCATTCATACACAAAATTTTCTTGCATAAAATTTTTCTCGTGAAATTTTAGTATAAATCTTTTTCATATATATATTTATATTTTATGTTTTGATATGTTTAATCATATGTTTTATGTTATACTGTCAGATGGTTCTCACACGCGAACAGGAGCAGCTCAATGCTGCATTTCAGGTTGCCATGCAAGCCTTGCTTCCTCAACTGAGGAATGACATCCGGGCTGAAGTTCAAGCTGCCAACAATCAGCAGCACAATCAGCCACCTCCTCTTCCTCCTCCAGTGACATTAGCAGTATGGCTGGAGAGATTCAACAAGCTCCGCCCTCGAGGTTTTGAGAAAACAGATAGCCCCAGCGATGCTGAAAGCTGGTTGGCTCACATCGAGAAGATTTTCAACGCTATGGGCTGTGACCCCGCATACAAGGCGAGGTTGGCATGCTATCGGTTCAAAGGCGATGTACTCAACTGGTGGTTAGCATTGATGCAATCTGAAGGTGGTGATGAGTGGGTTGCTGGTTTGACTTGGGCTCAGTTCAAGGACAGGGTGATGGAGAAGTTCTTTCCCAAGGCTGAGCAGGACAAGCTCAAGAGAGAGTACCATGGGATCCGACAGAGAGCTGGGGAGAATAGCAACGAGTTTATGCAGCGCTTTCTTCGCTTGGCTGGTTTCCTTGGTGTGGCAGCAGGTACTCCTGAATAGCAGGCACATCACTTCAGATGGTCTCTTCGCACATTGGTCGCAAACAATCTGGTGTGTGCTACGTTCAACACTGTATCACAAGTGGCCGATGCAACACGAAAACTGGAGATGCTGCAGGAGAGGGATGAGTTCGGGGAAGCTGAAAGACCCGACAAGAGGTAAACATTCGTATTCAAGCGATGACAAATCCGTATACTTTCCATATGTCAATTATTCATCTCTTTAACTGTATCTTCCAGGCAGAAAACTGGGGACCGGTCTCAGCCGGCTACTCAGCAGCAGCCTCATCAGCCCAAGGGAAACGGTCAGACTAACGACCGTTCTGCTACGGATAGGCGTGGCGGTAATGACAATTACCGTAACAACGCCGGGCACTCCAACAATAGCAGGTCCTAATACTTACGAAATTCCTTATGTTTTATGTTATAACTCATATTCTGACACTTTATCAAACTTCTACCAGGAACCACGGAAACGGTAGGGACCAGAACCAAAGAGGTTCGCAGCCTAGCCGTCCAGCTATCACTGGTATTCCATCTTACGATTATCCGCTTCGACCTTTGTACCCAACTATCATGTCTTATGTAAAATGTTTTTATCAGGTCCTCAGCCAGCCAGAGCACATGCTGGAGGATACACTCATCCTCTTTGCTCTACTTGCCACCGTAGGCACCCAGGACCATATCGCCGTAATACTGATGTGTGCTTCAAGTGTGGTCTTCCTGGCCATATTATGAAGGATTGCCGTAAGGGAGAGATGGAGGGTACATCGGGACATGCTGATACCAAGCCGCCTCCTACTGTCGGGCGTGTCTACACGACATCTCGAGACCAGGCCAACAAGTCTACAGGTACCATCACTGGAATCTTGTATATGTATGGTCGCGCTGCATGTGTTCTTTTCGATACGGGTGCTACTCACTCGGTTATTTCTACTGCTTATGCTAAGAACATTAGGATGCCTCCCTTTCCACTAGAAAATAGGCTTACTATTTCCACGCCTTTGAGGGACTCTGTATTAATCACCCATGTATACAAGAGTCTTCCCCTAGAATTTGACGATAAGGTTCGACCTGTCGACGCACTTCCGCTGGACATGAATGACTTCGACATGATTTTGGGCAGGGATTGGCTGTCCAAGTATCATGCTACCATAGACTGCCATTCATATCGAGTTATCTTCGGTGATGTCAATGCACCAGAGTACATTCATAATAGGTTCATACCCGGACGGTCTGTACAAGTCATATCCACCCTGCAAGCGCGTGCACTACTGTCACATGGCTGCGAGGGTTATCTAGCTACGGTCCACGACATGGATGTTGAATCTCCATCGATTCAGGATCAACCAATAGTGTCGGAATTCCAAGACGTGTTTCTAGCAGAACTTCTGGGCATACCACCTGCACGAGAAGTGGAATTCAGTATCGAGCTGATTCCAGGAGCTGAACCAATCTGCAAGGCTCCTTATCGCATGGCTCCCATAGAGCTGAAGGAGCTGAAGGATCAACTGCAAGAACTTCTTGAGCGAGGTTTCATTCGACCGAGCGCATCTCCATGGGGCGCACTGGTTTCGTTTGTTAAGAAGAAGGACGGCAGTATGCGTCTTTGCATAGACTATCGCGAGCTCAACAAGATTACCATTCGGAATAGGTATCCACTGCCACGCATTGACGATCTGTTTGACCAGCTCCAAGGGGCCAAACACTTCTCCAAGATTGATCTTAGGTCAGGCTATCATCAGCTACCGGTCAAGGAGCAGGATATCGCTAAGACTGCCTTTCATACTCGTTATGGCCACTACGAGTTTGTAGTTATGCCATTTGGCCTAACAAATGCTCCAGCAGTGTTCATGGATCTGATGAACAGAATCTTCCATGAATTTCTGGAAAAATTCGTCATTGTTTTCATCGATGACATCCTGATTTTCTCAAAGTCCAAGGAGGAACACGAAGACCATTTTCGTACAGTACTACAGATTCTTCGCCAGAAGCAGTTGTATGCTAAATTCTCCAAATGTGAGTTCTGGTTAGACAAGGTGGCATTCTTAGGTCACATTGTATCAGCAGAAGGAATCACTATGGATCCAGCGAAGGTTGAGGCCATTACTAAGTGGCCAAGGCCGACATCAGCGACGAAAGTCCGCAGTTTCTTAGGCTTAGCTGGCTATTACCGTAGGTTCGTGGAGAACTTTTCCCGCCTAGCACTACCATTGACCAAACTGATGCGGAAAGGGGAGAAATTCGTCTGGACTGAAGATCGAGAGAAGAGCTTTGAAGACCTGAAGCAGAAGCTAGTATCTGTACCTATTCTTACTTTACCATCTGGTACAGGTGGATTTCAAATCTACAGCGATGCATCGGGGAAGGGACTTGGCTGTGTTCTCATGCAACATGGGAAAGTGATCGCGTACGCTTCACGACAGCTTAAGCCTTATGAAGAAAATTACCCCACGCACGATCTGGAACTTGCTGCAGTCGTGTTTGCATTGAAGATATGGAGACACTACTTATATGGAGAATCATGTGATATTTTCACGGACCACAAGAGCTTGAAGTATATCTTCACTCAGCGTGAATTGAACATGAGGCAGAGGAGATGGTTAGAGTTGTTGAAGGATTATGACATTAATCTACAGTATCATCCCGGAAAGGCAAATGTAGTAGCAGATGCTCTTAGCAGGAAGTCCGGAATGATCAACGGCATTAAAATCGAAGAGGAAATCATCAGAGACTTGGAGCGACTAGACATCGAGATCATGGTACGTGGACAGCACGGTTACTGGGCTAATCTTAGAGTAGAACCTGAGTTACTATCGAAGATCAAGGAAGCTCAGAAGGATGACGAAGAAATCTGGGCGATAGTACAGAATTTGGAGAAGCAGAAAGAATTCAGAGTAGATGCAGATGGTATCGTATGGCAGGGCACTAGACTTTGTGTTCCTGATGACCAAGAACTCCGGGAAGCTTTGTTAGCTGAAGCTCATAGCTCCCCATTTTCGATACATCCTGGTTCGACTAAGATGTACCATGACATCAAGCAGTACTTTTGGTGGAGTGGTATGAAACAGGATGTGGCCACTTACGTCTCCAAATGTCTTACCTGCCAGCAGGTTAAGATCGAGCATCAGCGATCTTGCGGTCTCCTTCAACCGTTAGATATTCCAGAGTGGAAGTGGGACAAAATCACCATGGATTTTGTTACCCGTCTTCCGCCTACCAAAAGGAAGCACGATGCAATTTGGGTTATCGTTGATCGACTTACCAAATGAGCTCATTTCATACCGATCCGCAAGGAAGATCCGGTAAGTAAACTCGCGGATACGTACAGACGAGAGATCATGAGACTCCACGGTGCACCATCCAGCATCGTCTCAGACAGAGATCCTCGATTCACTTCGCGCTTTTGGAAAAGTCTGCAGAAAGCTTGGGGTACACAACTCAAGCTTAGCACGGCTTTTCATCCTCAAACGGACGGACAGTCGGAGCGAACCATTCAGACATTGGAAGATATGTTGAGGTCATGTGCGTTGGAATGGACGGGTGATTGGGACGAATACATCTGTTTGGTGGAGTTTGCATACAACAATAGCTGGCACGCAAGCATCAAATGTGCTCCATTTGAGATGTTGTATGGCAGAAAGTGTCGCGCCCCAATCTGCTGGGATCAGGTTGGCGAGCGAACACTCGAAGGACCGGAAATCATAGAGATGACAAATGAGAAGATCGCAGTAGCTAAGCAGAAGATTCAGGAGGCACGGTCACGTCAGAAGAGTTACGCCGATAAGCATCGTAGGGATATACACTTTAACGTAGGAGATCACGTCTTCCTTAAGGTTTCGCCGGCACGTGGTGTTAGACGCTTCGGGATTAAAGGGAAGCTCAGTCCTCGTTTCATCGGACCGTTTGATATCATTGAACGAGTCGGTGAAGTATCTTACTGATTTGCGTTACCTCCGCAGCTTTCGCATGTGCACAATGTGTTTCATGTGTCCTTACTCAGAGGGTACCAGTATCATCCCCTTCACATGGTTCAGTATCCACTGGAACAGATACGTGAAGATCTTACTTTTATAGAAGAACCCGAACGAGTTCTTGACAAACAAGAACGAGTCATGAGAAAGAAGACGATTCCATTCGTCAAAATTCTATGGAGGAATCATACCGAGCGGGAAGCCACTTGGGAAACGGAGGAGTCTATCCGGGCTTCTTACCCTCATTTCATATTTTGAATTCGGGTATGTTCTTCTTTTCCAGTTTACTTTATCTATAATTCGGGGACGAATTATTCTTTTTAGGGGGGAAGAGTTGTAAAACCCGCATGCTTTTACCATGCATAGTACCCTTAGGATCGTACGTACTAGTTAAAACTTTCCTAATATAGCATGATTACGATTACGTGTTAGGAGTTTACGTATTACGTACGTGTTAGAACACGATAAGTATTTAATATGCACGATCATGTAATAATTATTTAACAATAATTAATCACGAACATGCGATCATGAAATCATGAACGTAATTAAAACACGAACTATTATTAATTACGTATATATATTTATTACGAGCGTAATTAAATATATTAGATCACGGTATTTACGTAACGAGAACATTTAAAACACGAGCATAAATAATCACAAACGAGTAACTAAATAACGAGACACGGAAAAAGGTACGGGTACCCCAAGTGGGGTCCCTACCCGCGGCCAACAAGGACAAATGGGCCAAGCCCATTTGTCAATTTTACTAAAGGGGGTTATTTACTTTTTACACTACACAAAATAAACTTACAGAAGATTTTTAAGAAAACCTAAAAACCCTCCTTCCTCCTTCTCCTTTGTGCCGCCACCCTACAACCACCATACAAGGTGGTTTTGATCTTGGATCTCAGAATTCTAGTGATTTATCGTGTTGGTTCTTCGTTCTCTTGATCCACGAATTCGGTAAAACCTTTTTAAACCTTTTCTTTTGATTTAATCTTGTTATTAATTATGAACATGTGATGTATTTATAAAAACATAATAATTAATCATAGATCTAACATGTTTTGGTGTTAAATTAAATCAAAGGGTTGTTTTAAGGGGGTGTTTGTTTTGGCCGCAGGCTGCAACCGAACCCGAAGGGGTTTCGGTTTGCCAAGCCGACCACCACCAAGACCATATGGTCTTGGTTGGTGCGTGTGGGTCCCACGACAGTAAGGGAAACACGGGGTACCCCGAGTTGGCTCGGGGTACTGTGTCGATTTCATGTCCGGTTCATGTTTTTAGCCTAGATCCGGTTCATGGTGTATGTTAGTTTTTTTTATGTTTATGAACTTATGTTAAAAATTAAATTAATAAAATGATGTGATTAATTTAATAACATGACTTAGGTTATCTAATTATTAATGATCATGAAATTATTTTAACCTAAGTAATTATATTTTTAAGACTTATAATTAATTATTTATTTTAAAAACCATGGATATAATTAATTAATTAACATGACTTAGGTTATATTATTAATATATAATAATACATATTTTAACCTAAGTATTTAACTTATTTAATTAAAAACATGTTATACTTTAATTAAATATTATAACCTATAGTTTAATTAAATTACATGAAATAATTATTAAACTATACAATATACCATATGACTTAGAAATAATCATGAAAAACACTTAGGCTTATATACTTAGCTTATTTAACCAGCTTATTTCTAATTATGGAAACTTTCTATTTTTAGAAACTTAATTAAATAAGGCAGCTAATCTATTTATGGAAACCAGCTATTTTTAGAAACTAATTTATTTCAGGCAGCTAATCTATTTATGGAAACTTATTTAATTAAGGCAGCTAATCTATTTATGGAAACTTTCTATTTTTAGAAACTTATCTATTTTAAGCAGTAAATCTATTTTTGGAAACTTTCTATTTTTAGAAACTTTCTATTTTTTGAAACTTTCTATTTTTGGTAACTTTCTATTTTTGGAAACTTTCTATTTTTGGAAACTTTCTATTTTTGGAAACTTTCTAATTTTGGAAACTTTCTATTTTAGGAAACCTGCTATGTTTGGAAAGTTACTTATTATTACACAGTAAGTATAATAACACATGAAATACCAGAAATACTTAATCAGATTAAACAGAATATAAGATTTAACACAGTTTAAGGCTTTAGAACAGTAAAACATGGTAAGAACACATAAAATAAGCTAAGACATGACATAAAACCAGCTATGTATTTAGTAAGCAAATACTTATTCATGTACGTATTTATGTAGCACTAGTGATTCGGAAGTAGGATTCTCGTAGTTCGTCTTTCTCGTTCACTGGACATAAGGTACGGATTCCCGTCCTTTCATTATGGACATTCTTTCCTTATTAGGATTCCCCGTATGCAGCCAACTGTTTTCCCGTAGTATAAGTTATGAGTTTGATTGCTTATGTTTAATTAAGATTACCTATAGCCATATACATGCATGACCAGTTTCACCTAGTTATGGAGGTACCATAACCATAACATTAGAGGCACTGATGTTATGACTTCACCACGGCGGAGTGATTGCTCGTGGCGTCCCTTCAGCTTTTGGCCATTTATTTATATTTATCATGTGGGGCGTATGGGTGCATCCTAGTTACATGTTTTTATTCAGGATTACATGGCGAATGTGGTGTGTGCCTTGCATCCTTCACAAGGAGCGGATCCCTCCTACCCAAAAACCAGTATATTAAATTAGAGGCAGCCCCTCTAATTTGCATGATGAGGTCACCCCTCCAATTATTCATGCACGGTGGATTTTCATGACCTATATTGGCTAATGGTAAAATATGACAAACAACTTTTATAAGATAAACATAAGACTTTCAAACTATAAAACCAGTTTTATTAAGACTTAACCAGGTTACTCGGGACTTAGTTTTCTTCCGTTGTTATTATGTTATATGCTTATCCTATTCATGCTTTATTGTACATCCGTGCACTGAGCGTATTTGCTCAGCCGTTTTCCTTTTCTATGTTCCCAAAACGGCAGGTACTCAGGGACGCCCGTAGACACTAAGAGTACGTGCATATGGACTGGAAGCTGTCTAGCCTTCTTTACATTATGCATTTCCTTTCTTTTGATACTTATGCTTTGGACATTGTTTAGTCCTTTCCTTTATTATATTATGTTTGTGTGTGATGAGCTTTGCTTTTGGACTACCGATGTTTGATTCCGGTATTTTCCTTTTTATGGTCAAGTAATGTTTAGACATTTTACCTTGTATGCTTTGATGACACGCCATAATTACTGTGATATTTCCATTTCCAAAATGGGGTGTTACAAAAATGGACGGAGTAAAATGTGTGGGTTACTGTTACCTCACATTAATTGTTTATTCATGTATTTTTCATTCTCTTTAATGTATAAAACGGATAATATAATATTTTTCATGTTTGTCTTTTTTCTTTGTGTTATAAATATTAATTTATTTATTTTTCAAAAACTGAAAACTCATATTGATTTGAGATCATTTAAATAGTAATATTGATTAATACATCATAACATTTGTTTGAAGTATTATAATTTTTGTTATTTTTTTTTGAACAGGTAATTTTGTTATTCACATGATCTTGTATTTTGTATCCATGTAGTTTAGTTATCGAACTTCGGAGCCTAGAATTAGTTAGTATATAAATTTGAAGTAATATTCTATAATTCAATATAATTTTCAAACACAATCACACGTACTGACGTACATATCTCAATTGAAATGAGTAGACTTCTATAGAACTCGCTAATTGCATGTAACGGACGAATGCACTAAATCCTTGAACTATAATGGTTTGTTTCTGGACCCTTAACGACTTTTTCAGCACTCAAACTTTGGCTGTATCTATAATATATCTAACTCCCTTATAAAATATTTTGATAAGTTATTAATAGAATACCTGAATTTTCAACATATAATATTAATAACACATGACACAAACAAAATAAGTTTATCTAACCAAAATAAACACTTGAAACATAAAATCGTAACAGAGGGAATTAAATAATATATTTAAAATACTCCCCCCTTTTTACAATAAATATAACATATAATACATGCAAAAGAAGTTTACATAATTAAATTAACAATTTCAAACATTTAATTATAACATATTTATATTAAATTTTATACTTAAATTACCCCATCACCTCATTTTACAATTAAAATAACACATGGTACAAGTAATTTATAGTCATATTAATACTAATTAATACATAATAATTAATACACACTTAAAAGTAGATATAATTAATACAACTTAATATATAATTAAAACAACAATTACTTTAAAATACAAGTATATATTTAAGTTGTACAACAATTAAAAGCATATTTTTACTAAAAAAACGTGCATATTATTTCTACTTAAAATGACAGTATATATAGTTATGAAAATCGAACCGGGCAAACGGGTTCAACCGGCGTAGTCGCCACCAATTCAGCTAGACAGTTACATAAAGATACCCAAAAATCAAATTATCGTTTCTCGTAATGTCATTGTAAGGAAATAATAAAATTTATCAAAAACTATGTCACAGGGTACCCGCCGTCGCAACGCGTGGGTTCCCTGCTAGTAATTTATAATGTATAAATACATTATAAGATATTTGAGACCTTTTAATAATAATAAAATTGAATTTTCAGCTAACTTTACTTATTAAATATAACAAGTTGTTGGTGTATTTGTAAAACCCGCATGCTTTTACCATGAATATTACCCTTTAGATCGTACGTACAAGATTAAAACTTTCCTTTAATAGCATGTTTTCGTTCACGTATAAGAATTTTAAGTATTACGTACGTGTTAGAACACGATAAGTATTTATTACGTATGAACACACGATAATTATTCAAATGATAATTATAATCACGAACATGCGATCATGAAATCATGAACGTAAATTAATCACGAGAGAATATTATTTACGTATATATATTTATTACGAACACGAATAATATATTAGGTCACGATCAATAATTAATTAGAACACATAAAACACGAACACGATAAAACACGAACACACTATAATATTTAGACTCGGAAAAAGGTACGGGTTACCCCAAGTGGGGCCCCCTACCCGCGTCTACACCAAGAAAATGGGCCAAGCCCATTTTAATTTTACTAAAACAAGGGAATTAGGAAAATCTTGTGTCATTATTCACAAATTCAAGAAATAACAAAAACCCTAATTCTTTTCTTGCTCCTCTTTTGGCCGCCGGGTTTGATCACCAAAAAGGGGTGTTCGGTTGATTTTTGATCTTGGAAATTGTGCAAGCATTCGTGTGTGTTCATCTTTAATTGATCCACGTATTCGGTATAACCTTTTTAACCTTTTTCTTTTATGTTTTGATTTGTTGAATCACATAAAGTCATGATGTTTTTAAAAACTAATTAAAAACAATTATTAAAACATGTTAATGATCATGGGTAAATCAAACAAGGGTTTTTAGGGGTGTTTTGTGTTGGCCGACGCCTAACCGAGCCCAAGGGGGGTCTCGGGTTGGCTTATGTTACACCACCGAGACCATATGGTCTCGTTATGGTGATGGTGGTCCCACGGCAGCAGCCAAAACAAGGGAACCCCGACCTTGGTTCGGGGTATGATGTTGATTACGGGTCCGGTTCTAGTCACGGGTTCATAGATTATTTTAAAGTTTATGATTTTAATAGTTACGTGTTAAAAATTAAATTAATAAAACATGACATGATTAATTTAATTAACATGACTTAGGTTATAAATTTAATTATTAGATCATGAATTTTAACCTAAGTATTTATATTTAACTAGACTTTATAATTAACTAATTATTAAAAACCATGACTATAATTAACTAAATAACACGACTTAGGTTATATTATTAATAATTAATAATACATGTTTTAACCTAAGTATTTTAACTTTATTTAATTAAAAACATGATATATTTAATTAAATACTTTTAATCTATAGTTTATTTAATTTACATGTAATAATTAATAAACTATACTTTATAACTACATGACTTAGAATAATAATCAAAAAACACTTAAGCTTATATAATTAGCTTATTTAACCAGCTTATATCTATTTATGGAAACTTTCTATTTTTAGAAACTTATTTAATTAAGGCAGCTAATCTAATTATGGAAACTTTCTATTTTTAGAAACTTATCTTTTTTAAGCAGTAATTCTATTTTTAGAAAATTTCTATTTTTGAAAACTTTCTATTTTTGGAAACTTTCTATTTTTAGAAACTTTCTATTTTTGGAAACTTTCTATTTTTGGAAACTTGCTATTTTTGGTAACTTTCTATTTTTGGAAACTTTCTATTTTAGGAAACCTGCTATTTTTAGAAAGTTACTTATTATTACACCACAAGTATAATAATGCATGAAATACAAGTAATACTTAATTAGAATAGACAGAATATAAGATAAACACAATATAAAGCTTAAAATAGTAAAACATGACATGAACGTATAAAATAAGCTAAGACATGACATAAAACAAGTTACGTATTCAGTAATCAGATACTTATACACGTATGTATTTATATAGCATTAGTGATACCGAAGTAGGACTCTCTTCCGTTCGTCTTCTTCGTTCACTAGACATAAGGTACGGATTTCCCGTCCTTTCAGTATGGACATTCTTTCCTTATTAGGATTCCCCGTATGCAGCCAACTGTATTCCCATAGTATATGTTTATATGTTTGATTGCTTATGTTTAATTAGAATACCTAAAGCCATATACATGCATGACCAGTTTCACCTAGTTATGGAGGTACCATAACCATAACATTAGAGGCACTGGTGTTATGACTTCCCCACGGCGGTGTAATTGCTCGTGGCGTCCCTTCAGCTGTTGGCCATATTATTATATTTATCATGTGGGGCGTATGGGTGCATCCTAGTTACATGTTTTTCAGCAGATTACTCAGTGTGAATGTGGTGTGTGCCTTGCATCCTTCACAATGAGCTAATCCCTCCTACCCAAAACAAGTATATTAAATTAGAGGCAGCCCCTCTAATTTGCATGATGAGGTCACCCCTCCAAGTATTCATGCACGGTGGATTTTCATGACCTATATTGGCTAATGGTAAAATATGTTAAACAGTTTTTACAAGATAAACATAAGGTTTTTCAAACTATAAAACCAGCTTTACTAAGACGTAACCGGGTTATTCGGGACTTAGTTTCGTCCGCTGTTATATGCTTTTATGCTTATATTATTCATGATTTATTGTACATCCGTGCACTGAGCGTATTGCTCAGCCGTTTTCCTTTTCATGTTCCCAAAACGGCAGGTACTCAGGGACGCTCGTAGACTTTAAGCGTACGTACATATGGACTGGAAGCTTTCTAGCCTTTCTTTACTTTATGCATTATCTATACTTTGATACTCATTCCATGGACATTGTTTAGTCCTTTCATTTACAGTACTTATGTTTGTGTGTGATGAGCTTTACTTTTGGACTACCGATGTTTGATTCCGGTATTTCTTTTTTGTGGTCATGTAATGTTTTAGACATTTATCCTTGTATGTTTTGATGACACGCCATAATTACGCGTGACATTCCATTATCAAAATGGGATGTTACAATTATGGTATTAGAGCCAAGGCTTCGACCTGTAGGCTCTCAAAACATGACCTGTGATTAGTGGGTAGTCACTATGGTCTTCCTAGAACTGACAGTCGTTTTTCATGCATTCATCATTTTTATGCATACATATATATGTCATTGTCGCAGGTTTATGACTAAGTAATGGTTGGTACAGGACTGGCCCTATTTAGTCGCATGTGTTTTATCAAAACTTTTAAATTTGGGATCGACCCATAGGTGTCCCCTCGTCATGTCTTTTATTTTAGGTGAACTAACCATAGGCGTTCACTCTCGAGCATACAAAAGTTTTCATAAAACTGCATCATGCATTTATATACAAATTTTCTTGCATAAAATTTTTCTCTTGATTTATTGGTATATTTTTTTTTTTCATGTATGTATATTTTATGTTTTGATCTGTTTAATCATATGTTTTATGTTATACTGTCATATGGTTCTCACACGCGAGCAGGAACAACTCAATGCAGCAATCCAAGCTGCAATGCAAGCTTTGCTTCCTCAACTGAGGAATGACATCAGGGCAGAGGTTCAGGCTGCCAACAATCAGCAGCAAAACCAAGCACCTCATCCTCCTCCTCCTCCAGTGACATTGGCAATATGGCTGGAGAGATTCAACAAACTCCGTCCTCGAGCTTTCAAGAGAACAGATAGCCCCAGTGAAGCTGAAAGCTGGTTGGATCACATCGAGAAGATCTTAGATGCTATGGGTTGTGACCGCGTGTTCAAGGCGAGGTTGGCATGTTACTGGTTCGAAGGCGATGTGTTAAATTGGTGGTTAGCATTGAAGCAGTCTGAGGGAGGTGATAATTGGGTGGCTGGTTTGACATGGGCTCAGTTCAGAGATAGGGTGATGGAGCAGTTCTTTCCCAAGGCTGAGCAAGACAAGCTTAAGAGGGAGTACCATGGGATCCGACAAAGAGCTGGGGAGAATAGCAATGAGTTTATGCAGCGCTTTCTTCGCTTAGCTGGTGTTAGGACCATTGGAATAGTTATTTGTAATAGGTAGACTAGGAGGTATGTAGTTCCTCCTGGTCATAGTAGTAGTAGGAGCAAGTCGTGCTCCTGGCCTTATAGAAAGTCAAACTTTATTATTTAGATATTATTCCGTTAGGATATGCATGAGATATGTTAGGAAAGGATATGCATATTGGCTTTACACGTTTTGGTTAATGATGTATTAGGGTTTCCTTGTAGTATAAAAGGAACCTTGGGCAGAAGGGTTTTACACACCTTCATCAAATATAATTCTAGTTCATATTAATATTAGAAATCCTTAGTAAAGGATCAAGTCGTTATAGTTATTCTGTTCTTCTTGTTCATAGTATTTGTATTCCGCACTTATACTGTGTGATTTATATAGAGTCTCTCTGTGAATAGACTTGTGATTACAGAAGTCGTTCACCGTTCATAACAGGCTACAAGATCCACATCGAGTGGACCCAACAAGTGGTATCAGAGCCTGGGAGAGTCTCTGTACAAGAAGAATCAATTTTTCTCATTACTAACATTTTTGTTTAATTATGTCTGCCTCAAGTTCTACTCAAACAGGAGAAGATAGTACCCCTAAAACTCAGCAACCTCAGCAGATCATCGCTATGGTTTCCAACACAAATGGTAAGTTTCTTCTTCTGAAAAAGGACGAGTATGATAGCTGGGCGATGAAGATGGAATGCTGGATCACCAACACTGATCAAGACCTTTGGAAGATTATTCTGAATGGAAATAGCAGGAAGTTGACTGGAAGAGACAAGAATGGAAGTATTGTTCTTCTTGACCCTAAAACTCATGAAGAAATCACAACTGTTCAGAAGGAGATCAAAGCAAAAACTATTTTGCTTCAGTCTCTTCCTGATGATCACATGGGTGACTTTTATCATCTGGACGATGCTAGAGAAATATGGAATGGTATAAAAGCAAGGTTTGGTGGGAATGAGGAGTCAAAGAAAATGAGAAGATCCATGCTGAGAGATGAATTCACAGACTTCAAGATCTCAGAAACTGAAGGTATCCATCAAGGGTATGACAGGTTCCAAAAGATACTGAGCTAGTTGAATCAACTTCGGTCGAAACCTGACAATGGTGATATCAATGCAAGGTTTCTTAGAGCCTTACCCTACTCATGGAATCATGTGGTAATCTCTCTCAAAGCAAAAGGTGGGCTTGACTATCTTAATTTTGATGATTTATTTCATAAGCTCAAAACTTTTGAACCTCATGTGGGGGGATACTCAAGTGATTCTTTTCCTACTCCTGCTAACTCTGCCTTTGTGAGTTCTATGGGATCTAGTCCCATGTCTTATGCTAGTAGCCCAAGCAATATTGTGTCCTCTCAGCATACTTTTCAGCATACTTCTACTCCTGAACCAAAAGCCAAGTCTGGTAGCATGGTAGAAGTTGTTCTTCACTCTTTTGTTGTTGACGTTGATGCTCAACAGCAACTTGCTTTTGATGACTTCAAACAGGTTGATAAACTTGACCTGGATGAAATGGATCTCAAATGGCAGATGGCCATGCTTACTCTTAGGGTTCACAAGTTTGAGAAGAAAGCCGGTCGAAAATTTAACTATAACCCAAGAGAGCCAACAAGGTTTGACAGAAGCAAGGTTAGATGCTATAACTGCCAACAGCAAGGTCACTTTGCAAGGGAATGCTCTAACAAGCATGACCAGGAGAAGAGCAGATACTCAGCTTTCAAGATTCAGGAGGTGAAGGATGACAAGAAGGCATTGGTGTCTGTTGACTCTATGGTCAACTGGAATGATCATCAGAATGCTGCCCTGGAAACAGCTGAACCCTCTACTGACGTGTTTGCAATGATTGTTGGGAATCTGTCTGATGCCGAGGAAGCAGAAGAGTTTGCTCTTATGGGCATCTCACCTCAGGTATAACATTGTCCTCTTGGCTGTCATGATAAATATTCAGAATTGTTGTCTCAATATAATGACTTAAATGATCAGAATGATAAGTATTTTTTAGAGGTTCAAGCATATAAGGTTTCTTTAAAAACATTGGAACAACAAAAGAGGTGGCTTCAAGATACTCAACGAGAGTATGAGGATAAAATTAAAATTCTGAACATTGATTTAGAAAACACAACAAATATGCTTAAATACACTGAAAAGGTAAAAGATGACAGTATCAAAGATAAACAAGACATGTAGGAAAAATTAGATGCTACACTTTTAAGATTTGGAAAATGGCAAAAGGCACCTAAGAATCTTTCAAAATTGATAGATAGTAGTATGTTTGGTAGGACTAAAAGAGGGTTAGGATTTGATAAATATATTGATTCAGAAGATGTGTTTGATTTATCTTTTTCAAGTGTCTTTGATCCTGACAAGGAGGAAGAGGGAACACCTAGCTACAATAGGTTTAAACCAGCAGCAGCAATGCATGTTGTCCCTCCACCTCTTACAGGAACTTTCATGCCCATTACGAGGCACGATGACTTGGATGGATCACAGATGCATGAGTCCCCAAAAATTTCTACTAATACTAATGACTTTGTCTCATGTACTTTCAGTGACAAAGCCAGTGACTCTGCATCATGTGGTTCAAGTGAAGAGTCGAGACCTGCGAGCTCCAAGTCAAATGACCATGCTGCTACTAGTGCTAGGAAGAGTGAAGAGAGAGTTGCTTTTACTTCAATTGTGTCTAGTTCTGGTTTATTGAGTCCTAGGAATAATGTTTCTCCTAGAATTGTGTGTAATAAAGTTAGCAGTATGAAACAATGTCATTCTAATAAAAGGTCGTTTAAAACATGTTTGTTTGTGGGAGTGAATTTTATTTGATTAAAGATTGTGATTTTTATGACAAACATTCTTCTGTTTATCAAGCATTTCCTGCTCCTGGTTCACCAGGAGTTGTTCCATATTCTTCTAGAAGACTAAACCCATGTGCCCAATCTTTTTCTTCTTCTAGAAGGACCTCTCCATTAGCTTCTGATCATTGGAGAAACACTGGATTACTACCAAATAGACCAACCAGCAACTATTTTTAGACTTTTAATCCAAATTATGCATTTAATTTAGACCACATGTATTTTCGGTTGGGAAATCTGGGAACTGCTGTTAAGCCCTCAGCAGGTTGTTCTTGGTCAAACAATAACACCCGTATGATGAATAGGCAACCTAAGAACAACGGTGGATCTCATCAATCTTCTTGGCTATCTACTAAAGATCCACAAGGCAGGCTTAAACCTGAAAAGGTTTGGGTCCCCTTAAGACACTAACTTTTGCATATATCTTTTCTTGTGGTTGTAGGTTACTCCATACCAAGATCCTACTCTAGGAATTGTTGATAGTGGATGCTCTAGGAGCATGACAGGAAATAAAAGTCTTCTATCTAACTTTGTACCATTTCAAGGCGGAAAGGTCTATTTTGGTGAAGGTGAAGGAAGGATCACTGGCAAAGGAACGATTCAGACGCCTAATCTTAAATTTGAGCAGGTCTACTATGTGGAAGCACTTCAACATTTCAACTTGATATATGTTTCTCAGATTTGTGACAAGAAGCAGTTTGTCCTCTTTACGGATACTGATGCACTAATGTTTTCCATAGAATTTAAACTCCTGGATGACTCACAGGTTCTGCTCAGAATCCCTAGAAGACACAACCTCTATAGTATCAAGCTGAATGAAGTCAATCCTACTGGTCAACTAGCATGTTTGGTTGCTAAAGCCTCAGAAGCTGAAGCCACTAAATGGCACAGAAGGATGGGACATGTGAACTTCAAGACCATTCACAAATTAGCAAATCTGAACTTGGTCTCTGGTTTACCTCCCAAAACTTTCAGAAATGATATCAATTGCCTTACGACAGAAAAGGCAAACAACATAAAGCATCCTTCAAGACCATTACTGCTCTCAGCCTTATAACTGAACCATTGCAGCTACTATAGATGGATTTATTTGGTCCTACCTCTATTAGGAGCATTGACCACAAACAATTCTGCCTTGTGGTAACTGATGGGTATAGCAGGTTCACGTGGGTTTTCTTCATGGTTGCCAAGAGTGAGACCTACTCCATTCTGAAGGACTTTATTACACTTATTGAGAATCAGTTGTCCAAGAAGATTAAAGGGTTTTCTTCATAGCACTTTGTAATTCTAAGGGTATCAAAGAGATTATAGTGCAGCTAGAATTCCTCAACAGAATGGCGTGGCAGAAAGAAAGAACATGACTCTAATAGAAGCTGCGAGAACAATGCTTGCCGATTCCAAGCTTCCGACCATGTTCTGGACAGAAGCTGTCAATACTTCAAGTTGTGTTTTGAATAGAGTTTCTATTACTAATCCTCACAAGAAGCCTCCCGATGAGCTACTCACAGCTAAAGTACCAAACATTGCTCATTTGAAGCCATTTGGGTGTCCGGTCACCATTCTGAATACTAGTGACTATTTGGGGAAATTTGATGGCAAGGCAGATGAAGGATACATAGTGGGCTATTCAGCTCACTCTCGGGCTTATCGTGTCTGCAATCTCCAAGACAAGCGGGTAATTGAAACTATAAATCTCAGGTATTTTGAGGAGAAGTCAAACATACAAGGCAAGGGTCCTGAATGGTATTTTGATCTTGATTATCTTAGTGATTCATTGGGATATTTTCGTTTCAAAACTAACCATGATGTAGGTCCACAAGTGTTTGCAACTTCTAGTGCAGGTGTTCATTCTAGTCTTTCAGACTCAGATGAAGAGGATGATATTTTTGTTGTTCCATCCTATTCCACCACAGTCTCTCCTACTACTCCTAGTGATGCTACTCCATCAGACATTTTGGACTCACAAGGAGCTCTTGACACATTGCTCAAGCAACAACTTGATGCTACTACAACAGCTGCTTAAGGTGGCTTTGAGTTTCCTTTGAAAACTTCTGCTGACAAAGCTACTCCTAGTACTCCAACTGTTACTCTTAGTGCTAGTTTAACACCTATTGGTAGTCTGGCTAGTGATTCCACTTCCTCTACTAGATTCTCTAGTCCTTCTGACCTGGGAAACTATCAAAATAAGTCTTCTAACAAGCTGGATGATATTCATAAACAACAAATAGATGGCATTTTCGACTTTGCTTCATATGATGATGACTTTGTTGGGGATCTTAATAACTTGGCACCAGAAGTGGAAGTAGCTTCCAATCCAGTTTTGCAGTCACACAAAGACCATCCTACTACTCAAATTATTGGAGATCCTGGTTCTACTGTCAAGACTCGCAGAATGCACAAGAAAGCAACGGCTGATCATCATGCTCTTGTGAGCTATATTGAGGACCAAAAGCGTAATAATCATATAGACTTTCAACATTGTTTGTTTGCTTGTTTTGTTTCACAGGTGGAACCTAGATCAGTCTCTCATGCTCTTGAGGATCAAAGTTGGGTGGAGGCTATGCAGGAGGAGATGCAGCAGTTCTTGTTTCAGAATGTTTGGATCCTCGTTGACTTTCCAGATGGAAAGACAACAGTTCGTACCAAATGGATTCTCAAAAACAAGAAAGATTCAAGAGGTATTGTGGTGAGAAATAAGGCAAGGTTGGTTGCACAAGGTCATACACAACTTGAAGGCATTGACTACACTAAAGTTTTTGCTCATGTTTCTAGGATTGAGGCCATTCGTCTGTTTTTGGCCTTTGCTTCTTATGTGGGCTTTACGGTTTTTCAGATGGATGTCAAGAGTGAATTTCTCTATGGAAAGATTGATGAGGAAGTTTATGTCACTCAACCTAAGGGCTTTGTAGATCCACTTCATCCTAAGAAAGTTTACAAGGTGGTCAAAGCTCTTTATGGACTTCATCAGGCTCCTAGAGCTTGGTATGAGCGTCTTTCCACTTTCTTGTTGAAACATGGCTATAGAAGAGGCACAATTGACAAAACACTATTTCTTAAGAGGAATACCAAGGACATTATCCTTGTTCAAGTTTATGTGGACGATATTATCTTTGGTTCTACTAAAAAGGAATGGTGTGATGAATTTGAACAACTGATGAAGGGCGAATTTCAGATGAGTGCTATGGGAGAGCTTACATTCTTTCTTGGTCTTCAAGTCAAGCAACAGGAGGATGGAATCTTCATAAGTCAAGATAAATATGTTCATGAGATCCTCCAGAAGTTTGATATGGATCCTCTTAGACCAGCAGCAACACCTTATGAAGTAGCTAAAGTCAAACTCAAGAATGAGCCAGATCCTCCGGTAAATGTTCACATGTACAGGTCAATGATTGGCTCACTCATGTATTTGACTGCATCGCGTCCGGATATTATGTTTATGGTAAGTGCTTGTTTTAGACATCAGGTGGCTCCAACGGTTTCTAACTTGAATGCAGTCAAGAAGATTTTCAAGTACATCAAGGCTCAACCCAAGCTAGGCTTGTGGTATCCTAGAGAATCACCTTTTGTTCTTGAAGCATATAGTGATAGTGACTATGCATGTGCTAATAATGATAGAAAGTCTACTACTGGTGGTTGTCAGTTTTTAGGTCGAAGACTTATCTCATGGCAATGTAAGAAACAAACGATAGTAGCTACTTCTTCAACAGAAGCTGAATACGTAGCTGCTGCTAGTTGTTGTGGACAAGTTTTGTGGATACAAAATCAGATGCTTGATTATGGGTTCAACTTTATGAACACCAAAATTTTCATTGACAATCAAAGCACTATCTGCATTGTGAAGAATCCTGTTTTTCATCAACGTACAAACCATATTGAAATTAGGAACCACTTTATCAGGGATGCCAATGAGAAGAAGTTGATACAGGTTCTTAAGGTTCATACGGATGATAATGTTGCTGATCTATTGACTAAAGCCTTTGATGGTCCTCGGTTCAACCACTTGGTGGTTCACATTGGAATGGTCAATCCTTGAGACCTAGGATTGAGGGAAGGCTAAGCCTAAGGGGAGGCTTCGTGTACATATGTACTTGCACAGATTAACATATTGGTAGTTTTTCACAACAGATTGTATGGGTATTTGCGGTGTGTGCTACTTCTAGTGGAGGATTTTGGTCAATTCTAGTGGTAGTCTTCAACTTCTAGTGGATAAAAATCCTTCCGTGTCATTGATGGTTGGCTTCTAGTCTTGGTTTGGGTCACTGTTCACTTCGTTGACTTCTGTTGACCACATTGTGCTTCTAGTGTTGACCATTATGCGTTTTGACTGTCAGTCAACGCAAGTTCCTTCTGGTGTATATCATATTATTTGACTTTGGTAATTGGGATTTGCAAATAAAGTTAAAAGGGGCAAGTGGTTACTTTTGCATTAACTGCCTAATTTGAAAGGGCAACCCACATTATTAGGGGTCAATGAACAGTTACAAGACCATTATTTATGGTCAAATACCCTCCTTGACTCATTCCTCACAACCATAACACACACACACGCTCCTACTCTATCAATCTCTAATCAATCACCTTCCATCACTTCCAATCATCATCAATGGCTGCTCTGTTCTACAAACCCGATCACAATAAGGTGGCGTATTTGGGAGATGGTCCTAAACGTGACGAATTCACAGACATTCTCGAGTTTATTGAGGCTTCTAACCTCAGGTATGCTTTTACTGTTTTCCCGATTGTCTATGATAGTGTGATTCGCCAGTTTTGTGCCACTGCCCATCTTGTGGATGTTTTGAGTCGCCCACTTGAACTCCATGCTACCATTGATGGACGTTCATATGTGGTTTCTAAAGCTTATATTAGGGGTTTGCTTCATCTTCAATATGAAAGTGGTGTTGTTTCCATCCCCAACTCTGAGGTTTTGGAGGGGATGGCTGATATTGGTTATAACCATGGGGGGAAGTTTAACTTCCAAAAGAATAGGTTTACCCCCCCAGTGGAAGCTACTAGTGCACTTCTTGATTCACTGCTTAAGCCCAAAGTCTGGGAGTTGGGATGCATTTCCCATTCCTTTGGCTACTGGTTTGATCTGCATAGCACAGGGTCAAGTGTTTAATTTTTCTCGCTACTTATTTGATGGGATGGTTTGCAATCTGAGTAATACTGGATCTAGGAAGAAATTTTTAATGTATCCTAGGTTTTTGCAGAAGATACTTATGTGTATACCTCGTGATAGGGAAGAGTATGAGTGTAACATCCCGCCTACTCAGATCACAATATTGTCCGCTTTGCCCGCAGGCTCACGACTTTGCTTTGTGGCCCTCTTGTAAGTACTTCCCGACTGGTCACCCAATCTAGTACTACTCTGACATGAGCACGCTTAACTGCCAGTTCCTAAGAACCCCACTTGCAGTAGACCATAAAACGCGTTGTGTCATGAGAAGGCGACAGTTATCTTATGAACCATGGATCTCTCTTGGCCACAGCCGATGTGGGATTTGCCTGGGGTGTCACAATCACCCCCCCTTCAGGACTCATCGTCCTCGATGAGGTTTTGCCCCACCATCCCGAACGGCTCAGGAGTGGCTCTGATACCACTTGTAACATCTCGCCTACTCAGATCACAATATTGTCCGCTTTGCCCGCAGGCTCACGGCTTTGCTTTGTGGCCCTCTTGTAAGTACTTCCCGACTGGTCACCCAATCTAGTACTACTCTGACATGAGCACGCTTAACTGCCAGTTCCTAAGAACCCCACTTGCAGTAGACCACAAAACGCATTGTGTCATAAGAAGGCGACTGTTATCTTATGAACCATGGATCTCTCCTGGCCACAGCCGATGTGGGATTTGCCTGGGGTGTCACAATGAGACCCCCAAGCTTAGTTCTAAAGTTTACTCCAATATGGCTCTTGGGTTTAAAGGGGTTTGGAGGCCTCTTACTGAAGCTATGTTAGGCCTTGCCCAAGGTCCTCCTAATGTTGTTCCTCTGGCTGTTGAAGCCAAGGAGGAACTTCCATTAGGAGATGATCCTATGGAGGAGGAGCATCCTGCTGGTGGTGCGCCTCATGTGGTGGTGGAAGAGCCAGCTGAGGAAGTGGTGGTTGAAATGCCATCCACTTCGAAGGCTGCCACCTCTTCTATGCCACATAAGTCCCCATTTGTGGATACTCCCCCTTCTAGTCCAGCACCTCATACTGCTGAGAAGCCCTCTTGTTCTCGTGCTCATAATGATGACCCCTTTATTGCTTCTGGTTCCAATGAAGCTTTCCCTGATCCAAGTCCTCTTGGTGGGGAAGCGGAGGAACCTGCTACACTGACTTCTTTGCTTGATCTCATGCACAGGTACCATGAAAGGATTATTTCTTTGGAGGCAGATTTGAATCATCATCGCAAGCTTACCAGGGAATTTGTTCTTCCAATGGCGGACCGGATTAAAGCTTTGGAGACATAGCAGAGGAGGAGGAGGAAGCATGTTGTTCAGTCTGATTCTGATGAGGATGTTGAGGATCTTGTGGAGGATGGTTTGACTTTGCTAGCGAAGGCTGCATTTGCTGATAAGCCGTATGCTGATTTGCCTATTCCTCCTAGTCCATCAAGCATCCCTCCTACTGCTGCTACTCCTAGACCAAAGGAGGATATTGCTAGTTCTTCTGCTGGTGCTACTGCTGGTCCAACTGCTGGGCCGTCACATGATCCTAAGGGGAAGGCCCCAATGACTGATGCACCCTCACCCCCTAGAAAGCGTACTCGCAGACAACTTGAGGAAGACAGGTTGGGGGAGGAGGCTGCACAGCGAATGCATGCGGATATTGATCAAGCTGCTTGGGCTGAGGAAGAAGCTCTTCAGAAGCAAAGGCGTGAACAGTTGCAACATGATGCTATGCATTGGGATGATAATGATTGGATGCGGGTGCTTACTATTCTTACATCTGATTATTCGCAGTTTACTGATCTTTTGGGTGCTGATGTGAATGAGCAGAATCGTATCCCCCGAGCAATGGCATTAATGCGTAAGCAACAATTGTCTCTTGCTGCTCAACTGCGTGAAAAGCGTCAGAACAGACCTTTGACAAGAACCGAGGAGAGAAAGTTAATGCAGAGGTATGTCAAATATCAGTCGGGTGCTCACTTTACTGTTGGTTGGACATAGGATCGCGTTAGGGGATTGTCTTTTGACGAGCTTAAGGATCTATACCAAAGGATGATAAAGCGCCAGAACACACCGGTTCCGGAGCGCTTCATCTATCATCCTCCTCCACGAGTGGTTCCAACTTCTCATCCTGTTGTTGCTCCTGGTTCTTCATCTGATGTTCCTCTTGTTTCTACTGGTATACCATCTGTTGTTGATACTTCTGCTGCTGGTTCCACGCCCACACCTTCGGTTGCTCATCCTGTTTCATCTTCGGGTCCTACCACCACCACCAATGCTACTAGTACCACCCCTGCTACTCCTGTTATGGAACAATCCTCACCAGCAGTGACTGACCCTCAACCTACCCCTTCTCCTGGTGCAGCTGCCTTTGATCCTTTGGTTGGTCAAGGTGTTGATTCTACTCCTACTGATCCTATTGTTGCTACGAAGGTAAAGGTTGAAACCTCGTCTGGTGTTCCAACACCTCGTCGTTCCATTCGCAAGAAGATGGCTAGACGTGGTAAGTATGTTCCATATGAGAAGCGTGCTCCTGAGAACCTTATTGATGCAACTTCGGACAGTGACACAGAGTTGCCAATGGGTACGGGGTTTATTACTGCTTGGACAGTTAAGCCATCCACACGTGTTGCTGGTACCTTCACCCATAGGATTTCCATCAGTGATGGTTATATTCGTTATGTCTCGGGTTTGCAAGGTGTTTTGACTTGGGCGGATCATAGGGATCTTATGTCGTTGTATGGGTTTGTGGATGCTGGTATGCCTACACATCCTAGTTAGGTGGACAACTGGCCTAGTTTGACAATGTGGGCTGACTTAAAGATGATGCTTGACTCTCCTCCACATACTACACATTCTGGTGTCTGGAAAGACCAGCCACGCTGGGTAATCAAGAGATGGAAGTTGTATGCTGGCTGTAGAGTGCATATCTTGGAGTTGGAGTCTAGTGCCATAGTGTTCATGCTTACGGATATGGACTATCCGTTGACTATTGCTACTATGGAGGTCATGTTCGCATGTCATTTGCAGATCTCCAATGCCCCTTCAGGGAATGAGACTTCCATGACTACTACTCTGGTGGAAGGGATACAAGCTCGGTTGCAGGCTGACAAGGTGGCAGCGTCTGGTATGTGATGGGTATGTTTTTTATGTTTTTGTGTTTATACTGACATTCTTTTCACCAATCTGTACAGTGATTGGTGACTTACATTATAGTTAGATAAAAAAAAAATTTTAAAAATATACTTTTTATATAATATCTGCTTATACTTTAAACAAATGATGGATTTCACACTTGTGCATAATATAATATCTGCTTATACTTTTCCAAACATTGGGTTTCTTTTGACTGTTTCACACTTGTGCTGGTTTGGAGTTTCATCTAGTGTTGGACCTGGTCCACACAACAAATGGTGCTCAACTCACCATGTCTCACAGACAAGACAAAGTTGATTCACCATGAGGGTACGGCTGTAGTGTGATAGTCAAATCCGTTGATGGTTGCCAGGTTACCCAAAACTGGATGGTTTTCACTTGCCATGGTCCTAGACTGAAAAGTGGCTAATCCAAGGGGGTACGGCTCTTGGTAAATATTTTATCAAATCCCTTGATAGCTATAATAGCTTGCTCACAGCTACAGAGTTTTCGACTCACCGGTGCTTCATTGCTAAGAGTTGGCGAGTCCAGAAGGGTACGGCTTCTGGTAAAGACATATCAAATCCATTGACGGCTGTGATGGTTTGCCTAAAATCATCAGGGTACCCCCACTCACCATTGATTCGCGTTCTAAAAGTTGGGCTGAGTTCTGGTCTCCCAGGGTGATGCTTATTCCACCATAAAGATTGGCTAGCCCAAGAGCGAGCAGCTACTTGGTAAAGGCTCATAAAATCTACTCATGTTGCTGTGAAGATTCAACAAGATGCAGATTTGTTTCAAGCTTTCAAGAAGCTTCTAGGTGTTCACTGTTGCAGCAGTCATTATGTTCCTTATGTTGATGGTTTTGATGCTGTTGTTTCTTTTGCTGTTCTAATCCTCAAGATATATTGCACGGTTTACAAGGAAACTTGAACTCAACAGGTCAAATTCAAGTTTAGGGGAGAAATGTTAGGACCATTGGAATAGTTATTTGTAATAGGTAGACTAGGAGGTATGTAGTTCCTCCTGGTCATAGTAGTACTAGGAGCAAGTCGTGCTCCTGGTCTTATAGAAAGTCAAACTTTATTATTTAGATATTATTCTGTTAGGATATGCATGAGATATGTTAGGAAAGGATATGCATATCGGTTTTACACGTTTTGGTTAATGATGTATTAGGGTTTCCTTGTAGTATAAAAGGAACCTTGGGCAGAAGGGTTTTACACACCTTCATCAAATATAATTCTAGTTCATATTAATATTAGAAATCCTTAGTAAAGGATCAAGTCGTTATAGTTATTCTGTTCTTCTTGTTCATAGTATTTGTATTCCGTACTTGTACTGTGTGATAGAGTCTCTCTGTGAATAGACTTGTGATTATAGAATTCGTTCACCGTTCCTAACAGGCTGCAAGATCCACATCTAGTGGACCCAACAGCTGGTTTCCTTGGTGCAGCGGCAGGTACTCCTGAAGAGCAGGCACACCACTTTAGGTGGGCTCTTCGCACATCGTCCGCAAACAATCTGGTGTGTGCTACGTTCAACACAGTAGCACAAGTGGCCGATGCGGCACGTAAGCTGGAGATGCTGCATGAGAGCGATGAATTCGGGGAAGCTGAGAAACCCGACAAGAGGTAAACATTCGTATTCAAGCGGTGACCAATCCGTATTCTTTCTATATATGTCAATTATTCATCTCTTTAAATTGTATCTTCCAAGCAGAAAACTGGGGACCGGTCTCAGCCGGCTACTCAGCAGCAACCTAGTCAGCCCAAGGGAAACGGTTAGACTAACGATCGTTCTGCTATGGATAGGCGTGGCGGTAATGATAATTACCGTACAACGCTGGACACTCCAACGGCAGCAGGTCCTAATACTTACGCATTTTCTTATGATTTCATGATTATAACTCATAATTCTGACACTTTAGCAAATCTTCTACCAGGAACCATGGAAACGGTAGGGATCAGAACCAAAGAGGTTCACAGCCTAGCCGTCCAGCTATCAATAGTATTCAATCTTACGATTATTCGCATTGTCCTTTGTACCCTATTATCATGTCTCATGTAAAATGTTTTATCAGGTCCTCCGCCAGCCAGAGCACCTGCTGGAGGATATACTCATCCTCTTTGCTCTACTTGCCACCGTAGGCACCCAGGGCCATGTCGTCGTGACACTGACGCATGCTTCAAGTGTGGTCTTACTGGCCATCGCATGAAGGACTGCCGTAAGGGCGAGATGGAGGGCACATCGGGACATGCTGATACCAAGCCGCCTCCTACCAATGGACGTGTCTACACGACATCTAGAGACCAGGCCAACAAGTCTACAGGTACCATCATTGGAATCTTGTATATGTATGGTCAGGCTGCGTGTGTTCTTTTTGATACGGGTGCTACTCACTCGGTCATTTCTACTGCTTATGCCAAGAACATTAGGATGCTCCCCATGCCACTAGATAATATACTGAGTATTTCCACGCCTTTGAGAGACTCTGTACGCATAACCCATGTATACAAGAGTCTTCCCCTAGAATTTGATGATAAGGTTCGTCCTGTTGACGCACTTCCGCTGGACATGAATGACTTTGACATGATTTTGGGCATGGATTGGCTATCCAAGCCATCATGCTACCATAGACTGTCATTCATATCGAGTCATCTTTGGTGATGTTAATACACCAGAGTACATTCACAACGGGTTCGTACCCGGAAGGTCTGTACAAATCATATCTACCCTGCAAGCGCGTGCACTACTATCACATGGCTGCGAGGGTTACCTAGCTACGGTTCACGACATGGATGTTGAATCTCCATCAATTCAGGATCAGCCAATAGTGTCGGAATTCCAAGATGTATTTCCAGAAGAACTTCCGGGCATACCACCTGCACGAGAATTGGAATTCAATATCGAGCTTATTCTAGGAGCTGAACCGATCTCCAAATCTCCTTATCGCATGGCTCCCATAGAGTTAAAGGAGCTGAAGGATCAACTGCAAGAACTTCTAGAACGAGGTTTTATTCGACCGAGCGCATCTCCATGGGGCGCACCGGACTTATTTGTTAAGAAGAAGGACGGCAGTAAGCGTCTTTGCATAGACTATCGCGAGCTCAACAAGATTACTATCAGGAATAGGTATCCACTGCCGCGTATAGACGATCTGTTTGACCAACTCCAAGGGGCCAAACACTTCTCCAAGATTGATCTTAGGTCAGGCTACCATCAACTACGGGTTAAAGAGCAGGACATCGCCAAGACTGCGTTTCGTACCCGCTATGGCCACTACGAATTTGTAGTCATGCCATTCGACCTGACCAATGCTCCAGCAGTGTTCATGGATTTGATGAACAGAATCTTCCATGAATACCTGGACAAGTTCGTCATTGTCTTCATCGATAACATCCTGATTTTCTCAAATTCCAAGGAGGAACACGAAGACCATCTTCGTACAGTACTACAGATTCTTCGCCAGAAGCAGCTGTATGCTAAATTCTCCAAGTGTGAGTTCTGGTTAGAGAAGGTGGCATTCTTAGGCCACATTGTGTCAGCAGAAGGAATCACTATGGATCCAGCGAAGGTTGAGGCTATTACTAAATGGTCGAGGCCGACATCAGCGACTAAAGTCCGTAGTTTCTTAGGCTTAGCTGGCTATTACCGTAGGTTCATAGAGAACTTTTCCCGCTTAGCACTACCATTGACCAAACTGATGCGGAAAGGGGAGAAATTCGTCTGGACTGAAGAACGAGAGAAGAGCTTTGAATACCTGAAGCAGAAGCTAGTATTTGCACCTATTCTTACTCTCCCATCTGGTACGGGTGGATTTCAAATCTATAGTGATGCATCGGGGAAGGGACTTGGCTGTGTTCTCATGCAACATGGGAAAGTGATCACGTACGCTTCACGGCAGCTTAAGCCTTATGAAGAAAATTACCCTACGCATGACTTGGAACTTGCTGCAGTCGTGTTTGCATTGAAGATATGGAGGCACTACTTATATGGAGAATCATGTGACATTTTCACGGACCACAAGAGCTTGAAGTATATCTTCACTCAACGTGAATTGAACATGAGGCAGAGGAGATGGTTAGAGCTGTTGAAGGATTATGACATTAATCTACAGTATCATCCCGGAAAGGCGAATGTAGTAGCAGATGCACTTAGCAAGAAGTCTGGAATGATCAACGGCATTAAAATTGAGGAGGAAATCATAAGAGACTTGGAGCGACTAGACATTGAGATCATGGTACGTGGACAGCACGGTTACTGGGCTAATCTTAGAGTAGAACCCGAGTTACTCTCTAAGATCAAGGAAGCTCAGAAAGATGATGGAGAAATCTGGGCGATAGTTTAGAATTTGGAGAAGCAGACGGAATTCAGAGTAGATACAGATGGTATCGTATGGCAGGGCACGAGACTTTGTGTTCCTGATGATCAAGAACTCCGGGAAGCCTTGTTAGCTGAAGCTCATAGCTCCCCATTCTCAATACATCCTTGTTCGACTAAGATGTACCATGACATCAAGCAGTACTTTTGGTGGAGTGGTATGAAACAGGATGTTGCCACTTACGTCCCTAAATGTCTTACCTGCCAGCAGGTTAAGATCGAGCATCAGCGATGTGGCGGTCTACTTCAACCGTTAGATATTCCAGAGTGGAAGTGGGACAAAATCACCATGGATTTTGTTACTGGCCTTCCGTCAACAAAGAGGAAGCACGATGCAATTTGGGTTATCGTGGATCGACTTACCAAATCAGCTCATTTCTTACCGATCCGCAAGGAAGATTCGGTTAGTAAACTCGTCGATACGTATAGAAGATAGATCATGAGACTCCACGGTGCTCCATCCAGCATCGTCTCAGACAGAGATCCTCGTTTCACTTCGCGATTTTAGAAGAGTCTGTAGAAAGCTTGGGGTACACAACTTAAGCTTAGCACGGCTTTTCATCCTCAAACAGACGGGCAGTCGGAGCGAACGATTCAGACATTGGAAGACATGTTGAGGTCGTGTGCGTTGGAGTGGATGGGTGATTGGGACGATTATATCTGTTTGGTGTAGTTTGCATACAACAACAGTTGGCACGCAAGTATCAAGTGTGCTCCTTTCGAGATGTTGTATGGCAGAAAGTGTCGCGCCCCAATCTGCTGGGATCAGGTTGGTGAGAGAACACTTGAAGGACCAGAGATCATAGAGATGACTAATGAGAGGGTCGCAGTAGCTAAGCAGAAACTTCAAGAAGCACGGTCACGTCAGAAGAGTTACGCCGATAAGCATCATAGGGACATACATTCTAACGTAGGAGATCACGTCTTTCTTAAGGTTTCGTCGGCACGTGGTGTTAGACGCTTCGGGATTAAAGGGAAGCTCAGCCTCGTTTCATCGGACCGTTTGATATCATTGAACGAGTCGGTGAAGTATCTTACCGGTTAGCGTTACCTCCGCAGCTTTCGCATGTACACAATGTGTTTCATGTGTCCTTACTCAGAGGGTACCAGTATCATCCCCTTCACATGGTTCAGCATCCGCTGGAACAGATACGTGAAGATCTCACTTTCATAGAAGATCCCGAACGAGTTCTTGACAGACAAGAACGAGTCATGAGAAGGAAGACGATTCCATTCGTCAAAATCCTTTGGAGGGATCATACCGAGCGGGAAGCCACTTGGGAAACAGAGGAGTCTATCTGGGCTTCTTACCCTCAGTTCATATTTGAATTCGGGTATGTTCTTCTTTTCCACTTTACTTTATCTATAATTCGGGGACGAATTATTCTTTTTAGGGGGGAAGAGTTGTAAAACCCGCATGCTTTTACCATGAATAGTACCCTTTAGATCGTACGTACAAGATTAGAACTTTCCTTTTATAGCATGTTTACGTTCACGTATAAGAATTTTAAGTATTACGTACGTGTTAGAACACGATAAGTATTTATTACGTATGAACACACGATAATTATTCAAATAATAATTATAATCACGAACATGCGATCATGAAATCATGAACGTAAATTAATCACGAGAGAATATTATTTACGTATATATATTTATTATGAACACGAATAAATATATTAGGTCACGATCAATAATTAATTAGAACACATGAAACACGAACACGATCAAACACGAACACACTATAATATTTAGACTCGGAAAAAGGTACGGGTTACCCCCAGTGGGCCCCCCCTACCCGCGGCTACACCAAGAAAATGGGCCAAGCCCATTTTAATTTTACTAAAACAAGGGAATTAGGAAAATCTTGTGTCATTATTCACAAAATCAAGAAATAACAAAAACCCTAATTCTTTTCTTGCTCCTCTTTTGGCCGCCGGGTTTGATCACCAAAAAGGGGTGTTCGGTTGATTTTTGATCTTGGAAATTATGCAAGCATTCGTGTGAGTTCATTCTTAATTGATCCACGTATTCGGTATAACCTTTTTAACCTTTTTCTTTTATGTTTTGATTTGTTGAATCACATAAAGTCATGATGTTTTTAAAAACTAATTAAAAACAATTATTAAAACATGTTAATGATCATGGGTAAATCAAACAAGGGTTTTTAGGGGTGTTTTGTGTTGGCCGATGCCTAACCGAGCCCAAGGGGGGTCTCGGCTTGGCTTATGTTACACCACCGAGACCATATGGTCTCGGTATGGTGATGGTGGTCCCACGGCAGCAGCCAAAACAAGGGAACCCTGACCTTGGTTCGGGGTATGATGTTGATTATGGGTCCGGTTCATGGTTTCTAGTCACGGGTCCGGTTCATAGATTATTTTAAGGTTTATGATTTTAATAGTTATGTGTTAAAAATTAAATTAATAAAACATGACATGATTAATTTAATTAACATGACTTAGGTTATAAATTTAATTATTAGATCATGAATTCTAACCTAAGTATTTATATTTAACTAGACTTTATAATTAACTAATTATTAAAAACCATGACTATATTTAATTAATTAACATGACTTAGGTTATATTATTAATAGTTAATAATACATGTTTTAACCTAAGCATTTTAACTTTATTTAATTAAAAACATGATATATTTAATTAAATACTTTTAATCTATAGTTTATTTAATTTACATGTAATAATTAATAAACTATACTTTATAACTACATGACTGAGAATAATAATCAGAAAACACTTAAGCTTATATAATTAGCTTATTTAACCAGCTTATATCTATTTATGGAAACTTTCTATTTTTAGAAACTTACTTAATTAAGGCAGCTAATCTAATTAATGAAACTTTCTATTTTTAGAAACTTATCTATTTTAAGCAATAACTCTATTTTTGGAAACTTTCTATTTTTGGAAACTTTCTATTTTTGGAAACTTTCTATTTTTGGAAACTTTCTATTATTAGAAACTTTCTATTTTTGGAGACTTTCTATTTTTTATAACTTTCTATTTTTGGTAACTTTCTATTTTTGGAAACTTTCTATTTTAGGAAACTTGCTATTTTTAGAAAGTTACTTATTATTAGACCACAAGTATAATAATGCATGAAATACAAGTAATACTTAATTAGAATAGACAGAATATAAGATAAACACAGTAAAAAGCTTAAAACAGTAAAACATGACATGAACGTATAAAATAGGCTAAGACATGACATAAAACCAGTTACGTATTCAGTAATCAGATACTTATACACGTATGTATTTATGTAGCATTAGTGATACCGAAGTAGGACTCTCTTCCGTTCGTCTTCTTCGTTCACTGGATATAAGGTACGGATTTCCCGTCCTTTCAGTGTGGACATTCTTTCCTTATTAGGTTCCCCGTATGCAGGCAACTGTATTCCCATAGTATATGTTTATATGTTTGATTGCTTATGTTTAATTAGAATACCTAAAGCCATATACATGCATGACCAGTTTCACCTAGTTATGGAGGTACCATAACCATAACACTAGAGGCACTAGTGTTATGACTTCCCCACGGCGGAGTGATTGCTCGTGGCGTCCCTTCAGCTTTTGGCCATATTATTATATTTATCATGTGGGGCGTATGGGTGCATCCTAGTTACATGTTTTTCAGCAGATTACTCAGTGAGAATGTGGTGTGTGTCTTGCATCCTTCACAAGGAGCTGATCCCTCCTACCCAAAACCAGTATATTAAATTAGAGGCAACCCCTCTAATTTGCATGATGAGGTCACCCCTCCAAGTATTCATGCACGGTGGATTTTCATGACCTATATTGGCTAATGGTAAAATATGTTAAACAATTTTTACAAGATAAACATAAGGTTTTTCAAACTATTAAACCAGTTTTACTAAGACGTAATCGGGTTATTCGGGACTTAGTTTCGTCCGCTGTTATATGCTTTTATGCTTATATTTTTCATGCTTTATTGTACATCTTTGCATTGAGCGTATTGCTCAGCCGTTTTCCTTTTCATGTTCCCAAAACGGCAGGTACTCAGGGACGCTCGTAGACTTTAAGCGTACGTGCATATGGACTGGAAGCTTTCTAGCCTTTCTTTACTTTATGCATTATCTATACTTTGATACTCTTTCCATGGACATTGTTTAGTCCTTTCATTTATAGTACTTATGTTTGTGTGTGATAAACTTTACTTTTGGACTACCGATGTTTGATTCCGGTATTTTCTTTTTATGGTCATGTATTGTTTTAGACATTTATCCTTGTATGCTTTGATGACACGCCATAATTACGCGTGACATTCTATTATCAAAATGGGGTGTTACAGTATTTCTCACATTTTATATTATATGACATTTTCTAACAATCTTTTATAACAAATTTTTGTAAAAAAGAAATTAAAATAATATTTTTTTATTTTAAATTGAAATATATTTTTATCTAATTATTATTTCATAATCTAAATTCACTATATTCTTTAAAACTTTGTGCTCTTTAATTCAATATCAATTTTGATAAATTTTATTAACTTGTAATTTTTAATTTTTATTTTTAGCGGGTTTATTCTGATTTTATATTTTTACTCTTTTGACATAAATGTGAATACGAACTTGATATATAAGATAGTAACATTTATTCGCTTCAAAAAAGATCACAAATACTCGTTGTCGTATTACGCGAACATTATGCTAACGTAAATATATGAGCTTTTAAGGAGCCTCTTTTATAGTACGGCAAAATAATGGCATCTAAGCCCTACCAAGAGAGCTAAAACATAAGGTTTTTATTAACTTAGGTAGTGTTTGTTTTTTGTAAAAAAAGTCTGGATGGGCTCTTAATGAATCAAAGCTCTAGTTCGGGCAGAGTCTAAGAACTTAAAGCTTGTTTGTTTTTTTTTCTTTTTGTCATTCAGATTTAAACATTTTTGCATTTGATTCAAATGTGTGAGTCAGATTTAGAATATCTTAGTAAACAAACAACACCTAAAGTCACATTCAAGCAATAACCGCTATATTCATTTATTTCGTTGATACAACGGTGTTTAACGATCAAATGTGTTTTTTCTACAGAACTTAACAAAGTAACTCGAACATAGAACTCGCTAAAGCAAATCGCGTACGGAACTTAATATATGTCGTATGGGCTAAAGCGCAGAAAGAGTCCAAAATAGGGTTCAAGAAAGCCCGTCTCATTAAGCCTAGCCCAGACCAATAGTGGTAAATAGAACTGATAGCAGCTGTATATATATTTGAGTGGGTTCAATCAAACATTTCCCGACAACTCACCGAGGCATAAAACGAACCTTCTCTAAAGTCTAAACAGGCAATGTTTTCTTATCAAAGTTATTTTTCGATTAACCCAACATATAATTTACTTTTTTCTAAGCTTTTTCTCTATGTGTACTACATTATTGAATTAAAATCCAAAATCAATATGCGATATCGCGATATCAATTGATAAAAAAAGGCTTTTATATTTAAAATAACTATTTACAAGTCTCGTAAATATATAAATAAATTTAATTTAATTTAAATTTATAGTCTAAATAAAATTTATATTTTTTAGAAAAAATTACATGTTTCGTCTGTATAGTTTACTCAAAATAACAAGTTTCGCCCCTAAGCCAAATTATATACACTACATGTCTTTAAATCTGAAAACTGTATCTCGGATTGTCTTATTCTAAAATATAGGAACTATTTATATAATAACTTTCTACCAAATTAAATACATTATTGGTCCTTATTTTTCATAATATAGACCGTCAAAGTCACAACTTTCAAATTTATGGAGGATCAGTATAAATAATTTGACTTGGAGTCGAATCTTGTTATTTCGGATAAATCATAAGGACGAAACATGTAATTTATTTTATTTTTTATATTTGTAAAGTCCAAAAGATTAATATTTTTTTTAACTGTTAAAAGATATAAAAAAATTATGATTTCACTACTTTATCTTATTTTAATTTTTAATCACTAACATTTTATTTATTAACTCATCTTTTTTAAAATTTTGTTTCTCATAAATTTATATCTCAATTTTGTGTCTTTTGTTTCTCTATCAAATTTTTTATAACAAAAACAAATTGATAATAAGTTTTGCCATATATCTTTTCCAAATTATATTAAAAAAATAATAAAAAACTAACTAATTATTTCTTAGTGAATAACTATTTAATTTTTGAACATAGAAGTTCTTACTTTTTAATTTACTTTATTAAATGAAAAATCGGTTTTAAATTTATGATTTTAAGAAAAATAAAGACAAAAGCTCAATTTTTTTGATTACTATGTAATATGTATTTCGAACGACGATGTGTACACTTTATTTATATATTTATACAATCAAATTATGTATATTTTAATATTTATATTTTTACACCATTTAATAGTGTATTGTACCATTCAAAATTCTTAAAAAAATTGGTCATGTGGAATATAAAGTTGAGCTTCCTGAAGAGCTCAGTTATGTTCACGATACCTTTCATGTTTCAAATATAAAGAAAAAACTTCAACTCGACGACAAGTTAATTTCGTAGAAGAACCTGTGGAAATCATAGATAAAGAGATCAAGAAATTGAAGCAGATCCGTATCCCAATAGTTAAAGTACGATGAAACTTGAAAAGAAGACCTGAATATACGTGGGAACATGAAGTTCAAATCCGTGCTAAATATCTGCACCTGTTTTCTACTTAAATTTCTACTCTGGCTAAAATCTCGGGACAAAGATTTCATATAAGGGGTAGACACTATAACATCCTATAATTTTTACTAATGTAAATACAATCTATGTGTGTTTCACATATGATAAATAAATAAAGAGGTGAATTCACTAAGAAATTTTTGTTTTTGATATGATGTTATGATTGATGTATGAAATTATATAGGTTCACACAAAACTCATTTCCCCTTCAACATATGCCTATATGTTGCAAATGATATATATATCAAGTCTGAGTTCTAAAAGTAATCTTATGAGTATATTATGAATAAGAACATCTCAAATATAACTATAATGCCCTAAATTATCAAAGAGCCTTAGAAACCCTAGAAATCTCTTGTAAACCCTAATTTCAAGTAATGTAACTATACAACACTTATGTATGAATCTCAAAGACATTGTACAAGTTATAAATTGTCATTTAGAAGTAAGATTTAAACCTAGAACACTAAGTACAAACCATTTGAAGCTAAGTACAAGAATTAAGACCTAGTGACTTAGATTAACACCAATAATCTATTTCACAATGAAATAGAGCCTAATCTTTTGCAATAAATTATAAAATTAACTAAGTATCATATTAAGGTTATAATTTCATCTCAAGTTAGTTTATAACTTACTAATGCAAAAAAATGTACAAGTTCTTTAAGCATGGAACCATAATTTGACTTAATTGCACCTAGGATATGATTACCCTATATAACTCATCAAACTAAGTATGTAGACTCGTTAGAAACCATATACACAATGTATAAGACCTATAATTAGTCTATATAAAGAGATAAACGCTAATTACACAAGGTATAAGTCATTTAAGCAAAGTAACCTAAAAATCCCTATATTACCTATTTCACTTAGAATCAATACATAGTCTTTTAGGACAAGTCTACCAACACTCTTAGCATTTCATTTAGGTTATAATATTATCTTAAGATGAGTTACAATCACCCTAATGCACAAGATGTAACATTTCAATGCATGACTTATAAATTAGGTCAAAATACGTATTTTCACACTTTAGACATTTTTACCTAGTATAACTTATCAAACCAAGTGTAGAAACTCTTTGGACACCTTAAACATAATTTATAAGATACAAATGAGTTTTTATAAGTAGCTAAAGTAAGAATAATAACTTTAACAAGGATTGAACCCTAGATAATTAGAAACCCTAATCCGGCTAGGTTCTCTTCCCAATTTCACTTCAAACCAATGTTAGACACTGAACCAAGGACCCAAACTTCCTAAATACAATTTTATAAACCTTAATAACTCTAATTCATTACTAATTACATTCAAAACCCCCTAATTACTAGAATTACAAAGTTACAAGCCTTAGAATTTGAATCTACCTAGGTTTTTCCCTCCAAATTGATGCTTAAACTTTTTCCCTCAAATTTTAAAGTTAAAACCTAATATTTACAAGATATTTAAGACGTATAGAATCCCTATAAGCTTAAAAAAAACTCATTGTTCTTAACACTTGATGTCGTGACATGTTTTAGGCCATAAATCGTAGATAACTTCAACCATAGCTGCCATGAATCACTACGGGAATTCATGTATCATCACTCTATGTCCCTAACACATTTATGAGCTATGTCTAAGATTCCTAGACCTCATTTGGGTATAAATAGTGGCGAAATGGCCATAAATCACTTCATCCCCAACTTTCTTATCTAAACACCCATAAATTCTGATTTAACACTTCTATAAAAGTTATAAGGAACCCTTAAGACCAGAAACCAGGTATAAGAAGAAGCCATTAGAGTTCTTGAAGTTTTAGAAGCAAGTTGTGTTCATAAGAAGCGTTAAAAAACACTTTGGAGCTAACTAGGTAATCGCTATGTTATTTAAGCTTAGATCTTGTTCCAATACTGTTTTTACACTTATTATAATGTTAATAAGATGTTAATATAAGATTTAGATTAATAAGTAATCATGTTTGATTTCCCTAAATCAAGTTTTAATCTAAAACTCTACTTTTGTAATTTACATGAAATAATGAGTTAAAATCTATTTCAAAGGCTATAGATATGAAAAAGTAATGTTATTGTGATTAGAAACATGTATATAAACTTTGTTTTAAGTTCCTAGATCATTTTCTAAAAAATTTCACTTGTTATGTAATCTTAAACAAGTCTAGGGACTAATTCTATCATTTTTTTAAACTTATAAACTTGAGGGGTTAAAATTTATATTTTACCAAAGTTAAAACTATAAGGACAGATTTTGTAAAGTTTATACCTTAAGGTTAATATTCGAAGGTTGAAAATGTTAATATTAAAACTATATACTTTAAGGGTTAAAAGTGTAAATATGCTAAACTTATAACTTTAGGGGCTAAAAATGTAAATATTCCAGACTTAAAAACTTTAGGGGTCATTTTATCATTTATGAAACTATATGGATTAAAGTTATATAATGAAACCTATTTTCTAAAGTTATATAAACTATAAGGGTCATTTTTGCCAACTTTAAAACTAAATAATATAAAGTGTAATAATGTAATCAAATATTAATCTTTGAAGAAGCTTCTAAAAATATAATGTATCATGTTAGTAGGTAACTTGTAGAATCATATTTTCTTAGGATTGTAGATGTGTTTGTATTGATCTAAAGAAGGAAGAAGATAAAGAACTAGAGAGAGAAAGGTAGAGAGGGAAAGGAGAGAATATGAGAAAGATGGAATGAGAATTATATAATGAAGTGCTCAACCTCTCCTAACATACTAGGAGGGGATATATATAGCCCACCCTACATGTGGGCTATATGGGCTATATGTTTACATATTGGATCACGAGCCTAATACTTGAATATATCGTTGGAGTGACCGATCCTTTCTAAATACGTAAAAACGTATTTCCGACAATCTCCCCCTAAGGGAGGTCACTCCAAGTTACAATGTCCTAAATAGTGCATAGCTCGTGATCTATGCTAACAATGATGTGACCGAGACTTTCCTTGGAAAAACGTATTTCCAACAATCTCCCCCTAAGGGAGGTCACACCATTTTACAAAATCTTAAACCTAGCATACTATGCTTGAGTCTTCGATCTTGTTCTTGTGAATATGCTGATGAGATCTTTGACTTTAGTCTTGAGGATGTTTCCTTGCCTTGACCTTGTGCATTCATCACTTGTGAAATTTGCCTCCTCGTGACTTCATGTTCCACATACTTATACCTTTATAAATTCTTGAAAGCTTCAGAGTTTGATACAGCGGAAGGCTTGACTTTTAGGCTTTCTTGAATTTGTTGAAGTATTAAGTGCAGAAAGCATAAGCATGTTTTTAGGACTACTTCTGGATTGTACACCGCAATGCCACCTTCTTGTTACGCTGCATAAGACAGTTAGGAACAAAACATATACACGGATTAAATGGCCTTGAACATTTCATTCTAATTCGGTAGCATTTTACCTCCGGTCGGTGAAGACCGCTGGAAGATATTAAATATCGTACTTGTGGCAGGTAGTTTCAATTAAGAACCTCCTTGACAAGATTTCGCGGGTAAACCCGTTCTCTTTATTCGACCGTCCAAAGCTGACTGCGAACATAAAGAGTGAATCATTTGGATAATAATATCTGCATAATTTGAAGCCGTCAATTCATGTTCCTGGAACAAGTGAAATTCAGTTAAGAACCGCACAATCGTTGCTTTCCAGTTGTCACGAGCTTGATTCGTATATAATCTTGCAAGTTACCTACCAAGTGCTGTTTGAGGTTAACACTAGAAGGATTTCCACTCATCACTGTGAACACTAAGGTATCACTCTGAGTGTTCTGGCAAGATCACTAAGAAATTGCGTAGAGGCCTGGAACGTGTCTAAATTCTTTTAAGAATTAAACCACTGTTGCTTTCCAGTTATCACAAGTTTGATTCATAAAGAATCGTACAAGTCACCTACCATGAGCTTTTTGATATTTGCTCAAGAAGGATTTCCATATTCATTGTAAATACTTCCGTATTACTCGAATGTTCAGGCAAGATCATGAAGATTTTGCATAGGACTCTTAAAATCTTTCTTACTTTTCACAGTGTGTGAAGAAGCAAGGAATTATGAAAGTGTGTCCTAATGAGATATTTGATGATATCAAATGGCTCTAGACTCGATCGTGCATTTTGGAATTTAGTGATCGGAGGCTGGAGAGGAGTGCCACCTTCTCAATACCAATTTATTCAGAGTGAATAAATCAACAGATAATGCGTTGTCTCCGTGTGATTAAAACAAATACCTTTTAAGAGATATCTGAGTTAGCTGGGATGGGTTGTGCAATGCATCACTGGGTCCATGATGTCTATCTTCAATATCGATAATCATTAAAAAATGATCTCAATAGCATATGTGTTGACCCGATTTCTGCCTAAGGTTGTAAGGAGGGCTTCTTTCTTTATACCCTTTATCTTTACAATTCTTTTTCATTCTTCAACCCCTTCAATGCTTACCAATACGTCATAACTAGCACCTTGTTGTGATTTTTCCAGTGCTAACTTAAGTACTTAGTCGGCATTCAGCTACGTTCATGATGTAGGGTTTTTGTACCCTTTAGGAAAAGGATGACAAAATAGGGCAAGTGGGCACGACGATTTAGGAAAACCGTGTGTAAATGACCCTAAAAGTGAGTTCGTTCTCGAGGAGGCTAGTGTGTTGTGTTAAGCAATGATTTATGATGATTTTATTGTTATGAGACGAGAAAATAGAAATGGGGTGAGAAGAGAAAGACGGTTACGAAGACGGATCGAGCTAAGACGAAAAAGCGTTCACGTAAAACCGTAAATAGTGCAAAAATTAAAATTTTAACCTAAAAATTCCTAAAAATCCACAATAATATTCTAAGAGTCTAAAAAAAATCCAAACTTGCTAAAACCTTTTAATTAATTAGATAATGACTTTTTAATGCTAATTAAAGCCCTAAAAATCACAATTAATTATTAAAAAGTCCCAAACAAGATTTTAAAGTTTGTAAACCTCAAAAATAACCTAATTAAGCTAAAAGGTATTTTTTAAAATTTTAAAACCAAATAAAACTATTTTTAAACACTTAAAAACTATTAAAATCAATTAAAACTTAAATTAATTCTAGAAAATAATTGAAAAGCCCTAAAAATATTTGGAAAGTTACAAAATTCCTAATTAAGTGTCTACAATCTAGGAAAAATGAAAAAAATTAGAAAAAACTAACTTTTAATTTTTAATAATAAAATAATAAAATAATCAAAAAAATTCAAATTTAAAAAATAAATCTAAAAAATTACCAAAAATCTTAAATAATGTAACTAAGACAGAAATGCAATTAAAAGTTTCTAAAACCTATTTAATAATTTTATATTAAATTTTAAAGTTGGATAAAAACCCTAAAATCCTATAAAATAAAAAATAAGACTTTTTGAAAACTTTAAGTGATATAAACCTCAAGTTACTTTAATAAAACCTAAAAACAATTTTTATAAAATTTAAAAACTACTTTTGCTATTTTTAAACTAATTAACTAATTATGGGTAAAGAAAAATTAATAAAAAAATAAATAAAGAAAGAGAAAAATAGAAACTTTAGCCAGAAAAGTCCCTAACTAAATGACAAACCTAAGAAAAATGAAAACTGGCCAAAAACCTTGACCAATAAGCTTGTGAGAGGTTATTTAGCTACGGCTTATATTTGAAAAAGCCCAAACCAGATCCCTTTAAATACAATGTGATTTGAGTCTTTGGCAGTAAAAGACCCAAGGGCACGCTGGTAAGTTGTGTGTGTTGTGAGAGGAGTGGCGCAGGTTCGAGTCCTGGCCACGTCCTTTTTGGACTTTTTTTTCTTTTTTAAAACTTTAAAACCCACTCCTTATGTTACTTAAGTCTCAAAAACACAGAATCAAACCAATTTGAGCAAGATTAAAACAAGCAGGAACCAAAAACGTGCTCAGATTGTTTTTTATGAACACAAAGAAAAAGGTGAATCTTCACTTGTGAAGAATAGAACAAGAGGAGCCTGTTCTTGGCTTTTTCTGATGTTTGATTGGATAGTTTGGGCACCCCTATACTCAGTTGAGTATAGGGAGTCAAGACAAACACAAAACAAGCAAGTATAACACAAAATCAAGCACAAAATTGCACCAAAAATGTTTCTGATATAGGCCTAAGGTCTGAGAGTGTTTTGCTGATTTTATATGCACACAAGTGAGATTCAATGGCTCAATTCTTGCAAACAAGTCACCCAAATGACAAATAAGCACTACACAATCCTAAGGTGGTCTAATATCTAGCAGCTTATCAAGATTAATGGCCAAATTTCTACAAAAATCAAGCAGTAATGAGAACTTACTGATTTATGAGCTATTCTCCATTTTTTAGCATGCAACTTGGTTTTAAACTCTACCAAATAGAAATACAAGCTAACATATATAATACTAGCAACCTAGTGAGTGGATATAACAGGTTTTAAGCCAAGATTAACAACAATTACACCAACTAAAACCCTAATCCAAACACTCCTTTATATTCTGAAACTGAACTTTTTTCAAATCAAAAGCTTTTAAATCACACCAATTCTGATTACAAGTGCTACTAACATGCAAATAACCAACAAGTGAGCAAATTCAAACACTTAAACAAACAAATGAACAACTTTCATGCCAAATCAATAAATCACATATAAAACATAAAACTGAAAACTAAGAACACAAGGGTTTACCTAGAGGGACCTACATCCAGGTCCCTCAGTGACTGTTATGTCACCTCCAATCAGGTCCGGACCTGAGCAGAACCTTGGACTAAACAAGCTCCAATGGTTTCCTGCTAAGAACAAATGAACACACAATATCCAACTTCCTGATTTTTTTTTTCTTCCTTAAAAATCTTTTTCAAATAATTCTTATGAATTCTATCCTTTCAAAACACCTAACAAACCTCTTACAAAACTTCGAAAACCAAATTTAGAACAAGACTTCACCAAGAAAAAATCAATTTTCAGAAACTTTTTCTGAAAATTCAAAACACAAAATGTTTTGCAAAATGTAATTGGAACTCAGAATCTTTCACAAGCCAATACCAACTTTTAAAATAAAGAAAAGGAATTACTTTTTAAACCAAAAACACCAACTTTCATTAATTAAAAAGGAATTACAAAAGACTTTGAAAAATTCTGGAACAAGAGATATAGGGTCACATACGACCTCTATATATACTACACTATAGAATACTCTAGAAAACAAGAAATGTAAACCCTAATAAGCTGAAATCTCCAAAAAGCCCTTGGTCTTGATTCTTCAAATTGGGTCAAATGGAGTCATGTGATGGCCAGTGGTGTAGAATTGATCTGAGCTGTCCAAATAGTTGTGGGGAGCAAGTCATTGGATCACAAACGTTGATTTACTGGACCATTTTGTTTTCTTGCAAAGGAGTGGGTCAGGGGACACATGGGTTGGTCGATGGGTGAAAGTGACGGATGTTTTGGGAGGTGGGATAGGTTTAGGGTTAGATGAATTGCTAATCTGGAAGTTTATAGCTTTTTCCCCTTTGATTTGCAAGGATGGTGGATTAGGGTTTATAAAGGGATTAAGGTTGATGGTGGGTAAACAGTAGTTGTTTCCCACGTAATTTTTCGGTTTAAAAAAAAGATTAGTAAATTAATCTGTTATTTAAGTGGTGAGTGGATGGTGACTGGGATGGGGTAAGTGACGTGGTGGAGTAGTATTGGTGGAAGGGGTTGAGGTGGAAACTTGATTGGCTGTGGTGAGTTTGAGTGTCTGGCAATTTTAGTCCCCCTATTTCCCTTCTTTGTTCATGTTGTAATAAATAGCAACTAACTCCATTTCCCTTTGTAAACTAGTTTCATCATCTTGTCAATTTTGGCCCAAACACTTTATAAACTTGAAACAAGGACTTGAAATGTAATTTCTTCATTCTTCAAGGATCGAACTTGTAATATCTTGATAATTTAGGGACCACAATGCATTTTATGAGTTTTGCAAGGGTATAAATTGCCAAGTCTTCAAAAATGAGGGACCAATGTTGCCAATCTTCAATTCTTCAAGGTCATTTTGGGAAATTCCAGATTTGGGCCCGGTTCATTGTGCGGCTTCGTTTCCCGTGTTCGTTTTTGAATGATTCTTGTGATCTTTTTGTCATTTACTCAATATGCGTACCTAAAATACACAAGCAACAAACACGAGCATATATTTGGTAGTTTTAATGATATTTTATGCATTTTGAGCCCGATTTGGACGATGAGACTATGTATAAAAGCAGTCTCATCACTCCCCCATACTAAACCATTGCCGTGTCCTCACGCAATGCTAGAATAAAGTATCGTAGCATCTCCAAAATTCATTTTTATTCACTTTATTGGAGTGATAAACTAGCTACACTACTACTATTACTACTACTTGCGTTTTAGACATAATGTATGATTTTCATCGCAAAATGGGACGTTTAGGTTCATAGAATAAGAACACGTGAATGCTTCGTTAGAAATAAATTCATCGTCCTCGATTTTCACCCCAATTCCATGCCAAGCGTGCAACGAGATCATTGTCATTATAAGTTAGTAATGCTAACACTACTCATATGCCCTAGTCACGTACTTATCCTCCCATTATTCCTAAGTTGTATCTCTTATATTTTATTTTGTCTTGAATGTTTCACGAGGATACATCATTGACTTATGCGATAATAGAGATTTAGGTCTAAAAATAGAGTCCTAACGGTGTAACTAAGACCATCAAATCAATAACCCCACCTAATAGACAACGATGTTAAAAAATTAAGTTGACAAGAAGGATCGATAAACACGGTTTTATAACGGTTTTGAACATGAGACTTATTACCAAGACTTTTATACGCCCCCTAACGGAAGGGCCTTATTATCTTTGGTTTACCTCCATCTTTTATTCAACTTCGCCATGAAGCTTTTATTATGACTTCGGTCTTGCCTTGCCTTTTATTATCCGCCTCATCGGTGGTTTTATTAGCCAAAGACGTATATCCTCACGCTAAAGCGAATTTTGGATCTTTAAAGCTTCGAAGATTAAGGCTTGATTCACTTTCAATTTTGCATAGATTTTTCGGCCTTGTGGGGCTTCAAATTTTTTGCTAGATTTAGGTGAGCACTTGAAATCTTATTATTGGGTGAAGCTTTTGATTATTCGGGTTGCCAATACTTCAAAACCGTGACGCTGGCGATACCTTAATGTCTTCCTAATTTAATTACACGGAAGCTACTAGAAAAGACTAGAAACCCAACAATCCTAACTAAATCGCTAAGTCAATATTTATTAAGCAAAAAATATTTACAAGCGAAGGGAGAATAAGCAAACAACGAGAACACATGAGTTTTTGAAAGAATACGAGTACTCTACGTTTAGCATAGTAACTTATAATTAACCCTATCTTTTCTCGTCCTCATTTAAGAGACTTAGCCTAATGTGTAGTTAAGGAACCAAAGCTAAGTGCTCAATACACACGGTCGAGTCAAAAATTACTCTTATTCTCGCCATCGGAAAACCTACATTCGTGTCTTCAAACACTTATGAAATATGAGAAAAATTTTAAAATTTGGCCATTTTTAGCCTTATTTTGCAACAAAACGATAAACAAAAAGATAAACTTTGGAAAGCGTGAAGGTTTGGCAAGGCAAGTATCTATTCACCCCCCATACTAAAGTTAAACATTGTCCTCAATGTTTCGAGTCTAGGGGTGAAAACACCCCCATACTAGAGACGTAGTCGAATGTCTAATCTAGCATGGAAAGGGTGTAACCAATAAATTAATAGCCGTTTATGAAGTGTGCTAATAACCTAAGGTTAGAACATCAAAAGGATATATCATGGATATTGAGAAAGTCTTCAAAGCAAACGATCGAGTGCTCCCATAAAACGAACATGAGAGGCTCCAATCGTGAAGATCATGATCATCTAAGGTTCACAATTCACAAACAACCACAGAACAAAGGTTGGAAGGGCACAAATCCCCACACGTTAACTACATTAGAAAGCGATAATATGTACATAGGATAAGCATGGGACTCCCCCACGAGGCTCCTCGTTTTTGATTACCGAGTCATGAGCTCGACTCGATCCCCTCAATACTAATTATCATTGGGGAAGGTGACTTGGTCGAGGTAGTTCAAGGATGGAACTTCCCCGCCAAAGTAGTGCTTCAACCTATGTCCATTCACCTTGAAGTTAGGACCATCATCTTGAGCTAGCTCGATGGTCCCATACAGAAACACTTGAGTCACGGTGAATGGACCGGACCAACGGGATTACAACTTATCGGAAAAGATTTTCAATCTTGAATTAAAAAGCAAAACGTGATCCCCAATGTTAAAAACCCGGTTTTTAATTTTAGAATCATGCAACTTTTTAGTTTTTTCTTTGTAAATCAATGAATTTTCATAAGCAATATCCCTCAATTCATCTAATTCATTCAATTGCATTTTCCGGTGTTTTCCCGCGGTCTCCATATCATCATTACAATGCTTTAGGGCCCAATAAGCCTTGTGTTCTAACTCGATAGGCAAATGACAATTCTTTCCATACACAAGCTTATAGGGAGTGCACCCAATGGGCGTCTTATGAGCGGTCCTAAAGGCCCATAAAGCATCGTCCAACTTATCCGACCACAATTGTCGGTTTTCCCCAACGGATCTCTCCAAAATCCTCTTCAACGCTCGGTTTGAAACCTCGACTTGCCCACTCGTTTGTGGGTGATAAGCCATAGAAAGCCGATGTGTAACCCCATATTTCCTTAGGACCCTTTCGAATTGGTCGTTACAAAAATGGGTTCCACGATCGCTTATAATAGCACGAGGGGTTCCAAACCGAGAAAACAAACTTTTCAAAAACTTGACTACCACACGAGCATCATTGGTGGGCAAGGCTTTGGCCTCCACCCACTTTGATAGGTAGTCAACCGCAACAAGGATGTACTTATTACCACGAGATGATGGGAACGGCCCCATAAAATCTATACCTCAAACGTCAAAGATCTCACACACTTGGATGATATTTTGTGGCATTTCATCTTTTTGTGAGGCTTTTCCTTGTCGTTGGCATGAATCACAAGACTTCACAAGATCTTGTGCATCTCGGTAAATAGTAGGCCAAAAGAAGCCGGCATCAAACACCTTCTTAGCCATGAGATTAGCACCGTGGTGACCACCCGTGGGTCCCTCATGACAAGCTCTAAGGATGTTAGAAGCTTCGGTGCCAAATACACAACGTCGGATCATTTGATCCGCACAAGTTCGAAACAAGTAAGGGTCGTTCCAAAAGTAGAACTTGACGTCACGAAAGAATTTTCGTTTTTCTTGAGTCGTCATACCCTTAACGATGAAGTTTCCCGCATGGTAATTTGCAAAGTCCGTAAACCATGGGGTGGAAGGATCAAGCTTAGAATTCACTACACCAAGTGTTTCAAGCGAAAATGTTTCGGTGATTTCCTTGGGCTCGTAAACACTTTGGTGAGGATCTTCCAAACGAGAAAGATGATCGGCCGCTAGATTCTCGGCTCCTTTTTTGTCAGCGATGGTGTGATCAAATTCTTGAAGGAGGAGAATCCAACGAAGTAATCTCGGCTTTGCATCTTGTTTTTCCATGAGATACTTGATAGCCGAATGGTCCGTATACACTATGCATTTAGCTAAGACGAGATAAGGTCGGAACTTCTCAAATGCATACACTACGGCAAGGAACTCCTTTTCCGTTGTAGTGTATTTAAGTTGAGCCTCGGTCATCGTCTTGCTAGCATAGTGAATAGGCAAGAAGTGCTTATCATGACGTTGCCCCAAAACGGCCCCAATAGCGTAATCACTAGCATCACACATTAGTTCAAAGGGGAGGTTCCAATTGGGAGCAACAAGAATGGGAGCTTCGGTAAGTTTCCTCTTAAGGATTTCAAAGGCTCGTACACAATCTTCGTCAAAGACAAAACGTGCCTCTTTTTCAAGAAGATGTGTAATGGGTCGAGAAATCTTTGAAAAATCCTTGATGAATCGACGATAAAAGCCCGCGTGGCCTAGGAAACTCCTAACTCCCTTAACGGTTTTGGGATGAGGTAATTTGGCGATGACGTCTACCTTAGCTTGATATACCTTAATCCCCGCTTTCGAGACCTTGTGCCCTAAGACGATTCCACTCTTAACCATAAAATGACATTTTTCCCAATTGAGCACAAGGTTGGTTTCCTCACAACGTTTTAACATTCTCTCAAGGTTTGACAAACACGAAGTGAAAGAATCACCAAACACGGAAAAGTCATCCATGAAGACTTCCATCGTCTTCTCGATCATGTCATGAAAAATAGCCATCATGCACCTTTGAAAGGTTCCCGGTGCATTGCAAAGTCCGAATGGCATTCTACGATAGGCAAACGTTCCGTATGGACACGTAAACGTAGTTTTTTCTTGATCACGAGGGTCGATGGGAATTTGGAAGTAACCGGAAAAACCATCTAGAAAGCAATAGAAATCATTTCCCGTAAGACGCTCCAACATTTGGTCCATGAAGGGCAAGGAAAAATGGTCTTTTCGAGTGGCTTCATTCAACTTTCGATAGTCAATACACACTCTCCATCCGGTCACGAGTCTAGTGGGAATCAACTCGTTGGCATCGTTTGACACAACGGTCATCCCTCCCATTTTAGGGACACAATGAATAGGACTCACCCAAGGGCTATCGGAAATAAGGTAAATCATTCCCGCGTCAAGGAGTTTAAGGACCTCCTTTTTGATGACGTCGTGAATTTTGGGATTCACCCTCCTTTGACTTTGGATTGTGGGCTTGAAATCCTCCTCCATTAAGATTTTGTGGGTACAAAACTTGGGATCGATTCCCTTAGTGTCGGATAACTTCCACGCAATTGCCCTCTTGTGGTCCTTTAGAACATCGACAAGTGCGGTTTTTTCATCATTCGAAAGATCCTTCGCAATAATAACCGGCAACTTGTCGTCCTCCTCCAAATAGACATATTCGAGATGAGGAGGTAAATCTTTCAACTCAAGGATAGGTGGTTCCTCAAGTGAAGATTTGGGCTCGATACTCATAACCTCCTCGGGTGGAGGAAATGGGAAATCGTTAAGAAAATCCTTGATAATCGAGAAGTCCTCATCGTTGTCGAGGTCTTCGTCACAAGTACGTGGAACATTGCATTCTTCCAACATAAAACCACCACCTTCAAAAGGAGTGAAGGTTGGTGTCGAATTATCAAGAATTGGATCTAACATAATGGGATTGCCACTAGTTTCTTCATCACCAAAACCTAGAACTTGTGAAAATTCCTCGCAAACCACGTCAATCATATCAACGAGGTTTATGGTTGCAACGGAATAAACATGAGAAATTTGAGAGTTTTGAGTTGCGTTTATAACAAGTTCCTCGTCGTTGAAACGTAAGGTGATCTTTCTAGCATGCACATCAATCAAAGCCATAGACGTATCTAAAAACGAACGACCTAAAATGAGAGGAACTTGAGGATCCGTGGGGATATCAACAACGATAAAGTCTACGGGATAGTAGAACTTCCCCACTTTCACAAAAACGTCTTCCGCCAAACCACATGCGGGAATCGTGGAATGGTCGGCCAACTCGATAGACATTAGTGAAGGAGTAAGATTAGGAAGATTGAGCGACTTAAAGATTGCAAGTGGCATCAAGTTAATGCTAGCACCAAGATCGACCAAGGCGAAGCATTCTTCCATATCTTGGATTGCACAAGGGATCAAAAATTTACCGGGATCACCGACTTTTTGAGGTATGCGATTAAGATAAACCGACGAACAACTAGACAATTGGTGCAATTTCTCCTTGTTGTTCAACATACTCTTAAAGTTAGCGGCAAATCGAGGCATCATGACCAAAGCATCGGCGAAACTCAGATTAAGGTGCAAATCACGAAACATTTTCATAAAAAGCTCAAATTGATAATTCTCGCGCTCTTGACATTTCTCCTTCCTAAGTCTCGATGGATAGGGTAAAGGTGGTGTGGGTTGAGGCATAGTAGGCATAGCCATTGGAATCTCGGGTTCCAATGATGGTAATGGGTCAACCGTAGGTGTGGTATGAGCGGTACTTCGTGGGATTGGGACATGCTCCTTTTGGACCACCACCTCGGGTTCTTTCTCAATTGCTTCCTCCGTAGGAGCAATTGGTTGAGGAGTCGGTTCCTTAAGTGTCTTACCACTACGTGTGGTAATCACTTTCATCTCACCCTTAGGGTTGGTTATGGTGTTGCTAGGAAGACTACTCGAAGACGGTTTACACATTATTGCCTCAAACATAGACGAGATCTTATCTTCAAAATTAGATTGCCTCAATACGGCCTCGGTTTGCCTTTTCTCGGCCTTAATCATTTCTTGTTTAATCTCATGTTGCCCTTGTTCCATCTTTTGTTGGTTTTGTTGCAACCTAGTGACATTTCCTTCCATCTTGTTGGTGTGTATTTTAAGTTCATTAGCTAACTCATTTTTCAACTCTTTCTTCAAGTCGTTCTTAAACTCGGACCTTAGGCTAATGATTTCTCTTTGAATATTGTCAAACCTAGCATCATTCCCACTAGCATATTCAACAAACTCACTTGGAAGATCTTTCAATTTTTGCAAACTTTTGTTGTTATTTTGAAAATGATTTTTGTTTGAAACTTGATTATTAGCCCCTTGATTCCCATAGTTTCCCTTGTTGTAATTGTTTTTAAAACCAACTTGATTGTTGCGATAATTGTTGTTAGCATTTTGATTTGAACCAAAACCCGGTGGAGTCATTTGATTAGAGCGGGAAACTTGACCGTTTTGGTTGTAATTTCCCGTGGTCGCGAAGGCACTCGAAGTGTTACCACCGTTGGTAATGCACTCGGAGAAATCATGACCTCCACCACAATACATGCAAGAAACCTCAACCGCTTTAGCCGTAGCGGGAGTACTTTGTTCACCAACTTTAAACTCAATCAAAAGTCCTTTCAACTTATCAAAAATCTTGTTTTCCAAGTTCGCCTCAATTTGGCAAGCATCGATGGTAGTAGACAAAGAAGGTGAAGCCGAAGACGAAGCCTTACGAACACTAGACGTGCTACGAGGATTATACACCTTAGATCTATTTTCAATTATCACCAAAGCTTCCTCAACCGTTTTACACAAAAAATTACCACCCGCGGCGGCATTCAAATAATCCCTTTCATGATCATTAAGTCCATTGTAAAACGTGTCAATTTGATGCAAATCGGAAAAACCGTGATGAGGACATTCATGCAACATTTCCTTAAACCTATTCCAAGCCGTTGAAAAACTTTCATTTGATTCTTGTGAAAATTTAGAAATCTCATTTTTCAAATGCGTAGTCTTAGAGGGCGGAAAAAATTGGTTCACAAACTTTGAAACGAGATCCTTCCACGTCAATATAGAATTGGGTGGCTCTTTCTCTAACCAAATTTTAGCGGGCCCCGCTAAGGAATACGGAAAAAGCATCATCTTAATCGAGTCATTCGAGACATCCTTGAATTTGCAAGTAGCGGTAAGACGATTGAATTGGCGGATATGGTTGTGTGGATTGTCCTTCTCATCACCACGGAATTTGTTGTTTTGGATCATCGACAACAAACCCGTTTTCACCTCAAAATTCTCCGCAAGGATAGCGGGAATCACAATAGCTTCTCCATAACCCTCGGTGGGTGCTTGAAGTAACTCCATCATAGTTCGATTCGCCATGGTTGGTGCTTCTCGTACAATGGGTTCGTCAATAGGAGACTCCTCACTAGAATGAGTTGGAGTTGGAGTTTTGTTCTTTCGTCTACGTGCACGTTTTGCTTGATTACGAGTTAGCATAAACGTCACGTACAACGTGGAGACGAGCAAAGAAGATTCTTTTTGGTGTTTTGTATTTTTCAAGTTTTTTGTGGTTTTTGATTGTATTAACCTTTTTTGGAATTTGGTGAATGTATTAAGTAGACAAAAATCTACAAATCTCCTCCTTAATCAAATCTCTCGATTAAAGAAGCCTCAAGGAATGAAAACGATCACGTGAAGTGAACTCCTTCGATGACTTTAGAACGTTGGTGGAACACCAAAACGTTCAAGAGGGTTTAATCAATGAAAACCAAGAAAATATATATGATACTTAGTAATACTTTGGGCGGCAAAACCCTCGATTAGCTCTCACAATCAAATACTCACAAGCAAGCGGGGAAACGAGGCGGCGCGAAGCACTTAAGAGCCTTTTTCCTTAGGATATATTTTATAGTATCCGCCTTATACCCACCTTATAGTTTGTATTTTTCAAAATCGAGCTTCACGAAAGTATTTATCTATTTTTGCCTTTTTTCTTTGGTTTGAGATTCGAATACAATGATTGGGTAATAACCTCCCAAGTCAAGGTTGTGATTTCTCACGTATTTGGAGTACTTGTGAATTTATTGTTCTACGTATACAATATAGTAATAGTATTCACACAAAAATCGAAAACGATAATACGTATTAGTAGAGTGCTACTAATACAAATACTAATTATGGTTAGTATAAAAACAACAATTGTTCAATCAAAACACAACACGCCTCCCCGGCAGCGGCGCTAAAAATTTATGTAGAGTTTTTGTACCCTTTAGGAAAAGGATGACAAAATAGGGCAAGTGGGCACGACGATTTAGGAAAACCGTGTGTAAATGACCCTAAAAGTGAGTTCGTTCTCGAGGAGGCTAGTGTGTTGTGTTAAGAAATGATTTATGATGATTTTATTGTTATGAGAAGAGAAAATAGAAATGGGGTGAGAAGAGAAAGACGGTTACGAAGGCGGATCGAGCTAAGACGAAAAAGCGTTCACATAAAACCGTAAATAGTGCAAAAATTAAAGTTTTAACCTAAAAATTCCTAAAAATTACTAAAAATCCACAATAATATTCTAAGAGTTTACAAAAAATCCAAACTTGCTAAAACCTTTTAATTAATTAGATAATGACTTTTTAATGCTAATTAAAGCCCTAAAAATCAAAATTAATTATTAAAAAGTCCCAAACAAGTTTTTAAAGTTTGTAAACCTCAAAAATAACCTAATTAACCTAAAAAGTATTTTTTAAAATTTTAAAACCAAATAAAACTATTTTTAAACACTTAAAAACTATTAAAATCAATTAAAACTTAAAATAATTCTAGAAAATAATTGAAAAGCCCTAAAAATATTTGGAAAGTTACAAAATTCCTAATTAAGTGTCTATAATCTAGGAAAAATGAAAAAAATTAGAAAAAACTAACTTTCAATTTTTAATAATAAAATAATAAAATAATCAAAAAAATTCAAAGTTTATAAAATAAATCTAAAAAATTACCAAAAATCTTAAATAATGTAACTAAGACATAAATGCAATTAAAAGTTTCTAAAACCTATTTAATTATTTTATATTAAATTTTAAAGTTGGATAAAAACCCTAAAATCCTATAAAATCAAAAATAAGACTTTTTGAAAACTTTAAGTGATGTAAACCTCAAGTTACTTTAATAAAACCTAAAAACAATTTTTATAAAATTTAAAAACTACTTTTGCTATTTTTAAACTAATTAACTAATTATGGGTAAAGAAAAATTAATAAAAAAATAAATAAAGAAAGAGAAAAATAGAAACTTTAGCCAGAAAAGTCCCTAACTAAATGACAAACCTAAGAAAAATGAAAACTGGCCAAAAACCTTGACCAATAAGCTTGTGAGAGCTTATTTAGCTACGGCTTATATTTGAAAAAGCCCAAACCAGATCCCTTTAAATACAATGTGATTTGAGTCTTTAGCAGTAAAAGACCCAAGGGCACGCTGGTAAGTTGTGTGTGTTGTGAGAGGAGTGGCGCAGGTTCGAGTCCTGGCCACGTCCTTTCTGGACTTTTTTTTTTTCTTTTTTAAAACTTTAAAACCCACTCCTTATGTTACTTAAGTCGCAAAAACACAGAATCAAACCAATTTGAGCAAGATTAAAACAAGCAGGAACCAAAAACGTGCTCAGATTGTTTTTTATGAACACAAAGAAAAAGGTGAATCTTCACTTGTGAAGAATAGAACAAGAGGAGCCTGTTCTTGGCTTTTTGTGATGTTTGATTGGATAGTTTGGGCACCCCTATACTCAGTTGAGTATATGGAGTCAAGACAAACACAAAACAAGCAAGTATAACACAAAATCAAGCACAAAATTGCACCAAAAATGTTTCTGATATAGGCCTAAGGTCTGAGAGTGTTTTGCTGATTTTATATGCACACAAGTGAGATTCAATGGCCCAATTCTTGCAAACAAGTCACCCAAATGACAAATAAGCACTACACAATCCTAAGGTGGCCTAATATCTAAGCAGCTTATCAAGATTAATGGCCAAATTTCTACAAAAATCAAGCAGTAATGAGAACTTACTGATTTATGAGCTATTCTCCATTTTTTAGCATGCAACTTGGTTTTAAACTCTACCAAATAGAAATACAAGCTAACATATATAATACTAGCAACCTAGTGAGTGGATATAACAGGTTTTAAGCCAAGATTAACAACAATTACACCAACTAAAACCCTAATCCAAACACTCCTTTATATTCTGAAACTGAACTTTTTTCAAATCAAAAGCTTTTAAATCACACCAATTCTGATTACAAGTGCTACTAACATGCAAATAACCAACAAGTGAGCAAATTCAAACACTTAAACAAACAAATGAACAACTTTCATGCCAAATCAATAAATCACATATAAAACATAAAACTGAAAACTAAGAACACAAGGGTTTACCTAGAGGGACCTACATCCAGGTCCCTCAGTGACTGCTATGTCACCTCCAATCAGGTCCGGACCTGAGCAGAACCTTGGACTAAACAAGCTCCAATGGTTTCCTGCTAAGAACAAATGAACACACAATATCCAACTTCCTGATTTTTTTTTCTTCCTTAAAAATCTTTTTCAAATAATTCTTATGAATTCTATCCTTTCAAAACACCTAACAAACCTCTTACAAAACTTGGAAAACCAAATTTAGAACAAGACTTCACCAAGAAAAAATCAATTTTCAGAAACTTTTTCTGAAAATTCAAAACACAAAATGTTTTGCAAAATGTAATTGGAACTCAGAATCTTTCACAAGCCAATACCAACTTTTAAAATAAAGAAAAGGAATTACTTTTTAAACCAAAACACCAACTTTCATTAATTAAAAAGGAATTACAAAAGACTTTGAAAAATTCTGGAACAAGAGATATAGGGTCACATACGACCTCTATATATACTACACTATAGAATACTCTAGAAAACAAGAAATGTAAACCCTAATAAGCTGAAATCTCCAAAAAGCCCTTGGTCTTGATTCTTCAAATTGGGTCAAATAGAGTCATGTGATGGCCAGTGGTGTAGAATTGATCTGAGCTGTCCAAATAGTTGTGGGGAGCAAGTCATTGGATCACAAACGTTGATTTACTGGACCATTTTGTTTTCTTGCAAAGGAGTGGGTCAGGGGACACATGGGTTGGTCGATGGGTGAAAGTGACGGATGTTTTGGGAGGTGGGATAGGTTTAGGGTTAGATGAATTGCTAATCTGGAAGTTTATAGCTTTTTCCCCTTTGATTTGCAAGGATGGTGGATTAGGGTTTATAAAGGGATTAAGGTTGATGGTGGGTAAACAGTAGTTGTTTCCCACGTAATTTTTGGGTTTAAAAAAAAGATTAGTAAATTAATCTGTTATTTAAGTGGTGAGTGGATGGTGACTGGGATGGGGTAAGTGACATGGTGGAGTAGTATTGGTGGAAGGGGTTGAGGTGGAAACTTGATTGGCTGTGATGAGTTTGAGTGTCTGGCAATTTTAGTCCCCCTATTTCCCTTCTTTGTTCATGTTGTAATAAATAGCAACTAACTCCATTTCCCTTTGTAAACTAGTTTCATCATCTTGTCAATTTTGGCCCAAACACTTTATAAACTTGAAACAAGGACTTGAAATGTAATTTCTTCATTCTTCAAGGATCGAACTTGTAATATCTTGATAATTTAGGGACCACAATGCATTTTATGAGTTTTGCAAGGGTATAAATTGCCAAGTCTTCAAAAATGAGGGACCAATGTTGCCAATCTTCAATTCTTCAAGGTCATTTTGGGAAATTCCAGATTTGGGCCCGGTTCATTGTGCGGCTTCGTTTCCCGTGTTCGTTTTTGAATGATTCTTGTGATCTTTTTGTCATTTCCTCAATATCCGTACCTAAAATACACAAGCAACAAACACGAGCATATATTTGGCAGTTTTAATGATATTTTATGCATTTTGAGCCCGATTTGGACGATGAGACTATGTATAAAAGCAGTCTCATCAGTTCACAATCTTTCTCCATCTTTCCTAAGGACTACTATTTCTATCTATGGAATGTCCTTGGGAAGATTCCTCCGGTTCTAGAAGAATCATTGGACTTTAACCTATCCTATCATCCTTATGTCACCATAATCTTCACCTTCGTGAATAGAGATGTTTTAGGTAAGTGTATGTCACTATGAAATCCATTTTGATATCCAAATCCATTTTGATCCCCCTTAACATATGCCACGATATTCGAAAATATTCCGCACATGTCAGGATGAGCCAACACTTTAAGTCAAACCATTATTGATCTCAATATTAAATCACATTTTCTCCTCCATATTAAAAATATTAACCCAGTCGATGTTTTTAATATCAATTGATTTAATAGCATTTTAAGAAAATTTGGGAAGAAAAATGCAAATCCAATTATCTTCATGATTTTCACAAGCTCCCCCTCAAATAAATGAGGGTATACTTGAAACATAAATTAAATACCTTTTAAACACAAGTGTAAGGTATTTATCACGTGCAAAGATCATATATGATAATGTATTCACAAGATTAGCAATTTACGAGGTTGGACCTGAATGATGGAGAACATCATATGATAGAATCACATGGTTCTTGTTCACGAATGTTGGTCGCCTCGTCACGTCTGAAGTTATCTCTTGACACAATGTGTATGATTGATATCGTTGTCTTGACACCAATATGTGAAGTTGGCACTTTCGACATCAAAGATTCTGAATGCTAGACAATTGCTCCCCCTTAATTGTTGACCCGTGTTCTATTGAAAGAGCTGTAGTCGTCGTTTGAGTACTCGCATCGTCGAGTATGTAGATATCAATTGTAAATTGCTACGGTTGGTGGAGATGATAACTTCATAAAAACAAGATTTCTCTTGTTTTAACAAATAAATGCACTGACACGTACATATATTCGTGTTAGATTGTGTTATAACGTAAACACAATCCCTTACATGGTTATAAAGTAAACCATGCCCGAGAAAATTAATTCCCGTTGTTGAGTCAAAGCTTTCTGGTGAAATGCTTGACTTGAATATGAAAAGCGGGTTACTATCTGAAATAATAGCAAACCATTTTGAACATGTTTTAAATCATTTAAACTTCTGCTCAAACTTTATTTACAACCCCGTGCCATTATTGAACGATATTTCTAGGTTCGTAAATATTATCGATTGCAGAAGACATGTTCTTTTTATCAAAACATTTTTGAACACACAATTTTGAAAGATTTAGAAAACCCTTTTGAGAAATTCTAGAAAATTTGTGTTCAAAGTTTTGAAAACCAATTACTTGAGCTTAAGATGTTGAATATCTTACAAAACGAGCTCAAGTCCGAGAAGTTGTAAACTTCCCGTTGTGAGGATAATTTTATCATCGGCGATAAACTTAACTTTTAACTGAGGAACGAGTCCTAAGTTGACATTTACTTAGAATTCGTTTTCATGAGCTTGAAAAACTTTTGAATATTTTAACGTAAAGCTCTTGACCGAGAAAGATGAATTTCTCGTTATGAGGAAAAGTTCTGTTATTTTAAAGATACACTTTCCTTTCTGAGCTTAAAACTTGGAATGTTTTAATACAAACTCATGACCGAGAAAATTTAATTTTCCGTTACGAGGATAAGCTATCTTTAAAGATAATCTCTCCTAAAATTGAAGTCCGAGTTACAATCTGATATTTAACTGTAAGTCATAGTGCATGAGCTTAAAAAACTTCGAATGTTTTTTAAAATAAGTTCATGCCCGAGAAAAAATTAATTTCTCGTTGTAAGGATAAGTTTATCATCGGCGATAAACTTTCCTTTTTTTGAAGTCCGGGGCATAATCTGAAATGTGGTTATACGTCATTTACACGAGCATAAAACTTTTGAATAGTTTTAATGTAAGCTCGTGTCCGAGAAAAATTAATTTCTCGTTAATGAGGATAAGTTTATCATCGGCGATAAACTTTCCTTTCTTAGAATCGCGAGTTACAATCTGACATGTGACTGCAAGCCGTTGTGCATGAGCTTAAAAAACTTCGAATGTTTTTTTAAAATAAGCTCATGCCCGAGAAAAATTAATTTCTCGTTGTGAGGGTAAGTTATCGTTGACAAGATAAAATTCCCTTTATTTGAGGTCCGGGTCATTGTCTGAAATTTAACAATGAACCATTTACACAAGCTTAAAACCTTTGAATAGTTTAAATGTAAGCTCGTGTCCGAGAAAATTTAATTTCTCGTTTGTGAGGATAAGTTTATCATCGGCGATAAACTTTCCTTTATGTGAAGATCGGGTTATCGTCTGATATTAACGATAAGCCATTGTGCATGAGCTTAAAAACTTGGAATGTTTTTTATATAGGCTCATGCCCGAGAAAAATTAATTTCTCGTTGTAAGAATAATTTTATCATCGGCGATAAACTTTCCTTTCTTTGATGAACGAGTTACAGTCTGTGATGTGACAATAAGTCCTATACACGAGCTTAAAACCTTTTGAATAGTTTTAATAATAGCTCGTGTCCGAGAAAATTTAATTTCTCGTTGTGAGGGTAAGTTATCGTTGACGAGATAAACTTCCCTTTCTTTGAAGTTCAGGTCACATACTGTGATTTGAATGTGAGCCATACACACGAGCTTAAAACCTTTTGAATAGTTTTAATAGTAGCTCGTGTCCGAGAAAATTTAATTTCTCGTTGTGAGGGTAAGTTATCGTCGACGAGATCAACTTCCCTTTCTTTGAAGTTCGGGTCACAGACTGTGATTTGAATGTGAGCCATTGTGCATGAGCTTAAAAACTTCGAATGTTTTTAATTTAGCTCATGCCCGAGAAAACTTAATTTCTCGTTGTGAGGATAAGTTTATCATCGGCAATAAACTTTCCTTTCTTTGATGAACGAGTTACAGATGTGATTATAAGTCCTTTGTACACTAAGTTTAACTGCGAATCCCCTAAGACACTTGTTTCTCTGATATCAGCTTCTTCAGTAACCAAACTCTGAGAGTGTCCTTAGTTGAACGGTATATAAAGATCGAACCGGATTGTTTATGTTGATCCTTGACTTTGGTATCTGCAATCTCAGTTGAAGTTTGTATGCTTTTATATGGGTTATCAATATCTATCTTAGAATCCTGCGGGGATTCACAGTTTTCTTTTCTTGTGCCAGAGGTGGCCTGAGGGGATGATTCACTTGTCTTAGTTGGCAAACGTTTCCTTTTATAGAAAACCTTAAGTTCAGGCTTAAGTGATGTATCATCCTTTGCAATTTCCTCCCTAGTAGTCTTAGTAGAATCGGAGACTATCCTAGTTAAAGGGCACTCATTTCCTACAACAGTGAAAGTTCTACCAGTGTGGCGCCACATTTTACCAATGGCTTTGATTTTAGCCAGCCACTGGGATTTAAGTCTAGCATGGGAGTTCACCTCATTAAGTAATTTCTTGACACAAGAATCATGATTTGCTTTAAAGACACATTTCTTACATGTTTTACAAGTAGCATATTTCAAGTCCGAATAAGATCTAGAATTCCTAGATGATTGATCGATGCTCCTATGATATGGCATGCTACGGTTAGCAGTGTTGGGTAATCTAGAAGGCATCTGACTAGGTTTGAAATTCCTATCTCTTACTTGTGTCTTTTGAATAACTTCCCTTTGACCAAAATTGTGATGAACGTCATTTGAACTAGTTCGAGACGTGTTCTTTGGACTATGTCTAGGGAGACTAGAGCAATCATGTGATTAGGTCTTGCAAAAGCTATTTTAGACACATTGACCCTAGTTGGTGGAGTGACTGTTCTAGAAATATGAGCCATATCAACTTGGGAGGCAAACCGCGGTCTCGAGGATTGTGGTCGCTCGGATCTAAATGCAGTCGGTTGTCTAACAGACTGAATTTGAGGCGGTTTCCCCAAGATTGATGGTTTTTCAAGCTTAGTGTCCACACTAGTTCCTTTAGTTTTTCTTAATTCATTTTTCAGAGCCGCTATTGCAAAGACCTTTTCCTGTACTTGAGCCTTTAAGATCTCATTTTCTTTGAGCAATTCATCTTGGGATGCCAACTTAGATTCTAACAACTTAATTTGTTTCAAAATATTATCCTTTTCAGCTTTAGAATCCAGAACTGTTTGATCCAATTTTCCTTCAAGAACAACGTTTGACTTTTCAAGTTTTTCAAAATATGTTTGAAATTTGTTCGTTTTCTTGGAAAATTCAATTTTGGCATCCTCAAGATCTTTTGATTGCTGAGCTATGATCGTTTCGAGCTCTTTAATCCTAGAATCAAAATTATTTAAAGAAACAGTCATAAGGCACTTATCATGATGTTTAGCATTTTGAACACTTTCTCTCCCATTATGACTCACATCGGATGAACCAGAAGTGGTATTGCTATCACTCTTTTCCATCCCATGTTTGGCATAATTAGGTTTAGAATGCTCAACATGGTGTATAGTGTTGAAACTTGGTACCTAAGCAGTTGGTGCTTGTGACTTGCTGCTTGGTTCATGCTTTCCTCCTGATTCCTTGCCATTGCTTACCGTGACGACCAAATTGGCACCCATTTCTTGCACCGGGTAGAACTGATCATCTTTTGATGATAGCTTGAAGCGTGTCTCTCTCTCATGTTCATGAGGTATTGCTGCATGCAATGGTTTAGACGACTCCTTGATTCTTTGAATCTGACCCTTTTTCAACCGTATCTCGTTGTAATTGACTAACCTTACGTCAATACACTTCTCAAGTATATTGATGTGATTGAGTAAACCACTTCTAAAGGTTTCAGTCTAGCAACCCGTATGTAAGTTGAAAATCTGGTGAAGGATTGGAGTCGAATAATCAAAAGGAGGTTCCATTGTTGAGGCAAAGAATTCCTTAAACTGTGTGCGAAGGATTTCTAGACACATCTTCGCATTAACCTCATGAAGATTCTCCCTTTCGAATTGCAACCGTAACTCATCCAAATTAGTGAAAGTCTTCTCTTTGAAATTATCCACTTTGCCAAAGAACATTTGAACTAAGGTTAGAAGTTCGGTCATGTTGTGTGATATGTTGGTTTTGCATATGTGTACTCAATCGTCTCGGTATCTAATTAATTGATCACGGTTAATGGTGGAGTTGTTGGTGTTGGTCACTAAAAGGGGGAGCTTGATTATCTAAGTCTACAAATAACATAAACGTAAAAGCTATTAAAAATAAAGAAGAATGTCTAACCTTTCTTGCTTTCCCAGAACGAATGCTGCACAGTAGAACTTGGTGAAAATAACTAAAGGTGATTGTCTGTTTAAAATAAAATTGAAAATGTAAAAGTCGTTTAGTAAAAATGAGAGCTTTAAGAGTTAAACTAAAAAGGAAGATTTTAAAAATAAATGACGAAAAATTAAAAGTTTAAAAGTAAATTTGAAACTTAAAACTTGGTAAAAATACAAACTTTATTAAAATGTAAACTTAAAAATAATTAGGACAAAACAATTTTTTTAAAAATAAACTAATTAAAGTTAGGGGAAAAATTAAGGTTTGAAAATAATTTGGAAAACAAAAACTAAACATAAGTCGGAATGCCAAGATTTTACCTAAGTCGGAATATACCCAATTCCTAACCTAATTCGGAATCAAGCATCCCACACTCAATTCGGAATGTGTATCCTGTAGTTAATTCAGAATCTGTGTGTCTTGAATCTAATTCGGTTGCCACGATACTCTATCTAATTCGGAATGGCTATCATGAACTTAGTTCGGAATCCTCGTGCTATAACTAGTTCGGAATCCTTATCTTCAACATAATTTGGAATACCCAACTATGACCTAATTCGGAATGGAGTTTTTCCTGACCTAATCCGAAATAAACAATCCTGATATAATTCGGAATATGCAAATCCAAACCTAGTTCGGAATAACAAATAATGTACCTAATCCGGAATCTGAATCCTCAACTAAGTCGGAATGTTGAATGTTATATTTAATTCGGAATGTGTACTTTGCATATAATTCGGGAAACAAGATTAAACACTTAATTCAGGATAAACTGATATGCACATAAGTCGGGAAATGGAAGTTTGCATCTAATTCGAGATAATTGAAACTCACTTAAGTCGGGATAGAAGATTTTGACATAGTTCGGAATAAAAGTGTTTTAAGAATCCGGGTTAATACAAAATAAGCAAATTCACAATAAGCACTTACCAAAACTTAAACCAAATCAATTATTATAAAAAGCTAATAAGACAAAATTTAAAAACTTTTAAAAACACTAAATAAGCAAAAATTTAAAATCAATTTTTTATAAAAATATTAATCTACCAAAATCAACTTATTTTTAAAAACTAATAAACATAAAAATTAAGTAATAAGCACCTTAATCTAAAAACCTCAAAACACACCAACTCAATAAGCACAATCCAATAAGCCAACCAATCACACAATCAACAAAATTAAACCAACTACATGATTAATTAAGCAAAAACAATAAATTATGATTAAGAAAGGTAGAATGAGAATTTATTAAAAAGCTTGATTATATTAAAGATTAAGATCCAAGATTACAAGGTGAAAGATTAGAAAGCTTGAAAGAAACTAGAGATAAGAAAAATAAAAACACACTTAATTACCTACTAAAAATTAAAGACTAAAATGACTAACTCTTCTAATGACACATTAGAAGACTATATATAGGGGAAGGGGAAGGGGAAGGTCTTGTGTCTTCTCTCTTTCTTCTTGTCTTCTCGACTTTTAATTAACTCGTCTTTATCGAGTTTGTCTCGGGATTAGTCGAATGATAACTTGAACTCGTCTTCTAATTTTCTTCTTTTAGTAGACTTGGTTCTTCGACTTTGTTAAACTTCCGTCTTTAGACTTTTTCTTCGATAAATCTTCAGAATAGGCCTTTGACTTCCGTTCTTCTTGCACTTTTGACCTTTTGACTTTGTCTTTTGTCTTTTTCTTCGATAAAATCCCGTGTAATCCCGTGTTTTCTTCCTTTATCATATTTTTGTCCTAAAACACAATAAAAACACAAACCACGCATAATTCCGCCTTTTACAACATTAAATACACGTTTTGGTCTTTTTATTATTGGAAATAAGTGGTAAAAGGATAAGTGTCTTCACACTTATTAAATCCCCTAAACTTGACCATTGCAATGCCCTCATGTAATGCATTAATTCAAAAGTATGGTTTACATTTTTTCATCATATTTAACCCATCTTGGCCTTTATTAGTTACCTAACAATAAGGAAACTAAATGAAAATAGAAAAGTACAAAATGCTTGAAGGAAAAACGAGTAAAGAGATCGAAGACTTACATTAGGGCTTTGGTTGTCATGAATGTTTATCACCCTCAAGTTTCACGTTCCCCAAACCAAGCTTATAAACGAGATCATTGTTATTATAAGTTAGTAAGCTAACACAAACTCATGTGGCCCAATTATTTACTTAGACTCCCTTATCCTAGGTGTACTCTTATATTTTATGAATGTCTTGAATGATCACGAGGATGCATTGTTTGACTTATTTCGATAGTTTATTAAGGCGGAAAATAAAGTAGGACGATTTAATCAATAGTTAGCTAAAGGACAAAATCTTTTAAAACTGCTTCTCGGGACCTCATAAAGTTCATATCTTGGCATAACTCGCTTCACGATTTGAGACCTTTCTGGGACCGATATTTGGCAGTGACTTCATACTTCGAATCTTGAGAGACGTTCTTGAAATAATGGGATTCTCTTCATAATAGGAATTTCTTCACTTGAAGTTTTTGAGAGATTCTTCATATTTGGACCACGACTTCTTCATTTTTCACCAATCTTTATTTTGGATTTTGATATACAATGATCCGCCTCATTTTAGGACTTGAATCTATTTATCCTCATACCTTGTTACGGTCTTTTCGGATAGACTACTCCATGATCTTTAGGGGAGTATTTTCTTTTCGTCGTGCGTCTCGATCCTTCATATTGATTTTTGATAAATGATTCTTCACATCACTTTGGATCTTTAGCAACAAAATGTAGCCCTCATGCCTTGTTAGGGCCTTTTCGGACTCGCCAATCTTTGCATCCCGCTTCAATAAGTTATGCCTTGGCTATGAACTCTAATTAATACCGAGCAACTTTTAATCGATCTTGTGCTAGAAGCTAAGTAACTTTTTAAATCGTATGACCTTATTTATTGCAATTAAATTTATTAGCAAGCGATGGGAGAAAAAGCTCATAATCAACTCACATAAATTCATGAAAGAATACCAAACTTATAATTGACTCTATCATCTCTCGTTCTCCACAATTTAAAATCTCAAGGAATGAGACTCGTGGATGCTTAGCCAATTAAATCAAAGTTTTGTGTTTTTAAGTCATCTATAGGATCTTGCAACTTCTTAGACTTTTTCAAGTTTAGAATTCGTATTTTAAAGTTCCCTTGATAAACGACTTTCTAGGATCAATTATAGGAACTTGCGAAAAGTTCTTGTTCTTAACCCGTAAGAGTTAAGACTTTCGCGTTTTAAAGTTCCCTATATAAATGCCTAGCAAAACTTGACTTAAACACGTTAAGGATACTAGCTAGAGTAAACTAAAATAAGTAAACTCGGGTTGAGTCAAAAGATTCATGACGGGCCTAATAAATCAACGACATCAAAACTTATCAAAACCATTTTATTTAACTTTATTTTTCTCTTTTGACTTTATTTTTGAAATGAAATATATACATATGACGCGATAATAAAAGGAAAGAACATAAAAGAGAATAAATGAAAAATACTACTAGGCCAAAATAGATTAAAAATTTTGAAAAATGTCAAAAAATTAGATTTTCCGGTTAAAATGAGGACAAATTAATAGAAAAGCCCACTTAACTTCGATAGAAGTCCCTCCTACACTTGATGTAAACATTGTCCTCAATGTTTAAGCATGTGGGAGTAAACTCCCCTACACTTAGGACATTTTGCACGTTGTTTAAATCTTGCTAAGGAAGAGACAACTATAGTGATTTCAATGTGAACATATAAGATATGAAATATTGAATCACGACAGTTTAGGATAGAACCGGGAAGACGGGTACACGGGATCACGGGTCGTCAAATATTATCAAAAGTGCTCTTTGAAGCTTTAATCCCAGCACATCATAAGAAACAAGACAACAAACCCTATGTAGCCCCCCCTACACTTATTATAAAAACGGGTAAAAAGGATAGATCATCGGGTTGCCTCTCGAGAAGCGCTTGTTTTTGTTAACCGAGTCACGAGCCTGACTCGGCCCAGAACTAATTCAAGGGAAACGTGGTGAGGGATGGAATCATCTCCTGAGAGATATCCTCACCAAAGTACAACTTGACACGTTGGCCATTCACTTTGAAGTTTGGCCCATTTGGTTGCGATAACTCAATGGTGCCATAAGGGAAGACTTTGGCGACGGTGAATGGACCAGACCAACGGCTCTTAAGCTTGCCCGAAAAGATTTTCAACCGAGAGTTAAAGAGTAAAACTTGATCACCAATTTTGAACTCTCGGTTTTTGATCTTAGAATTATGAATGAGCTTGGTTTTCTCCTTGTAGATCAGTGAATTCTCATAAGCCTCATTCCTTAGTTCATTAAGTTCATTGAGTTGGATCTTCCTAAGATCACCGGCTTTGTTGATGTCAAAATTAGCCCATTTCAAGGCCCAATAAGCCTTATGCTCCAACTCAATGGGGAGGTGGCATGCCTTTCCGTACACAAGACGATATGGAGTGCAACCAATAGGTGTCTTATATGCGGTACAGAAAGCCCACAAAGCATCATCTAACTTATCGGCCCACGAGGCACGATGCTCTCCCACAGTTCGCTCTAATATTCTCTTAAGACCACGGTTTGAAATCTCGGCTTGACCATTTGTTTGTGGATGATATGCGGTGGAAAGACGGTGATTGACACCATACTTAGCCATGACTCGAGCAAATTGATCATTTCAAAAATGAGTCCCGCGATCACTGATAATAGCACGAGGAACACCGAATCAAGCAAATAGTTTTTTCAAAAATTTCACAACAACCCTCGCATCGTTCGTAGGTAAAGCCTTTGCTTCAACCCATTTGGATACGTAGTCAATGGCTACGAGGATGTACTTGTTCCCTTTAGATGATGGAAATGGCCCCATAAAGTCGATGCCCCATACGTCAAAGATTTCACATTCTTGGATGAATTTTTTGAGGCATCTCATCTATATGTGTGATCTTGCCTTGTATTTGGCAAGCATCACAATGCTTAACCATTTCATGTGCATCACGATAAATGGTGGGCCAATAAAATCTAGAATCAAAAACTTTCTTCGCAGTGTAATTGGGACCAAAGTGACCACCGGTTGGTCCTTTATGGCAAGCTTCCAAGATTTGTAAAGGTGCGGGCCCGTCAACATGTCGACGAAGGATCAAGTCAGCACATTGTTTAAAGAGATAAGGGTCGTCCCAATAGTAAGTTTTCACATCCTTGAAAAATTTCTTCTTTTGCTAGGACGATAACCCTTCGATGAGAATTCCACCCGCCAAGTAGTTTGCAAAGTCCGCAAACCATGGGGTCTCATCAAGATTGGAGTAATAGACATCAAGGCCTCAAGGGGAAAAGATTCGTTAATCTCTTGATTTGGCAGCTCCCCTTGATAAGGATCCTCGAGTCTACTAAGATGATCCGCGGCTAGGTTTTCCGCTCCCTTCTTGTCACGAATTTCAATTTTGAATTCTTGAAGGAGTAAAACCCAAAGAAGAAGTCTTGGTTTGGAATCTTGTTTAGTTAACAAGTAATTCAACGCGAATGATCGGTATACACAATGGTGGTGGAAAGGACACGATAGTGGCGGAATTTTTCAAAAGCATACACTACAGCTAAAAGCTCTTTTTCGGTAGTGGTATAATGCAATTGAGCCCCCGTCATTGTCTTGCTAGCATAATGGATTGGTTGGAAGTGTTTGTTTACATGTTGACCTAAAACCGCTCCAATAGCAAAGTCACTAGCATCACACATCAGTTCAAAAGGTAACTCCCAATTAGGGGTAACTAAGACCGGTGCCTTAGTTAATTTATCCTTAAGAAGATTGAAAGATTCAATACACTCTTTAGAAAAGATAAAAGGAGTATCTTTTTCCAAGAGGTGGGTCATCGGGCGAGCGATCTTAGAAAAATCTTGAATGAATCGACGATAGAGGCCCGCATGACCAAGAAAACTTCTCACACCTTTTACGGTTAAAGGAGGAGGTAATTTAACAATCAAATCAACTTTAGCACGGTCGACTTCAAGACCAGCTTTGGAGATTTTATGACCAAGAACAATGCCTTATTTTACCATGAAATGGCATTTTTCCCAATTAAGAACGAGACGAGTGTCTTCACACCGTTTGAGCATACGTTCTAAATTGGCAAGGCAAGTAGAGAACGAATCACCATAGACCGAGAAATCATCCATAAAGACTTTCATAGTTTCTTCAACCATGTGGAATATAGCCATCATACACCTTTGGAAAGTCCCAAGAGCATTGCTTAAGCCGAAAGGCATTCTTTTGTAAGCAAATGTTCCATAAGGACAAGTGAATGTGGTTTTCTCTTGGTCTTTTGGATCGATGGGAATTTGAAAATACCCAAAGAAACCGTCTAAGAAGCAATAGTAGTCATTACCCGCTAAACGCTCGAGCATTTGATCCATGAAAGGAAGAGGGAAATGATCCTTACGAGTGGCATTATTGAGCTTGCGATAGTCTATGCAAACTTGCCAACCCGTGACAAGTCGAGTAGGAATCAACTCGTTGTTTTCATTGGGAACAACGGTTATTCCGCCTTTCTTAGGCACACAATGGACGGGACTAACCCATAGCGAATCCGAAATAGGGTAAATCATTTCGGCATCTAGAAGTTTGATAACTTCTTTCTTGATGACATCATGAATTTTTGGATTAACCCTTCTTTGGCTTTGGATTGCGGGTTTAAAGTCATCTTCCATGAGAATCTTATGAGTACAAAAGTTAGGATCAATTCCGCGAATGTCGGAAAAATTCCAAGCAATTGCTTTCTTATGATTTTTAGCACATCGATAAGTCGAGATTTTTCATTCTCTTGTAAGTCCTTTGCAATGATCACGAGTAACTTCTTATTGTCTTTAATGATAACGTATTCGAGATGAGACGGTAAATCCTTAAGGTCCAAATCCGGAGGATTGTCGATGGAAGGCGTAGTCAAATTTGGATCATCGTTTATGATTTCCATAGGAGAAGGTGGAGAAATATGGTCCTCATTGAGAAGTTTCTCAATGGTAGGAATGTCTTCATCCCAATCGGTGGGAGAATCGTCATATTTTAAGTCCACATCCCCTAAAGTTGCTTCAAATTCTTTCAAAAGAAAATCACTTTCTCCAAATGGAGTCAGTGAGGGAGCAATAGAGGCAACGGTCTCAACAATGAGTAGAGAAGAAAAACCACTTTTACAAGCGTCTTTGAAATGTTCTTCACAAGCCTCATCAAGTACGTCAATGAAATTAACGCTCTTGTGTTCAGAAGGTTGCTTAGAAAGTTTACCCATGTTGAAGACGATTTTGTCGTCACCAACTCTCATGATTAATTCGCTTGCGGCTACATCAATAAGAGTGCGATCAGTCCTCAAGAATGGACGTCCAACGATTAATGGAACACGGGGATCCATCTCGTAGTCAACGACAACAAAATTCGCCGGAAAGGTGAATTTGTCAACACCGACGAAGACATCTTTGGCTATCCCCACCGGATAAGCAACCGTACGGTTAGCTAATTCCAATGTCATTCGTGTGGGAACTAGCTCGGGTAGAGATAATTGTTTCCAAACACTTAATGGCATTAAGTTGATACTAGCACCTAGATCGGCTAGGGCCATACATTTCTCTACCCCGGGGAAGTTGCAAGGAATGAGAAAGCGACCCGGGTCACCAAGTTTGGTTGGTAATTTCCTTAAAAGAACCGCGGAGCAATTCTCATTAAGTTGGGTCTGAGCAATATCAATAAGTTTTTCCTTATCACTAAGAAGATCCTTAAACATTTTAGCATATTTCGGCATGTGAGCGAGAGCCTCGGCAAAGGAGATGTTAAAATTCAATTGTTTAAACATTTTAAGAAAGTTCTAAACTTGAATATCATCCTTGTTCTTCAACTTCTCTTTCCTTAACCTTGAAGGGTAAGGTATATCGGGTTGAGACGAAGGCTTGGGAATGGAATTCTCACTCACATCCTTGGGTGGTGGAGGGGTAGAAGTAGAAGGTGGAGGGGTTGGTGAAGGGGGCTCGTTTTCCTTTGTCACAATCACCGGTGTAGGTGTAGTAATCTCGGGTTCCTTTAAACCTTTTCCACTTCGAGTGGTGATTGCTTTCATTTCCCCTCTTGGATTAGCAACGGTGTTACTCGGAAGAGAACCCGAACCAGAGGGTTGACTACTTGGGAAGAAACTAGCCATCATATCCCTTAAGTCATTCGTTTGACTGCTTAAAGAGTTACGCATATCATTCCTAAGCTCGGCTCGAAGATCATTCCCTTGTTTCACCATGTCACCTTTCAAGTTGATGATTTAACTCTGAAGATTCTTCACCAGCGCATCATTAGTCCTCATGTACGTTTAAACCTCTTGATGGTATGCCGTGGGTTGGTTGGGATGGGGAACTTCGTAAGCGGGTGGTTGATAAGTGGTTTGTTGATAAACTTGGTTATTTCCTTGAGGTGGATATGGGTTTCTTTGGGTTTGATATTGATTAGGAGCTCGAGTTTAGTTTTGATTGTTGCAATTGAAGTTGGTTTGGTTTTGAGGATGAAAACCGGGTGGTGAAAGAAAGTTGTTTGAACGATAACTTAGGAAATTACGGTCACCTTGAGGACGTGCTTGATAGCCTCCCGTGCAAAAGTTACCGTTAGCAGCATACACGTTTTCCGGATTGTCATGAGTAGAAGGACAATCGGTGTATGAATGAGAACCCCCGTAAATCTCACAAGAAGTTGCTACAGCTTTAGCTTGTTGAAATTGGTTTGTAGCCATGGTTAAGAAGTTTTTGTTCATCTCGGCTATTTGGCGAGTAAGTTTGGTTATCTCGGGGTTTGATGTTGATGAAGTAGAAGAAACATTGGTCCTCGGTATATTTCTTGAAGATGCGGATGAATCCCAATTTTTTTGGTGAGTGGTCATGTTCTCTATAAGCTCTCTACACTCCTCAGGTCTTCTCTTCAAGAATGTACCACCGGCGTCAGTATTAATCATATCACGATCACGAAAAGTTAAACCATTGTAGAAAGTATCAGTCTAAGTAACGGGGAGCACATTATGGTTCGGACAACGGTCGATCAAGACATTATAACGTTCCCAATCATCAAAAAGCTACTCATCAGGTTCTTGAGTGAAACCACTGATTTGATTGCGAAGACTAGTGACCATGGATGGTGGAAAGTAGCGCGACAAAATTTTTGAGTCATTTCGTCCCATGTATGAATTGAGTTTTTAGGAAGACGATCAAACCATTTTTCGGCATGATGGGATAAAGTGTGTGGAAAAAGGTGAAGGCGAAGAAAATCCATGGAGACATCGGGCAATTTCATGCTTTAAATGACGGTTATGAATTTATCAAGATGTTTGTTGGCATCATCATCCGGTAATCCGCGAAATGGACAAGCGTTTGGAACACGTTCGATCATGTGATGCTTCAACGAAAATTCATGAGGCCGTGATTTGCATCGGCGCAATCGGTCCTCCTCGTCCGTTCATGGTTGGTTGACAAAGCTCCTCCATCGTTCGAAGGTCGGGTGGAGGGACATGGTTGTTGTTGTTGTTGTTGTTATTCAAATTGGGGTGAGGTGGGTTGTTATTATTGTTATGCACACCGGCCATATCTAAGTCTCTAAGAGTCTCGGGCTCAGAATAAGACGTAGATCGAGTACGCATACACTAAAATGAAATACAATAATTTTGGTTTTTATCTTTTTTATTTTTTTGGATTTTTGAAAATTTTATATTTTTATGATTTTTGAAAATTTTTGTGCTTGAAAATAACTTTCCCAAAAGAACGGATCCCAAAATCCAATTTTTCTCACTAAAAACCGTTAATCTTTACGAAAAGAGCAGGCAGCGGCGCCATTTGATATGTTGGTTTTGCATATATGTACTCAATCGTCTCGGAATCTAATCGAATTGATCACGGTTAATGGTGGAATTGTTGGTTTTGGTCACTAAAGGGGGAGCTTGATTATCTAAGTCTACAAATAACATAAACGTAAAAGCTATTAAAAATAAAGAAGAATGTCTAACCTTTCTTGCTTTCCCAGAACGAATGCTGCACAGTAGAACTTGGTGAAAATAACTAAAGGTGATTGTCTATTTAAAATAAATATGAAAATGTAAAAGTCGTTTAGTAAAAATGAGAGCTTTAAAAGTTAAACTAAAAAGGAAGGTTTTAAAAATAAATGACGAAAAATTAAAAGTTTAAAAGTAAATTTGAAACTTAAAACTTGGTAAAAATACAAACTTTATTAAAATGTAATCTTAAAAATAATTAGGACAAAACACTTTTTTTAAAAATAAACTAATTAAAGTTGGCCGGAAAAATTAAGGTTTGAAAATAATTTGGAAAACAAAAACTGAACATAAGTCGGAATGCCAAGATTTTACCTAAGTCGTAATATACCCAATTCCTAACCTAATTCGGAATCAAGCATCTCACACTCAAGTCGGAATGTGTATCCTGTAGTTAATTCGGAATCTGTGTGTCTTGAATCTAATCCAGAATCCACGATCCTCTATCTAATTCGGAATGGCTATCATGAACTTAGTTCGGAATCCTCGTGCTATAACTAGTTCGGAATCCTTATCTTCAACATAATTCGGAATACCCAACTATGACCTAATTCGGAATGGAGTTTTTCCTGACCTAATCCGGAATAAACAATCCGGATATAATTCAGAATATGCAAATCCAAACCTAGTTCGAAATAACAAATAATGTACCTAATCCGGAATCCGAATCCTCAACTAAGTCGGAATGTTGAATGTTGTATTTAATTCGGAATGTGTACTTTGCATATAATTCGGGAAACAAGATTAAACACTTAATTCGGGATAAACTGATATGCACATAAGTCGGGAAATAGAAGTTTGCATCTACTTCGAGATAATTGAAACTCACTTAAGTCGGGATAGAAGATTTTGACATAGTTCGGAATAAAAGGGTTTTAACAATCCGGGTTAATACAAAATAAGCAAATTCACAATAAGCACTTACCAAAAATTAAACCAAATCAATTTTTATAAAAAGCTAATAAGACACAATTTAAAAACTTTTAAAACACTAAATAAGCAAAAATTTAAAATCAACTTTTTATATAAATATTAATCTACCAAAATCAACTTATTTTAAAAACTAATAAACATAAAAATTAAGTAATAAGCACCTTAATCTAAAAACCTCAAAACACACCAACTCAATAAGCACAATCCAATAAGCCAACCAATCACACAATCAACAAAATTAAACCAACTACATGATTAATTAAGCAAAAACAATAAATTATGATTAAGAAAGGTAGAATGAGAATTTATTAAAAAGCTTGATTATATTAAAGATTAAGATCCAAGATTACAAGGTGAAAGATTAAAAATCTTAAAAGAAACTAGAGAGAAGAAAAATAAAAACACACTTAATTACCTACTAAAAATTAAAGACTAAAATGACTAACTCTTCTAATGACACATTAAAAGACTATATATAGGGGAAGGGGAAGGTCTTGTGTCTTCTCTCTTTCTTCTTGTCTTCTCGACTTTTAATTAACTCGTCTTTATCGACTTTGTCTCGGGATTAGTCGAATGATAACTTGAACTCGTCTTCTAATTTTCTTCTTTTAGTAGACTTGGTTCTTCGAATTTGTTAAACTTCCGTCTTTAGACTTTTTCTTCGATAAATCTTCAGAATAGGCCTTTGACTTCCGTTCTTCTTGCACTTTTGACCTTTTGACTTCGTCTCTTGTCTTTTTCTTCGATAAAAGCCCGTGAAAGCCCGTGTTTTCTTCCTTTTTCATATTTTTGTCCTAAAACACAATGAAAACACAAACTACGCATAATTCCGCCTTTTACAACATTAAATACACGTTTTGGTCTTGTTATTATTGGAAATAAGTGGTAAAAGGATAAGTGTTTTCACACTTATTATTGTGCGGATAGAGAAGTTCAAGGTGTGTCTTGAGTTCGTGAAAGATTTCCAATGTTTTTTGACGCAATTTGATCTCTTTGAGTTGCATGTGTTGCAGTTCTCCCTCGTGAACTGTCGAATTCAATGATTCCATTGATAGTTCGATGAAAAAATTCTTGGATCCTTGTTTGGAAAAATATCTTTTTTTTTGGCTCAATAATTTCGTGATCAGCTCAAACGTTGATAACACAAACCCGATACTAATAGGTTAAATTTCCTCAGCTCGTATCAAAATAAAATCGGCTTGAATAATTTAATACTCAAACCCAATAATGATGCGTGTAAACCAAATAATGCCTAAGTCTATTCCAAGTTATGTAACATCTAGTTTCACATTCTGATAGAAAGACTTGTTTCACGGCTTTTGTTCTTGGCCCAAGCAACACAACCGGCCAAGTGAGTTGGAAAAACGCCCGATTAGTTCTAGTCTAATACCCCATCTCACAATCAATATAAACGAAATCCAGCACCAATATCAGTTTTCAAATGAGAGCAACTAGGCCGAATGTAGATAATTCCCAATACGATTGGAACGGATAATGACGGTTTAAACAGACGGATAGATAGCCTAGATAATCAATGGACTAAATATATAGTTAGGTCCAAACAGTGTTCTTATCACTAGTAACAAGTTGGTATCTTCAAACAATATATAAATATCACTCAGCCCAAAGGAAATTATCACACGGACCATATGTTATTGTAACAATTTGTGGGTATAAGAGAAATAGGCCCACGTTATGGTAATTAGATGCAGCCCAAATCACCAAACGAGATATATAAAAACGTAGTTGCCCTATTTTATCTCATATTACCCTAAACCTAATTGTTAACTCATCCGCCTCTATCATTTTATATATTCCTCATCTCTCTGCCTCCATCTCAAAAAAAAAACAACTCAGATCATAAATAATCTTCTCATCAACAATCGAAATCACCAATCAAACTATGAACACCAATCAAACCTTGCGCGACATATCAAAGATCAAACCATACATCCTTTATTTCCTTTTAACCAAGCATTTCATTGAATAAGATCGGTTACTCATGGGTTAACACGCATCTTACTCATCGAACGAACCAGAAAGTCCTAAGATATTCAAGCAATTAAAGCTTAATATGGACCGAAGGTCAAGTGCATGTGGCTTCAAGATCGTTCGAAAGAGGTCTCGGGTAAGTGTTGCATGCTGTTCGATTGTCTTCAAATCGAAAAGAATGAACTGATTATAACAAAATTGTTATACATCTTTCATGATTTTGTAAATTTAAGGATGGTCACATCTACATAAATCAATGATGAATGGTTTATGTTGTAGATCTTGAAGATCTATAAACATGCATGACCAATTCTGAGATTATACTTGTGTTCTTTTTCGAGTCTTGATGGGATTAGATCGAATCTTGAGGCTGTGTCGAGACTGTCTTGATACGAGTCTTGATTTTGGTTATATTTTGATTTTGGTTATATTTTTTATACGAGTCTTGATTTTGATTTTGGTTATATGTTTTGGTTGAATCTGGGTTTTGAATGATGAGGGAGTCGAGTCTGTTTATGGGTGAGTCTGAGTCAAAGTGTCGAGCGGGTGTTGATGTGTTCGAGTCCTATTGGTTTAGGTGTGAGTCTTTGTCAGATTTGTGTTCGAGTCCTGTTGGTTGGTCAATTGGTTGAGTCAAGTCGAGTTGTGAGGTGTTATGTCAAGTCGAGTCTAGGCGAGGCTGTTTTGATTTTGTCGAGTCAGTTTTGTTGTTGTCGAGGTTGAGGTCGAGTCCAAGTTAGAGTCGTCGAGTCTGTTTTGAAAGTTACAAAACCATCGGAATGTCAAAAATAAAAATCATCGGAATGTCAAAACAAAAACACCATCGGAATACTTATTGGAAACTTCAAACCATCGGAATGAGTGTCGGAATGTGAAACAACCGGAAAGTGGTATCTGAATACTTATCGGAATAAACAAAACTTGTAACCGTCAGAAAAAGGGTCGGAAGATAAACCCTTTTCTGACAGATACACAGACAAAAAAAACAGTATGAAACAAAAGTTGATAAAAAAATAAAAACTGATACTTTCGAATAAATTTTGAGACAAAAAAAACACAAATCGAGACAAAAAGACTGATACCAAATATTGATAAAAAAGACTGAAAATTTGGTGATTTTAACAAGAAAGATTATCGGGATAAGAATAAAGTGACAGGTTTAACCAAGACGAAAAACAACTAATAGATTGAGACAAAGAAAAATAGTTTTGACCACTAGTTCAAAAGATAAAACCACGCCAATCCTAAGATTCAACCATAGCTCTTGATACCAATTATAGAATCATCTTTTCTTAGGATTGTAGATGTGTTTGTATTGATCTAAAGAACGAAGAAGATAAAGAACTAGAGAGAGAAAGGTAGAGAGAGAAAGGAGAGAATAGGAGAAAGATGGAATGAGAAAATGTATAATGAAGTGCTCAACCCCTCCTAACATGCTAGGAGGGGGTATATATAGCCCACCCTACATGTGGGCTATATGGGCTATATGTTAATACATTGGATCACGAGCCCAATACTTGAATATATCGTTGGAGTGACTGATCCTTTCTAAATACGTAAAAACGTATTTCCAACATAGCTTTGTACTAAGATGTTCCATCTCGATATTACGTCTTGATTGAGTGGTTGGGTTTACGATTTAAAGTGTCCCCGCTCTTCAAACGTTTATAGAATAGCTTCTGAAGTATGATGGTGTAGAAATGTAAATCTTTATTATGTTTTTAGAGAGAGAAAGAGATGGCGGATTTCACACTTTTAGAGAGAGAAAGTTAAGAGAACTATGTGTAAATTATGAAACCACACATCCTCTCCATCAAAAGAGAGGGTTTATATACCCAAGCCTTGTGATGGGCTTGGGCTTACAATGTTGGGCCGGCCTACACATGTTGTAGGCTAGGCTTGGCTTTGTTTGTTTAATAAAGATGTCTAGACTACGAGCTACTACTTAGTATATTGTCGGAGTGACCGAATCTTCCTAAATACGTAAAAACGTATTTCTAACAATCTCCCCCTAAGGGAGGTCACTCCAAACAAGGGTGTACCCTAGTTACAATAATAAAATAAACCTAGCATACTATGCTTGTCTTGAGCTCGTAGTCTTCGTCTTTCTTTTTCTTTTTCTTTTCTCGTGAACATGCTGATGTGATCTTTGATATTAATCTTAAGAATTAATATCTTGCCTTGATCTTGTGCATCCATCACTTATGATCTTCGCCTATTTATGACCTCACGTCCCACATACTTATACCTTAGTAATTCTTGAAAGCTTCAGAGTTCGATACAGCGGAAGACTTAACTTTCAGGCTTTCTTGAATTAGATGAGGTATTAAGTGCATAAAGTATAAGTATGCGGGGACGACTTCTTCTTGGATTTCGCAACGCCACCGTCTTCAAATGCCGCAACATAAGTAGACACGAACGAAATGGCTTTGAACATTTCATTCTAATTCGGTAGCATTTTACCTCCGGTCGGTGAAGACCGTTGGACGATATAAAATATCGTACTTGTGATAGGTAGATTTAATTAAAAATCTCCTTGACAAGATTTCGCGGGTAAACTCGTTCTCTTTACTCGACCGTCCAAAGCTGACTGCGAACGTAAAGAGTGAATCATTTGGATAAAATTATCCGCATGATTGAAGCCGTCAATTCTGATTCCTGGAACAAGTTTGATTCATTAAAGAATCGCACCATCGTTGCTTTCCAGTTGTCACGAGCTTGATTCGTATAGAATCTTGCAAGTTACCTACCAAGTGCTGTTTGAGGTTAACACTAGAAGGATTTCCACTCATCACTGTGAACACTAAGGTATCACTCTGAGTGTTCTGGCAAGATTACTGAGATTTTGCGTAGAGGCCTGGAACGTGTTTAAGTTTAGTTAAGAATTAAACCACTGTTGCTTTCCAGTTATCACAAGCTTGATTCATAAAGAATCGCACAAGTCACCTACCATGAGCTTTTTGATATTCGCTCAAGAAGGATTTCCATCTTCACTGTAAATACTTTCGTATTACTCGGATGTTCAGGCAAGATCATGAAGATTTTGCGTAGGACTCTTTAAGATCTTTCTTACTTTTCACAGTGTGTGAAGAAGCAAGAAATTATGAAAGTGTGTCCTAATGAGATATTTGATGAAATCAAATGGCTCTAGAGTCGATCATGCATTTTGTATTTTAGTGATCGGAGGCTGGAGAGGAGTGCCACCTTTTCAATACCAATTTATTCGGAGTGAATAAATCGACATATAATGTGTTGTCTCCGTGTGATTAAAACAAATACCTTTTGAGAGATATCTGAGTTAGTTGGGATGGGTTGTGAATTGCATCACTGGGTCCATGATGTCTGTCTTCAATATCGAGAATCATTAAAATGATCTCAATAGCATATGTGTTGACCCGGTTTCTGCCTAAGGTTGTAAGGAGGGCTTCTTTCTTTACACCCTTTATCTTTACAATTCTTTTTCATTCTTCAACCCCTTCAATGCTTACCAATACGTCATAACTAGCACCTTGTTGTGATTGTTCCTGTGCTAACTTAAGTACTCGGTCGGCATTCAGCTACGTTCACAATCTTTCTCCATCTTTCCTAAGGACTACTATTTCTAGCTATGGAATGTCCTTGAGAAGATTCCTCTGGTTCTGGAAGAATCATTGGACTTAACCTATCCTACCATCCTTATTTCACCACAATCTTCATCGTCGTGAAATAAATGGGTTTTGGGTAAGTATATGTCACCATGAAAATCCATTTTGATATGCAAATCCATTTTGCTCCCCCTTAACATATGCCACGATATTCGAAAACATTTCGCATATGTCGGGATGAGCCATCACGTTAAGTCAAACCATTTGTGATAATATCCCATATTAAATCACATTTTCTCCCCCATATTAAAAATATTAACCCAATCGATGTTTTTAATATCAATTGATTTAATGAAGTTTTAACAAAGGTTTTGGGAAGAAAAATGTAAGTCCATTTTATCTTCATGATATCAAACGTATGAGATATGATACCGATTTGTAACATGGTCACATATTCATCATATTAGAGAAGAATTGACAAGGTTGGACCTGATAGATGAGAACATCATATGATAAGATCAAATGGTTCCTGTCAGCATATGTTGGTCGCCTCGTCATATCTGAAGTCATCTCTTGACACCACGTGTACGATTGGTATTGTTGTCTTGACACCAGTTAGTGAGCTTGGCACGTTCGGCATCGAAGATTCTGAATGCTTGACAATTGCTCCCCCTCAATTGTTGACCCGTGTTCTATTGAAAGAGCTGTAGTCGTCGGTTGAGTAGTCGCATCGTTGAGTATGTAGATACCAATTGTAGATTGATATGGTTGTAGAGATGATAGCTTCATAAAAACAAGACTTCTCTTGTTTTAACAAATAAATGCACTGAAACGTACATCTATTTGTGTGAGACCAAGTTATAAAGTAAACTTGATCCCTTACAAGGTTTTAAAGTAAACCTTGCCCGAGAAAATTAATTCCCGTTGTGAGCCAAAGCTTTCATAAGAAATAATTGACTTTAATGTGAAAACCGGGTTGCAGTCTGAAATAACTACAAGCCATATAGGCATGTTTTATGAAATATTTACAACTTTTGTACGAACTCTATTTATGGCGTCGTGTCAATATTAATCAACATTTCTAAGGCCGTAAATATTATCGTACCAAAAGACATGCCTTTTAAAAAATAAAGTAAAAATATTTTTGGATTTTTCTATATTTTTCAATTTTTATGGTTTTTATATGGTTTTATATTTTTGTATTTTGCTTTTGTGGATAAAAATATAAACAATATATACAGATGATCACCAAGGATACGGAGAATAGTTTACCATCACTATTCTTTCGCTTCATCTGCTAGTTCCTTAAGAGTCCCAGGCGAGAAGGTTCTCATTCCTAGCTTGTCGGCCAAAAATTCAATTCGAGCGTGATCTAAAGCCTTGGTGAAAATATCCGCCAATTGATACTCAGATCGGACAAAGTAAAGCTCTATTACTCCATTTTCCACTTGCTCCTTGATGAAATGGTAGCGAATGTCAATATGCTTTGACCGGGAGAATTGAACATTGTTGCAGCATAAGGAAATTGCACTCTTGTTGTCATAGTACATCGGAATTTTGTTGAAACCTAGACCATAGTCGGTTAATTGCGATCGCATCCAAAGAATTTGAGCACAGAAACCGGACATAGCTATGTATTCTGCTTCCGTACTTGAAATTGCAGCGCTTTTCTGCCTTTTCGATGCCCAACTGATTAGTCGATCTCCTAGTAGTTGCAAAGTTCCACTCGTGCTTCGCCTTGTATCTTGACAACCCGCGTGATCCGCATCTGCATATGCCATTAGTGCAATAGAAGAGTCCTTCGAATACCAAAGTCCCCGATTAATGGTTCCTTTAAGATATCGAAAGATCCTTTTAACAGTAGCTAAGTGTAACTCAGTAGGCCTAGTTTGATACCTAGCACACATACATATAGCAGACTGAAGATCAGGTCGACTGGCTGTGATATACAGAAGAGTACCGATCATTCCACGATAAAGTGTCGGATCAACGGCAACTCCATGTGGATCTGCATCAAGCTTAGATTTTTCCACCATTGGAGTATCCACAGGGTCGCAAGATTCCATCTTGTACTTCTTTAGCGATTCAAGTGCATACTTGGATTGATTGATAAAGATGCCTCTGGGACTCTGAGATATCTGAAGACCTAAGAAGAATGATACCTTGCCCATCATTGACATCTTAAACTTGGAAGACATGAGTGTCCCAAACTCGTCGAATAAGGTTTGGGTCGAGGCTACAAATAAAATATCATCAACATATATTTGTACCATAATCATATCTTTACCTCGTTTCTGAATGAACCGCGTGGGATCCACCTTGCCTTTAGCGAAGCCTTGCGTAATGAGGAATTGTGACAATAGATCATACCATGCGCGAGGAGCTTGCTTCAACCCATAGAGAGCCTTCTTAAGCTTGTACACATGATTAGGGTAATTAGGATTCACAAAACCATCCGGCTGTTGACATAGACCTCTTCCTTGATTTCACCATTCAGAAATGCCGTCTTCACATCCATCTGATAGACGATCATATTCATATGGGCTGCATAAGCGAGGAATAGTCTAATAGCTTCCAAACGGGCAACAGGTGCAAAGGATTCCATAAAGTCGATGCCCAATAATTGCTTGTATCCACGAGCTACTAGTCGAGCTTTGTTCTTCAATATTCCGCCTAACTCGTCGAGTTTCACCTTGTAAACCCATTTCAAAGTGAGTAACTGCACTTGATTCGGGCATGGGACAAGTTCCCATACTTCAAGACGTATGAATTCGTTAAGTTCTTCTTGCATAGCTTCTATCCAACATGATTGAGTAAAAGCTTGTTGCCATGTCTTAGGTTAAACTTCCGTGAGAAAAGCATCAAAATGACAAAACATTGCATTTTCTTGTAGCTGACTTCGTGTGGATACCGGACGATTAGGGTCACCAATAATAGAATCTATAGGATGATCCTTTGTCCACTTGCTGTCATGTTCACGAATCCGTGGATTGGAGTAAAATGTAGTTGGAGCTTCTTCTGAGGTGGACGACCCGGCTTGATTAGAGTCGGGAATTGGTACACCAAAGAATGGAAGTTCACGCATTTGAGCGAATTCCAAATCGTGATCATCATCGTCCTATTCATCATCAATAGGCATGACATGGGTAGTTGGTTCGGGTGTTGGTTGAGAATTACTCGTTGATGGTATATCTTGACCAATTGTAGGTGCAGACGTATCTGATTGTGCAACGGTTGCTGGAGCGACAACTTCGGTTACCGGAGCCATTACCTCAGGTTCTGGAGCAACAATACTTGGAGGAGTAAAGAATTCATCAAAGAACGGTTGAAACAACTTATCCCATTCAGTCCTAGAAGGTGGTGTAAATGATGATGAAGTAGGGTTGTTTGGGACAAGACCAGAACTAATGTTACTGGGTCCCATTTCATGAAGTGCGGGTTCAGAGTTGCGTTGCTCAGAAGCCATCGCTGTCAGCTCATCAAAATCAACATTCATAGTTTCGAGGATCTTGCGAGAGTTACGGTTGTAGATTCGGTATGCCTTCTTTGCGGGTGCGTAACCAATGAAAATACCAATATCAGCCTTTGGTTGAAGTTTTCCCAAATTGTCACCATTATTATTTGGATAGCAAAGAGAACCAAATACATGAAGATATGATAAATCTGGTACTTTTCCATGGAGAAGCTCATACGGTGTTTTACCATGGCGTTTACGAATTAGTGACCGGTTTTGGGTGTACACTGCGGTAGATACTGCTTCTGCCCATAAAAACAATGGAGCCTTTGCGTAAATTAACATCGTTCGAGCAGCTTCCATAAGTGTGCGATTTCGCCTTTCAACGACACCGTTTTGTTATGGAGTGCGAGCAACGGATGTTTCATGAGAAATGCCAACTTCTTCAAAGTAATCACACAAAATTTGATTCACAAATTCGGTTCCATTATCTGTACGAATGCGTCGGACAGCAGTGTTGAGACGCACTTGAATCATCTTGAGAAATCCGATAATGAATTTAGGTGCCTCATTTTTTGCTTTAAGAAATTTCATCCATGTAAACCGAGAGTAATCATCGACAATGACGAGGATGTACTTTTTGCCACTAAGACTTTCAACACGCATTGGCCCACAAAGATCCATATGCAAAAGATAAAGTTTCTCTTGGTTGGTGTCTTCAGTCTTGGGTTTGTATGACTTCTTAGTGCTTTTCCCCATTGTACACGCGGAACATAAATGATCCTTATGAAATGATAGTTTAGGAAGACCACGAACAAGTTCGTTTTTCGCCAAGTGATTAATAGCGTCAAAGTTAAGATGAGATAACCGTCGATGCCATAACCATGACTTAGTCTTCGATGCTTTGGAGAGAAGACATACGGGAGAAGCGGCCATCATGTCTTGTAGAGACAAAGTATACAAATTATTCCCTCGAGTACCTTTCAATAAATCAACCCCTTCCAAATTACGAATGAAGCAGGTATGCTCTCGAAAAGCAACTTCTAGGTTTGCATCACAAAATTGTCCCACAGAAAATAAGTTGTGACCGAGACCTTCCACATAATACACTCTTGATATAATAACATTCCCAATATGATATTCACCATAACCCATTATCTTTGCAATATGATCATTTCCAAATCGAACCGTACCAAGAAACTTGCTGACGAAATTTCTGAGCTGAGAGCGATCTCCGGTCATATGCTTGGAGCAACCAGAGTCCAAATACCAGAGAACAATTTGGACCACCTATTTTCAATAACAACAATAGACAATGCATTGGAAACTATTGGTTCCGGAGTGTTAGCAGATACAGATATAAGATTATCAGAATTGCTAGCATTGATGAGACCCTTAGATTTCCTGCATTTTCTAATGTGAGTTTTAGCACTAACAGGTTTTACAGTTCCAACTTTCTTAGGTTTTGGATTATCCGCGGGCACTACAGTGGGAGTAGACCTAGTTAAAGGGCACTTTGTTCCTACAGTAGTGTTGGTGTTCCTAGTTAAAGGACACGCTTGTGTTTTGGTAGCCTTGGTACTCCTAGTTAAAGGGCACGCTTTCTTCGATTTAGTGGGAGTGATCCTAGTCAAAGGGCACATATTTCCTACTATAGTGAAAGTTCTACCGGTGGGGCGCCACATCCAACCAACTTCGGTTAACACTTTCCCAGTCGGTTTCCATTCTAATCCATTTTTCCGGGCATACATCTCATTCACATGGTCAATAAGGCAAGAATCATGACGACTGGAAAACATACATTCATTGCAATTCCAACATTTCAAATTAGAATTCACAGTAGGCTTAGAACGCTGCACAACCGCAGAGCCTTTAGGTTTAGCTACATGATTCTTTTTATTCAAAACAGAAATAACATTCCTAGGATGGGCTTCTACTTTCTTCTTCACTTGACTACTAGATGGGGCAAGATCCTAACTTTCTTCTTGTTTCTTTTAAGCTTAGATCTTTGAGCCTTAGTAGTGGTGCTTACTCCTGTAGAAGGCAACACGGGAATATTAGAAGCTGGTTTTGATTCTGCCTTATCTTAGTGACCAAAGTTTGAGATGGTTTAGTCCTAGGGCCCTTGTTAAGTGGTGTGACGGCTATAAGGTTCCTTTTGATTGCACTAGAGGACGATGCTGAGATAGTGGCTGTGTTATCCACAACATTCTTACCTTTTAGAGTACGAAGTGTTTCCTTTAACTCAGCCAAGACCAGGTTCTTATCACAAATTTGTTCCCTCAAATCAGATATTTCCACCGACTTTCGATTCAATTGTTCAATCAACGATTGATTCTATGCAGCGGTATTAGCACATGCGGGCTTTACTGAATCGAGGAGTCGTGTATTTTTCTGTTTTAAGTTATCAACTTTGGACAAAATCTTGGAAACTCGATTATCTAGATCAAGTTTAAAATTCTCAGCGGCCTCAAGTACGTTCACACAGTTAAGCTCCTTAGATTTCTCTATTTCTATCGGCAAAGATTTAGCAACTTTGTCACTTGGCTGACGCTGTTTTGATTGTAAATTCAATCAAAAATTCTTTTCAAAGTTTGCATCATCGATATTAATACCTTCGAATGACGTTTCAAAGATTTCTTGAATAAATTGTTGCTTGCATTCAAGTGAAATACAATGTGTTTGAATCTCATCAAAACGTTTTAAAAGCGAAGAATATGAATCTTGAAGCTTTAAAAATTCAGCGTCAGATTCGTGACAATTACTATCTACCACAGTATCCACAGATTCAACATTATGCACAATAGAATCATTATCAACACTTGTATTCACACAGACAAAAACTATATCATGAGACATCACTTGCTTCAGAAGTTGATCATTTTGGCGTGAAACTCGTTCTATTTCAAGTAAACTGTTTGTATAAGCATCTTCCATTTCATTGAAAACACGTCTAACTTCTTCTATTTCCAAAAACAAATCTTGATCAAGATTACTAAGACAAGCCTTAACATTGTCTACAAACGGAACAATTTCATTTCGGAACGCAGCTCTAGTGTGCTCAAAGTTCCATTCACCTTCCGTTATGGCCGAAGCCGTCGTACGTTCCAAAATGACCTTGTCAAAGTCGGCTAAGTGTTGGTGTACCGCATTTAAATTAACGGACGCCTTACTTACCGGTGGAATTAACTTTGTTAAATCCGTTCTGACAAGTGTAGGAGACGTACAAGAAAGGTTTTCATTTGACAAACTTTGGGGCACAAGAACTGTCAATTCTGCTAATTCCTTTTGTAAGCGAATGCGTGTCTTTTTCGAAAATTGATCTTTGTTATGTTGATCATAATCAATTGTATGGAATTTTGAAAGCATTTTAGAATGAGTTTCATCCGCAAGTGATTGTGTCTCCTCAGTACTACGAACATAAGGTGCTTCTTTCGATTTGCCAATTATGGTCATATCATAAAGACCAGGAATATATTCCTGAGCTTGTTTTGCATAACCGGGATTAGGTGGTAAATCTTGAAGACGCTTAAGTTCGAGTTCTTTAAATGATTTAGTTAAAAGATGAACCTTTTCTGTGGAAGCGTATTGTTTTAAAAGTTATTGTTCTTTAAATTTAAGAAGTTTGGTAGCATTAATTTCCGATTCAACCTTTTTAGACTCGAGAAATTCGAAATCTATTTTAAGTTTCTGAAAATCATTGACAACCGACTCTTTTGCTTTTAATTCATTGGAAAGATTAGCTTTTAATGATTATGTTTCTTTCAAGTGTTCAATCTTTTCAAAACGAAATTGGTCAAATTCAGAACATGTTATTTTCTCTGCTTGAGGGACCATTTCAAAAGTTTTGACCTTTTCTTTATGCAACGCAAGCTCAGCAGTTAGGTTGGAATTCGTATCTACGGATTGTCTGAGGGCCATATGCATTTGATCAATAATATATTTAGGCACCATGACCAAATCATGTTGAGCATAAGATTCCATACCCGTCGTAGCATTTGGTTGAGGTTCACTCAAATGTGTAGGATTGGGTACCACATCATTTGAATTACTAGTTCCCGAATGCTGTTCGAGGTTGTCATTTTCATGCCCAACTTGATGTTGGTTATCATCAATATTATTAGATGTGGTTGGTACCTTACTGACGACATCAGAACCGTAGTGAGAGAGATTAGCAACGAGAGCAGCTTGGGCAGAGTGAATGTCATCACAATCTGAATCATATGCGTCAAGATCATCCGCTTGATAAGCTGCATTAGAAGTAGAAACGATTGCAATGCCTTCAGTATCTGCTGCCCCTGGGTCTTCAAGAAATGCTAACTCCTCTGAATCCAAAATCTTCCCCTTAGACTGAGCATCAACCAAATACATCTTCTCACGAAACCATGCTTCATCCCTCCTCCTTTTCGGCTGAGTGCATTCCCTAGCCATATGACCTTGTCCTCGGTAATTGTAGCAAGTCACAACCTTCTTAGGACCAATGGGACTCCCATTTCCACTAGCTTGAGAATTCACAGCTTGATTGTTCGCAGTCCTTGTAGGAGGTCCATATGAATTTTTCCTTCCCTGAATAGGTTGCACTGTCACTTGACCATCTTGAACAGTGGCTTGTTGTCGAGGATTTGATGAGGTGCGGAGCTGATTGTTTGTTGGTGGAAATCCTCTAGTTGCAACAAGTTTTGACAAGTAGGCTGTGAGATGGTTTAGAACATCAGCTGGCGTATCATTTGGAGTAAAGACCGGTGCTTGGATTGGTAGAAGTTCATTAGAGTAGAAAGCTTGTGCTGGTTGTGCTTTTATTGGAAAATATCCTTGCTGAGGAGTATAGCCCATTAGAGAAGTGTTGGCTTGTGATGGTGATGTCTGATATGGTGGTTGCTGCGGAAAAGATTGTTGATGAACACTTTGTTGATATGCTTGCTGTGGCATCATTAGTGGTTGATAAGATGGTTGTTGTGGTTGCTGATAGTTGTGTGGTGGTGTCTGCTGCAAGTATGATGGTTGCTGATAAGTATAAGCCATGTTTTGTTGAGAAGCATACATTGCAAGTGGAACATGAACTTGAGGTGTAGACAACCGAGCCTCGATCACATGGCATTCGTGTTGTTGAAGAAAAGCTTGAAGTTGATCCACATTGGTGTTATGCAAGTCCTTAGCCAATTTAACATCTGTCACGTATTTTTTCCATTCTGGAGGAAGAGTGTTCAAATACTTGGTGTTCAATTGAAAGGTAGGAATTGCCATGCCATAGATATTAAGCTCATTCAACAATAGGGTAAATCTCAGATAGTAATAATTGAGAGTCTCCCCTGGCACATAGGCAAACTTATCAAAAGTATCTTAAAGCTTACACTCTCGTTCTTGTTTAGTTAATGAGGTGCCTTGCATTAGAACCCGAATTCTATCCCATAACTCTTTGGCAACTTTATGTTTGCTGACGAGTTTGTAGACATCTGGAGGAAGGGCTTGGAGAATGATGTTTGTAGCATACTTATCACATTTGTCTTGAATCTTCATATCTCCAGTCAACTCACCCGTTGTGCGAGGACGAGTAGTCGTACCTTTCGTCACTGTACCATAATCTAATGGTCCATTGAGCACCGATGCCCAAATGAGATGTCCATTCTCTTTGTTCAACATGTAAATTTCCATTCGGGAAGTCCAATCCTCGTACATAGACGTCTCCAACATTGGTGGACGATTATCCGTACCCGAGAGGATGGACTTATCCGTAAGAGATGTGTACTCCATTTCAATAAGTTAAGATTTACAAAGTTGATCGAACAATGAAATAAGGTTAAGTATTTTTGTGTTGTTGTGAGTTAAAATCGAGAAACAATGTTAAAATCCCCTAAAATATGTTCTCGATAAACCAAAAATTTCAAGTCAAAATTACACACTGTTCGAAATTTTTTAAGGAATAATTTTTGGATTGTCGGAATGTCTAGATCGGAATGCCAGATCGGAATGTCACACTATCTGAATGTCCAGATCGGAATGTCAGATCGGAATGTCCAGATCGTAATATAACCCTGTCGAAATGTTGTTGGTATCGAAATGCCTAGATCGCAATGCAAAGCTGTCGAAATGATTCAGATCGCAAAGTCCTATCGGAATGTTCAGATCGCAAAGCTAAGCTGTCGAAATGTTCAGATCGCAAAGTCCTATCGGAATGCTCAGATCGCAAAGTGCTGTCGGAATGATTCAGATCGGAATATAGCTGATAAAATTTAGGCAGAGTAACGACTTAAAACTTCCTTATAACCGTCAGAATCCCAGATCGCAAAGAACGATCGGAATGTCCAGATCGGAATAAGTATCGAAATCCAAGTATCGCAATGTGGAACCAGTCACTTTCCGATGGTGATGGTTATTGCGATGGAGACCCCTTTGCACTTGTACTTTCCGATGGTGATGTTTGCTTGAAATTCGGAAAGAAGAACACAATAACTTTTTGCACTTTTGATCCAAGAAAGATTGTGTTTTAACCAAAACCAAGATACCAAAAACACTATAACACGAATCACTACGTTATATTACTTGAAATCACGATCAAACACAAAAAAAATTTGATGATTCGGCAAGAAATACTCAACAACCTACGAAATGTTTAAAAAAACATACGCAACACTAAAACAAACCTATATTTCATCCCAAGCTCTTGATACCATTTGTAGAAATGTAAATATTTCTTATGTTTTTAGAGAGAGAAAGAGATGGTGGATTTCACACTTTTAGAGAGAGAAAGTTAAGAGAACTATGTGTAAATTATGAAACCACACACCCTCTCCATCAAAGGAGAGAGTTTATATACCCAAGCCTTGTGATGGGCTTGGGCTTACAATGTTGGGTCGGCCTACACATGTTGTAGGCTAGGCTTGGCTTTGTTTGTTTAATAAAGATGTCTAGACTACGAGCTACTACTTAGTATATTGTCGGAGTGACCGAATCTTCCTAAATACGTAAAAACGTATTTCTAACAGATGGTCCGAACAATGATGCAATCATTCCAAAAGTTATAAGTCAAAGAATACTTAATTTATATTTAAAGAGATATTGAACTCAGAGATCATGACTTGATATATATACATATTTGTGTCTCAACCCAGATTGTGAGAACGAGTTGTTAAACTTAAATTGATACTGTTGAATAATTCAGACTTTGTAGGCTAAGGTGAGTTCATAGAATCACTTTTACTACTTTTTAAATGATTTAAAAACCCGTAAGGGGGACATATGCAAAATTGGAATACAAGTGTTTTGAAAATGTATGTTGCCTGATTATTGACACTATGCTTACTTATTGCCATTAAGTTCGTTTTTTAATGTGGATCGCTAATCATTTCGTAGATAAGCACTAATTCTATTAATAGTATTATTTGAGGACTAACATCCTATATCTGGGCAAGTCGCACTTGCTAGCAGCCAAGGTTTGGACTTAGGCTAAACGGATACATTTTATTTTGCGAACTCAGGATAGTCCGACAAACTACCCGCTTAAGGGCAGGTTATTGGTTTCTGATAATGTCAAGTAGCGGGATCATGAGCTAGTGCAATAAGTCTTGATTTTAACGTGTTGGGTGTATGACAACGTAGCCCTAGAGTCATAATTTTATTTAAATTATGATTAAACCTATTGATTCACTCAACATCTGTGTTGACTTCTAAGCATATATTTCAGGTGAATGATGGCTGGTGGCTGATGATGACGTGGTATTGAAGTGTTATCATCCAACTAAATAAGACTATATTTTGGGGACATGTAATGTACAGTGTTTGTATAGTTGCTTTATTCAAAACTCTAATAAATAATGAATGATAACATCAGTTTTTACTAAAATGTCCCTTTGAGCCATTTTCTATTATTGTGACTATGATACCTTGAAAGTAATACCTCAAGTAAGCTTCCACTGCTATATGTGAAAAATGGGGGTGTTACAGAATGGCATCAGAGCCTACGTCTACAATAATCTCAAAAGACTTATTAAACCAGTAGCTCCAATTAGGAATGGACGAGCCGCATCGGACCGAAATCCAATTTTTTTATATCCATTGCACAAATGGGATGATGTCCTTCTTTTTGACATAATCAGTAGACTCTTATTTAGCTTTGATCACTTTATTTCGCCACTTCATATAGACCATAACACACAACAAAAAAACCCTTTGTAAAACCTTATGCGTCTTGGCGCAAATAGAGGATCCAATTCTTCTAAAAGCCACATCTTTAATGGAAAGGGAAGGGAAATGCATATGAGTGGCTAATACCCACCAACTCTAAACTTTTCTCCAAATCAGGACAACCTTGGGACATTTAATCAAGCAATGCTCAATGTCTTCATTTTCGACGACACAGAAAGGGAAACACGATTTGGGGGGGGGGGTAACGACACCCCACGATAGATTAAGTTAACCCGAGAAGGAAGCGTATTGAAGGAGGCACACTATACACATATGTTTACCTTTAGAGGAACCAACAAAATCCACTTGTCATGCTCGCCCAACACACAATCAGCGAAGATGGAGTTTTGAACATGAGTAGCAAGAGTCTTTACCTTAAAATTCCCAGAAGCATCCCCATTCCACGACCCGGAATCGTCTTTATTGCCATCAAGGTCATAGTTCCCAATGAGGGGTATTAAGGTAGTGAGATTTCTTGTAACACCCCACTTGGATAAGTAGACCGTTACGTGTATATATGGCGTGTCATCAAAGCATAAGGTAAATGTCTTAAAACATTAACTGATCATAAAGGAAATACCGGAATCAAACATCGGTAATCCAAACATAAGCTCAAAACATGAAAAGTAAAATACTGAAGGAAAGGACTAAACAATGTCCAAATAAGCATAATAATGTAAGAAGTGCATAAAGTAAGAAGTCCAGATAGCTTCCATTCAATGCACATGCTCTCAGAATCCTAAGAGCGTCCTGGTGTACCTGCCGTTAGAACATGAAAGAACTACGGCCGAGCATAACGCTAAGTGAACGGATATAAAGCATGATAAGGAATTACTGAAATGAAACAGATGATAAAATACTGGAGCTGTAAGACTGATAAGTATAGTTGCAGCGAAAATCTTTGTATAATCTGTAAAGTCTGATCTATAAAATAATAAAGCTGAATTGTTATCTGTTAAATCTAAAAACATGGATTTACTGTATTTTAATTGCCAGGGCTTATATAGGTGATGTGTTGTAACAACGGTGCATGAATAACTGGAGGGGTGACATCGTCATGCTGTAGAGGGGTGACCTCTAAATAACTGTAGAGGGGTGACCTCTAAATATTGTGCTGGGTGGAGGGATCAGCTCTAATGTAAAGAATGTAGAGCACACACCACATTCACCCTAATAACTGTAAACTGATAAGCCAAGGATGCATCCATACGCCTCACTAAAAATACTGATAAAATGGCCAAACTGAGCTGAGTGGGACGATGCAGGATATCACTCTCCTGCATGTGAGTCACGACACCGGTGCCTCTAGTGCCATGGTTACGGTACCTCCGTAACTAGTACATAAACTGGTCATGCTTGTATCTAATGCTCAGGCAATTTATTTAGTTATTAACATGATTACTGATAAGCTTAAACACATACTGGGGAAAACATTTGGCTGCAGACGGGGAATCCTAATCATGCATAGGAAAGGAAGTCCTTACTGAAAGGACGGAAAATCCCTACGATTGATCAAATGAGCGAAAGAACGACAAATTATAATTGAAGAGATAAGGATATCCGTACCTTAATCAATCTCGAAGCTAACCATCGCCAAATTCACATTCTTGTCAAAATATCTACATAAATTTCATAATTATTAATCATTGATTAAGTTCCATACTAATTTAATTAAGCCTTCTTAGTATCATAAATTACTTCATTCATATAAATTTCCACCACTTCAATATTTGCCATATATTTACTGACATTACATAATATGGTTAGTTTCCATTTCGTCAACTATATGCATGTACATGTTAGGCGTTGTTTTCAGTTTGAAACCATCTTACAAATTTTGTTTTTATAAAAGTAATTAACAATTTAGTACTCATTCACATGGTTTCTTAACAAACTGCTTTAATGCATATATATATAGTACATGATTTCCGTTAGAGAATATGTCTATCAGACGACAGATCGAAACCGAAACCAAAATCGAGCTCGAACTAAAGAACGAACACCAAGATCTAATGTAATATAATTAGCACTCAAAGCCAAAGCATGAACGTCGAATGCAGACACGAGTCCAACTAAACCCGAACGTGCACCAAAACTCGGTTTTCATTTCTTTTTAACTTTGTTATCGTAAAACACACTTTTAAATTTATAAACTCCTTAATAAGTCTTGTGACAATAATTCTTCATCTTTTAATATGTAAAGCTTGCATGGTTTTATAAAAGTTATGTCCATGGTTATAGTCTAATGCCATGTTTTACTTATAATCACCAATTACTTATGCGAAGTATGTGACGGCTCAAGTGGTACCTTAAAAGGAAGCATGAACGGATCGAGATTGAACACGGCATGAACATGGGCCAAAATTCAAACACTAGATGAGCGCTTCCTGATCAAACACAAACCCAAATACGAATTCGAACCTCTAGCGAACGAAACCAAAACTTCTTGTACGAACTCGAACATGCTCGAATGAACAAAACTGATATTCTGAATTTGTTTGTGCACGCACTAAATTTATTTGTGGACTTAATTTTGGATTAGAGAGGAGCATAAAGAGACGTGTTTTAAATGGCATTCATCTCAACATTCTCGACGCAATAATCGTATACTAATTGAAGTAAGTTGGAAAACGTTTTGTATAAAATGATAAATTACACTTCCTTGCCAAATATAAGTTGATTGTCATATCTGCTATCTTTTTTAAGGATCCATTCGTATTTTTTTTTATAAAGGATACAATCCTTAAGCTGTTTGAGTTCAAAGTGATATAACTTGATTTAAGAATTCTTGAATAATATATATTTATTCAACTTTTTTTCTAAACAAATATCTTATGTTTAGAATTAAGAGTATATAAATAAAATGCTTATTATTTAAACTTTAGGTTATATTTAAAATGACGGAATAAAATATAAGCTAAATTTTTGGGTTTTACAACTCTTCCCGTCTAAAAAGAAAATTTCGTCCTCGAAATTAAGGTAGGTATTACGGGTTTTACAATTCTTTCCCTCTAAAAAGGAGAAATTCGTACTCGAATCAATACATAATTGTTGTTGAAAGGTATAAACATGACATGACTGACGTGAACATGGAATGTGACGTGGCTAAAGAGGGCATGGAACATAACATGACTGAAAGAACTTAACTGAATTATTGAAGGGAAAGGATGAGAGGTCCGGATGGACTCCTCCGTTCCAAGTGGCTTCCAGCTCGAAACGGTTTCTTCAAAGATCTAAACACCATGAAAGTCTTGGTCCTGATGACCCTGTCCTGACGATGCTGAATAGTTTCTGGTTCCATACTTAAGGTGGATTTTCTGAATCTAATAGAATGAATAAGATATAGTATATAAGATACATGAAACAATACGTACAAATATCCTGAAAAAATAACATTTATGTCTCTGAGCAAGCTGCTGAAAACATATAGGGACGAACTACGTGAACAATTATGAACGTGCTACGTGAGCAATTATGAACATGGTTCGCGATTATATGAGGAACGTTGTGCATGAAGTATATCGTGAATGTGATACGTGAAACATACCGTGAACGTAGTACTAGGACATATCATGAACGTATGCTGACTGAGGAAGGAATGCCAAACGATACGGCCTGAGACGTGAAACGTCTGTCTGGTCATGGAGAACTATGAGAAACTTGAGTCTGGTTTCTTAAGCTTTCTGTAACCGTATTCGGTAACACGCTATGAAACGTGTATTGCGAGATAGAACATGAACCTGAACGTGAACAATCCCTTGAAAGCGAGCGTGAACTTAAATCATGGAATAGCACAAAACATGGACTGAAACAACATCATACTGTTAATGTGAGACGTAAACGTAAAGATGAACATAAGCGTGAACGTACTCGTGATCGTGAACATGAACGTGAGCGTGATTCATGAACGTGAAATTTTATCTGACATGATTGTTGATGGAATACCTTGAAATAGTACAATTTACTACTGAATTTTCTGCAGTCCCGTTACTGCGTAATCCTTTCGGATGAAAGAAAACGTGTAGGCTGGTTAACTGGTCGACAATGACTTAGATAGTATCATACTTCTTCTGAGTCTGTGGTAACTGATAACAACTTCCATGGGATCTTGTCTCATTTCTGTTCAGAATTTCTAATGGCTGTAATAACTCACTAGCATGACGACGTTCTATCTTGAACCTGCGGTATGTCAGGCATCTAGATATGAACGTAGCTGCATCAATGTGTGATACTACTTCTATCAAAATTCTGCCAGGGATTATGGAACATTCTGGTGGAAATCTAGTTGAATAGCCATGGAGAAGTTTTCAGTGAGAACTGTCACCAATTTCTGCGGTAGCAGTCAGTCGAGTTCTAAACAAATGTACTTCATTCAAGGTGTCGGTCGGGACCATCAGGTGATGGCCATCACCTTCGCAGGATTATCTGAAATTTCTTTCTGCTGAAATAGGGTGGCTCAGAATTGTCACTTTATTCATCTGGGATATATATATCTGGAAAACTGCTCATAAAATTTTCTCCTATCAGAAAATCTGCATGTCCGCGAGAAGATGATCTCGCGCTCTTCTTTAGGATTTAGTAGATCGGAATGTTATCACTGATTATACTGATGATTTGTCTGAGAATTCATGGAAAATTTTATTCATCAATTCCATAATATAGCTGAAGCATTTGGGAGCTCAGAAGAAAAATCAAAATTTTAGAGAGACTATAACATGTGCAACAGTAGTGTGGGAAACATCGTGTTCTTTCTCTCACCACTGATGGTGGTATGATCGTGAATTGTTCTGAAGAAATGTTTAAGTCATCGTATCACATAAGGTAATCTTCTATAAGTGGAATGAATATCGATTAAGAATGGTGATCTGGTAAGTTTTCCGGTGGTCGATACATGATCTCATGTTACCGACCTTCTTTCTGATCGACCGAAACAATGCACCTTCTGGTAGTGTGCTAGGGCGATTAAAACCTCGTTTCGGTAACTCTTACAGCAATTTCTGCAACTCATTTAAATTTGCTGCAGCCCTGCAACAAGGAGTTTTAGAAACATGTTCTGTTCTTGAGACAAGCTCGATGTAGAATTTTGTCCCGTGGTTAGAAAGGAATTTCTGAAAAACTTTTGAAATTACGTCTGGGAATTCTGGAATAATCTGCTGGTCATGAATTTAAGGAATTTCAGAAGTGAATTTATAACTGGTAACTGAAAAGTCTTTGTAGCTTTGGAGTAATAAGTCACTCACTTATAAAGCAGAATAATTTGTACTGATTTTTCTGGCAGAAAATATAATGAATATATTTGAGATCTAGTAAGACGGATCTCGTCGTTAACTGAAAGGAAAACTTTAACAAATATGGGTGATACTGTGAGTCTTTTCTGACTGGGAGGTAGATAATGCATGATTTAAGATGAAGCTGACATATGAATATGTGAAGTAAACGTGGCAGATTTTACTGAATTTATATCGCGTGTAACTTCACGGAACGAACACTGCATGTCTAATCTGGACAATACTCCTGTGGTGGTGACTGGATTTTAAATGGTCTGATTTTTGTATGGCATGACAAAACGGGTATACCCCCTTGGAGGGTACCCTGAATTTATGAGGATCTGGTTTAGAAACATATGGAGTTATGAGTTCTGACTCGTACTTTGAGAAGATATTCATATGACGTGTATCATGACTGGTATACCTGAGACCTGTGTCTTGACTGTTGTCTGGACATGTATTTTAATGGGTGAATCTGACAAGGCTAAAAATTTTTGGTAACTCCTAGGATTGGCGGACTGGTTAGACTGCCGATCTCTGCATTTCTGGTCACGTCTGTTCTGGAGTTCTGATGGCTACTGACTGATTAATTATAAGCACGGTGGTTGTCACTACTGCTTTGTCTGTCACTTTATGACGGTCATTATCATGACCGTGATTCATGTAACTATTTTGCTGAGTGGCCGGCTGGGTTCCTGTTCCCACTCTTCTGAGTGAACGGTTAGCTGAGTGAAGTGTGACATCTAGCTAAGAAGGTAAACGTATAGAATAGAATGGTAGTGTCTGATGGTTGAAATTTATTCTTGTCAGAAATTTCAAATTTACAGTTTTCGTCCTTGTTCTGCAGAGTCTTCATAGTATGAACGGCATCAGCATCTTGAGAAATCTCCAAAGTATCAGCAGCATCAGCATTTGGTAAAATCTTCAAGTGGAATCGCCTGAGATGCTTGAGGAACGATTAGCAATATTCATGTTGTAGGGTACCTGGAGAACACATGGACTACCGTACATGAAGTACAAAATGAATATTGCACATGGAGCATATCTGAGACACTATACGTGAAGTACACATGAAATACTGTATATGGTACTGGTGGAAATTTTTATAGGATGATCGATACTGGTGTGAGTTGTTTGGCATGATCAAAGAAATGAATTGATTTAAATGGTAGTAAACTGTACTGAAATGAGTAACATGATAACCTGGTAATTCCTGCGTAGACTTAATGATGGGTGTATAGGGGCTCAAGAGTATGATTAAACGGAGTTTCAACAATGTTCAGCATAAATACATGACCGATGAAGACCACACATGATTTATCATGAAACGGGATTTTACTGAAATCCTTTTGTGTCTCAGTATGAAAACATTATCACTCTGCTGAAAATAAAACCCTCGTAAGGAGACATGAAACCAAATCAGCGTGAAAACGACATCAACTTGAGATTGTGTAAACTGGATTGTTACAAAGAAGATAAGAGTATGATCAACTGAGGTTTAACAACAACTGGTGTGGATGGCTATAGTTCAATCCACAGAATTCAAAGAAGAAAGCATGTGACTAAGTATGGGCGATTCTGGTTCGATCCATGCTTGTCAAAATTTTCTGAGAACTGTCATGTATAGAAATTTATAATCTGAGACTAAATATGGTTGGCTGTAGTCCAGTCCATACTTGTCCAAATTTATGAAATGTCCTGATATGACAAAGGTGAACAACTATGAATCGGTTCACAAAACAACCTTCGATTGAATAGCATGAAATTTGACCTGAACAATGGTGAACGTTTATGGCTGGTTCACCAAGTAATACTTGACTGATAACATGAATCTGACATGAGTAAGGATGAACGCCTAGGGTCAGTTCATCAATCCAAAATCTGAACGGGCAAGGGTGAACGCCTATGGGTCGGTTCACCAAAACAAAATTCGTAGAAAAGCACATGCGACTAAATATGGCCAGTCCTGTACCAACCTTTTGCTTAGTAAAAAACTTCAAGAAAACCGACTGATAACTAAAGAAAACTGACTAATAAATGCATGAGAAACATGAAACATAACAACGCCAAGATCTGGAAAGTTCCTGGTGACTACCCACTAGTCTTAGGTCAAGTTTTAGAGCCTACAGGTCGAACCTTGCTCTCTGATACCATAATTGTAACACCCCACTTGGATAAGTAGACCGTTACGTGTATATATGGCGTGTCATCAAAGCATAAGGTAAATGTCCTAAAACATTAACTGACCATAAAGGAAATATCGGAATCAAACATCGGTAATCCAAACATAAGCTCAAAACATGAAAAGTAAAATACTTAAGGAAAGGACTAAACAATATCCAAGTAAGCAGAATAATGTAAGAAGTGCATAAAGTAAGAAGTCCGGATAGGTTCCATTCAATGCACATGCTCTCAGAATCCTAAGAGCGTCTTGGTGTACCTGTCGTTAGAACATGAAAGAACTACGGCTGAGCATAACGCTCAGTGAACAGATATAAAGCATGATAAGGAATTACTGAAATGAAACAGATGATAAAATACTGGAGCTGTAAGACTGATAAGTAAAGTTGCAGCGGAAATCTGTGTATAATTTGTAAAGTCTGATCTATAAAATAATAATGTGGAATTGTTATCTGTTAAATCTGAAAACATGCATTTACTGTATTTTAATTGCCAGAGCTTATATAGGTCATGTGCTGTAACAACGGTGCATGAATAACTGGAGGGGTGACCTCGCCATGCTGTAGAGGGGTGACCTCTAAATAACTGTAGAGGGGTGACCTCTAAATACTGTGCTGGGTGGAGGGATCAGCTCCAATGTGAAGGATGTAGAGCACACACCACATTCACCCTGATAACTGTAAACTGATAAGCCTAGGATGCATCCATACGCCCCCACTAAAAATACTGATAAAATGGCCAAACTGAGCTGAGTGGGACGATGCAGGATATCACTCTCCTGCATGTGAGTCACGACACCGGTGCCTCTAGTGCCATGGTTACGGTACCTCCGTAACTAGTACATAAACTGGTCATGCTTGTATATAATGCTCACGCAATTTATGTAGTTATTAACATGATTACTGATAAGCTTAAACACATACTGAGGAAAACATTTGGTTGCAGACGGGAAATCCTAATCATGCATAGGAAAGGAAGTCCTTACAGAAAGGACGGAAAATATGTATGATTGATCAAATGAGAGAAAGAACGATAAATTATAATTGAAGAGATAAGGATATTTGTACCTTAATCAATCTCGACGCTAACCATCGCCAAATTCACATATCTACATAAATTTAATAATTATTAATCATTGATTAAGTTCTATACTAATTTAATTAAGCCTTCTTAGTATCATAAATTACTTCATTCATATAAATTTCCACCACTTCAATATTTGCCATATATTTACTGACATTACATAATATGGTTAGTTTCCATTTCGTCAACTATATGCATGTGCATGTTAGGCGTTGTTTTCAGTTTGAAACCATCTTACAAATTTTGTTTTTATAAAAGTAATTAACAATTTACTACTCATTCACATGGTTTCTTAACAAACTGCTTTAATGCATATATATATAGTACATGATTTCCGTTAGAGAATATGTCTATCAGACGACAGATCGAAACCGAAACCAAAATCGAGCTCGAACTAAAGAATGAACACCAAGATCTAATGTAATATAATTAGCACTCAAAGCCAAAGCATGAACGTCGAATGTAGACACGAGTCCAACTAAACCCGAACGTGCACCAAAACTCGGTTTTCATTTCTTTTTAACTTGTTTATCGTAAAACACACTTTTAAATTTATAAACTCCTTAATAAGTCTTGTGACAATAATTCTTCATCTTTTAATATGTAATGCTTGCATGGTTCTATAAAAGTTATGTCCATGGTTATAGTCTAATGCCATGTTTTACTTATAATAACCAATTACTTATGCGAAGTATGTGACGGCTCAAGTGGTACCTTAAAAGGAAGCATGAACGGATCGAGATTGAACACGGCATGAACATGGGCCAAAATTCAAACACTAGATGAGCGCCTCCTGATCAAACACAAACCAAGATACGAATTCGAACCTCTAGCGAACGAAACCAAAACTTCTTGTACGAACTCGAACATGCTCGAATGAACAAAACTGATATTCTGAATTTGTTTGTGCACGCACTAAATTTATTTGTGGACTTAATTTTGGATTAGAGAGGAGCATAAAGAGACGTGGTTTAAATGGCATTCATCCCAACATTCTCGACGCAATAATCGGATACTAATTGAAGTAAGTTGGAAAACGTTTTGTATAAAATGATAAATTACACTTCCTTGCCAAATTTAAGTTGATTGTCATATCTGCTATCTTTTTTTTAAGGATCCATTCGTATTTTTTTTTATAAAGGATACAATCTTTAAGATGTTTCAGTTCAAAGTGATATAACTTGACTTTTAAGAACTCTTGAATAATATATATTTATTCAACTTTTTTTTAAACAAATATCTTATGTTTAGAATTAAGAGTATATAAATAAAATGCTTATTATTTAAACTTTAGGTTATATTTAAAATGACGGAATAAAATACAAGCTAAATTTTTGGGTTTTACATTGCTAATAGCTCGTCCATGAGGAGCTAAGCGCTAACACTAATTACCACCGTAAACACCATCAGTTAGACGTCATTGCTCATTAACCTTGCAATCTTGGTAGTAACAAGCGTATAAAGCCGCGGAAACAAGTCTTTTAGCCGAACCCCAATGCCACACCATGGGTCTTTCCAAAATAAAAGGCTCGACCCATTAACGACCTTCAACTGGAATGATTTTTTGAAGGTTGGAACTGGTGTTTCAATGCTTGAACTTAACTTAACTGTATCACTATGACAAGGCATGGGTACTGAGCCCACCATCGTCATCATAGAAACACTTGATAATTGTACGCCAAAAGGCATTTGTTTCCGTTATTTTAACATAAGATCTATGGTAACACATGGAAAAACCAAAGATTAAAGGATAACTTACAATGAAGATGATGGAAGGATGATGATGATAATCACCACCAAGAGCCATTAAGATCACCACAACACCAAAAGAAGAAGGAAGACACAAATCACCTTAGCTTTTCACCCTTACTTGTAAAAACCTTCCACTGGGGATGCACAAAAAGAGCTTGAGGATTTTTATCAATGAAGGATTGATGAAGGAGACCCTATGAACGTTTTGTATATAAGTTTAGAAGGGATTTGGATAAATAAACATGTTGCTAGAGATACATTCTCAAATTGTTTACACTCTTTTCTTATTATATAAAAACTTAAAATATAAAAGATTTTTTGTTGTACTATTACACTTCATTCTTAAAATAAGTTTGACTTTAAAAATAAAAGATTTTGATATAAATATCATATTTGACCGAATTTTATATTAAATATACATATATATACTTTTTTTTCTTTAAAACTATTATCTTATTTTATATTTTTAAAATTTTCAAAAAAATTTAACCTAAAGTTTAATTATTCAAATTCTTTATTAATTCAAAGCTTATAATTCAAATAATATAAAATTAAATAAAAAATTTTAATTCTCAAAATTTGAGTTTTTCAACAGTTTTATTTTTAATCAATTAATTTATAACATCTCTAAAGATCGTAGTGATCATCTTTAATGAGATTGACATGATAAACTCAACTTATTTTTTGTTATCTGTTTCTGGAAGTAAACAGTTAATTTGAAATCACTTAAAATAAAAATGTAGACTATAATAATGAGACTAACAAAATATTTTTAATACATTATTTTAGGAGTTTTTAAGTAAATGAGAAATAATTGATATATTTAAAATTTATGTCTAATTTAATATTTAAATATATATAATAAAAATTTATTAATTGTATCTCACATCTTTAAATTTCAATAAATTAATAACACATAAATTAAATAATTCTCCTAACCTTTTTATAAAAGAAAGCCAAAGCAAAATACAACACAACGACATAGTGAGAAACGGAAATAAAGGGAAAAAAACAAATATATGAGCTACCTCCAATGGTTTCACTGAGAAAATTGAATCGGTGTGTAAAGGGTCCACGTGTGTTAATAAGACACCGTTATTCTAGCCTTTAAAAGATGTCACGTGCATCATATGTGGTCATGACGTGATAGCACGTCTTTAGTCACCAACTTCTATTTCGACTCGACCCAAATCAAAAAATTAACGGCGAATATCGTCGTGGTCCCAATATCACATTCAAATACGACTTTTTAAATCGAACAGGTGAGGTTAGAACGTAGAGTATCAGGGCTATTGTACATGTTTAATATATGTATTTTTTAATTAGTTCGATCAGTGTATTAGAAATTAATTGGAAATATTGTCGATGACGATTGACGAGTCAATTTTTTTTAGTTGAAATATGACGAGTCTGTCTATCTGTTGTTGGTAAAAACGAGAATAGTCTAAGGCCATGTTTGTTTTTACAAAAAAAAAATCTGACCGTCTCTGACGTTTTACTAGTCAGACGCAGTCAGATGTCGAAGTTGTTTGTTTTTTTCGGATAGTAAGACGCATCTATGGGTTATACGTCTGATTGAGTCAGAGATGATGATTCGGTCTGACCGGCTCTCAGCAATGCAAAAGCACCCAAAATGTTTCTGACATCACACAAATTTGAGACTGTTTTTTTTTTAAAAGATAGAACAACAAAAACTGGATCTGTAAATTTTGAAGAAAAATTTTTTTAAGAAGAAGATAAAGATTGTGAGAAAATAGTACAATAGTATAATGTCACGAGGGGTGAGAGAATAAAAACAAAATAATGAAAAAAGCTAGTTGCAAATATTTACTGCGTTTACTATAATCTTACTTTTTGTAAGATGCGAAAAAAGGGAAAAAAACCAATGTTTTGAAATCCGGGACGATCTGGCCGAGTTAACCGGTTGACCCGATTTCGGTCGAAGAAACGGGTCATTTTGACTGGGTTCACATTTCTGAAATTCGGCTAGACCCGTCGGGTTTGGGGTGACCCGGTTCGACCCGATTATCAAGACCCGGTCGAGTTTCGATTTTTTCGGGTTTATTTTACAAAAAATATCTAAATTTTACGTATTTGCGATAAAATTTTATTTTTACATATTATATTGCAATGAAATTTTATTTTTACATATTGACAAGAGCTTTTTTTTTTGCGGATACATTTCTTTTAGCCATAAACTATTTATAATTTTTTGCGTGTACGAGTTTTACAGATAAATTAAGATATAAATTTATCGTATTGATATAATTTAATTATAAACTAAAAAAAGGAAAACTAAAAAGTTGATAACTAAAACCATTCAGACAACTATAAAAACAAACAAAATTATTCCATTCAGATTCAGACTTATGACCATCTCTTACTAGTAAGAGGCGGTAGTAAGATTCAGACTTCAAACATCTTAATGAAACAAACACCACCTAATTCTCTTTTTGAACATGAATTTAGTTTCAATGTTCGTGCATGCACGAGGTTTAAAAATAAAATGATAAATTAAATAATAATTATGTTATTATTATTTTATGTATATTATATATGTTTTTTTTTTAACATCTAACGTTTATATGTTGATTATATTATTATTTCATATGCGCCGTGTAAATTAATATAAACTCGTTTCAATTTTTATTTTTTGAATTTCATACTTTTTTTATTTTCGATATTTTTATTCTAAATAGTTATATTTTAAGTATCAAGAAACCATTTACATCAACTTTACACGCACATGATTATAAATTCATAATCTTGTGATACTTAATATTATTGTATAAAACAATATTAAAATTTTAATACTTAAATAGTTAAAATTTTCATGTAACCACAATTTTACATAATTTATTATTATGTGATAATATTACTATCTCCGTCCCTAAATAATTGTCCACGTCTGACTTTTACATGATTTTTATTATGTGATCATATTAGTAATTGATACTTTGTATAAATATTTGTTGCACAAAGGATTTGACTTTTTTAACTAAAATGTTAGCTATCATTTTCTAGACATTGTGTGCTTAGTAACACATAACGACCTTGAAAAAATGTATGTTGTTGTAATATGTAGAATCTCGTCTGTTTGTTTTCATCTCACATCAATGTCTGAGTTCTTGCATTTATTTGATATTTATATTTATGTTAATAATAATTTACATATAATGTATTGTATAACTTTGTTAAGTGTCAAAATAAAATAAACAATAATTTATGTTTTTATTTGAATATTTATAATCATGTGATTTATTGATTTTTTAATATTAAATATATGTTGTATTTATAAAATTTAAAGTTTAGAAGGTATAAAGTTTAAGGGGTATTTTGTTTATTTTATAAAGTTACTAAAAAATATGTAAAATTATAAGTTTACATTTAATTCCATCTAATTTATATAAAATTCAACCACTAATGTTTTATTAATACCCTCCTATTTTTTTATGTTTTTATTTTTATAAATTTGACACATATATGTTTGTGTGTTTTCATTAAATTCCTCCATCAAAATTTTTAATTTTGACTAAATTCAATTCAATTTTAACTTTTTTTTTCCACCAATCACATTGCTCGATTTTGATTATGTGACAAAATCAAGTCATTTGATTGGTTCAATTATTTTTTCAACAACCTCCACTTTTCAATAAAATTATTTAATAATCTAATTCTTTTATTATATAAAAGATGAGATTGGTGGTATCTCGAACTGTTTTTAAAGGGAAAAAATGGTGGTATCGCGGAAAAATAATACAGTAGTAGTTAAAAAGTCAGTCATATTTTTTCTCGCCGATATCTTTCAATTATTAATGAATTATGATAACTATTAATGAATTATGATTTTGCACGCGGTATAAATTTACTGATACACTTTCAAATATGTGTGTGATAAATATTATATTAATTTTAATAGAGAGAATTGCATAAATCGTCTCTGAAGTTTGGATATTTTGCAGATTTTGTCTCAAATATTTTGAAAGTGCTGATATCGTCCCAAAATCAAACTATTTTTCAAATTTTCATCCTTGAGGTTTTGCTATCTTGCATGTCTCGTCCCAAATATTTTGACCATTTTGCGTGTTTTGTCCCAAAAATTTTCCCTATAAAAACGATACTTGCATTATAATTTCCATATAGGGATAATTCTTGCACTTTTATAACGTTTAGGACAAAACATGCATTTTGGCCAAACTTTAGGGATGATTTATGCAATTTACTCATAAGATTTAACACCTTGACGAGGTGATACTTTTAGCATAACGTGATCTCCAACTTGAAATTCCAAAGTTTTACGTCTAACGTTAACGTAACTCCTTTGTCTATCTTGTGCATCTTGTAATATCTGTTGGATTTGAAGATCTTTTCAGTAGTCTCATGAATTATCTCTGGCCATGTCAATTGAACATCTCCAACTTCGGCCCAGCAAACAGGCGATCGACACTTTCTTCCGTAAAGTGCTTCTAAAGGTGCTGCTTTGATACTAACATGATAACTATTATTGTAAGAGAATTCTACCAAAGGTATATGTTTCCCACATCCTTTTCCGAAATCTATTACACAAGCTCTAAGCATATCTCTGAGAGTTTGGATTGTTCTTTCACTTTGTCCAAAGGTTTGAGGATGATATGTCGTACTCATGCCCAATTGAGTTTCTAAGGCATTTTGTATCAACTTCCAAAACCTAGATGTAAAGTGACTGTCACGACCTGAGGTGATAGATATAGGTACTCCATGTTGAGATATTACTTCTTTAATGTACAATCTCGTAAGAGTTTCCATACTATCGGTCTCTTTAATGGGAATGAATCGCGCAGATTTAGTAAGACGATCGACAATAACCCAGATGGTGTCATGTCCATTTGATGTCTTAGGTTACTTAGTTACGGAATCCATCATTATTCTTTCCCATTTTCATGTTGAAATTTCTGGTTATATCAACAGTCCGGATGGCTTTTGATACTTTGCTTTAACTCTAGCACACGTTAAACACTTGTTAACGTATTTAGCTATGATTGCCTTCTGTTGGGTCAATTCAGTGCCTAATTGTCCCATATGTTGGATTTGAATGAAAAGTATCCTAAGTATAATTTATACTTAAGTCCCTGAGTGAATAGTCACTCAGGGAGTCAGGAGCCTCAGGGAGAGCTACTCACTCAGAAGACTCAGGAGCCTCAGGGGGAGCGTTACTCCCTCAGGATCCCTAAGAGTCTCAGGAGGGTGTTACCCGACTCAGGAGCCTCGAGAGCCTCAGGGAACCTCGAGAGCCTCAGGATCCTCGAGAGCCTCAGGAAGCTCTACCACTCAGAAGACGTAAAGCCTCAGGGGGAGCGTTACCCACTCAGAAGACTCAGGCTCCCGGTATAAATAGAAGACTCAGGCTCCCGGTATAAATAATACCCTTGAACATTATGAAGTCACTGAGTGAACAGTCACTCAGTGAGTTGTCTTCAAGATTCTCAGCCTGAGTCTACAAGAAAGACTCGAGTATTCAGTGAGGCGGAACTCAATGAATGATGTACCTGAGACGAAGAAGAAGACAATGGAGTCAGTGAGTGATGACAATAACTCACTGACTCCCTCAAGACCATCTAAAGATAAACATTGACAAGTATAAAGTACAAAAGACAAAGAGACAAAAGGGTGGGGACAAAAGTACAAGTTAGCAATGGTGTGTCATATAGTCACATGCATGCTGACACATATACTTTTGTATTGTAGTGAAAGATGATTTCACACCTACCAATATATATACTAGTCATTGTATAGTTAGATGGTTAGGGATTTTATTCACTGTAAACACAAATTGTAAAATGTAAAGATTATAGTGATAGGGTTCTTCCTCCCATTGATCAAAGCAAAGCTGAGATCAATGGGAGAATAGTTTGTCTATTCAATCCTATTGTAGCTTCGCATACAATAGGGTATAATTCTTTAATAAAGCTAAGAATTAAACGTTGAAAAACCAAACTTGTGTTATTAGTAGTTAAGTGGGTCTTGAGTAAAACATGTTATTAATTGCTTATGATATTCATGTTTTGCTTAACTATTTAGACCTAACAAGTGGTATCAGAGCGGGTGGGTTAATTCCATAACCTAGATCCGTTCAAAATATTAACTGCTAATAACATTTGCGCATCGTTCAAATTTATGGTTGTTATTCAAAACTGCTACTGCTTATGAAGCGTATGCAATTTTGAGGGGGAGAGAAACCATAAATGTTGAATAAACCTTCCCTGGATATCTTATCTCAAACCAAAACCCAAATCCCCATCAATTAAAAAAAACACAACACTTTATTTTGACTATGACGGTATCGACACAAATCATATCTACCATCTCACCAACTTCACCACCGACACCATCATTTTGATAACACCCCCACCGTCTCACCCATTTATAAAACCTTATCCCAACATAAAAACTCATGTTTCATCCATAACAAAAAAAACATCACTTCAAAAAAAAAGAGATCCAAATCGGATCTATGTCCACACATCATCCTCACCTTGTCACCATCTACCGACACTTATTTATTTAGTGTATCATGTTTTACACAAAAACACTCACAGTCACCATCACTACAAACTTAATCTCATATTCGCCTCATCAAAATCACTTCCCACGAATGAATCATGACACGTAAGAACGAGCCCAGATTCATTCCGAACCAGATTCAAAAAACATATAAGGATTCGGTTGTTTGATTCGGTAATGAAGAATTGATGTGTGAATATTGTCATTGATATGGGATGATGTTTTTCGAAGATCATTGGGTGATTATTGTTCTGGCTCTGGTCACTATTAAAAGTGGTCAACTGATTAAACAAATCAGTGAACAAAATGGGTTTTGGTGTACTGATGGATCTAGTATGAAGATATACAATCAGTGAAAGTAATGTGTTTCAGTTTAAAGATAAACTGAAAAGTGGACATGATGAAGATGATGTGGGTATAGTGCTCAGGTGTTAAAAAAAACTAATCAAAATTTTTTTTTAGTTTTTTTTACTGATGAATCGAAGGTTTTCAGTATCAATATATGCTGATAATAGATAAAGGGTGTTTCGTTTGAAGGTCTGTTTAAAAGAGACTGACTGGGTGAGGTAAGTAAACAGCTTCAAGAAAAGCTGAAGAAAAGGTGGGTTCGTTAAGTGCAGGAACTGATTAGAAAATCAGTGTGCTCTTCAACTTATGAAGAGTTGGGTTGTTTAGTTTCAAAAAAATAGAAGCTGAAAGATTGTTCAAAAAAGGGGGGGCCGTTTGTTCAGTCTTATAAGATGCTCACGAAATGATATTGGGTAGTGGAGAAAGTTGGTACTAAGGGTGTTTGTTGGAGCTGATTAATAAAATTAGTTGGTAGGGGGTTCTTGGTACAGAAGTTATAGTTTTTGGAAGTTGTATTAACATAATAAGTGAATACACATCGATATGCACGCCCACATAACTGAAAAATCAGTGAACCCTCAAACTCAAAGCCTGAACACGCTAGAGTCTTATGAGTCCCTGAAACCAACTCATATCTCTAAAACTCGCTCCCCGTTCCTGAAGTTCGAAAAGGTTACTGGAGTCTGATATGGTCAAAAGATGCCATTGTAAAAGCTGTCATCGAGTGAGTGAATTAGTGTTCAACAAGTTGGGGAGGTTGACAAGCCTGATATATCAAGTGGACGAACCTGAGCCTATACGACCGAACGTGATGTTAGGTCTGATTTATGAGCCCGAGGTACCCGAGCAAGCGGATACCGCAATAGGAAATAGTGGGCTGAGCTGGCTACGTAAGCAGGTCCTGAATCACAACTTCTCATCAAGCGTACTCCTCAGGTCCTGAACCGAAATACCGAGCCTGTAAAACATGATAAAACACACTAAACCTGACCTTATAAACCCAAAAAGTCAAAAGTTGCTAGTATTGCAAATTTTGAGGGGGAGAGATACAGTGAGTGTTGGGTTGATAGGCTGATGAGCTGCGTGAACCTGAATGGTTGCTTGATGGTTCAGCCTAGCAAGCCAAGTCACTCAACAAGTGTGGTAACATCAGGTCCGATGAGCCCGAGGCTGATGTTTTACGTCAACGAGCCTGAAGCTGATAATAAATCAGGGTGGCTGAAGCCTGATACATCATGCCTACGAGTCTGAGCATGATAGTATGTAAGAAGAAACATGCACGCACATGTGTGTGACACTTATACATATCATGGAGCATCACATAACTTAGGGTGTACGTGCACATGTACTCAGTATGTACTTGCATTATACTTACATCAGAAAGTGGATGTTGGTAAAGGATTGCTCAGCCTTCAGCAACAAACAACAAAGAGTCAAGACAAAGCAAATCAGTGGACATAGAAGATTTGTACTCACGAAGTTATTTAGAGATCTCTTTGTTGTAATTTAGTACGTAAGAAGAAGCCATTTTGCTCACTTACTGCTAATTGACTTAGGCTACTTTTCTATCTAAATAGGGGGAGATTGTTGGGTCAATTCAGTGCCTAATTGTCCCATATGTTGGATTTGAATGAAAAGTATCCTAAGTATAATTTATACTTAAGTCCCTGAGTGAATAGTCACTCAGGGAGTCAGGAGCCTCAGGGAGCGCTACTCACTCAGAAGACTGAGGAGCCTCAGGGGGAGCGTTACTCCCTCAGGATCCCTAAGAGTCTCAGGAGGGCGTTACCCGACTCAAGAGCCTCGAGAGCCTCAGGGAACCTCGAGAGCCTCAGGAGCCTCGAGAGCCTCAAGAAGCTCTACCATTTAGAAGACGTAAAGCCTCAGGTGGAGCGTTACCCACTCAGAAGACTCAGGCTCCCGGTATAAATAGAAGACTCAGGCTCCCGGTATAAATAATACCCTTGAACATTACGAAGTCACTGAGTGAACAGTCACTCAGTGAGTTATCTTCAATATTCTCAGCCTGAGTCTACAAGAAAGACTCGAGTATTCAGTAAGGCGAAACTCAATGAATGATGTACCTGAGACGAAGAAGAAGACAATGGAGTCAGTGAGTGATGACAATTACTCACTGACTCCCTCAAGATCGACTAAAGATAAACATTGACAAGTATAAAGTACAAAAGACAAAGATACAAAAGGGTGGGGACAAAAGTACAAGTTAGCACATGGTGTGTCATATAGTCACATGCATGCTGACACATGTACTTTTGTATTGTAGTGAAAGATGATTTCACACCTACCAATATATATACTAGTCATTGTATAGTTAGATGGTTAGGGATTTTATTCACTGTAAACACAAATTGTAAAATGTAAAGATTATAGTGATAGGGTTCTTCCTCCCATTAATCAAAGCAAAGCTGAGATCAATGGGAGAATAGTTTGTCTATTCAATCCCTATTGTAGCTTCGCATACAATAAGGTCTAATTTTTTAATAAAGCTAAGAATTAAACGTTGAAAAACTAAACTTATGTTATTAGTAGTTAAGTGGGTCTTGAGTAAAACATGTTATTAATTGCTTATGATATTCATGTTTTGCTTAGCTATTTGGACCTAACACCTTCGTATTAGGCCACCAGTAGAGTCTCTTCATATCTTGATACATCTTGTCAGAACTAGGATGTATAGAATACTTCGATTTATGAGATTCGTGCATAATCAAGTCTCGCAAATTACCATAGACAGGCAACCAACTACGATTCTTAATACAACGAGTTCCATCAGGACGTACTTTAAACTCTTTGTCCATTCCAGGTAATTTCTCAGCTTCAACATTCTCTACTTTAAGTTCTTCTTTTTGGGCTTTGAGAATTTGGGAAGGTAATTTTGGGTGAAGAGTTATCATTAAAGATCTAACTCGTAACGGTTTAATACGCTCTTTTCAGCTCAAAGCATCCGCTTCTACATTGACTTTTTCTGGATGATAAAGAATTTCACAATCGTAATCAGCAAGTAATTCTAACCAACGCCACTGTCTCATATTCAATTCTTTCTGATGAAGAATATATTGAAGACTCTTGTGATCAGTAAATACTACACACTTCATACCATAGACGTAATGTCTCCAGAGTTTAAGAGCAAATATCACCGCTCCTAATTCTAGATCATGGGTACTATAATTCATCTCATTAGGTTTAAGTTGTCTTGAAGCATAAGTAATAACTTTATTCCTTTGCATAAGTACTGCTCCCATTCCTTGAATAGATGCATCACAATAAATGATAAAGTCATCATTACCTTCTGGTAATGCTAGAGTAACTGCTTTGCATAACTTTTGTTTCAATAATTGAAAATCTACTTCTTGATCATTTCCCTAGACAAGCGGCTTCTTCTTAGTTAAATCAGTCAAAGCTTTAGCAGTTTTTGAAAAAACTTCAATAAAACTTCGGTAATATCCAACTAGTCCTAAGAATTGTCTTATTTCCGTAGGTGTAGTAGGAATAGTCCAATTCTTAACTTCTTCAATCTTTGCAGGATCCATACGAATTCCTTGGCTATCAATGGTGATACAATGTTTTTCATTGGGTTCAGATTAATTCTCGGTATCTTCTCGAATCGATCACAGTTCAAAGTGGAATAGTTGTTCTTGGTTACTAAAAAGGGATTGGTTTTCTATTCTACGAAAAAAGAAATGCGCGAAGCGAGAAAGGTAAGCTAAAAATAACAAATTAAAAACGATTTAGAAATAATAAAGTGAAATTAAAACTTGGCAATAAATTAACTATAAATAAAACTTAATTTAAAAACTCAATTTAGAAAACTCAAGCAAAACTTAAAATAAGAAAAGCTGAAAAAGATGTTCATTCAGAATAAATGAAACTTAAAACCTTGAGTCGGAATAATGGATTTGATTCGGAATAATGCAGTTGATCCGGAATAAAAGGCTACCGGAATAATGGAAGTGATCCGGAATATTGAAGTGATTCGGAATAAACAAAGTTATCCGAAATAAATGTGATTCGGAATAAAATTCTATCCGGAATAAATTAGGCGATCCGGAATAAAAACTAGAATCAGTTGATTCGGAATATAATGTTGATCTGGAATACGGCCTCTGATCCGGAATATATAATCGACTCGGAATAAAAGGGTGAAATAACTTGATTCGCAATCTGGGTTGCTCAAGAACACCAAAAACTGGGGACGAACAGTGGATACAAATTTTGACCAAATCGACCAAAATAAACCAAAAGATTTAAACCAAACTAACCAATAATCATTTACTAACCATAAACAACAAATCCCAACAATAAAAACACAAAACCCACTAACTTTTGAAGATCAAACCAAACAAATAAAAACTTGAAAACTTTAAATCAATAAGAACAAGATGAACAAGATTAAAGGAAGATGGTATTGAAAGCTTAATGTTAAACAAACTAAATGGAAGATTAAAACTTACAAATTTGTGAAGGATTCAAAAACAATAAAAATCACCGAACACCCTAATGGTGTTGGTGACCTATGAACTAGAAAGAAAAAAGAAGGAAAAAATAAAAGCTGACTCCTTTGTTGTGTGGAGGACACTATTTATAGTCCTTGTGTGTGGTTGGTGAGTGGGCTTTCCTTCTCTCTTTTTGTCTTCTCGTCTTTTCAGTAAAGTTGACGTTTTCGAATCAGATTCGGGATTTGTCGATGGATAAATTCAACTCGTCTTTTAATTTCTTCGTTTAATAGACTTGAGTTCTTCGACATATGTAAATCTTCCATCTTTGGTCCTTTTCTTCGATAAATCTTCAAATAGGTGCATTGACTTCAAATCTTTTGCAACTCTTGGACAATAGACTTTGTCTTGAGTCTTTTTCTTCAATAAAACTCGTGCAATCCCATGTTTTCTCCAATATTCATCCGGTTGGCTCTGAAAACACAACAAACACAAAAACCACGCATAATTCCAAACAAATGATATTAAATACGCGTTTTGGTCTCGTTTTAGCAAGAAATAAGTGGTAAAAGGATGGGTGTTTTCACACCTATCAAATCCCCTACACTTAACCATTGTCATGCCCTCATGCAATGCTTAGTGATAAAACAATTTTACACTTTTCTCATAATCAATCAACCTTGGCCTTATTAACAATAACCACTACTACTAAAGAGAAATATAAAAACTTGAATGAAACAAAAGGGATAGAAAACCATTTTCACTTGAAAATAGCTACATGGAAATAACTTGCAAAGAGATCAAGGACTTACATTAGGGCTTTTGGTGCTGTGAAGATTTATCACCCTCAAGTTTCACGTTCCCCAAACTAAGCTTAAAAACGAGATCATTGTTATTATAAGTTAGCAAATCAAACACTTACACACATGGCTTAATTATATGCTTAAACTCCCTTATTCCTAGGTGTATCTCTTATATTTTATTTTTGTCTTAGAATGATCATGTAGATGCATTTTTGGACTTATTGCGATAGTTTATTTAGGCTGAAAGCAAAGTAGGACGATTTGATTAATAGTTAGCTAAAGGACAAAATCTCTTAAAATTGCTTCTCGGGATATCAAAAAGTTCATATCTTGGCATAACTCGCTTCACGATTTGAGACCTTTCTCGGGCCGATATTTGGCATGTACTTCATACTTCATATCTTGAGAGACGTTCTTGAGATAATGGTCTTCTCATCGTTAATAGAGTTTCTTCACTTGGAGACTTTTGAGGGATACTCCAACTTTGTTGACCACGACTTCATCATTATTTCTTCAATCGTTATTTGGGATTTTGAGATACAACGATCCGCCTCCTTTTCGGACTTGGATCTATTTATCCTCATACCTTGTTAGGGTCTTTTCGGATAGACTTCTCCATGATCTTTATGGGAGTTGATTGCTTTTCGTCGTGAGTCTTTATCCTTCATATTGATTTTGGGAATAATGCTTTTCACATCACCTTAGATCTTTAGCAATAAAATGGAATCCTCATGCCTTGTTAGGGCCTTTTCGGACTCGCCAATCTTCGCGCCCCGCTTCATAAGTTATGCCTTGGCTATGAACTCTTATCATTACCGAGCAACTTTTAAACGATCTTGGGCTAGAAGCTAAGTAACTTTTCAAATCGTACGACCTTACTTATTGCAGATAAATTATTAGCAAGTGATGGGAGAATAGGCAAATAATCACACCAAGTGTGCTTGTGCAAGAATACCGACTTATAATTGACTCTATCATTTCTCGTTATCCACAATTTAAAATCTCAAGTAATGAGACTCGTGGATGCTTAGCCTAATAAACTAATTAAGGTCTACATGGTTAAGGATACTTGCTAGAATAAACTTGGATAAGTCTATTCGGGTTGAGTCAAAATAATCGCAACGGGCCTAATATGCCAAAGACTTCAAAACTAGCTACACCACTTTATTAATATTTTTGACTTTATTGTGGGATATATACATACGAAAGCAACGATAAAAATTTAAAAATTACGACTATATGGCCAAAGTTAATTAAAAATTTGAAAAATGCTGAAAAAGATGATTTTCCGGTTAAATGAATGCTTTTTAATGGAAAAGTCCACTTAAAACTTCGATAGAAGTCCCCCTACACTTAATATAAACATTGTCCTCAATGTTTAAGCATGTGGGAAAAGTCTCCCCTACACTTATGACATTGTGCACGTTGGTTAAATCAAGCTAAGGAAGAGACGACTAACCTGATCAATTTCAAATGTGAGTATGAAGAAAATTGAATCACGATAGTTGAGAGATAGAACCGGATTTCGGATAACACGGGAGCACGGTTCTTCAAAGGTTCCAAGAGTGCACGTATCCCTGTAATCACATCACCACACAAACACAAACAACCTATATAGGCCCCCCTACACTTAGGAGGTAAAACGGAAAAGGATAGATACTCGGGTTGCCTCCCGAGGAGCGCTTGTTTTTGATAACCGAGTCACGAGCCTGACTCGACCCAAAATTAGTTCATGGGAAACGTGGTGAGGGATGGAATCATCTCAGGAGAGATGTCCTCACCAAAGTACAACTTCACTCGATGGTCATTCACCTTAAAATTAGGTCCATTAGGTTGAGCGAGCTCGAGAGTACCATATGGAAAAATTTGGGCAATGGTGAATGGGCCGGACCAACGAGATTTCAGCTTGCCCGAAAAGATTTTCAACCAAGAGTTAAAGAGTAAAACTTTGTCTCCAACTTGGAACTCTCGGTTTTTAATCTTAGAGTCATGAATGAGCTTAGTCTTTTCCTTATAGATCAAAGAATTTTCATAAGCCTCATTCCGGAGTTCATTGAGTTCATTGAGTTGGATTTTGCGTAGGTCACCGGCTTTGTTGATATCGAAATTAGCCCACTTCAAGGCCCAGTGAGCCTTGTGCTCCAACTCAATTGGGAGGTGGCATGCTTTCCCGTACACGAGACGATATGGTGTACAACCAATTGGAGTCTTGTATGCGGTACGAAAAGCCCACAGAGCATCATCAAGTTTATCGGCCCATGAGGCACGATGCTCTCCCACGGTTCGTTCAAGAATTCGCTTTAATCCTCGGTTAGAGATTTCAGCCTGGCCATTAGTTTGTGGGTGGTATGCGGTGGAAAGACGATGATTTACACCATACTTAGCCATAATGAGTCCCGCGATCACTAATAATGGCACGAGGCACACCGAATCTAGCGAACAGCGATTTCAAAAAGTTACAAACCACCCTTGCGTCATTAGTGGGTAAAGCTTTGGCTTCAACCCATTTAGAAACATATTCAACGGCTACAAGGATGTATTTGTTTCCTTTAGATGAAGGGAATTGCCCCATAAAGTCGATGCCCCATACATCAAAGATTTCACATTCTTGTATGAAATTTTGAGGCATCTCATCTTTATGTGTGATCTTGCCTTGTTTTTGGCAAGCACCACAATGTTTAACCATTTCGTGAGCGTCACGGTAAATGGTAGGCCAATAAAATCCCGAGTCAAACACTTTCTTAGCGGTGAAGTTGGGACCAAAGTGACCACCGGTGGGTCCTTTATGGCAAGCGTCAAGGATTTGTACCGCTGCCGGCCCATCAACACATCAGCGAATAATCAAATCAGCGCATTGTTTGAAGAGATACGGGTCATCCCAAAAGTAAGTCTTAATATCTTTAAAGAACTTTTTCTTTTGTTGGGATGTTAACCCGTCGATGAGGATTCCACCTGCCAAGTAGTTTACAATGTCCGTACACCACTGGGTCTCATCTTGATTCAAATTGATAGACATTAAGGTCTCAAGGGGAAAAGAGTCATTGATCTCTTTGTTCGGATGATCCCCTTGATAAGGATCCTCAAGTCTACTGAGATGATCCGCGGCTAGGTTTTCAGCTCCCTTCTTATCAGGAATTTCGATTTTAAATTCTTGAAGTAGCAAAACCCAGCGAAGAAGTCTTGGTTTAGAATCTTGTTTAGTTAACAAGTACTTCAACGCGGAATGGTCCGTGTACACAATGGTGGTAGAAAGGACAAGATAGGGGCGAAATTTTTCAAAAGCATAGACAACAGCTAAAAGCTCTTTTTCGGTTGTCGTGTAATGCAATTGAGCCCCCGTCATTGTCTTGCTAGCGTAATGGATCGGTTGGAAGTGTTTATTCACTCTTTGGCCCAAAACCGCTCCAATAGCAAAGTCGCTAGCATCGCACATCAACTCGAAAGGCAGCTCCCAATTAGGGGTAACCAAGACCGGTGCCTTAGTTAGCTTATCCTTAAGAATGTTGAAGGCTTCAATACACTCTTTGGAAAAGATAAAAGGAGTATCTTTTTCCAAGAGGTGGGTCATCGGGCGAGCGATTTTAGAAAAATCTTTGATTAATCGACGGTAGAAGCCCGCATGACCGAGGAAACTTCTCACACCCTTCACGGTTGAAGGTGGAGGCAATTTTGTAATAACATCGACTTTAGCACGGTCCACTTCAAGAACGGCTTTGGAGATTTTGTGTGCTAGCACGATGCCCTCTTTTACCATGAAATGGCATTTTTCCCAATTTAGAACAAGGCGAGTGTCTTCACACCGCATAAACATACGTTCTAAATTGGCAAGGCAAGCAGAGAAAGAATCGCCATAAACCGAGAAATCATCCATGAAGACTTCCATAGTTTCTTCAACCATGTCATGGAAGATAGCCATCATACACCTTTGGAACGTCCCAGGAGCATTGCATAAACCGAAAGGCATGCGTTTGTAAGCAAATGTTCCGTACGGACAAGTGAATGTGGTTTTCTTTTGGTCTTTGGGATCGATGGGAATTTGAAAATACCTGGAGAAACCATCTAAGAAGCAGTAATAATCATTACCCGCTAGACGCTCGAGCATTTGATCCATGAAAGGAAGAGGAAAGTGATCTTTTCTCGTGGCATCATTGAGTTTGCAATAGTCGATACAAACTCTCCACCCAGTAACGAGACGAGTAGGAATCAACTCGTTGTGTTCATTGGGAACAACGGTTATTCCGCCTTTCTTGGGCACACAATGGACGGGACTTACCCATGGCGAATCTGAAATAGGGTAAATCAAGCCGGCATCTAGAAGTTTGATAACCTCTTGTTTGATGACGTCGTGAATTCGAGGATTAACCCTTCTTTGGCTTTGGATTGTGGGTTTAAAGTCATCTTCCATGAGAATCTTGTGAGTACAAAAGTTTGGATCAATTCCACGGATATCGGAAATTTTCTAAGCAGATGCCTTCTTATGATCTTTAAGCACGGCGACGAGGCGAGATTTTTCTTCTTCTTTCAAGTCCTTAGCAATGATGACGGGCGACTTCTTCTTGTCTTCAAGGAACACGTAATCGAGGTGAGATGGTAACTCCTTAAGCTCTAAATCCGGAGGATTTTCGATGGGAGGTGTATTCAAAGTCGGTTCATCGATAGCAATAGCCTTGGGAGATGGTGGAGAAATATGGTCCTCTTTGAGAAGTTTCTCAATGAGACGAATGTCTTCATCCCAATCGGTGGGAGAATTGTCATACTCTAAGTTCACATCTCCCATGGTTGCTTCAAAATCTTTCCAAAGGAAATCACTTTCTCCAAATAGAGTTAGTGATGAATCAATAGAGGAAACGGTCTCAACATTGGGATGAGAGGTAGGAATACTTTTGCAAGCATCTTTGAAGTGTTCTTCACAAGCCTCATCAAGAACGTCGATACAATTAACACTCTCGTATGAATAAGGCTGTTTAGAAATATTACCCATGTTGAAGACAATTTGATCGTCACCAACTCTCATGATAAACTCACCCGCTTCTACATCGATGAGAGTGCGACCGGTCCTCAAGAATGGACGTCCAACGATTAATGGCATACGAGGGTCCATATCGTAGTCGACTACGATGAAATCGGTAGGAAAAGTGAATTTGTCGACTCCTACAAAAACGTCTTCGGCTATCCCCATTGGATAAGCAACCGTACAGTTAGCTAATTCCAAAGTCATTTTGGTGGGGACTAGCTCAGGGAGAGATAATTTCTTCCAAACACTTAAAGGCATTAAGTTAATACTGGCACCTAGATCGGCTAGGGCCATGCAATTCTCTACTCCCGGGAAGTTGCAAGGGATTAAGAAGCGACCCGGATCACCAAGTTTGGTTGGAAATTTCCTTAAGAGCACTGCAGAGCAATTCTCGTTAAGTTGGGTATTAGTAATATCAAGAAGCTTCTCCTTGTCACTAAGAAGATCTTTAAACATTTTCGCATATTTAGGCATGTGAGCGAGAGCCTCAGCGAAGGAGATGTTGAAATTCAATTGTTTAAACATTTTGAGAAAGTTCAAAACTTGAATATCGTCCTTGCTTTTGAGCTTCTCTTTCCTCAACCTTGAGGGATAAGGTATATCGGAAGAAGAGGAAGGCTTTGGGATCGAAGGATCACTCACATCCTTGGGTGGAGGAGGGGTAGAAGTAAGAGGTGGAGGAATTAGGGAAATAGAAGGTTGAGGAATATGAGTAGGTGACACGGTTTCCTTAGTCACAATCACCGGTGGAGGTATAGGAAGCTCAGGTTCCTTGGTACCTTTGCCACTGCGAGTGGTGATTGCTTTCATCTCCCCTCTTGGATTCGCAACGGTGTTACTCGGAAGAGTACCCGAAGAAGAGGTTTGATTACCTTGGAAGAAACCAGCCATCATGTCCCTTAGGTCATTCGTTTGACTACTCAAAGAGTTTCGCATATCGGCTCTAAGATCGTTCCCTTGTTTCACCATGTCGCCCTTCAAGTTAATAATCTGGGTCTGCAGATTCTTCACCAAAACATCATTTGTCCGCATGTACGTTTCGACCTCGTGGTTGAAAACGCTTGGTTGAGTAGGAGGAGGTGCTTGATAAGCAGTTGGTTGGTAAGGAGCGGGTTGGTAAACTTGAGTAGGATTTTGAGGTGGATATGGTTGTCTTTGAGGTGGTTGGTATGGTGCTCGAGGTTGGTTATGATTGGTTCGGTTAAGGTTTTGTTGTTGGTTTTGATTGGGGGAGGAAAACCGGGTGGGAAAATAAAGTTGTTTGAGCGGTAGCTAAGCAAGTTGCGGTCACCTTGAGGACGTGCTTGATAAGCAGCCGGAGGATAGGTACCGTATGCGGCGTTAACATTCTCAGAAGGGTAGTCTTGGGTGGAAGTACAAGTGGTGTAAGAGTGAGGACCCCCGCATATTTCACATGGTTGGCTTACAGCATTGACTTGAGCGTTTTGAGCGTTGATGCTTTTGGTGTTGCTAGCGGTTTGGGCAGCAAGCGATTCAAGAAGCGACGTAATTTTGTCAAGTCTCTTGTCGTTGTCACTAGTACTAGCACTAGCGGCATTGGTCTGAACACTCTTGGTTTGCACTCTAGACTTATTCTCAATAATATCCCAAGCGGCATTAGAACTCTTAACCAAAATATTACCCCCCGAGGCACTATTTAGTGAATCTTGGTCATTCATGCTTAAACCATTATAGAAAGTATTAATTTGGTGCACTTTGGTAAAAACATGTTGTGGGCACTTTCTTAAAAGATCTTTAAAACAGTCCCAAGATTCACTAAAAGACTCATCGTACTTTTGTTCAACATTAATAATTTCATTCCGCAAAGCGGTAGTACGAGAGGGTGAGAAAAAGTAGTTTATGAATTTGGTCTCCAAGTCCGTCCACGTAAGAATACTTTGTGGCGGTTCCTTTGCAAGCCAATGCCGGGCTTGTCCCTCTAAGGAGAAAGGAAAAAGTTGTAAACGGATTACCTCTTGTGGAACACCATTGAATTTGACCGTATTCGTGAGTTGCGGGAACCTTTTGATGTGTTCATGAGGATCATCAATGGTACGCCCCAAGAATGGTTGAGCAGAGACCATCTGAATAAAGCGGGATTTGAGCTCAAAGTTGTTGGCTGCAATCGCGGGTATGACAATTGGATCGTTGTTGCCCTCTACATGTGCTTGCAAAAGTTCGATCATAGGGCGATTGTCCGGTAGAGGTTCATTGTTGTTATTATTCATGTTGTTTTGAGGTGGATTGTTATTGTTGTTGTGTACACCGGCCATGTCTAAGTTATCGAGAGTCTCGGGCTCTTGATAAGACGTTGATCGAGTGCGCATACACCTGCAAAAGAACTAACAAAGCAAACAAGAAATATTTTTTTGGTTTTTTATGGTTTTAAATTTTTATTTTTATTTTATTTTTGAAAATTTTATATTTTTTAGGATTTTTGAAATTTTTTAATGATGAAAAAGTAACGTTCACGGCGAACGGATCCCAAAATCCAAGTTCTCACAAAAAACTGTTAATCCTTACGAGAAGAGCCGACAGCGGCGCCATTTGATACAATGTTTTTCATTGGGTTCAGATTAATTTTCGGTATCTTCTCGAATCGATCACGGTTCAAAGTGGAATAGTTGTTCTTGGTTACTAAAAAGGGATTGGTTTTCTATTCTACGAAAAAAGAAATGCGCGAAGCGAGAAAGGTAAGCTAAAAATAACAAATTAAAAACGATTTAGAAATAATAAAGTGAAATTAAAAATTAGCAATAAATTAAACTATAAATAAAACTTAATTTTAAAACTCAATTTAGAAAACTCAAGCAAAACTTAAAATAAGAAAAGCTGAAAAAGATGTTCATTCGGAATAAATGAAACTTAAAACCTTGAGTCGGAATAATGGATTTGATTCGGAATAATGCAGTTGATCCGGAATAAAAGGCTATCCGGAATAATGGAAGTGATCCGGAATATTGAAGTGATTCGGAATAAACAAAGTTATCCGGAATAAATGTGATTCGGAATAAAATTCTATCCGAAATAAATTAGGCGATCCGGAATAAAATTCTATCCGGAATAAAAACTAGAATCAGTTGATTCGGAATATAATGTTGATCCAGAATACGGCCTCTGATCCGGAATATATAATCGACTCGGAATAAAAGGGTGAAATAACTTGATTCGGAATCTGGGTTGCTCAAGAACACCAAAAACTGGGGACGAACAGTGGATACGAATTTTGACCAAATCAACCAAAATAAACCAAAAGATTTAAACCAAACTAACCAATAATCATTTACTAACCATAAATAACAAATCCCAACAATAAAAACACAAAACCCACTAACTTTTAAAGATCAAACCAAACAAATAAAAACTTGAAAACTTTAAATCAATAAGAACAAGATGAACAAGATTAAAGGAAGATGGTATTGAAAGCTTAATGTTAAACAAACTAAATGGAAGTTTAAAACTTACAAATTTGTGAAGGATTCAAAAACAATAAAAATCACCGAACACCCTAATGGTGTTGGTGACCTACGAACTAGAAAGAAAAAAGAAGGAAAAAATAAAAGCTGACTCCTTTGTTGTGTAGAGGACACTATTTATAGTCCTTGTGTGTGGTTGGTGAGTGGGCTTTCCTTCTCTCTTTTTGTCTTCTCGTCTTTCCAGTAAAGTTGACGTTTTCGACTCAGATTCGGGATTTGTCGATGGATAAATTCAACTCGTCTTTTAATTTCTTCGTTTAATAGACTTGAGTTCTTCAACATATGTAAATCTTCCATCTTTGGTCCTTTTCTTCGATAAATCTTCAAATAGGTCCATTGACTTCAAATCTTTTGCAACTCTTGGACAATTGACTTTGTCTTGAGTCTTTTTCTTCAATAAAACCCGTGCAATCCCATGTTTTCTCCAATATTCATCCGGTTGGCTCTGAAAACACAACAAACACAAAAACCACGTATAATTCCAAACAAATGATATTAAATAAGCGTTTTGGTCTCGTTTTAGCAAGAAATAAGTGGTAAAAGGATGGGTGTTTTCACACCTATCAAATGGCATGCCCTAGCAATTTTTGAAAAACTTTCAATAAATCTTCTGTAATATCCAACAAGTCCTAAGAATTGTCTTATTTCAGTGTGTATAGTAGGAATACTCCAATTCATAACTTCTTTAATCTTTGCAGGATCCATACGAATTCCTTAGCTAACAATGACATGTCCTAGAACTTGCACAACACACTTCGAGAACTAGCATACAACTTCCCATTCTTAAGTAATTCGATAATTATACCAAGATGTTTGGCATGTTCTTCCCTATTACGAGAATGGATAAGAATATCGTCAATAAACACGATTATAAATTTATCCAAGTAAGGCTTACACACTCTATTCATGAGGTCCATGAATAAAGCTGGTGCATTGGTTAAACCAAATGGCATTACTTGAAATTCATAATGTCCGTATTGCATCTTGAAAGCAGTTTTAGGAATATCGTCCTCTTTAACTCTCAGTTGATGATAACCTGAACGTAAATCAATTTTTGAATATACGCTCGATCCTTGAAGTTGATCAAATAAGTCGTCGATTCGGGGTAATGGGTAACGATTCTTTACAGTAAGTTTATTTAAATCACGATAATCGATACACATCCTAAAAGATCCATCTTTCTTTTTGACAAATAAGACTGGATCTCCCCACGGCGAATTACTTGGTCGAATAAAGCCTTGATCAGTCAATTCTTGAATCTGACTTAATAGCTCTTGCATTTCCGAAGGTGTTAATCAATAAGGTGCTTTAGCAACCAGTGTCGCTCCTGGAATCAAATCGATTTGGAATTTAACTTGACGCACATGTGGCAAACGTGGTCATTCTTCGGGAAATACTTTAGGAAATTCTTTAACTACTGGAATATCTTCTAGTCGCTTCTAGTCTTGCTCCTTCTCTACCACTTGAACTAAGAAAACTTGACAACCTCGAGATACGTACTTATTGATCTTTAGGCAGCATAAGACATTTAGTCGAGTTTTACTTCGATCACCATGATCAAAACTTCACCGTTAATAGGAATATGAACGACTTTCTCGTCACATAGGATTTTAACATGGTATTTAGATGACCAATACATCCTAATGACAACGTCAGAACTGTCGAGCTTAATTGGCATACGGTCAATTTTAAAAGATTGACTTAATAAAGTTAAGATACATCCTCTAGTAACGGTGTTAGTGCTAACTATTTTCACATTTTCCATTTCTATATCATACTTAGTATTTATCGGAACAGTCAGAACTTTTAGCTTAGCAACAAGTTTAACAGATATGAAACTTCTATCAGTTCCTGAATCAAATACTACTTTAACAAAATGTTAATTTGGATGAAACATACCCGTAACTATGTTCTAATCTTGTTGAACATCGTTTAGCAAATAGGCTTTTCCTCGGCTACTGCTCTATTTTCGGCACTCATTCCTAACATGCCCCTTTTATCCGTAGTTATGGAAAATCAGCGTTACTGGTATTTGATTACTCCTAGTAGTTGGTCCTTCGCTTCTACAGTTCTTTGTCTGATGTCCCACTTTACCACAGTTTTGACACTTAACAGTGTAATATCCTGTGTGACGTAAGGCACACCTCTGACATAGGAGAAGTTTTCCACTATAACCATTGCTTGAAGTTACAGCATAAACTTTAGAAATATCTTGTCTTTTGTTTTACGATGATCATTTCCTTGGTTATAATTGTGATAGTTATTCTTTTGGAAATTACGATTAGTAGGAAAGCTCCTCCTATCATCAAACTTCGTCTTGTTATTAACTGTTGCTTGCACATGAGTAAAATTTATTAATTGATCCATCAACCTTTGAGTAATGGTGATGACTTCCTCTAAATTTTGGGGTTTAGAGGCGTTAACATTTCCTTTTATACTTCTGGGCATCCTCTAATAAAAGCTTAAATAAGTTTTTCAGTATTAGGCACCATATTAGGACATAATAATGCCAATTCCTGAAATCTTCATATATAAGCTTTAAGATTATTTTCTTTCATCGCCAAATTATAGAATTCCTCCTTCATCTTTCGGATTTCATTCCGAGGACAATACTTTTAATTAGCAGCTTTTTGAATTCACCCTAGGGAGTCCGATAAGCTTGTTCTATTTTGATGGGTTGAGCATTGGCATTCCACCAGGACAAATCTTCCTTAATCACCGTACCCGTAGCGAACTTCACCTTACAATCATATATGATAAGTTATATCATATATGATACTGGTGTCACATCATATATGATAATTTTTTACAACGAAAAAAAAGAGATTTTTTTTTGTCGAAAGTGTATCATATAACATATATCCTTAGACGGATAATTAAATGCTTTTCGTAATGGTATATATTTTTTCTATATAACGACTAACGGTTTAAGAGATATTAATGTTTGAAAAAAAGATTGAAAATATATTTTGTGTATAATCTCATCCATTAAGTTAAAATAAATATGAAAGATGGGGATTGGTTCCTTGATATCCAAATAAAGTTTAGTATTTAAATGAATTTAAATCGAGAATATATGATTAGTGAAAATTATAAAATTTGAGGAGAGTTATTTTAGATACTATACTTTTTTTGGGTACGAGTGACTCATTCTCACATCCATCTCATTTCCAGCTAATGGATAAGATTAAATATATTTTATTTTTTCACTTATTTTTTATAATTTAAATATCTCCTAAACCGTTAAGTGCTAAACAAAATATATATATATATCATCGAGCATTTAATTATCTTGCTACCGATATGCTCTATGATATAATTTTGAAGAAAAAAAATTCTGTTTTTTTTCTTGTTGTTAAAATTTACGTAAACATCATATATGATAATAGTGTTTTATCATATATGATACTAGTGTTATTATCATATATAATATTTAATATCATATATGATAATAGTGTTATATCATTTTGATACTGGTGTTACATCATATATGATATATAATATCATATGTGAAAATTTCCGAAAACGTGAAAAAACCGAAAAATATTTGTTGGAAATGTGTTTTCCCAAAGAAAGTCTCGGTCACATCATTATTAGCATAGATCACGAGCTATAGAATATTTAGGACTTTGTAACTTGGAGCGACCTCCCTTAGGGGGAGATTGTTGGAAATACGTTTTTACGTATTTATGAAGGATCGGTCGCTCCAACGATATATTATTGTATTAGGCTCGTGATCCAGTTTGTACTAAATATAGTCTATATAGCCCACATGTAGGGTGGGCTATATATACCCCTCCTAGCATGTTAGGAGGGGTGGTCATTCACTCATTTACACTTTCATTAATCTAATCTTACTTTCTCTCTCTACTTATCTTCCCTCTCCTTTCTCTCTCTACAACTAATCTCCTTCTTCCCCATTTCTTCCACCAAATCCATAGATCTAATCCATCCATTACCAAATCTTTAGAATTCGTAGGCCTTCAATTGGTATCAGAGCCATGGTTGAATCTTAGGATTTGCTTATTTTTTATCTTTTGATTTGGTGGTAAAAATCCCTTCTTTTCTAATTGTTTATCAATTTTTTTTCATCATTCTATCAACTTTTTATCAATTTTTATAAATTTTATCTATTTTTATTTCTTATCAGTTCTATTTTTTCTTCGTATGTTTTTACTATCAGTTTTTGATTATCAGTTTTTTAGTCTCATTTTATCAATTTTGTTTAAAATAATCAGTATTTTTCTTTTTCAATAATCAGTTTTTTATAATCATATTTTGTTTAATTTTTTTTAATCAGTCATTTTTTTTTTATATATATATAATTTCTTAATCAGTTATCAGTCCAAAGGTTTTTTTCTTGGTCAAAACAGTCCATGTGTCCAATCCAAACAGTCCAAAATTGTCAAGTATCATATGTTTTTTCCATCAGTCTTTCAATTTTTTTTTTTTTTTTTTTTTTTTTTTTTGAGATCGAACGATTTCATTTTTTTTCAGAATGAGAAAACTTTCCGAATAGTCTACATTTTCCGAATAGACCATTTTTTCAGCCTAGGAAAAACTTCCGAATAGACAACACTTTCCGCATGACAAAAAATTCCGCATGACAAAAAGTTCCGCATGACACAAAGTTCCGCATGACACAAAGTTCCGCATGACAAAAAGTTCCGCATGACACAAAGTTCCGCATGACACAAAGTTCCGCATAAAAAAGTTCCGCATAGGAAATAGTATCGAAAGGATTTTCCGCATAGATTTTTTCTGTTTAGACTCCCCTCACAAACATACTCCCATCTCACCCACACCTCTCGTCTAACACAAACACCAATCCGACTCTCTTTCTGACACAACCCATCCCAACCCTACCCATCACCTTCGTCACCCATCAAAACCCAATACCCTCGACTCCCTCACTCACTCTCACCCCTAACACCTCGAACGTTTACCCACCCTCGCCCAAACCACTCTCACTCTCGACTCGACCCAAAACAGTGACTCATTTACCAACACTCCTCTCACCCTCGTCACAGACTCCCTCCCAAACCCACAGCCCCGACTCTCATATCCCACACTCGACCTCTCGTCAAACAAACACACCCTTACAAGACCTCTCGTATCCCACACTCGACTCTCATCTCTCGAACACCCAAAACCCTCTCTCGTAAACCCATCGACAAAAACCCACAACCTCTCGACTACAACCAAAACCACACTCCCTCGAACCGACTCTAACCCCGACACCCTCACACCTGGACCGACCCTCACCATCAAATACTACTCTCACCCACACAAACTCTTGACCACACCAAAGGCCTAGACTTGGACACCACTCGACACAAACACCCACACCCTCGACTCTCTCCCCCTCAAATCTTTTACAAGACCCACTCTCATCAAGACTCCATTTTTTTTTATCAAGACTCGACCAACACCAAAACCCAAGATTGACAGAAAGACACGACAGAAGAGAGAAAGACTCAACAACACGCAACAAAGTTAAAAGGAAAAACCTACCCGAGATCATTTAAAAGATCTTGATGACTGAATCGGTGCATTCATGAGACTGAGCTTTCGAGGTTGAGAGGATTTGTTAACAAAAGAGAACTTTTGAGAGATAGATTGAAGTTAGTTGAGGCTGCGAAGCGAGAGAGAGACGTTGACGGAGGAACCAAGAAGCCATTTTTTGATTTGATTATTTTCAGAGAGAGAGATAGCTATATGGAGCGCTGTGTTTAAGAGATTAGGTTAGAAGGAGTTTTAATTTGGTGAGAGAAAGAGAAAACTGTGTTTTTTTTTTGGTTATTGTGATTTAGTCAAAGAGAAGAAGGGGGGGCGGAGATAACAAGAAAAGTAAGGGGCGGTGAATGTGTTTTAATTGGGCCACGTATCTTGTATACAGACGAAGATAAGACACGCGTTTTTTTTATTATTAATTTACTTTTTAAATTAAGTAACTTTTTAGTTAACAAAAATATATCCGGTTTTTTTTTTTTATATAGTTTCAAAAATAAATCAGTTTTTTTTTCTATTTTTATATTTTAAAAAATTATTTTTATTTTTATTTTTTCTTATTTTATTTTCCATTTTAAAATATCAAAAGTTTATTTTTTTATTTTGTTTAGTTAAATTTATTTTCTATATTTTGTCACGTGTTGGTTTTTGGCAAATCGTATTGAGGCGGGTATTTTAAAAGTGTTAACGTGGAAAAATATTTTCTGGCCGGATTTGAAGTCAAATTTACGAGTGACAGTGACGGGATATATTTTTAGCAATTACGGATTTTTGATCGGGTTTTATTCATAATCTTCTGAGCCGATAACACTTTTTGAGCCGAGTCGTATTGTTCAAACCCGACAACAACAACAGCCACATCATTTTTCCTCGATTACCAATGGAATCGTTAAAATCGACACTTAAAGAGGGAGAATCGCATCAAGTGCAAGCCAACGCTAGGGAAAGTGGTATAACTTCATTTCGAATGCTTCAGTATCATCTAGTTAATCTTTCACGGATTCAAGGAGGGAGCGAATTTGTGACAATCTTTGGACAAGATCGTCATGTATTCATCGACTCAATGTTCACCACTTTGACCGAACTCGCCGAGCAACTCAACCGTGACAACTTTAATCAATCTGCATCGTCACTTGCTTATAAGGATCTTGTGACACAACTCACGCCTTTCCTCCAATTCAATATCATCAAGCCTGAAAGCTCAGTGATTTGCCAATCATTTCTTCGAGATACACATACCGAGCTTCAAGTTTTCCGTGATACGATTTTGAAACTCATGTCATCGGTCTCGTCTTCAATTTATGAAAGATCTCGACTTCAGCAAGGGTATGATAATGGAGTGCAAGACTCTTCGATGCAAGAGGAAACTGGTCATACGGTTGACAACTTGGAGCCTAACGATGGCAAGAGCACGGATTCAGAAGGACAACATGATATCAGTGGCACGTCGGGGAATGTTCACGAGATTTCTCTTGATGACACCTTACCCATTTATGACGAAGAGCCTGCAAACATGGTACAATGTGATGTTGGTTATGATGTATATGCTGATAACATGCCGCATATTGAGCATTCTGAACCTAATTATGACAAACATGGGATGGAAAAGAGTGATAGAAATACCACTTCTGATTCATCCGATGTAAGTCATAATGGGGGAGAGATTGTTCAGAATGCTATAGTACATCATGAAAATTGTATTATAACTGCTTCATTGTCTGCTTCTGAGTCCAAGATTAGAGAGCTCGAAATGATTGTAGCTCAACAATCAAAAGATCTTGAGGATGCCAAACTTGAATTTTCTAAGAAAACGGACAAATTTGAAACATACTTTGAAAAACTTGAAAAGTCAAACGTTGTTCTTGAAAGAAAATTGGATCAAACTGTTCTAGATTCTAAAGCTGAAAAAGATAATCTTCTGAAACAAATTCAACTGCTTGAATCTAAGTTGGCATCCCAAGATAACGTGCTCAAAGAAAATGAAACATTAAAGGCCCAATTACAGGAAAAGGTTTTTGCTATAGCTGCGTTGAAAAATGAGTTAAGGAAAACTAGAGAACCTAGTGTGGACACTAAGCTTGAAAAACCATCAATCTTGGGGAAACCGCCTACAAATCAGTTCGTCAGACAACCGATTGTCAGACAACCTACTGCATTTAGATCCGAGCGACCACAATCCTCGAGACCGCGGTTTGCCTCCCAAGTTGATTTGGTTCATCTTATTAGACCAGTCACTCCAGCAACTAGGCCCAATGTGATCACTCCAGCTTTAGCAAGACCAAATCATATGATTGCCTCTAGTTTCCCTAAAAATACCAAGACCACGTCTAGACCTAGTTCAAATGACGTTTGCCATGAATCTGATCTTAGGGAAGCTAAGCAAAAGACACATGTAAGAGATAGGAATTCCAAACTTAGTCAGATGCCTTCTAGTTTATCCAACACTGCTAACCGTAGCATCTCCAATCCTAGGAGCATCAATCAACCGTCTAGGGATTCTAGATCTTACTCGGACATTAAATATGCTACTTGTAAAACATGTAGAAAATGTGTCTTTACGGCAAATCATGATGCTTGTATCAAAAAATTGCTTAATGAGGTGAACTCCCATGCTAGACTTAAATCCCAGTGGGTCGCTAAAATCAAACCCTTTGGTAAAATGTGGCGCCCCACTGGTAGAACTTTCACTCTTGTAGGAAACGAGTGCCCTTTAACTAGGATAGTCTCCGATTCTACAAAGACCACTAGGGAGGAAATTGCAAAGGATGATGCATCACTTAAGCCTGAACTTAAGATTTTCTATAAAAGGAAACGATTACCAACTAAGACAAGTGAATCATCCCTTCAGGCCACCTCTGACACAAGAACAGAAAACCGTGAACCCCTACGTGCTTCTAAAATAGATATCGCTAATCCACGTCAAAGCATGCAAATTCCTAATGAGATTGCAGGTACCAAAGTTGATGTTCCAAAAGAACGAAGCGGTCCAATCGTTGTATACCGTTCAACTAAGGACACTCTTAGAGTTTGGTTGCTGAAGAAGCAGATATCAGAGAAACAAATGTCTCAGGGGATTCATGGTTAAACTGCACTAGGACTTACAGTCACATAACAGACTGTAACTCGATCTCTAAAGACAGGAAAGTTCATCCCGATGATGACTTATCCTAAAAACGAGAAATTCATTTTTCTCGGACACGAGCTTATATTAAAACTATTCAAAGGTTTTAAGCTCGTGTATAGGACTTATAGTCATATCACAGACTATAACTCGATCATCAAAGAAAGGAAAGTTTATCGCCGATGATAAACTTATCCTAAAAACGAGAAATTCATTTTTCTCGGGCATGAGCTTACATCAAAAACATTCCAAGTTTTTAAGCTCATGCATTATGGCTCATCGTTAAATGTCAGACGATGACCCGTGCTTCAAATAAAGGAAAGTTTATCGCCGATGATAAACTTATCCTTACAACGAGAAATTAATTTTTCTCGGGCATGAGCTTATATCGAAAACATTCCAAGTTTTTTGAGCTCATGCACAATGACTTACAGTTAAATGTCAGACTGTAACTCGAATTTCAAATAAAGGAAAGTTTATCATTAATGATAAACTTATCCTCATAACGAGAAATTCAATTTTCTCGATCATGAGCTTGTTTTAAAACATTCGAAGTTTTAAGCTCAGAAAGGAAAGTATATCTTTTAAATAAGAGCACTTTTCCTCATAACGAGAAATTAACCTTTCTCGGTCATGAGCTTTCCGTTAAAACAGTCAAAGTTTTCAAGCTCATGAATACGACTTCTAAGTAAATGTCAGCTTAGGACTCGTTCTTCAGATAAAAGGAAAGTTTATCGCCGATGATAAACTTATTCTTAACAACGGGAAGTTTACAACTTCTCGGACTTGAGCTCGTTTTATAAGATATTCAACATCTTAAGCTCAAGTAAGTAATTGTTTTTCAAAACTTTGAACACAATTTTTCGAGAATTTCTCAAAAGGTTTTTTCTAAATCTTTCAAAATTGTGTGTTCAAAAACGTTTTGATAAAACGAGCATGTCTTCTGGAATCGATAATATTTACGAACCTAGAAATGTCATTCAATAATGACACGGGGTTGTAAATAAAGTTCGAGCAGAAGTTCAAATGATTTTAAAATATGCTCCATATGGTTTGCTATTATTTCAGATAGCAACCCGCTTTTCATACTCAAGTCAAGCATTTCACCGGAAAGCTTTGACTCAACAACGGGAATTAATTTTCTCGGGGACGTGACGAGGTGACCAACATTCGTGAACAAGAACCATGTGCTTCTTTCATATGCTGTTCTCCATTATTCAGGTCCAACCTCGTACATTGCTAATCTTGTGAATTCATTATTATATCTGATCTTTGCACGTAATAAATACCTTACACTTGTGTTTAAAAGGTATTTAATTTACGTTTCAAGTACACCCTCATTAATTTGAGGGGGAGCTTGTGTATTTCATGAAGATAATTGGATTTACATTTTTCTTCCCAAATTTTCTTAAAAGGCTATTAAATCAATTGATATTAAAAACATCGATTGGGTTAATATTTTTAATATGGGGGAGAAAATGTGATTTAATATGGGATATGATCAATTATAAATGGTTTGACTTAACGTGTTAGCTCATCCCGACATGTGCGAAATGTTTTCGAATATCGTAGCATATGTTAAGGGGGAGCAAAATGGATTTGCACTTCAAAATGGATTTCATGGTGACATACACTTACCCAAAACATCTCTATTCACGACGGTGAAGATTGTGGTGACATAAGGATGGTAGGATAGGTTAAAGTCCAATGATTTCTCTAGAACCGGAGGAATCTTCCCAAGGACATTCCATAGCTAGAAATAGTAGTCCTTAGGAAAGATGGAGAAAGATTGTGAACGTAGCTGAATGCCGACCAAGTACTTAAGTTAGCACTGGAACAATCACAACAAGGTGCTAGTTATGACGTATTGGTAAGCATTGAAGGGGTTGAAGAATGAAAAAGAATTGTAAAGATAAAGGGTGTAAAGAAAGAAGCCCTCCTTACAACCTTAGGCAGAAACCGGGTCAATTCATATGCTATTGAGATCATTTTAATGATTCTTGATATTGAAGATAGACATCATGGACCCAGTGATGCAAGGCACAACCCATCCCAGCTAACTCAGATATCTCTTAAAAGATATTTGTTTTAATCACACGGAGACAACACATTATCTATTGATTTATTCACTCCGAATAAATTGGTATTGAAAAGGTGGCACTCCTCTCCAGCCTCCGATCACTAAAATCCAAAATGCACGATCGAGTCTAGAGCCATTTGAGATCATCAAATATCTCATTAGGACACACTTTCATATTTACTTGCTTCTTCACACACTGTGAAAAGTAAGAAAGTTCTTAAGAGTCCTACGCAAAATCTTCATGATCTTGCCTGAACATCCGAGTAATACGAAAGTATTTACAATGAAGATGGAAATCCTTCTTGAGCGAATATCAAAAAGCTCATGGTAGGTGACTTGTGCGATTCTTTATGAATCAAACTTGTGATAACTGGAAAGCAACAGTGGTTTAATTCTTAAATGAATTTAAACACGTTCCAGGCCTCTACGCAATATCTTAGTGATCTTGCCAGAACATTCAGAGTAATACTATTAAGTATTTACTGTGACGAATGGAAATCCTTCTAGTGTTAACATCAAACAGCACTTGGTAGGTAACTTGCAAGATTCTATACGAATCAAGCTAGTGACAACTGGAAAGCAACGATGGTGCGGTTCTTAATTGAACTTCACTTGTTCCAGGAACATGAATTGACGGCTTCAAATCATGCGGATATTATTATCCAAATGATTCACTCTTTACGTTCGCAGTCAGCTTTGGACGATCGAGTAAAGAGAACGGGTTTACCCGCGAAATCTTGTCAAGGAGGTTCTTTATTGAAACTACCTGCCACAAGTACGATATTTAATATCGTCCAACGGTCTTCACCGACCGGAGGTAAAATGCTACCGAATTAGAATGAAATGTTCAAGGCCATTTCATCCGTGTATATTGTTTGTTGCTAACTGTCTTATGCAGCGTAACAAGAAGGTGGCATTGCGGTGTACAATCCAGAAGAAGTCGTCACCACATGCTTATACTACATACAATTAGTACTTCAACAAATTCAAGAAAGTCTGAAGGTCAAGTCTTCCGCTGTATCAAACTCTGAAGCTTTCAAGAATTTAAAGGTATAAGTATGTGGAACATGAAGTCACGAAGAGGCAAATTTCACAAGTGATGAATGCACAAGGTCAAGGCAAGGAAACATGCTCAAGACTAAAGTCAAAGATCACATCAAGCATATTCACAAGAACAAGATCGAAGACTCAAGCATAGTATGCTAGGTTTAAGATTTTGTAAAATGGTGTGACCTCCCTTAGGGGGAGATTGTTGGAAATGTGTTTTCCCAAAGAAAGTCTCGGTCACATCATTATTAGCATAGATCACGAGCTATAGAATATTTAGGACTTTGTAACTTGGAGCGACCTCCCTTAGGGGGAGATTGTTGGAAATACGTTTTTACGTATTTATGAAGGATCGGTCGCTCCAACGATATATTATTGTATTAGGCTCGTGATCCAGTTTGTACTAAATATAGTCTATATAGCCCACATGTAGGGTGGGCTATATATACCCCTCCTAGCATGTTAGGAGGGGTGGTCATTCACTCATTTACACTTTCATTAATCTAATCTTACTTTCTCTCTCTACTTATCTTCCCTCTCCTTTCTCTCTCTACAACTAATCTCCTTCTTCCCCATTTCTTCCACCAAATCCATAGATCTAATCCATCCATTACCAAATCCTTAGAATTCGTAGGCCTTCAATATTGTTTGTCAAAAGTGTATCATATAGAATATCTATAAAAAGACAATTAAATGCTTTTCGTAACGGTATATTTTTTTGTATAACAGTTAACGGTTTAAAATATATTAATGTTTAAAAAAGGTAAAAATAAATTATGTGTAGGTGGAGATTAGTCTCTTGATATCCAAATAAAAATTAGTATTAGATATTAACTAGTTATAATACCGTGCACATACGGGTTTTTTTCTAAACTTTTTAACAATATATTTCTATATGTTAAAAAACAAATAGTAGTTTATTTTTTCCAAATTTGATCTTGTTACAGGTGAACCAATTATTTCAAAAAGCACCTATGAGAGGCCATACTAAATTACTAACAATGCGAAAGTCCCTTAATATGACAATTGTTGAGACTATAACTCGTATAACCACGAAAACACAATGAAATACTTTTCAAAAGCGTAATGCTTTATTAACTGTTATAAACAAAATATTACAAAGTGCTATGAATACACTCGTTGAATAACAATAAGAAATGAACCCTAGAACAAGTAAACTTGATTCGAGACTTAAGTTTACAAGGGAACCAATAGGCGCTAGTAGACAGCTGAGGGCTCAGCTGTTCCAAAGTGAGAAATAACTTAGATAATTTATCCAAGCACAAGGGTTGAATTAAATCTTCTTTCTCACTCCTATTTATAGTGGTATGAGGTTGCTTCCTTAGTGGGAGTAGTTGATACGTGCCATCTTCTGAATGGAAGAGTACAACGTATTAAATGCATGTCCAAATCGAAACATACCTTTAAACAACTTTAGGTGAACAATTCTGCCAACTGTTCACCTTTTGTCCCACTAGGTCGTACTAGGCTTTATCTTGAATCTCTTGTTTTGTCCCGCTCAAAACACTTAGTAGATTCTCCCGCCTAAACTATAATAGGATTGGATAAGCTTTGCTTGTATCAAACTTCTAGGGTTCTTAAGTGATCTCTGAGTATTGTCAACTCAGAGATCCTTGAACACCAGCACATTCCTTCTACATCCCAGCTATCCATAATCGCTGGTGAGTATGACTTCAGATTGTCTTCGACTTCTCTGACGTTGTCTTTGACTTGAATGTTCCTGGTGTGCCAGCTGAGGCTTGGCCTTCCGCTGGTCTTGTCTCTGTCGCTGGTCCTCTCAGCGATCAGTAACACTTAGTCTAATTTAAACAAATCTAGACTGGGCCATAGTTAAAACTTTCATTGGCCCAACACAATGAACATTCTTTATATTGTTTCCTGGCCAAACGTATGGCTGGTTTCATTGTAATGATCTTCCGCAATGTTTACTAAATATCAATGTTACACCAGTGATGTAATTATTTGAACTAAAATGATCTGGAAGGAGGGTAATCGGGTATGCTCGTTAAGAAATAGACTTTTTGTTGGACTCTTAACTCATTTAAGCCATTTTTGTCCCCCTTCAATCACACCCATTTCAGATAAACTCAACCCAAATTGACTCGATTATTAATAAGCGTAAAACATTCTTTTTCGTCTTCTTATGCAACCTCAGCAATGCACATTTATTTATTCGAGTCTTATTTTGTTATCATCTGTGTGGGTTGCAAACTTACATAAAAGATTTCTAGCTAAGTATTGGTGCCCACCCACGCGTTGCGGCAGGGCTTTTTTCTCGTGTATGTCAATTTGTCGAAACATGTTTAGTCTCGTTTCGTATGTACATCAATGTTTACGTCTAAAAACCACGTTTTTTGGTTACCAAATAGTTACAAACTGCCAAATGGTACCATAAACTGACATATTGCATAAGAACTTCTTGACAATTGGGATTGCACTAAGTTTACACTTTGAACGGAAACAAATATGGCGTTGCTTTGATCCGCTAAAAGTTCTGAGCTGATATCTTATCAACCCCGTTGCAGTATCTAATGCTTATAGATATTCCAATTATTGTCGGTGAATTAGATTCCTTGTGTATAAACTTGCCAACAAACTCTACACGGACATAAGACGTTATAAGTTTTGTGCGTGTTCAATCATTTAAACATACTGATTCAGCTTCTATGGTTCTAAGCACATGGAGGGGGTCTAACTAAATGCGAGACAAAATGACTAAATACCATGTAACTTCTTTCAGGCGGGAATTATAATCACCATCATTAATTTTGGCTATTCATAATGCTCAAACAATCAGTTTTGGTGTCCATTTTGTATGCTCATTTCTTTTAATCGTAACATATAGAAGATTGTTTTCTACCTTAAACCCTCATAAAGTACTCAAATATAATCGATATCCAAGTTTACCTCCAAGTCTATTACAAGAACACCCAGTGGTGTAAACATAAACAAAAATAAAAGGCTTTTCAGCGATCGAGGCCTTGATTACAGATTCTCTGAGCTTCAACTTTGTCACTCCTAGAGTTAATGATCAGCTCAACTTCAAACTCAGAATCATCAACTAATTTGCAGTTCCTTAGGATGCCCTGTTTGAGTCTGATGAGTTGGATAGTTGATGCCAGATGTAGCTCATTCATCCGCTGAAATCAATACTCACAATTACCATTCATGAAGACCATTCCTGCCTCTGGTTCTGAGTATACTTGGCCACCCACTGGTTTGGTGATCTCCTTGGGAAGTACCAGGTTTCTGTGCATTCCATCTACAACAATATTCTCAGTGACCAGCTTTTCTACCAGAGGCCCCATTTGGGTTTTCCTTTTTCTCTGTCCTTGAGAGGATTGTTGTTGTGATAGTTGAGGAGGCAGAGGTACCTTCAGCTTCTTTGCGGTGTCCCTTACCTAATTCAGTTTAGCTTGAATGTTTTTCATCATTTGGGCAGCACCAGGCCCAGTCTTCTTTTGGGAAAGAGACATCATTTCTAACCATTTAAAGAGGCCTAGATCTCTGAGTTTAAAGTCACTGAAGACTTTGTAGTTGGTCAGTTGGTTTTCTCTGTATAAGGTCATCACTACTCTTTTGTCTTTGTCAGTGTAACATGCGTACTTGGTGATTTGACTGGGCTCTGCTTTTTGGTCCACTATTCTCTCATATTCCTTTTGAAGGTTGCTCCTTTTAACTTCAAGTTCTTTGAGCTTGTTCAGCTGAGCTTCCTTTACAGCTGGAGAGAGTAGTTTGTTCAGAGCTTCTTTGCTTTTGATTTCAGCAGCTCTAATGTTTGCTAACCTTTGTTGTTCCAAGATTTGAGCCTTTGCTTGCTCTAGGGTTAGTGGTGGTTCATTAGCGCTCTTAAATTTGGTCAAGTCAGAGTGCTTGGCTGTGGATCCACCTTCTTCTTGGAGGGAGTGTAGGGTTGTTTCAGGTGCCTCAATGGCAATTCCTTTTCCCTTGTCCTGTGCTGGGTTGAAGGATCTAATCGGTTTTGGAGTTGGGATTACTTTTGAGGTTGCTGGTTGTTTAAGTGATTGGTCCCCCTTAGGTGGAGCAGTGTCTGCATCTTCTTCATAGGTGGAGGTTGCTGAGTTCTCCCCCTCAGGCATAGCACCGACAGAAGTTGTGCCTGATCCTGGTTTGAGGAACTTAACAAACTCTTGATGAACAAATAGGCAAATTTCTTTGAGTTCCGCCTGTAATAGCTTCTGAAGAAGTTGCCTGGAAGGCTCAAATGCCTTAGCAATAGCATCAACATTTGCTTTCACAGCTGTGGTGAGGACATATGGCATGTATTGCTGAAGACTCTGGTCTAGAACTGCTGGGAGGTGAGTTTGCAAGGCATTTCCCAGCAGTTGCGGAAGCAGTGCAGCCATAGAGGATTCCACAGATGAAGTTAGTGAAGTCTCTAGGGTGGTGGTGAGTTCCTCAGCAGCATGGGTGAGTGTTTTTAATTCAGAGAGGATGACATCATTTGTGACTTTAGGCTTGGTTTTACTGATGTCTCCCCTCTTGACCCAGAGATCCTCAGCGGCTAGTTCCTGAACATCTTTCATTCTAGGAACATGGACAGTCTTGAGGTGTTGTAAATGTTCCAAGTGTTTCATTGCCCCCAGTTCCATGACATTTGGCAAAGTGGGGAAGGGAACTAGGGTTGGTGGACTGATCCTCTGGTTCCATAGCTGCTTGGCAGCTAGTTCTTGAACATTTGTCATTGATGGGAAGGAGATGGGTTTTAATTCTGATGTGACTTGGTCATCATCAGCATCCATATCAGCATAGTCTGAAATGGTCAGGTCGTCTTCAATGATAAATACCTCATCTTCTGGCATGGAGTCAATGTCTGACATGACATCCAGATCAATATGAGGGCTTCAACATTTTCATTACCCGCAATGGAATAGGCATCATCATTTTGCTGTTCTTCATGAAGATTATGAGCCTGTTATGACATTTGTTAGTAACCAGTGTGAAAAAATATGAAGTTATAGATCGCCATTCGCTGCCCCTAGGAAAGCTGGGTGTGATTATCCAGTCCCCCCCTAAGGATTTCTCCTTGGGACTCTTTTAGTGTGAAACAGATATGTTAAAGGGTCGCCATTCGCTGCCTCCTAGGATAGCTGGGTGTGATTATCCAGCTCCCTCATAAGGATTACTCCTTGGGACTCTTTTGATTTGTGAAAATTATGTGGTTAATGGTCGCCGGTCGCTGCCCCTGGGATAGCTGGGTGTGATTATACAGCTCCCCCTAGAGGATTGCTCCTTGGGACTCTTTTAATTGTGAGTTCATAGAAGTTAAAGGTCGCCATTTATCGCTGCCCCTAGGAAGACTGAGGGTGATTATTCAGTCCCCCCCCCCCCCCAAAAGAATAAATTCTTTGGGACTCTTTTAGTTGTGACATATTTGAAGGTAAAGGTCGCCTTTTATCGCTACCCCTAGGAAGACTGAGGGTGATTATTCAGTCCCCCTAAAAGAATAAGTTCTTTGGGACTCTTTTCATATGAGGGGATCCAGAGACCACGTGAGGTGCAGAGACTCTGGGTCGGGACCTATAGCATACTCAAGTTGTTATGGACAAGAGCACAGTCCAGAGGGTGAAGGATCATGGGGTGCGTTATGAGCACAAGTGAATCATATCCTTGTGTTAAGACAGAGTGTACAGATAATCCTAAGAGTTCTAGGTACTGACGCAGACACTCTATGGGTTGAGGCAAACACTAAGACTTCATCACTCTCTCCTACAGAATGTTGAGAGTGATTGTATGTGAACCTCCAAGAGAATAAAATGGCAAACTAATACCTGAGAGATATCAGCGTTGAGAAGGTTCTTAGTCGTCTCTACTGACTGGGAGACGCTAGAATCAGGTTGTTTGTCAATGGCAGGCTCTTCAACCACATCCTCCAGAGAAGGGGATGGGTTCTTCTTAGTCTTCTTTGTCTTGGAAGGATTAACATAAGGGGTTGCAAAGGAAAGGGGGATGTCTTTCCTCTTCTTCTTCTTGTCCTTGGGCTGAGAAGTGGAATGCACAGAGGTCTTGGACAAAGACTTGTCAGTTTGTCTTTCAGCATTCACCTCATTGTGAGGGATCAAGGGCTCTCCATCAGTAGCGAGTAACCCAGCAACCTGCATCATATGTCTGCTGAGAGGCACTTCATCCTCCAAAGGAGTCTTCAGTGAGTCTGGAGTGATGTGATAGGGAGAGAAGGAGTGAAGTTCATCATTTGTGTAGGTTTCACCAAGCATATCCTCTATAAGGAGAGAAAGATATCTAGTGTAGCAGATGGTGGCCAGTCGATTCTTCTTTCCTTTGTTTTCCAGCTTTGCAATGAGGTCAGTGTAAAGTATGTGGGCGATCCTTATATCTTGCCCCCAGATTAAGCTGTAAGCAATTTCTTGCTAAGCACCATTAAGCTGATCATGTGACCCTTGGTTTCCTCCCAGACATTTCATAATGTACAGTATCAACGTCCTCCAGATGGGTGAAAAGTAATTCACTTTAATCAGTGATTTGTTTTGGAAGCCTTGGGTGGTGAAGGGTTTGTCATCGTCATCATGAGGACGAAGGGTAGCCAGAGCCTTCTTCACTGTGGCGCTGGCTGGCACAGCGGACATGCCTTCATTGACTGGAAGTCCAATGACTTTGGCAAAAGTGTGGAAATCAAAGGTGAGGGGTTGTGGATGTGTGGGGAGGTTGAAGGTGATGTGTGATGAGGTTTGATCAACTTCAGCGCTGTACCAAAACTCCCTCAAGTATTGATGGTAGCATGTGGAAGGTACCCTAGTAATGGCTTCGAAAATGGTGGAGTTCTTGAGGAAGGATAACAAGGGATGGTAAAGAGGGTTGTTATGTTCCAAAAGTGCTACACAATTGTTCAGGGCAATCTTTCCATCGATTATCCCAAAATCTACGTTTGAGGCAAGACGGTGAAAGATGTGTTTCTTGATGAAGACGCCATTGTTGATGGAAGGAAGAAATGGAGGATGTGAAGAAGATGAATAGTATGTGTGTGTGAAAGAAATGAGTAATGTTATGTTTGAAAAATGAGTCAAGGGTTTTGATGAAAGGTTTAGCCGTTTTTCAGTTAAAGCATTTAATGCAAAAGTTTACCTTTTAGGAAAAGTAGGACCCCTTGACTCTTCATGTGATTTTTTCTGTCCCCTTGGAAAGTGGGAAAGTTGTTGCAATAAAGGATAATCATTTGAATTAAATATGGGAATATATTAACTCCTATTGGAATATAACTACCTCGTTACATTCAATTCCCTTAAATGCCCAGAGACAGAGATCATTTATCAGATTTGTTTACCGATATTGAGCATACCCAGCTCAGCAACCAACCTAGTAAAACTTGGCTCAGCCAGAGGCTTGGTGAATATATCAGCGAGCTGGTATTCAGTGGGTATAAAATGAAGCTCAATATCACCTTTTAAAATATGGTCTCTGATAAAGTGATACCTGATGTCAATATGCTTAGTTCTGGAATGAAGTACCGGATTATTGGAGATGGCTATAGCACTTGTGTTGTCACAGAATATGGGAACCTTTTCGTAAGTGATCCCATAATCAGCCAGCTGACTTTTCATCCAGAGAACTTGAGCACAGCAACCAGCGCCGCTACGTATTCAGCTTCAACTGACGACATGGCCACAGAGTTTTGTTTCTTAGCACTCCAGCATACTAACTTTCCACCAAGGATTTGACAACTCCCAGAGGTGCTCTTTCTATCAAGACAGCACCCAACATAGTCAGATTCTGAGTAGGCTTTGAGGTCGAAGCATGATCCGTTTGGATACCAGAGACCCAGCGTGGGAGATCCTTTTAATACCTGAAAATTCTTTTGACAACTACAAGGTGGGATTCCTTGGGGTTAGCTTGGTACCTAGCACAGAGACATGTGGCAAATTGTATATCTGGTCTGCTTGTTGTGAGGTACATCAGTGACCCAATCATGCCTCTATATAAGGTCTCATTAACAGAGACCCCTGAGTCATCAGCTCCTATGTTGTTGGGAGGAAGCATGGGGCATTTCACTGATGCACAATCAGACATATCATACTTTTTGAGCAAATCCTTAAAATATTTTTCTTGACAAATGGAAATTCCTTTTGAATTTTGTTTAATTTGAAAACCCAAGAAAAAAGTTAATCCCCCCATCATGCTCATTTCATATTTTTTGGTCATAAGTTTGGCAAACTGTTTGTTCAAAGTGATATTGGTTGAACCAAAAATTATGTCATCCACATAAATCTGTACTAAAATGACGTCACCCTTGGACCTATAAGTGAACAGGGTTTGATCAATGGTACCTCTGACAAATTTATTTTCAAGTAAGAATTTTGATAGGGTTTCATACCAGGCTCTAGGCGCTTGTTTCAGCCCATAGAGTTCTTTGTGAAGTCTAAAGACGTGATTAGGATACTCACTGCTTTCAAACCCTGGGGGTTGATAGACATATACTTCCTCTGCAAGCTTACCATTTAGAAAAGCACTCTTCACATCTATCTGGTATACAATAAACCCCATATAAGCTGCAAAGGTTAGGAAGATTATGATAGCTTCCAATCTGGCTACTGGTGCAAACGTTTCATCATAGTCAATACCCTCAGATTGATTGTACCCCAACACCACAAGCCTAGCCTTGTTTTTAACAATCATGTCAGCTTCATCCCTCTTGTTTCTGTAGACCCACTTAGTTCCAACCACTTGTTTTCCAGCTGGAGCTTTTACCAAAGTCCACACCTTGTTTCTCTTGATCTGATTCAACTCATCTTGCATGGCCACAACCCACCCTTCATCTAGAAGCGCTGCAGCCACATTCTTAGGTTCATCTTCAGAGAGAAAATCAACGAAAAGGCATTCATTCGCTGAGGCGGTTTCCAGAGATCTCAATTTGCCTCTGGTGGTGACTCCCTTAGAGGGTTCACCAAGAATATTCACTAGAAGAATATCTTTGTTCCTACTCTATTTAGATTGAGAAGCAGGAGTCTCTGTGGGTTCAGGAGTCACAGCAGGTACAATGAATGTTGGAGGATCTTCACATGTTATTTCTTCATCCATAATCTGTTCATCAGGGTGAGAGATTGTTTTGATAAGATCAGTATTCACTATAGTGGGTGGAGTGATTGGTTCAGCATTTTCAACCTCTGGAGTGATGTCAGATATTTAGTGAGGATCAAATGCATGAACATAAGGAAAATCCTTGTAACATACCTGAGATGATTCCTTGGGATTTGAGAAATCATCCTTTGGATAGGATTTGACTTCATTGAATTCAATGTTACATTCTTCTGTATTGGTGTGAGTAATGACAACATTTGCTTCATTAAAGGTGAGATGGATGGATTCTTCTAGTTCTTGTCTGCGGATGTTGAATACTCTATAGGCTCTGGAGGTGGGAGAGTTTCCAACAAAGAATCCATCATCATACTTTTCATCAAATTTTCCCAGGTGATCTCTGTAGTTGTGAATGAAAACAGGGCAACCAAATACATGGAAGTAGCTTACATCAAGGGCTCTCTTCATATACACTTCATAAGAGGTCTTGCCGTGTCTCTTCACTATAATGGATCTGTTTTGTGTGTAACAGGTTGTGTTCACAGCTTCACCCCAAAATTGTTTTGGAAGTCTTGATTCGTTGAGCATGGTTCTAGCAGCCTCTATGAGAGTTCTGTTTCTTCTTTCAGCGACACCATTTTGTTCAGGGGTGCCTGGGTTAGAAAAGTTTTGTGATATTCCCTTTTCATCACAAAAGTCTTCCATGGCATGGTTCTTAAATTCAGTGCCATTGTCACTTCTGATAGCCTTAACTCTACAGTGATTGAAGTTCTCTATTTCTCTGATGAAAGACATTATTCTTTCAGCGACATCACTCTTTCTTTTGAGAAAGAATACCCATGTGAATCTGGAGAATTTATCTACAATGACTAGTGTATACTTGTTGTGATTAAGGGATTGAGGTTTTACTGGTCCAAATAAGTCCATGTGAAGAAGATGGAGGCACTTGTTTATGGAGAATGAGTGGTTTGTCTTAAATGAGGCTCTGTGGTGCTTCCCTTTCTCGCAGGCTGAGTAAGGTCTGTCTTTGGTGAAGGTCAGAGAGGGAAGCCCAGCTACTAAATCATTCTTGGGCAGTTTGTTGATGTTTTTGAAGTTGAGGTGGGAGAGTCTCTTATGCCATAGCCAATTTTCACTATCAGATGCTTTTGCATAGATACAGGTGTTTGTCCCTTTTGGACATGATGTCATGTCAATGGCATACACATCCCTTCTTCTAGGTGCAATTAGAACAACATCATCATTTTGATTGAAGATTGTTCCTTGGGTCTTAGTGAACAGAACTTTGAAACCAGCATCGCAGAGTTGAATAATGCTGATTAAGTTGTGCTTCAGTCCATTGACATAAGCGACCCTTGTGAAGGTTATTCTGTTGCAATCCACTGAGCCATAACCCTCAGTAGCCCCTGAGGAGTCATCTCCAAAGACTACTTTTGGACCAGACTCCTTCTTATATCTATGCAGATATTGTTTAACCCCTGTCATATGTCTGGAGCACCCGCTATCCAGATACCAAACAGATTTCTTCATATATTCCTGCATAGATATAACAAAGCCAGATTAGTTTCTATGATGAACCCACTTTCCAGTGGGTCCATGTTGTCGCTGACCAGCGACATTGGTTCTTCTCTAGTTTATATCTCCCCCTCTTTGGTTGCAGTCTATGGGTTCATGACGCATACTACCACAGATGTCACATCCGGGATAATGCTCGCACTCATCAGAGTGATGGTCGAAGAAGCCGCAGTACTTGCATGAGGGATTTGGTCTGTAACCCTGAGAATTGTCTCTGGGTTTGGGCTCAGCTCTTCTAGAGGGCCTCTGAGGAGTTTTTGATCTTAATTGAGTTCTGGTTCTTTGAACAGCAATGATCTCCTCATGCTCTCTAGAGGTGTGTTCAGTAGACTCGCATGTGATACATTTTGGTTTCTTTGAGCAATCCTCAAAAGAATGATTTTTGAAACCGCAATGCTTGCAAGGCCTGAATAAAGCTCTCCCCTTAGAGCTACTAGATCCTTCACCAAGAGAGTTAACAGATGGACTGTTAACTATGGGGTTGATTTGTTCTTTCAGCCCCTTTACTTCTTCCATCAAGGTGATGAGAAGTTGTTTGGTGGGTGAAAGCTCTTCAGGGGGAGGAATGGGTTAGTTGGAGTCCTTGGCCACAAAAACCTTTTTGTGTGTTTATCAGCGACTTTGAGAATTGAATTCCCAGGGGTTTTGGTTGGAGGTTTTGGGCCAAGCAAGGAATCAGATGGGTTAGCACCACCGAGTCTTGGTAAGGCCGGTACCTCTGATTGCTTGTCAGAGTTTATCTCATCCACAAAGGTGGAAGATGGAGAAGAAACATCTGAAGGGACAAATTTAACACTAGGTACAGGTATATGATTTTTGTATCTACCCTTTCCCCCAATAGCCTGAACCACATCTCCTGGTATGGCTTCAGCAACTATTTCTTCCACTGTAGATTGAGCCAAATTCTAATTTTCAATGGTTTTTCTGAGTTCAGTGTTTTCATAAGTTAAAGACTCATTTTCAATGGACAATTTTCTTATTTCATTTTAAAGTTGATTTGCAAGATTCACAAATGGTTTAAGATTTGTTAATTCAGTTGGCAAAGATTTAACTCTGTTTTAAGACTATGAAACTTGTTTAACAGGTTTTTTCTTTGCTCTTCCACAAAGTGGAGGTCAACCAAGGTATAGTCACTGACATGGTCTCTATCAGGACCTTCAGGCATAGATAGCAGTCTTTGTACCTTTTTCATGGTGATGTCCACCCATTGACCAGATCTTGCTTCACTTTTTCCCACATCAGGTTCTTCATCAGCGACAACCATAAAGGCTCTGACGGTAGTGGTTCCTTCATCCTCATATGTAAGGGGTTCATCATCCCAGTCGAATGAAGCAGCAATCAGACCTTTTTCAGTCTTCTTAACATCCTTTTTCTTAGCTGCATCATCAGCTTTCTGGTTGAGTTTTAACAATTCAACTTTCAAGGCTTTGTACTTAACTTTGTAGTCCTTCTTTCCCTCTGAGTCAGAGTGGGAAGTTTACTTGAAAGGTGAGGTAGAAAACTTCTTTTTGCTGCAGCGGTTGTTGCTGGATGAAGGAAAGCTTGGAGAGGAGGTTTTATTTGACCAACAATCTTTCTGAAAGTGACCAGTCTTTCCACAAGTGTAGCATGACACCTTGGATTTATCAACCTTTGCAGCTCCAACTCTACCAGATCTCTTGTAGTACCTCTTTTGGTCAGCTAGAAGGGCTCTGTCATGGAACTCAACATGTAATTCATTAATAAATTCTTGACTACTTCTGGTGTCCTCTTCTATGTCAGAGTCGTTGTCCTGAAAAGAATGGTTAGCAACAAGAGCTTTTGATCCAGTGATATTGGTGGTAAACCTATCAGTTTCTGATTTGTAAATGGAGTCAATTAGCCCTTCTTCATAGTTATATCTACCAAACAGTTGGGCTAAAGTATCATTTTTGATAGCATTATTTGCTCTTAAGGTCTGATTTAGGCTAAGCCATTTTCTAGGTAAACTATTGACAAATGTAGCATTAACCTCAGCCTTAGGTAGAACAACTCCATTATTTCCCAAATCATTCAACAAAATCTTAAGCCTAGTATAAGTTTGAGCAACAGTTTTTGTTTCCAAAGCTTTAAAAGCATTAAACTTAAGTCTAAGGGCTTGGATTTTGGTTTATTTTGTTTCCTCTGGACCTTCATACCTTAGAACTAACTCAATCTACATCTCCTTAGCAGAGTTGCATTTTATGATGGACTTCATAATGTTCTTGGGTAGGCAAGAGACTATGATACTTTTGAGTCTCTTGTCCTGGTTAGCCAGACGTCTATCCGCTGGAGACCATTGCTTAACAGGCTTCTTGATGGGTCTCTCAGGGGTAGAGGAAACGGCCAGTGGTACATAGGGACCATTTTCTAAGATTTCTATCAAGAAGGGTTCTAAGCCATCTAAATATATAAGAAATTCACTTTTCCAACTTGAAAAATCTTCTTCATCAAACGCTGGAACATTGGACACATGTGACCCCCCACGAACATCAAGTAGTTGGGGAAGGTCATCATCATTATTACCAGTGCTTACAACTGGTGTAGGCATGGTATTAGATGTGGTGGCCGGTGCGGTGGTCGAAGTGGTACCTTGACTGGTTTGACCAAAGGGTGGAGGAGGTATAGTATCAGTCATATTAGGATCTTGATTTTAAAAACAAGAACGGTTTATAAAATGTTTTATAAATCAAACCGCTTTGATACCAATTGAAAGTCCCTTAATATGGCAATTGTTTAGACTATAACTCGTATAACCACGAAAACACAATGAAATACTTTTCAAACGCGTAATGCTTTATTAACTGTTATAAACAAAGTATTATAAAGTGCTATGAATACACTCGTTGAATGACAATACGAAATGAACCCTAGAACAAGTAAACTTGATTCGAGACTCAAGTTTATAAGGGAATCAATGAGACGTTGGTAGACAGCTGAGGACTCAGCGGTTCCAAAGTGAGAAATAACTTAGATAATTTATCCAAGCATAAGAGTTGAATTAATTCTTCTTTCTCACTCCTATTTATAGTGGTACGAGGTTGCTTCCTTAGTGGGATTAGTTGATACGTGTCATCTTCTGAATAGAAGAGTACAACGTATTAAATGCATGTCCAAATCGAGACATACCTTTAAACAACTTTAGGTGAACAGTTCTGCCAACTGTTCACCTTTTGTCCCACTAGGTCGTACTAGGCTTTATCTTGAATCTCTTGTTTTGTCACGCTCAAAACACTTAGTAGATTCTCCCGCCTAAACTATAATAGGATTGGACAAGCTTTGCTTGTATCAAACTTCTAGGGTTCTTAAGTGATCTCTGAGTATTGTCAACTCAGAGATCCTTGAACACCAACACATTCCTTCTACATCCCAGCTATCCATAATCACTGGTGAGTATGACTTCAGATTGTCTTCGACTTCTCTGACGTTGTCTTTGACTTGAATGTTCCTGGTGTGCCAGCTGAGGCTTTGCCTTCCGCTGGTCTGGTCTCTGTCGCTGGTCCTCTCATCGATCAGTAACACTTAGTCTAATTTAAACAAATATAGACTGGGCCATAGTTAAAACTTTCATTGGCCCAACACAATGAACATTCTTTATATTGTTTCCTGGCCAAACGTATGGCTGGTTTCGTTGTAATGATCTTCCACAATGTTTACTAAATATCAATGTTACACCAGTGATGTAATTATTTGAAGTAAAATGATCTGGAAGGAGGGTAATCGGGTATGCTCGTTAAGAAATAGACTTTTTGTTGGACTCTTAACTCATTTAAGTCATTTTGGTCCCCCTTCAATCACACCCGTTTCAGATAAACTCAACCCAAATTGACTTGATTGTTAATAAGCGTAAAACATTCTTTTTCGTCTTCTTATGCAACCTCAGCAATGCACATTTATTTATTCGAGTCTTATTTTGTTATCATTTGTGTGGGTTGCAAACTTACATAAAAGATTTCTAGCTAAGTATTGGTGCCCACCCACGCGTTGCGACATTGCTTTTTTCTCGTGTATATCAATTTGTCGAAACATGTTTAGTCTCGTTTCGTATGTACATCAATGTTTACGTCTAAAAATTACCACGTTTTTTGGTTACCAAATAGTTACAAACTGCCAAATGGTACCATAAACTGACATATTGCATAAGAACTTCTTAACAATTAGGATTGCACTAAGTTTACACTTTGAACGGAAACAAATATGGCGTTGCTTTGATCCGCTAAAAGTTCTGAGCTGATATCTTATCAACCCCTGTTGCAGTATATAATGCTTATAGATATTCCAATTATTGCCGATGAATTAGATTCCTTGTGTATAAACTTGCCAACAAACTCTACACGGACATAAGACGTTATAAGGTTTGTGCGTGTTCAATCATTTAAACATACTGATTCAACTTCTATGGTTCTAAGCACATGGAGGGGGTCTAACTAAATGCGAGACAAAATGACTAAATACCATGTAACTTCTTTCAGGCGAGAATTATAATCACCATCATTAATTTTGGCTATTCATAATGCTCAAACAATCAGTTTTGGTCTCCATTTTGTATACTCATTTCTTTTAATCGTAACATATAGAAGATTGTTTTCTACCTTAAACCCTCACAAAGAACTCAAATATAATCGATATCCAAGTTTACCTCCAAGTAGATAAGATACCAGTAAAGGAGTCAAATGGATATCAATCAAAATTTACCTCCAAGTAGACCTCAACATGGTTAATGCGTTACTAATCGTTTAGTATTAGCTTTTGAAGGCATAATCTGCGTGTCTCGTCATTTTATTACATAGTAATTACTCACATTTCCTCCGCATGGTAAGATTTGGTCCTATAGTATTTCCTATATGCTCTTAAGGTAATCATCCGAACACCCCTCTAACATTAACCTTCATGCGGTCTACTCTAAAACAACTTATAAGCCTATTGTATTTTGCTTTGAGGTTTGAATAAAACCAAATGCTGCTTTCAAGTAATACTGTTGAAATGAAGAAAAAACTGAGAGTTAAGTTGATTTTCAAACACCCCATATGGTCATGTCTTTATTTATGCTTTTTACTAAGATGGATGTTTTGTGAAATCATAGATATAAAACATACCAGTAACAGGGTGCTGATGCTGGACATTCCTAAAACATACCAGTAACAGGGTGATGTTTTGTGAAATCATGGATGTTTTTAGAACTCATATGAAACAGTTACGAACGTTTGGCCATACTCATCATTTGAAAGGTCCAAAGATAGATATACGTGTCCAAGACAATAGTTACAACAATTTCATCGTCTTATAATGTTCATGAACAACCATGAGTGTTTTACTCAAATAAGATTAATGTTGATCTTCTTTCAGTGTCGACTTAACTGTCTAAAAAAGAAGGCCGTATAAACTGGACATAAGATCAAGAGAGCTACCGAAACCTGAATGAAAAAAATATCATCAGAAATTGCTTTTTAGATAATTACAAATGGCATTCTATGAATTTATGATACTGTCTTAAAATTATAGTACTTCAAAAATATACTCTTCAGGAAGAAAACGTGCTAGCAGATTTCCTACGACATGTGATGCAGAGAAGAGACCTGTTATACAACTAAAAACAACTGCCGATTTTCTATTATCAACAATATCAGCCTGCAATAATTCAAATAATGTGTAGTTCTAAGTACCTGTTGAAACGGATCGGCCACATGACACGGGGCAATTTGATTTTGTTAACTCCGTACAAACCACTGGCGAGTCAAATCTACTTCCATAAGATATAATGATACCGCATAGATCTAACGATTGTTAAACATTTCCAATTAGGAGGTCTTGTGCTATAGAAATACGCTTTGGCTAACTTTTAACCCATTTGACCCATTTTGGAACATGATTTTGTACCCGACGCTAGATAAAGAGGCTTGCTTGAATTATCTTCCCATTCAACTCGGAGAGCTACAAAATTAGAGAAGAAGTTAACTATCTACACACACAAAATTTTATAATGATAACACATGCTAAAATATTTGCTTACTGCTCTAGACGCTTCATCAGAAGTTGAGAATGCAACAAACCCTGAACCTTTGTTTGTTCCATTAGGATCTCGCATCACCTGGTGACAATTAAAAGAATCAATTCACCAGTTCACGGCCTTAGTTTACATATAGGTTTAAAAAAAAGAACAAACAAACAACACAAATTCAAGCTAATCGTATCCTAAGTGGTAAACAACAATAAAACCTATGAAAAACATGTCTTACCAAATAAGTTTTTACCCGGAGACAAATTGTACCTTTTCTAATTGTATCTAGTGGCATTGCTTTGTACCTTTTCTAATTAACAATAGGTGCGTTAGGAACCTATCGGACCTGAGATGTTTTGCTTACAAAAGAAAAACATTGATTCTAATTAAACAAAGACACTTCTGTTTTGTGGCATGGGACATACATGTTACATGCTACAACAGGACCCATATGAAATCTTTTCACATATAGAATGGCTTTCGTGTAAGCCTATCGTGATAGTGGTGAACCTGTGACAGTCAAGCCAGATCTAAGCTCAAGTTGCAATACTGTTAAATTAGGAGGTGTAATTGTCGGCAGCCAGGTAGATGTAAATCGAATCCGCAAACTCAAGAAAAGGAATACTATTAAAACTATGAAAAGAAAGCGCGTGGAAGATACATATGATGAAATAGATGGCATGTTTGCTATGCATTCTATCAATATAGTAAATAGGCAGTTCATACACACTAACCACTTTTCATCACTTGAGCTTTTAACACCAAGTTTGCACATACACTCGTAATGATGCCCCAAAACATCACAATATAATAACTACTTAATTTATAATTATGACAGAAAAGTATCATTTAAGATTCTCGAATTTAATTACCAAGAAAAACTTACCATTTTGTCCAAATCTCTTGTTGCTCATCACATCCTATTTCCTTGTCGCATTTAATTCGCCTAAGCCACTTGTGCAGGGGTTACCTATGACACCAATAGCCCAAGTTTGATACTAACTTAATTGATATCAAATATGCATATCAAACTGTTTTAAAACATAACAAAAACAAGTTAAGATTCCAATCAGCCCATATCTCATATCAGACAACATACATGGATTAAAACATGTAAAAATACAAACCTCTAATTTGGATGAATTTAAAGTCGCAACCATCAATAGACTTTGAATATCTAGGAAAATACAAATCAAATATAATATTATTAGTTAAATGAGAAAAACTAACAATAATAAATCGAGCTAGCATATAATTCAGTCAATTAGCTTAAAAAGGTAAAAAATAGCAAGTCAATAGAGTTGTAATTAATGTTGCAGATACAAACACAATGATCAATTATCACAAATTTATATACAATTGAGTTAGTGTTTGGTAATTTATATTGAACGAATCATTAATGTTAATCAAATTATTAACTATAATTCGGTGATAATAATGTTAAGGAAGTTTATAACCCAGTTAAATTCGAATAGACCTAAATTAAAATCATCAAACTTACTTAATTCAATATAAGTTATTCAATAATATTACCCCTAAGCAAATCCAAGAAATATAATATCGACCTCTGGTGATGATTTGGAGTTTGATCGGAGTTTTGATCTTCCAATTCGTAGTTGGGGGTTTTCTTTTCGAGTTAGAAGGATTTAGGATGATATCCAGTTAGGAGAAGTTGAATTTGGTTAACAGTCTATAGGTTTGGACGATTTTCGAAAAAACCCCTCACAAAAGTTTATAAAATACCATCTGCTTATTCTCAAGTTATTTCTTTTTCGTTTTTGACACGTATACTTTTTACATCGTTTTTTACTTTTCTTTTTTTAAAAGGACGAAAATTGTTTTTTTTACTAAATTAAGGAAGAATTAATGTTTTTGAAGGAATAAATAAAATAAATATTTCTTATTAAGGAAATATTCTCTTAAAAAAGTCCTACTTTGAGTTTTACTTTATAAAGAAAAAGATATTTAAAAAAAAGGTAAAAATAAATTTTATGTGGTGGAGATTAGTCTTTTGATATCCAAATAAAGTTTAGTATTAGATATTAATGTTTGAAGAAAAAGGGTAAAAATATTGTGTCCGAGATTAGTTATCTAAATAAAATTTAGTATTAGATGAACATAAATTATAAAAGAGAAAAGTTATTTTGCATCCTTGTTTTTTGGTGGAAATCAAGGGACAAATCCCCACCCTTCATCTAGTTTTGATCTAATGGTAGAGATTAACCTAAGATTTAAAAAAAAACACGGAGGGGCCATTTTTGCCAAAATGTCCAAAAGTTGAAAAAATAGGCGGAGGTACCAAATTTGTAAATATAACAGAGTAATGAATTATCACTAGTGATATTTCACTAGCGAAAATCAATGAAATATCACTGTTAATAAAACAATGAAATATCACTGGGATATTATGTTAATGAAATATCACTAGTGATTTCATTGGTTTATCTCTAGTGATATTTCATTGTTTTTATCAGTAACGAAATATCACTTGTGATAACCAATTTTCGTCATATTTACAATTTAGTCCTTCCGCCGTTTTTTTGCAAATTTTGGACATTTTTGCAAAAATAGTCCCTCCGTGTTTTTTTTAATCTTAGGTAATGGATGGCTAAGATTAGTCCTTTGAATTCCAAAAAAAAAACAAGTTTACAAAATAACCGGACTCAATTATAAAAAGTTAACAAATGATCAAAATGAACAAAACATGAAAGTTAAAACAAAAATAAAACATCCGTAAAAAAAATACACGATATATTTTATCTTTATCCGTATTTCTAAAACTAAAACACAAGAAAAAAAAAATAAGAAGCATCTATCTAAATCTTGAATGATCGACATATATAGTCGTGACAAGTCTCTACACACAAAACACATTATTTGCCAGCTCTCTTCTCCTACCTTCTTCACCGATCCAATTTCAACACACACTAAACACACACACACCATGAGCTGGTGGTGGGCTGGAGCTATCGGAGCTGCAAAGGTAAATTAATATCTCAACTCATCTTATCCACAAATCATTTTATTTATTACTATTTATTAGTTTGATTCATTTCTTTATTTGTATTAATTCTTACAGAAGAAGCTAGACGAAGATGAGGCCCCACCAAAGTACCAAAGTGTAGCCTTAATAATCGGCGTTACTGGGATCGTGGGCAACAGCCTCGCCGAGATCCTTCCACTCTCGGACACCCCCGGTGGCCCCTGGAAGGTTTACGGCGTGGCCCGTCGCCCACGCCCCGATTGGAACGCCGATCACCCCATCGAATATATCCAGTGTGATATATCCGACAAAGAACAAACCTTAAGCAAATTGTCTAACCTTAGTGATGTTACTCATTTGTTTTATGTCACATGGGCTAATAAAGATAGTGAGAAAGAGAACTGTGAGATTAATGGGAAAATGTTTAAGAATGTTTTGGATGTTGTTATTCCTAATTGTGGGAAGTTGCAACATGTTTCGCTACAAACGGGCCGAAAGCATTACTTAGGCCCGTTTGAGCTGTATGGAAAAGTGGCGCATGATCCACCTTTCCATGAGGAGATGCCTAGGCTAGATGCGCCTAATTTTTATTATACTTTGGAGGATATATTGTTTGAGGGTGTTAAACAAAAGGAAGGTTTAACTTGGTCTGTTCATCGGCCTGGGACTATATTTGGGTTTTCGCCGTATAGTATGATGAATATACTAGGTACGTTATGTGTTTATGCGACCATTTGTAAACATGAAGGGGTGCCTTTTAAGTTTCCTGGTACTAAGGAAGCTTGGGAGAATTATTCTGATTCTTCTGATGCGGATTTGATTGCTGAACAACATATTTGGGCTGCGGTTGAGCCGTATGCCAAAAATGAAGCGTTTAATATTAGCAATGGTGATGTGTTTAAATGGAAGCATTTCTGGAAAGTGTTGAGTGAGCAGTTTGAGGTTGAGAATGGCGGGTTTGATGAGAGTGTTGGGCAGATGAGTATGGTCGAGATGATGAAGGATAAAGCGGGTGTTTGGGATGAGATTGTGAGGGAGAAAGGATTGGTTGTTACTAAATTGGAAGATGTTGGTGTTTGGTGGTTTGTCGATATGATACTTGGGGGTGACTGTATGTTGGATACTATGAATAAGAGTAAAGAACATGGGTTTTTCGGGTTTAGGAATTCTAAATCTTCTTTGATTTCTTGGGTTGATAAGATGAAGGGGTACAAGATTGTTCCTTAAATTTGAAGGTTGTTGATTATGTTTTCTTGTTCTTTTTGATGTTTTGATGTTTTATGGTGTGATATTGTATTTGTAAGAAGAATGAATAAAGGTTTTAATTATTGAAATTATGTAACATATCAGTTTGTTTCAGTCATTTTGGTTAGATAAGCTATAGTGTTTGGTCAATACATAAGAAAAAATGCATTTCAGTAGTAATTATTGGCAAACTCAATTCTTTTATAACTCCGTCTACTTTGTAAGGATTAAGAAATTCAGGTAAAACTTGACTCGCAATCAAAGAATTAATCATCCAATGTACTTATAAATGATCCATAAGACCCAAAGTACAGCAAAAAAAACCCACTGATTAAGTGAAAATTTGATTGTGAACTGACTTGCTTGCTGGTTTTACTATCATTTGCTTCTGCTACATAGAAGTTATGGTTATATGGAAATTTGTCAAGAGAGTCTTGAATGAACTCTACCCAAACCTGATACTGTAATAATCATGACGGACAGCATATAATTTGCATTATCACTAGATGCTCTTGCTCGCCGACATTCAAGTTAACAATCACTCTGCTAGAACCGGTTCGATGGTGTGATAAGAGTAAGCATAATTTACATGTCAATATGATATGTAGTTAAGATCCAATGGTCTCAAGTACCAAGCTGGTGAATGGTACACTAAGAGCAAGCTATATTCTTGTGAGTTGCGACCACGATCAAGTAGTGGTTACAAAGTATAAGAGGATGTCCATTAATGAAAAGTGTTCAAGAATTTCAACCTGTTGACTCATCACTACAATTGTAAAAAGCTATTCGACTGGAGATGCTCTATGCAATATCCAAAAATGTTTGGCTAATCAAACCAGCAGATCTCTTGTAAGTTTTGACAGCCTTTTGAATCTAGTATAATCATTTTTTGGGTAAATTTTTTAATCAAGTATAATCAGCATCCTTTTCTTTCTCTTTTGTTTGAAAAAATTCAACCCAGTCTCTTGTTGTGGAGTTGAAATTATGTGTGACATTTCATCAAAGGATTTTAAAACATACCTCCCCAAACAAAACCCATTGTCTCCCAGGAAGTGCCTGTGTGCCAAATATATATATATATATATATATATATATATATATATATATATATATATATATATATATATATATATATATATATATATATATATAGGTAAGAGTTATATGCAGAACTCATTTAAGGTGTAGACCTATGCAGAACTCTTAAAATGAATCTCAACCTTTGGATGAACCTGTTGAAAGGTTAGGATTAAATGTGCAAAAACTGTAATTATAAAAAAGATGAGGTGTTCTTTTTAAGTTAAGCAAAAGGTTGAAAGGGCATAAATGGTATTTACAAATTACTATATTTTTTAATATTAGATTTTTTGAAAACTGATCAACCAGTTACAGATTCTTTTACTGAGTATCTCATTTTCTCCAAGAAATTTTTCTCTCTCAAAACCTTAGGCCCTGTTTAGTTGGTGAAAATTTTCCTATTTTTCCAGAAAATTTTTCATTTGAAAACTAAAAAACAGAAAAGCTGTTTAGTAGCATCATTTTCCGAAAATTTTCTAAAATTTCAAAATTTTCATTTTCCAAATTTATATAGAAAATTGGAAAACCACATATTACCCTTTTCTAAATTTTCAACTCTTTTTTAGAAAAAGAAAACTCCCCTCTTTTCTAGAAATTTAGAAACAGAAAAATATGAAAATTTTTTCACAACTAAACACACCCTTAGCCTCCCTTCCAACAACCATCACCACCACCGTCCTAACTTTCTATCAAATTCATCGTTATCACGCCACCCATACATCGACATCATCAAAATCTACACCCATCCAAAACTATAAAACTTCTAACAGCCATGAAATCGAGTCTACACATCAATCTACCGTAATCTCCTTCACGTGCCGCCACATATATCGACATCATCAGATCTACACCAGATCCAAAACCTCAAAAGGCCGCCAACATCAGGCCACCCCCATCTCCTCCACGATCTGCACCATATTCACTAGATCACAGGTACTTAGTATTCTTGATTTTTTATTATGGTTTATTGCGTGATGATTAGTCTATGACTTCTAATGGGTGTTTCTTTTTCAGTTCTTTATACAAATGATTTATATTGTTTTTTTACATATCATAATTGTTCATTAATGGTCGGATGTTGTTTTAGATCTAAAAAGTATATGTTTAAGGCAACTAGCTTACTAAAGTATGAGTTTGCCACAAATAGGTACCTCACTATTCAATTCTTTAATTTTTAACAAGCGTTTTTATTAATTCTAAATGAATGGTTATTGCGTTGGATTCATTGACTAGTAATCTTTTCAATAATTGGTTTCATATTTTATTAGAAAGATTGAAAAGGACCATATAAGATACTACATTTAGAAAGATTAGAAGAAATATTCCTACATTTAGAAAGATTAGAAGAAATATTCATGTTAAAGATTTGAGATTAGTTTGAACGACCTGGGTACATATATATTATTGTGTGTAAGTTTTAATTTATCAAGTATTCTATTTGAATGATAGGGTGATAAAGATGATCAACCAATACACTTATGTTTTTTGAAATCGCGCACATATGTTCTCGGAAGACGTGTATTTATGTTTTCAGAATTCGTGCATCTATGTTTTCAGAAGCCGTGCAACGATGTTTTTAGAAGCCGTGCGTTGATGTTTTCAAAAGCCGTGCATCAATGTTTTTAGAAGCCGCATACATGTTTTCATAAGTTGTGCATATATGTTATAATTAATTTGATAATACTTTATTTTTATTTGTAGTTTATTTGATATCAAATTTTGTAGTGACATTTATGTTGTTGATATCAAATTTTGTAGTGACATTTTATGTTGTTGATATCAAATTTTGTGGTGACATACATGTTTTTTATTTTAAAAATTGAGGTTTAAAGAATGTATTCTAACGTATATGAAATTAATAATATAATCAAACCACAATTACGTTTATATAATTAGATACTATAAACACGTGTAAAATGACATTTGAATAAAAAAACATATCACATTTTAATAAAAAAACATTAATGTTATAAGAAAAGTGTAAAAGAATTATTTTATAATTTTGAAAAATAAATGATTTAAAAAACGTTTTTTATTTGATAAAATAGAATAATAGAATAAAAATTGATTGACTAATATACCCTTTTGAATTAAATGAAAATACTTAATATTTAATAAATTTCCCTTCTTATTGTTCACGGAGCAGTGAGAAAAAAATATAACCTGGCATCCAAATCTACCGTTCAAATTAAGTAATATCAAATCCTAACCGTGTAAAATAGAGTAAGTCCTAATTCATTGCAAGTTTTACTCCTTTAACGTATTGACCGTTTACTATATAGCATGTTTACTATATCTAAGCTAACTTACCTATATTTATGCTATGAACCGGTCAACTAGATAATATAATTTGAATTTTAACTCAATTTGTGTTTATCTTAATTTTTTGAAAATATAAGCACCATCATTTAAGAGACACGCAAAGAAGATCCATATATCATCATGGTCTCACAATCGCATGTTTTATATAATCTCAAAAGAATTACGTGAAGATATAGAGGTTGAAAATGAGAGCAGCACAAAAGAGTAACGGCATAGACGAGGACACTCGAGATTTGGGTGGGTAAAATTGCAACATGATGAACTACACGTAACACACACAAAAGTTCTATCCGTATACTTGATAGTTTATTATTGCAAAGTATTATTTTACATAGGATATTATTGTTGATGATGTTCCAGTGGCACCAATGAAGTGAAACAAGAAACACCATATCAAAGTAAACATGCATTGTGTCTTCTTGATGAAGATGAAGACGAGGATAAAAACAAAAACTCATGGGCGAAGTCAATGAAGTTGATGATGAAGATGAAACTGGCATCGATAATGAAGGTGAAACCGAAGTCGATGACGATGACGAAGGTGAATGGATTTGATGCCAGGGTTATTTCTTATTGTGATTTTACCAATAAATTTTTCGATGATGACGACGAAGTCTATTTTCGCTTCATATCGTATTGTCGCAACTTTTAGCTTGCTATTTCCATTGTTATTTCTTATTGGAATTTTACCAATAAACTTTTAAAGGATATTCTTCCAGTTAATCTACTTCTCTAATTTCTTAGGATAGTTATCATTTTATGTTTCATACTTCTACTATGAGTTGAGTGATGTTTATTGCTCTCGATTAAATTAGTCATAAAGAACAGATCTCATGACTTTTGTTATGAGTTGAGTGATGTTTATTGCTCTCGATTAAATTAGTCATAAAGAACAGATCTCATGACTTTTGTTATGTAGCCCTTGTGTGCATCGATATCATTTTTACTTCTTATATGGGTTCAAGACTTCAAAGATGGCCTTAGTATGGATTTAATGATTCATAATTAGTGTGGAATAATATTAGGTTGTTGGTTTAGGAAATGGTTGTTTGCATTGTTTTTTACGATGTTTTTAAAGCTGGGTCGATTCGGTCGGGTCTTGATTTAGTTTGGAACAAAAAAGGGACATTTTAACCTGGGTTTCACAATTTCAAAACCCGACTAGACCCTCCGAGTTTTGGGTGACCCGGGTCAACTCCGTTCTCGACACCTGATCGGGTTTCGATCTTTTTTTTGGTTTTTAAAAAAAAATGTAAAATTACGTATTTGCGAATTTTATTTTATACATTATATTAGTTGGTAAACAATTTATATCTTAAATATACCGAAGTTTTTATGGTTTTTCTATACAATTATTCCTAATTATTAAAAATACGATTTTTTTTTAAACCGGGTTAACCCGAGTTGACCCAGTTCGACCCGGACCCAGACCGTGTCGATTCAAAACCCAGGTTTCAAAACATTGGGTTTTTTATGGCCTTCCATTAATATGGACCCGTTGTTTCTCAGTCTCAATAGACCACGGGCCAAGTTCAACGTGATTGTATCTCTTTTTCCCATAAACATATGTTAGAATTATGCTTATGGACATCACCATCTCTATACTATTGGTAATTATTTAAACGATGAAACTTCGAATTAGATGTTTATTTTTATAAATCTGTTGATTATAGATTTAGTATTGGGTTGTTGTAAAGAAACCGATTCAGTTTTTCAGTTTTTACGTGTGATCCGTGCAACGCACGGGCATTACACTAGTTTTGATTGGTTGAAATGAGTTCTACATGGTTCTACACTTAAAATGAGTTTTGCATATAACTCAACCCTATATATATATATATATATATATATATATATATATATATATATATATATATATATATATATATATATATATATATATATATATATATATATATATATATATATATATATATATATATATATATATATATATATATATATATATATATATATATATATATATATAAATATAGCAAACTCGTATATTTTGGTTGGTAAACGGATAATAAAGCAATATAACAAACCCATCATCTTACTATAGTTACCAAAAAAACACCAGATAATATAAGGGTACACAAGAGTCATACAGGTGTTTCTCTTTTGTAATTTCTTTCACCTTTTTTATTGTAATTTTTCTGATAAAGCCGTTATATTGAGACTTGAACAGAAGCAGCAAAAAAGCACCTACACAAGTTCTAGCCAGCAACGTCTGCATTGTGCAAGGCGCATAGCAGCTGGCATCATGCAATGGGACTATTAAACACATCTATCTAGACCATCATCCAAACACAATCAAAAAAAAAATTAGAACTAGACTATACACACCTACAACCACACGAAGAACTGTCTGACTCTGCATTGCCTAATCTAATTGAGACGTGAACTAAATAACATAGACGACCAGTAGCAATAACATAACGACAACAAAAAAGCAGGGAACAACCACAAGCAATCAAGCTCAAACACCACTGTAGTAGTTTACTCATGTTTGAGAAATCTGAGTTATACAATCTGATATTAACAAGAGTGCCTAGAGCAATTAATTTTTATTTTGTTTTCCATTCTCGTTCTTTCTTTTTTCCTTTTGCAGTTCCTTCCACAGTGATAAAACATGGAATAGTCCAACTAACAAAGTATGCTGAACGAGCTATAAAGTTACAAGGATATATCATTTACGTACCAAAAGCTTCCAAGCTTCCTGCGTACTAAAGGATTCATAGTAGTCACTCACTCATTTCTTATATCAAAAAACAAACCATAATAAAAGTGTCCCGATGATGATAAAATACCTGTCACAACGGTATAATTTGTTTAATCTAACGACTTACGATTCTGGGCTTTTGATATACAAAGGGTGTAGTTGCGTTATTAATTGATCTTTACTTTTTTTCTCGATTTGTACTTTGATATACAGAAATCTTTTTGTATGTAAATGATTTTGTCCAAGAAGGTTTTTTTTATATTTTGAAACTGTATATATACTTATAATGTTTTTCAGAGAACTAGCAACAATCAGAAGCTAATGTTAATGGCTTATGACCTAAATTCTCACATTTTCATATTATCAGACATCAGACATGCTAATAATTATCTGAGCACCTACCGATTTAACTCTGAAAGTGATTAGTAACCAGCATGTAAAGAGAAGTAGATTACTATGCAAAGGCTTTTAAGTATCCAAAGAAAGATGCAAACAAAAGAAACCATATACAAAAACCAGAAGTCATCAACCAAAAAACAAAGGAATATGTTGTTAGTACTTCAAAAAAACTGGTGATACGTATCACGACACTTTGTATCATATCATCAAGATCCTAGCACTCTTGTAAAATATTTACACTGTTCTAGTTGCTGTTGTTGCGCTAGTGATGGTCTTTTTGTTCTGTAATCATCAACATGTCTGTCAATCCTGATATCAGCATTCTTAGTACTTCAACAAAAGCGGATCTTCCACAATTTTATCTTCATTGTGAGAAAAGATATCAATAGGGGCAGTAGTGAAGCCTAGCTTGCTGCGCTTAGATGCTTTTTCATTATCAAGATAGATTACAATCACAGATATGTCATCATGGAAATGCCGCCTGATACCCCTTTCTATTTTCATAATATCCTTATATCTCAGCTCCCTCTTCTTTGTAGCCTCGCGAATTGCTGCTGCCACCAATCTTTTAGCTATTCCCTGAAACATGTCAATAAAACGATATGTTAATAATGGTTAACGAAAGAGAAGCGCTTGTTAATCATATTCTAGTGACGGTTTGTAACGAGTTGAAAATGTTACTAACCGCTCTTGGATTTTTGTATACAATATCAACTGCTGCTTCATCACTTAAATGCTCCCAAAGTCCATCAGAAGCAAATATCAAAAACAAGTCTTGCGACTTAAGTTTTCTAGAAATGATGGAAGGTTCAGCAGTCAACACAGGCTTTTTCAAGGGAACATGGTGTCCATATTGCAGAAGACGTGGGTCCCTGTGGAATTCGGGTTTCTTCAAATAAAAATCACCTATAGATCTTGATACCTGAAAAAGAATAATTATTTGGAATGTTAATAAATGTCAGCTAGCAATAATGGTAAAAAAAGGCAAGAAGAAAAGAGCCGCTAGTGGGTATCAATTCCAGTTGTTTCCGGATGAAATCTAATGTACATAAGAGAACCGCAAGTCTCTATCTTAAAAGCAACACGAGTAATAAAGATGAGGATAAGGTAGAAAAACACGTCATCTCTGGAATATTGAGTCATGACATGTTGATGACAAAGATCTTCATGCATCTCTCATGCACGGAATACTTGTTACAGTAACTTCAACTGCACGAGATGATGGTCCAGAGAGAACATGTGATTCCTGGAAAAGTAGGAAAGGCATAAATCGCTTTTGGAGGATTTAGACCAAGAGTTGCTACCAGGATGCTTCTCAAAAAAGTAATAAGGGAAGTGACAAAAAATAATTGAGAATAAGATGCCACATTGAAAAGCATTTCAAACAACTCGGTTTTAGGGTGTACAGAATAATATCTTTCCAGAAAGAAAAAGGCGGAAAGGATAAAAAAAACGAGCAACATCATAAGGGACTTACAGCCATATCTCTTGGCTGTTATTAAGCTGATTCCTCATGAATTATATGCTTTTGGAATGTAAAATCCTGGAACTCAATGATAGATTTGCATTGCTATGCTAATGGAAAATACGACTCGCGTTCGATCATTACAAGGACTCAAGACTCGAATCCCCGCTCTGGACTCTCCAGAATCAAACATAATAGCACAAACTAACATGATCCTAGAACGAAGAGATGATTATTAGCAAACAAGTTCAGCTAGCATATGTATTCACCATGTCAATTGGACCACGAAGTTTTAGTGATTTAAAACCTGAAACGTTAACTTAGAAAGAAAAAGTAACTCATAGTACCTGAATAATACCCTTAATTCTCCAAACTCCACGGATATACACGACGACAGGTGAATCACCAGGATGCTGTGCTTCAACCTCCTTCCTCACCTCCTCGTACGAAACATTATGATCTCTTGACAGACGCTCTGCAACCACTCTAGGCTTTCCACCAACAGAAACTTTTTGACCAAGAACTACTCGTGAGTCCCCAAGGTTAGCAACATGTAATTCATCATTGGCAATAGCACCAACAAGACAGCATGACCCAACCGATGCAATCTGCGGTCTAATAGGCAATTGATGCTTAACAAACTGAAAAAACTTCTCCTCAGTAGCACTAAATGCCTTCTTTATGACATCTGGAGATATACCTCCTTGCTCTGTTGCATACTCTGCACAACAATTACACATAAATACATAATCACAAAACTGATCAATGAAATTGTGAATCACACTATCTAATTCTGAAATGCAACACATATAAACTGAAGAAAAAAAAATGTATACACAAACGAAACATCCAGATTTCAGAAAAAAGAATCAAACCAAGCTAAATTCAAGTATTCACCTAATCAACCATTCATACAAATACAACATTCCGACTATATGTAATGAGCAACAAGATACACACCTAACAAAATCAGAAATGAATGCCTCAAAAGAGTCGGCAACACATTATCATTCAGGTAGTTAACAATCCAGTAATACAAATATCAACATTCCAACTAAACTGAAATTCAAATCTCTTTAATACTACAACACCGCATTTTAAGCGCCTAGAGGTCTTGGGTTATACCCTGAATCCCCCATTGGCCACGAAGGTTCACCTGTGACGACTCCGGGCTATCCAAATGGATACTCTTGCCCTGGGATTAGTCAGCTAGCAATATCAAATCGGAACCAGGTAAAAAAAAAAGAAAAAGCATGATAGAAACAGAAAAATCACATATCAACATTTAAACTACTACTGCTAAAAACACATTCAAACTACTCAAGATTCAATTTGTTTTGGGCTTACGTTTCATAAGCTCACTTTTGTGGCCTACTTTAAATCTTTTCCGGTTTACATAAGTTCATTATGACATAATGAACTTGTATAAGCCGAAAAGTTTCAAAATGAGCAACAAAAATTAACCTTACAAAACATAAGCCAAAAACCAAATACGCCATAAGCAGAAAAAAACACTCCTAACAACCTATTCTCTAACATTAACCTAACAAGCAAAAAAACAAATAATAAAACATCTACGCTAAAAAACAAAAGAACAAACATATGATCATTATCATCCAACATGATCTCAATCCATGAATAAAACCAAGGTTGCAAATATCGTGAATCGCTAGTCGGCCGGGACCACTTGTAGCTTGCAATGGTTTTAGGCGGGATTAATCAGTGATTGATTGGATAGGCATTTTTAACCAATTTTTGAGTATTTCTAACGAGTTTTTAGGTATTTTTGGCAAAATAATTCTTAAAATACAACTTATCATACATATAAATAAAATGAAAATTATCATACATTAATAGTTACTATAATTCATAAACACAAGTTTATAGTTTTCGGCAAAATTTGCAGATTTTCGGCTATGACCTTCCTTGACCGCTATTAATAGTCTTTTCATTAATCGTCAAGTTGTCAAGGCCCTTGTAGCGCTTTGTAGCGATTAATTGGCCTTGTGAACTTTTTTTTTGCAACATTGAATAGAACAGTAAAACAAAAAGTAAAAAGTAAAAAAAATGAGTAAAAAAGAACTTACTGTGCATAAAAGGAAAGAGGTGACTATTAACAAATCTAGAAGCTTCAGGGCCACCATGACCATCATAAACACCAACATAAGTAGCATTGGGTGACGTGTAAACCTGGCTTTGATCTTCTAAATTAGAATTAGCTTGAACAACTGCAATAGAGAAATCACCAGAAGCATGTTGTTTCAAATCATTATGCCATAGTAACACGTCACCGTGACGTCCTCTCCCTATGCATCTTTCTAACGGCTTTGCACACATGCGCAACATTTTGATTTTTCTAACGGAATTCAGATATTTTTTGACGGAATATTGACGGAGATTTGATGGGGGAAATGAATGAAGGTTATTTTTGTTTGGGAGGGTGGTGTTTTATAGGGGTGGGAAAAGAAGGAATAACGTGTGAGATGAAGGGGGTGATGATGTGGATTTGTGGAGGGTATTTTTGTAATTTTGTGTTTGTTTTGAAAACCGTGTTGTGTATACGTGTGTTCATACTCAAATTCCACTCCATTTATTTAAAAAAAAGTTTGGCTAATTAATCTATGAGTAAGGAGGTTAGTGGGTAATAAATAGAAATAAAAATTTTAAATTAAAATTAAAATATTTTAAATATATATTAATTTTAATAAAAATGATATTAATTTATAGTAATTTATAAGTTTATTTAATATATTTTAATATAATTTAAAAAGTTTTGAAAAATGATTAGTTTTCTTACAACTTATGAGATTAGCCTTGATCATTTATTATTTAAAACTAAATTTTAATAAAAATTTGATGAGAAAACTAAATTTATAAATTTAACAAAAAATATTTATAATAGTGATATTTTATTAGTGATAAAATAATAAAATATCGTTAGTGATAGCAAATAAAATATTATTAGTGATATTTAATAAATATAATTACACTGTAATATCATTAGTGATATTCATTACTTTATTACTAATGATATTTTATTTGTTTATCACTAATGAAATATCAATTGAGATAAAAATTAGTTCAAAAAATTTACAACTCTAGTCTCTCTATTAACTTTTAAAACTTTAGACTTTTTAGTAGAAATAATTCTTCCATATTTTCTTTAATATCTTATGTTAATCTTCACAAGATCATATCAAAGTAAATAATAAAAATTTGTCAGTTTATGAGTAAAATTAAAAATGCAAATGAACTTTAATTTATTAAAAAAATATGTTACTTCCCCTCTATAATGATAGTTGGCTTGTATTTATAATTATAAATTTAATAAAGTTATAAATTAATTAATGAAAAGTATAAGTTGTCTTTAAATATATATTTTTTTATTAATAAATAATAATTTTAACACAAAAATATTATAATTACATAAACTTTACAAATTAAATATCCCTCAATGACTTATCATGATTACAATTAGCTTAAAATGAGCTAACAAGATTTTTTCTACGTTATGATTGCCGGTATCCTGTAACATAATTTCAATTCAGGGTCGGATTTAGTGCTGGGCGAGGTGGGCGACCGCCCAAGGCATCAATATTTTAAGGGCATCAAATTTCATGTTAATGTTATATACTACGCAATAAAAAGAAAAATCTGAGAAAATGAACATGAAAATGGTGTAGTATTATGCTATGAGGAAGAAGAGGATGAAAAGTAAAAAAGGTTATACCTTTAATAAATATGTTGTACCTTAATTAATGTGGCCCTCCATCTATCCCACAGTTCCTAACCCCATGAGTATGGGGAAATAGAAAGTAACTTGTTTTTTTTTAAATAAATAGATTGTGCCTGTTGGTATTTATTTGTTATATTATTGACGTAAAATGTTAAGTTTTATAAAACATGTTGGAGCTTAGATCTAAATATTACGTACTCTAATATTAAATTATATTGATTTGAAAATTGATATATAAGAATGGTAATGTCTTCGATCCAAATTTATTGTGCTTATTTTTTAAAATTCTTTTCGATTTTAATATTTAATATTTTTTATGGAATATAATATTTGTTTAAAGTTATTTTTAAATGAAAATACATTTAAAAATCACATTCAAAAATTTTACATCAAATATCATATAATATATAAAAAGAACTAAAAATTAAAATTGGAAAAAAAATTAAAATCAAATGAAATAAATTTGAAACGATGAAAATAAAAAATTAAAAACAATACATACTAGTAATAGTTAATTTTCAACAGAACCTATAAGTTTTTGTTACAATATTGATTCATGTTATAAAAAAAAGTTTTATTTTGTATCTTTGACTTTTAACACGCATGAAGTGTTTGTTTTTTACATCCATTAAATAATTTTATTTTTTTGTAAAGTATGATATTAGTTAGCTTTTTTTACATATTTGTAATTTAGAGTTTATGTTTGATATCATAATTAACATTTTTTAATAAAATAAAACGGGTGTGTATGAATGACTCATCTAACTCGATTCGGTGAATAAACACGTAAGAAAATTACGTAATTTTTTGTTTATAAAAGGCATCATTGAACTCACCCGCCCAAGGCATCACGAAACTCAGGACCGGCCCTGTTTCAATTAATAATATTTTGATTTACGCTTTTTTATTAACATCTCAAAAAGCAAAATTTAAGCTTTATATAACTTTATCTAATTGTTTAGCCGAATCGATAGTAACTCTGATTCATGGTCGAACCAATTAATCTGGTTTAATATTCAAAATTGTAGATATATATGTTTTAAATTGTTGTGTAAAATGAATATAGAATTTTATATTTGAAGTAACGGGGTGTGTTAATTATACATTAATTGTTATTAATTAATTTTGAAAAAAATAAGATGAAATGATATTTGTTTAAGATGTTGTTTTATTTATAAATTTTGATAATGAGATGTTTTAATTATAATATTAAATACATTTTAATGATAGTTTTAAATTTAATGTATTTTAAAAGTTTTTATATTTGTTGTAGTTCTACATAAGTATTAATAGGTTGTATTAAATTGTATGTTATATTTTATTTCTTGAATTACTTATTGAAAAGAGAAACACAAATATGATTTATATGTAGTGTAGATCAACATAAAACATTACTTATTTTCATTCATTAAAAGATGTACATTTGGGTGGTTACAAAAAGGAAACAGTTTACGAATTAATTTAAAAGCGTATATATCTGAGTCAAAAAGTTCCGCTAGTTACATAAGAAACCACGTTCGTTAATATACTAGTAGCATTTTGCTACAAAGTTTTTCAGTGAATATTTCAGTTCATTTGCGAGTTACGACCACAATTTTGATGTCTAAACACAAAGATATTATATATCCAAACGTATTAATTACAGGAGGGTTTGCCTTTGACTTTTTCTATAATGAAAATACATCATTTTTTTACGTGTGAAACAAATCGGTGTTCTTTTATTGTGTTAAAACGTAGTGGCTACTTTATATCAAGTTGAAATTTTGTATAGTATGTTTCCATTGATTCAACAATTGGGTTTTAAAGTTAGGTATAAGTGTCTTGAAGATATTTTTAATTGTGAGTGGACCAAGATTTGAAATGTATGGTGCAATTGTGTAATCGTAGAAAGTCAAAAGATAACGTCCTCGTTTGGTATTACTATAATTTAATTGAGTACTTACATCGTGGTAAAATATAAAACACAAGTCACCATTACTTTATTACTAGAGTCAACTCAGTCAAGATTATCGTCATCAAGTAACGTGTCGCAATCATAACATTATTTTTTAACATTTTCAGTTTATAGTGACATTAGAATAAAGGATAAAAGTTGTATAGTACCACTATTTTTAAGTTATTTGTAATTAGGTGGTCGTTTAGAGACTTTTGCTAAATTAGGTGGTCTTTTAATATTGGAATTCGATTTGAAAATGTATATCATTTTTGGAAGTGTTTTAAAAATATCGTCTTTTTTTGGAACGGCTTTAGAAATATCTAATTATTTCATACAATTACCAAATTTTATCAAGTTAGGATAAGAATTCTGACGATGTACAGCTTCAACGAGTTTGCTTAACAATAAAATGGATATCTCCTAAATATAGTTTAACCTAATACGCCGAAATATATATGATTATAGTCATTTGGACAGCGACAAGTCGGATCGATTTGAACAATGCATATACACGGTGCGAGGAAAATATCTCCATCTAATATATCATACATCTCCCATTATCATACGATGTAAGGTGATACTCTAATAAACGAATTCAAAATTTATAAAAGGGTGTTTTATAATTTTTTTATAAATATTAGTACTAAAGTTGTTCCTATTTTATAAGATATTTATTTTTCGTGACTTAAAATAAAGTATAGCTCCCGGCTCTCATATGAGTCCGTCTATAAATACACTATTTACGTACTCTGTACAACAAGAAGTTTTGGTTTCTCGGGTAGCATTGTTGCTTATTTGCGGTAGAATTTTATACGTAGACCCAATAGTTAATGGGTATAGTCAGGGCCGGATTTTAAGGTGTGCAGGCGGTGCAACCGCACAGGGCCCCAAATTTTTGGGGGCCTCCGATTTATAACGAAGATGCTGATATTATTCTGGGTTAAGCTTAAGTTTGATTTGTGTCATAAAACTTAAGATCTGAAATTATATATGTAATGTGTCGTTTTTTTCCAGATGTGTTATAAAGAGAACAAAAAAGAAGAACAGACGTTCATGGCTCGATGGAGAAGAAGATTGATATAAAGAATATTCACTTTACACCCTAAGCTTTACAAAGTTTACACTATGTTTCTCATATTTTAGTTTTTATTTCAAATAATCACAAAGGTTAACAAAAATTACAATTTGCAATTTTGCACTCATTAGTCCGCTTAAATTTATTTTTTACACATTTTAACGAATTGGTCCAACTTTGTTGATTTTATATTTTAATTAGGACTCTTAAATTTTACTATATACTTATATATTTAAATATTTTGTGTTGCTTCAAAGCCCTCTATATATCTTTTTAAAATGGTAGGCTTACATGTTTTCATTTTCGGTTTTTTTTACTCTCTTTTTTACCTTACCGATAACGTGGTTAAATAAACCAATTAATGTTTAAGTCATCATGTACGTTTTAATTGTTAACATCGATAAACTTAATTTGCATATATACAAACTTTTTTGTTCCAAAGGGCCTATATAGTAATGGCACAGGGCCTCCTAAATCCACGAGACGGCCCTGGGTATAGTTTAAAATTTGTAACCTTTAGCTTAAAGCTTTGAAATTTCCTTTTTATGTTAACTGTAGTTGTTTTTGAATACTACTCGACTTGTAGTATTTGTCACAAAAAATTTAAATTTAAATCACCAAAAATGATCTTTTTCTCAACGGTCACATTTATTGATCGACTACTCAATACATAACGTTTTAAGTTCCACCTGTAAGCTTTATATAAGCTCATGGGTAATGAGTAATGACGTATTAAATCTCACCAACAAATTAAATTTGTAGGGAAACGATTATAAAGTCACATGTTTGATGTTATAAGCATTAAATAACAACTGATTGACGATCCCGGGGCAACATTATCAGGTTGGGCAAATCATATAACCAACCCAAATAACTGCAATTGTTTTTAAATTGGAATATTTTGGTTTTTATAAAATGAAAGATAATTGTCAGTTGAAACGAGCCAACAACCGACCAACATTTGAAAAAGTCCAAAGAAATCTACCACAGAGAAAGGAATACGCGGCAAGTTAATGAATTATTGGTACCAAGTCATCCTTATTTTCGTAAAGTCTAGATTATAAAACTCTTAGATAAAGTGTATATAGATTGGAATTGATTTGAGGACTTATTTAAAAACTCATGGTTTGTGAAAGTTACTATACATGTGTCGCACATATTGTTTTACTATATTTTTTTTTCTAACACACATATATGTTTGTCATACTGAGAGAACTAAAAACGTCTAATGACGATGTTGAAAGATTCTACTCTATATTATATTAGTATATCATGAGTGGTGAGCGCGGTTTTAGAACCGTGAATAATCGAATCAGAACCGCAAAAATCGAAAATTAAAAAATACAAATTTTGAAACCCAAGAACCGAACCGAAGTATGTTTTTGGTTCCGCTTCGGTTTTCTGGTTCGGTCCAGGTATTTCGATTCCTACCCGATAAGAACCGAACTTTTTGTTGTTATTTTGATTTCTAATAGGAGCATCAGTTTGCTGACCCTTTGATTGATAGGTGCCTAGTATCTCGTTTGTAACCAATTGGTTAACTTAAGTGTACAACAAATCTGACGGAGATTAAGTAACTTGTGTCACACACTTATACCAAAGAGATATTTTTTTCACGGTATGGCTGGCTGGTGGCTGGCTGGCCACGACGGCGCGAGGCCACGGCGGCGCCAACCACACCGTGGCTCGCGTCGTCAGTTTTGGGTTGGTTACTACCAGCCGACGCCATGGTGACGGCGCGAGGCCACGGCGGCGCCTACCACACCGTGGCTCGCGTCGTCGGGTTTTTTTAATTTTTTTTTTTTTTGAAAATTTAAAAAAGTTACCGTTTTTGACCGTTGGGTAACGGATTTTTTTTTAAACATTTTTTGACCGTTTGAAGGGGAAAAAAACCCCCTTTTTCATCTTTTTTTCTTATAAATTTCACCTCAAATTACCCACAAATCACATCTTCTTCTACATCTTATCTATTTTTTCTATCCACCATGAGTCAAAATCCTAATCCAAACCAATACCCGAATCAATGGTTAAACAATTACTTTTCCGTTCCTCAAAATCAAATTCCTTCTACTCAACTACCGAATTCGTCTTCTTCGTCTAACCCGAATACTCCCTCATCCGCAACATCTAGCACTTCAAAAACATTCGCCAACTATAATCAACTCCCAAATCCGTTCACTAACTTTCCACAACAACAAAACCCGTTTCTTAATTGTACACCCGAGCAATTTAATATGTGATCCCTCGTCCATCCGGTGCTCCAAGAAAGGCCAAGGTTCAACGCTCGACAAGCTCATCCGTCACTTCGGGGTCTCAAAAAGAACAATTGGTGGATATGCTACAACAACAAATGTTATCCGATCGTGAAACTAAAAAGGAACGATTGGACCGAGAGGTGGCGGCTAGACTAGAAGTGGTTGCACTTCAAAAAAGGAACGAGGATTTGCAAATCCTTCGATACGACACTATCGGATTAAGTCCACAAGACGTGGCGAGGATCGAGAAGCTCAAAGACGAGGCGCATGCAAAATATTTTAATTTTTAAGTTTATTTTCGTATTCGTGTTTTTTTTATTCGGTAATTTATTTTTTTAATTTCGTGTTGTTTTTTTTTTCTATTAGTAATTGTATTTTTTTTTTATTAATGAAAATATAAGTTTATGTTAATTAATTGTTGAAAAAAAAAAAGTTGGGTGACGACGACACGAGAATTCTCGTGTTAACCAGGGAGGGGGGTTGAGCCATCGTGGGGAGTTTTGGTGTCATAGGAGTAAAAGGTGATGTGACATCACTTTTTGTCCACGACACGAGCACGACGGCTCAACCACACCATATGCTCTAATAATACTGCGATATGAAAGATTCCAGTGAAGTGATTGCAACTCTGTTCAACCATCCATCTAATCCCTAATAAAACAATTAATCAACATTTTGTGTTTATCACTTTAGCGATTGGCGGTGATAGTAGAAGCTGACCATTTAACTTCTTGTTTTATGGTTTTGTGCCTCGCTATAGGAGGTGGCAGTTCACAGCTGACTCTTGCATTTTAGAAACTTGTATGTTTTTTTAGTGACTAGCCTGTACTCGTGCAATGCAGCGATGAGTATTTGATAATTATTTTTTATGAATAAATGTTACATTTTAACTATCAACTCCGTATTCAAATTAATAGTAAAATTATAAAAAGTTAAAGTTAAATAAATAAACTCATTGTAAATTGAAAAACTAAAATTTAATCAAAATATATCAAAATGGATATCGAATTAAAGAGCGTGAAATTTTAGAAATATGGTGAAATTAGATTAATAGAAAAAATAAATAAATATAAATTTTTTTTAATAGTTTGTTACAAAAGTTGTTAAAAGGTTTGTTATAAAAGAGATAGATGGATAATATTAATTTCTAAATTAAGAAATGTTAAAAACTGAATTTTTTAAAACTTAAAGCAAAACTTAAAGCAGGGGGACTTTTTTTAGAGATTCTTTCTTTAGTAGGAAATAATTATTTTATTTATTTCTTTAAAAAATGTAATTGTTTCTTAATTTAGTAACAAATGTATTATTTTCGTTTTTTTATTCAATCAAAGTAAAAAACAGAGTAAAAAGTATGCGTGTCAAAAACGAAAAAAAAACTTATAAAACAAAGCAGGTCGAATATTATTAAACTTTGGTGTTGAAACTATCATTTATAAAACTATAAGGTTGAAAGTTTAGGGTTCAAATAAATACAATGATACGACCCTCTCGGGCAGTATCGGGATAGGGCACCCCTTCAAACGTGATGCTAGCTCCTTAAGAAATATAGATGAGATGACCAGACATGTTGTTTAACTTTAACTTTGATTAAATGATAATATGATTACATATGAGACCTTAAATACTAGTTACGAAATGAACATAAAACATAAAAGATACTAAACAGATAAACACAAAACATAAACATATATCCTAAAAATAGAAGATATTATTGTCGTAACATTCCTCACTCCTTCGAATTCACCTTGCCCTCAAGGTGATGTCTTGAAAAGCTTGTGATTCCAGGATCCCATAATCTTCTTTGAATCATACTGCACTCTAGTCTTGTACTTCCGCAATTCTCCACACGTATAGTTCTCCATCCTAGATACCAATGTAGTACTCCCACATACATTGTTCTCCAACTCAGTTTGTTCTCCACCCAAGTTTGTTCTCCATTATCCATGGGTTCGTGAAAATCGACATCGTTAACGACCTCGTTAACATTTGATTCTGTCTCTGACTCATCAAATACACTAAACCCTTTTGTCCCATTCTCACCGTCATCATTCACATTCTGATTTTTCATAACTTCTTGATGACAAACAATGTTAACAGATTCTTCCTCCTTAATGGCATGTACATTCTCTTCAATTGCCTTAAAACGAGCTTCCATTATACGAGCACGAAAGAATGTTTCTCGTAAAGTTGGAGGATTCGACCTCAATAGTTCTGAGAGTTCTAGGTTCGTGAACCGTGTTTTGCTGCCCGGGCTAATGAAAATGCTTCGCCTAAACTTGTAGGCTTTGACCGCAACAATAAACATTGTAGAGATGGTTTAAGTCCAGTGATATAATAACATGTAAGTAAAGATTCAGAAATTCATGTCACTCGACTTGCAAGTATCACAAACTCACTATCGTATTCGATCACCGTACCCACTTGCAATAGCTTAGATAATGCATCCCGATCGCTAGTGCTCGATGCCATGAAAAATAAATCGGAAGAAAAAAATTAAAAAAAATATAAACTTTTTTTTTGAATGGTGAACAGTACCCGCGAATAGTAACCGGATGAACAATGCACTGACGAACAGTCGGATGAACAGTAGCCGTGGTGAACAGTAGCCTCGGATGAACAGAGTTTTCCGATGAACAGTAACTTTTTTTTTTGAAACCTTTATCAAAATCCCTCAACGAATTGAGGGCTCTCAATGAAAGCACCAATTGATACGACCCTCTCGGGCAGTATCGGGATAGGGCACCCCTTCAAGCGTGATGCTAGCTCCTTAAGAAATATAGATGAGATGACCAGACATGTTGTTTAACTTTAACTTTGATTGAATGATAATATGATTACATATGAGACCTTAAATACTAGTTACGAAATAAACATAAAACATTAAAGATACTAAACAGATAAACACAAAACATAAACATATATCCTAAAAATAGAAGATATTCTTGTTGTAACATTCCTCACTCCTTCGAATTCACCTTGCCCTCAAGGTGATGTCTTGAAAAGCTTGTGATTCTGGATCCCATAATCTTCTTTGAATCATACTGCACTCTAGTCTTGTACTTCCGCAATTCTCCACCCGTATAGTTCTCCAGCCTAGATACAAATGTAGTACTCCCACATACATTGTTCTCCAACTCAGTTTGTTCTCCACCCAAGTTTGTTCTCCATTATCCATGGGTTCGTGAAAATCGACATCGTTAACGACCTCGTTAACATTTGATTCTGTCTCTGACTCATCAAATACCCTAAACCCTTTTGTCCCATTCTCATCGTCATCATTCACATTCTGATTTTTCATAACTTCTTGATGACAAACAATGTTAACAGATTCTTCCTCCTTAATGGCATGTACATTCTCTTCAATTGCCTTAAAACAAGCTTCCATTATACGAGCACGAAAGAATGTTTCTCCTAAAGTTGCAGGATTCAACCTCAATAGTTCTGAGAGTTCTAGGTTCGTGAACCGTGTTTCTGCTGCCCGGGCTAATGAAAATGCTTCGCCTAAATTTGTAGGCTTTGACCTCAACAGTAAACATTGTAGAGATGGTTTAAGTCCAGTGATATAATAACATGTAAGTAAAGATTCAGAAATTCCTGTCACTCGACTTGCAAGTATCGCAAACTCACTCTCGTATTCGATCACCGTACCCATTTGTAATAGCTTAGATAATGCATCCCGATCGCTAGTGCTCGATGCCATGAAAAATAAATCAGAAGAAAGAAATTAAAAAAATATAAACTTTTTTTTTGAATGGTGAACAGTACCCGCGAATAGTAACCGGATGAACAGTGCACTGACTAGGGGTGTCATTCGGTTCGGTTATCGGGTTGTTCGGTTTATTCGGTTCGGGTTATTCGGTTAATTTTTTTTCTGAGTCAACCCGAAAACCGAACCGAACCGAAATAGATTTCAACCGAACCGAACCGAAAACCGAATTTGAATTCGGTTCGGTTTTCGGGTTGACCCGAATAACCCGAATTTTCTGAATTTTTCAAAAAAAATATATAATTATATAAATATTTAGAAAAAAAGGTTATTTCAAGTATAAAATGATATTTTTATATTAAAATTATGTTTTAATAACTAGTTTGCATGTATAAGGATTAAATTAAATTTTAATAACTCTTATATATATATATATATATATATATATATATAAATTTATAAAAAATATATATATATTTATAAAATTTCGGTTTTCGGTTCGGTTCTCGGGTCCGACGGCCAAACCCATACCCAACCCGAAAACCGTATATGTAGTTCGGTTCGGTTCGGTTATGACCCAAAACCCGAATTCTATTTTCGGTTCGGTTCTAGTTCGGGTTCGGTTCGGTTCGGTTTCCGGTTTTTGTGGGTCAAACCCGAATTATGGACACCCCTAGCACTGACGAACAGTCGGATGAACAGTAGCCGTTCTAAACAGTAGCCTCGGATGAACAGTGTTTTCCGATGAACAATAATTTTTTTTTTTGAAACCTTTACCAAAATCCCTCAACGAATTGAGGGCTCTCAATGAAAGCACCAATTGATACGACCCTCTCAGGTAGTATCGGGATAGGGCACCCCTTCAAGCGTGATGCTAGCCCCTTAAGAACGAAAGATGAGAAGACTAGACATTTGTGTAACTTTGACTTTTGATTTTTTGATTACATTCATTAATAAAACGAAAGATGAGAAGACTAGACATTTGTGTAACTTTGACTTTTGATTTATTGATTACATTCATTAATAAAACCTTCGGTATATATACCGAATAACATAACTTGTTAAACAAGCCAAAGATAAACACAATCCTAAATAAGATATATCCTAAACAAATAAAAGATGTGATGGTTCCTGTGGATATGCACAGGCGTATCATTCCTCACTCCTTCGAATTCACCTTGCCCTCAAGGTGATATCTTGAAAACACTCATAATTCCCGGGTCCCAAATTTTGAGACGTTTCCTAAGCATTTGCACATTCTCTTTCAACTTGTTCTCTCGCTCGAGTAGTAAAAATATATGAATTCCGGTTCTACACTCCCTCCACTCGGATGAAACAAACCACGTGGCTCTCTTGAACGATTCAAGAACAACAAGATGTGATTCACTAACCACAAGCCGCGATTCACCAACTATATGTTGCGATTCACCCACCATAAGCTGGGATTGTTCAACTATAGGTTGCGGTTCATTACTAGGTTGTTGCGATTCACGAGTAAGCTGTTGCGAAAAGTCAAGTTGATCTTTGTTAGGTTCGAATGTAACATTCCCCACTTCTTCTGGTGCAACTTATAGCGCAACGTTTGGTGTTGTAGAAGAATCAACCACCTTCTTTTCAACGGTTTGCTCTTGCTCAATTGCCTCAAGACGAGTCTCTACTATACGAGCTAAGTAGAAGGCTTCTCCTAATGTTGTAGGCTTCGAGTACGACCGCAAGAGTTCTAGCTATAGCTTCAGTTTAAGTCCAGAAATATAAAACGAGGCAAACAAACTTTCAGACATACCTGTAACTCGACTTATAAGATTCTTAAAATCGCCCGGATATTCGATAACCGTACCCATTTGCAAAAGCTTAGATAATGCATCTTTCGCGTCTCGCTCGTTGTCGCCACCCGATGCCGTGAATCGTACTCGGAAAAAAAAATCATTGATGAACAGTAACTTTACGGTGAACAGTAACTCCGGTGAACAGTACTTTCCGATGAATAGTACTTCTTGATGAACAATACGTTTTTTTTTTATTTTTTTTTGTTTGTTTTTTTATTGGAACCTTAGATCAAAACCCCTCAACAAATTGAGGGCTATCAATGAAAGCACCAATTGATACGACCCTCTCGGGCAGTATCGGGATAGGGCACCCCTTCAAGCGTAATGCTAGCTCCTTAAGAAATATAGATGAGATGACCAGACATGTTGTTTAACTTTAAATTTGATTGAATGATAATATGATTACATATGAGACCTTAAATACTAATTACGAAATAAACATAAAACATAAAAGATACTAAACAGATAAACACAAAACATAAACATATATCCTAAAAATAGAAGATATTCTTGTCGTAACATACAAACTACTTTATATCAATAAATAAACAGAAATCTAACCCCTCCAAAGTCCACACCCCAACCCCCACATCGCCCGACCCACCACATCTAAACACCAACACCTTAATTAGACCAAATCCTTAATCTTATCTACCTTAGAATACGTTGAAATAGCCTAACACTCTGTTCCTGAGTATAAAAAGAGAAGTAGATGGATGGAGAGCGAAAAAAAGAAAGAAGTAAAGAGGAGAGAAAGAAGACATAATTTTTTATTGTGTGTTCCTGAGTTGGAAAGAAAAGAGGAAGGAGTAAGCAAGAATAAGACTAAAAAATGAACTTCACTCATTTTCACTCTAATTTGGGAAGAAGATTAGGTGGGTAAATGGAGTGTAATTTATTATCCTTTACTTCCCTCTCCTCTCCAAAAAAATCTCAAGAACACAAACTTTTTCTGTTACCACTCCAAATCTTTCCCTTTCACTCCAAAACATAAACTCGGGAACAGAGCGTAAGAACAGGATTGGGTGTAAACCCTAAATCAAAACTAAATCTAATCCCTCCACACCAACATTCGACCACCATGAAACCAGAAAAATCTGACCGAATAAACCCGGCCCGAGAAAAAAAAGTTAGTGGGAAAAAATTTTATATGTGATTATGTGTATACTTGTGTAGTGCACCACTTCTATCACCGCTTCTATAAAGTTTAAACACAAGTGTGAGATTAAAAGGTTAGTTTGAATTGCACTAAATGTGTTTGACGTTATTCCTCTCATAACTTTTGTGTAAATTTTGGATCATTATTATTATTTTTATGCGTAATTCTGATTATGTCTTGATGTAGGTTTATGTTATTTAGACTTACACTCTGTTCTCAAGTTTTTTTTTAAAAGAATAGAATGGGAAGGGATGGGAAATTACAAAATTATAGTGTTCTCAAGATTTTTATAAGAAGGAAAGGTAAGGGACAAGAAAGGAAGAGGAAAGGAAAGTATTGTTTTTTTGTGATAAATCGTTCCGTCCAAATTTGGGGGGATTACGAATGGAAGTGGGTTATTAACATGATGGGCTGATGTAAAATTACAAATATATCCCTATCATATTAATATACGTCTTATACATTTGACCTAAATTACACATTCCACAATATTTTCTGTACCGGTAGCCTTGTTTTCATCTTTTTTACGAGGTAATTTATCATAATCTCTGTAATCTTTATAATCTTTATAATCTTCTCTGTATTTATCCTGCTTATATATATTAGTATTATATGTCCTGTCATCATGTATAGGAGTATTATATGTTACTTGGTAAATAGATGATGTGTTCTGTCGTCCTGTGTGGCTGGTAATACTAGTATATACGTGTTGTATATTTTTATGCATAAATCTGACTGCTTTCAAAGTGATTGTTATATTTTTATGCTATGGATCAATGTAGTTAACAATAGGCGCTGGTAGGAAAAAGAAATTGTGGCCCATGTGAACACATTGTGGCATAAGAAGTGTTGTAGTAAAAAATGGACAAAAGCTTAGCAGGTCTGCAAGGTTTACATTGATATACTCTTTTAAAATATAGGATCAATATAGTTAACAATGGATCTGCAATGTTTACATTGATATAGCAACCAAGGTTTTAAAATGAAACCATCATTGAACACTTCAATCTAAAGACCCATACGGTCAAACACAAAGTTGATTATTTGTTAATAGTAACATTAATTCTATACGCAGAGAAGTTCTATACCATGGCAGAATGTGATGCAGGTAAAGTAATGTTGCCAATATATATATGGAGATAGAAAATGAGGGTAAAGTAGTAATTATCTTTGGTTCCTTTTCTTTTCCTCTCAACTAAAAAAATAAACTGGAGAACATAAACTAATGCACATGTTCCCTTCCTGATATGATCCATTCCCTTCCCCTTCGTGTCCCTTCCCTTTCCATTCTTTTAAAAAACAACTCGAGAACATAACATTAGGGCTTGTTTCTTTTTTTACATGCTTCCATATTAGGCTCTTAATTAGCCTTTTAGTAGGAAGAAAGAGATATTTGTGTGAGTATGGAACAAGATGTTTAAAGTGAATTGGGCCCACAACTTTTCTTTCGTTAAGAGGCATATAAAGAAAAAGAAACACCCCCTTAGAGTATCCTTATGATTTTTTAGGTGGTGTTTTGGATTTTTGTTGTAAAACTTATTATTCTGATATGAATAATGAGGATCAGATAGGAATTGAGTAAAGTATAATATGGTCTTTGGTTGTGTATAATAAAGGCGATCTTGGTATAGGAAGTAGTCAACTACAAAAAGTCTGTGCACCACCACACTCCGGAGAGTGTTTTGAGTTTTGGACATGTCTTTGCATTTTAAGCTTTGATTAGATGTTGCTTACCAAAATCGTGTATTACATTCCAGGTAATCAACATTATTGTTAAAAGTGGAAAACAATCTATCCAAGGTATGACTTTTGTTTATAATTATTTAGTTGGCTATCCGTTTGATAATGCTTGATTCCGAATTTTGACATTAATGTTTTTTATGGAAGTGGCAAAATTGCTTCAATAAGCATATTATAGTTTAGTTTATGTCTTACAAGCGATTTTGTTAGTTTTATGCAAATGATGCTTATTTTGATCAAGTTTTGTCCAGGGTATGATTTAATTAGCGCACAAAACAGGAAAATAATTCTAAAATATTTATAGGCTCTATTAAAAACGTATAATTTGATCCCTCCATTAATAGGCTTAAACTTTTATCGATATTATGTTTTGGTATAAAAGATAATAATTTGAATCACCAGTATTGTAATGATCAAACTTTGATTATATGTTCATGCTTCGGGGACAACAATTAGCACCTTGTGTGTGGGGTCATACAAAAGACTTACTCTACTTATGTATTTTCTTTAATTATCAAGAGGATTTCTTCTTTGTTTTGCACAATATCTTGAAATCGATGAAGGAATTAAATGAATACATGATGCTCATATATCTAGTAATGAAATTCAAGTTTGATTGGATATCGATTGATCTTCTTTATACCAACGTATTATCATCTCTTATGCAGTCGTGGAACAATACATGCTTTAAGGACTTAATTATATTATTTTATCAACAGGATGGAGATGGACAATTTAGACTTAACGAAAGGAAAAATGAAGTTTATGGTGTTAGTGGGCTAAGATGTGGGGACTTGAACCTTTGGAATTTAGTTTCATAACAGGTAGATCACAACATAACCCACTTTACGGTATCCGAGGGTCTTTTCATACAATCCAAAGATGGAGAAATAGTTTGACTCCATCTTTTGGATTGGGAGGGACACTATGATATGCCAAATATGGATAGAAAAAATCAGAGGACATGAGTTGGGAGTTTGTGCATTGTGTATAAATAAATTTCATCCTCGAGAGGCTCATTCTGTGTGATAAGACGGACTTGGTTCTTTGTGTCGTTCTGTGTCTCGGCATGTCAACATGTTGGCGTATTAGTTATGATGTAACATTTGCTTTCACTCGATCATGCCCTCTAGAACATAAGGTAAAATTTATCTTTTAAACATATTGTTGTTGGTAGTAACCATCAATAGATACATGGTAGCTCTGCATATAGGGGTTTTGTTTGCATTTTCACTTACCCACCGAGTTAACTCACCTTTGCAAACTATAAATTTATCGATAATTTTTTAACTATTTTTATCACCAATTAAAGATTTACTTCTAGAGGTGTCACTGTGTTAGATTGGACAAGTTGGTTAAGGCCTTAAGTGTCATAATAAGACATGTTGGGCCATTTTCTCAGTTATTTAATACTAATGTTTTGCCCATGATTAGAAAAACAATATTGTTATAGTTACTTATCATCATTCTTACTCTTAGATTATAGGTGGCATTCAATCGCTTATTTGCTTACTTTAATAGGAAGATAAGAAGCCAAGTTCTTGGATGAAATTGTCTATATGCTTATTTTTCTCTAAATAAAGCACTAACAAAGAAATCATGTTCATACATGTGTCTATTTTTAAATGGAATAATAGACTATATCACTGATCCCAAACACCCTCTTTATATATCACAAGAGGGTCTCTTTTCATAAATGCGATGTGGCAGTGACATGTTTACATTTAAATATGCTTCTGTTTTATTTTTTTTTGACATATCAGCTAAAAAGTTTGGCAATTGGGGTAAACATCCTCCAAACTTTTTTCGATGATATCCATTTCCAAACTCTTTTGTTGGTTTATTCTTGGATTAAAATAATATGATAGAGAGGGTCTAACGCTGCTTCCGAGTACCCGATCTACATGTCTAACACAACATGATCTGTTATTTGGTAATATGGCTTTAAGTAACTTTTCCATTATTGTCTTATTGGTATATGTAGCTTTATAGTTTTGGTAACATTGGAATGATGCGTACACATGGCTGCAACTCCACAAATTGTTGAATTTAGGAAGCAAAAATATTCTCGCGGAAGCTTTATTCAGGAATCAACAGACTAGACGACGAAGTTGGCTACAAAATTACATCTGGTAAGTCTCTTTTACCAAAAGTAACTGCCATTTATAACATTCTGAAACTCTCTACATTTTTATTGCTGAAATTACATTAGATTTGTGAATTGCTTCTTTTTAACTTTTTTGAGTTCGATCTTTGATCATGTGTTGGTGAATCACAGTGAGAATTTGTGAACGCGAGAAAAAGTGGGTGGATTTTTTTGGGAAACTGATGAAGGGCGTGATTCAAAAGCAAGAGGCATTGTAAATGAGGTTTCTTGATATGTTTGAGAGACGGGAAAAGGAAGATTGTGAATTTCAGAATTTGAATCAAGAACATGAGATGTTAGTCAATGAGAGTTTAGCTGTGGCTGCAAAAGATGCTTCTTTTTTCATGATGGGGTCTAAGATAATCACCAATCAATCGAACACAAAGTTAACCGGTACGGTTAACCATTTTATCTTTCGCTTGCATATCAAATCGTTAGAAATTAGTTTAGAACAATATCATAACATTATTAAATATTTATTAAGAAAAAATCAAAAGTTACTATTCATATGAAGGATTTGTGTTTGCCATGTTACTTTTGTTTAAATTTTAATGTGGTCATTTAAGATATATATAAACTGTTGGCTTATTATTGTCTTTTATGGCTGTTGCGCATATACAAAATGGTGAAACCACAAAATGAGGAAAACAAAGATTGAACACATCAAAATCATGGAATGAGGGAACCAAAGATAGTCGGACTTAGTGAACCGAGTCTTGCGACAATTGATGGGAAGATGCAATATGAGTTGTGTCCTGGTCATTTTGGACATCTTGAGCTTGCGAAACCAATGTTTCATATTGAATTTGTGAAAACCGTGCTCAGTACTATGTGATGAGTGTGTTTTAATCGCTCTAAGATCATTGGCGATTAGGTGCTCTATATGCAGACGTGATTTGGTTATTTGATATCTAGTTCCTGATGTTTCGTAAAAGAATGATAGTTCTAAACTTGGTAATGTATGTTCTCACACTTCAAGATAATTCTCGCTTGGAATGCATGCCCTTTTGTATATATGTTACCTTATGCACATAGCCACATACTACTTTGTAGTGTTGCATTTCTACTTGTTGTCTGTAGATATCTTTGAATCAACACTTTCAGTGGAGGTGCACACACTAGCATCAACATACTTCATTTGTACTTTTACAGGGGATGGAACATGAAATTTTCAGAAATTGTATGAGCCCCAAGGGATATATTGTGAATAGAAATAATCATTTTCCATTTTGGATTTCTGTTCTCCTATTACACGGAATGCCATCCTTTAATAGACACATATTATTTCTTTCCAAGGTTGCTGATATAAATAAAAAAAGAGACATTGTTTAGTCTTTAAATTTCATTTCCAGCACACCAACAGGTAAAAATATCATAAGCTATATTTTGTCTTATGGTTTTGTTTTTTTTTGTATTTTTCAAGTACTTCGATAAGAGTGCTTAATGCTTATTGATTTTGTATCATATTAGGGAAGAAAGTGACACAAGCAGGCATGAGTTTCTGCCAATTGCAATGCACGAAGCTTTTGGCTATACGTAGTACGTACAAATCCATTTACGGATCTTTGCACAACGCTTTTAAATCTCATCATTCTGAAGCACTTTGTGATAACATGTATATCTTGGTATTACGGGTATTTATTAACAAGCAACTTCGTACTTGCATGTTACCGATGTAATTATGGTATTCGTATTCCAGGTTAGCATCCGTATTATATATGTAATCAAAGTGTTATTTACGCAATTTTTAAGACTAAATAAACATATTTTCTTTTTTCAGTAATTAGATGCATAAATTGTTGGCGTAAGTGAGTATTTAGGTTTTTTAGAAAATAAATAAGATAACACCGTTGTTAACAGCATTATAATAATTACAGAAATAAAAATTATAATAATCCCTGATAATATATAGCTAACTTATTTTAGAAAAAAACTCGTGCGTGTACGAGTATTATAACTAGTGTTTTATAAAATAGTATAACATTTAATGCATGTGAAGATATTGATGCACCATGATGAATTATGAGCGTATGACAATGGATATACATCAATCTACTTCTATTTCACTTTGTGCTAGTAAAAAAATAAATAAAGCTTTTGACATTTGACTTTATACAAGAACTAGCAAAAAAATATACATTTGGTTTGTCAGTTCCGGTTTTAACATTCGGTTTGGGTTGGATCAGTTCCAATTTGATTCTCGATTTTGATTCGATTCTTGGTTCAAATGTTCATCCTACAATTTTTTTGTCACCATAATAAATGAAATAAATATTGTTTAGTTTAAGTTTTAAACAAGAGTAAAATGTTAAAGTTATTCATTTAGTTTGTCAAAAGTTTAAATTACATCATTTGTTAATATTCGCGGGACTGAGCATCGATCTAAGACCGGACCGAAATGGACCGGACCGAAGACCGAATTGGTCTGAAATCTCGGACCGAGATCGGACCTTCCGGTTCGGTACTTGGTCCGGTCCTATTAGGCTAATCTACGAATTTTTTTATTAAGACCGAACCGGATCAGACCGGAACGAGGATCAAAATGGTCCAAAATCTCGGACCGAAATTCAATGGTCCGGTTCGCTTCCGTCCGGTCCGATTCGGTTTTTCGGTCCAGGTCGGTTTTGGATCTGCCATGTTCAGCCTTACTTCGCGCAATATACATCTTTATAGTTGTAAAATAGTGTACCATACATCCCTGATAACGGATGTTACAAATAATTTTCAGTTAAGGGTTAAAACTGTTTGTCACCTTTGAGATATTTTACAGCACAAAAATAATTTTTGAACTTAAGTTTCAAATAAAAGTTTTTAAAAATTCGAAGAAAGTTGGGTTTTTTTTTTCCAAAGAATATCGACAAAAGTTTTTCTTTAATATTTCTTGAAAATAGTTTTTTTTTCCAAAAAAATATCAAGAATTAAAATATACTTTTTTTTGGAAAAAATTTCTTAACAAAAAAACTTTTTAAAAGTTGAAAAAATAAATATAAAATATTTTATGTTTTTTATGAAAATGTTTTTTAAGTTAAAAAGTTAAAAAAAATTTCGAAAAAAAAATTAACAATATTTATTCGTGTTTACTTTTTTTACGATTTTTTATATCACATAAATAAAAAATATAAGTGTTTTTAATGTTACAAAAAAGAAAAATACATATTTTTCGCTACAAAACTAAATGTGTGTTAAAAAAATTATTTTTTCTGAAGAAAAATTTAGGGTGTGTTTAATTGTGGAAAATTTTTCATATTTTTATGTTTTTAAATTTTAGAAAAAAAAAAGGAGAGTTTTCTTTTTATAGAAAAGAGTTGAAAATTTAGAAAAAGATAATATGAAGTTTTCAATTTTCTCTATAAATTTGAAAAATGAAAATTTTGAAATTTTAAAACATTTTCGAAAAATGATGCTACTAAACAGTTTTTCTGTTTTTTAGTTTTAAAATGAAAAATTTTCTGAAAATATGAGAAATTTTTTACCAACTAAACTGGGCCTTAGGGCCCGTTTAGTTACAGAAAAATCCCTTATTTTTCTAGAAAACTCTTCATTTGAAAAATGAAAAACATAAAACTTTTTTAGTTGCACTTTTTTTCAATATTTTTTAAAAATGAAAAATTTTCATTCTCCGCTTTTATATAGAAAAATAGAAAATTCTATTTTACACTTTTCTTTTTTTCCCCTTTCACCTAAACACTTTTTCAAGTTTTGAAAAAAAAATCATCTTTAACAAGTTTTTAAAATTTTCAACTTTTCTATAGCGAAAAGAAAAAACTTTTTCCTTCTCTAAAAATTAAAAACAGAAAATTATGAAAAATTTTCTACAACTAAACAGACCCAACCTTTTAACTTAAAATATGATTTCTAAATAAATGTAAAAAGTTTTATATTGATTTTTCAACTTTTAAAATTTTTAATTCTTTTTGAAATCTTTTTTTATAAAAATATAAATTTTTTAAAAAAAAATCTTAAAAAATTTTGGAAGAAAAAATTTTTTCAAATTTTTTCTGAAAAACAATTTTCGATTTTTTTTTATAAGTCAAGTCCAAAAATCATCGCTGGACTATAAAATGACTAAAACACATTTAAGATGACAAACGTTTTAACCCTTAATTGAAACAATTTACACCATACGATGCAGGGATATATGTTACACCATGTTACAACCACAAAAATGTATGTTACGCGAAATATTGACGAATGATATAATTTGAACTTTTGACAAATTACAAAAATGTTTTTTACATTTTACTCTTTAAACAAATATCAAACAAGTTTATTAGAAAACTTTTTATTAAATCGGATCATTTTCGTCATTTTACAAAAATAAAACGCATTTGATTATGCATCTGACGCATAAACTTTTGTACAATTTTTTTAAATTTATTTTCGTATAAATGTTGAAAAGAGTGCATCTTTGTTTAATTCCTTTTTTTAATAATTATAGTTTACGTAATAAAAAAAGACAAACGAATAACAAACTATATCGTTATCTTTATGTTAGAAAATGTTTTGCAAAATATGGTTTTTGCAATACTTTGGACATAATTTTATATATGTATATGTTATATATATTCGTAGTACTTAGTAGCTTTGCGTTCTCCTCGAAGAGAGCTTCGCAACGAGCTAAAGTATGTCCAATATGGAGTTAATATGAATGAGATATCGTGTCTCAAAGTGAGTCACGTGAAACACAATATTTGGAAAAATATTTGTCCCACATCGCTTGAAACATGAGGTGAAAACATGTTTATAAGGAAATCCTAGTTTCTACCCTACAATATTCATTTGTGGGTTTTTACTCCCACGTCTACGCGCGCGCAGGGGGGGGGGGGGGGGGGGGGGGTGCAGAAAGTGGGATTTCTAGGCCAAAAACGGGTTCGAAGCTACTGAACTTGTGCACGAGCGCGCGACCTGCGGACACAAATGCAGCTCCGAAAACTGGCTTGGGTGCGGGCAGATTTCAGTATCTTTTTTGCTGCGAATTCGATTTGGTTTTCCAGAAAATTCTGTACATCTATTTTAGGAATAGATACAGAAACAGAATATTTTGTATTAAAAAAAAAAACAGACAGGAAATCTGTTTTAGTTATAACAGATTTTCCTGACTGTGGTATATATTTTCTTTGAGAACAAGTAAAGTTTTCAGTATAAATATAACCCATTCTCATTCAGTTTTCACATCAGAAAAAACGCAGCTTTTTCCCTACTCCATTATCAGACAGTTTTCCAGCAGCTCGTCGATCAGAAACACGCAAGACTTCCGTGATCTTTCAGGCAAGTTTGTTAAGTCCGGCTGTACAACAGCTTTAGACGTTGTACCCTGGGAAACAGACGGCGAATCTGTTTTAAGGGAAGCATGTTAAACACGTGCCTCGTCTTTGTTTTACTGCTTTCTTCATTACTGTTAATTACTTTCTGTCATTTAAATTCTGTCAATTTAATTTCTGTTATTTTATTGTAAATTCGATTTTATAATAAAAGTGTACACTGTTTCCTACAATCTTAAAAACAGATTCTGTTTAATAGAATTAAAACTTTTATTAAAATCGGATTAATAATTTTATAAGATTTATTTATAAACTGTTTCTGCCGAAACCAGGTTGAGTTTCACTGGAAATCAGTTTTAATTTACAGATTTTTATTAACAGTTAACGTTTTTTTTAGCAGTTGTTCTAATCAGTTTATTGAAACCAAGATTGTGTTTCTATTAAACTGATATTTTTAATAATTGCATCTGATTCATTGAAACCAAGATTGAGTTTCTTTGAATCAGATCTACTATAAGTATATAGAGATCACGATTGAATTTCTTATATACAGATTTATAACAGTTGTCTAACTGTTTGTGTTTTGATCTTGTTTGATCTTTCAGAATGTCTACTAGCACTCCTGAAATTCCTGCAACTACTACTGTGAAAGTAACTGCTGCGCCAGTTACCCACACAGTTGCTAATCATGCTGAAAAACCAGAAAAATTCAATGGACATAATTTTAAGAGGTGGCAGCAGAAGATGTTCTTCTATCTCACTACTTTGAACCTTGCGAAGTTCTTAAAGGAGACTGTACCTCAGGTGGAACCTCCTAAAGAAGGTGTACCCGAAAATCAACAAGCCGTGCAAGCTGTTGAAGCATAGAAACATTCAGACTTCTTGTGTCACAACTATATTCTGAATGGTTTGGTGGACTCTTTGTACAATGTGTACTGCAAGACTAAGACTGCCAAAGAAGTATGGGAGTCGTTGGAACGCAAGTACAAAACTGAGGATGCTGGTACAAAGAAGTTCGTGGTAGCTCGCTTTTTGGATTACAAGATGGTTGATTCAAAGAGTGTGATAACTCAGGTTTAAGATCTGCAGGTTTTGCTACACGACATTCATGCTGAGGGTATGACTTTGAGTGAAACTTTTCAAGTTGCTGCTATCATTGAAAAGTTACCTCTAAGCTGGGTAGAATTTAAAAACTACTTGAAGCATAAGCGAAAGGAGATGACTGTTGAAGACTTGGTTGTTCGTCTTCGTATTGAAGAGGACAACAAGCTGGCTCAGAAAAATACTTATACACCTGATTCTGCCAAGGCAAATATGGTTGAGCATGGTTCGTCTTCTTCAAAGTCCAAAGGCAAGAGCTTTGGAAAAGGGAAGAATGACAAGAAGAGCAAAGGGAAGTCTGAGTACCTTGCTCCTAAGGCTGGAATTGCGAAGCAGAAGTTCCAAGGAAATTGCTTCAACTGTGACAAGCCAGGTCATCGTGCTGCTAATTGCAAAGCGCCAAAGCGGGTGACTCTACGCGAGGCTAATATGGTGAATGATAATGTGGACATGATTGCTATGGTGTCTGGTGTTGTTACCATGATCTCTGAAGTTAACCTGGTAGGTTCTAATAATAATGATTGGTGGGTTGATACTGGGGCAACCCGTCATGTGTGTGCTGACAAGAGTATGTTTCACTCTTTCAGAGCGGTTGACAATGGAGAGAAGCTGTACATGGGCAACTCTGCAACTGCTGATATCAAGGGCGAAGGAGATGTTATTTTTAAGATGACATCCGAGAAAGAGCTCAAGTTGACTAAAGTCTTGTATGTTCCGGAGATTCGCAAGAATCTTGTGTCCGGATGGCTTTTGAATAAGTTTGGTTTTCGTCTTGTTTTTGAGTCTGATAAAGTTGTAATTTCTAAGAATCAAATGTATGTTGGTAAGGGGTATGCCCTGAATGGTATGTTTAAGCTCAATGTAATAGTTGTTAAGAATGATATCAATAAAATGAATTCTTCTGCTTACTTGACTGAGTCTTCTAATGTGTGGCATGGCCGTCTTGGACATGTTAATTTTAATTCAATGCGTCGTTTGATTAAATTTAATGGCATACCAAATTTTCATATTGATTCAAATTATAAGTGTGAAACTTGTGTCGAAGCCAAACTTACAAGATCATCTTTCAAATCGATTGAACGGAAACCGAACCACTTGATATGATACATACAGTTATATGTGATTTGAATCACTACCCACAAAAGGTGGCAATAAGTACTTCATCACGTTTATTGATGATTGCACAAAGTACTGCTACGTTTACTTGTTGAAAAGTAAAGATGAAGCTATAGACAAGTTTGTTCTATACAAAACCGAAGTTGAGAATCAACTTGGTAGGAAAATCAAGGTTGTACAAAGTGATAGAGGAGGTGAATATGTGTCTCCTTTTGCTGATCTATGTGCGAAACATGGAATTAGACATGAGTTTACTGCTCCTTATTCACCTCATCAAAACGGTATTGCCGAAAGGAAGAACCGTACCTTGAAAGAGATGGTTAATGCCATGTTGTTAAGTTCTGGTTTGAGCCGGGACATGTGGGGGAAGCCATTCTAACGGCTACTTATCTTTTAATCAAGATACCTCGTAAGGATAAAGAGGACACCCCATATGAACTGTGGATGGGAAGAAAACCATCATACCAGTACTTACGAGTGTGGGAGTGTCTAGCCAAGGTAGTTGTGCCGACACCTAAGACCCAAACGATTGGGCCTAAATCTGTGGATTGTATATTTATTGGATATGCTAAGAATAGTAGTGCGTATCGTTTCATTGTACATGATTCGAAAAATCCAGATATACACAAGAACACAGTTATGGAATCAAGGAATGCGTCCTTCTTTGAAAACATATTTCCTTGTTTAAAGAAGGAAAATGGAAGCACATCTAGAATAGATGATGCAGTTGTCCAATATAAGAGACAACGCGATGATAATGATCTCCAAGATGAGAGACAAGATCAACCCGAGGAAGAAGAGGTTAAACCTAGAAGAAGCAAACGGGCGAGAACCGAGAAATCATTTGGACCCGATTTTGTCTCTTTTATGGTAGAAAATGAACCCACTTCTTATCAAGAAGCTGTAAATTCCTCGGAAGGGCCTCGATGGAAAGAAGCGATTAATAGTGAAATAGAGTCTATTTTACAAAATCATACTTGGGAGCTCGTGGCTTTACCTCCTGGTTGTAAACCACTAGCCTATAAATGGATCTTCAAGAAGAAGATGAAAGCTGATGGCACCATTGATAAGTACAAAGCAAGATTGGTGATCAAAGGTTTTAGACAACGCGAAGGTCTAGATTACTTTGATACTTATTCGCCTGTTACGCGAATAACTTCTATTAGGATGATTCTTGCTATTGCCGCATTAAGAAATTTAGAAGTTCACCAAATGGATGTGAAAATGGCTTTTCTAAATGGAGATTTAGAAGAAGAAATATACATGAACCAACCCGAGGGTTTCATGGCTCCTGGACAAGAGAGAAAAGTTTGTAGGCTTGTTAAGTCATTGTATGGCTTAAAGCAAGCTCCAAAACAATGGCATCAGAAGTTTGATCACGTCATGCTAGAGGGTGGATTCAAAATTAATGAATGCGGCAAGTGTGTTTATGTCAAAGACACAAATAGTGGATATGTAATCTTGTGTCTTTATGTCGACGATATGCTTATCGTTGGCAGTAACGACAAGATGATCAAGTCTACTAAAGATATGTTGAAATCAAAGTTTGACATGAAAGATATGGGTTTGGCTGATGTGATCCTTGGAATAAAGATCATACGAACTCAAAGTGGACTTGCATTAAGTCAAGCACATTACGTGGACAAAATTCTTAATACTCATAATGCGGGGGATTCCGGCCTAGCTAGAACTCCAATAGACACCAGTTTGCATCTATCTAAAAATAGAGGCGTAGGTGTTGCCCAATTGGAGTATTCAAGAATTATTGGCATGTTAATGTATTTGATGACATGTACCCGACCTGACTTAGCATATGCTGTTAGCAGGCTGAGTAGATATACTAGTAATCCAAGTGATGCACATTGGAAAGCTATGACTAGGGTACTTCATTATTTGAGATACAGTCGTGATTATGGACTGAATTATGCTAGATATCCATCTGTTATTGAAGGATACAGTGATGTAAATTGGATATCTGACATAAAGGATTCTAGATCGACCAATGGATATGTGTTTACACTGGGAGGGGCCGCTATATCTTGGAAGTCTTCCAAGCAAATTGTAATAGCTAAGTCCACGATGGAATCAGAATTTATCGCGTTAGATAAATGCGGAGAAGAGGCTGAATGGCTACGTCAATTCGTAGAGGACATACCCAGGTGGCCTAAACCGGTAACGGCTATTAGTATACATTGTGATAGTCAATCGGCAATTGGCAGAGCTCATAGCACAATAATGGAAAGTCTAGACATATCCGTCGTCGACATAATTCGGTACGACAACTACTCTCAACAGGAGTTATCTCAATTGACTATGTGAAGTCAAAGGATAACATCGCGGATCCGCTTACGAAAGGCTTAAGCAGAGAGTTAGTTAGTAAGTCGTCTAAAGGAATGGGACTAAAGCCCTTAAAGGAATGAGTTTTTATGAAGAAAAACCTAACCCAGTTGACTGGAGATCCCAAGATCTGGGTTCAATAGGACAACCTAATCATAGAAATGTGGGGGAAGTCACGTCAATGTAGGGGAGTTACTTAATACAGTAACTTTCCTAGTCCATTCCTAGAACAATGTGACATGTTGAGAGGTTAAACATATGGCTTAATGATTCAGGATAAAATCATAAAGCATAATGATTCAAGATGAAATCATAAAACATATGTTTTTAATGATTCAAGATGAAATCACCTATGTGAGAGAGAAGTGGGGTCGCTTCGAAGGAAATTGTGGGGGCGCAATTTCTAAGAGCTCTTGCAGAACCAGGCGAGTGTTCATGACCATAACGAACACGACTATGAGGACTTGACAAGGTCAGGGAGAGTCTTGTGTGAGTGTGTATTGTCGTCTACGTAAACAGAGGCTGAGTTCAAAGACATCGCGTCTACTCAGATCTAGGAGACTAAGTGCATCTCACAAGGGAAGGTTCAAAGGGTTACACCTACCTATCCTATGCAGGACTTAACCGCAGAAATTTTGCCGAAACTTTCGTGTGTTTTCGACCGATTCCCATTCATGTGGGGGATTGTTGGAAAATGTTTTGCAAAATATGGTTTTTGCAATACTTTGGACATAATTTTATATATGTATATGTTATATATATTCGTAGTACATAGTAGCTTTGCGTTCTCTCGAAGAGAGCTTCGCAACGAGCTAAAGTATGTCCAATATGGAGTTAATATGAATGAGATATCGTGTCTCAAAGTGAGTCACGTGAAACACAATATTTGGAAAAATATTTGTCCCACATCGCTTGAAACATGAGGTGAAAACATGTTTATAAGGAAATCCTAGTTTCTACCCTACAATATTCATTTGTGGGTTTTTACTCCCACGCATGGGGGGGGGGGGGGGGGGGGGGGGTGCAGAAAGTGGGATTTCTATGCCAAAAACGGGTTCGAAGCTACTGAACTTGTACACGAGCGCGCGACCTGCGGACACGAATGCAACTCCGAAAACTGGCTTTGGTGCGGGCAGCTTTCGGTATCTTTTTTGCTGCGAATTCGATTTGTTTTTCCAGAAAATTCTGTACATCTATTTTAGGAATAGATACAGAAACATAATATTTTGTGTTAAAAAAACAGACAGGAAATCTGTTTTAGTTATAACAGATTTTCCTGACTGTGGTATATATTTTCTTTGAGAACAAGTAAAGTTGTCAGTATAAATATAACTCATTCTCATTCAGTTTTCACATCAGAAAAAACACAGCTTTTTCCCTACTCCATTATCAGACAGTTTTCCAGCAGCTCGTCGATCAGAAACACGCAAGGCTTCCGTGATCTTTCAGGCAAGTTTGTTAAGTCCGGCTGTACAACAGCTTTAGACGTTGTACCCTGGGAAACAGACGACGAATCTGTTTTAAGGGAAGCGTGTTAAACACGTGTCTCGTCTTTGTTTTACTGCTTTCTTCATTACTGTTAATTACTTTCTGTCATTTAAATTCTGTCAATTTAATTTCTATTATTTTATTGTAAATTCGATTTTATAATAAAAGTGTAAATTGTTACTACACTTTATTCTTTATTATATTTACTTCTCTAGTTATGCAATTAGATACACAAAGGTTTCACAAGCTACATAGGCGCAAAAATCCATGAATGCATTAATATGCATAAGATGCATAAATTATGTATTTTGACTACTTTCACAAGATGCATCACGAGGCTAATGCATTAAGTGCATAACTATTTGGAGTGCATCAAGGCGCATAAGAAGTGAATTAGGCGCACAAATCTTTCATAAAATGCTTAAGGACTTCGTGTCTTGGACTCTTGGTGATACATAATTTTCATCAACCGCAAAAGGATTATACATCTGACGCATTTTGAATTATGCATTAAGCGCATAGCATAAAGTGCATAATATATCATGTTTTAGTAGCAAGGTACTCGTGTGTTACGGCTGTGAGTACTATGAAACTAAAATATTACGAGCGAAATATTTTATATTTTATAAGTATACATATTTTTTAATAATAACTTTACAAATAATGATTATAGTTTTAAGTTGGAATAATTCTAAGTAATAATAAACTACTTCATATAAAAATAATATTACGAAAAGATAATGATTGATCGTTAAAGGTATTTGTTAATCTATGTAATATTCATTATAATAATATATGACGTGTAAATATAGAAAGTTTTCGTAATTTATATGTGTACGCGTTTTCATATATTATAATATCTTTAAAATCTTCTTATTCTGATATATACGATTTAATTGAATTAATTAGCAAAATGATTAGTATTTCACTAAACTTGTGCTAAAATACACGATATGTGTTTTCGAATATGCAAATTTATATAAAACTGAATGATCAAAAAACAAATGCACATTTAATATTAAACTTACATTTGTGAACAATTTAAATAATTTTATTTAAAAATTATAGTTTATAGCAATAACTATTTGTATATGTTGTATATATAAAAAAAAATTAAATTTATCATTTATGTGTATTGCTCCCTATTTACTACAAAAATATATTTATAAATCTTTTGTATTGTACAAGTTTTGTATCAAAAGCTTGTAAATGTGTAATACTTTATATTTTGGAGAGAGAGTGCAATCTATTTTATAAGTAGTACATATTTATATGTCGGTAAAAATTCTAGTACATATTTATGTAATTGAGCTATTTTTATCGGTTTCGATGTAGCCTATATTCTAACGGTTTTTTTGGCTAGCCGAACCAATTGTTACTCTGGTTCTCAGTTACACGCGTTGGTCCGGTTCGGTTTTAAAACTATGTACACCGTTATTTTAGGTAGGCAATATATGTATGATTTTGTAGATACATGTTTTTAATTCGTGTATAATGTGTATATAATTATATATAATTGTATTAAGTAATGAGATGTATCAATTATATTAATTATTTAGTATTAGTTATTTTTATTTTTAAGTGTGTATTAATTATTACAATATGTATTAATTAGTTTTAATATGAGTATTAAATTATGTGTTTATGTTTAAATTGATTTTTGATTATGTATTAATATTTGTATCATGTGTTGTGTTAGTTGTAAAATATAATAAAGGGGTGTTTTAATTATACTAGTAATATTTAATGTAATATGATATATTTACATGTTTCAAGTTTCTACTTTTACTATATAAACTTTCTTTGATAGTACATATAGCATAATGATGTTGTAACTTGAAATTTCAAGTATTTTATAAATAATATGCTACAGTGTTTTATAAAAAAAATGATACTCATAAAATGTACACGAGTTTTCATATTTAATTAACGAGAAGAGTTATTTTGGATACCATACTTTTTCTTTGATATGAAGGACTTATCCTCACCATCCATCTCATTTTCATCTAATAGATAAGATTAAGTATATTTTATTTTTCACCTATTTTTTATAATTTAAATATCTCTTAAACTGTTAAGTATTAAATGAAAAAATTATACCATCGCGACGAGCGTTTAATTATCTTTTCACCGATATGCACTATGATATAATTTCGAAGAAATTTTTTTTTTCTTTTTACGTGAAATATCATATATGATAATATTGTTTCATCATATATGATAACAGTGTTAAATCATATATGATATGGGTTTCTATCATATATGATAGATTATATCATACATGATACTAGTCATACATCATATATGATAATTTTCGAAAACGTAAATAAAAATGAAAAAAAAAAATAATTGTCGAAAGTGTATTATATAACATATCTATAAAAAGATAATTAAATGCTTTTCGTAACGATATGTATTTTTCGCATAACGATTAACGGTTTAAGAGATATTAATATTTGAAAAAAGATGATGAAAATATATTTTGTGTTTAATCTTATCCGTTTACTTAAAATAAGATAAATGATAGAGATAAGTCCATTATATCCAAAGAAAAATATGTTATGCAAATGAACTTAAATTTTAACTATTACTACAAAATATTTCATTTTAGTAAACTTCTAATGCGCTAACATTTTAATATTTTGGTGTCCAAAAAGTCTATTAAGGGCCTGTTTAGTTAAGGGGACTTAGACTTATTATGGGGGTTTTACTTTAAAGTTAATTGTTTGGTTGCAAAACTGATTTCTATAAAGCCTATTAAAAATCTACGAACATGGTATCTTGAAATCCAAGGGGTCCTCACTACTTTACTGACACACTAGTACTTTTAATGTGGGCCACACCATATTTTCGCTTTATATCATTCTTGCTTTTATTATAAAATATTTTTTAAATTTTTTTAATAATAATTTAATATATTTATTTATTTTTATAATAACTAATATTATATTTAAAACCCAACTTTAAATATAAACCTAAACCACTCATTTTACAAACTCACACCTAAGGTAAAACCCAATTTCAAACCGAACGGACCCTAAGAAATTGACGATTTCAAACGCTAGTCATAACACATGTCTTAATATTAACCAATTCTGATATGAGTTAACTGACTCAATAATCTTCATGATAAAAGTCAAAACACTTAAAATAAACCACAATTCGAAACAAACCTAGAATTTGGTCAGATTAGATGTATGTTCTATAGTTGACTTATGTAGCAATATAGCATCCAGAATGGTTTGCTTGCTAAGATATGACTACTAAGACATGACGTGGATTTGTAATAGTCGATACTTTTAAAGTACACAAGTGGTTAGTAAAAAAAAGAAGAAAATAAAAATATTACACAACTGATTCTATTTATTACTTTTTTTTGAATCATGTATTTTATTTGTTAAGATTAAGAGAGGTACGGTGCGTTGTGGATTGCTTTTTTCAATGACGTCAGACGACGCGCGAGCTGCTCTATAGTTCTTTGCTTTTTCGTCTGTTGCGCCGAGTTAGCCAGCCGACGGTAGCGTTGTCGGCTGCGTTTTCAATTTTTTTAAATCATACCGTTTGGCAACGGCTATATTTTCTTTAGAACTTTTTGACCGTTTAAGAGGATTTATTACCCTTTTTTTCACGATAAACACCTCATTTAACTAACAAATATATATACCATCTTCTACAATATATTCACACACTAATTTTTCATTATGAACGCCGCATTTCAAGTTTTTTCTGCGATTTATGAAAGTTATGATTAAGATGATATAGAAGATTATGCAAGATATCTTCAATATTGGGAACAACTAAATTTGCTAGATGATGAGGAGCTCGAAAGTAGGGTTAATACCGGTCCGTCTGTTAGACGATACATCTCACATGAACGAGAAGAGACGGAAGGTAAACTTATGTCGGATTACTTTGGTGACGCTGAAACTCAATATAGGGGTGACAATTTTTGACCTGACACGAAACTTGACCTGGAACTAACACGAAAATTAACAGATTTAGTGTTAAGTCGAAATATAATTAGGTTCGGTTTAGGTTGACCCATTTGGCCCGTTAATTAAACAAGTTAAGTTCAGGTTGGGATTAATATAAATAGATCGACCCATCAGCCTGCTTAAAGTTTTATCTTAAATAAAACATTATTTTTGTTTTATTATACTGGTGAAATGGGTTAAATAGTCTATCGTAAACCCATTTAACATGTTTAACCCTACAATATGGCAACTTTTATTTATAAAACACGCTAAATGGGCCAACTCGACACTCATTTAACTTATTTAACCCGTATAACCTTAGTAACATGCCAACCAAAGTATATATGGGTTAAATGAGTATTATTCGGGTTTTGTATAAACAGGTTATGGTTGATATAATTGACCCGATTATTTAGTGGGTTAGGTTCGGGTTGGGGTTTCCTTACCTGACAACTCGAACCCGCCAACCTGAACCCAACCCGAATTATCACCCCTAGTTCATGATATAACAAATTCCAATACTCAATCACTACCCCTACTTTTATTTCTTTAGACAAGATCACAATTGTACGGGTCGTTTAGGTTTTAGCGCTACTATGAAATGCACATCGGTAATACGCCAATTGACGTACATTATTCACCTGATTTACTAGATGGTACTTGCAAGCATCCGAACGTTGTTCTTGTGAATGTTTATGGAACTTTACTAAATGTATTTACGTATTATATGTAGAAGAGTATCTTAGAACGCCTAATTCTAAAGATGTAGAGCATATTTATGAATTGCACAATATAATACATAATCTCCCGGGTCTGCTCAGTAGCATAGATTCTATGCATTGGCAATGGATAAATTGTCCTAAAACCTTACATGGGCAATTGTGAAACCTTCGACACGATCTAGTTGAGCATTTGTGTAACTTTAATTATTGAGTAGTGAATTTTTTAAATTATTGTAAATTTTTATGTATTATTTTTTTATTTGTAATGTAATTTTTATTTTTATTAATAAAATATGAAGTTTTTAGTTTAAAATAAATTGTTGTATTATATATATTTTTTAAAAGTGGTGAGGTTATCATAAAACCAGAAAATGTGGTGTTTATCAGAGATACATTTTTTAATGTTATCGTAAAGTTTGGTGTTTTGGAAAAAGTAGTGATGTGGTACACAAGGATGATTATATATTGTATTTAATTTCTTTTAGAACAGTAAATGTTAGTGGTTAGTGGATTGAGTCGTTCATTGACATCCAAACGGCAAAATATATTCTTCAAATCATCGTTTAGTTATGTTAAACTTTTTGTCCGATTCATTTGAAAAGAAAAATCTTTGGTAGGTCTTAAACCAAGACCTAGATAACCTTCTCAAAGAAACTATTTAATGTTTAAGAAAGCTCGTTGACGTTTAATTTGTTTAATTTTTACTGCTCGCATTATTTTTTAGTAGGTAAAGTCGTTTACAGTCACGCAAAACAAGTGTTTTAGTTATGGGTAATTTGATTTTTATAGATTGAAATGTATCATTTTGTGTCTTTTTCATATGAGTATTGAAGTTAAACATGTAATAAACGTGGTTTATTAATATTAGTGAACTCTTTTTTTATTTATGTAACATTCTTTTAAGAAAGAATGTTACATAAATAAAAAAAAAACAATTTTCTAGTATAACAATTTATATAATAACTTATAGAAAATCAATTTTTATCTTAAGCACACGGAGCGGTTGGGACCACTTTGTGATTGTTGGGATTTAGAACTAGTTAAACCATTAAATACGAGTACGTAGCGGAATGGATCTAGTATAACAATCATGATTAACACACAATAAAAACAATAATAAAACCAACCTTTTAATTAACTGAATAAATCAATTAATGATCTTGATCTTGAAACTATAACGGTAAAGTAACCGTCCTCTAACGTTTGCTCACACGACACGTCAAACGAACACACCACGATGATAGTGGTAACTTCACTTCGATAGATCTTGCAACTAGAATACCCTAAGATCCAAAACCCTAATGGGATTGCGTAAGGATCCGATTTATAATAGTAACAAGATACTTGGAAAAATCACCAATAAACCCTAATTAGGGTTTACAATAAATCGGACCACAAGGGGAAAACTAAAACCTAGATTATGAGATCTAGGGTTTAGTTATAAAGCTTAAATCTTTATAAGAAAACCACCAAGAAAGATTGATCTTATAAAGGTTAAACCTTTATGTGTGATTTTAGGTTAAAGGAAAAATTTGTTCGGTTTGGGTGTTGGGGTTGTTGCGATCGGACGAAACACAAGGAGAGGGGAAAGACTTGTGAGGGGTATGAGATTGTATTTATACACATCCTAGCACCTCCTCAAAATTATTAAGGCCCAACCCAACACCTAAATTAAGTAACTAATTACTTAATTAACAAACCAAGGATCCTTCTAGACCCCTTAATGTATTCGGCCGCCTATAGGGCACCGGAGGGTTCTAGAAGTCGATTTTCTTCCTTAATTTAAATAACGCACTCGCATTAAATTAACTAAAACTCGTTAATTAATTTAACCACCGTTAATTAAATAAAACGTGAAGTTTTTATTATACGTTTAATTATAAATAATAAAACGTAAATAAACGTGTGTTCTATGTATTGAGTGTGTGCCCCCGATAGGCTCACGCATTTACCGATGGCTGAACGATCGCATATCTCAACAACTCCCACTTGTGAGAGTTTAGACATACAACGTCCATAATGAAGCATTTAGCAACACTTCATTATAACCGGAAAATGTTGAGTTAAATAGTTTCAAGAATAAGATCTTAAAAGCTAGTAATAGTGTACGATTATTTGAGCTTGCTGATAATCATCCCTTCGTTTCAATGTACCGGTTAAACCATGGATATGGATCCTAACTCATTCCATATAGTTTAACTTTAATTCCTCGTTTACAAATTAATTTAGATAGTCCAAATTGTAACAAGCATCATCTTGATTACATTTTGGGTACGGATATACAATTACCTAATTAATTCTGGAGGGGATCCAGGGTACTTCACTGCACTATATCAGAGTGGAGGAACGAATTCTATATTGACTGCAAGTGTGTATGGATGCTGCTTCACAACACTTCCAATTAGAGTCGTTATAGCTAGATCTTCCGAACTAGCGTTGGACATAAAATCAAGAAGCGATATTCACACATGCACAACTTGTTTGCATCTCAAGTCTAAGGATGACCTAATTCTCACTATTTATGTATTCGAATTTACTCATGACAACGGATCCAAAAGTAACCATTCGAAAGTTCGGGGTGTCCAATATTCATATCAATGAATAACATATGAGTTTGGTTGGAAACCGTCCACCATATATACCAGTATATTACCAACACTCATATTTGTCTTAATGTATACAATATTTCCATATTGTTTAACCGACAATGGACATGTTTAGAATAATTAAATATTCAAGGATTTAAACATACAAACATAGGGCAACAATAATTATATGAAGATAACAAACACCAAATATCTTTATTCATCAGAAAATAATTAAATTGTCTTACAATCCCAAATTATCCAAATACTACGATAACACAGATTACATGAGACTATTAGCTGGAAGCAAACCAATTCCATGAGTTAACATGGAATGCCTCTTAATTTCTAACGCCTTTGTGAAGGGGTCAGCTAAATTGTCGTCTGTGTGAACTTTCTCCAGACTAACATCACCCAGTTCAATCACTTCTCTGAGGTAGTGAACTTTAGAACGATAATGTTTCGCACCTTTAGTGATTTCTGGTTCATTAGCTATAGTAACGGCCCCGGCATTGTCACAATACATCTTCATAGGTTCATTATTTGTGGGAACAACACCAAGCCCAGAAATAAACTTCCTAATCCAAACTGCCTCTTTAGCAGCCTCCGAAGCGGCTATATACTCAGCCTCTGTAGATGAGTTTGCATGGATGGTCTGCTTTGCGCTTTTCCAGCTTACAGCACCTCCATTCAACATGAAAACATATCCCATCCGAGACTTCGTGTCATCAACATCCGTAAGATATCCAACATTAGTGTAGCAAGCAACCCTGAGCTCTCTTTTCATATCTCCTCCATAAACAAGAAACATGTCTTTGGTATGCCTAAGATACCTCAGAATGTTCTTAACAGCAGTCCAGTGAGAATCACCAGGATTTTACTGAAATCGGCTAGTCATGTTCTGAGAGAACGCAACATCAGGTTTCGTACATCTAACAGCATACATGATTGATCCTATTGCCGAAGCATATGGAACTCTCTGCATGCGTCTCACCTCATCAGGTGTTGATGCTCCTTGAGTCTTAGATAATTTTGATTTAGTTTGCATGGGAACTGAAATGTAATATAATGCAAGTTCGTTTTCTCAGTTCTTAACCAATAGAAAATCCAATCAATATCAGATTTATTATTGTTCTTGGTTGTTCAAGCTTGCTTGGTAATCTAATGCTAATTCAAACAACACTATTTAAAAATGAAAAATATTAAACTACTTATACGTAAAACAATTTGCAAATACCACGTTTTTATTCAAGTAAAAGTCTAAAATGCAAAATATAAAACTAAAGGGACTGAAAATGTAATTTCTATGAAAGTAAAATGCTCAAAATGTAAATTCTATCAACTATAGGGACTAAGAATGCAAAATAGTAAACTATGAGGATCAACAATGCAAATTCTATAACAAACTAACTAAAATTGTAACTAACCAACAACTTACTAACTGAAATCTAACAAATCACAAAGTCCAGGGACTAAAAATATGCAAACCCTAATTTCTATGAAGTTTAGCCAACTTTTCAAATCTGATGGAAAAGAAAGGACCAAAGTGCAATTAAGCTAAATTTTTCACTAAAAACGGGTTACAAGAAACAATAAGCTCGTTTGAGCTTATTACTCAACCAATTCAGCTGAAACCACTTGCAAAACTCTTAAAATCCAATTTCAGCTACGTGTGTTCAAGGAATTAAGCTAAAAGTAAGAAATAAGCAAAAGAGTGCTTATTGATAAGCTCAAAATAAGCTTCAGCTTAAACCAATCAGTCACAACTTGCTTTTTGTAATGAAACTGATTAAGCACTTGATTTAAAGAAGGGGAAATCAAACTAGAAACATTTTCATCCAGTAATAAGCTAGAAATCTGAAATAAGCTCTTTTGAGCTTACGTTGACCAAGTTTGACCAGATTTTTGGAAAAAGCTCAAAACTTCAAAAATCAATATTCAACACTAACTAACTGATTTGGTGAAAGAAAATCATAACTTTTGTGAAGTGGATTTTGAGAACTAAGAAAACAGTAAGCACTTTATCTCAGAGAATGACAAATGCTCAGACCTTGACCAAAAAGCTAATTCCTAGATTATAACCTAAAACTGTAGAATTTCCTCTTGGAAACTGAAACTTTATGATGTAAGCTAAGTCTGGAAACAAGTTTGAGTAAATTTCATCAAGGATTGAATGAATACTAGGCAAATGAAAAAGGCAAGTTTTAGAGAACAAAGCTGAAAGAAAGCTAACGCAAACTATTTTTAAGCCATTTGCCTAGTTGACCTGTTATTTGACTTGTAAAAGGTATAATACCACTTGTTATCAACTAAAGACTGGAAATGAACTTTTAAACATCAAATCTCAACACTTGAAATGTACTTAAGACCTACTACCAAACACTCCTTTAACTGCTATGATCAAAATTTAACAAAGACTTATTGAGTAATGGATTAAACTGATTCAAAGGCTAGAACAGACTAGTTTTAATGAACAAAATGAAAGCTAGTAAAACTGAAACCAAGCAATTAGCAAGACTAGAATAGCAAATAAGCTATAAGGCTTAACAGATGACAAAAATGATGCAGTAACTACTAAGGCTATCAATTCAGTAAACAAGAAGGCAAGATTAAGCTACAAATGAACTAAGATCAATCAAACTTCAACTACTATCAAGTAAAACATGCAGCCATCAGAATTAAACTAGGAAATTGAGCATGCAATTGACTGTTTAGAGGAACTAAAACAAGAACTTTAGAACCTAATGTAGAAATCCTTTGGGAAGAAGAGGAGCGCTGAGCTCTCTTGCCCTAGTGATAACCACCACCTATCACTAGTATTCAACTAAAATCAACCATCAAACAGCTACAATTCATCTGGAATCAATCAAACTGCATTGAAATCTCCAAAAGAACTAGGAATGAACAAATTCTGATCAAACAACTTCTAATCTTCACAAATGTTAGTTATGATCAATGGTTGATCATAACAAACATCAATCAGCAACAATAACACTTCAACAGCAACAAGATCAAACTGGAATTTGAATAACAGAATTTGGCGGGAAAAAGGTAATTTGAATTTTATTGAATGAATTCAGTTATAAAGGTTGTTACAAGCTACCAACTAACTAACTAACTCAAGAGTTTGTCAGACTCTTGAGTAGTTAGGGGAAAAGTGAGAGAAAAAGGAAAGGGAAATTGAACTATGTGTTTTTACAATTTTAAGCTACTAACTACAAATGAGGACTAGTCTAGGTATTTATAGGCAAGAGATGAGAGTTTGTTGGAGTTGGTGACGTGTCAGGACCAGTAATAACTTGCCACGTGGAAAAATTCTGCATTTGGCACTTGAAGGTATGAACCATGATTTGGGTGTTTTTGATTGACTGGATGATTTGCTAATTAATATGCACCGTTGAATTCGTCTTCCCAAATTGAGCAAGTTTGGTGTTTTGATCTTCTCATGAAACGGCTTCAATCTCAATCCCGATTCTGGAAATTTTCTTTGTGAAGAAGACGACACGTGTCACTTCCTGGTTGGCTTAAAAGATGTCACACGGATTAAACTGTTTGGATCTTGTAATAAATGTGGCGGCAGTTAGTGGATATTTATTGTGCTTAAGTGGCAATCCGTGTGAAGCACTTTCTTTCTTCCCATTGGCTAAATTCTTGACACATGGATTAAACTTGCATTTCTTTCCAAAGTTGGCAGATTTAGTCCCTATACTTGGCAGATTCTTATTTCAAGCTAGGATCTTCATTCCTTTGTCATTTTTGGTCCTTTAACTTCCATAACTTGTACAAAATGGTCCTTTGACTGAGTTGACTTGATAGTTGACCAGGTTTGACTTGAATCTTGACTTTTCATTATTTGCACTTCTAGTCCTTCAACTTTCATAACTTGTCAAGATAGGTCCTTGAACTTCAAAGTCTTGTCACTTTTGATCCTCTTTTGTCTTTTTCATCCATTTGAGCTTGATTTTTCCTTGTTTGCTTGAAAATGTATCTTCTTACCTACACAAGTGCACACAAACACAAACATACCACATAATACTGTTTTTGCCACATAATTTGGTATTTTGCTTCATGTTTTAGGGTTATTTGTTGATAAAAGGATATGAGTTTAAGTAGTGTTTAACACGGTGACCATTCACTTTAAAATTTGGACCATCGGGTTGGGACAACTCAAGAGTTCCATATGGAAACACTTGAGCAATAGTGAATGGACCGGACCATCTCGACTTAAGCTTGCCCGCAAAAAGCTTCAATCTTGAGTTAAAGAGGAGAACCGGCTCTCCAACTTTGAACTCACGATTCTTGATCTTAGCATCATGCAATTTCTTAGTCTTTTCCTTGTATAGCAAAGAATTCTCATAGGCATTGGCTCTCAACTCATCCATCTCATTGATTTGATCTTTCCTATGTGAACCAGCTTGGTTTAAATCAAAGTTAGCCCACTTGAGAGCCCAAGATGCCTTATGTTCTAACTCAAATGGAAGGTGGCACGCTTTTCCATAGACAAGCCTATAAGGGGTACAACCAATTGGTGTCTTAAAGGCCGTCCTAAACGCCCACAAAGCATCATCAAGCTTATCCGACCAAGAAGCTCTATGCTCTCCCACCGTTCTTTCTAAAATTCTCTTTAAACCACGATTTGTGACCTCGGTTTGACCATTTGTTTGAGGGTGATACGCGGTATAAAGTCTATGATTCACTCCATATTTCTTCATAACTCTCGTGAATTGATCATTACAAAAGTGCGTACCACGATCACTTATGATGGCCCGAGGTACACCAAATCTAGCAAACAATTGTTTCAAGAACTTTACAACCACTCTAGCATCATTAGTAGGTAAGGCTTTAGCCTCCACCCACTTGGACACATAATCCACCGCCACAAGTATATACTTGTTTCCCTTGGAGGATGGAAAAGGTCCCATGAAATCTATTCCCCATACATCAAATATCTCACACTCTTGGATAAAATTTTGTGGCATCTCATCACGTTGTGTAATTTTCCCTTGTCTTTGACAAACATCACAAAATTTCACCATCTCTTGAGCATCCTTGTAAATGGAAGGCCAATAGTAACCCGAATCAAAGACTTTCTTGGCGGTGTAGTTGGGCCCAAAATGTCCACCCGTAGGTCCTTTATGACATGCCTCTAAGATCTTAAATGCCTCGGGCCCATCTACACACCGTCTAATGATTTGGTCCGCACATTGCCTAAAAAGATATGGATCATCCCAAAAGTAATACTTAACTTCCTTAAGAAACTTTTTCTTTTGTTGGTAAGTAAGACCCTCAATAAGCACATTGCCCACAAGATAGTTTGCAATATCCGCAAACCAAGGTGTGGCATCCTCTTGGGAAGAGATAGACATGAGCTCCTCTAGTGGAAAGGATTCATTGATTTCTTGATGTGGGAAATCTCCTTGAAAAGGATGCTCAAGTCTACTCAAATGATCCGCCGCTAAATTCTCGGCCCCTTTTTTATCACGAATCTCTATCTTAAACTCTTGAAGCAACAAAACCCATCTCAAAAGCCTAGGCTTAACATCTTGTTTTGTCATAAGATACTTGAGAGCGGAGTGATCCGTATACACTATGGTCTTGGAAAGCACAAGGTATGGTCTAAACTTCTCAAAAGCATATACTATAGCAAGCAACTCTTTTTCCGTGGTAGTGTAATGAAGTTGTGCACCGGTCATGGTTTTACTCGCATAGTGTATAGGTTGAAAATGCTTATTAACTCTTTGTCCTAAAACGGCCCCCACCGCATAATCACTAGCGTCACACATAAGCTCAAAAGGTAATTCCCAATTTGGAGAAACCAAAACGGGAGCCTTTGTCAACTTTTCCTTAAGGGTCTCAAAAGAGTCTAAACAAGCTTGATCAAAAATGAAAGGAGCCTCTTTCTCCAAGAGATGAGTCATTGGCCTAGCTATCTTAGAGAAATCTTGTATAAAGCGCCTATAAAAGCCCGCATGACCTAAGAAACTCCTCACACCTTTAACCGAGGTGGGTGGGGGAAGCTTAGCAATCACATCAATTTTAGCTCGATCAACTTCTAATCCCTTATGGGATATCTTGTGTCCTAAAACAATCCCCTCTTTCACCATAAAGTGACATTTCTCCCAATTAAGCACCAAACGTGTTTCCTCACAACGCTTAAGCATTCTCTCAAGATTGGTGAGACAAGAGCTAAAGGAGTTCCCAAATACGGAAAAGTCATCCATAAAAACCTCCATGGTTTGCTCTATCATGTCATGGAAAATCGCCATCATGCACCTTTGAAACGTCCCCGGTGCATTACATAGGCCAAAAGGCATCCTCTTGTAAGCAAATGTACCGTAGGGACAAGTGAATGTGGTCTTTTCTTGATCCTTAGGGTCAATGGGTATTTGGAAATAACCCGAAAAGCCATCAAGAAAACAATAGTACTCATTTCCCGCTAAGCGTTCAAGCATTTGATCCATAAATGGAAGCGGGAAATGGTCTTTCCTAGTTGCCTCATTGAGTTTTCTATAATCAATGCAAACTCTCCAACCGGTTACAAGTCTCGTGGGAATAAGCTCATTGTTCTCATTAGGCACCACGGTGATTCCACCCTTTTTTGGAACACAATGAACCGGGCTAACCCATGGAGAGTCGGAAATGGGGTAAATCATACCCGCATCTAAAAGTTTAATCACTTCCTTCTTAATAACCTCATGAATTTTTGGGTTAACTCTCCTTTGGTTTTGAATGGCGGGTTTATAATCATCCTCCATAAGGATTTTGTGAGTACAAAAATGTGGATCAATTCCCCTTATGTCGGATATTTTCCATCCTAAAGCTTTCTTATGTTTCTTAAGGACTTCAATAAGTTGCTCCTTCTCATCCTCTTTCAATTCCTTAGCAATAATCACCGGTAATTGGTCTTTTCCTTCTAAGAAAGCATATTCTAAGTGGGATGGAAGTTCCTTAAGTTCAATGGGAGGTGGACTCTCTATGGAAGGTTTTACTATGGAAGGTTCCTCAATGGTAATCTCTTGTGGAATAGGAGAAGGAATAGGGTCCTCATTGAGCAACTTTTGGATTGTAAGAATATCTTCTTCCCAATTAATGGTAGAATCATCATCACCAAGAAAGTTGGACTCAAATTCCTCCAAGAGGAAATCACTCTCTCCAAAAGGTGTTAAAGAGGGAGCAATTGAGGCCACAGTTTCAACATGTGGAATCTCATCACTAGCATTCTTACAAGCATCATGAAAGTGTTCATTACACACTTCATCTAGCACATCCACAATGTTAATAGTCTCACAAGGTCTAGACTCCTTAACCTCTTTTCTATCACAAACTTTCCCTAACTTAAACACCACTTTCTCATCCTCTACTCTCATAATTAATTCTCCTTCCGCCACATCTATCAAGGTACGACCCGTTCTCAAAAACGGTCTACCAACAATCAAAGGCACTCTAGGATCCATGTCATAATCGACCACTACAAAGTCGGCCGGAAAGGTAAACTTATCCACACCTACAAACACATCTTCCGCTATACCTACGGGGTGAGCTATGGTTCGGTTGGCTAGTTCAAGAGTCATCCTAGTGGGAGTGAGCTCGGGAAGAGAGAGTTGTTTCCAAACCGATAAAGGCATGAGATTTATGCTCGCCCCTAAATCCGCCAAAGCCATGCAATTTTCAACACCGGGAAAATTACAAGGTATCAAGAAGCGCCCCGGATCTCCAAGTTTTGTTGGTAAGGTTTTAAGTAACACCGCGGAACAATTTTCATTAAGTGATGTGTTGGGCAAATCAACCAATTTTTCTTTGTTTGAGAGCAAATCCTTGAACATCTTAGCAAACTTTGGCATATAAGCAAGAGCTTCCGCAAAGGATATGTTGATATTAAGTTGCTTGAACATCCTTAAGAAATTGGAGACTTGTATGTCATCTTTGTTCTTTAACTTGTCCTTTTTCAACCTTGAAGGGTATGGAAGAGTAGGTTTTGGTGTAGGTGGAATAGGTGTTGTGGTGGAAGATTTGTCTTTGTTAGCCTCTTCATTGGGAAGTGTGGAAGGTAAAGGAGAAGTATGAGGTGGTTGAGAAAGTGTGTTTGAGTGAATAGGAGCACTTTGAGGAGGTGGAGTAGAAGTAGAAGGCTTATCACAAGTAGGAGCATAAGTGGGTTGAACAATAGTAGGTTTAGGAGGTGAAGGATCCTTTGTTGTTGTTCCACTCCTTGTTGTAATAGCATTGACATTAGCCCTAGGGTTTGTTTGTGTGTTGGAAGGTAAAGCCCCTTGTGGTCTTTGAGTTACCGCCATTAAAACCTTATTGAATTGGTCATTGATTTTCTTTTCTATAGCTTGGAATTTCCTTTCATTCTCTTGATTCATCTTTTGCAAAAGATCCATTGTGTTAAACTCTTGTGGCACATAACCTTGAAAACCTTGAGGTTGGAAAGGTAAAGGTTGGGAGTTAAATCCTTGATTTGGTGGATAAAAGGTATTTGCTTGAGGTTGAAATTGATTGGGTGCCTTGTAGTTATTTCCTTGGTATGGTTGTCTTTGCCCTTGATTCCTTGCTAAAATTTGAGGAGGATTTTGTGGAATTTGGGTGGGTGGTTGGGGTGGGAAGCCGGGTGGAGTAAGGTAATTTTGGGATTTGTAAGAAAGGTTATTTGGATTGATGTTAGGCTTGAAGTGTTCACGATGTTCCTCTTGGTAAGCATAGCATTCCCCTTGATACCCTTGCACCTTGTCACATTGTTCATAAGAGTGGGGGCCTCCACAAGTAACACAAGAAATGGTGATGGCATTCACATTATTTGAGGAATTGTTCAATGTCATGGTCTTAAGGGCTTGAACTATCTCTTGAGTCATTTCTTGTTGTCCTTGTTTGACTTGTTGAAGGATCTCTTGGTGATATTTAAGGAATTGGTTATCACAAGGTGTTTGAGAAGTGTTTTGGATAACATGAACCTTTTCTTCAAATGGATTGTTTGTTTGAACCATTGCCTTAGTCTCAATAATGTTCAAAGCCTCGTGGTATGTCTTGAAAAGAATACTCCCACCCGCGGAAGCATTTAGTGAATCTTGGTGGTGAGGTTTAAGGCCATTATAGAAGGTATTGATTTGGCTTAGATCATCCATTCCATGGTTAGGGCATCGCCTCAACAACTCACTATACTCTTCCCAAGCATCACCAAAGGATTGACTAGGTTTTTGTGTAAAGCCCATAATCAAATTCCTCAAAACCATAGTCTTTTGTGGAGGAAAGAATTTGTTCAAAAACTTAGTGGTAAAATCATCCCATGTGGTGATACTATCGGGTGGTTGGGTGTCTAACCAATGCTTAGCACTCCCATCTAAGGAAAATGACACTAACATCAATCTAATGACCTCAGGTGGAACCCCATTATGCTTAATGGTATTGCAAAGTGAAAGGAATCTCTTAAGGTGAGCATGGGGATCCTCATTTTGTTTTCCAAAGAAAGGTGATGAAGAAACCATATTGATCATAGATGTATGTAGCTCAAATGTGTTAGCGGGAAAGTCGGGAATCTTAATGGCACTAACATATCCATGAATGTTGGATTGCATACGTTCATACAAAGTACGATTATCAATAGCCATGGCTTCTTGTGGTGGTGACAAAGCACGATTCTCGTGATCGGCTTGGTGGACGGTGGTGGTCTTACTCTTTCTCTTTTTCTTCCTTTTCGGAGGAAGAGGTTGTACACCAATCGGTATTTGTGCACGCCCGCGAGTGAGCATGCAACTCAATACGAGGAATGAGAGAGAAGCTCTCGTGTGACTTTGAAGAGAAATGGATTATCCTCTTCGAGTTTCAATAGTAAATATCCACAAGAAAATAACAATATATGTATTACTACTTTGGGTGCAAGACCCTCAATGAAGCCTTCCTTCTTAGAATACTCCCAAGTGAACGGGGGGTTAGGTGGCGCGAAGCACTTAAGTACCTATTGACCCTTAGATGGCATTTTATAGCACATCGCCTTTCTATTCACTTAAATGTTCGTATTCTTCGAATTGTTGCTTATTGAGAGTATTTATCTATTCTTGCTTTATTTTGTTTGATCGATACGCGTGTCAAGGACCGGAACGCCCCTCAACACGGTGTATTGCCTCGGCAATACTTATGGAAGATATGTAGATTGATTGTTCTTATACGTATACGTATTTACTTATAATAATATATGGAAAATATTTTTGTATTTATGAGTTTTTTTAAAGGAAAATACTATATGTACATAAAAACCGAGAGAATCCAATAATATATATTTTTGGGTGCAATCTCTTAGGAAAAAGATTGCTTTTTGGGTTTTTTAATTTTTTTGGTCAATTCTTTAGGAAAAGAATTGTTTTGTTAATTTTTTTAGTTTTTATATATTTTTATATTTTTGATTTTTTATTTGTTTTTGATTTATGATACGTAAAAATAACGTTCACAAAATGAACGGATCCCAAAAGCCAATGAAAACCGTCAATCGATAGTCTCTCGTGTAGTCAAAGACCCCGCAGCGGCGCCATTTAAAATGTAATATAATGCAAGTTCGTTTTCTCAGTTCTTAACCAATAGAAAGTCCAATCAATATCAGATTTATTATTGTTCTTGGTTGTTCAAGCTTGCTTGGTAATCTAATGCTAATTCAAACAACACTATTTAAAAATGAAAAATATTAAACTACTTATACGTAAAACAATTTTCAAATACCACGTTTTTATTCAAGTAAAAGTCTAAAATGCAAAATATAAAACTAAAGGGACTGAAAATGTAATTTCTATGAAAGTAAAATGCTCAAAATGTAAATTCTATCAACTATAGGGACTAAGAATGCAAAATAGTAAACTATGAGGATCAACAATGCAAATTCTATAACAAACTAACTAAAATTGTAACTAACCAACAACTTACTAACTGAAATCTAACAAATCACAAAGTCCAGGGACTAAAAATATGCAAACCCTAATTTCTATGAAGTTTAGCCAACTTTTCAAATCTGATGGAAAAGAAAGGACCAAAGTGCAATTAAGCTAAATTTTTCACTAAAAACGGGTTACAAGAAACAATAAGCTCGTTTGAGCTTATTACTCAACCAATTCAGCTGAAACCACTTGCAAAACTCTTAAAATCCAATTTCAGCTACGTGTGTTCAAGGAATTAAGCTAAAAGTAAGAAATAAGCAAAAGAGTGCTTATTGATAAGCTCAAAATAAGCTTCAGCTTAAACCAATCAGTCACAACTTGCTTTTTGTAATGAAACTGATTAAGCACTTGATTTAAAGAAGGGGAAATCAAACTAGAAACATTTTCATCCAGTAATAAGCTAGAAATCTGAAATAAGCTCTTTTGAGCTTACGTTGACCAAGTTTGACCAGATTTTTGGAAAAAGCTCAAAACTTCAAAAATCAATATTCAACACTAACTAACTGATTTGGTGAAAGAAAATCATAACTTTTGTGAAGTGGATTTTGAGAACTAAGAAAACAGTAAGCACTTTATCTCAGAGAATGACAAATTCTCAGACCTTGACCAAAAAGCTAATTCCTAGCTTATAACCTAAAACTGTAGAATTTCCTCTTGGAAACTGAAACTTTATGATGTAAGCTAAGTCTGGAAACAAGTTTGAGTAAATTTCATCAAGGATTGAATGAATACTAGGCAAATGAAAAAGGCAAGTTTTAGAGAACAAAGCTGAAAGAAAGCTAACCCAAACTATTTTTAAGCCATTTGCCTAGTTGACATGTTATTTGACTTGTAAAAGGTATAATACCACTTGTTATCAACTAAAGACTGGAAATGAACTTTTAAACATCAAATCTCAACACTTGAAATGTACTTAAGACCTACTACCAAACACTCCTTTAACTGCTATGATCAAAATTTAACAAAGACTTATTGAGTAATGGATTAAACTGATTCAAAGGCTAGAACAGACTAGTTTTAATGAACAAAATGAAAGCTAGTAAAACTGAAACCAAGCAATTAGCAAGACTAGAATAGCAAATAAGCTATAAGGCTTAACAGATGACAAAAATGATGCAGTAACTACTAAGGCTATCAATTCAGTAAACAAGAAGGCAAGATTAAGCTACAAATGAACTAAGGTCAATCAAACTTCAACTACTATCAAGTAAAACATGCAGCCATCAGAATTAAACTAGGAAATTGAGCATGCAATTGACTGTTTAGAGGAACTAAAACAAGAACTTTAGAACCTAATGTAGAAATCCTTTGGGAAGAAGAGGAGCGCTGAGCTCTCTTGCCCTAGTGATAACCACCACCTATCACTAGTATTCAACTAAAATCAACCATCAAACAGCTACAATTCATCTGGAATCAATCAAACTGCATTGAAATCTCCAAAAGAACTAGGAATGAACAAATTCTGATCAAACAGCTTCTAATCTTCACAAATGTTAGTTATGATCAATGGTTGATCATAACAAACATCAATCAGCAACAATAACACTTCAACAGCAACAAGATCAAACTGGAATTTGAATAACAGAATTTGGCGGGAAAAAGGTAATTTGAATTTTATTGAATGAATTCAGTTATAAAGGTTGTTACAAGCTACCAACTAACTAACTAACTCAAGAGTTTGTCAGACTCTTGAGTAGTTAGGGGAAAAGTGAGAGAAAAAGGAAAGGGAAATTGAACTATGTGTTTTTACAATTTTAAGCTACTAACTACAAATGAGGACTAGTCTAGGTATTTATAGGCAAGAGATGAGAGTTTGTTGGAGTTGGTGACGTGTCAGGACCAGTAATAACTTGCCACGTGGAAAAATTCTGCATTTGGCACTTGAAGGTATGAACCATGATTTGGGTGTTTTTGATTGACTGGATGATTTGCTAATTAATATGCACCGTTGAATTCGTCTTCCCAAATTGAGCAAGTTTGGTGTTTTGATCTTCTCATGAAACGGCTTCAATCTCAATCCCGATTCTGGAAATTTTCTTTGTGAAGAAGATGACACGTGTCACTTCCTGGTTGGCTTAAAAGATGTCACACGGATTAAACTGTTTGGATCTTGTAATAAATGTGGCGGCAGTTAGTGGATATTTATTGTGCTTAAGTGGCAATCCGTGTGAAGCACTTTCTTTCTTCCCATTGGCTAAATTCTTGACACATGGATTAAACTTGCATTTCTTTCCAAAGTTGGCAGATTTAGTCCCTATACTTGGCAGATTCTTATTTCAAGCTAGGATCTTCATTCCTTTGTCATTTTTGGTCCTTTAACTTCCATAACTTGTACAAAATGGTCCTTTGACTGAGTTGACTTGATAGTTGACCAGGTTTGACTTGAATCTTGACTTTTCATTATTTGCACTTCTAGTCCTTCAACTTTCATAACTTGTCAAGATAGGTCCTTGAACTTCAAAGTCTTGTCACTTTTGATCCTCTTTTGTCTTTTTCATCCATTTGAGCTTGATTTTTCCTTGTTTGCTTGAAAATGTATCTTCTTACCTACACAAGTGCACACAAACACAAACATACCACATAATACTGTTTTTGCCACATAATTTGGTATTTTGCTTCATGTTTTAGGGTTATTTGTTGATAAAAGGATATGAGTTTAAGCTCATATCAGGAACAAATCCACAGTTGGAATTGTCCATGTTATACTTCTTCAAAATCTTATCTATGTAAGCACTTTGACATAAACCAGTTAAACATCTAGGTCTATCACGTATGATCTTGATTCCAAGGATATACGCAGTATCTCCCAAATCCTTCATGGAAAAACACCTTCCAAGATAAGCTTTTACACTTTGCAACATTGGAATGTCTTTTCCCATCAACAATATGTCATCGACATACAGGACAAGAAACACTACGCTACTCCCACTAGCTTTGATATATACACATGGCTCATCAGGATTTTGATTGAAACCAAATTTCTTGATTTCATCATCAAACCTCTTGTTCCATTGCCTTGATGCTTGCTTAAGTCCATAAATGGATCTTTGAAGCTTGCATACACGGTTTGGATACTTTGGATCAACAAAACCCTCAGGTTGCTTCATATAGACTTCTTCGTAAAGCAGTCCATTGAGGAAGGCGGTTTTAACATCCATTTGCCAAATCTCATAGTCATAGAACGCGGCTATGGCTAAGAGAATCCTTATAGCTTTGATATCCACAACAGGAGAGAAGGTCTCTTCATAATCAACCCCGAAGGTTTGAGTGAAGCCCCTCGCTACATATCGAGCTTTAAAGGTGTGTACATTGCCATCCATGTCGGTCTTCTTCTTGTACAACCACTTGCCACTAACGGTTCTAGCATTAGGGGAAGGTCAACTAAGATCCAGACATCATTGTCTTTCATGGATTGCATCTCCACATTCATAGTATCCAGCCATTTGTCAGATTCAGGATCTGCCAATGCAGCTTTGTAGTTAGTGGGTTCATTATGATCCCCTAACTCATGTTCCTCAGCGTCAATATATAAACACATACGGTCAGGAGCACGCCTAGTCCTCGTAGACTTTCGAATGGGAGCTATATCACTTATAGGTTCATCAATTTCTTGATCATCCTCTTCATGATTGCTAGTGTTTCAGAAGGATGTATATCTTCATCTTGAATTACTTCAAGATCCTCTATACTCCCACTTGCTTCTTGATTCATAAGATTGCTCTCTATGAATTTAGCATTACGAGCAACAAATACTTTGTTCTCAGGTGGGTAATAGAAGGAGTAACCTATCGTTTCCTTTGGGTAACCTACAAATATACACTTAACAGATTGTTGGGAATCTAAACTTGTTAGATTCCATGATCATTGATTTAAACATAATTAGGCTGTTAGATAGTCCCTTGCCTGTGCCTAGGAGGCAGGCAAGTTTCGTAAGACTCACAGAGATCCAAGTCTCTGTGAGCAACCTCAGAGGAGTCCATGTCAGAGACATTGTCAGGGAAGTCGAAGAATTACCTGAAGACATACTCATTGGCTGTGATGGATAACAGCCAAGATGTATCAGGGACTCTGAGGGGTTGAGAGTTAACAGGGGTGGCAATACCCTGATAACTCTCAGCACACTTTGGACATGCCATTTGTGTGTTCGAGACTATGAAGAAAAAGGAAACTGTTTTGACAACTGTTTCCTTAAAGCATAATGGAAGACTACCAAGAATAGAAGGACATCATGTGACTGATGTGGGAACTTGTAAAAGCTTGTGTAGTCGCCATCAAGTACTGTTTAAGTCAAACTCGTAACACTATAAATAGGATGTGTATCCATGCATTAATGTTTAACACTTTGAGATATTAAGAACATTATTGCATATAACTTAGTGAATCAAACAGCTACGACTGTATTCATAAGTTAGGGTTTATTGTTGTTCAAAGTGTGCACAACACATTGTCATCAAACTGTGTTATCCATAACACTTGTAATTCTTTATTATACAATTATAAGATTACGTTTGAAAAGTAATACCTTGTGTTGATTAAGTTAAGATTAGGGTTTCTTGCATTGATTAGGGACTTTCAATTGGTATCAGAGCGGTGTTTGATATTAAAACCTCCAAGAAACATCGTTCTCAGTTTTATAATCAAGATCCACCATGCCAGAAACTTCTAACCCACCACAATCACCTTCCACAAACACATCTTCACCAAGACTTAACCCTCCTGCCAATGACGATGATCTACCCCAACTTCTTGACTCAAGAGGTGGATCACACGTCACAAGTGTACCAGTCTTTGATGAAGAAGATTTTGCCAGTTGGAAGAGTCAATTTCTTGTATATCTTGATGGACTTGAACCTTTTCTTTTAGAAATTTTAGAAAATGGTCCATATATTCCCATGGCGCTTACATCCACTGAAGAAAACCCTCTTCCCAAACCTCTCAAACAATGGACTCCAGCTGATAGGAAATTGGCAAACCAAGATAAACGTCTCAAAAGCATCATAATTTCCTGCCTTCCCAAGCATATCATGAAGTCTGTCATTCAGTGTCCCACAGCTAAACACATGTGGACAGACCTCATTCTTGGCCATGAAGGACCCTCTGAAACAAGAGAGACAAAGATTCAGGCACTCAGACTTCAGTTTAATGCCTTTAAGTCACTTGAAGGTGAAAAGGTTCAGCAAACCTATACTAGGCTGAAGATTCTTCTAAATGACCTAGCTATGAATGATGTCACTATTGGTCAAGCTGAGATCAATGCTACTTTTGTCAACAGCCTTCCAAGAAAGTGGCTGAGCATGAATCAGACTCAGAGAGCTAACAACTCAATCAAAAATGATACCCTTGCTCAGCTCTATGGTAAGTACAGTTATGAAGAAGGGCTGATCGATACTATCTACAAATCAGAGACTGAAAGATTTGTAGTCCAAGGAGCATCTTCCAAAGCATTGATCTCTGCAACACATCCTCATGACAGCGATTCTGATGTTGAAGAAGATACCCGTAGCAGCCAAGAGTTTTTGACAGACCTCAATGCAGAGTTCCATGAAAGAGCCTTGCTAGCCAACCAAAGAAGATACTTCAAAAGATCAGGAAGAGTAGGATCAGCTAGTAAACCAATTGACAGGTCAAAAGAAACTTGTTTTGCCTGTGGAAAGCTTGGACATTATCAAAAAGACTGTCCTTCCACCAAGACATCCTAACCCTCTTATCCATCATCTTCATCCAAACCCTACAAGTTCAAACAACATAACAACTCATCTCAATCCAATTCTTCAGACACTGAGAAGAAAGATTACAAAAATAAGTACAAGGCACTTAAAGCTGAGTTAGAACAAATGAACTTGAAGATTGAAGCTCTGTCCAAAAAGAAGGGTGGTGAGAAAAAGACAGAGAAAGGGTTGGTTGCTGAAACTTATGATTGGAATGATGAGCCACTGACTTCAGATGAAGAAGACACCACCAGAGTCAGGGCTTTTATGGCGATAGCTGAGGATGAACCATCTGTTGGAAAAGGTGATGCAAGATCAGGACAATGGGTTGACATCACAATGAAAAAGGTACACAAGCTTTTATCCATGTCTGATAGTGATGAACGTAAGCATGTCCTTGATTACACCATTGTTGATTTACACTTTGTTGAGGAACGAAGAAAGAACCTACTTGATAAGTTTCACTCTGTTAAATCTGAAATGATAAATGCTAAGGCTGAATGTGAAACTCTCAGGCGGGTTAATTTAGAGAAAATATCCCTGCAAAATGAAGTAGCTAGATTAACCTTGAAAAACATTGCTTTAAATGATCAAGTCTCTAAATTGAACAAGATTATTGAAGAATGGCTGTGTGCTAGGTTTACCATTGATGAATTGCTTAGGGATGAAGTGCCTGCTGACTTAAAAAGGGATATATCTGCTAAGAAAAATAAGCTGAGAATTCTCACCAAACCCAAAGACATTGTCTTTAAATCTATAGAGACTATTCATATGTCAGATACCACTTTGACAAATGACCCTGTCTCTGAAGATGTGGCTGAGCTACCACCCTTGCCCAAACTCTCTGGAGTTGAACCCAGCAGTTCTTCTAGATCTGCTAAGGATGAACTTAGGACAGATATTGAGAATCCTCCAGCTAAAGTTTTTCATGTTCCTGCTAAACAAACTGGCAAACAAGTAGCTTTTAAGCCTGTTACTACTAAAGCTGTGAATAAGGTTGAACCTACTACTGAAGATCGCCTGTTGTCTCTTATGAAAGAAGTAGAACTCTTGAAACAACACATTAAGCCTTCCGCTGAATGCTCTACTTCTCATGAACCTAAGTCAGTCCTAGGTGAACCCAAAGGGGAAAGGTTAATCAAACCTTATTGCAATGTATGTAAAAATTCTCACCATTCGACCTTAGATCATGACAAACACATGGCAGCTAAAAGAGCTCAGACACCCTCTAGGGACAGACCAAAGAGTTCCAAAAGACAACAGGGAAATTACAAACCTTATCCTCCCTGTAAATTCTGTGGGTTCACAGACCATCACTCAGACGAGTGTGGTGACTTCCCTGGGTGTGATATCTGTGGGAGTTATAACCATGAAACAATGAACTGTCCATCCCAACGCCAAAAGTTTTTCAGGAACACAAGAGTTGCTAATAAGCAATTCTGGGAACCCACTGGAAAGTGGGTTCACCATAGGAACTAATATGTTTCTATGTATCTGTGCAGAAATATCTCAAGGAATCGGTATGGTATCTGGATAGTGGCTGTTCTAGACACATGACAGGGATTCAACAATACCTGCACAGATACTCAAAGGAGCCAGGTCCTAAAGTGGTGTTTGGAGATAACTCTTCAGGTGACACAGAAGGATATGGCTCAGTGAACTGCAATGGGATTACATTTACCAGGGTTGCATATGTGAATGGTCTTAAACACAATCTTATTAGCATCAGCCAATTATGTGATGCTGACTATAAGGTTTTGTTTCCTAAGACTCAGGGAACCATATTCAACAAAAACAATGATGTTGTGCTGATTGCACCTAGAAGGAGAGATGTTTATGTCATTAACATGGCTGTGTGCTCTGAAGACAGCTAAAATTGTTTTCTTGCTAAAGCCTCTGAAAGTGTCAATTGGCTGTGGCACAAAAGACTGTCTCATCTCAACTTCAAGAACATCAATAAGATAGCCACTCAAAACTTGGTTGCTGGTCTACCTTCAGTAATGTTTTCCAAAGACAAAACTTGTTCTGCCTGTGTCAAAGGAAAGCATCACAGGTCTTCATTCAAGACTAGGCAATCATTCTCCATTGACAAGTGCTTACATCTCCTTCACATGGATTTGTTTGGGCCTGTCAAACCTCAGACCATTAATCACAACAAATACACCTTGGTCATAGTTGATGAATTTTCAAGATACACATGGGTGTTCTTCCTTAGAAGGAAAAGTGAAGCAGCTGAAACCATCATGTCCTTCATCAGACAGGTTGAAAATATGAATGATGTTAGAGTCAAAGCTCTAAGAAGTGATAATGGTACTGAATTCAAGAATCATCAACTTGAATCTTTTTGTGATGAAAAAGGGATTTCACAGAACTTCTCTTCAGCTGGCACCCCTGAAGAAAATGGTGTGGCTGAAAGAAGAAACAAGACTTTGATTGAAGCAGCAAGAACCATGTTAAATGGTGCAGCCTTACCAAAGCAATTTTGGGGAGAAGCTGTTCACACTGCTTGCTACACACAAAACAGATCAATCATTGTCAAAAGACATGGTAAAACCTCCTATGAAGTTTTCAGAAAAAGATCTCCAGACGTCAGCTATTTTCATGTGTTTGGGTGTCCTGTGTTTATTTATAACTACAGGGACAAACTTGGAAAGTTTGATGAAAAAGCTGATGATGGTTTCTTTTTGGGATACTCTCCAACAGCCAAAGCCTTCAGAGTATTCAACATCAGAAGACAAGAAGTAGAAGAAACATTCCATGTTAGATTCAATGAAGATGATGAAGTCATACAGAGAACAGGAACAGAGGGTGATGAAATAGATTTTAATGAAAATATATCCTTCCCAAGTGATGAGTTCACAGAACCCAGACCTACCAGTCATCATCACTCCAACACTCTCACCCCTTATGTCCCTGCTTTTGACCCTCTGTCTACTCACAACATAGAAGTTCCTTCCTCTTAGGAACTTGATGAAGAAGAACCTCAAATTTCTGATGGTCCTTCTCATGATATTGATGACTCACCAATTCTTCAAATCCCTGAAGATTCTCCTGCTGATAATGAAATAACATCCCTTGATATAGCTGAAGAAGACTCTGACACTGAAGTAGTCTTTGAAGAAAGCCCTCCTAGTCAGCAGGATGAGACTCAAATTGTACCAGCTATGCCCACAAGTACTCCTGTCCTTGAGTCCCCAGCTCCTCAAAATAAGTGGTCAAGAGATCAACACATTCTTATTGTCAATATTATTAGGGAACCAAATGCAGGGGTCACAACCAGACAGCGAATCCAAGACTCAGAGTCAGCCTCAGCCAATGAATGTCTCTTTGCTGAATTTCTCTCACAAATTGAACCTAAAAGAGTAGCTGAGGCTCTGGTAGAAGAAGGATGGGTAGCTGCTATGCAAGAAGAAATCAATCAGTTCAAAAGGAACAAAGTATGGACACTAGTGCCAGCTCCACCTGGAAAGAATATCACAGGCACTAGATGGATCTATAGAAATAAGATGGATGAAATTGGGAACATCATCAGGAACAAGGCCAGACTGGTAGCACAGGGGTTCTCTCAGACTGAAGGAATTGATTATGATGAAACTTTTGCACCTGTTGCTAGACTTGAAGCCATCAGAATCTTCCTTGCTTATGCTGCCTATATGAACATCACTGTGTATCAGATGGATGTTAAGAGTGCTTTCCTCAATGGTGATTTGGCTGAGGAAGTGTATGTTGCACAACCTGAAGGATTTGAGAACAGCGAGTTTCCCAACCATGTGTACAGACTTCACAAGGCAATGTATGGTCTGAAACAAGCTCCAAGAGCATGGTATGAAACTCTTTCAAATTTCTTAACTGAAAATAAATTTGTCAGGGGTTCTATTGATAAAACACTCTTTACCTTCAAGGACAAGAGTGATTTCATCATTGTGCAGATTTATGTGGATGATATCATCTTTGGGTCAACAAATGTCAATCTTAGTAAACGTTTTGCTAAATTAATGACCAAGAAATATGAGATGAGTATGATGGGTGAATTAACTTACTTTTTGGGCTTTCAAATTAAACAATGTCCTAAGGGAATTTCAATTTGTCAAGAAAAGTATGTTAAGGATTTACTTAAAAAATATGACTTAGCTGATTGTGCATCTGTGAAATGCCCCATGCTTCCACCCAACAACTTGGGCCCTGATGAGTCAGGGGTCTCTGTCAATGAGACTTTATATAGAGGCATGATTGGGTCACTCATGTATCTAACAGCTAGTCGTCCAGATATCCAATTCTCCACATGTCTCTGTGCAAGGTACCAAGCTAACCCAAAAGAATCCCATCTAGTGGCTGTTAAGAGAATTTTCAGGTATCTCAAAGGAACACCATCCCTAGGTCTATGGTATCCAAAGGCATCAGGCTTTGATCTCAAGGCCTATTCAGATTCAGATTATGCTGGATGCTGTATTGACAGGAAAAGCACTTCAGGCAGCTGTCAAATCCTAGGAGGAAAATTGGTTGGATGGAGTGCTAAGAAGCAAAACTCTATGGCTATGTCTTCAGCTGAAGCAGAATATGTCGCTGCAGCCAGCTGTTGTGCTCAGGTGCTCTGGATGAAAAGTCAATTGGCTGACTATGAAATCTTGTATGACAAAGTGCCAATCTTTTGTGACAACACCAGCGCCATTGCCATATCCAACAACCTTGTTCTTCACTCTCGTACCAAACACATTGATATCAGGTATCATTTTATCAGAGATCATATGATGAAGGGAGATATTGAGCTGCATTTTGTTCCCACAGAGCTACAACTAGCTGATATCTTTACAAAGCCTTTGGCTGAACCTTCATTCAACAGGCTAGTTGCTGAGCTAGGGATGCTCAATATCTCAAAGCCTGTGGCTTGATATTAAATGTGTTCATTAAATGATTGATTCTATATTAAATGTTTTTCACATGAAACTAGGTAGTTACTTTCCAAGTAAATGCAAAAAACATTCTCAAATATTTAATCATTTATTTTTCGGATAACGAGGAGACAAACTTTTTGAAAGGTCAAGGGGACACACTTGAGCAGTCATTTTCGCACCTTGCATTTAATACGGTTGAATAACTGTTCACTTAGTTTGAATATATATTGTCTCCTTTCTCTTCTCACCCACCACCATTCTAAAATCTACTTCTCTCTCTAAGTTCTTATCTCTCTTAACCTATCCGCTATTTTCTTTCTCCTTCAACCTCAAATCCATGGCGTTTCCAGTTCCCAAAGCTTCAAATGTTAACTTCGAGATCAACGAGAGCATCCTCGCCTCCAACAACGCCATTGGATGGATTAAGGCACCAAACAGCACCTATTCAGATCTGGTAAATTTCATGCAGAATTGTGACCTAAGTGAAGCCTTCACCAAATCCCCATCCACCTTTTACCAAGAATACCTTAGGGAATTCTGGTATTCTGCTGAAGTGGTAGAAGACACCATAACATTTAGCCTTTCATGCAATGAACACCCTTTTGCCTTCTCCCTTAAAGACTTTTCAAGTGTGGCCGGATTAAAGCATGGAGATGAATGCCTGAAGGTAGTTGACAAAAAGGTTGTCAAAGAAGCCCTAGCCACACTCAACCCCTGCCATGACGTTAACCCTGCCCTTACACCAGCTGAGGTCCTCGCCAAATCTCCTCTGAAGATTAAGTATTTCACTCCCATGTGGCGTGTCCTCTTCACCCACATTGTTAAATCCCTGGAAGGAATGCAGGGATCACAGGATCAGATGTCTTTCAACCATCAGGCTATTGCTTATGGATTAATCTGGGGAGCTGATGTTGACGTTGGAAGAATTCTCTTCTCCAACCTGGTAGAACAGCTAAAGGGAAGGAATCAGGTCAGGGAAAAGAATATCTGCTATGTGCGCTTCCTGTCTCTGATCTTCGAAAGCTTGCTGGGAGATAACTATCACAACAAGGCCTTGACTGCTCTTAAGCCCTACCGTATCACAGGCGCTATCTACAAGGAAATAGGAGCTGAAGATGTCCCTGTCACCGCCCATATGATGAATGTGGCCAACCAAGTACCAAACGCTGAGAAGCTCTTGCTCCCTTCATCTGAGAAGGTGAATACTTCTAGTGTTGCTGGCAAGTCTATGTCTTTGACCTCTGGGCAGCACACTACTAAGTCCAAGGCTTCATCTGGCCAACAGCCTAAGAAGAAGAAAATCCCCTCTTCTTCCCACTCCAAAGCTGTTTCTAAGGCCAAGGGAAAGAAGACTGACACCTCCTCTGGTCCAGATACTCATGTGGATTCGGATTCATTGGCTGACAAACAAAAGGAGTCTAGTGTCTCAAAGTCAGCTGAGACGACAGGAAACCAGCCTGATCAAGCTGATATCTCACAGGTAATCAGTGTACATTTTTAGAGGTTCACAAGCAGCCACTCTCATTTGTCTGTAGGAGAGAGTGGTGAAGTTAGGGTAATCCTCGACCCATAGAAGTCTGTCAATACACTTAGAATCCTTTAAGACTTCTGTACACCCTGTCTTTGCACCAGGGAATGATTCATTTGTGTTTATAAAGCACCCCGATGACCCTGCACCCTCTAGACAGTATTCAGGCTAACAACAACCTGAATACACTAATGTCTCAACCTTGATCAGCTGTACTTCACACAGCCTCTTGGTTCCCTCCTTAAAAGAGTCCCAAAGGATTTATCCTTTTAGGGGGAGCTGAATCATCACCCTCAGCTTTCCTAGGGGCAGCGTAACAGGCGACCTTTAACCACATATGTTTCACTCTTAAAAGAGTCCCAAAGGTTTTAACCTTTTGGGGGGGCTGAATAATCACACTCAGCTTTCCTAGGGGCAGCGACTGGTGATCCATAAACAACATATGTCTCACAATCAAAAGAGTCCCAAAGGTTTTAACCTTTTGGGGGGGCTGAATAATCACACTCAGCTTTCCTAGGGGCAGCGAATGGCGATCATTAACCTTATTTTTTTTCACACTTAAAAGAATCCCAAGGATTTATCCTTTGGAGTGGCTGAGTAATCACCCTCAGCCTCTCTGGGACAGCGAAATGGCGACCATTCCCCTTATATTTTTCCCTGTTACTAATTACAACAAGCTTGCAGGCTGATATTGTACAGCCAGTCATCGAGTCTCAGGTACAACAAGAAAAGAAGGCTGATACATGTACTCAAGACAAAACCAATGATGAAGAGCCTCTGTTAAATGCTGATGAAGAAATGCTCTCATTAGAGGATTCTGTCTCTGATATGAGCCCATGCCTGAAGATGAATTCCCTGAAGGAATGTTCGATGAAGAGGATGAAGAAGATGAGGAAGACCAACTGTCTGTCTCTCCTCCTAAGGAAATAGCTGTGACTACACCAGCTGGTGACAAGACTTCTCCTCCCAAGGATGCTGTTGATACTCCCAACTCTGCTACATCCACAACAACAGTTTTCCAATCTCCAGCTTATGATCCAACAACAGAATTTCTCTTGTTTGATCATCCTGCCCAGACCAACTTTGACTTATTACCAAGGGGGGATGACTATGCTCAACAAAGCCTCAATATCAAGAATCTTCAGCCTGTTCATCATCAATCAGATATTGAGCGCTTATCAAGGAAGGTGGATGTGATTAAGTCTGAGATGCACAACTTCACTGTGACATTTCCAGGCATCATCAAAAAGGCTATGGCTGAGGCTGTCACTGAGCCAATTCAGGATGGTGCAAGAAGAGGTGTAGCCCAAGGACTCAGTCATCTTTCAACAAGAATAAAGGATGCCATTGACTCAGCAGTCCCTGTCATGTTCCATGAACATGAACTCACCATGCACAGGCAATTTAATGCTGTTCGCACCAGGCAATACCGCCATGCTAACTTTATTGTCAGGCGTGTTCAGGCAAATACTAATGCAAATGCCAACCTCCTGCTGAAGATTGCCAGGACTTCAAGAAAAAGACAACGTGCTATGGCTGCATCTGTGGAGCAGATTGCAAGACGTTTTCAAGCACGTTATCCAAACATCTGCGAAGTCAGGATAAACGTGAGGGGGAGAAGAATACAACACTCAGTCTTGCATCTGCTGAACAAGGCTCATCATCAGCTAACCCCACCATCACACCTGTTCCTCTCCAAGTCATCACACCTACTATAATACCTGATGATGAGGATAATACTCAGGGGGAGCAACAAACTCAAGATGGAGCTGACTCATCAAAGTCTCTGGTTTTGGTTAACACCAGCAAGCCTAAGGATGATGATGAACCAGCTGCCAAGAAATTAAAATTCACTGTTAGCTCTCTCCCCAAAGCCATTCAAACTCAGGCTCAGACAACATTTATCAAAAGAGCTGATGTTTTGAAAAACATAAGTGTGGAGTCCTCTGTCTCGAAGAAAGGAAAGGAGATAGTTTTGGTTGACACAGATACCAAACTTAAGAAGATAGCTGCGATGCTAGAGACAGGAGGATCCACCACAGACCTTTCCAAATTCTCAACCTTTACACCTTCCGATGAGATTCCTTTAACCCCTGAAGAAATAGAGCAACAGGCTGAAGAATTCAAAAGATTAAATGAACTCAAGACAGCCAAAGAATTAAATGAAGCTACTCTGAGGAAGATGACACCACCTGAAAGGGAAAAACAAAAACAAAGGTTGAGGGAAATGGAAACAAAACGCGCTGAGGCTTTAAGGAAAGTCAAAGCTGACTATGATGCCTGCGTGAACAACAGATATGCTTCTGGTAAGATAACCAAGTTCAAATACACCATTCATAAATCCACAAACACCCCACAGATGATCTTATGGAGGGAAAACCAACAGAGAAATATGGATGTGTTTGACAACTTCAGGTTAAAGACACTTGGGTTATCAGAATGGTTCGAACTTGAAGCCTTAGCTGCCAAAAAGTCTGGACAGGCTAATTTTCTTCTGCTTAAAACTCTTAAGGCCAAGTTTAACTGGATCAAGGAAACAACAGCCAAACTTAAGATTGATCCCCCACCACAGCTTTTTGAACAAGAACCCCCAAAGACAGGCAACAAAAGGAGAAGGATTTCACAAATTGTTAATGAAACCTTTGTTACTGAAGATGTTCAAGTGGATGGCATGCACAGGGATTTGATCCTCCCAAATGGTATTGTTGGCCCTGTTGATGGTCAGACATACTCAGAGCCTGAAAGAGGAATGGCATTCATGAACAAGGCTTGCCAGTATGCTTTTCAAAGGGAAGATGAGCTGTGCTTAGCTTCAACTATTCAGCTACTCTGTCACAAGAAGTGTCTCAAGATCAACACAGAGTATTCCAAGAAGTTTGCAAAGACTTTGCAGGATGAAATTGATACCAGATTAGACTTGGCTGACGCTGAAGAAAGAATTAAAAATGATGACTATTAAAGATGTTCACAGCCCTTTTTACCTTCATCTTTTATTTTGCTTATGTAATGCACTTGTAATTTTCTTTAAGTTTTAATAAAATCATGAGGTATGTTTGTTTAGATCTGTTATGTGTAAGAAGAAGCTGTTAAACTCACTTACATTAACTTAATTAGATCTAGCATTATTTATGTTTAAATAGGGGGAGATTGTTAGGAATCTAAACTTGTTAGATTCCCTGATCATTGATTTAAACATAATTAGGCTGTTAGATGGTCCCTTGCCTGTGCCTAGGAGGCATGCAAGTTTCGCAAGACTCACAGAGATCCAAGTCTCTGTGAGCAACCTCAGAGGAGTCCATGTCAGAGACATTGTCAGGGAAGTCGAAGAATTACCTGAAGACATACTCATTGGCTGTGATGGATAACAGCCAAGATGTATCAGGGACTCTGAGGGGTTGAGAGTTAACAGGGGTGGCAATACCCTGATAACTCTCAGCACACTTTGGACATGCCATTTGTGTGTTCGAGACTATGAAGAAAAAGGAAACTGTTTTGACAACTGTTTCCTTAAAGCATAATGGAAGACTACCAAGAATAAAAGGACATCATGTGACTGATGTGGGAACTTGTAAAAGCTTGTGTAGTCGCCATCAAGTACTGTTTAAGTCAAACTCGTAACACTATAAATAGGATGTGTATCCATGCATTAATGTTTAACACTTTGAGATATTAAGAACATTATTGCATATAACTTAGTGAATCAAACAGCTACGACTGTATTCATAAGTTAGGGGTTTATTGTTGTTCAAAGTGTGCACAACACATTGTCATCAAACTGTGTTATCCATAACACTTGTAATTCTTTATTATACAATAATGAGATTACGTTTGAAAAGTAATACCTTGTGTTGATTAAGTTAAGATTAGGGTTTCTTGCATTGATTAGGGACTTTCACAAATCGGGGCTCTAGTTTGTCCGGTTTGATAAGCGTGTCACGCTTAACAAGAGCCTCACATCCCCATACCTTTAAGTAAGACAACTTAGGGGCTTGCCCATACCATACTTCGTATGGAGTCTTTTCAACCTTCTTAGTTGGAACCATATTGAGTATGCGAGCAACAGACTCAAGAGCATAATCCCAAAAGGATTTTGGAAGAGTTGTTTGGGCCATCATGGAACGAACCATATCAAGTAGGGTTCTATTTCTCCTCTCAGACACACCATTATGTTGAGGTGTATATGGAGGAGTTCTTTGGGAAACTATTCCATGTTCCTTAAGATGCTCCAGAAATTTATAACTCATAAATTCACCTCCACGATCCGAACGTAGTGCCTTTATGGTTTTACCGAGTTGATTTTCTACTTCCTTTTGAAACACCTTAAATGTTTCAAACACTTCATGTTTATGCTTTAGCAAGTAAACATAACCATAACGACTAAAGTCGTCAGTGAAAGTGACGAAGTAACTTGCAGCTTGTCTTGACACGGTTCTAAATGGACCACATACATCGGTGTGGATTAGTCCAAGTAGATCTTTAGCCCTCTCCACTTGATGTGAATAAGGTTTACGTGCCATCTTTCCAAATAAACATGAAACACACTTGTCAAGGGAGTCATCATCGTTTGACTTAAGCAATCCATCAGATTGTAATTGCTTAATGCGCTTTTTGCTTATGTGGCCAAGGCGACAATGCCATAGCAATGTAGAGTCCAAATTAGATCTGGCCCTTTTGTTGCTTATAGCATACATAGAACTATTGTTTGCATTAGAATCACACATATCAATTTCATAAATACCATTACTAGGAATAGCACTAAAATAAAACATATTATTTTTCGAAACCGAAATACTTGCATTATTCTCAAAACGATTAACAAATCCATCGTCATACAAACATGAAACTGAAACAATCCCTCTAGAAATAGAAGGTGCGTAATGACAATTATTCAAAATAACAACTAGTCCACTAGGGATAAATAATTGAAAAACACCAATGGCTTCAACAACTGCACGATGACCATTGCCCACGTACATATTCAAAGCTCATGGCTTCAGCTTCTTACTTATCCTTAGACCCTGAGTAGTATTACAGATGTGAGTACCACAACCAGTGCCATAAACCCAAGATTTATTAGGAAAAGTAAAGAGTTCTATCGTGAATATACCTGAAGTGCTAGCTCCTTGAGAGGACTTCTTTCTCTTCCACAACTCAGCGAGATACTCTGGACAGTTTCTCTTCCAATGACCAATGTCACCGCATTGGTGACAAATGGCATCCTTAGCAGGATTCTCTCTTCTTGGTGGAGGGGGAATCTTGGCTCGGGGAGTAAAGTTAGCTACTTTCTTCCCTTTACCACGATTCTTACCCTTCGCAACATTAGACGGTTTAGCCTTGTTAGGCTTTTGAATCCTTCTTGCCCTAATAGCATTAATGGTATTAGGAGTAGCAGGTGCAACCTTCTTTGGCAACGTTTTCTCATGTAGCTTTAGCATGGCATGCAATTCTGGTATTGTCTTCCCCAGGCCATGCATATTGTAGTCTTGCACGAACCTATCATAGTCCTTATTCAGTGAGGCTAAAATTAGGCTAACCGAAAGTTTCAAGGACATGGGGTGACCCAAACATTCCAAATTCTCTATGTACCCCTTCATCTTTAAGACATAGGAGCTCACAGATTGTCCATCCTCATGTTTACACGCGTGAAAGGCACGTGCAACATCAAGGAGTTCTTGATCATCTTGTTCAGTGAACATGGTCTTCAATTCTTCCATCATTGACCATGCGCCATGACCCTCCAAAAGTTTCTGGAGTTCAGGGGACATAGTCATGAGCATAAGGCCAGCGATTCTCTTGACCTTTTGACCCAAGTTGGATGTAACTCCGGGTCTTGCTCTGGTCCTTCATGACCATGAGGCAGAATATCAGGTTGATCAGGAATTGGTTGCTCAAGGTATTTAACCAAGTCATCAGTTTCGAGCGCTATCCGAAGAGCAAGATACCAATCAACAAAGTTATTCTCAGTTAACTTCATATTTTCAAGGAATGACTTAGCAACCGTGCTGTTTAAGCAAGAGTTTTATATTATTCATCTACAAAATAAAAGTTCAACGATTAGTATTTTCGATAATTACATTCTCAAAGAATTAACTACCCAATTAATCATGTTGAGACTAAGATCCTTGCTTGCACTCCCACTTAATATTAGAGGTCTGACCGTCTAGTATTCAAGTAGGGAAAGAGGTAAGCGACGGGCGTTAATTGCATTACAAGTGAAACTCTTAGATTTATGAGACGATTCATGAAGTTTATTTGTTGTAGAGTGTTTGGATGGGATGTTCTCTCATCTCTTTCGAGCACCTTTGAACATCTCAAACAAACTTGTTCTACATGTAATAAAGTCATGAGTATGTTTCATCTCATCTTTATGCCTCGGGTTCTGAATCTGACCGGGAACTCGACTTTAAGTCGTACCAATTTGAAGCATGCAATTATTGGAAAAGGTCTGACCAGTGACAAAGATCGCCTCGGGTATGTAATTCGCCCTAGGTCTGACCAAATGACGAAAAACAACTACAAGCGCTTCTAAATTGGATGGCATAGACTTAAAATTTCAAATAGGTATCACATAAGTTTTAGAAAAACAAATGTCAAAGTGTGTAAAAGAATGCATGCAATTCATTCTCTTAGCACAAGTTAAGAAAACAATTTATTAACTTTTTGGTTTAGGTGTGTTTTACCGCGGGAGAAGATTAAAGAGAGATCAAACCCTATATCCTACTCTTCATGCACCCGAAGGTGCAAGTGCTTGGGATACTTATTCCATAAGTGCCGAAACACCTATGAAACACGGGAGAAGATTAAAGATCCCTCAAACCCTAGATAGCTCGACTAAAGCACGAAGTGCAATAGCAAGTCCATCATTAGTAAAAACACAAAATGGTGTTGTAGTTTTAAGTATTGTAAAACTAATCGATTTTGCAAATCACGTCGTTGAGAAGATAGTTTATAAGCCATCATTACGGTATGTAAGCCCAACTCGAGTGACAATATGATTTCGCGAAAACAATTAAAATACAATAAAAACAAGTTTCATAGTTCTTATGTCAATATTAAGATTTGTTCAAAAATCAAGATTTTAACAAATAACACATAGCCGATTCGCAAGGAAAATATGGTGTATTAATATGACATAGTTTTAAAGCTAGTTTAGATATAAGTTCAATCCGTTTTTATGATTCCTAGAATCTTGAATTATTACGTTTTGCAATTCATAATGGAAAACAAATAAGCACATAAAAACAGACAGAAGGGGGTAGAAGCAGAAGACAGACTCTATATGAAAGCGGTAAATCATATAAGATCCAAGTCTCGAATGAGTCTTCCCCAAATTGAGGACCAAAGACCCTCATCAAGTTTTCGAGCATGGTACTTGATGACGTGCAAAGTATCACAAACGTGAGATGCAAAGGTCTTTGACGGATAATAAAGAACAAAAGTAATTATTAACCGGTTCAATTTTAACCTACCCAATTTTAATAGATCTAGATCAAGATTAAAACTTTATGACAAGTATGCATGTAATCGTCATAAAAACATAAATAAAAGAGATTTTAAAGCGAAGCAAGCGTGTTTTATTCTATGTGTAACCCATGAATGCCATACGATTTGACTCGTGATGCCACTGTTGGGATTTAGAACTAGTTAAACCATTAACTACGAGTACGCAGCAGAATGGATCTAGTATAACAATCATGATTAACACATAATAATAACAATAATAAAACCAACCTTTTAATTAATTGAATAAATCAATTAATGATCTTGATCTTGAAGCTATAACGGTAAAGTAACCGTCCTCTAACGTTTGCTCACACGACACGTCAAACGAACACACCACGATGCTAGTGGTAACTTCACTTTGATAGATTTTGCAACTAGAAAACCCTAAGATCCAAAACCCGAATGGGATTGCGTAAGGATCCGGTTTATAGATAGTAACAAGATACTTGGAAAAATCACCAATAAACCCTAATCAGGGTTTACAATAAATCGGACCACAAGGGAAAGCTAAAACCTAGATTATGAGATCTAGGGTTTAGTTATAAAGCTTAGATCTTTATAAGAAAACCACCAAGAAGGATTGATCTTATAAAGGTTAAACCTTTATGTGTGATTTTAGGTTAAAGGAAAAATTTGTTCGGTTTGGGTGTTGGGGTTGTTGCGATCGGACGAAACACAAGGAGAGGGGAGAGACAAAATTTGTGAGGGGTATGGGATTGTATTTATACACATCCTAGCACCTCCTCAAAATTATTAAGGCCTAACCCAACACCTAAATTAAGTAACTAATTACTTAATTAACAAACCAAGGATCCTTCTAGACCCCTTAATGTATTCGGCCGCCTATAGGGCACCGGAGGGTTCTAGAAGTCGATTTCCTTCCTTAATTTAAATAACGCACTCGCATTAAATTAACTAAAACCCGTTAATTAATTTAACCACCGTTAATTAAATAAAACGTGAAGTTTTTATTATACGTTTAATTATAAATAATAAAACGTAAACAAACGTGTGTTCTCCGTATTGAGTGTGTGCCCCTGATAGGCTCACGCATTTACCGATGGCTAAACGATCGCATATCTCAACAGTGATGTCATGGAGAAGAAGTGTGTCACATAAAATATGACACTAGAAACTTTTTGTAACCACATTTTGGTGAGGAGTTGTTTGCATAAAAAAAGTGGTATCGTGGGTGTTTAATTATTTTATTAAATGAAAGAACATTACAATAATTGTTACATTTACGAAAAACATTACATAAAATAGGCATTGAGAGTTGCTCTTCTTCATTTTCATCGTTTGGTTGATGGAATTGATCGGATTACGGACGAGATTGTGAAGGGGATTGTTGAGACATTTGAGCAAATTGTTGTTGGAGATAAAATTGATTATACATCATTTAGTGATCGTGACTAACATATGGGTTGGAGGTAGGAAAGTAGGGCGGTTGAGCTAGATTTGAAGACGAGTCAGGATTGGTGATTGGATTCGACAACGAGCTCAGATTTAGTTGAAGGGTTGTTAAGCACGCCGGCCATCCATTGATTACTTAGATTTATTTTGGTGAGGAAAGTATAAAAATGTGTATTATAAAATATAAATTTGGGTGATAAAAAATGGTTACTATCGAGTTTTTAGGCGCTAAATTTTGAAAAAACAAGGTTTTTCAGAAAACCAACGGCTATATTCTCTTCCAACGTTTTAATAAAAAAAAGTATTCAAAACTGACAAAATGCGGAAGTAATTTGTTATTTGAGAAAAATATTCTCAATTGATTGAAATGTAAAAGGAGCAGATAACTCCTTTTATACAAGAAGGTAAAAGAATTAGTTACTAACTGATTTTACACTTTGCACCCTATAGTTACAAACTAGATAAAAAAGGCTAAAATATAAAACGTGTATATTTCTATATCCTCCTCTCAAGTTGGAACTTCTGTGAAGCCTAACTTGGAACTCAAAAAAGAATGCTGAGAGTGTCCCAAAGCTTTTGTCACAATGTCTGCAAGTTGCAAGTTTCTTGGAATGTAAGTAGTTTGAAGGAATCCTTCCTGAACTTTATCTCTAGTAAAGTGACAATAAATATCTAAGTGTTTGGTTCTCTCATGAAAACAAGGATTTGCAGCTATTTGTTGAGCTGTCTTATTGTCACAAAAAAGTGTTATAGGGACTTGAACTGGAATACTAAGATCCTTTAACAAATAGGCTAACCAGACCAGCTCACAAGTGGTAGTGGCCACGCTCCTATACTCAGGCTCAGTAGATGATCTTGAAACTGTAACTTGTTTCTTAGTTTTCTAGGAAACTAAGACATGACCAAAAAATATACAATAACCAGTTAAATATCTTCTGGTCATTAAACAAGAAGCCCAGTCTGCATAAGAAAACCTTTCAATCTTTAGTTGAGGTTGAATTGGATAGAATAAGCCTTTTGAAATGGTGCATTTCAAGTATCTAAAAAGACGTAAAGCAGCTTGCATATAAGGTTCTTTTGGTGCTGAAATGAATTGAATAAGATGTTGAACTGAATAGAAGATATCAGGCCTGGTCATAGATAAATAAAGGAGTCTGCCAACAAGTCTTCTATAAGAATCAGGGTGCTTCAAAGGAGATCCTTTATCTAATGAAAACTTTAAGTTCTGAGGCATGGGAAAAGAAGTAGGTTTGCAAGCAGTCAAACCTGCATCCTTTAACAAATCAAGGACATATTTTCTCTGATGTAAATAAGTCCCATTTGTAGTCCTGCAAAGTTCAATACCCAGAAAATATCTAGCAAGTCCTAAGTCTTTGATTGTAAACTTTTCATCCAAGGCTTTCTTCACTTGCTTAATCTCTTCATCACAATTACCGATTAGTAAAATATCATCTACATATACTAAAGCAACTGTAAACGAATCACCTTTGATCTTGACAAACAATGAATATCATGCTTAGATTGTTAAAAACCAAAACTTATAAGAAATTTGGCCAGATCCTGATTCCATTGTCTTGAAGCTTGTTTCAGACCATATAAGGACTTGTTCAATTTGCATACTTGACCAGGCAAAGCTTTTGTGTATCCTTCTGGTGGCTTCATTTAGATCTCTTCTTCTACATAACCATGTAAGAAAGTGTCGTTCACATCCACCTAATGTAAAGGCCAATCCTTAGCCGTAGCAATGGCTATAAGAACTCTAACAGTTGCAGCCTTGGCAACAGGCGAAAAAGTATGCTTATGTTTGTTCCTTATTTCTGATCAAAGCCTCGAATCACCAATCTTGCCTTAAACCTTTTTTCCATTTGGATGATACTTGATCTTATACACCCACTTGGAAGAAATAGCTTTGTGATTATCTAGTAAAGTAGTCAATACCCAAGATCATTATCCTACAAAGCTTGTAATTTCTTCTCCATTGCTGTAACCCATTGAACATCTGATGCAACTTGTTTATAAGTTGTAGGTTCAGTTTCGTTTAGAACATGAGCTAAAGAAGCTACATAATCATGTGGATAACTATCAAAGTCTTTTGAAGGAAATAATGGATACACAGGCTGTTTAGCATTAGGAACACAACATGCCATAGATGCCTTTGGAACAACATAATCTTGTAACCAAGTTGGTATGGTGGAAGTCCTAGTTAATCTTCTAGGATTAACTACTGCAGGTTTTATTGTAGGTAAATCATTGTCATTTTAAGAAACAAATTCTGCATGATGAACACCATATTCATGATGAACAACAGGTTCTGATGAAATTACATGATCTTCAAGCCGTGTTTGAGACATAGGAGTCGAGGAAGAAACAATCTGTTCATCTTCGTCTTCCAAATATGACCCAGATTGTGGAGATACAATAGGAGGAGAGGATACGGTTTCTAAGATTGATTCCTTAAAGGAAACTTATCTTCCTTAAAAATTACATCCCTGCTATAAAACATATATTTTGTTTGTAAGTCATATAACCTATATCCCTTTTTGTCTTGGAGGATATCCTATGAGGATACATCTATTTCCTCTAGGCTTAAATTTATCTTTACGAGGCTTAGTCACAGCAGCATAACAAAGACAACCTATGGTTATAAGATTCTCATAAGAGGGGACATGGTTGTGTAAACTTCATAAGGAATCTTCCAATCCAAAATTTTCATAGGCATCTTATTAATCAAGTAAGTGGCAGCAAGAATGCAATCACCCCAAAACTTATTTGGCAAATTAGCATGCAACTTAAGTGCTCTTGTAGTACTCAGTAAATGTCGGTGTTTCCTTTATACCACCCCATTTTGTTGAGGGGTATATACCATAGATTTTTGGTGTATTATTCCCAAAGAACAAATAAGACCCAAACATGCTTTATTGACTATTTCTGTTCCATTACCAGACCGTATAAACTTAGTCCTAGCATTTTAATGATTCCTAATATAGGACAAAAAAGAAGACAAAATATCATGAATTTGATCCTTTGTGAACTAAATATGTCTAAGTGCATCTAGTATTATCATCCACAATCGTAAGAAAGTAATGAGCACCATTAAGGACATAAACGTTATAAGAACCCCAAAGATCAACATGGACAAGTTCCAAAGGAATCTTAGGCCTTGTTTGGCTTAAAGGAAAAGGAAGTCTATGATGTTTTGCAAGCAAACATGTATCACAACAAAAATGAGATACATTTACATTTTTACAATCATGAACATGAATCAACTTTGACATAGAAGTATGTCCAAGTCTATAGTGAAACAAATCAATTGATACATTGTTGCCTATTGGCTGAACAAATTTATTGACAAAAGCAGACAAAACAGGAAATGAATCAGAGGAGGCTATTGGTGAAGAAGGTTTGCAAATGTAGAGATTTTGAAACCCCTCTCCAACAGCTAGAACTTATCTAGTAGAAGGGTCCTGGAACACAAACCAAGTAGGGAAGAAAATGGCTATAAGTTGCTGAGTATTAAGCAATTTTCACACAAACAAAAGATTGACTTTAAAGTCAGGTACATAAAAGACATCGGTTAAAGTAAGCTTATCATTTATCCTAATGTTTACCACTTTAGTCACCACTTGTAAGTTCCATCAGGTAACTTAATCTTAATTGGTCGCTTAAGAATCCTTATGCAATGAAGCAAGTGCAAGCGTGGACACATATGATCTGATGCACCAATATCATCTACCCAATCTATCTTAATATTAAGACCGCGTTTATCAACAAGAAACTTGATAGATGCATGAAATGATAAACCAGTCTTAGGATTTTCACCAGAAAGAATTATAACTACATGTGCCTTAGAAGATGAAGCCTCAGTAACATCAACTGTATTACCCTTAAACAGCTTCATCATCTCTTGAAAAAATGTAGTAAGTAGTAACTAACTTCTGATCTAAATCCACCTTGGAACCAGTAACTTCATTTTCATAATCCATCTGAAATGATGTATCCTTGGTCAAATATTGATCAAAATCAGTTGATACTTGGGCTGCCAACTTAGCACCTTATTTCTTTCCTTTCTTGCCTTTGTACCAATCTAGATAACCAATTTTCTCAAAACATTGCTCAGTCAAATGCCCTTCTTGAGTATAAAACCACATATTTTCTTCTCTCCTCTATGTTCACCACTGTTTCTCTTCTAGAACTTGAACCTTGACCATTTTTGTTAAAATTTGCAAAAAATGCAGTAGGATCACTAGCATGGTGAGTAACAAGCTTTTTTTCTTAACTTGGTGCACAATTGTGACACCCTAGATTTTGGAATTTGCCATTAGTGACTGTTTGACTTTAATTTTGTTCTTAGTGTGCGTTTATGTCCAATATGTTAATATTTGAGCCTTTGACTGGAAGTTAGACATCGTACATGTAGTGCAAAGTACATTATATGGTGCTTCGATGGGGTTAGTTCGTGCTCATTAGTTCACTTGGATGTAGCTATGATAGTATATGACGTTATTTTAAGATTTTATGTGTACGTATATGTATTATAGTTAATTGTATTTTTACGATTTAGGGTTTAGCATTTTGAGGTCTCAGATGAGGTATTTAGTCACGGGAATAATTTACGGGATGGTTTTAAGTCATTTAAGACTTAATTATTTAGTTTATTTCATATTTCAAAAGTTTTTATAAAAATGTATATTTTTACGTCTTTTATGATATACGCGTAAAACTGACTAGTTTTACGGTTTTGAGGTTTTGGAGGTCTTAAGGGTTGAAATAAATTAAGGTATTATTAATGATATATTAATAAGTGATAAAAATAAAAAAATAAAAAAATATATAAGGGGGTCGGTTTGTAGTCGACGCAAAGGGGAAAAGAGAAGGGGGAAAAAGGAAAAAAAGGAAAGTGTTTGGGTTGGGATAGGATTGGGTAACAAATAAATATATAAGGATTTTCAATGACTAAAAACATTCATAATCCCTGGAGAAAAAAAGCACGTAAGTTCATCAATGGAGTTTTAGGGTTTTCATCAAAATCTTGGTTCTTTTAAATCTAAGGTAAAACATTCAATCCCTTTTTAATTAATTTGTTTTTAAACATTTATACATATATATATATGATGGATCTAGGGTTAGGTCAAAATTAAATAATGAGTTTTAATGATATAATAATGATTTGAATAATTAGGGCTTGTAATTAATTAGGTTGTGGGTAATTAATTAGGTTAATTTAATTAAATTCATCATTAAAACTAGGCAAAATTTTAAGTCAATTGTTTTTATCATATCTAGAGTTCTATAAATTTTTGTGATGCGATCCAAGTACCCTTGAAAAGGTATTTGATTTATCTTTTGAATCCAAGAAACGAGGACTAAATTGGAGGTGGGAAGTGGGTTAAAAACAGGTTACAACAGCCGGAGGTCAAAATAGTTTTGAAATCAGTCGGTTTTAAATTAATGTTTTAAGATGGTTAGGGTACTTAGGTGTACAATTGGACCTTCAAACGAATATGAGAGTTAGTTTATATGTTAAATAAGAGATCTGAAAGAGGGATAATCAATTGGAATAGTAAAAGACCCTCTGATCATAACAAACTTTACATATGTTCAAAATCAATAAAAACTGGATAGGTAAAAGTATATCTATGTATATCAGGGCCTTAACAGTAGCTTTAAGGTTAGGGCAAAAGAGGAGAGTTGGCTAACACATGTAAGGGAATAGAGTTTTCTGTACAGAAAGCATGGGGTTGGTTAGGTTGGCGTTTGGCTCATAGTTTGGGGTTTACAAATCGGGACTGTTTTGGGTAAAATGTGAACGGGATAAGTTATGAACTTAACTAAGTTAAAGGCTTATTAGAGAGGGGTAATGGGATGTTTATAGCATATTAATGAAGTTAATATGAGGGTAAGGGTTAGATGTCCATCATAGATTGATGAGCCATTTTAGTTATTGGTTCATGTCTTGATGTTATGCATTTTATTTGTTTAACTTTTTGCTAGTGCGCGGAATATTTGGAGAAGCTCAATCAGGTGAGTTCATAGTCCCATTGTAACACCCCATTTTGGTAAATGGAATATCACAGGATAATTATGGCGTGTCATCAAAGCATGCAAGGTAAATTTCCAAAATCATTAAATGACCATGAATGGAAATACCGGAAATGTTGATACAAAAGAGGTTTCGTTCAAACACATTTCGAGGTTGGGAATTCTCCTCAAAGAGGTTTCGTTCCTGGGGTCGCGCCCTCTTCTTCTTTTGAAGAGAGGTGTCGGATACGACCCTACCAAAGTTAAGCCTAGATTGGAGGTTTCTACCTAGGTTTAGCCTTGACGCAATGCCCGGGACGATCCTCTCAAAGTTCTGCGTGAGAACACGAGCGAGGTCTTCCTCACTAAGTGGTTCGACTTCCACTTTTTCTTCAGTTGATGGCCTACACGGCTCCTTGTTAGGGGGCCTTAGGCGCACTCCCTAGGTCAGGGTTGTCCATGGTCATGGTTGGTGGTGGGGTATTAGCGAACGTGCCTGTCCCACCCATGGACTGAAAAACACTTCGGTTATTCGGTCCTCCTGTTTGGTTGCTAGGGGACTGAGTGGGGATGAGTATCCCGTCCCCTGTGGACTTCCGATTCGCAGGATTCGTGCTCCTGGGATTTCCTTGCGGATGTCCTTTCGTCGTGGAAAGAGATCAAGATGAAATTTGCTCTAGCTTAGTGTATTAGTCCCACTGATGGCGCCAACTTGTTGATACAAAAGTTGGATGATCCTTGCTAGACCCGAATTAGGCTTAATTCGGGTTGGCTGGGCTCCGGCTCTTGCACCAAGTGAATTATCTTGCTGAGATCCTTCACAGTAAAGCAACACGCGTTAGGCTTACCGTGGGAATGTATCCCACCATTAGGCTCCGGCGTGAGAGTAAGTAATCGGTTAGGGTTTAAGAATCGGATGTGAGTTTAGAGTATGTAGAATGTCATACCTTTGTGGAACCCTTGGGGTTCCTTATATAGGCGGTGAAACCCTAGTGGGCTGTCACCAATGCTTCGGCCCCAATCAAAGGATAAGTGTCATAATTAGTTTGATTGTTATCTTCTAATTATGGTGAGTGTATATCCTCCACTTTGGGGTAAATCCTAATCATAATAAGATTATGATTCTGTCTAACCCTGTATCGGCCGTGACGGGCCGTGGGCCGCACACATGTATGCGGCTACTGTTCATTCGAAGCCCATAAGCTTTAAATGATATTAAACCAACCCATTAGTAACAGGCCAGATGCGGGTAGTACCCGTGGGCCGGGTTCATGACCCGGCTGGGGACTATACATCATCAGGAAACAAACATCGGTAGTCCAAGTATAAGCTCACACACATGAATATAAGTACTGAAATGGGAAAGGACTGAACAATGTCCAAAGAATTAAAGTAACATAATGTATGGAAATGCATAAAGTAATGAAGGCTAGATAGCTTCCATCCGTCTGCACATACTCTCAATGTTTACGAGCGTCCTTGAGTACCTGCCGTTTGGGAACATGAAAGGAAAACGGCTAGGCATAACGCCCAGTGAACGGATATACAAGTATAGCATGAAATGACATAAGCATAAAAGAATAATAGCAGCAGAAATGTATAAGTCTTCGATAACCGGGAACATGTCATAAAACTGGTTTTATAGTTTGAAAAGACTTATGTTTTTATATGAAAAACTGTATTAATTAGCCAATAGCCCATATAGGTCATGAGGTTCCACCGTGCATGAATACTTAGAGGGGAGACATCATCATGCAATTAGAGAGCTTGCCTCTAATTAATTAGTCTGGGTAGGAGGGATCAACTCCTTGTGAAGGATGCAAGGCACACATCACATTCACCATGAAAATCTGTAAAACATGTAACTAGGATGCATCCATACGACCCATATGATATTATAAATATAAACCCAATGGGACGCCACGAGCAATCACTCCGTCGTGGGGAAGTCATAACAGCGGTGCCTCTAGTGTTATGGTTATGGTACCTCCATAATTAGGTGACACTGGTCATGCATGTATATGGATTATGCATTTAAAACTAACATAAGCAAATCAAAACATATAAAACAATACTTGGGAAAACAGTTGGCTGCAAACGGGGAATCCTAATAAGGAAAGAATGTCCATACTGAAGGACGGAAAATCTGTACCTTGTGTCCAGTGAATGAGGAAAGATGAAAGGAAGAAAAGTCCTACTCCGACCTCACTAACGCTACATAAATAGGGGACATCTATGAGTTGTCTGATTACTGAGTACGTTACTGGTTATAGCATGTTCTTGACTTATTTTATATGTTCTTGTCTTACTTTACTGTTTTAAATTATATACTGTATTATTCATGTATTTCATGTTTTTTTATTATGTATTATATTGTATTCTTGTATTATTATACTTGTTGCGTAATAATAAGTAACTTCCCAAAAATAGCAGGTTTCCAAAAATAGAGAGTTTCCAAAACTAGAAAGTTTCCAAAAATAGAAAGTTTCCAAAAAAAGAGCAGTTTATAAAAATAGATCAGTTTCTAAAAATAGAAAGTTTCTAAAAATAGAAAGTTTCTAAAAATAGTAAGTTTCCTGAAATAGAAATTTTCTATAACTAGAAATAAGCTGGATTAATAAGCTAATAATATAAGCTAGTGTTTACTCGTTAAAATTCTTAAGTCATGTAATTAATAGTTTATTAATTAAAATACTATAGGTTATAACTGATTATTAATTAATAATTATATTACATGTTTTATTAATTAATAATATATCATTGTTAAATAATAAATTATAGATTATATAAATTTAATTAAGTCATGGTTTAATTAAATTTAGTCTAATAAAATACTTAGGTTAACATGTATTATTAATTTAAATTAATAAACCTAAGTCACGAATTATTAATTAATTATAGTCCATGTTTTAATAACTAAATAATAAACTATAGTCTAAAATAAATACAAAGTACTTAGGTTAAAATATGTATTATTTATAAATAATATAACTTAAGTCCATGATTAAATTAAATTAATTATTATAACATGTTAATTAATTTAATTATCCTTGTAAAAAATAACTTGTAAATAATCTCGAGCCTGAATCCCGAGAAAAAACCAAAACCCCGACACCAACCACCACCCGCAGTCGCGGTTGCGGTGGCGGCTGGTGGCTGCGCTGCCAACAGTGGCGACTACTGCCGCTGCTGCGCGCCGTGGCTACCCACTATCCGAACAAAGTTCCCAACGGCAGTAGGCCGGTGGTTCCCCCTGCGGTTCTGCTTGTCCCCACTGTTCGAGCCAAACAGCCACCGGCTTGAGCCGGTGGTGCCCGCTGTTGGACCGAGACCCACACCGAGCCCCTTAATGAGTCTCAGCTGTGGTCCTTGGTGCACCGAGAGTCTCATGACTCTCGGTTTAAGGGGCGTGGGGGGGGGGGGGGGGGGGGGGGGCTGCCGAACCAAACACAAACCAAACACCCCTTTTCTTGATTTAATTTAATCCATAACATGTTTTATTTAATTATTTTTAAGATCTAACATGTGTTCATATCAAACAAAAGATTTAAAAACAAAGATGAAGGTTTTGAATATACCCCAATACGTGATTAAAAAGGATCGTGAACACGAACACCAATACGTACGAATCCAAGATCGAAATCAAACGAATCCTCCTTGTTCTTATTTATTTGCCGCGGCTATGAGGTCCCAAGGAAGCTAGGGTTTTTAATTTTTCTGTAAAAATTATGTTATTAAAAACTCTGTGTTTTTAGTTTTCCCTATAGTAAAAAATAAATGGGCTGCCCCCCCCCCCCCTTTCTTCCTTGTCCGCGGCTACCACAAGGCCCAAAGGGCAACCCGAGCCTTTTATGTTTAAGCTAATACTCGTGTGTATCCGTGTTTATTATTCGTTCTAGTTCATGCTTAAATGTTCATGTTACATATACTACGGATATATATATCGTGTTCTAATAGTCGCGTTATAATTATTATACGTAATAATTATGATCATAAATGTTCGTGATCATATGTTCATGATTATAATTATTATACTTAATAATTATCGTGTATTCTCACGTACTTAGTAATTATCGTGCACTTACACGTACGTAGTTTCTGAATTTAATGTTCGTGATACGTGTACATGACATAAATGGAAAGTTTTAATTGGTTCGTATGTTTACGTAGTGTACTGTTCATGGCGTTTATATGCGGGTTTTACAACTCTTCCCCCCTAAAAAGAATAATTTGTCCCCGAATTCTAGATAACGTAACCTGAAAGAGGAATATACCCGAATCAAAACTTGAAATGAGAGTAAGAAGTCCGGATAGACTCCTCTATCTCCCAAGTGGCTTCCCGCTCGGTATGGTCCCCCCAAAGGATTTTGACGAATGGAATCGTCTTCTTCCTCATGACTCGCTCTTGATGATCAAGAACTCGTTCGGGCTCCTCAATGAAAGTAAGATCTTTACGAATCTGTTTAAGTGGATACTAAACCATGTGAAGGGGATGATAACTGTACCCTCTGAGTAAGGACACATGGAAAATGTCATGAACGTGAGAAAGCTGCGGAGGTAACGCTAAACGATACGATACTTCACCGACTCGCTCGATGATATCAAACGGTCCGATGAATCGAGGACTGAGTTTTCCTTTGATTCTTAAACGTCTAACACCACGTGCCGGTGATACCTTAAGAAAAACATGATCTCCCACGTTGAAATGCAAATCCCTACGATGCTTGTCGGCATAATTCTTTTGACGTGCACGAGCTTCTTGCAGTTTCTCCTTAGCTACGACGAATCTCTTGTTGGTCATTTCTATCATCTCTGGACCTTCAAGTGTTTGCTCACCAACCTGATCCCAGCAGATTGTGGCGCGACACTTCCTGCCATACAACATCTCAAACGGTGCACACTTGATGCTGGCGTGCCAACTGTTGTTGTATGCAAATTCTACCAAGTAGATGTAGTCGTCCCAACTTCTTGTCCCTTCTAACGCACATGCTCGAAGCATGTCTTCTAGTGTCTGAATGGTTCGCTCCGACTGTCCGTCTGTTTGAGGATGAAAGGCCGTGCTAAGCTTAAGTCTGGTGCCCCAAGCTTTCTGCAGACTTCTCCAAAATCGTGAAGTAAACTGAGGATCTCTGTCCGAGACGATAATAGATGGAGCACTATGAAGTCTCATGATCTCCTTCTAATATAAGTCAGCGAGTTTGCTAACCGCATCATCCTTGCGGATCGGTAAGAAATGAGCTGACTTGGTAAGTCGATCAACGATAACCCAAATGGCATCATTCTTCCTCTTGGTCTGCGGAAGTCCGGTGACAAAATCCATGGTGATCTTGTCCCACTTCCACTCTGGGATGTCTAATGGTTGTAGTAGACCACTAGATCGTTGATGCTCGATCTTAACCTGCTGGCAGGTAAGACATTTAGAGACGTAGGTAGCAACATCCTGTTTCATACCACTCCACCAGAAATATTGTTTGATGTCGTGGTACATCTTAGTGGAACCAAAATGAATGGAGAATGGGGAGCAACGAGCTTCATCCAATAACACTTCCCTGAGAGTAAGATCATCAGGAACACAAAGTCTGGTGCCCTGCCATAAGATACCGTCGTCATCTAACCAAAACTCCGTCTACTGCTCTAGGTTCTGAATAATTGCCCAGATTTCACCATCATCCTTCTGAGCTTCCTTGATCCTAGAGAGTAAGTCCAGCTCCACTCTAGGATTAGCCTAGTAGCCATGATGTCCACGTACCATGATCTCAATATCCAGTCGCTCCAAGTCTCGTATAATCTCTTCCTCTATCTTAATGCTGTTGATCATACCTGACTTTATACTAAGAGCATCTGCCACTACATTCGCCTTGCCGTGATGCGTAAGCAATCACTTTCCCATGTTGCATGAGAACACAACCAAGGCCCTTCCCTGAAGCAATCACTATAGATCTGAAATCCACCTGTACCAGATGGGAGAGTAAGAATAAGTGCAGATACCAGCCTCTGCTTTAGGTCTTCAAAGCTCTTCTCTCTTTCTTTAGTCCAGACGAATTTCTCCCCTTTTCGCATCAGTTTAGTCAATGGCAGTGCTAATCGGGAAAAGTTCTCTACGAACCTATGGTAGTAAGCAGCTAAGCCTAGAAAGCTGCAAACTTCAGTTGCTGATGTCGGTCTTGGCCACTTGGTAATAGCCTCAACCTTCTCAGGATCCATGGTTATTCCCTCCGCGAATACTTTGTGGCCTAGGAACGCCACTTTACTAAACCAAAATTCACATTTGGAGAACTTGGCATACAGATGCTTCTGGCAAAGTATCTATAATACTGTACGAAGATGGTCTTCGTGTTCTTCCTTTGATTTAGAGAAAAACAGAATATCGTCAATGAAGACAATGACGAACTTGTCCAGAAACTCATGGAAGATACGGTTCATCAAGTCCATGAAAACTGCTGGAGCATTGGTAAGGCCAAATGGCATGACTACGAATTTGTAGTGTCCATATCGTGTAAGAAAAGCAGTCTTGGCGATATCCTACTCTTTCACCCGTAGCTGATGATAGCCAGACCTCAGATCGATCTTGGAGAATGTTTGGCCCCTTGGAGTTGGTCAAATAGATCATCAATGCGTGGAAAAGAATATCGATTTCTGATGGTGATCTTATTAAGCTCACGGTAATCAAGGCAGAGACGCATACTGCCATCCTTCTTCTTTACGAATAGAACCGGTTCACCCCATGGAGATGCACTAGGTCGGATGAAACCTCGTTCCAAAAGTTCCTGCAACTGTTCCTTTAACTCCTTAAGCTCGATGAGAGCCATACGATAAGGAGCCTTGAAAATTGGCTCAGATCTTGGGATGAGCTCAATATTAAACTCTACTTCACGAGCAGGTGGTATGCCCGGAAGTTCTTCAGGAAACACGTTGGGAAATTCTGACATGATAGGCTGATTCTGCATAGATGGATATTCAGCCTCCATATCATGAACAATAGCTAAGTATCCCTCGCAACCATCTGACAGTAATTGTTGATCCCAAACTCAGATCTTAAACCTTAGCTTGTTTAAGGGTTGTGATAGAGATAATAGATTCAATCTAACACTAGAGAAACTTTGCAATACAAAGTGACTAATCAAGATACATAATGTAGTGTTTAGCACAAGAACAAATATGTAAAGCAAACGTAAAACTTTAATATATCATAGATATACGAATACCCAATAGTGGTATTAGGGTTACAAAAACCTTAAAGTATAAAATGAAAACTAACAGAGAAAGACACATTTTGCATGATAACCCAGTGGGTCTTTTTATAGTACAAGGACTCACGTACAAGATCACTACTAAAAAACTTGGAAAGTATCTCGGAGTAGTAACTGAAACGCGTTATAATCTATTCCAAGTTTATCTCTAGCAGTGATTGTGGTAAAATACACCTTTTTAGGAAAAAGGCGTAAAAGCGGTAAGTATTGAACAAATGACTTTAGGAAAAATCAAGTGTTAATGACCCAACGAAGTTCGTTTACCAAGGAGGTATATGTGTGTGACTAAGATGTACAAGATTTGAGATTAATATTTGGTTTAGAAGGGGGTTAGAAGAGAAAATGACGAAGACGTAAAAATAAAAATTAACACAAAATCACTACTAGAAAGTTAAAACGTAGAACCTTAAAAACCACAAAAATAAAAATAAATTCTAAAAATTACCAAAAATTCACCAAAAATAAAAAATAATAAACTAAGAGTTTACCAATTATCAAAACTTTTTCAAACCTTTTAAATAATTAAATATTTAATTTTTAAATGCTAATTAAAGCCTTAAAAATCAAATTAATTATCAAAAAGCCCAAATAAAGATTTTTCAATTGATAAAACTAAAAAATGACCTAAAATGACTAAAAATTATTTTTAGAAATTTTAAAACTAACAAAAACTATTTAAAATGAATTAAAAACTATTAAAACTTAAATTAATTATAAAAATTAATCTATAAGTGAGAAAATTATTCTAAAAGTCGCTAAATTCCTATTTTAATGTAATTAACCTAAGAAAAATGTAAAAAGTTGGAAAATGTGAAATTTTAAAAATAATAATAAAATAATAATAAAATAATATTAAAAATCCAAAAATTATAAAAAATTCTAAAAACTTGCAAACTAGTTTATTTTAACCTAAATAATCAGAAAATGAAAGTGAAATTACCAAAATACCCCTAATGGGCCCTCAAATGGGCCAAATCCAAAAACAGTCAACCTAAATGGGTTTTTGGGCCCAAAAAGTCAAACTTGGCCCAATTGACTTGGAAAAGCCCTATCTGACTTAAAATTTAATTCTAAGAACAAAACTCTAAAGGCCCAAAAGCTGAAAATGTGCTTATCACAGCTTATTGAACACAAAGCTTATTCTTATTGGGCTTTTCAGCCCATTAAGCCATAAGCTAATGCCATAAGCTCTAATTTGACACACAACCCTCTTTTAGGATGCTTAAGAGATCTGTCAAAAGAAATTTCCAATAAGCTCACTCAATAAGCCAGAAAATAGAAAAGCAAAAATCCACAAAACGACAAAATAGTCGTTTTTGAGAAATAATGCACCTCAGAAGCTGATTCAACTTGCAAAAGCTTTCAAATGGACTCAGTAAGCAATATCAATCAACAAAAATCCAATAAGCACAAGCAATAAGCCAGAATAAGCTCAAATAAACTTATGTAAAAGTCAAAGGAGTTGGTTTTCTAGTCAAACCTAAAAGTCAACCACCCAAATGCTCCAGGATGAACAAATGGGTCAAAATATGAGCACCTATTACAAAAACAAACTTGTTGCTGGTTGGAATAAGCTATTATAGCTTATTGATAAGCTGACACCAAATTTGCACTAGCAGTGGCAACCAGCAGGGGAAAGGAGTTCCCACTGCTTTGACTAATTGACAAAGCTTATTTGAGAGTTCTGGTTTGATTCAATTGGAAACAAAGGCACCCTTGTGATCAGTGAACCACAAGGAGTCAATAGCAACAATAAAATCACAAAATGATCCACATAATAAGCCACAATAAGCCAAACAGTCACCAGATAAGCACCAGATATGCAAATAAGCAGTTAAGCACTTAATAAGCAGATTTAAGCAAAATAAGCCAACCAAACTTAACCAGATGCATACACAAGCTATATAAACTAACAATAAACACAAAGCAACAAGAATCAAACACTGAATCAAAGAAATCAACCAGATCAAAGCACTAGAAGTTACTGATGAACAAAGAACAATATGCAGAAACAGTTTGCTGATATACTTGACACTTGATCCAATTTCAAGCCTCAAATCCTTCTACCCTGGTGTGATTAACTATGATTTAGCACTTGTTAGCCCTAGCCTAAGCCTAGATCTAGGTGTCCTCAAAATCCTAGCCAATTTTACCAAGTTATGAAGATTTTATAGCCAATCTAAGAATCAATGTGTTCAAACCCACAAAACCTGCAAACAGATGAACAAAAACACCAAAACAACAGATACCAACACTTGCATACAACAAACAAACACTTAACAAGCCACAATCCAAACTTATGCAGTAATCCCAAACACCCTTTTAAAACTTGATTTCACACTTTTCAAAGGATCATGAAGATTCAACCCACAAATCAGATCAGTAACACCTCAATAACATCAAACCAAGCCAAATCAACAATAATCACCCACAATAACACAGATTCAAGCAATAATCCACAAAAACCACAAATAATCAGAAACTTAAAGAGAAAATGAAAAGGGAAGAAGGTGCAAACCTCCAAGACCTACATCCAGGCCCTGGATTGTTTGAGCTGAGGTACTAGCAAAACAAGTACCAGCTTCCAATGCTGCTAAGATGAACAAACAATAAGGTGAGATCAAATAAACAAGCACTTTTTGATTTTTGAAACCCAAGCTTTATCAACTAAAACCTTGCCTCAAAAACCTTCAAACATATAAATGGAACTCAGAATTAGGCTATTCCAACACCAACTTTTAATAAACAAGAACAAGATTTGTCAAAATTCAGAAAATCAAAATTTTATTACTTAAAAAGGAATTACAAAGATTGATAGCCTAAAACTGGAACAAAGGGACTCTCACATGTTGAGGTCTCCTTTTATAGGCAAATGCCTGGCTAAACACTATTCACAAACCCTAGAACTGAATTCCCTATTATGCTCTTGAGTCTTCTAGACGAATTCTTGGTGTGAGCTGTCCAAAGTGATCTTGACTGTTCATTTTAGCTTTGGAATGAAGCAAGGACTCTTAGCTGTTGATTTTGCCATGTCAGATAACTTGGAGGCCAAGTTGTCATATGATTGGTTAAACGGGAATTAGGGGTGGGGTCCATAGTGAGTGAGATTAAGGGTTTTAAGGTTGGGATAGGTTTCTGCATGTGTGAATCACACATGTGCAAAGGTAATTGAAAATTACCCTAAGTTTAAGTGGTGGTAATTCTGGGTGGGGTAAAAGATGGACAGTAAGCTTTTTGATCTGAAATTGGGGGAAAGGTGTTTGTTTGGCGCAAATTCGTTTCAAATGTTTCCTTTGCCCATGTTTAGTCCTTGTGTTTTGGAATTTTTGGTAAATAAAGATTTTCAGCCCTAAAACGTGTTTTGCTTTGTAAATAAGTTTCACATATTGGCAGTTTTGGCACAAAACTTTTGAAAAAGGATTTCAAGGGTTATTTTTGCCATTTTGAGATATTTCAAGGGCTGATCTTGGACATTCTTGATCTTCAAAGGTCTTCAATGTATCTTTGGCTTCATGAGGGACCATTGTTGGCAATTTTGATTTGTTGAGGGACTAATCTTGCCATTTCTTCAAAGTTGAAGGACCTTTTGTGTAATTTTGACAAACTTAAGGGACCAATCTTGTAATTATGAATATACAAGGGTTTTAAGTGTCATTTCTTCAATAAATGAGGATCAATCTTGTTTGTTTTCAAGTCTTCAAGGTATTTTGTTGAGAATTCCATGATTAGGGCCCGGTTCTTTGTACCGCTTCGTTTCTCGTGTCCGTTTTTCCTTGTAACTTGTGATCTTTTGTCTTTTTCACGATATCCATACCTAAAATACACAAGTAAACAAACACAAGCATATATATGGTATTTTATGACATTTTTATGCATTTAAAGCCCGAAAAGAACGATGAGATCATGTATAAATGCCATCTCATCACTCCCCCATACTAAGCCATTCCCGTGCCCTCACGCAATGCTAGAACAAAGTATCTAAGCATCACCAAAGTTCAATTTTATTTAACCTTTATTGAAGAGTAAAAAGACTTGCAACATACTATAATGATGTGTAAAGACATAATGTATGATTTTCATCACAAAAAGTGACTTTTAGGGTCAAAGAATAGAAACAAGTAAATGTCCCTTAGAGTAAACTTCGTCATCCTTGATTGTCATACATTCCATGCTAAGTGCAAAAACGAGATCATTGTTGGTACAAGTCACAATACTAACACTACTCATACGTCCAAATTGTGTAATACTTTTTCTCCCCGCAATCTTAGTTATTATAAAAGGAATATGGGTTACTAGCATTTTTTATCTATTTTGTCATGGATCACAAGTGATTCATATTGACTTATTTGAGTAGTTATTAGTCCGAAAGTAAAGTAGCACGATTTGATCAATAGTTAGCCGAAGGACAAAATCTTTTAAAACGGCTTCTCGTGTATCTCCTTAAGTTCATATCTTGGCATAACTCGTTTCACGATTTGAGACCTTTCTCGGACCGATATTTGGCATGTACTTCATACTTCAAATCTTGGGAAGACGTTCTTGAAATTATGGTCTTCTCTTCATATATTTGGAATTTCTTCACTTAACGTTTTTGAGAGATTCTTCATATTGGACCACGACTTCATCATTTTTCTTCAATCTTTACTTTGGATTTTGATATACAACGATCCGCCTCCTTTTCGGACTTGGATATATTTATCCTCATACCTTGTTAGGGTCTTTTTGGATAGACTTTCTCCATTTTTTAGGGGAGTAATAGCTTCTCGTCGTGTGTCTCGATCCTTCATATTGATTTAGGAATAATGATACTTCACATCATCTTTGGATCTTTAGCAAAAATAGAGCTCCTCATGCCTTGTTAGGGCCTTTTTGGATAATCGCCAATCTTCGCGTCCCGCTTCAATAAGTTATGCCTTGGCTATGAACTCTATTCAACCCCGAGCAACTTTTAAACGATCTTGCGCTAGAGGCTAAGTAACCTTTCAAATCGTACGACCTTACTTATTGCAATTATGATTTATTCCTAATGCATTGATCTTATGGGAAGAAAAAGCCACAATTAAAAACATATGAGTTTTTGAAAGGACACTTTCGTGTTCTACGTTTAGCATGATCACTTGTCTAACTCTATCATTTCTCGTTCTTCACTATATAAAGACCTCTAATTAAAGAGACTCGTGAATACTTAGCCATGCAAGTCAAAATTAAGCCAAATTTGGATTAGCTTTCATTAAGACTGTATCAAATCAAAGTTTTGGGTTTTCAAGCCACCTATAGGAACTTGTACTTTCTTGGACTTTTTCAAGCTTAGAGAATGCGTTTTAAAGTTCCCTTGATAAGTGACTTTCTAGAATCAATTATAGGAACTTGCGAAAAGTTCTTGTTCTTAACCCGAATGAATTAAGACTTTTGCGTTTTAAAGTTCCCTATATAAAAGTCTAGCAAAACTTGAATTGAGCGGGTTAAGGAATGTAAATGGCTCCAAATGCCCATCAAGTCAAAAATTAACTCTTATTCTATCCATCGGAAAATATACATTCGTGTCTTAAAAACACTTATGAAAACTAAGAAAAATTTTAAAAATTTGGCCATTTTTAGCCTTATTAGCAAAACAAAACATTGAAAATTGGAAAGCGTGAGGGCGTAGCAAAGCAAGTACCTATTCACCCCCCATACTAAAAGTAAACATTGTCCCCAATGTTTCGAGTCTAAAGGTGGAGCACCCCCATACTAGAGACGAAGAGTCGAATGCTTAGGATCTAGCATGGAAAGGGTGATCAACAATATATCTAAAGCCGTTTATTAAGTATGCTAAAAGATAATTGTTAGAACGATAAAGGATATGTCATGGATTCGTGAAAAACTTCTTCAAACGAACGATGGAGGCTCACGTAAACGAACACGAGAGTCTTCAATCGTAGATGATGATGATGATCTAGATAACACAATCACAAACAACCACGAGACAACGAGTTGAAAGGGTACAAGTCCCCTTATTAGTGAATAGTGAGCATAAAAGATAAGCATGGGATCTCCCCCACGAGGCACCTCGTTTTTGATTACCGAGTCATGAGCTCGACTCGATCCCCTCAAAATGTGAACATTTAGGGAAAATCATGGTGTGGTCAATTTTAGTGGGGCTTACATGATAATCAAGGCCCAAAAAGCAACCGGTATTAAGGACTAAGTCCTTAGATGATCAAAATACCGGGGTCGAAGATGGCGTTCTCGTTTTCATTGGAAAAATAAATCAACGCCACTTCAACATGTGCCATAAACTCAAAGAGTTTGAAGAAAATAGATGAGAAGTAGAAGGGTGGGACAATTGGTAAGACAAACGTTTGAGCTACTCGAGGTAGACTCGCACCAAGCAAATAGAAAGATTTTCCATTTACTGCATCGGTGGAAGACCGAGATTTCCCTTTACATGAAATTCCGGGATCGAATATCTCGTCCTCGGTGGACAAGGATGAGGGAACATAAGGGGCTTCCCCCATACTAGAACCACACAAAGCATCGTCAAAAGGAGTAGACGAGTTTGTAGCACTCAAATCACGTGGTGATGACGGAGTTAGATTTGTAGAAAAATCAATTAAATCACATTTAAAATCTTTTCCATTTTTATCTTTTAAACTCTCCTTATGAAAACCCTTTTTGATTTTGTCGAAAATATTCGGTGTTTCTAAGACGATGTTAGTCACACTAAAAATTCTCACATTTTGAAACCGTTTTGGTTTTGGTGGTGGCAAGTTCTCAAAACGTTTATCGACGAAGAAAACCTCCCCATCGGGGTCTACATATTCATCATCCGAAAGATCTTCCGTAGAAACCGGCAACTTATCAACACTTTTCAAGAATGAATGTTCGAGGTGAGGCGAAGGATTTTTCGATTCAAGTATTGACGGTTTCTTCTTTGTAGGCTTTGCACTCATAACCTCCACCGGCGGAGGAAATGGTAGATTGTTTTTGGCGACATTTCCTAAAACACTTGGTGAAAATTCTTTGCAAACGACATTGGTTGAATCACCATGGTTTAAACTAGCAATAGAATAGAGATGAGAAATATTGGAGTTTTGTGTTGCATTGATGACAAGTTCTTCTTCATTGAATCGAAGGGTGATTTTTCGAGCATGAACATCGGTAAGTGCTATTGATGTATCCAAAAATGAACGACCCAAAATGAGAGGAACTTTTCGATCGATTGGAATGTCTACAACGATAAAGTCAACGGGATAGTAAAACTTTCCGACTTTAACGAAAACGTCCTCGGCTACTCCACATGCTAAAATTGTAGAATGATCGGCCATCTCGATAGACATGTTCGAAGGAGTGAGAGCCGGAAGCGAAAGCGATTTGAAAATCTCAAGAGGCATTAAATTAATACTAGCACCAAGATCGGCCAAGGCGTAGCATTCCTCCATATCTTGAATAGCACACGGAATCAAAAATTTACCGGGATCACCGACTTTTTGTGGTATGCGGCTAAGAAAAACCGATGAACAACTAGACGATTGTTGTAACTTCTCTTTGTTGTTTAGCATACTTTTGAAGTTTGCGGCGAATCGAGGCATCATGATAAGAGCGTCGGCAAAACTTATGTTAAAATGCATATCACGAAACATTTTCATAAATAACTCAAATTGATAATTGTTCCGTTCTTGTGCTTTTTCTTTGTTTCGTCTCGAAGGGTAGGGTAACGGTGGTGTAGGTTGGTCATTAGGCAACGGCCTTGGAAACTCGGGTTCCACAATTGGTATTGGTTCAACCGTAGGTGTGGTATGAGCGGTACTTCGTGGGATTGTAATGTGCTCCTTTTCGACCATCACCTCGGGTTCTTTCTCGATTTCCTTCTCCTTAGAAGTACTTGGACGAGAGATTGGTTCCTTGAAAGTTTTACCACTTCGTGTAGTAATAACCTTCATTTCTCCCTTCGGGTTTGCAATGGTATCACTAGGAAGACCACCCGAGGAAGAGGGTTTACACATGATTGCTTCAAACATCTTAGCCATTCGGTCCTCAAATTTTGATTGCCTAGCATCCGCTTTTAGTAACTCTTGCTTAATCTCATGTTGTCCTAATTCCATCTTTTGTTGATTTTGTTGAAGACGTTGGACATTTCCTTCCATTTTGTTTGCATGAGTTTTAAGTTCATTAGCAAGTTCATTTTTAAGCTCGTTTTTCAACTCGGATCTTAAGCTAATCATCTCACGTTGCATGTTATCAAATTTAGCATCATTTGCTTTTGCATAATCCAAAAATTCTCCTTGCAAATTTTTAGTGTGAGCATTTTGAAAACCTTGTGTAGTGTTTTGAAAATCACGGTTTTGGTTTTGATTAGAAATTTGTCCATTCCCACTTTGATAATTCCCCTTGTTGTAATTGCGTGTGTTGCCTTGGTAATTACCTTGGTTGTTGTTTCGATAGTTATTAGCATTTTGATTTGGTGGAGCTTGATTTTGGCGGGAACCTTGGCCGTTTTGGTTGTAAGTTCCCGTTGCTACATAAGCACTCGAAGTGTTACCATCCGCGGTAATGCACTCGGAAAGATCATGAGCCCCCCCACAAGATAAACAACTCTTAGCAACCGCTTTAACCGAAGCGGAATTGGAAGCTTCTTGAGCCTTCCAATGGGACATTAGATTAGCAAATCTATCAAAAAACCGATTTTCCTCATTAGCTTCATCATGTAAGGCGTTAATGCTACGAGACGATTGTGACGAAGATGACGAACCCATATTGGCAACACTCGGTGTGTTACGAGGGTAATAAACCTTAGATCTATTTTCAATGATTTGTAAAGCCTCATTTGTCGTCTTGCACAAAAAATTACCACCCGCGGAGGCATTCAAATAATCTCGTTCATGATCATTAAGCCCATTATAAAAAGTATCCACTTGATGCAATTCCGTAAAATCATGGTGTGGACATTCATGTAACATCTCTTTAAAGCGTTCCCATGCCATTGAAAAACTTTCATTATTTCTTTGCACAAATCGTGAAATCTCATTTTTCAAGTGTGTTGTTTTAGATGGTGGAAAAAACTTGTTCACAAACTTAGAAACGAGATCGGCCCATGTCAAAATTGAATTTGGCGGTTCTTTCTCGAGCCAAATTTTAGCGGGTCCATCCAACGAGTATGGAAACAACATCATCTTAATGGCGTCATGTGGAACATCCTTAAACTTGCTAGTGGTGGTGAGACGGTTGAAATTCCTAATATGGTAATGCGGGTTGTCTTTCTCATGACCTCTAAACTTATTTGCTTGCAACATCGACATTAAACCCGTCTTAATCTCGAAATTCTCCGCAAGAATGGCGGGAATCACAATAGCCTCTCCAAAACCCTCGGTGGGTGCTTGTAGCAACTCCATCATAGTACGATTAGCCATGACGAATTCTTGTTCTACAATAGGTTCAACAATTTGAGGTTCTTCCTCAATCAACGTCTCTTGATTGGCTTGCTTTTGAAGTCGTTTACGAGCTCGTTTTGCTTGATTACGAGTGATCATAAACTTCACGAAGAATGGGAGGTGAGCAAAGAAGATTCTTTTTGGGTGTTTTGTGAATTTTCAAATTTTTTTTTTGTGTTTTTGATGATATTTAATTTTTTTGGATTTTGGAGTATCTTCGTAGACAACAATCTACAAAATCTCTCCTCGAATCAAACTCTTGATTAAAGAAGCCTCAAAGGAATGAAAACGATCACGTGGAGTGAACGTCTTCGAATGACTTTAGAACTTTGGTGAAAACCAAATTGTTCAAGAGGTTTTAATCACAAAGAAAACCAAGCAAATATACTATACGTAATAATACTTTGGCCGGCAAAACCCTCGATTAGCCTTCAATCTCAAAATACTCACAAGCAAGCGGGGAAACGAGGCGGCGTGAAGCACTTAAGAGCCTTTTTCCTTAGGGTATATTTTATAATACCTGCCTTATACCCACCTTATAGTTTGTATCTTTCAAAATCGAGCTTCACGAAAGTATTTATCTATTTTGCCTTTTTCTTTTTGTTTGAGATTCAAATACAATAATTGAGTGATGAAATCCTAATTAAGGTTGTGTTTTCACACTTTTGGAGATATTGTATATTTATTGTGATACTTAATACAATATAGTAATATTTATACAAGAAAAACCAAGAAAACCGATAATACGTATTAGTAGAGTTCTACTAATACAAATATTATTTGGTTAATATTAAAAACAACAATGCAAATTAATCACGACACACCTCCCCGGCAGCGGCGCCAAAAATGATTGTGGTAAAATACACCTTTTTAGGAAAAAGGCGTAAAAGCGGTAAGTATTGAACAAATGACTTTAGGAAAAATCAAGTGTTAATGACCCAACGAAGTTCGTTTCCCAAGGAGGTATATGTGTGTGACTAAGATGTACAAGATTTGAGATTAATATTTGGTTTAGAAGGGGATTAGAAGAGAAAATGACGAAGACGTAAAAATAAAAATTAACACAAAATCACTACTAGAAAGTTAAAACGTAGAACCTTAAAAACCACAAAAATAAAAATAAATTCTAAAAATTACCAAAAATTCACCAAAAATCAAAAATAATAAACTAAGAGTTTACCAATTATCAAAACTTTTTCAAACCTTTTAAATAATTCAATATTTAATTTTTAAATGCTAATTAAAGCCCTAAAAATCAAATTAATTATCAAAAAGCCCAAATAAAGATTTTTCAATTGATAAAACTCAAAAATGACCTAAAATGACTAAAAAATATTTTTAGAAATTTTAAAACTAACAAAAACTATTTAAAATGAATTAAAAACTATTAAAACTTAAATTAATTATAAAAATTAATCTATAAGTGAGAAAATTATTCTAAAAGTTGCTAAATTCCTATTTTAATGTAATTAACTTAAGGAAAATGTAAAAAGTTGGAAAATGTGAAATTTTAAAAATAATAATAAAATAATAATAAAATAATATTAAAAATCCAAAAATTATAAAAAATTCTAAAAACTTGCAAACTAGTTTATTTTAACCTAAATAATCAGAAAATGAAAGTGAAATTACCAAAATACCCCTAATGGGCCCTCAAATGGGCCAAATCCAAAAACAGTCAACCTAAATGGGTTTTTGGGCCCAAAAAGTCAAACTTGGCCCAATTGACTTGGAAAAGCCCTATCTGACTTAAAATTTAATTCTAAGAACAAAACTCTAAAGGCCCAAAAGCTGAAAATGTGCTTATTACAGCTTATTGAACACAAAGCTTATTCTTATTGGGCTTTTCAGCCCATTAAGCCATAAGCTAATGCCATAAGCTCTAATTTGACACACAACCCTCTTTTAGGATGCTTAAGAGATCTATCAAAAGAAATTTCCAATAAGCTCACTCAATAAGCCAGAAAATAGAAAAGCAAAAATCCACAAAACGACAAAATAGTCGTTTTTGAGAAATAATGCACCTCAGAAGCTGATTCAACTTGCAAAAGCTTTCAAATGGACTCAATAAGCAATATCAATCAACAAAAATCCAATAAGCACAAGCAATAAGCCAGAATAAGCACAAATGAACTTATGTAAAAGTCAAAGGAGTTGGTTTTCTAGTCAAACCTAAAAGTCAACCACCCAAATGCTCCAGGATGAACAAATGGGTCAAAATATGAGCACCTATTACAAAAACAAACTTGTTGCTGGTTGGAATAAGCTATTATAGCTTATTGATAAGCTGACACCAAATTTGCACTAGCAGTGGCAACCAGCAGGGGAAAGGAGTTCCCACTGCTTTGACTAATTGACCAAGCTTATTTGAGAGTTCTGGTTTGATTCAATTGGAAACAAAGGCACCCTTGTGATCAGTTAACCACAAGGAGTCAATAGCAACAATAAAATCACAAAATGATCCACACAATAAGCCACAATAAGCCAAACAGTCACCAGATAAGCACCAGATATGCAAATAAGCAGTTAAGCACTTAATAAGCAGATTTAAGCAAAATAAGCCAACCAAACTTAACCAGATGCATACACAAGCTATATAAACTAACAATAAACACAAAGCAACAAGAATCAAACACTGAATCAAAGAAATCAACCAGATCAAAGCACTAGAAGTTACTGATGAACAAAGAACAATATGCAGAAACAGTTTGCTGATATACTTGACACTTGATCCAATTTCAAGCCTCAAATCCTTCTACCCTGGTGTGATTAACTATGATTTAGCACTTGTTAGCCCTTGCCTAAGCCTAGATCTAGGTGTCCTCAAAATCCTAGCCAATTTTACCAAGTTATGAAGATTTTATAGCCAATCTAAGAATCAATGTGTTCAAACCCACAAAACCTGCAAACAGATGAACAAAAACACCAAAACAACAGATACCAACACTTGCATACAACAAACAAACACTTAACAAGCCACAATCCAAACTTATGCAGTAATCCCAAACACCCTTTTAAAACTTGATTTCACAAATTTTCAAAGGATCATGAAGATTCAACCCACAAATCAGATCAGTAACACCTCAATAACATCAAACCAAGCCAAATCAACAATAATCACCCACAATAACACAGATTCAAGCAATAATCCACAAAAACCACAAATAATCAGAAACTTAAAGAGAAAATGAAAAGGGAAGAAGGTGCAAACCTCCAAGACCTACATCCAGGCCCTGGATTGTTTGAGCTGAGGTACTAGCAAAACAAGTACCAGCTTCCAATACTGCTAAGATGAACAAACAATAAGGTGAGATCAAATAAACAAGCACTTTCTGATTTTTGAAACCCAAGCTTTATCAACTAAAACCTTGCCTCAAAAACCTTCAAACATATAAATGGAACTCATAATTAGGCTATTCCAACACCAACTTTTAATAAACAAGAACAAGATTTGTCAAAATTCAGAAAATCAAAATTTTATTACTTAAAAAGGAATTACAAAGATTGATAGCCTAAAACTGGAACAAAGGGACTCTCACATGTTGAGGTCTCCTTTTATAGGCAAATGCCTGGCTAAACACTATTCACAAACCCTAGAACTGAATTCCCTATTATGCCCTTGAGTCTTCTAGACGAATTCTTGGTGTGAGCTGTCCAAAGTGATCTTGGCTGTTCATTTTAGCTTTGGAATGAAGCAAGGACTCTTAGCTGTTGATTTTGCCATGTCAAATAACTTGGAGGCCAAGTTGTCATGTGATTGGTTAAACGGGAATTGGGGGTGGGGTCCATAGTGAGTGAGATTAAGGGTTTTAAGGTTGGGATAGGTTTCTGCATGTGTGAATCACACATGTGCAAAGGTAATTGAAAATTACCCTAAGTTTAAGTGGTGGTAATTCTGGGTGGGGTAAAAGATGGACAGTAAGCTTTTTGATCCGAAATTGGGGGAAAGGTGTTTGTTTGGCGCAAATTCGTTTCAAATGTTTCCTTTGCCCATGTTTAGTCCTTGTGTTTTGGAATTTTTGGTAAATAAAGATTTTCAGCCCTAAAACGTGTTTTGCTTTGTAAATAAGTTTCACATATTGGCAGTTTTGGCACAAAACTTTGGAAAAAGGATTTCAAGGATTATTTTTGCCATTTTGAGATATTTCAAGGGCTGATCTTGGACATTCTTGATCTTCAAAGGTCTTCAATGTATCTTTGGCTTCATGAGGGACCATTGTTGGCAATTTTGATTTGTTGAGGGACTAATCTTGCCATTTCTTCAAAGTTGAAGGACCTTTTGTGTAATTTTGACAAACTTAAGGGACCAATCTTGTAATTATGAATATACAAGGGTTTTAAGTGTCATTTCTTCAATAAATGAGGATCAATCTTGTTTGTTTTCAAGTCTTCAAGGTATTTTGTTGAGAATTCCATGATTAGGGCCCGGTTCTTTGTACCGCTTCGTTTCTCGTGTCCGTTTTTCCTTGTAACTTGTGATCTTTTGTCTTTTTCACGATATCCATACCTAAAATACACAAGTAAACAAACACAAGCATATATATGGTATTTTATGACATTTTTATGCATTTAAAGCCTGAAAAGAACGATGAGATCATGTATAAATGCCATCTCATCAAGCAGCAGGGTCTTTGACTTCAGCAGGGGAACCTATCCCCCTGCCTTTGTTATTTAGCAGGGGGAACTTACTCTAGCAGGGGAAACTCTGACCAACTAGCAGGGGTAACTAATACACTTATATTTATTCCCAACAATCCTCCCCTAAACTTGTGCTTTCACCTAAAGACAAGTTTCTGAATAAATACTAGTTGATGAGGGTGCTTACAAAGTTCCTGGCCAAAGTTGATTGTACATCATTCTTACCAGATCATAAGCAACAGGTGCTTTAGCATCTACAATCAAGTCAGCTTGTGCCAACTTCTTCAAGGTCTCTTGAGTGAAAGGATAATAACGATGATTAAGTAAATAAACACTTACCCCTTCCATGACTATCTCATAAACCCCAGAATTGGTGAAAAACTTTCAATACAACAGATTTCCTCCATTAACTGCATCAAATATGGGATCAAACAGTTCATGATCATACATCCTATGCATGCATTCCCAGATCACCCAATCCTTCTGTACACCATCCACAGTAGGAGGATTTGCAGCAAACGTCTTCTTCAAAATCTTCCACAGATCATCTAAGTCCTCACTATCCAAAGTTTGAAACATGATATCTAGGCTTAGAAATGTCTGTATTGTATTGTCAGCTCTTGTAAGCTTCCACCAAGTCATCCTCTTGTGTTCATAAACATCATATTCCACTATGGCAAATTTCTTCCTAAACTCACTAGGTGAGATTTCATCATTTTCTTGCACAACCAGCTGCTTATCTATTTCTTCATTTGAGGGATGCTGAGTTTCCTTAGTAACTATAACAACCTTTTCCATCCTCTTGAGTCTTTTGGCTACTCTCTGTGTATTGAGTACAGATCTCTCAATTGCTGGAAAACTTGCAGCTGCTTGTGATGATGCACCTGCTTGAGATGATGCACCTGCTTGTGATGATGCACCTGCTTGTGTTGTTTCCACTGTTGTTCCTTCAACCTTTCTTTTTCTGGATTCCCTAGCTCTCTGTAACATTTCATTTTGCTTCCTGAGATACTCATATTCCTCAGGAGTGTTTATACCTATGAAGTCATCCACATTTGTCTCTCTTAGAACTGGTCTGACTGCCTTCTCTATCTCCTTAAAAGTCATGTCTCTGAAATGACCATCTGTCCACTTCTTGTGTCTTTTGAGCATAACTTTGTAGTGTGCCAGCCTCCCCTTTTCAGACCTCAAATACTTTTCCTTCTGAATCTGATTTGCCCTTCTTTCCAGATATTCATTTTGATACTTGTAAACTAAACAAATCAATTCATACCTGTCTTCTAAAGGAGCATTTACCAACTCCTTTTCCCATTGATCTAGAAATTCTTGAACATGAGGCACCTTTTCATCTAACTCTCTATGCATGATTTCAATCTGTTTAAGCATCTCTTTGGGCCTCATCTGTTACATTTTCTGATCCTACATGTGTAGCTCCTCTTGTTGATGTCTGAGAGCTACATGTTCATCATATTCTTCTTGAGCCCTTTGCTGTTCAGGTGTTCTATGCTTGTATTTTCTCTTGGGCTGTTCAATCATGATCCCCTTTCCCTTGTCTTTTGGATCCACTGCTGGTGCTGATTTTACTTTAGGTGCAGGTTCTCCAATTCGAACTCCCTTCTGAGCTGGTTACCTTCTGTTCTTCATAACAAATGTTTGAGTGATAGGTTTAGCAGGGGAAGAACTTACAACAGGGGGATCCTGTTTAGCAGGGGGAACTTTTGAAGCAGGGTCTTCTTCTTGATTGCCCATAGTCAACAATGTTTGGGCAATCACTTTTGTAGCACTCCCCTTATCACTTCCTTTCTCAGCACTTCCTTTCTCATTCCCTTTCTCAGCACTTGCTACCTTTTCTTGTTCTAAATCCTGCCCACCAGGATATGCATACCACTGAGTAGATTCATCTGTGTTAGGAACTTCCTCCCCTTTGGAAGCATCCTCATCTATAGATATGATAAGTTTAGGCTTTCTCCTCCCCTCTAGTGTAGCAAGTCTGGTTTCCAAGTTATTGATAATCAGACCTTGCTTTTTGACAGTTTGTACAAGTTGTACATTTTGCTCTTTCAAGCTAAAGCAAATTTTCGTCCATTCCAAGATGGAAAATGGTTGCATGTTGCCCTTAACCTTAGAAGGAGATTGCTCCCCTCTTTGGGTATCACTGAGTGAGGGAGAGGACTTACTGATGGTGTCACTATCCTTCTCATCCCTTGAGGATGAGACAATAGTGGCAGCCAAACCCCCAGTGTGATCCAACCTTTTGGAGGCTCTCCTCTCTGCTACTTTTGAAGATTCACAAGGCAAGGGAGACCTGGCAAACCTGGTTTTGGTTCTCCTTTCATGTTTTGGAACAATAGGGGGTATAGTACTAGCAGGGGTATCATCAGTCGTGGCAGGGGAATCAAATGGTTTGTGTGTGGCTATTTTTGTTTTAGTTGCTTCTTGTCTGATTTGTTTCATCATGATGGGAGTGAGTGGAACAACCCTGCCATAAAATTGTGGAGATGGTGCAGCAAGTGTGGGAAACAGTTTGGTAGAGTGTTTGGTGGCTGAAAAATATCTTTTGTGTTTGATAGGACCATGTTCACTCCTATTTAGCAAAAGTTGTGTAAACCTTGGGTACATACAAACTTTAGAATTGCTTGTAACATTTTGACCATACCTTTGAAAATCATTTGAGAAAAACAATACTTTCTCCCTGTTGCTAAGCATATCAGGGCAGAAGCAACTTCACTTCCAAATTCATTAAAAGCAGTGGTTTTAGGTGACAAACATTGTAAAATTGTATGAATCAAATATTTCCAATGTGGGGCAAACTGACCTTTAGCAAACTTACATGATTGATCATCAGAAAGAGTGTACCCCAATTTTATAAGACCCTCAAAAATTTCAGCATCAGGTAGGTTGGCAATCCCATCCTCATCATCTAAAACAAGCTTGTCTCTAATAGAGGCAAGTGTAATCACCTTGGGATGGCCATCTACTATGCTCTGAATTGTTACCTCTCCATCCACTGTTTTGGTCACTGATTTAGACCAAAACTCTTGGATGTGTGAGGTGTAAATTCTGGGATTGATGAGAAGAGGCACTCTAAAATACGAAGATTTTAGAAAAGCCACTGCATCAATGAATTCTGCTGGTTCATCATGTAAAAGAGCAATTTGATTGTGATTAGAAGCAATTTTGAAAGACATGATAAATATTGAAAACGTTTGAAGGTTTATAGTTGTGAAAGTTAGGTGGGATTTAGTCGAAGGAGAGAGGTAGACCTGCTGGTTAAGGGAATTGTGTTTCTATAGGCGAATTGAAGAGTTGTGATTGGACCAAATTTTCAAATTGCAAAAATATCAGAGATAAATCTTGATAAAAAAGCAATTTATTTGAAATAATAAAGAAAATATTACCAATCAGCGAAGAAAGCGCCTTAAATATCTTTTGAAAAGAATAAAATATTCCCTAACCAAAATTATAGCAAGCATGCCCAACGGTTATAAGCAGGGTAACGGCATTGTCGGTCAACGGTCAAACAGGGGGATGTTGAACAAGTAGGGGAATCAAAAGTTGAAAGAAGGGGAAACTTTCCTAGGAGTATTAGATTAATCATGAAGAAACCAATGCTAAATAGCTCTGCTCTAATGTACACCCTTGTAAACACAAGGTAGATACACAGAAACTCAAGAGTCCTCCATTCAGCAAAGTTCTAAACACAAAGAGTTTAACACATAAGTAACCCTGCACCTGGTCAACCCAAGAAAATAAGCATACCCTTGTCACCATCCCTACCATTCCCTTACCTATGGTTAGTTAGTCTTGACAATTTGTACTAAACATCTGAATTGAGACAGCAAGCTGTTGAATAAAGAAGTATAAGTACACATTACAGTGAGAGTTTTGACAAGCTTTGCAACAAGTCTTCATCATTCTGAACCCTTACTCACCAGTGGATATGATCTAGAATCATATATGAGTATCCTAAGGATACCTTAAATCCTAAAGGTGTGACCTAACCTCCCCTAAAACATAGAGCATATACCTGATTCTCCCATGAGTGTAGCATGCACCATGTGGATCTCTGCATTGTTAGTCTAAAACCACATATAACCACTTTAAAAAGAACAAACCCAACCTAAGAGAAAACCTCTTAGCATTGAAAAATTACTTAGCAGGGGAATGAACCCCTGCAGGGGAATCCTTGTTCAAAAGCAGTAGAATTAAGAATAATGGAAAAGGTGACTAACATATGTACAACAACAGCAATAAAGCAATCCTGAATATACAAGACAATTTAGACATCAATTTTTAGGGATTAACCATTCCTATACTTGCAACCAAGTACTGAAACCTCCCTTCATCAAAAGCTTTTGTCAAAAGATCAACAACATTAAGTTCTGTATCAATTGCCTCTGGGACAATTAACCCTTTTTCAAAACAATCTCTAATAAAATGATGTCGGATTTCAATATGCTTGGTCTTGTTATGAAAAACAGGATTTTTAATAATGCAAATGGTGCTGTTATTGTCAATAAATATCTTGGTCTTAAGAAAATTGTACCCATAATCAAGCAGCTAGTTCTGAACCCAAAGAACTTGTCCACAACATGCAGCAGCTGCTACATACTCAACTTCAGTTGTGGATGTGGCCAGAATAGTCTGCTTCTTACACTGCCAAGATATGAGCCTGCTTCCCAAAAATTGGCATCCACCTGTTGTAGACTTCCTATCATTGTTGTCACCAGCATAATCACTATCTGAATAGGATACTAGCTCAAATGGTGACTCCTTGGGATACCAAAGTCCTAAAGTTGGATGACTCTTTAGATACCTAAAAATTCTCTTCACAGCAAACAGATGACACTCTGTGGGTGCCACTTGGTATCTTGCACATAAGCAAACTGCAAACATGATGTCAGGTCTTGAAACTGTAAGGTACATGAGAGATCCAGTCATAGACCTATAATTTCTGAAATAAATGAGCTTTCCAGGGCCATCTTTTCCCCAAGGATGCTCCTTATCCATTGGAGTGGAGACTTTCTTTCCTTCACACATTCCAAACTTCTTCACAATATCAGCCACATACTTGTCTTGTAAGATAAAAATCCCATCTTTCCTCTGCTGAACTTGTAACCCAAAAAGAAGTTGAGTTCACCCATAGCACTCATTTGGAATTTGTCCTGCATCAACTTGGCAAACTCTTTGCTAAGCATAGAGTTTATGGATCCAAAGATGATGTCATCCACATAAACTTGTACCAAAAGAAAGTCACCCTTTTGTTTCTTGATAAACAGGGTCTGGTCAATTTTCCCCCTGTTGAAGCCATTATCCAACATGTATTTAGAAAGAGTTCCATACCAGGCCCTAGGAGCTTGGTGAAGTCCATACATAGCCTTCTTCACCTTGTACACTTTGTCTGGGTGTTCTAGGTCTTCAAACCCTGGAGGTTGCATAACATAGACTTCTTCATCAATGGTGCCATATAAAAAGGCACTCTTAACATCCATTTGGTACACTGTGAAGTCCATGAATGAAGCATAAGACAGAAACAATCTAATGGCTTCAATCCTGGCTACTAGAGCCAAAACTTCCTCATAGTCAATGCCTTCTTCCTGTGTATATCCCTGTGCCACCAGTCTTGCTTTGTTTCTGACTACAATACCCCTCTCATCCTTTTTGTTCCTAAGCACCCACTTTGTCCCAATAGGCCTTGCCCATTTTGGACAATCTACCAGAATCTAAACTTCTTGAATGTCCCTCAAAAGAGCTTCCAAATGATACTACATGACCTAGAGATGGATGCTGATGAGCTGAATGCAGCTCTGAATAACTTGGACCTCCACTCCTAATTATTCTGCTTCCAATGCTGGACATGAGTAGACCACTAGAGATAGGTGAAGAGGTGTTCTTGCTATACTGTATTTCCTCTTTATTCCTTTGTTTATGTAAAAAGTGTCCAATTTCTTATTTCTGAATTCACCACCATTGTCTGATCTCATGGTTACTACCCTCATACTTTTGGAAAGTTCAATATGATTAATGAACCCAATGAGTACATGTGACAACCCCGATTTTTTTAGGTTCGTCACTTAGTCTTATTTTTGGGGTATTTTGTGTGACTATGTGTTTTATGTATTTTATGTGTTTATATGTGTGATTTTGGGGATGAGAATGGATGAAATGAGGTACATGATTTGTAAATCATGGTATGGGTTGGAAATGAAATGAAATGAAATGAAATGAGTTTAGAAATGAACTGCGGGAAAAGTTCGGATATCGTTTTTACAAGGTTTCGTGTACGTATCGTATGTTGTATGTATGTATGTATGTATTAGGTATATATTATATGGTTACGATAAGTTTTAGAGATAATTTCTATAATTAGAAACTTTTGGAAATGACGGTTAGTTCGGAAATCGCGTAGAAAGTCGAAAAAAAATCAACGTAAGGCTTTAGGGTTTTGGCCCAGAAGTAACCCGAATGTGAGGTTTAGTTTAATAATGATATAAGTTATAAAATAAGGTTAAAAACCAGATCCTTAGGTGCTTTGGGCTTGGTTTGGGCAACCAAAGGAAAAGGAAGGAAGAAAATAACCAAAAAGCCCAAAAACAGGCCCAATGGACTTTTAATTGGGTTAGGAGGCCTTTAGGATTACATTAAACCCATACCATAACCAAAAACCTCAGATTTTTACTCACCATGACCTCTCCCAGTCAAATTCCATCAATGGTGGAATTAGGTTTCATCAAAAACAATTTCTTCCTTTGATTTCTAAGGTAAAATCTTCAAAACTCGTCTTTAATTTATGATTTTAATTAATCTAATCATGTAATTAATCAATAGATGATGGATCTAGGGTTAGGTTAAACATAAATTCTGTATTTTAATGATATACACATGTTTAGATTGATTAGGGTTAATAATTATACATGATGTGGATAATTAATTAGACTAGTTCTGTTAAATTCGTTTTTAAAAACTGGACAAACTTTTAGGGCTAATGTTTTGATCATATCTAGAGTTCTACAAACTTTTAATTATCAAATCTTATATCCCTGAAAAGGTAATTGAATTGGTTTTCAAATGCAAGAAACTAAAATTGAATTGGAGGTAAGGAAGTAGGTCAAAAACAGGTTACAACAGTCGGAGGTCAAAACTGTTTTGAAATCAGCCGGGTTTAATTTAATGTTTTAAGGTGGTTAGGGTACTTAGGAGTACAATTGGACTTTCAAACAAACATGAGAGTTAGTTTATATGTTATATAAGATATCTGTAAGAGGGATAATCAATTGGCATAGTGGAAGACCATCTGATCATAACAAACTTTTCATATGTTTAAAATCGGTAAAATCTGGATAGGCGAAAGTATAAGTTGTATATCGGGGACTTAAAATTTGCTTTGATGTTGGGGAAAGGGCTGAGATTTTAGCTAACACATATAAGGTTATGGGATCTACATGTCAAGGAATGTGGGTTAGGTTTGGTGGGCGTTTGGCTCATAATACGGAGTATGAAAATCGGGACTGTTTTGGGTAAATTCTTAACGGGACGAGTTATGAACTTAACTAAGTTAAGGGCTTATAGAGGGGTGTAATGGGATACTTATAGAACATAAATGAGTTTTAGTTGTAGGATAATGTTAGATATCCATCATATATTGATGATCCATTTTGGTATGTGGTTCATCTCTTGATTGTATATGTTTGTGTGTTTAGATTTTCGCTAGAGCGCGGATATTTGGAGAAGCTTGAATCAGGTGAGTTTCATAGTCCCATATCTTTTGATGTTTTGACTTTCATATGGGATGGAAGAGACACTCGTTATGGTTTTATAAATTGTTGTTGTGAATGTTTTATGATTGGTGATGGACTTATGTGTACTTATGTGATTAACTGCTAATTGATTCATGATGGTTTTATGATTTGACTTGGTACCAAGGGGATGTTGACAAGGCGGGGCCTTGGGATTGGTTCATAGGTGTATGGGCGCCTATGGTACCATGGTGTTTGGAAAGGCTTGGAGCCGTGGAATTTGTTTGGTATGATTAATCTTGAATTGTTAGTTGTTAATGCACATTTGTAACACATTGTCCATATATTTTTATTGTTGGTGGTTATTCACAACTTATATTATAACTGATTTGAGGTTGGAGTCTAAGCCTATGACTCTCACCAACATTATGTTGACGTGTTTTAGTGTCTCTTTCAGGTGAGAATGTGGTTAAGCATGAGAACAGGAGTGGCTAGCTTTGGAGGCTTAGGATTGCATTTGGAGGAACCCCCTTTCCCCTTAGTCTTTATTTGATGTTTGAATAAGTGATACTTTGTTGACATCTATATGTTTGCTTTGTTTATGTTAATTGTTTGTCTCGGGTAAGCGGTAGGACTGTTACCTACTTACCTAGACTCCTGCATTGTTGATATATTATCACGACATTTGTGTCACCATTTCATGACATTTCTTATTTCATTTAGTTATCTCTATAGACATGCCATCTTGTGATGATATCCATACGTCGCGCCCTATATTCCGCCATGGTGGGGTGTGACAGAATGGTATCAGAGACAATGGTTATATAGAATTAGGTTGCCTAGTCTCGTAGCCTAGTCTATAGCTTAAGGGTCCTCGCATATAGGCGTCGTAGGAGTATGTGTGCATTTGATATTAATTGAAGTTTTTCTTGATGTTATTGGTTTTTACTTGCGATGTGTGTTAAGTTTTGACTAGTATGGGTTGAACCATAGTAGTTCATACTTAGTCACATGTTATTTTCTTTTTGGGTTGTGACTAGTGCGGGTTGAACCATAATCGTCCACGCTAGTCGTTGTTGTATTTTGCTTAAATTGTACATTATAGTACATAATTTGGTACAGGGTAGTTTCTGTCTTTTGTTGAGTTATTTTATGTACCTGAGGTATATTATTTTTCTTTTGATGTTTAAGTCATGTTCTCTAAGAATCATGTGGTGGTTCGAGTTCTAGGAGTACGTGGATAGGAAGGATTTTAAGTTGTTTCCATTCTGATGGGCGACATGACTTATAACTGATTATGTTTTCGTTTTGGATTTTGTCTTTGCTGTTTTAGCTAGTAATAAGTGTGAAAACACTTATCCCTTTACCACTTATTTCCAATAATAACAAGACCAAAACGTGTGATTTATGTCGTAAAAGTCGGAATTATGCGTGGTTTGTGTTTTTATTGTGTTTTAGGACCAAAATATTAAAAAGGAAGAAAACACGGGCTTTCACGGGCTTTTATCGAAGAAAACGGGAAAAGATGAAGTCAAAAGATCAAGAGTGCAAAAAGAACGGAAGTCCAAGGCCTATTCTGAAGATTTATCGAAGAAAAAGTCAAAAAGACGGAAGTTTAACGAAGTCAAAGAACTTAAGTCTACTAGAAGAAGAAAATTAAAAGACAAGTTCAAATCCCGAGACGACAAAGACGAAGAATTAAAGTCGAGTCGAGAAAACGTGAAGAAAGCAAGAAAGAAGATGCAACACATGCACTCCTTCCACCTTCCCTATAAATACCCTCCTAATAGTCATTAGGAGGTGAGTTAGAGTTTTTAGTTAATTTTTCACTTTTTCTTAGTTTTCTCTAGTTTTAGAGAGAGAAAGTCTTAAACTTTCTCTCACTAAATTTCATCTTTTTCTTAATCTTTCAAGATTAAACACTTTGTATTGCTTATTTTTATTAATCAAGTTCTATTTTAAGCTTTTATTTCTTAATCTCATTCTACTTTTCTTTGATTTAAGATTGATTTTGGTGCGATTATCATGTGATCCGTGTTGTTCTAATTGATTTCGTGCTTAAAAAGTTAATCTTTTGATCATTTTATAAGTTTTCATTTGATTAAGCTTTAAGACTTTTGTGCTTATTGGCTTATTTTTATGATTAGCTTATTTACTTTATAGAAATCTTCTTTAAAAAGTTTATGTTTTTATTGTTTAATCTAAAAAGTTGCTTAATTTCGAGTCGGATAAGTTGATTAGAGTGCTTATTTGATCCGGTTTAGGCATTGATTCTGGTTAGTTTTGTGATAAGCTTATTATATAGCTTATTCACTTGCTTAACCGAATTCCACAATTTTAGGAAGGGGTACAAACTCCCTTTTCCGATTGTACTATTCCGAGCAGACCACCCATTCCGATTGATCCAATCGGATTAGGGCTTTGAGTATTCCGACTGAGCACCCCAATTATTCCGATCTAGCCACTATTCTGAATATTTCGATTGTGTAGTTTTTTGGTTATTCCGATTGGATGGTTTTGCTTGTATTCCGATTTGAGCCAGTATAATATTCCGATTGAGTGCATTTTCTACACATTCCGATTAGGACATCATTTGTGTATTCCGATTGGTAGCTTTTGTAGTCATTCCGATAGGTGTAAGTCTGCTATTCCGATTACCCCAATTTGCTACATTCCGATTGTCCCATTTCATTGATATTCCGATTGCCACCAATCTTCCACCATATTCCGATCAACCGATCGGAATACATTCCGATCGGGCCTCTTTTGGCTTGTTTTGGTTTCTTTCGATCTTACTTTCTTATAGCACTTTTTATTTTCAGAAAATTTTCCAAGAGTTAGTTTTATTTAGTGTGTTAGTACTCTTCCATTGTCACCTTTAAGTTTCCATGCATTTATTTTACTTGTCATTTTAATATTAATCTTTTATTCTTCCATTTCACTCAACGACACTTTAATTACTTGCTAATAGTTTAAAACAAACAAACCAAACCATTCTCTTGATTCACCAAAAGACAATTGAGTCGCACTTAAGACCGGTTTTCAATTCGAAAAGACTTGGGACGATAAAGATTTTATTCTTGGTTGCAAAACCGAGTTATTAAATGGCGCCGCTGCCGGCTCTTTTCGTTAAGATAAACGGTTTCTAGTGAGAGACGCATTGAATTTTGGGATCCGTTCTTTGAACGTTATTTTCCTCGCTTCAAAAATTTTCAAAAATCCTAAAAAAATATAAAACTCTTCAAAAATACAAAAACATTAAAAAATCTATAAAAAACCAAAAATATTATATAGGTATTCTCTTTGTGTATATTTTTCTGCAGGTGCATGCGTACTAGATCTACGAACTATTCTGAGCCCGAGACTCGTAAAGATTTAGATATGGCTGGTGTTAACAACAACAATAATCACCCACCTCAAAACCATTTGAATAACAACAACAACAACAACAACAATGCCCTTCTACCTGATTTACGAACCATGGAGGAATTGTGCCAACCCACCATGAACGGACGCGGAGGCCCGATTGCGCCAATGCACGTTACAGCTCAGGAGTTTTCGTTGAAGCATCACATGATCCAGCAAGTGCAAACGAACCCGTTTCGTGGAATTCCGGATGATGATGCCAACAAACACCTCGACAAATTCATTACCATGACCCAGAGCATGAAGTGCTCCGGTGTTTCTATGGATGAACTTCGCCTCCAACTTTTTCCACACTCGCTTTCTCACCATGCCGAAAAATGGTTTGACCGTCTTCCTAAGAATTCTATTCATACGTGGAACGACATGACTCAACGCTTTTTATCGCGCTACTTTCCCCCATCCATGGTCACTAGCCTTCGTAACCAAATCAGTGGATTTATGCAAGAGAATGATGAATCGCTTTTCGATGCTTGGGAACGGTACATGATTTGATCGACCGCTTTCCTAATCACAATATGCTCCCCGTCACTCTCATTGACACCTTCTACAATGGTCTCACCTTTCGTGATCGTGACACGATCAATGCCGCCGCCGGTGGTACTTTTATGAAAAGGAGACCGGAGGAGTGCCGAGAGTTGATCGAAAACATGACTACTCACCACAAGAATTGGGATTCATCCGCATCCTCAAGATCTAATCAGAGAGTCAATGTTTCTTCTACCACCTCCAATCCCGAGATATCCGAACTTACCCGAAAAATCGCAATGATGCACAAAGATTTCATGTCCATAGCCACAAACAACTTTCAACAAGCTAAAGCCGTTGCTATTTCTTGTGACACATGTGGTGGTCCTCATTCTTATACCGATTGTCCTTCTACCCAAGCCAATTTTTCTGAAAACGTTAACGCAGCTTACGGCACTTATCCCACGGGAGGCTATCAAGCCCGCCCTCAAGGAGACCGTGGCTTGCTAAGTTATCGTTCCAACAATTATCTAGCTCCTCCTGGTTTCCCTCCTGCAAACCAAAACCAACAACAAAGCTATAACCGAAACAACCAATCCCAACCTCGTGCTCAGAATCAATATCAATCCCAAAGAAACCCATACCCAACTCAAGGAAATTCTCAAGCTTACCAAGCTCCACCTCTCAATCAACCAATGGCCGTAAACCAAGATGTCGAGACATTCATGAAGACTAATCGTGAGTTGGTGACGAATCTTCAGAGTCAATTTGTCAACTTGAAGAATGACATGGTGAAACAAGGGAGCGATATTCGAGCCGAGCTAAGGAATGATATGGCCAAACACAGCAATGAGATTAATGCGAACATGCAAAACTCTTTTAATAATCAAGCTCTTCACCTTCGTGATATGATTGGTTCGCTCATCCAAAGTAATCAACCCTCTTCTTCGGGTACTCTTCCGAGTAATACCGTTGCGAATCCAAGAGGGGAGATGAAAGCAATCACCACTCGTAGTGGAAAAGGTTATATGGAACCCGAGCTTCCTACACCTCCACCGGTGATTGTGAACAAGGAAAACGAGCAACTTTCCCCACCTCCTTCACCTTCTATCCCCATTTCCCCACCACCCGTGGTTGTGAGTGATCCTATTCCCTTAAAGCCTTCTTCTTCATCCAATATACCTTATCCTTCAAGGTTGAGGAAAGAGAAGCAAAAGAGCAAGGACGATATTCAGGTTTCAAACTTTCTAAAAATGTTTAAACAATTGATTTTTAACATCTCCTTTGCCGAGGCTCTCGCTCACATGCCCAAATACGCTAAGATGTTTAAAGATCTTTTAAGTGATAAGGAAAAGCTTCTTGACATTGCTCAGACCCACCTTAATGAGAATTGCTCCGCAGTGCTCTTAAGGCAATTGCCCACCAAACTTGGTGATCCGGGTCGCTTCTTGATTCCTTGCAACTTCCCGGGAGTAGAGAATTGCATGGCCCTAGCCGATCTAGGTGCCAGTATAAACTTAATGCCTTTAAGTGTTTGGAAGCAATTATCTCTCCCCGAGCTAGTCCCCACTAAAATGACTTTGGAATTAGCCAACCGTACGGTTGCTTATCCAGTGGGGATAGCCGAAGATGTCTTTGTTGGCGTTGACAAATTCACCTTCTCGGCGGATTTTGTCGTCGTTGACTATGAGGTGGATCCCCGTGTTCCATTAATCGTAGGACGTCCATTCCTGAGGACCGGTCGCACTCTCATTGATGTAGCCGCAGGCGAAATAATCATGAGAGTTGGTGACGATAAAATTGTCTTCAACATGGGTAAGATCTCTAAGCAACCTTATTCACATGAGAGTGTTAATGCTATTGATCTTCTCGATGAGGCTTGTGAAGAACATTTTCATGATGCTTGCAAAAGTACTCTTTCTTCTCTACCCAATGTTGAGACCGTTGCCTCAATTGCTCCAGCATTGACTCCTTTTGGAGAAAGTGACTTGGATGATTTCGAAGCTAGCTTGGGTCCTCTCGATATTAAGTATGATAATTTGTCCACAATTGGGATGAAGACATTCGTACTATTGAGAGACTTCTCAATGAGGACCCGTTGTCTCCTCCTTCCCCTAAAGAGGTGACTAATGATGACCCATCGTTAGTTTCACCATCTATTGAGGATCCTCCTACTCTTGAGCTTAAGGACCTACCCCCTCATCTTGAGTATGTTTTCCTAGAAGACGACGAGAAGCTACCAGTCATCATCGCAAAGGATCTGAAAGAAGACGAAAAAGCCCGACTTGTCGCTGTTTTGAAGAAGCATAAAAGAGCTATCTCTTGGAAAATCTCCGACATCCGTGGAATTGATCCTTACTTTTGCACACATAAAATTCTCATGGAGGACGACTTTAAGCCCACAATTCAAAGTCAACGAAGGGTGAATCCTAAAATACATGAAGTCATCAAAAAAGAGGTTATCAAACTTCTTGATGCGGGTATGATTTACCCTATTTCGGATTCACCATGGGTTAGTCCAGTCCATTGTGTGCCTAAGAAAGGCGGTATCACTGTTGTGCCCAATGCAAACAACGAGTTGATTCCTACCCGTCTCGTTACTGGGTGGAGAGTTTATATAGACTACCGCAAACTCAATGATGCCACGAGAAAGGATCATTTCCCTCTACCTTTTATGGACCAAATGCTTGAACGTTTAGCTGGTAATGAATATTACTGCTTTCTTGATGGTTTCTCAGGTTATTTTCAAATACCCATCGATCCCCAAGATCAAGAGAAGACAACATTCACTTGTCCCTATGGCACCTTTGCTTATAAAAGAATGCCTTTTGGCTTATGCAATGCCCCTGGGACTTTCCAAAGGTGCATGTTGGCTATCTTCCATGACATGGTTGAGCAAACCATGGAAGTCTTCATGGATGATTTCTCGGTCTTTGGGGATTCCTTCTCTTCTTGCCTTGCCAATTTGGAACGTATGCTTAAGCGGTGCGAAGACACTCGCCTTGTTCTGAATTGGGAAAAATGCCATTTTATGGTAAAAGAAGGCATTGTGCTAGGACACAAAATCTCAAACGCCGGTCTTGAAGTCGACCGTGCTAAAGTAGATGTCATAGCCAAATTACCTCCACCTTCAACCGTGAAGGGTGTGAGAAGTTTTCTGGGTCATGCGGGCTTCTATCGTCGATTCATTCAAGATTTCTCCAAAATCGCTCGCCCGATGACCCACCTCTTGGAAAAAGATACTCCTTTTATCTTTTCTAAAGAGTGTCTCGAAGCCTTCAATCTTCTTAAGGATAAGCTAACTAAGGCACCGGTCTTGGTTACCCCTAATTGGGAGCTGCCTTTTGAATTGATGTGCGATGCTAGCGACTTTGCTATTGGTGCGGTTTTGGGCCAAAGAGTGAATAAACACTTGCAACCAATCCACTATGCTAGCAAAACAATGACAGGGGCTCAATTGCATTACACGACAACCGAAAAAGAGCTTTTAGCTGTTGTCTATGCTTTTGAGAAATTTCGCCCCTATCTTGTTTTATCCACCACCATCGTATACACGGACCATTCCGCATTGAAGTACTTGATGACTAAGAACGATTCTAAGCCAAGACTTCTTCGCTGGGTTTTACTCCTTCAAGAATTCAACATTGAAATTCGTGACAAGAAGGGAGCCGAAAACCTGGCCGCGGATCATCTGAGTCGACTTGAGGATCCATATCAGGGGGATCATCCGAACAAAGAGATCAATGACTCTTTCCCCCTGGAGACTCTAATGTCTATAAATCTCAATCTTGATGGCACCCCGTGGTTTGCGGACATTGCAAACTACTTAGCGGGTGGTATTCTCATCCAAGGGTTAACATCCCAACAAAAGAAAAAGTTCTTGAATGATGTTAAGACTTACTTTTGGGATGACCCTTATCTATTCAAACAGTGTGCTGATCTGATTATTCGTCGATGTGTTGACGGACCGGTAGCTTTTGACATCCTCCAAGCTTGCCACAAAGGACCCACCGGTGGTCACTTTGGTCCCAACTACACCGCTAAGAAAGTGTTTGATTCCGGATTCTACTGGCCCACTATTTATCGTGACGCTCACGAAATGGTTAAGCATTGTGATGCTTGCCAACGTCAAGGCAAGATCACACATAAGGATGAGATGCCTCAAAATTTCATACAGGAATGTGAAATCTTTGATGTATGGGGCATCGACTTTATGGGGCCATTTCCATCATCCAAAGGGAACAAGTACATCCTCGTCGTCGTCGACTACGTCTCTAAATGGGTTGAAGCTAAGGCTCTTCCTACGAATGACGCGAGGGTGGTTGTGAACTTTTTGAAGCAGCTTTTCGCTCGATTTGGCGTTCCTCGTGCTATTATCAGTGACCGCGGGACTCATTTTTGCAACGATCAATTTTCACGAGTCATGGCAAAGTATGGTGTCAATCATCGTCTTTCCACCGCCTATCATCCCCAAACCAATGGGCAAGCTGAAATTTCCAATCGTGGCTTGAAGAGAATTTTGGAGCGTACTGTGGGAGAGCATCGTGCCGCGTGGGCCGATAAGTTAGATGATGCTCTGTGGGCTTTCCGTACTGCTTACAAGACCCCAATCGGTTGTACACCTTATCGTCTTGTGTACGGGAAAGCCTGCCACCTCCCAATCGAGCTGGAACATAAGGCGCACTGGGCCTTGAAGTGGGCGAACTTCGACATCAACAAAGCCGGTGATCATCGCAAGATTCAACTCAACGAGCTAAATGAACTGAGGAATGAAGCTTATGAGAACTCGCTGATCTACAAGGAGAAGACGAAGATCATTCATGACGCTAAAATCAAGAACCGAGAGTTCAACGTTGGTGATCAAGTCTTACTTTTTAAATCTCGGTTGAAGATCTTCTCTGGCAAGTTGAAGAGCCGCTGGTCTGGTCCATTCACCGTCGCCAAAGTCTTTCCTTATGGGACCATTGAGCTTTCTCAGCCGAATGGGCCCAATTTCAAGGTGAATGGCCAACGTCTGAAGCTGTACTTTGGTGAGGACATCTCTCAAGAGATGATTCCATCCCTCACCACGTTCCTCATGAACTAAAATTGGGTCGAGTCAGGCTCATGACTCGGTAATCAAAAACAAGCGCTTCTCGGGAGGCAACCCGTGATCTATCCTTTACTGCTTTCGTAATAAGTGTAGGGGGAGCCCCCGCATATGTTTGTTGTCTTGTTTCTTGTGCTATGCAGGGATTAAAGCTTCAAAGATCCACCTTGATGACTTTTGACGAACCGTGATACCGTGTTCCCATCTTCCCGGTTCTATCCTAAACTCTTGTGATTCAATATTTCATATTCTATATGTTCACATTGAATTCACTTTAGTTGTCCTTTCCTTAGCAAGATTTAACCAAAGTGCACAATGTCTCAAGTGTAGGGGAGTTTACTCCCACATGCTTAAACATTGAGGACAATGTTTATCTCAAGTGTAGGGGGGACTTCTATCGAAGTAAGTGGTCTTTTCCATGAATTTGCCCTCATTTCAACCGGAAAATTTGATTTTTTGACATTTTTCAAAATTTTTTATCTATTTTGGCCTAGTTGTATAGTCGTACTTTCCTTTATCATGTTTAGTTTCTTTCCGTTGCTAGAATAAATTTTTAATAAAGTGGTTTTAGATTTTTCTTAGTCGTGAACATTTTGACTCAACCCGAGTTTACTTGCCTAAGTTTACTCTAGCTAGTATCCTTAACGTGTTTAAGTCAAGTATTGCTAGGCTTTTATATAGGGAGCTATAAAACGCGAAAGTCTTAACTCTCACGGGTTAAGAACAAGAACTTTTCGCAAGTTCCTATAATTGATCCTAGAGAGTCGTTTATCAAGGGAACTTTAAAATGCAATTTCTAAACTTGAAAAAGTCCAAGAATTTGCAAGATCCTATAGACGACTCGAAAACCCAAAACTTTGATTTAATAGGCTAAGCATCCACGAGTCTCATTCCTTGAGATTTTAAACTGTGGAGAACGAGAGATGATAGAGTCAATTATAAGTTCGGTATTCTTTCATGAATTTATGTGAGTTAATTATAAGCCTATTCTCCCTCCGCTTGTTAATAAATTTATCTGCAATAAATAAGGCTGTACGATTTAAAAGGTTACTTAGCTTTTAGCCCCAGATCGTTTAAAAGTTGCTCGGTACGGATTAGAGTCATAGCCAAGGCATAACTTATTGAAGCGGGATGCGAAGATTGGCGAGTCCGAAAAGGCCCTAACAAGGCATGAGGGCTACATTTTGTTGCTAAAGATCCAAAAGTGATGTGAAGAATCATTTGTCGAAAATCAATATGAAGGATCGAGACACACGACGAAAAGCAAGAACTCCCCAAAAGTCATGGAGAAATCTATCCGAAAAGACCCTAACAAGGTATGAGGATAAATAGATCCAAGTCCTAAAAGGAGGCGGATCGTTGTATATCAAAGTCCAAAATAAAGATTGGAGAAAAATGAAGAAGTCGTGGTCCAAAGATGAAGAATCTCTCAAAACTCCAAGTGAAGAAATTTCTATTATGAAGAGAAGACCATTATTTCATGAACGTCTCTCAAGATTCGAAGTATGAAGTCCCTGCCAAATATCGGTCTGAGAAAGGTCTCAAATCGTGAAGCGAGTTATGCCAAGATATGAACTTTATGAGGTCCCGAGAAGCAGTTTTAAAAGATTTGGTCCTTTAGCTAACTATTGATTAAATCGTTCACTTTATTTTCGGACTAAATAACTTTCGAAATAAGTCAAACAATGCATCCTCATGATCATTCAAGACAAAAATAAAATATAAGAGATAAACCTAGGAATAAGGGAGTCTAAGTGAATAATTGGCCCACATGAGTTCGTGATAGTTTGCTAACTTATAATAACAATGATCTCGTTTTTAAGCTTGGTATGGGGAACGTGAAACTTGAGGATGATAAACGTTCATGGCCGCCAAAACCCAATGTAAGTTTTTAATTTCTTTACTTATTTCTATCTTTTATGTTTAGTATTTAATAAAGGCCAAGGTGGGTTATTTATGATGGAAAATGTAAACCGTGCTTTAAAATTAATGCATTGCATGAGGGCATTGCAATGGTCAAGTGTAGGGGATTTAATAAGTGTGAAAACACTTATCCCTTTACCACTTATTTCCAATAATAACAAGACCAAAACGTGTGATTTATGTCGTAAAAGTCGGAATTATGCGTGGTTTGTGTTTTTATTGTGTTTTAGGACCAAAATATTAAAAAGGAAGAAAACACGGGCTTTCACGGGCTTTTATCGAAGAAAACGGGAAAAGACGAAGTCAAAAGATCAAGAGTGTAAAAAGAACGGAAGTCCAAGGCCTATTCTGAAGATTTATCGAAGAAAAAGTCAAAAAGACGGAAGTTTAACGAAGTCAAAGAACTTAAGTCTAATAGAAGAAGAAAATTAAAAGACAAGGTCAAATCCCGAGACGACAAAGACGAAGAATTAAAGTCGAGTCGAGAAAACGTGAAGAAAGCAAGAAAGAAGATGCAACACATGCACTCCTTCCACCTTCCCTATAAATACCCTCCTAATAGTCATTAGGAGGGGAGTTAGAGTTTTTAGTTAATTTTTCACTTTTTCTTAGTTTTCTCTAGTTTTAGAGAGAGAAAGTCTTAAACTTTCTCTCACTAAATTTCATCTTTTTCTTAATCTTTCAAGATTGAACACTTTGTATTGCTTATTTTTATTAATTAAGTTCTATTTTAAGCTTAATTTCTTAATCTCATTCTACTCTTCTTTGATTTAAGATTGATTTTGGTGCGATTATCATGTGATCCGTGTTGTTCTAATTGATTTCGTGCTTAAAAAGTTAATCTTTTGATCATTTTATAAGTTTTCATTAGACTTTTGTGCTTATTGGCTTATTTTTATGATTAGCTTATTTACTTTATAGAAATCTTCTTTAAAAAGTTTATGTTTTTATTGTTTAATCTAAAAAGTTGCTTAATTTCGAGTCGGATAAGTTGATTAGAGTGCTTATTTGATCCGGTTTAGGCATTGATTCTGGTTAGTTTTGTGATAAGCTTATTATATAGCTTATTCACTTGCTTAACCGAATTCCACAATTTTAGGAAGGGGTACAAACTCCTTTTTCCGATTATACTATTCCGAGCAGACCACCCATTCCGATTGATCCAATCGGATTAGGGCTTTGAGTATTCCGACTGAGCACCCCAATTATTCCGATCTAGCCACTATTCTGAATATTCCGATTGTGTAGTTTTTTGGTTATTCCGATTGGATGGTTTTGCTTGTATTTCGATTTGAGCCAGTATAATATTCCGATTGAGTGCATTTTCTACACATTCCGATTAGGACATCATTTGTGTATTCCGATTGGTAGCTTTTGTAGTCATTCCGATAGGTGTAAGTCTGCTATTCCGATTACCCTAATTTGCTACATTCCGATTGTCCCATTTCATTGATATTTCGATTGCCACCAATCTTCCACCATATTCCGATCAACCGATCGGAATACATTCCGATCGGGCCTCTTTTGGCTTGTTTTGGTTTCTTTCGATCTTACTTTCTTATAGTACTTTTTATTTTCAGAAAATTTTCCAAGAGTTAGTTTTATTTAGTGTGTTAGTACTCTTCCATTGTCACCTTTAAGTTTCCATGCATTTATTTTACTTGTCATTTTAATATTAATCTTTTATTCTTTCATTTCACTCAACGACACTTTAATTACTTGCTAATAGTTTAAAACAAACAAACCAAACCATTCTCTTGATTCACCAAAAGACAACTGAGTCGCACTTAAGACCGGTTTTCAATTCGAAAAGACTTGGGACGATAAAGATTTTATTCTTGGTTGCAAAACCGAGTTATTAGCTAGACTATAGATTTCTGTATTCCAGGAGTTTGACTATGTTATTTTAATAGTTGGAGTTTTGACCTTATTGTTTATGTGGTTATGTGCTTAGGTGAGTTGATGGAGGTATGTGTTATGTGTTGTATTGATTCTTATAAGTGTCATCATAAGAGGGAGTGCATTGGGGAAATGGTAATTATATAAGTATGGTGGCCAACATAGTTATACAAGTACCACAACTTCAATGGATTCCTAAGTATGATTGCATGAAAGAAGGTTAATACATGGTTGTATAGTAGATGTTGGACGGATTTAAGTATATGTATCCCGATATGCCTACATATGTATGATCCCTCGCTATTATCGATTGTATCTGTAGTAGGGTTTGCTAGCTTGCTTCTTTTTAGGTATTCAACCCCTGTTGTGGCATATTCTTCGAGTTTCCTATTTCACGTGTCCGTTTTAAAATGGATTCCTTGGTGTTAAGTATATTGAAATAAATTGGGATTTCTTTTGGGATAATGAAATCTTTTGTGTTGAGTCTTACATTTTTTTTGGTCGGTATATATTGAAAAAAAGATTTGGAAATCTACTATAGAGTTAGATAGTTGGTTGTATTTGGTAAAATAAGGGTAGGGTGTAGGAGTCATGTTTTCAACAAGATATAACATAAAAACTTTTTATGTAATCAACACTTATTTATTTCAAATTCTAAAAGACCTTCTTTAAAATAAAGCAAAATAAAATTTTCCTACTTAAATATATCGTATAAGTGAGTTTAATTGATATACGTCATTTATAATTATATATACAAGGCTAAACAAAGTTCATGAAAATTTCACATACATTTATTTCTTTTCATTTAAAAAGGATTACGTTAATTACTAAGATGATTCTTTAGTTTTAAAACAACTAGTATAAAGTTGTTTTGGTCATAACTTGTTCGTTTTTAAAGCTTTTTGGGTGATTCAAAAGCCTAAAATTATGTACTCGGAACTTACTTTTAAAATATTCAGAATGTATAGTCATGGGAGGTCAGTAGCCTGGTCGAAATTGTTGTACAAGTGCCGGGTTTAAGGTTGAGTTTTGAATAGTAGTTTTTAAACTTATGATTTGGGATGTTAATGGTACCTAGTCTTTGAGTTGAGTCTTGAGATCGTATAGAGGGTTGTTTGTAGATTGTTTGAGTCACATAGATGTGGAGAGGTAAAGAAAAATATTCTTTTAGGAAAATTCGATGTGCAAGGTTTAAAAAATATGTCGCGGGGCGTAATATGTTTTGGTTGCCATTGGGTGTTTCTTGGATTATTTTTCGTTGTCATTGGTTATTTTGAATTGATACATGTTTTGGTTTGAGTTTTCTTTTTAGTCTCATGGTTTTTGACTTGTTTTAACTGGTGCACGTGTAATGTCGTTAGTTATCCGTAGTTTTGATTCGTTGGTCGTGTCTGGTGGGTTCCAGATGTAGTTTTGGTTTTGTATTGATTAAGAGCATTAATATAGTCATATGAGAGAATAGTTGGAATGCCCTTTGTGATGGGGAAAGAGTTAGAAGTTCGTAGAAAGACAAACTAATGTGGTCATGAGGTCTCTTAGGAGTGCCAAGGGAGATGAATAGAGATTTGTATAAAGTATGGATATTGGCACAAGTAACGCATCATAGAGAATGTTGGAAGGGGATGTGATATTTTAAAGGTACTTGTGATATTCATTAGGTATGTAAAATTTTTCGAAAATTTCTTAAGATTTAGTAGGTTTACCTATTATCTTGAAGTAGAACCATGAATAGAGCCAGTAAAAGGAGCAAGATGAGTTGTAGTTAGTGCCTTTCCAAGGCAATTGTTGATGGAACGATTTTAAAGACATGATTTGTTAGAAATTGCAAGGAATGCAAGATAAAGGTTGAGTTGCCTGGTAGTAAATGTGATGTGAAAGCGGTTGGATGGGTTGATAAGAAAGAGTATCGATCTTTTAGAATGAGTGTCGAATTTCACGAGTAGAAAGAGGTAGAAATTTGTTTGTGTTGCTGCCAAGAGAGGATTCATGGATGATGTTAAGAATGTTGTATGAATGCTTTGGGTTTACGGTTATGCATTTAGCATCACCAAAGCACTAGCGGTTTTCATGGAGTCAATGAACCGAGTGTGCATGAACGTATATAAACGAGTTGTCATCGGGAGTATCGACGACATATTGATCTACTCAAAGTATAAGAAGGAGAGTGAGGCGAATTATGAGTTGGTTTTAGAGTTTTTAGGAAAGGGAATTATACGTGATATTTTCAAGTGTGAGTTTTAGTATTAAGTTTACCATGATGAGTAGTTAGAGATGATGGCATATCATGGAACCAGCAAGGGGAAAAGTGAAGAAGGATGAGGAAGCATTTTGGAGGCTGAAGAGGTGGATTGGATAATGAGTAGATCCTGGCATTATCGGAAGGACCGGATGAATTCGTGAAGCATGACGATACATCAAGCAAGGATTTGGATGCGTACGAGGACGACAAAGAAAGGCGATTGCTTATACGTTACAGGAACTGGAGATTTAGAAGAACTAGATAAGACTTAGTTAGTAGAGCTGGATTGTTAGATGTGCCTAGACTGCTGGAGGCATTTGGTGTACGAGACATAGAGAATGATCTATACGGATCATGAACGTCTCCAACACATATTAAATCCTCTTGATTGAACATTTGGCAAAGGTGATGGGTGGAGTTAAGTGATGAAGGAAAATTGCAAGGCCAAGTACCATCTGGGAAAGGCAAGCATAGTTAATGAGATATGGAATAAGAGGGAGGAAGTGATGCTGAGACAAAATTTAGCTATATGGTTGACGTGTTAGGAGGGTTTGGATGAAGGATGTAAGCTACACGAGTAGTTGTCTAAAGCAGAGAACGTGTCAACATTTATTTTGCGTGGCTTGGACAATCATATGGAGAAAAGGAACATAGGCTATACTTCCTACATAGATAGGAGTAGCATAGAAAGGGCGGTGTAAGGACGAAGATGGTAGAGGGGATACATAATGGGGTAGAGGAATAAGTACGACGAGAGTTGGGTGATAGTCGATAGACTGAATAATTCATCCCATATTCTGAGAGGAATGAGAAGTCAAGTAGTTGAGAAGTTGGAAGGATTGCGTACGGATGTGATGGAATAGGAGTTTCTGCATAACAATTAGCCTAAGAAGTATGGAATGCTTTATGAAGGTTTATGGCAAGGGAATAAATGATGGAAAGTAAGCGTAGTATACAGTTGATAGACTAATGCTTGGTATGAGCATACTATAGGGGTAATTGAGAAAGACACCTAGAGCATTGGTGTGAGATTTGGAGATAGTTTGAGAACACATTATATTAGGAAGAATTCTTCTACAAAGAGAGAGTCACCGGTGAGAGGGGCATATTCCCCATTGATGAGAATGCAGGAAATAAAGGAGGAAACTCCTAAATTATAGGCTGAAGACGAGATATAAGATGGTATAGAAATTAAGATTATGGAAAGACAAGCGAAAAGTAGTATGGAGGAAGAAAGATTCGAGGGAGCAAGAGGTTGTCAAGATAGTGGGGTGATATTGAAGGGAAAACCGTTAGAGCAAGAGGTTAGTAGTCACGAACAATGGAACGTCCACCTAGGGAAAAGGTGTAGCACCTATTAGTATGAAGTATGGTTAGTTACTTGGTGCCGAGCATGGGAAAGCAAGGATGAGGTGGTGGTTATGACATGTTTCATGTGAATGTTATGGGAAGCTTTTGGTAATGCAATCCTGCATATACCATTAGATGTGATTAAGGTTGGGAGAACTTCCGAAAGATGGAAAATCCATAGAGGATAGAAGCCGTTAGGTCTGGTGATAGGAATTGTAGTAGAAACTGCTGGAGTTAATTCATAGGAGATGAGGTGGATCACCGTTATAGTGGGATGAAGTAAGAAGCAGCCAACGTATTGGACCGGAGGTGGATCAGAAAACTATGGAGGTGGTGGAAGTGCTTAAGTAGAGGTTGAAAATGGCAAAGAACCGACAAGAGAGCTGTGCGGGCGAGAGGCATAAGCCGTTGGGATTTAAGATTGGAGGTAAGGTTATGCTAGAGGTCTCACCATGGAAAGGAGTGATGTGGTTTGAAAGAAAGGGAAGATAGCACCTAGAATCATGGGTCCATTCGAAATCCTTGAAAGGATTGGACAAGTGGCTTATAGGTTGAGGAATTAATGGGAGAATTGAGTAGTGTGCATGATGTATTTCGTGTATCAAGCTTGAGGAAATGCTTAGCAAGAACCGACTTGCAAGTACCGTTAGATGATATTAGTATGGATACGAGTCTTCATTTCATCGAAGAACCGGTAGAGATTTTAGGTCGGGAAGCTAAGATGTTGGAAAAAATGGTAATATACCGTAGTTATGGTAAGATGGAATTTGGAACGTGGACTAGAGTTCATGTGGGAACGGGAAGGATTTATGAGTAACAAGTATCCTTAGATATTTGCTAATGATGATCCTAAGGAGTAAATCTCGGGACGAGATTTCTATTAGGAGGGAGTGACGTGACAACCCTGGTTTTTTTAGGTTCGTCACTTAGTCTTATTTTTGGGGTATTTTGTGTGACTATGTGTTTTATGTGATTTATGTGTTTATATGTGTGATTTTGGGGATGAGAATGGACGAAATGATGTACATGATTTGTAAATCATGGTATGGGTTGGAAATGAAATGAAATGAAATGAAATGAGTTTAGAAATGAACTGCGGGAAAAGTTCGGATATCGTTTTTACAAGGTTTCGTGTACGTATCGTATGTTGTATGTATGTATGTATTAGGTATATATTATATAGTTACGATAAGTTTTAGAGATACTTTCTATAATTAGAAACTTTTAGAAATGACGGTTAGTTCGGAAATCGCGTAGAAAGTCGAAAAAAATCAACGTAAGGCTTTAGGGTTTTGGCCCGGAAGTAACCCGAATGTGAGGTTTAGTTTAAGAATGATATAAGTTATAAAATAAGGTTAAAAACCAGATCCTTAGGTGCTTTGGGCTTGGTTTGGGCAGCCAAAGGAAAAGGAAGGAAGAAAATAACCAAAAAGCCCAAAAACAGGCCCAATGGACTTTTAATTGGGTTAGGAGGCCTTTAGGATTACATTAAACCCATACCATAACCAAAAACCTCAGATTTTTACTCACCATGACCTCTCCCAGTCGAATTCCATCAATGGTGGAATTAGGTTTCATCAAAAACAATTTCTTCCTTTGATTTCTAAGGTAAAATCTTCAAAACTCTTCTTTAATTTATGATTTTAATTAATCTAATCATGTAATTAATCAATATATGATGGATCTAGGGTTAGGTTAAACATAAATTCTGCATTTTAATGATATACACATGTTTAGATTGATTAGGGTTAATAATTATACATGATGTGATAATTAATTAGACTAGTTCTGTTAAATTCGTTTTTAAAAACTGGACAAAATTTTAGGGCTAATGTTTTGATCATATCTAGAGTTCTACAAAATTTTAATTTTCAAATCTTATATCCCTGAAAAGGTAATTGATTTGATTTTCAAATTCAAGAAACTAGAATTGAATTGGAGGTAAGGAAGTGGGTCAAAAATAGGTTGCAACAGTTGTAGGTCAAAACAGTTTTGAAGTCAGTCGGGTTTAATTTAATGTTTTAAGGTGGTTAGAGTACTTAGGAGTACAATTGGACTTTCAAACAAACATGAGAGTTAGTTTATATGTTACATAAAATATCTGTAAGAGGGAAAATTAATTGGGATAGTGGAAGACCATCTGATCATAACAAACTTTTCATATGTTCAAAATCGGGATAATCTGGATAGGCGAAAGTATAAGTTGTATATCGGGGACTTAAAATTTGCTTTGATGTTGGGGAAAGGGCTGTGATTTTAGCTAACACATATAAGGTTATGGGATTTTCATGGCAAGGAATGTGGGTTAGGTTTGGTGGGCGTTTGGCTCATAATACAGATTATTAAAATCGGGACTGTTTTGGGTAAAATCTTAATGGGACGAGTTATGAACTTAAATAAGTTAAGAGCTTATAGAGGGGTGTGATGGGATAATTATAGCACATAAATGAGTTTAAGTTGTAGGATAATGTTAGATATCCATCATATATTGATGATCCATTTTGGTATGTGGTTCATCTCTTGATTGTATATGTTTGTGTGTTCAGATTTTCGCTAGAGCGCGCGGATATTTGGAGAAGCTTGAATCAGGTGAGTTTCATAGTCCCATATCTTTTGATGTTTTGACTTTCAGATGGGATGGAAGAGACACTCGTTATGGTTTTATAATTGTTGTTGTGAATGTTTTATGATTGATGATGGACTTGTGTGTACTTATGTGATTAACTGCTAATTGATTCATGATGGTTTTGTGATTTGACTTGGTACCAAGGGGATGTTGACAAGGCGGGGCCTTGGGATTGGTTCATAGGTGTATGGGCGCCTATGGTACCATGGTGTTTGGAAAGGCTTGGAGCCTTGGAATTGGTTTGGTATGATTAATCTTGAATTGTTAGTTGTTAATGCACATTTGTAACACATTGTCCATATATTTTTATTGTTGGTGGTTATTCAAAACTTATATTATAACTGATTTGAGGTTGGAGTCTAAACCTATGACTCTCACCAACATTATGTTGACGTGTTTTAGTGTCTCTTTCAGGTGAGAATGTGGTTAAGCATGAGAATAGGAGTGACTAGCTTTGGAGGCTTAGGATTGCATTTGGAGGAACCCCCTTTCCCCTTTGTCTTTATTTGATGTTTGAATAAGTGATACTTTGTTGACATCTATATGTTTGCTTTGTTTATGTTAATTGTTTGTCTCGGGTAAGCCGTAGGACTGTTACCTACTTACCTAGACTCCTGCATTGTTGAGATATTGTCATGACATTTGTGTCACCATTTTATGACATTTATTATTTCATTTAGTTATCTCTATAGACATGCAATGTTGTGATGATATCCATACGTCGTGCCCTATATTCCGCCATGGTGGGGTGTGACAGTACATCTGCTGTGTCACTCTTTTCAAACAGAAAGAATGTCCATGTGAACCTTGAAAAATCATCAGTAATCACCAGGCAGTACCATTTCTTCATTATGCTTGCCATAGTAGTAGGACCAAAAAGATCCATATGAAGTAATTCCAGTGGCTTGGTAGTGGACAAACTTGTTTTTGATTTGCAAGAGGCTCTATGTTGTTTCCCTTTCAGGCAAGCAGCACAAGTATTATTATTAGCAAAGGACTTGGAAGGAAGACCATGAACCAGATTATATTTGACCCATTTGTTCATGTTCTTGAAATTTAGGTGACCAAGTCTTCTATGCCATTTCTTGCATTCATCAACTGAGGCTTTGGCAATGAAACAGGTTTCATTGTCTTGAAGAGAGATGTACTTGAGATCAATTGTGTACATATTCTTTTGTCTTGGTGTTCTGAGTACAATAGTAGTGTTGGGTGGTAAGACAAACTCCTTTCCTAACACCAGACTTTCAGTATCTGTAAACAAGACAAAGTTCTTCTTATCAGTCATTTGAGACACATTGAAGAGATTGTACTTGAGCTCTTTCACCAAGTAAACATTGTTAAAGATCATCCCATTGGTGACAATAGTTCCTTTTCCTGTGATTGTTCCATGCCCATCTCGAAAGGAAACACCATCATTGTCATGCAGGGGAACAAAGTTAGACATATAAGATTTATGTCAAGTCATGCTCCTTGAGCATCCACTATCCCAATAGGCTTTATCATTCCCGGTCTTCTTTGTCACCTGTAAAACGAAAAACAATTTAGTTTCTCTTGGGGACCCAAGCCATTACAGACTTGGATCTACCTCGTGTATCAATATAAGATAGCTTATCAAAGACAAAAGATACACCATTGGACTGAGTACCACTTTTGGGTACCCAAATCCAACGAGTTGAGGCTTTCACACCTTTTCCCCATCTGCCCATGTTTCTAGAGGGCAAAACTTTGCTAGCAAGGGATAACCCAGACTTAGCAGGGGAATCCCTATGCTTAGCAGAGGGAACCCATCTTTTGTTTTGGCCTCTATTGATGTGTTGGTAAGGTCTAGAGACAGACTTATATGTAGTATGAGGTGCTGGTTTGGTCATGAAAGGGCTAGACTTGGGATATGCATCATTCACCTTTCTTAGAGCAAGAACTACGTACTAATCAGATACCTTGTTTCTCAAAGCATGGGCAACATACTTAGCAGGGGAAACGGATTTTGCCCCTGCATTTAGAAGAATGTCTTTTGGTTGCATGTCCTTTAAAGGATTTGCAGCCACCACTTCCATTGGTGCCTGACAGTCTTGATAAGTGTGATCAAAACTGCCATAGGTGAAACAAGGTTTGGTGTTTATCACAAAGTTCTCTCCTAATTGATGAGACTTTTGGTCATTCCAGTTTTCTCTGATTACCTCTAACAGACCTATACATACCAGCATATTTAATAGTAGACTTAGAGGACTTTGATCCCAATTTAGATTTGGGTCAACTACTCTTAGAATTTGAATCACTCCCAAAAAGTCCTTCTCTTGAAAAGAGAACAGGATTATCTATCTTCCACTGTTTTAAAGCAATTTGTTCCTTTTCAAAGTCCCTAACAGCACTGGTTTTCACTAGTGGTTCTTCTGTTTATAGATTATTAGGTATGTATGCACTTAAGTCAAATTCAATATCTTCCTGCTTCTTGAAACAAGAGAGACCAGTCCAAGACAAGTCTTTTCTAGGAAATGGTGCATGAATATTAGCAGGTGGTGGTGGTATAGCAACATGCTCATTTTTGACACCAAAACCTGTTTTGTCCCTAGGAGACTGTCCAATTTCAACTGCTGTAGTTAAATCTTTAGAAGCTTTTCCAAATTTTTCAACAGTTTCTTCATCTATCTTTTTATTAGATCTAAAGACTTCTAGTTCAGCAGTCAATTCCTTAATGGAATTATTATTTTCTTTAACATCTCTCTCTAAGACCACAATATGATCTCTATAATCACATTCTCTTTGCTTATACTTTCTTATGGTGGACTCTAGCTATTCTAAAGCACGTTTGTAGTTATCCAGGTTATTATCACAATTAATGTAATCAACTTTTATCTTTCTTATTTGATCATTCAATGACTCAGTATTTTTTCTACAAGCTTTAGTACAATATGAATCATCATATACCTCATTGTCTGAACTAGAGCTTGACATGGCAATAAGAGCAAAATCTTCCTCTTTTTCCTCAGCAACTAATGCTTGATTTCTTTCAACACTCTCTGTCATAGCACTCCAATCCCATCCACCTGCTCCATCTATCCCCTACATGGCTACCATAGCCTTAGCACCAGAATCATCATCCCTGCTTTCCTTCCTATAGTTGTTCCCAATCTTAGGTCCTCTGCATTCCCTAGCAATGTGACCTTTCTTGCCACAGTTGTAGCATTCTACCTTTGTTTTGTCAAATCTAGCTACACCAGAAGGATTGATGGAGATCTTCTTCCCATACTTCTTGTAAAATCTGTTGGCTCTCATGCTGAGTAGAGCCATGTTCCACCTTATATCTATCTCCTCCAGTCCTTGCTTACTGATTTGACTCAGATCTTCATGTAACACAGTAGATCCTTGTGGCCCTTGGGATGCTATGAAGGCACAATCAGTGTCAAGGCTGAATGTTGCAGGCCTTTCTTCATCATAAGTTGATCCAGATCTAGCAGCAGGGGAATGGGTAGCAGGGCCAACTTCGATTCCACTGCCTTTGGAGATTCCACTACTGTGAGATATGAAAGCCATGTTAGCAGGGGAATCAGTAGATCCACTTGAATTTGTGGGGATGGTTCCTAATGACTTCATCTCATTGACCACTGGCTAAAAAACTTTCACGTTATTATATATGTCATCAATGTTCTTGTCATCTATGCCATCCCTATTCTGCCAAATAGCTTTGTAGATAAACCATTCTTTCTGAAGGCTGTTAAGAAACCTAGTATTCACCTGTTCTCTTGTCACTTCTATTTCAAAGAACTCTAACTGAGCGACCAGATCTTGAAGCCTATTGTAGATAGCACCAATTGCTTCATCACCAATTGCTTTGAAAGAAGAAATTTGATCAAGCATTTGATTCTTCTTCTTCTTCTTCTTTGTGGCCTCATCCCCTCCAAATGTTTTTCCTATTGCTTCCCAAAGTTCCTTAGCTGTCTTATACTTTCTGAACCTTAGCTGATGTCTATCAGGTAGAGCCAATAGTAAGGAACTGTGAGCCCTGACATCATGCCTTCTTGCTAGTATCTCCTTGTCAGCAAGAGCAGCAGACTTCTTCTTGGCCTCACCTTTGGAGCTTTCACCTTTTCTTCTCCCTTATCCTTATCTTCAACTTGTACAGTCTTTGGAAATTGATCACCAAATTCTATGATCTCCCATAGAATATAGTGTTCCATCTTAATGTATTGTTGAATTTTGAACTCCCATAGTTCAAAGTTTTCGGGGTCCAGAATGGGTAGTTTGAGAGCATTGTTGTTGGTTGAGGATGAATGAGAATCTGAAGACATGATTGATGTTGGTTGTGTGAGAGGTTTTGTTCTTGGTTTAATCAAAGTTTCTCAACAAGCTCTGATACCACTTGTTGATCCCAAACTCAGATCTTAAACCTTATCTTGTTTAAGGGTTGTGATAGAGAGAATAGATTCAATCTAACACTAGAGAAACTTTGCAATACAAAGTGACTAAACAAGATGCGGAATGTAGTGTTTAGCACAAGAACAAATATGTAAAGCAAATGTTAAACTTTAATATATCATAGATATACGAATACCCAATAGTGGTATTAGGGTTACAAAAACCTTAAAGTATAAAATGAAAACTAACAGAGAAAGACACATTTTGCATGATAACATAGTGGGTCCTTTTATAGTACAAGGACTCACGTACAGGATCACTACTAATAAACTTGGAAAGTATCTCAGAGTAGTAACTGAAACGCGTTATAATCTATTCCAAGTTTATCTCTAGCAGCAGGGTCTTTGACTTCAGCAGGGGAACCAATCCCCCTGCCTTTGTTATTTAGCAGGGGGAACTTACTCTAGCAGGGGAAACTCTGACCAACTAGCAGGGGTAACTAATACACTTATATTTATTCCCAACAGTTATGCACGTGCTTGTAAGGTTGAAATTATTTGTACACACCTTTCTGGTATAAAACTGTTGTGAATGTACTCTTGTTCATTTACATCATCGAAGATGACCCGATATGAATGGCAGTCTATGGTGACGTGTGTTTGGATAGCCAGTCCATGCCTAATATCATGTCGAAATCGTAAATGTCCAACGGAAGTGCGTCAACAGGACGAATTTTGTCGTCAAACTCAAGGGGAAGACCCTTGTATCCATGTGTGATGCGTATAGAGTCTCTTAAAGGCGTGGAAATGTTTAAGACATTTTCTAGTGGCATAGGGGATATCCTAACACGCTTGGCATAAACAGTGGATATGACTGAATGAGTAGCACCCGTGTCAAATAATACGCATGTAGCTTGACCATACATATACAAGATCCCAGCGATGGTACCTGTTGACTTGTTGGCCTGATCGCGCAAGGTCGTGTACACCCGTCCAGTAGTAGGAGGCGGTTTGGAGTTGGCATGTCCAGAAGTGCCCTCGATCTCACCCTTACGGCAGTCCTTCATGCGATGGCCTGGCTGGCCACACTTGAAGCAAGCATCGCTATCACGGCGACACAAACCTGGGTGTCTACGGTTACAGGTAGTGCAAAGAGGGTGAGTATACCCTCCAACAGGTGCCCTAGCTGACTGGGAGCCTGTTCAGAAAAGTATACATGAGACATGATTAATGGGTACAAACAGGACAATACAGAAAATCCTAAGACGTAATACTAGATGTAGTTTCACGGTTGGGCTGTGAACCTCTACGGTCCTGCTCCCGTCCGTTGCCATTATTCCTAGTAGTAGATGCTGAACTGTTAGAATTATGAATCATAAAACACATAACATAAGAAATGAGCAAGTTTAGGGACCTGCTGCTGTTGGAGTTGTTGGCATTGTTACGGTAATTTTCATTACCGCCACGCCTATCCGAAGCAAAATGGTCCTGGGTCTGACCGTTACCCTTGTGCTGACTATGCTGTTGAGTGGCCGGTTGGGACCGGTCCCCAGTCTTCTGCCTGAAATATGCAATTGTATAGAGAAAGATAAATATTTAGATAGTACTTAATGAAATGAAATGATCACCGCTGATGACGAAATATACTTCTTGTCGGGTCTTTCTGCCTCTCCAAACTCATCCCTCTCCTGCAGCATCTCCAACTTGCGGGCTGCATCTTCTACTTGTGCCACAATATTGAATGTAGCACACACCAAGTTATTGGCGACATATGTGCGAAGAGCCCAGCGAAAGTGATACACCTGCTCCTCTGCAGTCCCGACTGCTGCCCGCCAAGGAATCTAGCCAGACGAAGAAACCTCTACATGAACTCATTGCTGTTTTCCCCAGGTCTCTGCCTAATACCATGATACTCCCTCTTGAGCTTATCCTGCTATGTTTTCGGGAAAAACTGCCCCATAACCAACTTCTTAAACTCTACCCAAGTCAATCCAGTCACCCAGTCGTCGCCTCCATTCGACAGCTGTAGTGCCTTCCACCATGCAAGCACGTACCCTTCAAAGTTGTAACAAGCTAACCTTGCCTTAAAGACAGGGTCGCATCCCATTGCGTCAAAGATATTCTGGATGTGAGCTATCCAGCTCTCAGCCGCAGCGGGGCTGTCAGTCTGTTTGAAAGATTTCGAATGCTGCTTATTGAATCCCTCTAGCCATGTGATCAAGGTAGCTGGAGGTGGAGGAGGAGGATTCTGATGTTGGTGCTGACTGTTGGCAGCTTGCACCTCAGCCCGAATTTCATTCCTCAGTTGAGGAAGCATAGCCTGCATAGCAGCTTGAACTGCTGCATTCAGTTGCTCTTGTTCACGTGTGAGAACCATCTGATAGTATAAAACAAAATGCAATGGTTAAGCTGATTTAAACGTAATATATATTCATGAAAAAAATTTTATGCATATAAACATGAAAAAAAAATTATGCATGAAAAAAGTGTATGAATGCTTGACAATGAAAATGACATGGTTTTGGTAACGCCTATGGGTCGGTTCACCTAAAAAAAATGACATGACGAGGATAAACGCCTATGGGTTGGTTCATCAAAACAAAATGATTCTATTAAAAGCACATGCGACTAAATATTTCCAGTCTTGTATCAACCATTACTTAGTCAAAATTCCTGCAACAATGATACATGAACAAATACATGAAAACAACTGTCAGTTCTAGGAAGACCATGGTGATTACCCACTAATCACAGGTAGAGGTGTCAAACGGGTTATCGGGTTGGGTTTGGGGCTTATCGGGTCGGATCTTATCGGGTTTTGATTAAATAGAATCTAACCCGCAACCCAACCCTATAAGATATCAGGTCTATCGGGTTCGGGTCTATCAGGTTTCGGGTCTATCGGGTCGGGCTTATCGGGTTATCGAGTTATATGCTAATCTTATATTACAATTTGCTTTATTTTTCAATATATAATCCAGTATAAAATGAAATTAAACTTTTGATTAACATGACATTGATATTTCTTTTTCCTAGCATATAACAAAAAACTATAACGTATATTACAAGGTTATGTTGAATATTATGGATAGTAAACATTTTATTTGGCCTAAAAATGAGGATCTCAAAGTATCACAGATTAATGTATCTTGAAGGATCTCAAAACAAACTGACAAGGAAAAATGTAATGTATCACACGTCATTGTCATTTGCTACCTTTGTTATCGTTCTTTATTATGTTAAGTTTAAAGAGGGGACATGGGGCATTTATGTACTGGCATTTATCGATACAGTTAGCATGAAAATGGTGACAGCAATGGATTTTATACGAGTTCCATCATACACGCAGAGGCAAAATTAACATTCATGTTACTGGAACCAAATCAGAAGATGCAATTTATCACGTCTTATAGGACAATTGTTAACTACTGGTACAAACTGTGACAAACTAATAGGGTATAAAACAGGAGATCCAATAAAAAAGTATAGATTTCAAATAGGGTTTATAGCTTATCGACTTTATCAGATCAACTCGATAACCCGATAACAAATTTAATAAAACCCTAACCCGACCCTATAAGGCTATCGGGTTTATCGGGTTGACCTGATAAACCCGATAAGCTAGTTGGACCCGAATCAACCCGACCCTATAAGACCTTATCGGGTTCAGGTCAGATTCGGGTCGGGTTGGGTCGACCCATTTGATACCCCTAATCACATGTCATGTTTTAAGAGCCTATAGGTCAAATCCTTGGGCTCTGATACCATAATTGTAACACCTCATTTTGGTAAATAGAATATCACAGGATAATTATTGTAGAATAATGATAATCTTAGATCTAATCAAGAGGGTTGTTGTTTTCTAGAGAGAGAAACTAGAGAGAGAAATAAATAAAAACATGTATTATGATAAAAATGAAAGTAAAAAACCAACACCCCTTTCCATGGTGGAAAGGGGTTTATATACCAAGTCCCTTAGTGGACTTGGGCCTCCGGCCTATGAACATGCTCATGGGTCGGGCTAATATAAATAACAATTAAACTTATACTACGAGCCTATAACTATATTGTTGGAGTGACCAAGACTTTCTTAATACGAAAAACGTATTTCCAACAATCTCCCCCAAAGGGAGGTCACTCCAAATTTATAAAGTCCTAATCTAGCATGTTAGATCTTCGTTCTTGAGCTCGTAGTCCACTTTCTCTTTTCTTCTTTAACTTTTCTTCTTTTTGTGAATATGTGTTGGAATAACATCAGGCTTTTGCTTGGAACATATTCTTTTGGCCTTTCACGTGCAATCTTTGTCTTCTTGTGATGTTTGCCTCTTCGTGACTTCATGTCCCACATACCTATCCTTTGTTAAATTCTTGAAAGTTTCTGAGTCGATACAACGGAAGAATTTTAGGTCAGACTTTCTTGAATTTGCTGAAATATTTGATGCAGAATGAATAAGTATGTGAGGACGACTTCAACTGGTACACCGCAACGCCGCCGTCTTCAAATACAGCAACATAATAAGAGACGAATAAAATGGCTTTGACATTTTATTCTAATTCGGTAGCATTTTACCTCCGGTCGGTGAAGACCGTTGGACGATAATAAATATCATACTTGTGACATGTAGCTCTAATTAAAGATCTCCTTGACAAGATTTCGCGGGTAAACCCGTTCTCTTTATTCGACCGTCCAAAGCTGACTGCGAACATAAAGAGTGAATCATTTGGACTAAAAACCCGTATGATTGAAGCCGTCAATTCATGAAACCCGGAACAAGTGAATTTCAATTAAGATTTTCACCATCGTTGCTTTCCAGTTATCACGAGCTTGATTCAAATAGAATCTTGCTTGTCACCTACCGCAGTGCTGTTTGATGTTGACACTGGAAGGATTTCCACTCTTCACTGTGAACATTAAAGAGTGCCACTCTGAGTGTTCTGGCAAGATAACTTGGATAATGCGTAGAGGCCCTGGAACAAGTTTAATCTCAATTAAGAGTTAAACCATCGTTTCTTTCCAGTTATCACAAGATTAGTTCTTAAAAAACCGCACGTGTCACCTACCATGAGCTTGTTTGATGTTGGCTCAAGCAGGATTTCCATCTTCATTGTAATACTTTCGTATGTCTCAGATGTTCTGGAAATATTACAAGAATATTGCGTAGGACTCATAAAAATCTTTCTTGTTTTTAAAAATTGTGTCCTAATGAGACTTTTGATGATCTCGTGGCTCTAGACTCAATAGTGCATTTTTGTTTTGGTGAGCGGAGGCTGGAGAGGATTGCCACCTTTTCAATATCAATTTATTCGGAGTGAATAAACCGATGGTAACGTGTTGAACTCCGTGACATTAAAACAAATATCTTTTGAGAGATATTTGAGTTGGCTGCGAGGGGTTGTGTATCACATTACTGGGTCCATGATACTATGTCTTCAAGATGAGTTGACCCGGTTTCTGCCTAAGTTGTAAGGAGGGCTTGTTTTTTACACCCTTTATCTTTACATTTATCTTCCATTCTTCAACCCCTTCAATGCTTACCAATACATCATCACTAGCACCTTGTTGTGATTGTTCTAGTGCTAGCATCAGTACTTGGTCGGCATTCAGCTACATTCATAGTCCATTCTCCATCTTTCCTAAGGACTTCTATTTTCTAACTATGGAATTGTCCTTGGGAAGATTCCCCCGGTTCTGGAAGAATCATTAGACTAGCACCTAATCCTACCACCCTTTTGTCACCACATCCGTCGTGAATTAAGCGTGTTATGGGTAAGTACTTGTCACCATGAAAAATCCTTGAAAACTCACTTAAGATACTTGTGATATAAATATCAAAGTTTTATATCTTTAAGTGTTTTTGTTCATAAAAAATGCTCCCCCTTAACATGTGCAACACACATATTAAGTTGATTGATACCTGAAGTCTTTTTCATGTTTAGCCAAATATATTATCAAGTCTCCTTAATCCCATTTTCTCCCCTTATCCAAAATGTTAACCATCAATATTTTGGATATTAATGGATTAACCGGTCTTTGGGTAACAAAATGAAATTAGTTGCTGGCCATAGAACATATCAATGCTCCCCCTCAAGTTAATGAGGGTTAGTTGTAGTGTTTGAGTATGATTGATTTTAAAAGATTTAGAATCTCGTGAGAAATTCTTGAAATATTATCATACTTTCACACTACAGCAAGCCACAAAAGTACAATATTCACAGTATTTACATATTCACAAAAGATATATGGAGTGAACCTGATATAGTACGACCCATTTTAAATGGATCGTTCCATTAGCTTGTGGTGCGCTCCATATGGTCTTCCACCAACGAATCGTTCTAGGCTTCTTATAAGACGTCTTTCCCTCAGCTTCTCATCAATCTTCTTGATCGTATAGGTAGCACTCTGTTGATATACCGTGTGCCATTCTACAGTAACCTCTGGAAGAGTCTTATACTTGTTGAGATGCACCAACGTTTCCCGAATATGGGTGAGAGCCCCGTCACATAATTTGTTGATCTCTGGAATTCTCATGAACCTCATTAGACCACGAACATTCAGGTAGAAAATGCTGGGCATCGGGTCAGTGGTGCTGGTGTATGGAGATTTGTCTGTATGCCTTTGAAGACTTTAGTGCGTGGTTTTGAAAGATTGAGCTTCTTTTGATAACTTTCTACTCTAAGTTACAGATCTTCAACTCTTTTCTTGATGACAACTCGACGTGTGTACATTCTAAGAGCTGATTTCAAGGCAATTAGTTCTTCAGAGTTCAAGTGTCTGAGGGCGTTGTGAGTAATCAAAAGCAGCATGTCTTCAATAACTTCGAGACGAAGAAGTGGAAAATCTCCTTCCTCGATAATGTAGATTTTTTCGTCTTCTCTTATGAGTCTGATATCTGTCAAGTGTTGATAGCTAGTTTTGGGTTCAATCCTAACTCCTTGGATGCTTTTGATTCGAATTAGGGAGAAGACTTGAGAACCTGAATTGTGCAGACATGCATAGTTGTAGGCGCGTCGCACACGCTCATCCCAATGTGAAGCACCCAATTCGGCATATCGATCATATTCAGGATATTTTTGTGGAACCCAAAGACGATTAACTTTTTCTTCTATCCAAGGTATCAAATCCCAAGTTGCAGCTTTTACCAATGTTAAAGAGGTTGCATACTTGTTTGCTCCGTTGACCAAGTATTCGAGATCGTTACAGACAAAGAATTCAAGTTCGATTTGATCATCATCTGTAACTGTGGGGAGAGGAGGGTTTTCAGGTGCATGAAGACCATCCCTTTGAGTAGTTCTCAATGCTTTCAGAAGCTCATTTGCGTTATACTCGTATTCCGTACTGCTGATCTTGGATTTAACACGAAGTTTGGGATTTTTGAGTCATCTCACAACCATTTCTTGAGTTATGTTAGACCCATAGGTGTACTCCAAGAATCTTGAAAAATCTATTGGATTGCTTAGGAATTGGGAAAATTTAGCTTCAGCAGCCTTTGTCAGTGGACGAAGTGCAGTAGCGTTTGACACCCAAGGTTGTATAGGTGCATTTTCATCTTCCTCTAGTGTATCCACCCATGCTGGTTCACTTGACTCTAGAACATCATGAACTTGAGTAGAGACATGAACATCAACAATAGGTACGAATACTGCTTCAGTGTCTAGTATGTCTTGGACTGGATCAGAGACTGGAAAATCTGGTACAGGTTGATCGGGCTCCGTCTGTTGTTGTTGCACTAAAGGTGTAGTAACTGAAGCAACTGGGGCAGATGTGACATGAACAAATGTGGTTGCAGGAGCGGTTGTGGCTGAGGTATGTGATGAGGCTGTATTAGCATCTACATCATGAAACTTCTTGGTGCGTTAGCCTTGGCGAGGTGGAGGTTTTGGAGTTGATTTACCCTTGGGAACATCATCTTTGTGAGATTTGTCACCTTTGGACTTGTCTTTATCAGACTTGTCTTGCTTATCTCCATCCTTTTTCCCTGTATCATCGTCCCCTTCTTCTTCATCATCACCATTTTTGCCGTCACCATCACCATTATCATCACCATCACTTTGTTTATCACTTCCTTCTTCGTCATTACTACCGTCTTCGTCATCATTACCTCGTTTTTCATCACTCCCTCCTTCGTCATCACTACCTTTGTCGTCATCACCATTGTCATCATCATCATTGTCATCATCAGCATCATCGTCATCATTGTCGGATTCGTCTCCCTCTTCATTTAGGATATTACAGGGAACTACAGTACCATGTTTCTCGAATATCTTAGTATCTTCATCCATAGCCGTTTTAAGAGCTTTGTGAAGGTTCTTTTCAGCTTTGGTTTTGTTATAGGACCCGACTTGAATCATCCGAGCATGTAAGAGTTTCTTCAACTCATAATCCGTGAGCCTTTGAGCAATGAGAAAATCTGACTTTTTAGTGTCAGAAGACTCGATCATGACGTTGCTTGCAGCAATTTGTTTCAACTCGTCTCACAGAGTGTCAATAAATTCCTTAACCTTTTCATCAAGTGATTCAACAATTGAATCATTAGCTTTGGCAAGAATCTCTTTCTCATATCGGTACCTCTTTTTGAGGTCTTGAAGACGAATCAACTTTGCTTCATTTTTGGCTGTTTCATTTGCTTTGACTTGAGCTAGTTCTTCTGCATGTAGTTTGTGAGATAATTCTAACTCTTCTTGGAATTTAGCAATTGCGTCTTCTTGAGCTTTTCTTGTGGATTCTTCACTTTGCTATCTACGAGCTAACTCCTCTTTAATTCGAACCAGCTCTTCTTGTTGAGCTGTCATGAGTTGTTCCATTTGAATCATGAACATTGTTGATAATGATGGAATCAATGATATCGGTGCTGCTGGGGTTTGTTGTGTAGGAGCAATAGTCATGGCAGTGCTTGAAACTGAAGCGGAGAGAGGTCGACTTGGTAGAGTTAAAGGAAGTTGAATTAATGCAGGTGGGGTCACTGTAATAACTGGTGGAGGTACTGTTGAAACTGGTGGAGGCACTGTAGAAACAAGTGGAGGCATTATAGTAACTAGTAGAGACACTGTAGTACTTATGGCTTTGGTAGTCTCAACATTTGTAACTATATGTTTAGTGTTAACAAATGCTGTCGTATCAATAGACCCGGCTATGTCCATATCCTTCAATCCGGCATGAACTTGTTGTTCAACATGAATGTCGACATTGTCATCAACTTGGGCAGATTTCTAACGAAAAGGTATGTAATCATCAGGTTTCCCAAATTCAGCAATATCAGGAGGTAGCATGGTTTCCTTTGCCTTCATACCCGAACCACTACCCCCCGTGTCTTTCTTACTTTGCATGATAGCTTGCTTTACATTTCGTCTTTCAGTTTTGCAAAGCAGTTCTTCTTCATTAATATCTTCATCTTCATCCTCAAGCATTAGCTCCTTCCCACTAGACTTGGCAACACTTTTCTTCTTTTGGGCTTAGGTGAACCTGTTTCTTATGATGGTTCACTTTGTTTTCGCTTGCCTTTTCCTTTAGGTTTTTGTGAAGAAAACTCTCTAGACTCAACTCTCTTCTTTTGGTCTTCCATTTCTTCTAATAATTGCTTGTATTCATCACTTGCCTTGATTGCATCATTCAACATGTGATCAGGAACTTGAGCTGGAATACCTGTATAGATACGTAGTGGTCCGTCTTGTTTTATGTCGATGGTATCATCGTCATCTGGTGTGTGATGAGGGCTCCCTTCATGCTTATCAATTGAGTTATCTTCTTGTATGAAGTAATGAATGATGAGCTTAATGAATCATAGGAATTGAAAGTACACAACCTTCTTCTTTGTGCCGGTGTGAAATAGTTGATAGTGAAACTCATCCCATAGTAACTGCGCATAATTCACATTCTTACCTTTGTAGATTCCCCAAAAGATGCAAGCTTGTGGAAATCGCAAAGAATCATATCCAGTGGTTTTGGCGGTAAGACAGCGAATGAGTGTAGCGAAGATTGCTTTCCAAGGTTGTCCCAATCTTGCGGTGTTGAATTGAGACGCAATCTGTAAATCAGGATCATCATATCCATGAGAAAAATACATCTTAATGAGTTCTTTCTTGTCAGGGTTGTCTGCAAACCTTTTACCTTGAGGTGGAGTCGTCAAGTCAAATATTTTACGAAAATGAGGCATAGTGAGAAGCTCTTCCTTTTTGTTGATTGTGAATGTAATCTTGGTGTCTGATAGCCTTTTCTTCGATGCCCAAAATTCATGCATGTAAATAGAAGGAACCGAAGCAGTAGCCCTTAATGCCTTCCTGATTGGTGTACAATCAAGAATTTCCGTTGCGAGTTTGTATGCATATCGAGCTGATGTGTTGTCTTCCTTTGGCCTAAAATTGTTTGGTATGACCTGGAGAGGCGTGTCATCGGTGACATGTGTTTGATCATCTTGAACTTGTTTTGACATGTTTACTGCTTCACATAAAAGATACAAGTTGATACAAAACTATATATGGCACAAAGCATAAAACCTCTAAGCATATCAAACCTATCTTATACTTCATACACTGCCAATAAGACAATTACTTTCGAAGAAATAAACTCTCGAAGAAAAGATTGTAGAAAAATTCTTTCGTAGAAAAAATCATTTCGTAGAAAAAGCTTTTCGTAGAAAAAATCTCTTCGCCGAAATCGTTTCGTAGAAGTCCTCCGTAGAAAAAATCTTTCCGAAGAAAGCCTTTCGTAGAAATCCTTTTGTTGAAAAATCTTTTCGTAGAAATCGTTTCGCAGAAATCCTTTCGTAGAAACAATCTTTTCGCAGAAAACCTTTCGTAGAAAAATCTTTTCGTAGAAATCTTTTCGCAGAAACAATGTTTTCGCAGAAAATCTTTTCGCAAAAAGCCTTTCGTAGAAATCTTTTCGCAGAAATCCTTTCGTAGAAACAATCTTTTCGTAGAAAATCTATCTTAGAAAAATCTTTTCGTAGAAAATCTTTTCGTAAAAAGTTTTTCGTAGAAACAATCTTTTCGTAGAAAATCTTTCTTAGAAAAATCTTTTCGGAGAAATCGTTTCGTAGAAATCCTTTCGTAAACAATCTTTTCGTAGAAAGTTTTTCGTAGAAATACTTTCGTAAAAATTGATTTCGTAGAAAACCCTTCTTAGAAAATCTTTTCGTTAAAATTGATTTCTTAGAAAACCCTTCTTAGAAAATCTTTTCGTAAAAATTGATTTCGTAGAAAACCCTTCTTAGAAAATCTTTTCGTAAAAATTGATTTCGTAGAAAACCCTTCGTAGAAAATATTTTCGTAAAAAATTGATTTCGTATAAAACCCTTCTTAGAATATCTTTTCGTAAAAATTGATTTTGTAGAAAAACCCTTCTTAGAAAATCTTTTCATAACAATCGATTTCGTAGAAAACCCTTCTTTCCAACCACTGATATACAGAGACCACATATTCAAAGACTTATCAATTCATAGATTTATGTATCAAACACAACTAGGAATAAACCTAAGGCCAATTCATAGTGATCTAGGCATACCCATCTTAAACGAATGCTATACCATCCAAAAACCATTAATCAATTCATTATTTTGATTCAATTAGATTCACAAACCCTAATTTGATATTTGGGGATAAGCTAATTAAAATAGGAAAGATACGAATGAATCATATGTACCTTAACTGTTTGGGATGAAAGACACAAAACAAAATCATGGTGTGAGAAGCTTTTAGCAATAGCGGCAAGAACTTGGAGGATTTTGATTGTGTAAAAAATAATGAGACGAAAAGATAAAGAGAGGGGGTGGGTATAATATATTTGACCTAGGTCAAAGTTTGGCAAGTTACACTCATGGTCCTCCTTTTTCTTATATCTTTCGTTTAGTGACATTTAACATTCATTGTTACAAAAATAGTATAGTAACTATTATTCACACGCAACAAAACACCTTAGTTAAACTTCTATGCCTAAGCCCGAGTCACATAAATCATGAAAGTCACGAAGCACAACAAATATTGACTAAAGATAATGAAATATTAAGCATGAAACCAATTAATTTTCTAAAGAATTTTTGAAAACTGATTTGATGATGAAAATGATTTGAAATTTTCTCCCCCTTAAATACAGACCCGTTTTCTATTTAAAGAGCTGTAGTATGTATTAAGGGGTACTTATGAAAGACTTTTTCCGTTGTAGCTTGATATAAGAACGATTTGTGGTGTCAATAAGATTTCTCTTATTTTTACAAAATAAATGCACTGAAGCGTACACTAATTTGTGTTAGACCAAGTTATAAAGTAAACTTGATCCCTTGTATGGTTTTAAAGTAAACCATACCCGAGAAAATTAATTCCCGTTGTGAGCCAACGTCTTCATATGAAATACGTGACTTTAATGCGAAAAACGGGTTGCAGTCTGAAATAAATACAAGCCATATGGGCATGTTTTAAAATATGTAAAACTTTTATACGGACTCTATTTATGGCGACGTGTCAATTTTAATCGACATTTCTAAGGCCGTAAATATTACCGTACTAAAAGACATGCCCGATTTAAAATGAAAAATATTTTTGGATTTTCTTTATTTTATATTTTTTATGGTTTTTGTATGTTTTATATTTTTGTATTTTGCTTTTTGTGGTTTATATATATACAATAATATACAAGATCATGATAAAAGGATACTCTAGAATAGTTTACCACCACTATTCTGTAGATTCTTCTGCCAACTCCTTAAGTGTCGCTGGTGAGAATGATTTCATGCCTAGTTCTTCGATCAAAAACTCGATACGTCCTCGATCTAAGGCCTTTGTGAATATATCCGCCAGCTGATACTCAGTGTTGACAAAATACAGTTCGATCACTCCATTTTCCACTTGCTCTTTGATGAAATGGTAGCAAATGTCAATGTGCTTTGCCCGAGAGTGTTGAACGTAGTTTCAACATAAAGCAATGGCGCTTTTGTTGTCACAGTACATCGGAATTTTGTTGAATCCAAGACCGTAGTCAGTTAATTCTGATCTCATCCAAAGAACTTGAGCACAACAACCGGACATAGCAATGTATTCAACCTTTGTACTTGATATCGCAGCGCTTTTCTGCCTTTTGGATGCCCAACTAACCAGTCTATCTCCAAGAAGTTGCACACTGCCAGAAGTGCTACGTTTAGTATCTTGACACCCAAAATAATCCCCAGCATAATCCGCATCTGCATATGATATTAGTGCAATAGAGGAATCCTTCAGATACCACAGACCACGATGAAGTGTTCCTTTAAGATACCGAAAGATCCTTTTCACAATATGTAAGTGCTTTTCGGTAGGCCGAGCCTGATACCCGGCACACGTGCATATAGCAAATTGCAAATCAGGCCTGCTAGCAGTCAGATAGAGAAGGGTACCGATCATTCCACGGTAAAGTTTAGGATCGACAGCTATCCCTTCCCTATCCTCATCTAACTTGGATCTCTCCACCATTGTAGTATCCACGGGGTCACAATTTTGAAAATGATACTTCTTTAATGATTTAAGAGCAAATTTTGATTGATTAATGAAGATGCCTCTAGGATTTTGAGAAATTTGCAACCCTAAGAAAAATGAAAATATTCCCATCATCGACATCTTAAAACGTGTGGACATGATTTTCTCAAAATGGTCAGACAGTCTTTGAGTAGTGGCAGCAAATATTATATCGTCAACATAAATTTATACCAGTATCATGTCGTTGTCCTCCTTGAGAATAAATAATGTTGGGTCCACTTTGCCTTTGGAGAAGCCTTTCGAGATGAGATAAGACGATAGGAGATCGTACCACGCGCATGGAGCTTGTTTCAACCCATAAAGAGCCTTCTTGAGCTTATACACGTGATTAGGATACTCTGAGTTGACGAATCCATTCGGCTGGCTTACGTAGACATCTTCCCTTAATTCACCATTAAGAAATGCCGTCTTAACATCCATTTGGTAGACGATCATGTACATGTGAGCAGCATAGGCAAGGAATAGTCTAATCGCCTCCAATCGTGCAACAGGAGCAAAGGATTCTTCAAAGTCAATACCCAAAGCTTGTTTGTAACCTCTAGCAACCAATCTAGCTTTGTTTTTTAACACTCCACCTAACTCATCGAGTTTAACCTTATATACCCACAAAAATGTAAGGATTTCAACGTTGTTGGGTAAAGGAACTAATTCCCATACTTCAAGACGTTGAAATTCATTAAGTTCCTCTTGCATGGCTTCAATCCAAGATGATTGTGTCATGGCTTGTTGCCAATTTTTAGGTTCAATATCGGAAAGAAATGCATCAAAGTAGCAATATAATGCATGTTCTTGGAGTTGGTGGCGTGTTAAGACTGGTCGATCGATGTCACCAATAATATTGCGGATTAGGTGATCCTTTTTCCATTTGGTGTTGTGATTTTCAATTCGTGGTGGTCCGGAGTGAACGATTGTAGGAGTTTCCTCCGAGGTAGACGCACCGTTAGGGTTTTTAGGTATTTGTGAACCAAAGAATGGAAGCTCTTGTAGGTGAGCAATTTCTAAATCGTGATCATAGTAATCCTCTTCAACATCATTAGGAACAAGTGGGGGTGATAATTCATGTGTAGTTTGTGAATTGGTGGGGGATGGTGCATCTGGTTCAATAGTAACTGTAGATGCATCTGATTGATTTCCATTATCTTGAGCAACAACTTCGGGAATCAGAGCTACGGCTGCAGGTGTCGGAGAATCAAATTCATCAAACATAGGTTAAAATAACTCATCCCACTCGGGCCTTGTAGGTGGTGTAAATGATGGAGAAGTAGGATTGTTGGGAGTTAATCCGGAACTAATAGTACCGGTTCCCATCTCATGAAGTGCGGGTTCAGAGCTGTGTTGCTCAGAAGCCATCGCTGTCAGCTCATCAAAATCGGCATCCAAAGTTTCTACTATCTTGCCAAGATGACGGTTAAAAATTCGGTAAGCTTTCTTTGCGGGTGAGTAACCAATGAAAATTCTAATATCAGCCTTCGGTTGAATTTTGCCCAAATTCTCACTATTAGTATTTGGATAACACAGCGCACCAAACACATGAAGAAATGAAATATCAGGTTTATGTCCATGAAGTAGCTCATATGGAGTTTTTCCATGGCGCTTATGAATGATGGAGCGGTTTTGGGTATAACATACGGTTGCCACTGCTTCAGCCCATAAGAATAAAGGAGCATTCGCATAAATAAACATAGTTCTAGCAGCTTCCATTAGTGTACGGTTACGTCTTTCCACGTCACCGTTTTGTTGTGGAGTGCGAGCAACAGAAGTTTCATGTGAAATACCGACCTCTTCATAATAGTCTCGTAGAGTTTGATTAACGAACTCAGTTCCATTATCAGTGCGAATGCGGCGAACAGTAGCATTAAGACGTACTTGGATCATCTATAAGAAAGTAATAATATAATTCGGTGCTTGATCCTTGGTTGTTAAAATCTTTACCCATGTAAAACTTGAGAAATCATCCACCATGACGAGGATGTATTTTCTACCACTCACACTAGCCGTACGCATTGGCCCGCAAAGATCCATGTGCAAAAGATACAGTGGTTCTTGGTTGGTGTCTTCAGCTTTAGGTTTGTATGATTTCTTGGTGCTTTTCCCCAAAGAACACGCGGAACATAAATGATTCTTGTCGAACTTAAGTTTTGGAAGACCACGAACAAGTTCGTTTTTATCCAAATGGTTTATAGCATCAAAGTTAAGATGAGATAACCGGCGATGCCACAACCATGACTTGGTCTTAGATGCTTTGGAGAGAAGGCATACAGGAGAGGCGGCCATCATGTTTTGAATGGACAGTGTGTAGAGATTATCATCTCGAGAACCTTTTAACAAATCATTTCCTGCAAGATCGTGAATAAAGCAAGTATGTTGTCGAAAAGCAACCTCAAGGTTTGAATCGCAAATTGTCCCACTGAAAATAAATTGTGACCAAGTCCCTCCACATAATATACCCTTGATATCGTAACATTACCAATTTGGTATTCACCATAACCCATGATCTTCGCAATATGGTCGTTGCCGAATTTAACCATTCCTAGAAACTTGCTGACAAAATTTATGAGCATCGAGCGGTCTCCGGTCATATGCTTTGAGCATCCAGAGTCCAAGTACCAGAGGATTATTTGGAACACCTGAAAATATCACCAGACAAAGACGATGTATCGGAATCTAGAAGTTCCTCTGTGTTAGCAGGTACATATATAGTTATCTTATATTTGCTATCAGAAGAGTTCTCAGGCTTCCAAATTTTCTTCCTAGATGCTGTCTTAGATTCTAGTTTTCTAATGACCTTAGGTACTTCTTCACTGGTAGGCACAATAGTGGATGCAGACCTAGTTAAAGGGCGCTTTTTCCATTTCTTAGTGCTAGTGTTCCTATTTAAAGGGCGCTGAGACCTAACTTCCGTGGATGTGATCCTAGTTAAAGGGCACGTAGTTCCATTAGCAGTGAAGGTCCTACCAGTGGGTTTCCATTACCAACCAACTTGGGTGAATTTCTTCCCCGTTGGAGTCCATTCAAGATTGTTCCTAATTGCATACATTTCATTCACGTGATAAACAAGGCATAAATCATGACGCTGAGAAAACATGCATTCATTGCAATTCCAACATCGCAAATTATAATTCACATTTTGCTTAGGCTGCTGCACAAACGTAGGGCCTTTATTCTTAGTTACATGATTCTTTTTATTCAAATTTGAAATAACATTCCTAGGGTGAACTTCTACTTTCTTCTTCGTAGTCCTATTCTTCTTATCTTAAGATCCTTTAGCCTTAGTAGATACAATTACTCCTGTAGAAGCCAAGGGAACATTAGTGATAGATTTTGCTTTAGCCTTGATGGGTGTGTTTAATATAGGCTTAGATCCTGGATTCTTATTTAATGGAGTCATGGCAATGGTGGGGGTTTGTTGTTTAAGTGGTGCAGAACCTGATTGTCCAAAGTAATTCAAATGCTCTAAGCATTGTTGTACCTTCTCAATATAAGCATGAGCAGAGTAATAGTGACTATTCATAGTATCTAGTTCATAGAGATCATCTACCACATCCCTAGCAAGATCCGTGTGCTTAACTGCATGCTCCATATATAACTTATATGATAGTGGATTGTTCTTATTATACGGGTTCTTAGTGATCACCACCTTGTTGGTTTTTGGAGCACTAGAGGTCGGGGTAGAGATTGTAGCTGGATTATCAACAACTTCTTGTCCTTTGAGTTGAGGTGTCTCCTTTAATTCAGCCGAAACCATGTTTTTGTCAATGAGTTGAATATTTAAGTCAAAGATTTCCTCACACTTATGGTTCAGTTGTTCAACAAGTGACTTTTGCTCTGCCACATTAAAGCGAAGCGTTCTTCTAACGAACCATAAATTTGAGAAAAACCCTGCTTTACTTTATCAAACTCCCCTAGCATAGAAGTAATTCTATCTTCTAGGGCATTATTTTTAATCTCTGCAGCCTCTAGTTCTAATTTCTCTGTCAATGATTCTCTCTTAAGTCTAATAACTTCTTCCTCTAATGCCTGAACCACCTGAATCATCTTGTCACTAGTCTCAACGGAGTTTTCACAATCATTTGTTTATTGAAAGAGTTTCATTTTTAGATTGATTTTCAATTTCAAGAGATATACAATGTTGTTGAAGCTCATCAAAACGTTTTAAAAGTGAGTTATAAGAATCTTGAAGCTTTAAAAATTCAGCGTTAGATTCGTGACAAGAATGATTATCTACATTATTCATAGGTTCAACAATATTCACAGATATATCATGCACATCATCACATGTATTCATAGCAGATGTCATCTCAAAAGCAAATTCAACAGTAACAACTTGCATCACTTCAAGAGACACTATATGTTCCAAGAATCGGTCATATTCAGACAAAATCTTTTCTTTCTCAATTAGATGTTGTTCATAAGCATCATCCATTTGATAGAAAACTTTTCGAACTTCACCCATTTCAAAGTTAAGATTGTCCCCAAGATCTAGAAATCCTTCTTTAACATTGTTTACAAACGGAACTATCTCTTTCTCAAACACCGTTTTCATGTGTTCGAAAGCCCATGCTCCAACGGTTTGAGCCGTTGAAGTCGTACATTCTATGATGACCTTGTCAATGTCGGTAAGATATCACCTAATCTCTTTCAAGCTTAGCAATACCGTACTTACCGGTGGAAGATCCTTTGGAATTTCCTTAGGTTCATCCGAATTGACAAGTGTAGGAAGTATACTAAGGCTTTCTCTAGTAGGCATGTAAGTTGGTGTATGGATAAATTCCATTTGCATATTAAATCGAATTCTAAGATCTGTTTTTGCATTCTCTTTATTAAGCTGTTTATAATCATACTCAGGATATGTATAAATTACTTTTGACCGATTCTCTTCATGTAGTGACATATTATCAGATTCATTTGAAAACACAATCGGATCTAAGACCAATCCTAACTTTGTTGCATCATAAAGTCTTGGGTTGTGGTTAAATGGTTGCTTTGCATACCCCGGGTTAGGTGGTAGGTCTATTAGGCGCGATAGAGTGAATTCCTTAAAAGAAGAATGAAACACGTGTACTAAATGTGAAGCAGAGTATTGTTTTAAAAGCAAAACTTCAGTCTTTTTAACTTTCTCAGACGCCTTAATTTTCGAGAATTTTAAAATCCGTTTGTAGTTTTTGAAAATTATTAACGACTGACTCTTTTTCTTTAAGTTCTTTCGAAAGATTTGCTCTTAAACTCTCAATTTCTAGCAAATTATCCATTTGGACTTTCCTAAACCTATCAAATTCAGGATTGTTTAAGGTAGTGGTCATTGTAGTTAATTCCAAGGTTTTAACCTTTTCCTTATACAAAGCAAGCTCGGCAGATAATGTCTGATTAACACCGAGGGTTTCAAGGACCACATTATTCATTTGGCCAAGCATAGATGCCGACACCATAACCAAATCTTGTTGAGCAAACGAATTTGTAGACGTAATAGCTCCCGGTTGTGTTTCACTCAAAGTCTGGGGACTTGCATTGATATTGCTATCATTGTTTTCTACCCGTTTGAGTTACTAACTACCGGAGGCTGTTCCGGATACTCAGACACTTGCTCAACTTGATAAGGTACAATACTAGTATCATTGACAGTATTTGGTACCTCAGAAATTGTGTCAACTCCATAAAGTGAAAGATTTGCCATGAGAGCTGCCTTGGCGGTATTGAGATCATCACAGCCGAAATCGTATGCATCAAGATCATCACATTGATATGCGGCATTGTTCGTGATGGCTGCTGTGAGTCCGTCAGTGTCCGCAACTCTTGGATCTGCGAGAAATGCTAACTCTTCTTCATCGAGCTCTCGTCCTTGGGCTTGAGCATTAACCAAGTAGATCTTCTCCTAAAACCATGTGCTATCCCTTTTCCCCTTTGGCTGCTTACACTCTCGAGCCATGTGCCCTTCCCCTTTGCAGTTATAACATATGATCATCTTCATTTTGCCAGTGTTATTACCCCTTGTAGCAGCAGTGTTAGATGGACGTGCACCAGTATTAGATGAACTTGGTCTCCCCTGAAGTGGTTGCACAATAACTCTACCATCTTGGATTGTAGCTTGTTGACGAGATTTATAGGAATTACTCAACTGATTGTTTGTTAGAGATGGTCCTCTGTAACCTCTTTTGTTCAACGCTTGAGTGATGTAAGTAGACATTTGAGCAAGTATATCAGTAGGATTATCCCCTTATCTAAACTTAGGAACTGGAATCTCATCATCACAATAGAATACTGGAGCTGGTTGAGCTACAAACTGATTTGAAGGAGAACTAACATGTTGTGAGTAATGGGGTTGAGGAGCCTCATGTTGTTGGTAAGTGATGGCAGGGTTTGTAGGAGGTTGATAAGGTGAGTATGGTTGTGAAGCATAAGGTAAATGACGTGAGTTTCCTTGTGATGATATTGCTGGTTGCTTGTATTGTTGCTGATAAGATGTAGGTGGTTGTGGCAAGATCGAATACTGTGGAAAGCTTGGAGTTTGATACAATTGTTGATAGGAAGATTGGTGTCCCAAAGCATACGGAGAGTTGTGATATGACAAAGTTGGATGATTTTCCATTAATGCCAATGGTTCTTGATAAGATCCATGAGAGATGCGTTTTTGGATCACATGCTTCTCGTGTTGCTGCAAGAAAGCATAGAGTTGATCTAAATTTGAATTGTGCAAATCCCGAATCATTTTAACATCGGTGACATATTGACTCCACTCTTGGGGTAACGTGTTCAAGAACTTGGTGTTTAGTTGAAACTGATCAGTCCTTAGATTATACACGTTCAAATCATTCATCAAATTAGTAAAACACCAGTAGTAGTCATGAATTGTTTCCCCTGGAATGTATGTGAACCTCTCAAACAAGTCATAAAATTGACACTCTCGTTCCTTCTTAGTTAGTGAAGTCCCTTGTAACAAAACAGTTCATCGATCCCAAAGATCCTTTGCCACTGTGTGTTCGCTTACCATTCGATAAATATCGGGTGGAAGAGCTTGAAGTATGGTCTGAACAGCCCTTTCATCCGCATCGGCAATGATTTTGTTAGCATTCGTTAACTCATGAAACAACCTTGGCCGCGTCACATTGTCAACAGTAACTTCTCCCCAGTCGAGTTGACCTTTCTCAATGGATTGAACCATAAGTCTCCCATTAGGTTTACCCATAATGTAAGTTCTCATGTGACCTTGCCATGATTCAAAATAAGTCTTTGATGAGCAACGATGGGCGGGTATCGGTACCCGAGATGATTGAAATATCGGTAAGCGATGTCATTGTCGGCATAAATGAATGAGGATTCATTTTCGAACACTTGATGGAAAAAAGATTATCTTTTGATCGAGCAATGAAATAAAGTTGTGAAACAGTGTTGTTGTTGTCAGTTTTTGGGTGTTCAGAAACTTTGGTAACAATTGATATTGTGGAGCTTTTGTAACTGTTTCTGAGATTGTGAAAATTTTTCGTAACTTTTCGTAACAAATTTCCTTCGTAACTTGAATCTTTCGTAACACAATTCTTTCTTGAAGCTTTCGTAACAAAAAGTCCTTTCGTAACAAAATCCTTTCGTAACAAATCCTTTAGTAACAAATCCTTTCGTAACGAAATGCTTTCGTAACTAATTCCTTTCGTAACTTGAAGATTTCGTAACAAAGACCTTTCGTAACAATTCCTTTCGTAACAATTCTGAAGGCTTTCGTAACAAAATTCTTTTCGTAAGAAGATCTTTTCGTAACTATTCCTTTCGTAACAAACTGAAGGCTTTCGTAACAAAATTCTTTTCGTAAGAATATCCTTTCGTAACTATTCCTTTCGTAACAAACTGAAGGCTTTCGAAACAAAATTCCTTTCGTAAGAAACTGAAGGCTTTCGTAACAAAATTCTTTTCGTAAGAATATCCTTTCGTAACTATTCCTTTCGTAACAAGCTGAAGGCTTTCGTAACAAAATTCTTTTCGTAAGAATATCCTTTCGTAACTATTCCTTTCGTAACAAGCTGAAGGCTTTCGTAACAAAATTCCTTTCGTAAGAATATCCTTTCGTAACTAATCAAGCCCTTTTTACAAAACCCTTTTACGAAACCAAACTTTCAGACTTAATCCTAAAACCCTTTTACGAAAGGCCACTTTTGGAAGTAATCCTAAAACCCTTTTACGAAAAGATTAAACAGTACGGTTACAGTAACTCAAATATCTCAAATGAATACCATAAAAATACCACTCGAATCGAAAAAATTTGTGATTTCTTTTAAAAACACGTAAACCAAATCAATACAACAACTTTCTAGATGATTTGTTTACAAACCTAAATCATAAACTCACAAAAAATTTCAAGATTTGAGATAAACTAGCCTAAAACCTACTAATACAATCAAAAACTAAATAACAACACTAATCAAACCTTAAATCACTGTTGGGAATTATTTGTTAAGTGTCAAGTACCATTAGTATATTTGAGGTACTATCAGTGTTATGTAAGTATCGTTAGTATTAACTCGGTACATAGTAAGTACTGCTACCTATAAAGTAAGTACTGTTATGATGATTAGGACGAATATATCTTTGTATAAGATATGTCATAGTTATAGTTAGAGTATATCTTATGTGATATACCTAAATAGTTAGAATATTGATAATATATCGTCTGTGATATAGTTATCTTTATAGAATATTCTAAGGTTTCTAGGGTTCCTTACTCTATAAAAGGAACATAGGTACAATGTCTTTCATGTACCTCATTCAAGTCGATTAATAAGAGAATCGAATAGTTAAAAGAAATTCTGTTCTTCTATGCTTTATAAGTTAGATTCCGCATAACTTATTTAGTCTTAGTAAGAGTGCTCAAAGTGTTTTAGTTTGATTACAAACTACTATACTAATTCTTAACAGAATATAGATCCAACCAAAGGGATCAACAAGTGGTATCAGAGCTTGTTGAGAACTCTAAAAAAGAAGAACACAATCCTAAACACCCACACATCCCAAAACTCAATGTCACAACCTAGAAGGTGATGATGCTCACTTGAATGATGTTCAGAACCCTGATCCTATACCACAGGGACAACCACAAGTTGTGCATCCTGCACTAGCACAAGGTGTTCAAGCCGTGAATGCTGTAGCTACCTCTACACCAACACCTTCTCATACTCTGTCTTCTGTTAAACTCCCAGTTCTCAAAGGTGACAACTATGAGACATGGGATATGCAGATGGAACATTACTTGAATCACACAGATCACACTGTGTGGCAAGTTATCAAGAATGGGAATACACCAAAGAAGCTACACTGGTTGCCAGACAATACATGCTATGTTCTACCTGCTGTGACTGCTGAGGAGGTACAAGAAGAGATTAGAGAGAGAAAAGCCAGAACTGCTTTGGCTATGGCTCTTTCTGAAGACATTCTACCAAGCTTTCATCATTAAAAGGATGCTAAAGCTATGTGGGATGCTATAAAACTTAGATTTGGGGGCAATGACAAATCTAAGAAGATTAAGAAGATTGTTCTTAAGCAAGAATTTGATAACTTCTCAATTACCAGTATAGAGGGGATACATGGTGGATATGGAAGGTTCAGTAAGTTGCTTATTCAGTTAGCAGTTTATGGACAAGTAATTCCTAATGAAGAAGCTAATTTAAAATTCTTAAGAAGTGTTCCACCAGAGTGGAAAGCAATGGCTATGCACTTCATCACAAGAGATGATTTGGAAACAATTCCTTTTGATCATCTCTACAACAATCTTAGAGCATATGAGATGGATGTGAAAGGCACAAAAGTAAAGACAACAACTACTTCAAAGTCTAACTTGGCTTTTGTATCAGATGGGAACAGTGGTACTTACTTTCATAATACCGCTAGTGGATCTAGCAGCGGTACATACTTCACAAATACCGCTGGAGGACTTACAAGCAGTACTTACCCACAAAGTATTGAAAGCAGTCCAATAGTGTCTCAAAATCCACATGGAAGATCTTCACCATTGTTTAGTGACAATGATGCCTTCTCATTCTTTGCTGGACAAGACAACATGCCAAGATTAACACTCAATGACTTGTTCCAAATGGATGATGCTGATGTTGAAGAGATGGATCTTAAATGGGAAGCTGCTATGGTGTCAGTAAGATCTAATAGGTTCTTCAAGAAGACTAGAAGAAAAATGACTATTGATCCTAATGAGCCATTAGGATATGACAAGTCCAAAGTTGAATGCTATAACTGTGGAAGGAATGGATACTTTGTAAGAGAATGCTCTAGAGATAAAGCTGAGGATAGCAATCAGAAGTCCAAGCACAGCTATAGAACCAATCCAAGAATAACTGAAAGCTTTCCAAAAGGAAACAGCAGGAGTCCTAAAGGAACCAAAGCATTGGTTACTGTAGATGGAGTGGTGAATTGGGCAGAAGAAGAAGAAGAGCTTGGTTTAATGGCTCTCTCACATGGAGATACTGAGGTACATCCTTGTTCTAAAGACTGTGTTCTTAAACTTAATAGCCTAAAAGTAGAACTAGAGGAACAACATCAAAAGGTTAACACATGCACTGTAGAATTAACTACTTTTAAACAGGGTGTTGTTAAATTAGAAGAAAATATAGTTTTGTACAAAAAGGCTCAACAAAGCTATGAAGAGAAAATAAGGATTTTGACTCTTCAAATGAGGGAAAAAGATGCGGAAATAAAAGCTTTTGAAAGACAACTGTTAAAAATATCAACATAAAATGAAGCTTTAAAAGCCAGTCTTTGTAATGAAAGGGAAGTGATTAGTCATTGGTAAAAATCCTCTAAAGGATTGGGAAAATTGATTAATTCACAAATGGGGTATTATGATAAAACATGCCTAGGATATATTGAGGACCAACCTGGGATAACCATAACTGACAAGGACTTATCAAAAGGGATTTTTGATAGTTCTAGTGAGGTAGATTATACACCTGAAAATGATAGATATGCTGAAGGAATGAAGGCAGTTCCTCCACCACTATCAAGAATGTTCATGCCCCCTTGTAATGATACAAGTATAGAGTTAGAAGAACCAAAAGTTAATAATATCTTAAACTCTAGTACTTTGTCCTAAGAAAAGACTGCTGTGACCAAAAATATTGTTTATCTACCTTTAATGAACAACTTTGTTTCTGAGGAATCTAAGACTAGTTCTGCTCCCAAGCAGGTAAAAACTCCTAGCAAGATATTAGAAATCAATGTATAACATAATAAAATCAAAAGGGGTGGGATAGGTTTTGAAAAAGTAAAGTTAAAACAACCTTTTGGGTCTTATTTAAAAAGAAAAGGATGTTATGTTTGTGGTAGTCTAAGTCATTTTATCAAAGATTGTACATTACACGAAGATCAAATTGTGAAACAAAAGGCTACACAAAGGGTCATGAGAAACAGTAATGGAAAAAATGCACAGGTTTATAGGAATCTGAAACTTAAAAATGACAAACCTAAGTTTGATCACACAAGGGTAGTTAAACAGGTTAAAGATAACTCTACCAAAAGTTTTGTTCCTAGAGCAGTACTTATGAAACAAGGTCTAGTACCTTTAAAGTCTAGTAAAGCAAGTACCGGCAAGTCTAAACTTGCAAGTACTGCTAGACCAAACTTAAGTACTGTTGGTTTAAAGTCTGTAAAACCAAAGTTCTCCAAGGCTTCTAAGAAAGTTTTTGAAAAACTTAAAACACCTAGAAGTAAGGATAAAAACAAACCAGTGCAAATGTGGGTTCCTAAAAGAGATAAATCATGTGTTAAAGCAAGTACCGCTGATTGTAGTGTTTTACCACACCTTTAGGAAAAGGAGGAAAATAGTGAAAGTATTAAGTGATGATTTAGGAAAATCAAACACTAATCACCGTAATGATTCCAAGTTCGTTTCCCAAGGAGGTATATATGTGTGACTAGAATGTAGCAAGATTTGAGATTAATATTTGAAAGAAGGGGATGAGAAAAGAGGATGACGAAGACGTGAAATTAATTACTACTACGACTACACGTAAAACCGTAAAAGGTACAAAAATAAACATTAATTCTAAAAATTACCAAAAATTCACCAAAAATCAATATAAATAAACTAAGAGTTTACCAATAATCAAAACTTTTTCAAACCTTTTAATTAATTAAATATTAATTTTTAAATGCTAATTAAAGCCCAAAAAATCAAATTAATTATCAAAAATCCCAAATAAATATTTTTCAATTGGTAAACCTCTAAAATGACCTAAAAAGATTAAAAACTATTTTTATAAATTTTTAAACTAATAAAAACTATTTAAAATGATTTAAAAACTATTAAAACTTAAAATAATTATAAAAATTAATCTAAAGATGATAAAATTAATCTAAGAGTTGCGAAAATCCTATTTTAATGTATTTAAGCTAAGAAAAATATAAAAAGTGCAAAATGTGAAATTTGAAAAATAATAATAAATTAATATTAAAATAATATTAAAAATCCAAAAATTATAAAAAATTCTAAAAACTTACAAACTAGTTTATTTTAACCTAAATAATCAAAAAATGAAAGTGAAATTACCAAATTACCCCTAATGGGCCCCCAAATGGGCCAAAAGCAAAATCAGTCCACCTTAATGGGCTTTTTAGCCCAAAAAGTCAAAATAAGCCCAAATGACTTGGAAAAGCCCTATCTGACTCAAAATTCAATTCTAAACACAAAACTCTGAAGGCCCAAAAGCTGAAAGTGAGCTTATCACAGCTTAATGAACAAACAGCTTATTCTTATTGGGCCAATAAGCCCATTAAGCAATAAGCCAATGCCATAAGCTCTGCTTAAACACACAACCTTCTTTTGGGATGCTAAAGAGATCTGTAAAAAGAAATTTTACAAAAACTCACTCAGTAAGCCAAAAATAAGCCAAGAACAATTCCACAAAACGAAAAAATAGTCGGGATAGAGTTCTAGGCTGTTTCAGAAGCTCTGGTTTGTTGTAAAAGCTCACAAATAGCTTAACTAAGAATAATCAATCAAGAAAATCACAAAAGCCAAGTAGATAAGCTGTAAGAACCAATAAGCTGGCTGAAAAATCCAAATAAGCTAGTTTTCTAGCAAAAGCTTAACCAAAAGACTTGTAACCTTCCAGACTTGTTATTAAGCTGAGAAAAATGAGTTCTATTACAAAAACCAAGTTGTTGCATGTACCAATAAGCAAAACAGATTCAATAAGCTATATGACCAAGTTTGACAAAAAGTCAAACGCTGACAAGCATAAATTTGGACGTTGACAGACTTAATGAAGTGTTAAAACTTTGTTTTCACCCTGCTGGTCAAGGCTTGAGTACAAACCTTGTGAATCAAGGTCTACCAGTTGGGTAGACTTGACTAGTATTGGCACAAATAAGCTAATAAGCCAGTAAGCTTATAAGCTATCAACAAAGCAATCCAAATAGCCAAAAATCCTCACAAGCAGCACAAAAACAAGATCCAAGCAACAAAACAACAAGCCTGACACTAGAAATACAAATGCAAGCACCAAAAGAGGTGGTCACTTTGCTGATGCAAATGACCACTTCAACCAACTTTGATAAGCTATAGCACACTCAATAAGCCACCAAATTCAACAACCAAATAACCAATAGATAGCTTATCACCCAAACTATTCCCAAACCTGATTTCATACCTTAGATCCAACAAACAAAGAGAATATTTGATCTGATGTGTTTGACCAATTTCAAAAACACTTTTATCAGATTTTTGCAAAACTTCAAATCCTTTTCCCAAACTTTCAAAAACTTAACCAATGACTAAAACTTGTATATTAAGACTTGTTTAGACTTCCCAAACCCTAAGAACCAAGGGCATAAGGCCACAAGGCCTTATGAACCAGTAATCCCAAAAAATCGTTTATCATGCACTTTTCAAACAAAATTCTTAATCCTTCAAACAACCTACTGATTTTATAGATCAAATAGCTACACTAGGTGACAACTAACAGATAGCAACCATAAAACACAAAGCACAAACACAAAATCACCAAATCACATACCAAATCATAAAACAGACAATATCATGTGATTTTTAAGGGAATCTTAACAAGAGCTTATACCCGTCCTCCACAACATCCTAGGAGGACCAGCAATGCTCCTTGGACCTTGTTCAACAACTAGAACAAGACCAAGGTACTTCAACAAGAAAGATGGATGACTGCCTTGGTTGATGTTTCAAAGCAGAAACTCAAGGGCTTGATTTCTTCAACACAATGAACAAACAACTCACCCAATAGCTTAAATCTCTTCTCAGGCTTGGTGTCAACAAGCTTGAAGGAGCTTTAGGCTCTTGGCTAAGGATTAGTACAAGATAAAAGGTAAAACAGAAACAAGGATTTCAAGGTTTTTGAACCTTTGAAAACCTATCAAACATAGACGTGCCTTAACCACAAGATTAAGGAAGGTCTATAACATCAAATGGAACACAGATTTCAGCTATTCTAACACCAACTTTTAATAAACACAAAAGAGATTTCACAATTTTTAAGAAATTCAAATTTTATTTAAATAAAAAGGAATTACAAAGATAATAGCCAAAATCTGGAACAAAGGGACTCTCACAAGTTGTGGCCTCCTTTTATAGGCCTAACAGATGGTTCTAGAATGCTAATAACCCTAGCTATGAATTTCCAGGAATGCCCTTGAGTGCTTGATGCCGTTTGATGTTGGTGAGCTGTCCAAAATGATCAAAACCGCTCATTTTTGCTTGCTAGTTAAGCAGAGAGTCTTGGATGTTGATTTTGACACCTGACATTCCTTGTAGGCTAAGTTGGATGTTGATTGGTTGACGTGTGAATGGGTGGGGCCCTTTGGTGAGTGGAGGTGAGGGTTTTGTGTGTGGGATGGGTTTCTGCATGTGTGAATCACACGTGGGTGTGGGATTTACCCTTTGGTTTAAGTGGAATGGTAACTGGGGGTGAAAGTTGAACAGTAACACCTTTGATCCGTTTTTTGTGGAAAGGTAAGTTGTTTGGCGCAATTTCCTTGTTTGAATGTTTCATTGCCCATCTTTGGTCCTTGTTCTTTAGGGAAAGTTGTAAAACAAGTTTTCAGCCAACAAAACTCAATTCCCTTTGTTAATAAACTTATAAACTTCACACTTTTGCCCCAAAACTTTGGCAAAAGTGTTTCAAGGGTTGTTTTTGCCATTTTTCCATCATTGAGGGACTGATTTTGGACTTTCTTGATCTTCAAAGGTCTTCATAGTATCTTTGACTTCATGGGGACCATATTTGACAACTTAGAATTGTTGAGGGACTAAACTTGCCATTTCTTCAAAGTTGAAGGACCATTTTGAAATTTTGACAAACTTAAGGGACCAAACTTGTAATTATGAATATACAAGGGGTTTAAGTGTCATTTCTTCATATTTTGAGGATCAATCTTGTACATCTTCAAGTCTTCAAGGGTAAATCTTGGATAATTCATGAACTAGGGCCCGGTTCTTTGTACGGCTTCGTTTCTCGTGTCCGTTTTTCCTTGTTTCTTGTGATCTTTTGTCTTTTTCATGATATCCATACCTAAAACACAAAAGTAAACAAATACAAGCATATATATATGGTATTTTATGACATTTTAGTGCATTTAAAACCCGAAAAGAACGACGAGATCATGTATAAATGCCATCTCATCACTCCCCCATACTAAGCCATTGCCGTGCCCTCACGCAATGCTAGAATAAAGTATCTAAGCATCACCAAAATTCAATTTTATTAACCTTTATTTAAAAGTAAAAGACTCGCAACAATACTACGAAGATGTGTAAAGACATAATGTATGATTTTCATCACGAGTGTGACTTTTAGGGTTAATGAATAGAAACAAGTAAATGTCCCTTAGAGTAAATTTTGTCATCCTTGATTGTCATACATTCCCATGCTAAGTGCAAAAACGAGATCATTGTTGGTACAAGTCACAATGCTAACACTACTCATACGTCCAAATTGTGTAATACTTTCTCCCCGCAATCCTAGTTATTATAAAAGGAAATGGGTTACTAGCATTTTTTTAACTATTTGTCATGGATCACAAGTGATTCATATTGACTTATTTGAGTATTCATTAGTTCGAAAGCAAAGTAGCACGATTTAATCGATAGTTAGCCGAAGGACAAAATCTTTTAAAACGGCTTCTCGTGTATCTCCTTAAGTTCATATCTTGGCATAACTCGTTTCATGATTTGAGACCTTTCTCGGACCGATATTTGACATGTACTTCATACTTCAAATCTTGGGAAGACGTTCTTGAAACTATGGTCTTCTCTTCATATTTTAGAATTTCTTCACTTGACGTTTTTGAGAGATTCTTCATATTTGGACCACGACTTCATCATTTTTCTTGAATCTTTATTTTGGACTTTGATATACAACGATCCGCCTCATTTTCGGACTTGGATATATTTATCCTCATACCTTGTAAGGGCCTTTTTGGATAGACTTTCTCCATGATCTTTAGGGGAGTAATTGCTTTTCGTCGTGTGTCTCGATCCTTCATATTGATTTAGTAATAATGATACTTCACATCATCTTGGATCTTTAGCAAAAATAGAGCTCCTCATGCCTTGTTAGGGCCTTTTTGGATCTTCACCAATCTTCGCGTCCCGCTTCAATAAGTTATGCCTTGGCTATGAACTCTATTCAACCCCGAGCAACTTTTAAACGATCTTGTGGTAGAAGCTAAGTAACCTTTCAAATCGTACGACCCTACTTATTGCAATTATTTTTATTCCTAATGCATTGATCTTATGGGAAGAAAAAGCCACAATTAAAAACATATGAGTTTTTGAAAGAACATTTTCATGTTCTACGTTTAGCATGATCACTTGTCTAACTCTATCACTTCTCGTTCTTCACTATATAAAGACCTCTAATTAAGTAGACTCGTGAATACTTAGCCATGCAAGTCAAAATTAAGCCAAATTTGGATTAGCTTTCATTAAGACTATATCAAATCAAAGTTTTGGGGTTTTAAGCCACCTATAGGATCTTGCACTTTCTTGGACTTTTTCAAGTTTAGAGAATGCATTTTATAGTTCCCTTGATAAGTGACTTTCTAGGATCAATTATAGGAACTTGCGGAAAGTTCTTGCTCTTAACCCGAATGAGCTAAGACTTTCGCGTTTTAAAGTTCCCTACATAAAAGTCTAGCAAAACTTGAATTGAGCGGGTTAAGTAATGTAAAGGGCTCCAAATGCCCATCAAGTCAAAAATTAGCTCTTATTCTACCCATCGGAAAATATACATTAGTGTCTTAAAAACACTTATGAAAACTAAGAAAAATTTTAAAATTTGGCCATTTTTAGCCTTATTAGCAACAAAACATTGAAAGTTGGAAAACGTGAGGGCGTAGCAAAGCGAGTATCTATTCACCCCCCATACTAAAAGTAAACATTGTCCTCAATGTTTCGAGTCTAAAGGTGGAGCACCCCCATACTAGAGACGAGGAGTCGAATGCTTAGGATCTAGCATGGAAAGGGTGATCAACAATATATCTAAAGCCGTTTATTAAGTATGCTAAAAGATAATTATTAGAACAATAAAGGATATGTCAATGGATTCGTGAAAAACTTCTTCAAGCAAATGATGGAGGCTCACGTAAACGAACATGAGAGTCTTCATTCGTAGATGATGATGATCTAGATAGCACAATCACAAACAACCACAAGACAACGAATTGGAAGGGCACGAATCCCCTCTCATTAGTTATTAGTAAGCATAAACGGATAAGCATGGGATCTCCCCCACGAGGCACTTCGTTTTTGATTACCGAGTCATGAGCTCGACTCGATCCCCTCAATGCTAATTATCATTGGGGAAGGTGACTTGGTCGAGGTCAACCATTGAAGGAATTTCCCCATCAAAGTAGTGCTTAAGCCTATGTCCATTCACCTTGAAGTTAGGACCATCATCTTGAGCTAGCTCGATGGTCCCATAAGGAAACACTTGTGTAACGGTGAAAGGACCCGACCAACGAGATTTCAATTTCCCGGAAAATATCTTAAGTCTAGAGTTAAAAAGTAACACTTGATCACCAACGTTAGAAACCCGGTTTTTAATCTTTGCATCATGAAATCTTTTAGTCTTTTCTTTGAAAATAAATGAATTTTCATAAGCGTTATCTCTTAGTTCATCCAATTCATTCAATTGTATTTTCCGGTGATCTCCCGCGGTCTTTAAGTCAAAGTTTGCATGCTTAATGGCCCAATATGCCTTGTGCTCCAATTCAATGGGCAAATGACAATTGTTCCCATAGACTAACTTATAAGGAGTACAACCGATAGGTGTCTTATAAGCGGTACTAAAGGCCCATAAAGCATCATCGAGTTTGTCGGACCATGAAGCACGGTTTTCTCCAATCGACCTCTTTAAAATCCTCTTCAAAGCTTGGTTCGAAACCTCAACTTGCCCACTCGTTTGCGGGTGATAAGCCGTAGAAAGACGATGAGTAACTCCATATTTCTTTAAGACCTTCTCGAATTGGTCATTACAAAAATGGGTTCCACGATCGCTTATAATAGCACGAGGGGTTCCGAACCAAGAGAATAGTTGTTTCAAAAACTTCACTACCACACGAGCATCATTAGTAGGTAAAGCCTTAGCTTCCACCCACTTAGAAAGGTAGTCCACCGCGACGAGGATATACTTGTTACCATGAGACGATGGGAATGGCCCCATAAAGTCTATGCCCCAAATGTCGAAAATCTCACACACTTGAATTATGTTTTGCGGCATTTCATCACGTTGAGACGATTTTCCTTGACGTTAGCACGAATCACACGACTTCACAAGTGCGTCTGCATCACGATAGATAGAAGGCCAAAAGAAGTCGGCATCGAACACGTTCTTAGCCGTGAGATTAGCACCATGGTGACCACCCGTGGGTCCCTCGTGACAAGCTCTAAGGATGTTAGAAGCTTCGGCACCAAAAACACAACATCGAACGAGCTGATCCGCACAAACCCGAAAGAGATAAGGGTCGTCCCAAAAATAGAACTTGACGTCACGAAAGAATTTTTGCTTTTGTTATGTCGTCATACCCTTGATTATGAAATTGCCCGCATGATAATTTGCAATGTCGGCAAACCATGGGGTGGTGTCTTTAGAATTCACTACACCGAGAGTCTCGAGAGGAAATGTTTCGGTGATTTCCTTGTTCTCGAAAACATCTTTGTGAGGATCTTCTAGACGAGAGAGATGATCGGCCGCTAGATTCTCGGCTCCTTTTTTGTCAATCACGGTGACATCAAATTCTTGGAGGAGGAGCATCCAACGAAGCAATCTCGGCTTAGCATCTTGCTTAGCTAAGAGATACTTGATAGCCGAATGGTCGGTATACATGATGCTTTTAGTTAAGACGAGATAAGGTCGGAATTTCTCAAAAGCATAGACCACGGCAAGGAATTCCTTTTCCGTTGTGGTTTACTTTAATTGAGCCTCGGTCATCATCTTACTAGCATAATGGATGGACGGAAATGCTTTTCATAACATTTCCCTAAGACGGCCCCTATAGCATAATCACTTGCATCACACATGATTTCATAGGGTAATTCCCAATTAGGAGCAACAAGAATGGGAGCTTCGGTAAGTTTCCTTTTAAGAGTTTCGAAAGCTCTAACACAATCCTCATTGAAGTTAAAAGGAGCATCCTTCTCGAGAAGGTGTGTCATAGGTCGAGAGATTTTCGAAAAGTCTTTGATGAAACGACGATAAAAGCCCGCGTGGACCAGGAAACTCCTAACTCCCTTAACGGTTTTGGGATGAGGTAACTTGGCGATGACGTCTACCTTAGCTTTATCGACCTCAATCCCCGCTTTCGAGACCTTATGTCCTAAGACGATTCCTTGTTTACACATGAAATGACATTTTTCCCAATTAAGCACAAGATTGGTTTCTTCACAACGTTTTAACATTTGCTCGAGATTAGATAAACACGACGTGAACGAATTGACAAACACCGAAAAGTCATCCATAAATACTTCCATCGACTTCTCGATCATATCATGAAAAATGGCCATCATACACCGTTGAAACGTACCCGGTGCATTACAAAGTCCGAAAGGCATCCTACGATAAGCAAACGTTCCATAAGGACACGTAAATGTAGTCTTCTCTTGATCACGAGGGTCGATAGGGATTTGAAAGTAACCGGAAAAACCATCTAAAAAGCAATAGAATTCATTTCCCGCGAGTCGCTCCAACATTTGATCCATGAAGGGCAAAGGAAAGTGGTCTTTACGAGTGGCGTCATTTAACTTTCGGTAGTCAATACACACCCTCCAACCGGTCACAACACGAGTGGGAATTAACTCGTTGTTTTCATTAGGCACAACGGTCATTCCTCCCTTTTAGGGGACACAATGGATTGGGTTCACCCATGGGCTATCGGAGATAGGATAAATCATTCCCGCATCAAGGAGTTTCAAAACTTCCTTTTTAATGACATCATGAATTTTGGGGTTTACCCTTCTTTGACTTTGAATTGCGGGTTTGTAGTCCTCCTCCATTAAAATCTTGTGAGTACAAAATTTTGGGTCAATACCCTTAATGTAGGAAATTTTCCACGCAATTGCCCCTTTATGAGCTTTAAGAACTTTCAAGAGCTCGGTTTTTTCATCATTAGCAAGACCTCTTGCAATAATAACCGGCAACTTGTCATCACCTTCCAAGAATGCGTATTCAAGGTGAGATGGAAGATCTTTCAATTCAAGGATAGGTGGTTCCTCGATTGAAGATTTTTGCTCAACACTCATAACTTCCATCGGCGGAAGAAATGGTGGAATAGAAGTATCATCACTAATAAACACCTCATCTTCATTGTCGATTTCATTTAAAGTGAAATCGCCTCCTTGGAATGGAGTGAGATTTGGTGTAGAATTAGCAAGAATCGGATCCAAAATAGTGGGATTGCCACTTGACGAGCTATCAGAAAATCCGAACACTTCTTGTGAAAACTCATCGCAAACCACATCAACTAAATCAATGTGATTATGGTAGCGATTGCATAAACATGAGAAGGTTTTGAGTTTTAAGTAGCGTTTATAACAAGTTCCTCTTCGTTGAATCTCAAAGTGATAGTTCTTGCATGAACGTCGATAAGCGATCTCGAGGTGTCTAAAAATGGACGACCTAAAATTAGAGGAACTTGAGGATCCGCGGGGATGTCGACTACTATAAAATCAACGGGATAGTAGAACTTCCCCAATTTCACGAAAACATCTTCGGCTACTCCACATGCTAAAATCGTAGAATGATCGGCCATCTCGATAGACATGTTCGAAGGAGTAAGAGCCGGAAGCGAAAGCGATTTCCAAATGGAAAATGGCATCAAATTAATGCTCGCACCAAGATCGGCCAAGGCGAGGCATTCTTTCATATCTTCTATGTCACAAGGAATGAGAAATTTTCCGGGGTCACCAACTTTTTCCGGTATGCGGTTAAGATAAACCGAAGAACAATTAGCAAGCTTTGAAAGCTTTTCCTTATCGCTCATCATACTTTTGAAAGTGGAAGCGAAACGAGGCATGTATAACAACGCGTCGGCTAAACTCACATCAAAATGCACTTGTTGGAACATTTTTATAAAAATCTCGATTTGTTGTTTGTTACGTTCTTCCAATTTCTCTTTGTTTCGTCTCGAAGGGTAAGGTAAGGGTGGTGTGGGTTGGAGATTAGGCAACGGCCTTGGAATCTCGGGTTCCATAATTGGTATTGGTTCAACCGTAGGTGTGGTATGAGCGGTACTTCGTGGGCTTGTGATATGCTCCTTTTCAACAATTACCTCGGGCTCTTTCTCGATTTCCTTCTCCGTAGAAGTACTTGGACGAGAGATTGGTTCCTTGAAAGTTTTACCACTTCATGTAGTAATAACCTTCATTTCTCCCTTCGGGTTTGCAATGGTATCACTAGGAAAACCACCCGAGGAAGAGGGTTTACACATGATTGCTTCAAACATTTTTGCCATTCGATCTTCAAATTTTGATTGCCTTAAATCTGCTTTTAACAATTCTTGCTTAATCTCATGTTGTCCTTGTTCCATCTTTTGTTGATTTTGTTGAAGACGTTGGACATTTCCCTCCATTTTATTAGCATGAGTTTTAAGTTCATTAACAAGTTCGTTTTTAAGCTCGTTTTTCAACTCGGATCTTAAGCTAATCATCTCACGTTGCATGTTATCAAATTTAGCATCATTTGCTTTAGCATAATCCAAAAATTCTCCTTGAAGATTTTTAGTGTGAGCATTTTGAAAACCTTGTGTAGTGTTTTGAAAATCACGGTTTTGGTTTTGATTAGTAACTTGTCCATTCCCACTTTGATAATTCCCTTTGTTGTAGTTACGTGAATTGCCTTGATAATTACCACCTTGATTGTTGTTTCTATAGTTATTAGCATTTTGATTTGGTGGAGCTTGATTTGGGCGGGAACCTTGGTCGTTTTGGTTATAAGTTCCCGTTGCTACGTAAGCACTAGAAGTGTTACCACCGGCGGTAATGCACTCGGAAAGATCATGAGCTCCACCACAAGACAAACAACTCTTATCAACCGCTTTAACCGAAGCGGAATTCAAAGCCTCTTGTGCTTTCCAATGAGTCATAAGATTTGAAAACCTATCGAAAAAACGATTTTCCTCATTAGCTTCATCATGTAAGGCATTAATGCTACGAGACGATGACGACGATGACGAACCCATATTGGCAACACTCGGTGTGTTACGAGGGCTATAAACTTTAGATCTATTCTCGATAATCTTTAAAGCTTCATCGGTCGTTTTGCACAAAAAATTACCACCCGCGGCGGCATTTAAGTAATCTCGTTCATGATCATTAAGCCCATTATAAAAAGTATCAACTTGATGCAATTCCGAAAAATCATGGTGTGGACATTCATGTAACATTTCTTTAAATCGTTCCCATGCCATTGAAAAACTTTCATTATTTCGTTGCACAAATCTTGAAATCTCATTTTTCAAATGTGTTGTTTTAGATGGTGGAAAAAATTTGTTCACAAACTTAGAAACGAGATCACCCCATGTCAAAATTGAATTTGGCGGTTCTTTCTCAAGCCAAATTTTAGCGGGTCCATCTAACGAGTATGGAAACAACATCATCTTAATGGCGTCATGTGGAATATCCTTAAACTTGCTAGTTGCGGTGAGACGATTAAAATTCCTTATGTGGTAATGCGGGTTGTCTTTCTCATGACCTCTAAACTTATTAGCTTGCAACATCGACATTAAACCCGTCTTAATCTTGAAATTCTCCGTAAGGATAGCGGGAATTACAATGGCCTCTCCAAAACCCTCGGTGGGTGCTTGAAGCAACTCCATCATAGTACGATTAGCCATGATGACTTCTTGTTCTACAATAGGTTCAACAATTGGAGTTTGTTCTTCAATCAACGTCTCTTGATTTGCTTGCTTTTGAAGACGTTTACGAGCTCGTTTTGCTTGATTACGAGTGATCATAAACTTCACGAAGAATGGGAGGTGAGCAAAGAAGATTCTTTTTGGGTGTTTTGTGAATTTTCAATTTTTTTTTGTGTTTTTGATTGTTTTTAATTTTTTTGGATTTTGGTGTATCTTCGTAGACAACAATCTACCAAATCTTTCCTCGAATCAAACTCTTGATTAAAGAAGCCTCAAAAGAATGAAAACGATCACGTGGAGTGAACGCCTTCGAATGACTTTAGAACTTTGGTGAAAACCAAATTGTTCAAGAGGGTTTAATCACAAAGAAAACCAAGCAAATATATTATACGTAATAATACTTTGGGCGGCAAAACCCTCGATTAGCCTTCAATCTTAAAATACTCACAAGCAAGCGGGGAAACGAGGCGGCGCGAAGCACTTAAGAGCCTTTTTCCTTAGGGTATATTTTATAATACCCGCCTTATACCCACCTTATAGTTTGTATTTTTCAAAATCGAGCTTCACGAAAGTATTTATCTATTTTTGCCTCTTTCTTTTTTTTTGTTTGAGATTCTAATACAATAATTAGGAGATCAAATCCCAATTAAGGTTGTGTTTTCACACTTTTGGAGATATTTTGTATTGATTGTGATACTTAATACAATATAGTAATAATAATTTCACAAGAAAAACCAAAAAACCCGATAATACGTATTAGTAGATTTCTACTAATACAAATACTATTTATGGTTAATTTTAAAAACAACAAGACAAATTAATCATGAAACACCTCCCCGGCAGCGGCGCCAAAATGATTGTAGTGTTTTACCACACCTTTAGGAAAAGGAGGAAAATAGTGAAAGTATTAAGTGATGATTTTGGAAAATCAAACACTAATGACCGTAATGATTCCAAGTTCGTTTCCCAAGGAGGTATATGTGTGTGACTAAAATGTAGCAAGATTTGAGATTAATATTTGAAAGAAGGGGATGAGAAAAGAGGATGACGAAGACGTGAAATTAATTACTACTACGACTACACGTAAAACCGTAAAAGGTACAAAAATAAAAATTAATTTTAAAAATTACCAAAAATTCACCAAAAATCAAAATAAATAAACTAAGAGTTTCCAATGATCAAAACTTTTTCAAACCTTTTAATTAATTAAATATTAATTTTTAAATGCTAATTAAAGCCCTAAAAATCAAATTAATTATCAAAAAGCCCAAATTAAGATTTTTCAATTGGTAAACCTCTAAAATGACCTAAAAAGATTAAAAACTATTTTTATAAATTTTTAAACTAATAAAAACTATTTAAAATGATTTAAAAACTATTAAAACTTAAAATAATTATAAAAATTAATCTAAAGATGATAAAATTAATCTAAGAGTTGCAAAAATCCTATTTTAATGTATTTAAGCTAAGAAAAATATAAAAAGTGAAAAATGTGAAATTTGAAAAATAATAATTAAATAATATTAAAATAATATTAAAAATCCAAAAATTATAAAAAATTCTAAAAACTTGCAAACTAGTTTATTTTAACCTAAATAATCAGAAAATAAAAGTGAAATTACCAAATTACCCCTAATGGGCCCCCAAATGGGCCAAAAGCAAAATCAGTCCACCTTAATGGGCTTTTTAGCCTAAAAAGTCAAAATAAGCCCAAATGACTTGGAAAAGCCCTATCTGACTCAAAATTCAATTCTAAACACAAAACTCTGAAGGCCCAAAAGCTGAAAGTGAGCTTATCACAGCTTAATGAACAAACAACTTATTCTTATTGGGCCAATAAGACCATTAAGCAATAAGCCAATGCCATAAGCTCTGCTTAAACACACAACCTTCTTTTGGGATGCTAAAGAGATCTGTAAAAAGGAATTTTGAAAAAACTCACTCAATAAGCCAGAAATAAGCCAAGAACAATTCCACAAAACGAAAAAATAGTCGGGATAGAGTTCTAGGCTGTTTCAGAAGCTCTGGTTTGTTGCAAAAGCTCACAAATAGCTTAACTAAGAATAATCAATCAAGAAAATCACAAAAGCCAAGTAGATAAGCTGTAAGAACCAATAAGCTGGCTGAAAAATCCAAATAAGCTAGTTTTCTAGCAAAAGCTTAACCAAAAGACTTGTAACCTTCCAGACTTGTTTTTAAGCTGAGAAAAATGAGTTCTATTACAAAAACCAAGTTGTTGCATGTACCAATAAGCAAAACAGATTCAATAAGCTATATGACCAAGTTTGACAAAAAGTCAAACGCTGACAAGCATAAATTTGGACGTTGACAGACTTAATGAAGTGTTAAAACTTTGTTTTCACCCTGCTGGTCAAGGCTTGAGTACAAACCTTGTGAATCAAGGTCTACCAGTTGGGTAGACTTGACTAGTATTGGCACAAATAAGCTAATAAGCCAGTAAGCTTATAAGCTATCAACAAAGCAATCCAAATAGCCAAAAATCCTTACAAGCAGCACAAAAACAGGATCCAAGCAACAAAACAACAAGCCTTACACTAGAAATACAAATGCAAGCACCAAAAGAGGTGGTCACTTTGTTGATGCAAATGACCACTTCAGCCAACTTTGATAAGCTATAGCACACTGAATAAGCCACCAAATTCAACAAACAAATAACCAATAGATAGCTTATCACCCAAACTATTCCCAAACCTGATTTCAGACCTTAGATCCAACAAACAAAGAAGATATTGGATCTGATGTGTTTGACCAATTTCAAAAACACTTTTATCAGATTTTTGCAAAACTTCAAATCCTTTTCCCAAACTTTCAGAAACTTAACCAATGACTAAAACTTGTATATGAAGACTTGTTTAGACTTCCTAAACCCTAAGAACCAAGGGCACAAGGCCACAAGGCCTTATGAACCAGTAATCCTAAACAATCCTTTATCAAGCACTTTTCAAACAAAATTCTTTATCCTTCAAACAACCTACTGATTTTATAGATCAAATAGTTATACTAGGTGACAACTAACAGATAGCAACCATAAAACACAAAGCACAAACACAAAATCACCAAATCATATACCAAATCATAAAACAGACAATATCATGTGATTTTTAGGGGAATCTTAACAAGAGCTTATACCTGTCCTCCACAACATCCTAGGAGGACCAGCAATGCTCCTTCGACCTTGTTCAACAACTAGAACAAGACCAAGGTACTTCAACAAGAAAAATGGATGACTGCCTTGGTTGATGTTTCAAAGCAGAAACTCAAGGTCTTGATTTCTTCAACACAATGAACAAACAACTCACCCAATAGCTTAAATCTCTTCTCAGGCTTGGTGTCAACAAGCTTGAAGGAGCTTTAGGCTCTTGGCTAAGGATTAGTACAAGATAAAAGGTAAAACAGAAACAAGGATTTCAAGGTTTTTGAACCTTTGAAAACCTATCAAACATAGACGTGCCTTAACCACAAGATTAAGGAAGGTCTATAACATCAAATGGAACACAGATTTCAGCTATTCTAACACCAACTTTTAATAAACACAAAAGAGATTTCACAATTTTTAAGAAATTCAAATTTTATTTAAATAAAAAGGAATTACAAAGATAATAGCCAAAATCTAGAACAAAGGGACTCTCACAAGTTTAGGTCTCCTTTTATAGGCCTAACAGATGGTTCTAGAATGCTAAAAACCCTAGCTATGAATTTCTAGGAATGCCCTTGAGTGCTTGATGTCGTTTGATGTTGGTGAGCTGTCCAAAATGATCAAAACCGTTTATTTTAGCTTGCTAGTTAAGCAGAGAGTCTTGGCTGTTGATTTTGACACCTGGCATTCCTTGTAGGCTAAGTTGAATGTTGATTGGTTGACGTATGAATGGGTGGGGCCCTTTGGTGAGTGGAGGTGAGGGTTTTGTGTGTGGGATGGGTTTCTGCATGTGTGAATCACACGTGGGTGTGGGTAATTGGGATTTACCCTTTGGTTTAAGTGGAATGGTAACTGGGGGTGAAAGGTGAACAGTAACACCTTTGATCCGTTTTTTGTGGAAAGGTAAGTTGTTTGGCGCAATTTCCTTGTTTGAATGTTTCATTGCCCATCTTTGGTCCTTGTTCTTTGGGGAAAGTTGTAAAACACGTTTTCAGCCAACAAAACTCAATTCCCTTTGTTAATAAACGTATAAACGTCACACTTTTGCCCCAAAACTTTGGCAAAAGTTTTTCAAGGGTTGTTTTTGCCATTTTTCCATAATTAAGGGACTGATTTTGGACTTTCTTGATCTTCAAAGGTCTTCATAGTATCTTTGACTTCATGAGGGACCATATTTGACAATTTAGAATTGTTAAGGGACTAAACTTGCCATTTCTTCAAAGTTGAAGGACCATTTTGAAATTTTGACAAACTTAAGGGACCAAACTTGTAATTATGAATATACAAGGGTTTTAAGTGTCATTTCTTCATATTTTGAGGATCAATCTTGTACATCTTCAAGTATTCAAGGGTAAATCTTGGATAATTCATGAACTAGGGCCCGGTTCTTTGTACGGCTTCGTTTCTCGTGTCCGTTTTTCCTTGTTTCTTGTGATCTTTTGTCTTTTTCACGATATCCATACCTAAAACACATAAGTAAACAAATACAAGCATATATATGGTATTTTATGACATTTTAGTGCATTTAAAACCCGAAAAGAATGATAAGATCGTGTATAAATGCCATCTCATCAACCGCTAAAGCTGTACTTAAGTCAAAGAAGTCTGAACACATAGAGTCACCCTATGAATTTGACTACATAAATGAAACCATGAAGTATAAGAGTAAAATTAGCATTACTGGGAATGCTTCAGTACAAACTCCTAAATGTATAGGTCCCACAAGATCCGAGCCAAATGTGGCTTGGGTCCGTGTTAAAAACTAATGAGTTTTATTTGTGTGCAGGGGCATCTAATTGATGAATTAAAAGATAAAGGTATAGTAGATAGTGGATGCTCAAGACACATGACAGGAAACAAAGATTTTCTTGCTGAATTTGAAGAATCCAGAGGAGGTCCAGTAGCCTTTGGAGGTAGCAAAGGTAGAATAACTGGCAAAGGGAAAATCAACACAGGAAAGTTGTAATTTGAAGATGTGTTCTTTGTAAAAGAATTGAATGAGTTCAATCTCTTTTCTGTATCACAAATGTGTGGTAAGAAGAACAAGGTGCTATTCACAGACAAAGACTGCTTGGTGTTGTCTAAAGACTTTGAGATGCCTAAGGAATCTCAAATACTGCTTAAAGTACCCAAGCAAGAAAATATGTACACCTTTAATCTTCATACTATTACTCCAACAGGTGGTATTACATGTTTGCTAGCTAAGGCTTTTTTAGATGAGTCAAATTTGTGGCATAGAAGGTTAGGTCATGTGAATTTCAAGAATCTTAATAGATTGGTGAAAAGGAATTTGGTTAGAGGTCTACCTAACAAATCTTTTCAAAATGATTTCACATGTGCTGCTTGTCAAAAAGGTAAACAACATAGAGCCTCTTGTAAGACCAAGATTGTTAACACTGTGACAAAACCTTTGCAGCTTTTGCATATGGATTTGTTTGGTCCAGTTTCTATCAGAAGCATTTGTCATAAGACCTTTTGTCTAGTCATAACTGATGATTATAGTAGATTCAGTTGGGTTTTCTTTTTAGCTCTTAAAAGTGAAACAAGTGAATTACTTAAGGATTTTATCATTTTAGTTGAAAAGCAGTTCACTAAAGAGGTTTTAATCATTAGGACTGATAATGGGATAGAATTTAAGAATGCTTAATTTGATGAATTTTATAGGTCTAAAGGTATTAAGAGACAATTTAGTAATCCTAGAACTCCACAACAAAATGGAGTAGCTGAAAGGAAGAATAGGACACTGATTGAGGCTGCTAGAACTATGCTGGCTGATTCACTTTTCCCAAATACCTTTTGGGCAGAAGCAATCAATACTGCATGTTATGTGTTAAACAGAGTCCTAGTGACCAAACCTCAAGACAAAACACCTTATGAACTTTTGACTGATGTAAAGCCTAATATAAGTCATTTAAGACCTTTTGGGTGTCATGTGTCTATACTGAATACTCTTGATTATTTGGGAAAGTTTGATGGAAAGTCTGATCCAGGATATCTTGTAGGATATTTAGTGCAAAGTAAAGCATATAGGGTTTATAATTTGGCAACTAAGAAGGTTGAAGAAAATGCTCATGTCAGTTTCTTAGAAAATAAACCCAATGTCCCAGGAATAGGTTATGCTTGAATGTTTGATTTAGATTATCTAACTAACTACATGGATTAATATTCTTTGCAAAAGGATTGTCAAACTAACAATGCAGGTGATGAGTCATGTGCAACTAATGCAGGTACTCAAGAAGATGTTTCTTCATCAAATGATGATGTTCATGTCTATGTGCCCAACATGCCTATTGTTACTCCCATGTCTACAACTCCCAAGAAGCAAACCATGCCATCAAATGATGATCAAGCCTCCCAGGAGCTTCAGAGGCTTCAAGATCAAGAAAAGAATGCTACATCTTCTAATAAGCATTCAGGAGAAGAATCTTTTGAGTCACAACACTCAGTAGTACATAATACACCTAGCGGTACTTCATCTACAAGTATTGCTAAGTCAAAATCTGCCAAATCTGTTGACTCACTAGAAGAGATTTTACAAGCCTTGGACGATGAAGACTTATATGCTAGTCCAGCTGAAGGAATCTTCTCCAAAGCTTCCTATGATGAGCAGGGTGCAGTAACTGATTTCAACAATTTGGAAATAGAAATTCCAGTCAGTTCTATTCCCACTCATAAAGTCAACAACAACCATCCTACTACACAGATTATTGGAGATCCTAAATCTGCTGTACAAACCAGAAGACAACTACAAACCAATATTGAAACTCATGCACTTGTGAGTTATGTCAAACAACAGCAGAGAACAAATCATAAAGATACTCAACATTGTTTGTTTGCCTGTTTCTTATCTCAAGTATAGCCCAAAAAATCTCTCAGGCTCTTGATGAAGAAAGTTGGGTAGATGCCATGCAAGAAGAATTAACACAATTTAAGCTACAAAAGGTTTGGATTCTTGTGGATGTTCCCTCATGTAAAAGAGTAATTGGTACTAGATGGGTCTTCATGAAAGAGGGGTTGTTGTGAGGAACAAGGAAAGACTTGTTGCTCAAGGCTATAGACAGGAAGAAGGGATAGACTATGATGAGGTTTTTGCACCAGTGGCAAGGATAGAAGCCATTAGGTTATTTTTGGCCTTTGCATCATATATGGGATTTATAGTCTATCAAATGGATGTGACAAGTGCCTTTCTATATGGTACTATTTCAGAGGAGGTATATGTCTCACAACCTCTAGGTTTTGTAGATCCTAAATTCCCTAATAGAGTCTACAAGGTTATCAAAGCACTTTATGGACTGCATCAAGCTCCAAGAGCCTGGTATGCAACCTTATCCAATTTTCTGCTAGAGCATGGATATAGGATATGAACCATTGACAAAACTCTGTTCATCAAGAAGAATGCTAAGGACATCATTCTAGTTCAAGTTTATGTTGATGACATCATTTTTGGTTCTACCAAGAAGACATGGTGTAAAGAGTTTGAAGCTTTGATGAAAGGAAGATTTCAAATGAGTTCTATGGGAGAACTAACATTCTTTTTGGGACTGCAAGTCAAACAAAGGAAAGATGGAATATTTATTAGCCAAGATAAATATGTTGCTGAAATCTTGAAGAAATTTTCATGTATGGATACAAGGAGTACAAGCACACCTTTTGAATCCAAGAAGTCTTTATCAAAAGATGAACATGGAGAAGATGTTGACATTCATCTATACAGGTCAATGATTGGTTCATTGATGTATCTTACTGCTTCAAGGCCAGATATAATGTTTGCTGTGTGTGCCTGTTCAAGGTTCTAAGTTCATCCAAAGGTGTCACATCTACATGCTGTGAAGAAGATTTTTAAATATCTTAAAAGTCAACCCAATTTAGGATTATGGTATCCTAGAGATTTCACCTTTGAATTGGAAGCTTACTCAGATAGTGATTATGCTGGAGCTAATCATGATAGGAAATCCACAATAGGAGGTTGTCAATTCCTAGGCAGAAGACTCATATCATGGCAGTGTAAGAAGCAAACCATTGTTGCTACTTCTACAACTGAAGCTGAATATGTAGCTGCTGCTCATTGCTGTGGACAAGTACTTTGGATTCAAAATCAATTGTTGGACTATGGTTTTAACTTCATGAACCCCAAGATTTACATTGATAATGAAAATACTATATGCCTTGTCAAGAATTTAGTATTTCACTCCAAGACCAAGCATATTGAAATAAGACATCACTTTATAAGAGATGCTTATGACAAAAAGCTTATTCAAGTCTTAAAGATTCATACAGACAACAATGTAGCTGATTTGTTGACCAAGGCATTTGATGCAAAGAGATTCGATTTCTTGGTGACACACATTGGTATGCTCAACCAATAACATGCTGCATATGTTGAGGGGAGGTAATAGCTGTACACATTTTTATAATTTTAATTGTATAGTCTTTGTTTTGTGTTTTTGATGTAATTGCAGGTTAATAGAAAAAGATAAAAGAGGTCACATTGTTAGTAGAAAGCATGAACTGGTCAATATTGTGAGGTACCGTTGTCACTCCAAGTACCGCTAGTACAAATTCAAGTACCGCTTATGTTCCATGTACCGCTACATGTCCGTTGTACCGTTAAGGGTCTCTTTTGTAAATTTGGTGGTTTCTTCGCGCTTGGGTTTGTTATTTACTTAAGTACTTACTCCAATTACACAATTGATTTACCTAATCTTTTATTTTTATCTCTTGATTCTATAACCTTCTCTCTAATTTTTAGATCATCAAAAATACTAATGGCTGCTTTACAAGTAATCTCTAAGCATAATTTGGTTGTGAATCTTGCTCCGAATAATGACTCTCTTAGTTTCCATGAGATGCTTGGTTTCCTATCTCAAAGTCATGTTCGCTTTGCACTCACTGTAAGTCCAGTTGTCTCTATTTCCATTGTCGAACAATTTTGGGATACTACTGTATTAGGTACTCGGTTTGATCAACCTTGCATTAAGGCTAGGGTGAATCATAGAAACATATATGTAACTGAGGTACTGCTACGAGAAAGTTTGAGATTAAATGATGAAAATGGACTTAGTATGCTTATTAATACAGAGATTCATGATGGCCTTGTAGTCATGGGCTATGGAGGTGGTAGGGAAAGTCTTACTTTCTTTAAAGCTTTATTTTCACCTCAATGGAAATTACTTTTTCAAGCTATTATTCACTGTTTAAGTTCTAAAAGTACATCTTTTGATCACATACCTGCCGCATTGGTTTCAGCTGGTGTTTGTCTAGCAAATAACAAGGTTTTTAATTTTTCAAAATTAATTTTTGAAGGCATGACTAGGAATTTGGAAGGGACTAAGAAGTTTTTAATGTATCCTAGATTCATTCAGACTTTAGTTAGTGACCAAATACCTAACCTACCAGAGTTAACTGATACATGGGATGTTCCTACATTCACAAAGAGAACTTTATCTTTCTTGACCAAACAAGGCAATGCCTTTACAGGAACAGTAACACCATTGTTTGCTCATATGTTAGCCCAACCTGCCAATCAAGAAGGTGAGTAACCTAGCAATGCTAGTGCTTCTCAGCAAACTCCTTCTCACCAGAGTTCCCATTCCCAAGAAGATTCACAATATTCTTCTCACAATGTTGGTGTTCCACCAAACACTGATGAGATGATCCACACACCTGCTGCTTCTATTGCTGCTAGTGGTTCACCACAAGAACAAGCACCAGAGGTGGTGGATGTTTCAAATTTAACTGCTTTGTGTACAAGTTTGTCCCAACAGGTACAGGTGTTGCAGAAAGAAAAGCTTGTTCAAGACAAGAAAATTGTTGAATTGGAAGCTAGCCTAATCAAGTTAAGGAACAAAGTGTCACCTTGGATGAGGAAACATAGATCTATTCAGAAGTCTGCAATCAAGAAGCAAAGATTCAGGAACCACAAGAAAAGGCAACTGAATGCAACCTAATATGGGAGGAATTATGAAGGACAACAACCTTCTTCTGATAATCAAACAAGGATCTCTAGAAATGACATCAATTTTGAATTGGATGAAGATGTCATGGGGACTTATGAAGATGGAACTGGTTTAGAGACTGGTGTGGATGGACCTTCAAATGTGGAGATTCAGCATGAAGAACCACAGCCTACTCATGAGGAGCCACAAGTTGAAGAAATTTTGGTAACTCAACCAACACCACCAACTCAATCACTACTGCAAACAAATTGGAGTGCTTTCTATTAGAAGTTGGAGGAAATTCATATTCAGTTTCCTGTATATTCAACTCCATCACCACAAAGACAAGTATGGTTTCAAAGGAAACAGACTTTGCAAGTACTGTCTAGATCAAGAGTGAGCAATGAATCAGACAAGACTAAAGAGGTACAAGTTGAAATGATGGCTTCTATGGAAGAAAGATTATTTGGGGATACAAGAAAGATTTACTCATATTCAGCTGATCAAGAAGAATTTTGAAGAAATCAAGACTTTGTATGAGCAAAATAAGAGAACTGCATTGAATTTTGTTGAGATTAGATCTGAAGTAGATAGAAAAGCTGTTGAAGAGTTTAAGAGACATCTGCAACAACAAAGGCAATTTGGTAGTACTCCTAGAATTGAGCCAAGTACTGCTGAACCTACAAACACATCTCCACCTATCAAGACCACTTATGTGAGGAAGAATAGAAAAGGGAAGGTAAGTTCAAAGGAGGAAGAGACTGCTCAAAGAATGAATACAGGAGTTGAAACTCAAGATATTGCTCAGACTGAAAATGTACAAGCAGTACATACACAATCAACAGTACATACAACAGTACATACTGAGGAGACGGTACATACAAACTTGGAAGAGGGTTCAACAAAACTTGAGGGATATTCCAATGGTGTTAAAAGGAAAAGGTCAACAAAGACAAAGAAGAAAGCCGAGAGAGCTAAGTCAACAGTAGAGGATAGTGATGATGATGAGAGCTTGAAGAAGTACTTGAATATTGTGAAATTTGAAGATCAATGTATTGATACAGAGATTTTTGGAAAGAGAGCATCCATTGCTAAATGGATTTACTCTATAGATCAAGGACTTGAAGCTCATAGAATTCAGAGAACTGATGGCACAACAAGGGTATTCAGACTTTTGGAGGATATTCTTCACATTCTTGACAGACAAGATATTCAAGATCTTTCAAGGTTAGTTCAAGAAGCCAGTGCAGGTAAAACTGAAGTATCACTATTATACTGGGAATTTCTATTTATGTATGAGCCACACAACTATGATCAAGAAATGTTGAAGGAATTAGAGAATCAAGAAATGTTGAAGGAATTAGAGAATCAGGTTCCTAGTTACTAGAGATATTACAGGTCATGTGGATTGCATATTTTGGATGTAGATGATGTTACATACTATATGCTGCAAGAGAAAACTTACCCTTTAAAAGGAAAATTGTTGGAAAGGATGTTAGAACAACAATTGGAAGTTATAGAAGAATCTGCTGATGCTTTGGAGTTGATCAGAATGGTTAAGCAACAAATCAAGGATCTGAAAGATGAGGAAGAAGCTGAGAAAGAGCCGTAAGTGTTTGACTTTCAGTCACACTTCACAAATGGTTCTCAGTTCACCATGTCTAACACACATTAGAACTGGCTAGCCCATAAGCAAACGGTTTATGGTAAAGACTTATCAAATCTGTTGAAAGCTAATAGTTTGCTAAAAACTACATGGTTCTAACTCTCCTTGTTTCGAGACAAAGAGTTGGCTAGTCCTAGACAAACGGTACTAGGTAAAGACTTCATCAAATCCGTTGATGGTTGACAATTTACCAAAAATTGTAAGGTTTTCATTACAACTTATTCTTTAAGAATAAAGTATTGGCTATTCTAGAGTGTACGGCTAACTGGTAAAGAATTTATCAAATCCGTTGATAGCTGGTGATTTGCTAAAAATCATGAAGCTAGTACAGATTGGTGTTTGTTGTTAACTGTTTTATTTCATGTATGAAGATTACAAGAAAAGAAGTATTCAAAGAAAAATACTTAGAAGGTTTGGTCTCATCAAATCAAGACAAAGGTTCATGATTAAGAGTTCAAAGTCTAAACTCAAGAAGACAATAACTGATGTTGCAAAGATAAGAGCATGTTTAGAAGACACAAGAAGATCATAGTTTGAAGACAAAGATGATATTCATGATGTTTGAAGATTATCTTATCAGAAGAAGATCTACATTTGCAGTGTTTGGCTACATTCATTTGGATACAAATACAAATTACCAAGTTCAATCCAAGGGAGAAGGAAAGACTGAAGACATGTATTTTAAAACATCCAGTACAAGAGAAACATGAAGACAACAAGTTATCATTTCTTGTTTAGGGGAGGATTGTTGGGAGTTATTTGTTAAGTGTCAAGTACCGTTAGTATATTTGAAGTACTGTCAGTGTTATGTAAGTACCGTTAGTATTAACGCGGTACATAGTTAGTACTGCTACTTATAAAGTAAGTACTGCTATGATGATTAGGACGAATATATCTTTGTATAAGATATGTCATAGTTATAGTTAGAGTATATCTTATGTGATATACCTAAATAGTTAGAATATTGATAATATATCGTCTGTGATATAGTTATCTTTATAGAATATTCTAAGGTTTCTAGGGTTCCTTACTCTATAAAAGGAACATAGGTACAATGTCTTTCATGTACCTCATTCAAGTCGATTAATAAGAGAATCGAATAGTTAAAAGTAATTCTGTTCTTCTGTGCTATATAAGTTAGATTCCGCATAACTTATTTAGTGTTAGTAAGAGTGCTCAAAGTGTTTTAGTTTGATTACAAACTACTATACTAATTCTTAACAGAATATAGATCCAACCAAAGGGATCAACAATCACCCCATGGCTCTTGATACCAATTGTAGAATAATGATAATCTTAGATCTAATCAAGAGGGTTGTTGTTTTCTAGAGAGAGAAACTAGAGAGAGAAATAAAGAAAAACATGTATTATGATAAAAATGAAAGTAACAACCAACACCCCTTTCCATGGTGGAAAGGGGTTTATATACCAAGTCCAATAGTGGACTTGGGCCTCCGGCCCATGAACATGCTCATGGGTCGGGCTAATGTGAATATCAATTAAACTTATACTACGAGCCTATAACTATACTGTTGGAGTGACCGAGACTTTCTTAATACAAAAAACGTATTTCCAAAAATTATGGCATGTCATCAAAGCATGCAAGGTGAATGTCCAAAAACATTAAATGACCAGGAATAGAAATACTGGAAACAAACATCGGTAGTCCAAGTATAAGCTCACACACATGAATATAAGTACTGAAATGGAAAAGGACTAAACAGTGTCCAAAGAAATAAAGTAACGTAATGTATGGAAATGCATAAAGTAATGAAGGCTAGATAGCTTCCATCCGTATGAACATACTCTCAAAGTCTATGACGTCCTTGAGTACCTGCAGTTTGGGAACATGAAACAAAATGGCTGAGCATAACACCTAGTGAACGGATATACAAATATAACATGAAATGACATAATCATAAAAGACTAATAGCATTGGAAATGTATAAGTCCTAGATAACCTGGAACATGTTCATAAAACTGGTTTCATAGTTTGAAAAGACTCATGTTTTTATATGAAAAACTGTATTAATTAGCCAATAGCCCATATAGGTCATGAGGTTCCACCGTGCATGAATACTTGGAGGGGAGACCTCATCATGCAATTATATGGGTTGCCTCTAATTAATTAGTCTGGGTAGGAGGGATCAACTCCTTGTGAAGGATACAAGGCACACATCGCATTCACCATGAAAATCTTATAAAACATGTAACTAGGATGCACCCATACGCCCCGCATGATAATATAAATATAAAGCAAAACTATAAAGGGACGTCACGAGCAATCACTCCGCCGTGGGGAAGTCATAACACCGGTGCCTCCAATGTTATGTTTATGGTACCTCCATAACTAGGTGAAACTGGTCATGCATGTATATGGCTTAGGCATTTAAAACTAACATAAGCAGATTAAAACATATAAAACAATACTTAGGAAAATAGTTGGCTGCAAACGGGGAATCCTAATAAGGAAAGAATGTCCATACTGAAGGATGGAAAATCCGTACCTTGTGTCCAGTGAACGAGGAAATATGAAAGGATGAAAATTCCTACTCCGACCTCACTAACGCTACATAAATAAGGGACATGTATGAGTTGTCTGATTACTGAGTACGTAACTGGTTATAGCATGTTCTTAACTTATTTTATATGTTCTTGTCTTATTTTATTGTTTTAAATGATATACTGTATTATTCATGTATTTCATGTATTATGATTATGTATTATCTTGTATTCTTGTATAATTATACTTGTTGTGTAATAATAAGTAACTTCCTAAAAATAGTAGGTTTCCAAAAATAGAAAGTTTACAATAGAAAGTTTCCAAAAATAGAAAGTTTCCAAAAATTGATCAGTTTCTAAAAATAGTTTAGTTTCTAAAAACAGAAAGTTTCTAAAATAGTAAGTTTCCTGAAATAGAAAGTTTCCATAATTAGAAATATGCTGGATTAATAAGCTAATAATATAAGCTAGTGTTTAATTGTTAAACGTCTTAAGTCTTTTAATTAGTAGTTTATTAATTAAATACTATAGGTTATAACTGATTATTAATTAATAAATATAGTACATGTTTTATTAATTAATAATATATCATGGTGAAATAATAAACTATAGATTATACAAATTTAATTAAATCATGGTTAAATTAATTTTAGTCTAATAAAATACTTAGGTTAACATGTATTATTAATTTAAATTAATAAACCTAAGTCATGAATTATTAATTAATTATAGTCCATGTTTTAGTAATTTATTAATAAACTATAGTCTAAAATAAATAACAAAGTACTTAGGTTAAAACATATATTATTTATAAAATAATATAACCTAAGTTCATGATTAAATTAAATTAATTATTATAACATGTTAATTTATTTAATTATCCTTGTAAAAAATAACTTGTAAATAATCCTGAGCCCGAATCCCGAGAGAAAAACAAAACCTCGACACCAACCACCACCCACAGCCGCGGCTGCGGTGGCAGCTCGTGGCTGTGCTGCCATCAATGGCAGTTGCTGCGCGCCGTGGCTACCCACTGTCCGAACAGAGTTCCCACCGGCAGTAGGCCGGTGGTTCCCCCTGCTGTTCTGCGTGTTCCTACTGTTCGAGCCAAAACAGCCACCGGCTTGAGCCGGTGGTGCCTGCTGTTGGACCGAGACCCACACCGAGCCCCTTAGGGGGTCTCGGCTGTGGTCCTTGGTGCACCGAGAGTCTAATGACTCTCGGTTTGGGGGGCTGCTGAACCAAACACAAACCTAACACCCCTTTTTTCTTGATTTAATTTAATCCATAACATGTTTTATTTAATTGTTTTTAAGATCTAACATGTGTTCATATCAAAGAAAAGATTTAAAAAAAGATAAGGGTTTTGAATATACCCCAATACGTGATTAAAAAGGATTGTGAACACGAACACCAATACGTAGGAATCCAAGATCGAAATCAAACGAATCCTCCTTGTTCTTGATATATGTGTCGCCGCTATGGGGTCCCAAGGGAGCTAGGGTTTTTAATCTTTCTGTAAAAATTATGTTATGAAAAACTTTGTATTTTTAGTTTTCCCTATAGTCAAAATTATATGGGTTGCCCCCCCCCCCCCCCCCCCCCCCCCCCCCTTTCTTCCTTGTCCGCGGCTACCACAAGGCCCAAAGGGCAACCCGAGCCTTTTATGTTTAAGCTAATACTCGTGTGTATCCTTGTTTATTAATCGTTCTAGTTCATGCTAAAATATTCGTGTTACATATACTACATATATATCGTGTTCTAATTGTCGTGTTATAATTATTATACGTAATAATTATCATGTTCATAAATGTTCGTGATCATATGTTCATGATTATAATTATTATACTTAATAATTATCGTGTAGTATCACGTACTTAGTAATTATCGTGTATTATCACGTACTTAGTAATTATCGTGCACTAACACGTACGTAGTTTCTGAATTTAATGTTCGTGACACGTGTACATGACATAAATGGAATGTTTTAATTGGTTCGTATGTTTACGTAGTGTACTGTTCATGGCATTTATATGCGGGTTTTACACCCATTTTCACTAAGTTTTTAAATGTTTTTCCAGTACGGGATGGAGATGACACTTGTAATGTTTTTAAACGTCTTAGTACTATGTTCTTTAAAATGTTTTGATAATATGTTTTTCAAATGTGTGGACTAAAGTGTTATTATGTGATATGCCTACTTATGTGTTATGTTATATATTCTATTTTGTATACTGATATGCATTCTAAGTACTTGAGTTCTGAGTACTTGTGCATCGTCTTTTCGGAAACAAGATATTTTGACGAGGATATGGTTCATCTCCATATTGGGTGTGAGAAAGATCCAAATAGGTGTAGGTGCATTGTTCTTATTATATGTTCTATTGTTATAATATGTTTCGTGTGTAGTTGTATGTAACGTGAATATCACTTTATAGTCCATTGCTTAAACTTGTTTTCTTCAACTTATTTATAGCGGATGTCAAGTTTTCTTGTGATGTTCTAGATAACTTAAACCTATGTTCTTACCAACGTTATGTTGACAGATTTTAGTGTATTTTTCAGGTGAGGTAGTTATGAAGGATGGTGTTAGAAGTGGCTAGAGTTTAGAGACTGCTAGGATTGCATTAGGAGGAATCCCCTTCCTCTTAGTTTTCTTTTCATTGTTTGAATAAGTGATACATTTTAGACACCTATATGTTTGATGTTTGTTTATTTGTTTATCTTTGGTAAGAGGTAGGACTTTTTTGGGTCAGTATTTACTGACCCTGAAGCAACTCTAGGATTTGAATATAAAATCCCCCTAAGTGTTTCATGTTTAGCAGTAAGGCCAGTCTGCTGAAGGATGACCAGAGGAACAAAGTTCCTACTGAAGACTTTATAGCTGAAGAAAGTTCAGCACTCCCCTTCCAGTTAACTTAGAAGACAAAGGAGTCTTCGCTTCAAATACTAGGCGGTCTAGTTGATGAAGAATAAGGACTGAAGAAGGGCTTTCAGTTCAGTTTGGTTTGACAATACCAAACTGAATGATGTCGATCTCCTTTAGGATACTGAAGACTCTTCAGTATTCTGATGGTTCGCATTAGGCGGGAAAAGAAAACTTTAAGTCAAAGAAGGTTTCTTGTATACTTAGATATAAGTACAACCTTTATCTTTTCTAGAATAGTTTAATATGTACTTTGTACTATTTATCCAACATGGGCATCAACCACCCACTGGATAAACCCATTCATTGAAACATGCAAAATGCAAACCCTAGTTTACATTGCCTATATAAGGAGTGTACATTGGGAGAGAAAGGGTCAACCAATACAAGAGATAAAACTCTGGAAAACCTTTCTCTCTCGATACCAACTAAACCATATAGCCAAGATGCATATGTTCATAGTTCTTATCTATTGTTAAAACAACACACTTGAGTCGTAGTAAAGAGTTATTACTTAAGTTGATAAGTAATAACGAATTACAAGGGACCAACAAGTGGTATCAGAGCCAGTTTGATTAGCTAAACTCTTATTTTATTAAACTGCTCATTTAAAAGTTTTCAAATCAAGATCCAAAAAATGGCTCAAGTTATACCACAAACCCTAGAATATAGGGGTGGCCAACTCAATGTTGCTCCTGTACTAGAGGTAGCCAATTTTACAAATTGGAAGAAGAGATTTCTTGTCCACATGGTTGGGATTGAACCTCAATTCCTTGGAATCATTGAAAATGGTCCTAATAAGTGTGTAAACACTTATCCTTTTACCACTAAAATCAATGAAAAACAAGACCTAATCATGTGTTTAATATCGTAAAAGTCGGAATTATGCGTGGTTTTGTGTTTTTGTGTGAAATAGGTACAAAAGATCAAAGGGAAAGAAAACACAGGATTTCACGGTCAATTGTTGAAGAAAAGTCAATGAAAGGGACAAAGTCAAAGTCAAAGATCCAAAGTCCAAAAATTCCAAAGGTACCGAGAGCACGAAAATCGGCAAAATCAACACAGGTTTTAAAGAAAAGATCAAGGAAGCCAAATCAAGTCCGTTTTAGTGGATTTAATCTCAATGAAGTTATTTGGGCTTGTGGATCCCACATTTGGATTAATGGGCTAAGAAGCCCATTTGAAGAACATGTATTATTTGCTAAATGTGTTAAAAGCCCAAGAAAGGCCCAAATTGTGAAATATATGGACGGATGGAAATATATTGGGTCCAAAAGCCCAATATGACTAAACAAGTATAGAAAGACGTGTGTTCATGGGCTTTGTTTACCCATTAGGGTTACTAACTAATGGATGGTGAAAAGTTATTTAACTTTTCATTCGGTCATACACTCACACCATTTACAACCACTTAACACACACATTCACACATTAATTTACTTTTCGATAGAAACAATGTCTTGCTCTCTCACTTCACATCTCAAAAAATAACCAGACACGCCCAACTATCCTTTAAAAACCCTAATCAAAAAATAATTGGGGCTTTATTGATTTAAAGGCGCGTGATAACACACGCACTTTAATTAATTCCCAATTAAATCGGACCAAGAAGATGGGTATGAATTGGGTGACGTGGCGATCTTTCTAGCCTGTGATTGGCCAAGACAACTCACCCACTTTCATTCCTCCAATCAAGATAGGACACCTTAGCTTTCAAGAAGCACAACTAGCACACCTGATTGCCAAGTTGACAATCTGTGTGCTAGTTGGCTAATATCAGCCACAAGATCAAGCAAGGAAGAGAAATTGAAGATTTAGACGGTCAAGATGAATGGCTCCTTCAACAAACCCTCATCAGCAAGCCTTGGGGGTTGGCTATAAAAACCCCCAAATCTGTAATTGTTATTCATCCCATTATTTACTTTAAAGTTATTATGCAAAATAGTTTTAGGGTTTAATTGTAATTTTCTTTTCTTAGTATTGTAATCAGTTTTCGGTTATTAATAAAAGTTTATTTCGATTAAATTTGTCTCATATTTACTTTCTGTTAAATTTATTATTGCAATTTTAATCTTTAATCTATTTTGGTTATGACAATGTTTATGTTATTTGATTAAGCTAAATAATAGCTTTAGTTAAATAATAAGAGTAAAAATTTGGGATAAAACTTTCCCTACTGGAAAGTGTTTCAAACAATGAATCTTTCTGAATAATGGTAGTTCGAGTTATGCCATATGGTTCGAAGGCAGTGTTGATTCGGTTAGATAAGGAGGCTCATCCCAAAGGTTTTCTCCATAAGGTTTTGCTTATTTTACATTTATAAATTTAATTTCTGAATTTTTAGTTAAGTAGTTTTTATGTTTACAAATCTGCTTGAATAATTGTATTTGTTGATTGATAGTTGAATCTGCTTTTGTTTAAGCTGATTTAAATCTGAGTTTTAGATTTAAGTTGTTTTGATTTAATCTTGTTAAAGGAATTAGCTATAATATAAATTTGAGAATACAAGGTTTTAGTTAATATAAATCTGATTTAGCTTATTCTGTTAAATATAAGGTTTGGTTATTTTTTAGTCTGCTTATACATCTGATATGTTTGATTTTTGAACTTAAATTTGTTCTATACTTTTATGATATAACGTTTAAGTTCTACTGAAATTTGTGAGTATTTGATGAGTAGTTTCCGTGACTTTTACTTGCTACTTTGAAGTCTAAAATATAATTCAAATTTTTTTTTGTCTACCAAGGGACTCGAACCCTTGACCCAAGGGTGGGCATCAAACGATATAACCATCTGGTCTAGACCTTGTTTGTGTTTTAATACAGTTCTTAAAATTAATATAGCTTCTTAAATGTTAGCTGTCAGTTTTATTAATAGTTTTAAATACAAGTTTTTATTTAGTAAATTTTAATTAATAGTTTTATAAAATTACTTTTATAAAGTTTTAATATAATAAATAAATAAAACAAATAAAAATATATTTTATTATTTTTAGGAATTTAAATTGATTTTTATAAATTAGTTTTTAAATAATTAAATTCTAATTAATTTAGCTTTAGATAAAATTAGTTTTAAAATAGATTTTGTTAATAAAAAGTAAAAATAGTTTTTTTTACATTTTTAGAATAAATTTGGTATTTTCAATTTAGGTATAAATTTGCATTTACATTTCTAGCATTTTAATATTTTGCATTTGTTATTTCATTTTTGTTTAGCATTTTAATTCTCGTTTGCATTTTAATTGTGCCTTTTTATTTTGTTCTTTTTGCTTTAATTGCGGTAATTGCATTTTGTTTTAGTAAGTATTTACGTAGCCATAGTATTATTTTTATCTTTTTACATGCATTCAAGTAACATAAAAACCAAAAATATATCTTAACCAAAAACAAATAAATCTTGTGAATTATTTGAGATCAATTCGAGACGATTTGAGGAACGATAAATAGAGATTAAAAAAATTGAAAAATTCTTACATTAAATTGGCGTCGCTGCCGCTTCGCTCGTTACGATTGACGATTTTTCGTGAGAAGACTTGGATTTTGGGATCCGTTCACTTTTGAACGTTATTTTTCTTGTTAAAAAAATAAAAAAACATAAAAATCAAAAAGATAAAAATACAAAAAAATTAAAAAATCATCAAAAGAAAATTCTTTCCTAAGATTTGCACTAAAAAAATTAAAAAAATCCAAAAGAAATACTTTTCCTAAAGTATTACACCAAAAATATTATGTATTATTGTTATTTTTCTTATTTCGATTTCTTTTGTTTTTTTTATTGTGAATATATATTTTTCTAAAAAAACACAAAAAGCTTTTTCTTCTACTATAAGATATTACGTATACGAACTTTAATACACAATATTCCAAAAGTATTGCCGAGGCATTACGCCATATTTTGGAGGCGTTCCGGTTCCATCTACGTGTATCGATCTAAGAAAAATAAAGGCAAAATAGATAAATACTAATAAAAAGTTTGAACTCGATTTATACAAACTATAAGGTAGGTATAAGGCGACGAGCTATAAAAGGCCGTCTAAGGACAAAGGTTTTTAAGTGCTTTGTGCCACCCTCGTTTCCCCGCTTGCTTGTGCGTATATTGAGAGGGACGTCCGATTATTGGTTTGCGAACTCAAGTAGTATTACGTATATATTGTTTGTAGTTTTTGATATTGAACCTCGAGAGGGATAATCCCTTTCCTCTCAAAAGTCGACAGAGGTATCCTACCTCATTCCTCGTGTTTAGTTGTATGTGCACTCGCGCGCGTGCACACATACCGAGTGGTGTACCAAATATTTATAATTCTTCCAAAAAGAAGAAGAAGAAGAACAAAAAGACCGTCACTCAAGCCGATCCCAAGAATCGAGCTTTCGACAATACGATGGCAACGGATAACCGACCTATGATCGAGATTTTGCAATCACACGTTGAGGGAAACGATGAAGCTATCGTTGTCCCCCGCAATTGGAGAAAATAATTTTGAAATTAAAACGGGTTTTATTCATACGGTTTCTGCTACACCATTTTTGGGGCCGTTCCCAAGATGACCCCCATGATCATATTAAGAGATTTATCCATTTGACTAATACGGTGAAATACAATGGGGTGACTCAAGAGGCAATCCGTTTGTTGCTCTTTCCTTTTTCCCTCGAGGGACAAGCCCGTATTTGGCTTGATAAGGAACCACCCCAAAGTATTCTTACATGGGCGGATTTAGAGAGCAAGTTCATTAACTATTTTTTTCCCACCATCACGGACCACCTCTTTAAGGAATGACATCATTACCTTTGAACAAAAATATGGGGAAACGTTTAGTGAGTCCTGGGACCGTTTTAAGGAGATTTTACGAAAATTTCCACAACATGGTTTTACAAAAGTGCATCAAATCAATACGTTTTACAATGGTTTAACTCTTAATGACCAAGTCTCACTTAATGGTGCCGAGGGGGGGGGGGGGGGGGGGAGGGTAATATTCTTGTGAAATCCATGAACGAGGCTTGGGAAATCATTGAAAACAAGGCCAAAGTGCAAACCAAGAGTCTTAGGGCTACTATGGCTAGTGCTAGTACTAGTGAGACCGAAAAGAAAATTGATGCGCTTACTTCAATCATGACTGACCTTGCTTTACATGTTAAGAACAATGTGCAAGTAAATGCCTTAAAAGAGACTTGTGAAAACGTGTGAAACTTGTGGTGAATCACATTCGTATTATAATTGTGACAAGATTTACAATCAACAACAACAAGTTTATGCTTATAACACCAATGCAAATGAGAGGGTTCACTTTAAGCCAAAACGTTGATGTTAACCATTTGTCTTTTAAGAGTACTAACTATTTGGCTCCCCGGGTTTTGTAGCTCCACAAAGACCACCCCCCCACCTGCCCAAAATACCCAATACCAAAATAGGAACCAAGGTCCTCAAATGGGTAATTTTCAAAGGAATTCAAATGTAAGGGGTTTTAAACCAAAATCAAGGGAATTTTCAAGGGCAAAACCAAGGGTTTAATAATCAAAATCAAGGCTTTAATAACTTAGGCTTTCAAAATCCTAATCAATTTCAAAACCAAGGTTTTCAAAATCAAGGGTTTCATTATCAAGGTAATCAAGGGTTTAATCAAGGGAATGTTACTAATCCTTGAAATGTGTATAGTTGAAGTTCGTTTTTCTCAGTTCTTAACAAATTGAAAGTCCTAACAAGATCGAGTCTTTAATTGTTTTTGGTTGGTAAATTATTTGGGTATTCTATAGCTAATTCAAACAAAGCCTTGCCAAAATGAAAAATACGATCTACTTATACGTAAAACAAAGTGCACAAACCAAGTTTTTATTCAAGTAAAATGCTAAAATGTAAATTCTACAAATTATAAGGACTGAAAATGTAAATTCAATGAAAATTAAATGCTAAAAATGCAAAGTCAAAAAGTCAAAGGACTAACTATGCAAAATCAGTAAACTATATGGACTAAAAATGAAAATTATCCAAACAAAGTAACTAAATTCCAACTAATTGAAAACTGCCTAACCACTTTTAAACAAACTTGAAAAATGCAAGGATTGAACTATTGCAAAACCTAAAAAAAAGTTGGAAGATTAGCCAAATTTAGAAACTACTTAATACCAAAAGGACCAAAGTGCAATTTTTAAAACTATTTAACCAAAAACGGGTTCTAGACTAAAATAAGCTCGTTTGAGCTCGTTTCTTAACCATATAAGCTCAAACCAATTTCAAACGACTTAAAATAAAAAATAAGCTAGACCTATCTGAGGAATTTAGCTAAAAATGGCTAGAACTCTGATAAGCAAATCCTAATAAGCTCAAAATAAGCTACCAATTAAGCTAGACTTGCACTACTTGATTTTAATGATGAAAATTGTTAAACAGCTCAAAAGAAAGATGGGAAATCAAGTCTCAAAGAAAATGATCAAGAAATAAGCTCTAAATCTGAAAATAAGCTAAATTGAGCTTATGTTGACTTTCGTTGACCAGATTTTTCAAAAAGCTCAAAATCTCAAAACTTATCAAGGAACACTTTTGGAATAGAAATGTGAAAGAAAATCAGCTAGTTTATGAAGTGGAAAGTGAGATATGAGAAATCAGTCCATGTTTCATTACAGGGAATTGCAATTGCTCAAGTACTTAATATTTGGCTTATTTCTTACTCAAAACAAGATACTGTACAATTTCCTTTTACTCACTAAAACTTCATATATTGAATGAAAGATGAGAACTGGTTTGAAAGAATTTCATCAAGTAACAAAAATTTGCTAAGCATTTGAAAATCACAACTTTCTGAAAACTCACTTAACAAAATCTGACCCAAACCTTTTTGTTAACCAATTGCCCGTTTGGCTAATATCTTGACTAGAAAATGACTGAAATCTTATTGTAATGACTAGTTGACTTGAAATGAACCAAAGTTTACCAAAAACTAACACTTAACAACAACTTGTAGATTAATCCCAAACACCATTTATCTGATCTATATCAAACTTTTATGAAGGATTTTTAAGCAATTTGTTAAGCTGAGTGAAAAGCAATATCAAACTAAGTTTATTAGCTAGAATGAAGTGTAATTGAACTAGTTTCAAACAGTTTAAAAGGCTAAGACTCAAAATGACTTGTTAAGCTATTTGACTGATAAATGCTGAAAAACAGGACAAGTGTAAGACTAATAAGCAGGTAATAGGCTACAATAAGGCTACTCAAAAACTAAAATCATATCAAATACAAGCTAAACAACTTTTATCATGCATTCAAACAAGGATTACGCTAAGAATGAAGCATGAAATCAACAATTAAGTGGAACTAGAACTCAGAATGTAAAACCTTTTAGCTTAGGCCTCCATTGGGGAGTAGAGAAGCGCTGAGCTTTCTAAACTAGTGCTAACCACCACCTTAGCACTAGTAAACACCAAACATCTACAATTCAGCAGCTACAATCAACTAAATCACCATTGTTGAACTGGAATTCTACAAAATCAACTAGGACTGCAACTGAATGAACTGAACAAGTACAACAACTTCAAGAACTTCACAAATAGCTAATCATGATCAAGTGATATCATAACCAACTAATCAGCATCACAAGAGTAACAGAGTGCAGGTATGAACAGTAGAATAGCAATGAAGAATTTGGAGGGAAAATGGAATTTTTATTGATTGAATTGGAAAGGTAGTTACAAAGTTGGTAATTTGTTACAACTAATAACAAACTCAAGAGTTTGTCAGACTCTTGAGTTGTTAAGCTAAAACTAGACTAAGATGAGAGAAAACTAAAAGTGTGTGTGATTTCACACTTTTCTACCTTTCAAGAAATGATAACTAATCTAGGGTATTTATAGACTAGAAATGTAAAGTGGTTGGGGTTGGTGACGTGTTAGAACCAATCAAAAACTTCCACGTGGAAAATTCTGCTCAATTGAGTTTTGCAGGTTATGAACACATTTGGGCTTTTCTTTATAGTTGATCTTCAGTATAATTGAGCACGTGGGATAAATTCGTCTTCCTTTTGTAAGCATTTTTGATGTTTTGATCTTTTTCTGAAATTGCCTCTAGCTCTGGAACGATTCTGGGCTGTTGGAAGGTTGAAGATGCAACGTGGCCAAATTATATTGGTTGTGGGAGTGTCACACGGATTGTTATCCGTTTTGTGAAATATGATTGGTGGATTGAAGCACTGTTGTGATTCGCCCACTTAATATCTCTCATATTTATTACCAATCACAGCTGGCAATCCACTTCCTCAAAATACTCTCTTTTGATTGGTCCATTTACTTTCACATGGATTGAACTTGAATTTAACTTCCAAAGTTGGCAGAATTAGCCCTTATACTTGGCAGAATATGATTTTGAGCTAAAATCTTCATTTCTTTGGCATAAATGGTCCTTCAAACTTCATTCTTGAACAAAATTGATCCCTTTGACTTAGTTGACTGAAAGTTGACCAGATTTAACTTTGATCTTGACTTTGTCATATTTACACTTTTGGTCCTTCATCTTTGGCAGATTGTCAAGATAGGTCCTTTGTCTTTAAAGTCTTGTCACTTTTAATCCTTCTTTGTCTTTTTCATCAAATTAAGCTTGATTTTCCTTTGTTTGCTTGAAAATGCATCCTTCTTACCTATTTGCACACAAACACAAAGCATACCACATAATTCCGCTTTATAGCACAAAGTTTAGGTATTTTTCTTGTGTTTTAGGGTGATTTGTTGATAAATTGATATGAGTTTTTGCTCATATCAAATCCCCTACACTTGAACATTGTCATGTCCTCATGCAATGCTATATTTTAAAGCACAAGTTTACATTCTCCTCATAATTAATCCACCTTTGCCATCATGGAATGCATCTACACTACTCTACACTATATGATGCATGATTTTTTTTATTTTAATAATGCAATGCACAAGATACAATTCTATTTACATCTTTTTGTATTTTCTTGAAATAGGTTTGATGGAAATAACTCATAAAGAATTCAATGACTTTGATTAGGGCTTGGGTACCATGGACATTTATCACCCTCAAGTTTCACTTTCCCCATACCAAGCTTAAAAATGGGATCATTGTATTCACAAGTAAAAAGTGCATCAACTTATTCATGACAATTAAATGTGGAACCGGTTATTATTTGAGCAAATTGCTTGTGGGCAAATTTGTCATTATTCAAGCGTGAAGTATAAGAAATGCAAAATCCAAAAATAAGGAAGCACGGTTTTAATCCTAAGTAATCCTCTCATCCATTACTTGAAAAGCCACTCACAATTAATATAAGTCCGTTTCAAGAGTAATAAGTCATTCGCCTTATGTGTAAAATCCTCATGTCATGCTTTCATAAGTAGCTACACACTCGCTAAGGAAAGAAAAATAAAACTCACGCAATAATTTACATCCGCCATCTTTTTGAGACTTTGGATCTTCAACCCCGCAACCCGTTAAGGTAATATTGGATTGGAGCAATCTGTTGAATCACCGCAACCCGTCAAGGTAATATTGGAACTCAATAGTCACTATAATTAACACCACACTGCCCCTCTTGGGAGTCTTGTATATATATATTTTTTCTTTTCTTTTTCTTTTTCTCATTTTTTTTTCTAGCCACTCATTTTTTTTTTGTAAGCCGCTCTTATTTTTCTTTATTCCTCACTAAGAAAGTTTAAAAGAATAAAAGGAAAAACACCCGCTAAATATTGAGCATGACATAAGTCTAGTACACATAAAACATTCTAACTTAGAATCTTAAGACGTACTTATATCAACCATGAATGATTAGACAAAAATGCATAAGAGATTACAAACCAATTAAAACCATTCTTGATTATTTATTAACATATATACATGCGAAGAAAATAGAGGTAAAGAAGAGAAGGGTTTAGCCACAAGTAATTATCATGAAGTTTATCTAGCCCTTTTATACTTGCTTCAACTCTATCATTTCCCATTCTCCACAAATTTAAAATCTCAAATAATGAGATTGGTGGATGCTTAGCCTAATAGACCAATTAAGTACTACATGGTTAAGGATACTAGCTAGAGAGTGCTAAGATAAGCAAACTTGGGTTGAGTCAAAATATCCATGGCGGGCCTAATATGTCAAAGAAGTCCAAATTTGTTAAACCATGTCCTTATTATATTTTTTCTCTTTTAGATTTTTGATGAAAAACAAAAGAAAAATATATACAATGCAAAAGTGTTATGCAAATTAAAAATGATTGATGCAAAAATTATGAATGCATATTTTTGGTGGCCAAAGTAAATCAAAAATTTGAAAAATGTTTGAAAAATTAATTTTCCAAGTTATCATGAAGGACAATGACAAGTTCTAGGTAAGGTCACTTCGATAGAAGACCCCCTACACTTAAGCTAAACATTGTCCTCAATGTTTAAGAGCATGGAAGTATAAAAACTTCCCTTACACTTATGACAATGAATAGACTTTGCTTAACCTAAGTTAAGGAAAGGACAACTATTGGAGAATTCATGGTTAAGCACAAGGTGTCAATGAAAGATCACAATAGTAACGAAGTGAACCAGATACAAGGGCCTCTTCCATAAGCTCCAAAGCATGCAATGAGTGAGCAACCCTACAAACAACATGAAGACAAAAGAAGGTCTCCCCTACACTTATCACCAAGTCTATACCCTTATTGCTAACCTACAACACTCTAAACCTAGTTATACAATGCTTGAGTTAATGAGTCTCTAGCTCGACTCGTCCCTCAATGAATTAATTCATGGGGAAAATGGGGATCTCTTGGACCATTTCAACGGAAATGTCCTCCCCAAAATAATATTTCAGACGGTGACCATTCACTTTAAAATTTGGACCATCGGGTTGTGACAACTCAATAGTTCCATATGGAAACACTTGAGCAATAGTGAATGGACCGGACCATCTCGACTTAAGCTTGCGCGCAAAAAGTTTCAACCTTGAATTAAAGAGGAGAATCGACTCTCCAACTTTGAACTCACGGTTCTTGATCTTTGCATCATGCAATTTCTTAGTCTTTTCCTTGTAAAGCAAAGAATTTCATAGGCATTGGCTCTCAATTCATCCATCTCATTAAGTTGATCTTTCCTATGTGAACCGGCTTGGTTTAAATCAAAGTTAGCCCACTTGAGAGCCCAAGATGCCTTATGTTCTAACTCGAATGGGAGGTGGCACGCTTTACCATAGACAAGCCTATAAGGAGTACAACCAAATGGTGTCTTAAAAGCCGTCCTAAAAGCCCACAAAGCATCATCAACTTATCCGACCAAGAAGCTCGATGCTCTCCCACCGTTCTCTCTAAAATTCTCTTTAAACCACGATTTGTGACCTCGGTTTGACCATTGGTTTGAGGGTGATAAGCGGTAGAAAGTCTATGATTAACTCCATATTTCTTCATAACTCTCGTGAATTGATCATTACAAAAGTGCGTACCACGATCACTTATGATGGCCCGAGGTACACCAAATCTAGCAAACAATTGCTTTAAGAACTTCACAACAACTCTATCATCATTGGTAGGTAAGGCTTTAGCCTCCACCCATTTGGACACATAATCTACCGCCACAAGTATATACTTGTTTCCCTTAGAAGATGGAAAAGGTCCCATGAAGTCTATGCCCCATACATCAAAAATCTCACACTCTTGAATAAAACTTTGTGGCATCTCATCACGTTGCGTAATTTTTCCTTGTTTTTGACACTCATCACAAAATTTCACCATTTCTTGGGCATATTTGTAAATGGAAGGCCAATAGTAACCGAATCAAAGACTTTCTTGGCGGTATAGTTGGGCCCAAAATGTCCACCCGTAGGTCCTTTATGACATGCTTCTAAGATCTTAAATGCCTCGGGCCCATCGACACACCGTCTAATGATTTGGTCCGCACATTGCCTAAAAAGATAAGGATCATCCCAAAAATAGTACTTAACTTCCTTAAGAAATTTCTTCTTTTGTTGGTACATAAGACCCCCAATAAGCACATTTACCACAAGATAGTTTGCTATATCTGCAAACCAAGGAGTGGAATCCTCTTGGGAAGAGATAGACATGAGCTCCTCTAATGGAAAGGATTCATTGATTTCTTGATTTGGAAAATCTCCTTGAAAAGGATGCTCAAGTCTACTCAAGTGATCCGCCGCTAAATTCTCGGCCCCTTTCATATCACGAATTTCTATCTTAAACTCTTGAAGCAACAAAACCCATCTCAAAAGCCTAGGCTTAGCATCTTGTTTTATCATGAGATACTTGATAGCGGAATGATCCGTATACACTATGGTTTTGGATAGCACAAGGTATGGTCTAAATTTCTCAAAAGCATAGACTATAGCAAGCAACTCTTTTTCCGTGGTAGTATAATGAAGTTGTGCACCGGTCATGGTTTTACTCGCATAGTGTATAGGTTCAAAATGCTTATTCACTCTTTGACCTAAGACAGCCCCCACCGCATAATCAGTAGCGTCACACATAAGCTCAAAAGGTAATTCCCAATTTGGAGAAACCAAAACGGGAGCCTTTGTCAATTTCTCCTAAAGAGTCTCAAAAGATTCCAAACAATCTTGATTAAAAATGAAAGGAGCCTCTTTTTCTAAGAGGTGAGTCATCGGTCTAGCTATCTTAGAAAAATCTTGTATAAAGCGCCTATAAAACCCCGCATGACCTAAGAAACTCCTTACACCTTTAACCGAAGTGGGTGGGGGAAGCTTAGCAATCACATCAATTTTAGCTCGATCCACTTCTAATCCCTTATTGGATATTTTGTGTCCTAAAACAATTCCCTCTTTCACCATAAAGTGACATTTCTCCTAATTAAGCACTAAACGTGTTTCCTTACAACGCTTAAGCATTCTCTCTAGATTGGTGAGACATGAAGTAAATGAATTTCCAAAGACGGAAAAATCATCCATAAAAACCTTCATAGTTTGCTCTATCATGTCATGGAAAATCGCCATCATGCACCTTTGAAACGTCCACGATGCATTACATAAGCCAAAATGCATCCTCTTGTAAGCAAATGTACCGTAGGGACAAGTGAAGGTGGTCTTTTCTTGATCCTTAGGGTCAATGGGTATTTGGAAATAACCCCAAAAGCCATCAAGAAAGCAATAGTACTCATTTCCCGCTAAGCGTTCAAGCATTTGATCCATAAAAGGTAATGGGAAATGGTCTTTCCTAGTAGCCTCAATGAGCTTCCTATAGTCAATACAAACTCTCCAACCGGTAACAAGTCTTGTAGGAATAAGCTCATTGTTCTCATTAGGCACTACGGTGATTCCACCCTTCCTTGGAACACAATGTACCTGGCTAACCCATGGAGAGTCAGAAATGGGATAAATCATGCCCGCATCAAGGAGTTTAATCACTTCCTTCTTAATGACCTCATGGATTTTTGGGTTAACTCTTCGTTGACTTAGAATGGCGGGTTTGTAATCATCCTCCATAAGGATTTTGTGTGTACAAAAATGTGGATCAATTCCCCTTATGTCGGATATTTTCCATACTAAGGCTTTCTTGTGTTTCTTAAGGACTTCAATAAGTTGCTCCTTCTCATACTCTTTCAACTCTTTAGCAATGATCACGGGTAATTGGTCTTTGCCCTCTAAAAAAGCATACTCTAAGTGGGATGGAAGGTCCTTAAGTTCAATTGGAGGTGGACTCTCTATGGAAGATTTTACTATGGAAGGATTCTCATGGGTAACTTCTTGTGGAGTAGAAGAAGGAATAGGGTCCTCATTGAGCAACTTTTGGATAGTAAGAATATCTTCTTCCCAATTAATGGGAGAATCATCATCACCAAGAAAGTTTGACTCAAATTCCTCTAAGAGGAAATCACTCTCTCCAAAAGGTGTTAAAGAGGGAACAATTGAGGCCACGGTTTCAACATGGGGCATTTCATCACTAGTACTCTTGCAAGCATCATGAAAGTGTTCATCACACACCTCATCTAACACATCAACTATGTTAATAGTCTCACATGGTCTAGACTCCTTAACCTCTTTCCTATCACAAACTTTCCCTAACTTAAACACCACTTTCTCATCCTCTACTCTCATAATTAGTTCTCCCTCCGCCACATCTATCAAAGTAAGACCCGTTCTAAAAAACGGTCTACTAACAATCAAAGGAACTCTAGGATCCATGTCATAATCAACCACTACAAAGTCAGCCGGAAATGTAAACTTATCCACACCTACAAACACATCCTCCGCGATACCTACGGGGTAAGCTATGGTTCGGTTGGCTAATTCAAGGGTCATCCTAGTGGGAGTGAGCTCGGGAAGAGAGAGTTTTTTCCAAACCGATAAAGGCATGAGGTTTATGCTTGCCCTTAGATCCGCCAAAGCCATGCAATTTTTTACACTGGGAAAATTACAAGGTATCAAGAAGCGCCCCGGATCTCCAAGTTTTGTTGGTAAGGTTTTAAGTAGCACGGCGGAACAATTTTCATTAAGGGATGTGTTGGGCAAATCAACCAATTTTTCCTTGTTTGAGAGTAAATCCTTGAACATCTTAGCAAACTTTGGCATATAAACAAGAGCTTCCGCAAAGGATATGTTGATGTTGAGTTGCTTGAACATCCTTAAGAAATTTGAGACTTGGATGTCATCCTTGTTCTTTAACTTGTCCTTTTTCAACCTTGAAGGATATGGAAGAGTTGGTTTAGGTGTAGGTGGAGTAGGTGTTGTAGTGGAAGATTTGTCTTTGTTAGCTTCTTCATTGGGAGGTGTGGAAGGTAGAGGAGAAGTAGGAATAGGTTGAGAAGGTGTGTTTGATTGAATGGGAGCATTTTGAGGTGGTGAAGTAGATGTAGAAGGCTTGTCACATGTAGGAACAAAAGTGGGTGGAACAATAGGAGGCTTATGAGGTGAAGGATCCTTTGTTGTCTTTCCACTTCTTGTTGTAATAGCATTGACATTTGCTCTTGGATTTGTTTGTGTGTTAGATGGTAAAGCCCCTTGTGGTCATTGATTATAAAGCATCATAAACTTCTTATTTGTGTCTTCATGCATTTCTCTCATTCTTTTCTCATTAGCTTCATGCATTTCTCTCATTATTTTCTCATTAGCTTGGAACCTCCTTTCATTCTCTTGATTCATTTTGTGAAGAAGCTCAATTGTGTTATAATCTTGTGGCACATTTCCTTGAAAACCTTGGGGTTGGAAAGGTGGAGGTTGATTATAAAATCCTTGATTGTTACCTTGAAAGGTATTTCCTTGATTGTTAAAGGTATTTGGTGGTCTATAGTTATTTCCTTGGTAAGGTGGTCTTTGCCCTTGATACCTTTGTAACACTTGAGGAGGATTTTGTTGAATTTGGGTGGGTGGTTGGGGTGGGAATCCCGGTGGAGTAAGGTAATTTTGGGACTTGTAATAAAGGTTATTGGGATTGATATTTGGCTTGAAGTGTTCACGATGTTCCTCTTGGTAAGCATAACATTCCCCTTGATAACCTTGCAACTTATCATATTGTTCATAGGAATGGGGACCTCCACAAGTCACACAAGAAAGAGTAATGGCATGCACATCATTTGTGGAATGATTTCCCATAGAAAGCTTCATCAAGTCATTCATCATTGTTTCTTGCATCTTTTGAGAATTTTGCATGAATGTTTGACTTTCCTTTTGAGCTTGAGTAAATGCTTGCATGCATGAAATGAATTGAGTCTCCAATGGGTTAGAACTTCCTTCTTGAATGACATGGACTCTTTCATCAAATTGTGTGTTTGTTTGAACCATTGCTTTGGTCTCAATGATGTCCCAAGCCTCTTGAATGGATTTAAGAAGAATATTCCCTCGCGCGGAAGCATTGAGTGAGTCTTGGTGATGAGGTTTAAGGCCATTGTAGAAAGTATTGATTTGGTGAACTTCATCAAATCCATGGTTAGGGCATCTCCTCAATAACTCTCTAAACTCCTCCTAAGCATCACTAAAGGTTTGACTATGTTTTTGTTGAAAGCCTATAATTAAGTTCCTCAAAGCCGTGGTCTTAGATGGGGGAAAGAACTTGTTCAAAAACTTAGTGGTGAAACCATCCCATGTGGTGATACTATCAGGTGTTTGTGTGTCTAACCAATGCTTAGCGGGTCCCTCTAGTGAAAATTTCACCAATATCAACTTAATAGCATCATGGGGAACTCCATTGTACTTAATGGTATTGCAAAGAGAAAGGAATCTCTTAAGGTGATCATGAGGGTTATCATTCTTGTTACCATAGAAAGGTGTGTTTGAAACCAAGTTAATCATAGCCGTTTTTAGCTCACATGAATTTGCGGGAATGTCGAGAATCTTGATAGCATCGGCATATCCGTGAACATTAGATTGCAAACGTTCCATCAAAGAACGAGTATCAACTCTAGCCATGGCTTCTTGTTGTGGATGAATCAAAGTACGATTCTCGTGATCGGCTTGATGGACGGTGGTGTTCTTACTCTTTCTCTTTTTCTTCCTTTTCAGAGGAAGGGGTTGTACACCAATCGGTATTTGTGCATGCCCGCGAGTGAGCATGCAACTCAATACGAGGAATGAGAGAGAAGCTCTCGTGTGACTTTGAAGAGAAAAGGATTATCCTCTTCGAATTTCAATATGAAATATCCACAAGAAAATAATAATATACGTATGTACTACTTGGATGCAAGACCCCCAATGAAGCCTTCTTTCTTAGAATACTCACAAGTGAACGGGGGGGTTAGGTGGCGCGAAGCACTTAAGTACCTATTGACCCTTAGATGACATTTTATAACACATCGCCTTTCTATTCACTTAATTGTTCGTATTCTTCGAATTGTTGCTTATTGGAAGTATTTATCTATTCTTGCTTTATTTTGTTTGATCGATACACGTGTCAAGGACCGGAACGCCCCTCAACATGGTGTATTGCCTTGGCAATACTTATGGAGAATATGTGAATTGGTTGTTCTTATACGTATACGTATTTACTTATATAATATATGGAAAATATTTTTGTATTTATGAGTTTTTAAGAGAAAATACTATATGTACATAAAAACCGAGAGAATCCAATAATATATATTTTTGGGTGCAATCTCTTAGGAAAAAGATTGCTTTTTGGATTTTTTTTAATTTGTTTGGTCAATTCTTTAGGAAAAGAATTGTTTTTTAATTTTTTAGTTTTTATATATTTTTATATTTTTGATTTTTTATTTGTTTTTGATTTATGATACGTAAAAATAACGTTCACTAGGTGAACGGATCCCAAAAGCCAATGAAAACCGTCAATCGATAGTCTCTCGTAAAGTCAAAGAACCGGCAGCGGCGCCATTTGAAATGTGTATAGTTGAAGTTCGTTTTTCTCAGTTCTTAACAAATAGAAAGTCCTAACAAGATCGAGTCTTTAATTGTTTTTGGTTGGTAAATTATTTGGGTATTCTATAGCTAATTCAAACAAAGCCTTGCCAAAACGAAAAATACGATCTACTTATACGTAAAACAAAGTGCACAAACCAAGTTTTTATTCAAGTAAAATGATAAAATGTAAATTCTACAAATTATAAGGACTGAAATGTAAATTCAATGAAAATTAAATGCTAAAAACTCAAAGTCAAAAAGTCAAAGGACTAACTATGCAAAATCAGTAAACTATATGGACTAAAAATGAAAATTATCCAAACAAAGTAACTAAATTCCAACTAACTGAAAACTGCCTAACCACTTTTGAACAAACTTGAAAAATGCAAGGACTAAACTATTGCAAAACCTAAAAAAAAGTTGGAAGATTAGCCAAATTTAGAAACTACTTAATACCAAAAGGACCAAAGTGCAATTTTTAAAACTATTTAACCAAAAACGGGTTCTAGACTAAAATAAGCTCGTTTGAGCTCGTTTCTTAACCAAATAAGCTCAAACCAATTTCAAACGACTTAAAATCAAAAATAAGCTAGACCTATCTGAGGAATTTAGCTAAAAATGGCTAGAACTCTGATAAGCAAATCCTAATAAGCTCAAAATAAGCTACCAATTAAGCTAGACTTGCACTACTTGATTTTAATGATGAAAATTGTTAAACAGCTCAAAAGAAAGATGGGAAATCAAGTGTGGAAGAAAATGATCAAGAAATAAGCTCTAAATCTGAAAGTAAGCTAAATTGAGCTTATGTTGACTTTCGTTGACCAGATTTTTCAAAAATCTCAAAACTTATCAAGGAACAACTTTGGAATAGAAATGTGAAAGAAAATCAGCTAGTTTATGAAGTGGAAAGTGAGATATGAGAAATCAGTCCATGTTTCATTACAGGAAATTGCAATTGCTCAAGTGCTTAATATTTGGCTTATTTCTTACTCAAAACAAGATACTGTACAATTTCCTTTTACTCACTAAAACTTCATATATTGAATGAAAGATGAGAACTGGTTTGAAAGAATTTCATCAAGTAACAAAGATTTGCTAAGCATTTGAAAATCACAACTTTCTGAAAACTCACTTAACAAAATCTGACCCAAACCTTTTTGTTAACCAATTGCCTGTTTGACTAATATCTTGACTAGAAAATGACTGAAATCTTATTGTAATGACTAGTTGACTTGAAACGAACCAAAGTTTACCAAAAACTAACACTTAACAACAACTTGTAGATTAATCCCAAACACCATTTATCTGATCTATATCAAACTTTTATGAAGGATTTTTAAGCAATTGGTTAAGCTGAGTGAAAAGCAATATCAAACTAAGTTTATTAGCTAGAATGAAGTATAATTGAACTAGTTTCAAACAGTTTAAAAGGCTAAGACTCAAAATGACTTGTTAAGCTATTTGACTGATAAATGCTGAAAAACAGGACAAGTGTAAGACTAATAAGCAGGTAATAGGCTACAATAAGGCTACTCAAAAACTGAAATCATATCAAATACAAGCTAAACAACTTTTATCATGCATTCAAACAAGGATTAAGCTAAGAATGAAGCATGCAATCAACAATTAAGTGGAACTAGAACTCAGAATGTAAAACCTTTTAGCTTAGGCCTCCATTGGGGAGTAGAGAAGCGCTGAGCTTTCTAAACTAGTGCTAACCACCACCTTAGCACTAGTAAACACCAAACATCTACAATTCAGCAGCTACAATCAACTAAATCACCATTGTTGAACTGGAATTCTGCAAAATCAACTAGGACTGCTACTGAATGAACTGAACAAGTACAACAGCTTCAAGAACTTCACAAATAGCTAATCATGATCAAGTGAGATCATAACCAACTAATCAGCATCATAAGAGTAACAGAGTGCAGGTATGAACAATAGAATAGCAATGAAGAATTTGGAGGGAAAATGGAAATTTTATTGATTGAATTGGAAAGGTAGTTACAAAGCTGGTAATTTGTTACAACTAATAACAGACTCAAGAGTTTGTCCATCTCTTGAGTTGTTAAGCTAAAACTAAACTAGGATGAGAGAAAACTAAAAGTGTGTGTGATTTCACACTTTTCTACCTTTCAAGAAATGAGAACTAATCTAGGGTATTTATAGACTAGAAATGTAAAGTGGTTGGGGTTGGTGACGTGTTAGAACCAATCAAAAACTTCCACGTGGAAAATTCTGCTCAATTGAGTTTTGCAGGTTATGAACACATTTGGGCTTTTCTTTGTAGTTGATCTTCAGTATAATTGAGCACGTGGGATAAATTCGTCTTCCTTTTGTAAGCATTTTTGATGTTTTGATCTTTTGCTTGAATTGCCTCTAGCTCTGGAACGATTCCGGGCTGTTGGAAGGTTGAAGATGCAACGTGGCAAGATTATATTGGTTGTGGGAGTGTCACACGAGTTGTTATCCGTTTTGTGAAATATGATTGGTGGATTGAAGCACTGTTGTGATTCGCCCACTTAATATCTCTCATATTTATTACCAATCACAGCTGGCAATCCACTTCCTCAAAATACTCTCTTTTGATTGGCCCATTTACTTTCACACGGATTGAACTTGAATTTAACTTCCAAAGTTGGCAGAATTAGCCCTTATACTTGGCAGAATATGATTTTGAGCTAAAATCTTCATTTCTTTGGCATAAATGGTCCTTCAAACTTCATTCTTGAATAAAATTGATCCCTTTGACTTAGTTGACTTAAAGTTAACCAGATTTGACTTTGATCTTGACTTTGTCATATTTACACTTTGGATCCTTCATCTTTGGCAGATTGTCAAGATAGGTCCTTTGTCTTCAAAGTCTTGTCACTTTTGATCCTTCTTTGTCTTTTTCATCAAATTAAGCTTGATTTTCCTTTGTTTGCTTGAAAATGCATCCTTCTTACCTATTTGCACACAAACACAAAACATACCACATAATTCCGCTTTATAGCACAAAGTGTAGGTATTTTTCTTGTGTTTTAGGGTGATTTGTTGATAAATTGATATGAGTTTTTGCTCATATCAATCCTCAAATGGACTTGGTTCTCCAAAAATTAACCAAACATGAGAGAACTATGAAACAAATGCAAGAGTCCACCGACAGGAAGTTCGTGCAAATGTTGCAAGCCCTTAGACCCCAAGGAGCCTTACCTTCTAATACCGAGAATAACCCTCGTGCTAATGTGAGTGCTATCACTACTCGAAGTGGAGCCACTTTAGTGGGACCTTCCATCTCTTCTCCCATAAAGGAGAGACAAGGTCCGAAAGTCATAATGAGTAATCCTACTCCCCCTTCCGTGATTCCTCGCACTACCACTCCTAGTACTAGTTCTCCATTACATAATGAGCCTAACCCTGAGGTTACTCAAGAAGCGAGTCCTTCTCCTTCTCAACCTTCAACTTCAAAGCCCAATATCCCTTATCCCTCTAGGTTGGACAAGGCTAAAGTGCTCACCAAAGATGACGTTCATGTTTCCAACTTTTTGAAAATGATTTCCCAAGTGAATGTTAACATTAGCCTTATTGAAGCACTTGCTCAAATGCCTAAATTTGTGAAAATGTTCAAAGATTTTCTCAATAAGAAAGAAAAAAAGGTTGAGCTCGTGGACACTCGTTTAAATGAGAATTGTTCCGCGATTCTTCTCAAAGAGCTTCCCAAAAAGCTAGGAGATCCCGGACGATTCGTGTTACCTTGCTCGTTTCCTCAAATTGATGATTATATGGCTTTAGCGGATCTCGGTGCTAGCATCAATCTTATGCCACTCTCGGTATGGAAACAATTATCATTACCCGACCTTGTACCGACTCGCATGACTCTCGAGTTAGCTAATAGAACTCTCGCATACCCCGTTGGTATTGCCCAGGACGTCTTTGTTCGAGTTGGTACATTCACTTTTCCCGTAGACTTTGTCGTCGTCGACTATGAGATGGATCATCGTATTCCGTTAATACTTGGTAGACCATTCTTACGTTCCGGAAAAGCCTTAGTTGATGTGGCCGAAGGGGAGTTAATTCTTAGGGTTAGGGATGAACAACAAGTTTTTAAAATCGGAAAAATCACAACTAAATCAAATGGAAAAGAGTCGGTCAATATGATTGATGTTCTTAATTATGATAATGAAGAGATTTTTATTAATCCTTTTGGAATTAAAAAGTCTAATCAAAATGATTTTGTGATAACTTCATCCCTTCTCTTAGAGCCTCAAATTTTTGAAACTCCTATTTACGATACTTATAGTGATGACACTTCTTTATGTGATCACACTATCTTCGGTTTAGACGACCCACCTTTTGACCCACCCACTTTTGACCCACCCACTTTTGATCCACCAATCTTTGATGATTACGATGATGACACTTCTTTAAGTTATCTCATTATTTTTGATGACCCACCTCATGACCTTAATGCACCTCATATCTCTATGAGTGATTCTTCCATTATGGAGACTCCTTTTGACTTTTATACCCTAATTTTAGAAGTCATGACTTTTGAGGAGGATCCCCCACTCTTAGAGATCATTCGTACTTTAGAGGATATACTATTTGAGGAGGATTTAGATATCTTTCTAAATACCTATTTTCCTTACGAGGAAGAGTTTTCCTATGACCCTGATGATACTTATGTTTTCACATCAAGTTTGGAAGAAGACGACTTTCCCACTTTGGATTATGATGATATTTTGAGCCTTAATGTCAACACCTCTTGCTATTTTCCCGTTAAGGAACCGGTGTTTGATCCCGGAATAGAGACTTTAGTGCTATCATTGCCATATCACCATAACACATTTCCTTGTAAGAAATTTTTGACTAAGTGTACCCCACTTTTCTTTGCCTTATGTGATTTTACCACCTTGGGGTTTATTTCCTTTCGTGATGAAAATTATGTGTTTGACCCGGGTGGATTTTATGGGGTATTCCTTATATGACTATGTGTCACCCTTTATCATGGAGAGATTTTCCTCCCTTGGAAATCTCGGTTTTTCCATGATTTTCCCATTTTCAATGATGATATTCGGGGAATCGAGTCGAGCTAGAGACTCGTGATAAATAAATCAAGCATCATATAACTAGGTTAGATTTTTATTTTTTCCACCCTTTCCACCCTTTTTTCACCTTCACCCATTTCCACCAATAAGTGTAGGGGGAGCCAAGTAGGTTGTTTGTGTTGTGATGTTGTGCAGGGATATGTGCTTTAATGATCCTTTTTTGGTGCTTTTGACGCAACCGGTGATCCCGTGTACCCGGTTTCTTCTATTCGTTTTTGCTATTTGCGATTCAATTTTGTATATAAATAAAACGAAAAAAATTGATCACTTTAGTTGTCTCTTCCTTAGCAAGATCTAAACAACGTACTCAATGTCCTAAGTATAGGGGAGTTTATTCTCCCACATGCTTAAATATTGAGGGAAATGTTTATATTAAGTGTAGGGGGACTTCTATAGAATTTTAGTGGGCTTTTCCATGAATTTGACCCTATTTAACCGGAAAATTTAATTTTTCAACGTTTTTCAAATTTTTGATCTAGTTTGACCTCATTTAAACGAAAAATTTAATTTTTTCATTTATTTTCTTTTATTTTCTTTCCTTTTGTCATCACATCGTATGCATATATTCCATTTCAAGAATAAAGTCAAAAATAAATAAATAAATAAAATGGTTTTAACAAGTTTAGATATCTTTGATATATTAGGCCCGTCGTGAATATTTTGACTCAACCCGAGTTTACTTATCCAAGTTTACTCTAGCTAGTATCCTTAACCATATGGACCTTAATTGGTTTATTAGACTAAGCATCCACGAGTCTCATTCCTTGAGATTTTAAAATTGTGGAGAACGAGAAATTATAGAGTTGATAATAAGTTTAAGGGTTAATTCTTGCTTATATGAGTTTTTGTGGCTCTTTCTTCCCGCTTGTATATTTAATTGCTTAATAAATGAGGATTTTTGCGGTGTAGATTCGATATCCTAGCTCTTAGCCAAATCTTCTATCTCCTTGTAATTAATGCATAAACACATTGAGGATGCCAGCATTGTGGACTTCCGACTAAGGTGGCTCATAACCACTAAGTAGGAGGTATTCAGACCATGGGACCGTGGAATTTGGCCTAATATATATATCATAAATAAAGAAAGAATAAGATAAAACATGACCTCAAGAAGCCTTAGGGTGTGGGGCATGTAGCACGAACCTTGTCATTAGAGCCTTAGGGTGTATGGCATGGTAAGTGTTGAATAAAAATTGATCAAAAATTAATTCCCTTGTTTATGGTTCAAGGAGCCTTAGGGTGTGGACCATAGATGAGGAGCATTTTTACATCTTAAAGAGCCTAAAGGGTATATGATGTGAACTCCACATAAAGTTTACATGACTTTGGAGGAAATAATAAGTAGTACTATTGGCCAAATTTTGGATCCGGGAATTTATTCCCCAAATCGTGTTAAATTATCCTTGATGTGGGTTTACTTTAGTGACAACGTTTTTGAGGACGAGGTTAGGTTCTGAGTGTCGGGTATGCACCGTTTTGCCTTCATTTTTGGACTAAAGACTATTAAATAAGTCAAATGAGCCTACGGGTGAATGAAAATCTTTAAAATCTAGAGATACAACTTAGGAATTGGAGAAAGAGTATTACACAATTGTCTTATATAAGTGGTTTTAACTTGAGAACTTATGGTAAACAATGATCTCGTTTTTAAGCTTGGTATAGGGAACGTGAAACTTGAGGGAGATAAACACTCATGACACCAAAGCCCAAATCTAGGTCTTAGATTTCTTTATGAGTTTCTTCCATCAAACAATTTCAAAGTTAATAAATTAATGGAAATTATCATAACTTTTGTTTCCTTGAATAAATTTTTTATCTTTTCATCGTTCTTTAGTTTAATTTTATTGTAGTAGTAATAGTATATCGTAATAAAGGCCAAGATGGGTTAACTATGAGGAAAATGTAATTTTATGCTTTAAAATTATGCATTGCATTGGGTCATTGCAATGGTTAAGTGTAGGGGATTTAATAAGTGTGTAAACACTTATCCTTTTACCACTAAAACAATGAAAAACAAGACCTAATCATGTGTTTAATATCGTAAAATTCGGAATTACGTGTGGTTTTGTGTTTTTGTGTGAAATAGGTACAAAAGATCAAAGGAAAAGAAAACACGGGATTTCACAGTCAATTGTTGAAGAAAAGTCAAAGAAAGGGACAAAGTCAAAGTCAAAGAACCAAAAGTGCAAAAATTCCAAAGGTACCGAGAGCACGAAAATCAACAAAATCGACACGGGTTTTGAAGAAAAGATCAAGGAAGCCAAATCAAGTCCTTTTTTAGTGGATTTAATCTTAATGAAGTTATTTGGGCTTGTGGGTCCCACATTTGGATCAATGGTTTAAAAAGCCCATTTGAAGAACATGTATTATTTCCTAAATGTGTTAAAAGCCCAAGAAAGGCCCAAATTGTGAAATATATGGACGGATGGAAATATATTGGGTCCAAAAGCCCAATATGACTAAACAAGTATGGAAAGACGTGTGTTCATGGGCTTTGTTTACCCATTAGGGTTACTAACTAATGGACGGTGAAAAGTTATTTAACTTTTCATTCGGTCATACACTCACACCATTTACAACCACTTAACACACACATTCACACATTAATTTACCTTTCGATAGAAACAATGTCTTGCTCTCTCACTTCACATCTCACAAAATAACCAGACACACTCAACTATACATTAAAAACCCTAATCAAAAAAATAATTGGGGCTTTATTGATTTAAAGGCGCGTGATAACACACGCACTTTAATTAATTCCCAATTAAATCGGGCCAAGAAGATGGGTAGGAATTGGGTGACGTGGCGATCTTTCTAGGAAGAGAAATTGAAGATTTGGACGGTCAAGATGAATGGCTCCTTCAACAAACCCTCATCAGCAAGCCTTGGGGGTTGGCTATAAAAAACCCAAATCTATAATTGTTATTCATCCCATTATTTACTTTAAATTATTATACAAAATAGTTTTAGGGTTTAATTGTAATTTTCTTTTCTCAGTATTGTAATCAGTTTTCGGTTATTAATAAAAGTTTATTTCGGTTGAATTTGTCTCATATTTACATTCTGTTAAATTTATTATTGCAATTTTAATCTTTAATCTATTTTGATTATGATAATGTTTATGTTATTTGATTAAGCTAAATAATAGCTTTAGTTAAATAATAAGAGTAAAAATGGGGATAAAACTTTCCCTACTAGAAAGTGTTTCAAACAGTAAATCTGTCCGAATAATGGTAGTTCGAGTTATGGAGGTTCATATGGTTCGAAGGCGGTGTTGATTCGGTTAAATAAGGAGGCTCAGCGCCTACCTTCTTCCCAAAGGTTTTCTCCATAAGGTTTTGCTTATTTTACATTTATAAATTTAATTTCTGAATTTTTAGTTAAGTAGTTTTTATGTTTACAAATCTGCTTGAATAATTGTATTTGTTGATTGATAGTTGAATCTGCTTTTGTTTAAGCTGATATAAATCTGAGTTTTAGATTTAAGTTGTTTTGATTTAATCTTGTTAAAGGAATCAGCTATAATATAAATTTGAGAATGCAAAGGTTTTAGTTAATATAAATCTGATTTAGCTTATTCTGTTAAATATAAGGTTTAGTTATTTTTTAGTCTGCTTATACATCTGATATGTCTGATTTTTGAACTTAAATTTGTTCTATACTTTGCTGATATAACGTTTAAGTTCTACTGAAATTTGTGAGTATTTGCTGAGTAGTTTCTGTGACTTTTACTTGCTACTTTGAAGTCTAAAATAAAATTCAAAAAAAAAAAAATTTCCACCAAGGGACTCTAACCCTTGACCTCAAGGGTAGGCACCAAACGATATAACCATCTGGTCTAGCCCTTGTTTGTGTTTTAATACAGCTCTTAAAATTAATATAGCATCTTAAATGTCAGCTGTCAGTTTTATTTAATAGTTTTAAATACAAGTTTTTATTTAGTAAATTTTAATTAATAGTTTTATAAAATTACATTTATAAAGTTTTAATATAATGAATAAATAAAACAAATAAAAATATATTTTATAATTTTTAGGAATTTAAATTGATTTTTATAAATTAGTTTTTAAATAATTAGATTCTAATTAATTTAGTTTTAGATAAAATTAGTTTTAAAATAGATTTTGTTAATTAAAAAGTAAAAATAGTTTTTTTTTACATTTTTAGAATAAATTTGGTATTTTCAATTTAGGTATAAATTTGCATTTACATTTCTAGCATTTTAATATTTTGCATTTGTTATTTCATTTTTGTTTAGCATTTTAATTCTCGTTTGCATTTTAATTGTGCCTTTTTATTTTGTTCTTTGTGCTTTAATTGCGGTAATTGCATTTTCTTTTAGATTTGTAAGTATTTACGTAGGTATAGTATTATTTTTATCTTCTTACGTGCATTCAAGTAACATAAAAACCAAAAATATATCTTAACCAAAAACAAATAAATCTTGTGAATTATTTGAGATCAATTCGAGACGATTTGAGGAACGATAAATAGGGATAAAAAGAATTGAAAAATTCTTACATTAGGTCCTTTTGTTCCCATGGTTGGGGACTATAGAAAATCTAAAGCACAATGGACTGCTAATGAGAGAAAAGCTGTTAACCTAGATCAGCATCTCAAAAGTCTCATCATGTCTGTGTTTCCAGATGACCAAATGAATTCTGTTGTAAATTGCAAAACAGCCAAAGCTACATGGAAGGACCTTATTCTTTACCATGAGGGACCCTCTGATGTAAAAGAAACCAGAATCATAGATTTAAAGCTTCAATACAACAACTTCAAGAACAAAGAAGGGGAAACCCTCACACAGACATTCACCAGATACAAAGCACTGATGAATGAACTTGTGAATGATGGTGTTGAGCTTTCAAAACTTGAAATCAACACAGCTTTTGTTAATGCGTTGCCAAAGAAGTGGCTTAGTTTCTGCCAAAGCTTGAGAAATGCTAATTACATTAAAGATTGTGATCTAGCCCCTCGTTTTGGGAAACTTAAATATGAAGAAAACCTAGTTGATAGGATTTATGAAGGCTCAAGAAAGAGTAAAGCATTAACCATTGCTACACCCTTGTCCACAGCCTTATTCAGTGAGGCTGTCATTCAAGACTACCAAGATAGTCTTGATGATGGGAAGACACTAGATCTAGTGAGGAATATCTGAATGACCTCAAAGAAGAATTTCATGAAAGATGTGACAATCCGTCAATTTATGGTCGATATTTTATTCTCAATATTTATTTGAAAACATTATTTTAATGTTATAATATGAACTCACTTATTTTTGGGAAGAAATTTGGGTTTACGTCTTGAAGTAGCATCGACTACGTCTAAACCGGAGGATTCTACGTTACGTGCTTACGTTTACATACACCGTTTTGGTGACAGTCTGACATTTCAGAAAATAAATTTGTCCGTGAATATTATTTTGAGATTTTAAATTTGTGTTGGTTCATAAACTCACAAATTTACGAGAAGAAATTAGGACTTACGATTATAATTTAACGTCCTTTACGACTAAACCGGAAACCTTAGGATTACGTATTTACGTTTTCAAACTCCGTTTTTGATGAGACAATTTTTATTAGATTCGTTTTGTGCCGTTGATTCATAATTTATAAAAACGTTTTTCGTAAAACGACCTGAGGGCACGCAAATCGAGGAAACTAGAATCGAGGAGTACCCGTAAATAATTGGGGATGAGACAAGTGGTACACTTGCCCCACCCCCACAAACCCACGGCTAAAACAAGGACACACACATTTGTGATGTGTCAATCTTGCAACAAACTTGCTACACATGTAACTTGAGCTTACATTGTAAGTTAACTAACTAACAAAACCACTCATATTTCCCATTAGCTTCCATTTTCACATGCAAAACCACTCTCAAAACTCTCTCACTCTCCCTTGTTGCCGTCCCTATTGCCACCACCACCACCATGTTCATCAAATTTTCCACCATAAATCTTATGTTTAACTTGCATAAGATGGAAACCTATAGAAGACTTGAAGATTGGAGGTGATTATAACATCCAAGGAGGAGTTTTTATGGAGTCTTGGGGCTTATTTTCCACAAGGAGTTCATGAAGATTGGTGGTCTTGAAGATGGTCTTGGTTTATCACAAGTTTCTCCATCAAAATCCATGTTTTGATCACAACCTACATCATCATGGTGGTATAAAGATAGTTCTTCCCATCCTCTTGTTAATTTTGATTATGTAATCATGTATTTTATTCTTAAATGTATATATGTATGATGATTTATGATGATAAAAATATTGTGTGGGGATTTGGTGTTGATAATCAAGGGTAAAATGATGAAAAACTATATGTAAAAAGGTTAAAATCATGCTTAAAAATGATGGCTGTATAAAACAGTAAAGAACCATGTCATGAACTGATAAAATGACATAGATTAATGGATATACAGTAATTAATATGTCTTGTACACATGTGAGAGTTGGCCATGCAATGGAATCATTAGGATGAGTGAGATATGATCAAAACAAGTTTAGAGTACAAATCTGAGTTCACTGTTTTGGACGATTTTTAGAAACTACTTAGAAGCTGATTCAACAGTAGCTATAAGAGAGTTAAATAGAGCACATATCATGTAGTTTATCTCATAAAAATTTGAGCTTCTATCTCCATATAGAACTCTAGATATGGCTGTTTTGGTGAACATGAAAGTAAAAAACAGATTTTGGAAATTAAAGTATAATAGTATTATATAAGCACTCAAATAAAAATAGTATAAAATGAGAATTAAAACCCACTAACTTATATAATACATTTATATAAATAGGTATAAGGATAAATAAATGGACATTTTATAAAAATGGTAGTTTGGTAATTTTTATAAGTTATAAAACTATAAACATGATTTTTACGACTTTTTCGGCTATTACCGTAAAATTAACGTTTTTGTTAAATAAAACTTAGACGGTTGGACCCGTCTAATGTAAACTTTTATAAACTCATATACTGATATATAAACATATATAACAAGTAAAAACCGATAAAACCCGAACTATAAAACATACGGACATTAACGGGCTAAGTTAACGTTATTGGACTAATAATATAACAAAATGGGCTAAAATACTTATAAACTTATTTATTGGGCTTAACCATTTGGGCCCAACATATAAAGTATGAATACTGATAATACAAGTATGAAATGGATTAATACAAGTTAATGAACTTATAATAGGCTTATTGGACCTAAAACACGTAAATAGATAAAACTAGTAAACTAGTATAAAAGTTATTGACACATAACACTAAAACGAGTAAATGAGAATATGTAAACCCACTTGATCATCATATATATAAAATCATCATATGTATACATAATTGTTATTTTTATAAAGTCATTGGACATGAGTCTAAGACGAGTATTATTTGTCTAGGTTTCCGTGATTGAAGCACGTACCGTACATCCGAATTGCCGATAACCCGCTTTCCCACATCCACGTGAGTTCATAGCCTCGCACTCTTTTAAATGTTTTATGAAATGTTTTATAAACCCGCGAGGGAGATAACATGTTAGTTTTACTAAAATAGGACACATTTGTCCCGATTGTTTTTTTATTGATTTGGACCCGAATGATTGTATGACCCGATGAATGATTAAATGACCCGATAGATGAAATAAAATGGATTATTAAAGTTAGCTTATGTCACTAAAAGTCCCATTAGCATGAATTGTGAACTACCGGGATTTGGTAGACGCTTATGCATATAATAGTACTATTTGGGGACGATCACCCCAGTTCGCGCCTTGACGGTTGATCCCCGTCGTGCCACATTGATTGGTAAGCGAATTTATGTATGAGAAGATTTACATAGCGTGACCTTTGTGACGACACGCTAATTTAGATGGGCAAATGAGTTTCGGGCTAGCTACCCGTTGTTTGTTGTAGTAAGGTAACAATGTCATGCGGCTTATAATAATCCAATTAACGAAATACTGCTATACGCACCGAATTACGATATATTGCCTGACTAGCAATACGGGGTCTTACTATTGATTTTATGTTCGTGTTTTGGTTTTATATAACCATATTCATATAACGGTTTTTATTTAATCTATACAATGTTATAAAAACGTATTGTATGTTGTTTTTACGACATTGGCTCGTATAATGATTTTGAAGGCAAATGCCTATATTATGATTTTTGATAAGGATTTGTATAAAATGACTTTGGCTATTTTATGGCCTATTACATTGATTTGTACAAAATGATTTTCGGTAATAATTTTATACCGATGTTATATTGATGGATTTTATTAAACTCTATGAATTCACTCGGCGTTATCGCTAACCTTTTCTTTTAACATGTTTTATCTCAGGTACTTGAAGGTAATTCTCGGGAAGACAACAAGAATTCATGGCCCGCACTAAAATAATAATTTCCATTCAAATGCTTTGTAAAACCTGTATAAAATACAATGACTTGGGACCTATGTAACTTTGATATTTATGAATGGAAATGCTTTTATTATTAAACGACGCGAATTTTATGCGTTGTCTATGACGTGAGTAATTTGCTATCCCGTAACACCAACGAGTCTTCCGCTGTATTGAGTTGTATAAATTTGGGGGTGTTACAGTTTGGTACCAGAGCTCTCGTTATAGAGAATGAAAGATTTTAAAAACCAAGGTTTTGAATAAAACATTTTAAAATCTTTTAACTATAAACATTTTTCTAAAAATGTCTAAAAATCTTTTGACTATAACGGTGCCGAAGAATTCCCGAGTTACCGACAAGGTCAGACTGAGAAGTGTTATTTTAATATATATATATAACTTGGATTATATATATACATATATGATGTAATTTTATTACATGATTGTTTGATGATTATTTTGATATTTATACGAGGTATTTATACGACGTAGATTGTCACAAGGAACCCTAAATCCCCTAGTAAATTAATTGAAGCTATTCTCGTAGGAATTATAGCTATCCTAGATCTAAACCAAGTTGTGGATATTTATGATCCCAACAAATGGTTGATATTCGTAGAAATGTTGATATTAGTTGATTACGATATTAAAGAAGAATTGGCGAGATTAAAACTGATATCGATGTCATGACGATCTTTCCTTATAGAGTGGAGTTTGACAAAACGTTACCACCTAGAAAGATGTCATCCGATTCGTTGTCATCCAATTCTTAAATTGAAATCGAAAAGGCGAATGTTGCACTTGAGGCTGTCATTGGAACCATTACCCAAAAGCATCATGCCACTAGTACCTTTCCGAGAAGTCTAGTTGAATGATCAAGTCATTTCATACTAGTGACTCATTTGATAAATATTAATGATAGAGCTATAGGATTGGAAATTAAGTGTTGTTCATATCGAGCTTTTATTTGCCCTATTAAGGTCTAAGAATAAGGTTGAAAGTATTGGAAAATGAGGTAGGATGTTTCATTGAGTATAAGTTGGTTGAAACTTGAATAAAGTAAAAATTTAACCCGTATGGAATATGAGATTATTAAGAAGAAGTCATTAAGTCTTTTGATTGAATTATAAGATTTTAAATGATTGTTAGTTTGTGTTAAGGGTTGTTCCTAGGCCATTGTCCACTAACGAGGATGCCCAGTGTCCAAGAAATAAATTGAAGAAATCTTCTTCTGAATTGGGACGGATGGATCTTCCGGGACAAGTGGGACACCTAATGACTCTTGTAGGTTAGTATTCATTGTGGTATCTTTTAAAAATCCCTAACTTAATTGAGACATCAGTTGGTAGGATGAGTTCTTGGAATTGTATGACATAGTGACACATAATGTGTTACGGTACAATTTTGACTTGTTTGTGATTAATGAAAAGACTACAATTGATTGCTAAATCCTACAGGTATCGATGATATCAATCTTTTCTTGCTTCTTCCTAATGCTCGCATTAGTGATGCAACCATTGAACAAGTACTCATCTCGAATTGAGTTACGTTGTGAATTATTCTTTTTGAGTGCCATCGAGGTCATGAACTTCATGAATATTTGGCTAAGCTCATTTCCTATTGTATTGTAGTTAGTTCTTGGTGAACAACTCTTCATCACTCTTTAGCAGATCAATCATTGTTTTTATAAGATAAAACAGTATCCTTTGAGAAAATTGAATTTTCATCACTATATGGATTATTTAAAGTGAGACTTATAAATAGTCATTATTGAAATAAAGTTGATTATGAAATACCTTGGAAAACTTAATTGTTTTCATAACAAAGAAAATCTTTGTAAATTTATTTTTGATTCTTATTTAAGAATTAAGCATGAAAATGTTTTTATTATAAACATGAAGATAAAATTTTGACGAACTGAGTATTGCATCGTTAATCTTGAAATTGTATATAGTTGCGCGCCTACATACATTTTGGAATGGACCATGCAAGGCTGATTAGTAGTCACCATAAAACTGATTAATAAACACAAAATTTTCTTTGAAGATTGTGAAAGATTAAAATTTATGAGATCTGCAAGAAGTGAAAAATAAGGACAGTGTGTTAGGGACACCTACATATGTGCCTGCAGCATCTATTCTTCTGAGACTAATTTACTCATCTGTGGAAATTGTCTTATTTGACAATTGACAATTCTTTCTTGTCCAATTCTCCCGTAGTGAGATTCTTAGGAAAAGTATCTGATTACCGAGTGTTGATACCCGACTGGATGTATTGACGTTCTTATCATTTCGTATGATTTGATTTCATTTGAATGACCTGGGTAACGATCCGAGGAGCTTTCGAATGCGTACTCAAATTATGAAAACATAGGATATATTCATATTCGTTAAATGTTTTCGTCTGTATCTGATTTGAAATTCTCTCGCATAGATTATGCATTGACCTTACTCTTTCGATAATAGTTGTGTCTCCATATATCCTTGAATTTGTGAAGGATTATGAGTTATTATTAGTCTTTTGAGAAATTCACGTCTTATCAACGATAATGAAACTTGAAAGTTAATAGTGCCAGTAGAATGGATTGATTGATTATGACATGACGACATTGTCTTAATTGATGGGAACTCGAATAGAATTCCCCTAAAAGATAAGATGTTGATTACCAAAAGTTATTTAAAAAAAATTCTTGATGGATGACCATATCCTGCATTTAGATCTGAATTATACCATACATGGTGATGAACTAGTCATAGATATTATAATATAGGAAGAACCTAATATGAATTTATTAAAAGATGTTTATGTTATCTGAAACTTTAGGAGGTATTTGTTGGTGAATTACCTAGACTTTCGCCATTAAGGCAAGTTGGAATTGGTATTGATTATGTTCCCGGTGCTGCACCTGTGGCTTGTGCACTGTATGTCAGCACCATCTGAATTAAAGGAATTACCGTACAACTGAGAGAGTTGTCGGAGATAGATTTTATTCTACCGAGCTCGTCATCATGAAGAGCTATGGTGTTATCATTCCTTATATTTATAGATTACTGTGAACTGAGTAAATCGACAATCGAAAACGATATCCATAACTCGAAATGGAAGATTTGTTCGATCATTTACAAGGTTCTAGCGTATGTTCTAAAGATTTGATCCTAGGCATGGTTATCATCAACTTCGCATCTGCGAAAAAGATTATCTATTCCAATCACTACATCCAGAACTTGTAATGAATATTATGAGTTTCACGTGATGTTGTTTGGATTGGCCAATGCACATGTAGCATTCATAAATTTGGTGAATCACGCGTGTAGGCTGTAATTTGATAAATTCATGCTTGTGATCATTAAGGACTATTTGTTTGTTTATAAGAATAGGAATGAGTTAATAATTATTTATAGATTGCCCTGAATTGGCCGAACAATGAAAATCTGTACCTTGAATATTTAACATGTGAATTAAGGCTTAATCCTTTACATAAAATGACCGTTTGATTAATGATGGTAAGATATATATATATATATATATATATATATATATATATATATATATATATATATATATATATTGACTCTTCAAAAATTAGAAGTCATTTAGGACTTTGGGTTTTACCAACAATAAAATGCAAATATGTTTTGACAAATATTTTAACAAAGGATTTTTAAGGGATTATTCTCTTATACACAAATCATTTAACTAAACTCCTGTTTAGGGGTAAATGTTTGTGTATACCTCAAGACAACCTAAGAGGGATTGAGGAAACATTTAAACCATGACTTGAAATTTGAAACGATACTTTTTGCTTTTCAACTAAGAAAATTTTGACCAAAATATAACCAAAGATTTTTCAAACATTTACGAATTCTATTAATTATTTTCGATAAATCAGCAAAAATCGTGTTAATAAAATTCAAATTTATTTTGAATATCTTTATATAATTGGTCGAACTAAGAAATTTAAAATTTTTACGTTTACGCTTCATAAAAATTTAATAATTATTATTTAATTAATTGTAATAATTGTTAACGCTTTAGACGTCGGATTGAGTAAAACAGATAAAATAATAGTTGAGACGAAACTAAAACATAGAAGATATGAAGAAAGAAATTTTGAAATAATACGGCCATGTTATATAAATTTCATCAGGAGAAAGTGAATATAGATACTGACGCAATATGTATACAAGATAAAGAACCAATTAGGATGTGTTCCTTAGTAATGATGGTACAAAATAAATTGCCGAACAATTTAAAAATAGCTGATGTTTGTAACAAGAAATAATATAGATAATAAAAAGGGGTTCGCGGCTAATGTGAACCATCAGAATTGAGAAGCCGATAGCGTTGAATGTATAAAAGGTCGTTTGTGGTTGCCTAAATATGGAGATTTAGAAATGTAGTCATATTGAAATCTTGTAAGTATAAGTATTCTATTCCTGTCATTTCTGATTAAATGTATCATTATCAGAAGAAGTTGAACTAATGGAAAATTATGAAGGCAGAGATCGCCTCATACGTTAGTAAACGTCTAGCTATTGCAAAGGTCATCATCTGAATTTGATTCGATTTGGGTCATCGTCGACAGACTGACCAAATCTGCTAATATCATTCCTGTTAATGATAGATTCTTGATGAAGAAATGGACTCTTTTGTATTTAAAGGAGTTGTGTAAACATGGTGTGCCTGTATCGATCATCTCTATCAAGATCCTCGCTTCGCATCGAATTTCTAGAGATTTGCTCAGAAGTCATTGAGAACGAATCTTGATGAGAGTACTGTGTACCACCCCAATCGAAGGGATGAGGTAAAGTAACGATACAAAATACTATAAGTGTTGTTTTATGCTTGAATGATTGACCTTTGGTAATAGACTGTAAAATCGTTTTCCTTTGGAGAGATTATCATTGATAATTATCGTATTAGGATCGAGATTGAATCTTGTGAGGATATATATATTAGAGCATCTGTAAGCAGGAATTGGGATGAAGACACCCGACATACACCCATTGTGAGTTGGACATGTCTTTTAGGTTTAAGGTTTCCTATGATGGCGAACCTAACCTTACAAAATACTCGACCCGCTAGACCTGAAATGATTGTTGAAATTAGGATCTGATTATTGACTGCTGGTAGTGGACAGGAGGTTATGTGAATATGAAATGTAGATCTTGAAGTGCCAGATGGGTAGCAAAGTTATGCCAAAAATTTTAACCATGGAAAAATAAATTGATGATCTGAGAGATCATGGGATATAGGTCCCCGTTGTCTGGGACCATTGAGATGATGTAAAAGATTGGTTTGAAAGGCATATAAGCTAGATCTACCCTAGGACTTCAAGAGTTGGGTGAATTATGTTTCGTAAATCGAACTTGATGAAATGTCTATCAAGTGAAAATCTGATTGTTTCTTAGTAAAGTTTAGATCGGCGAAAAGTTGCATTCATCAAAAACCCGTGAACATCATGGATAGAGAAAGTAAGTCAACATTAAGCCTGATCTTATTCCCGTAGTTATGTTTGATGAAACTCGCGTATTGTAATGAATTACACTTGTGAGAAAAGACCGAATGTGGAGGAAATACCCACATGGCTTTAACTCTATAAGAAGCGAGTAGTAAGATGATCTTTGAGGACAAAGATCCTGTTTAGGGGTAAATGCTTGTGACAATCTGTCAATTTATGGTCGATATTTTATTCTCAATATTTATTTGAAAACATTATTTTAATGTTATAATATGAACTCACTTATTTTTGGGAAGAAATTTGGGTTTAGTCTTGAAGTAGCATCGACTACGTCTAAACCGGAGGATTCTACGTTACGTGCTTACGTTTAAATACACCGTTTTGGTGACAGACCGACATTTCAGAAAATAAATTTGTCCGTGAATATTATTTTGAGATTTTAAATTTGTGTTGGTTCATAAACTCACAAATTTACGAGAAGAAATTAGGACTTACGATTATAATTTAACGTCCTTTACGACTAAACCGGAAACCTTAGGATTACGTATTTACGTTTTCGAACTCCGTTTTTTATGAAACAATTTTTTTTTAGATTCGTTTTTGTGCCGTTGATTCATAATTTATAAAAACGTTTTTCGTAAAACGACCCGAGGGCACGCAAATCGAGAAACTAGAATCGAGGAGTACCCGTAAATAATTGGGGATGAGACAAGTGGGACACTTGCCCCACCCCCACAAACCCACGGCTAAAGCAAGGACACACACAAATGTGATGTGTCAAGCTTGCAACAAACTTGCTACACATGTAACTTGAGCTTACATTGTAAGCTAACTAACTAACAAAACCACTCATATTTCCCATTAGCTTCCATTTTCACATGCAAAACCACTCTCAAAACTCTCTCACTCTCCCTTGTTGCCGTCCCTATTGCCACCACCACCACCATGTTCATCAAATTTTCCACCATAAATCTTATGTTTAACTTGCATAAGATGGAAACCTATAGAAGACTTGAAGATTGGAGGTGATTATAACATCCAAGGAGGAGTTTCTATGGAGTCTTGGGGCTGATTTTCCACAAGGAGTTCATGAAGATTGGTGGTCTTGAAGATGGTCTTGGTTTATCACAAGTTTCTCCATCAAAATCCATGTTTTGATCACAACCTACATCATCATGGTGGTATAAAGATAGTTCTTCCCATCCTCTTGTTAATTTTGATTATGTAATCATGTATTTTATTCTTAAATGTATATATGTATGATGATATATGATGATAAAAATATTGTGTGGGGATTTGGTGTTGATAATCATAGGTAAAAAGATGAAAAACTATATGTAAAAAGGTTAAAATCATGCTTAAAAATGATGGCTGTATAAAACAGTAAAGAACCATGTCATGAACTGATAAAATGACATAGATTAATGGATATACAGTAAGTAATATGTCTTGTACACATGTGAGAGTTGGCCATGCAATGGAATCATTAGGATGAGTGAGATATGATCAAAACAAGTTTAGAGTACAAATCTGAGTTCACTGTTTTGGACGATTTTTAGAAAATACTTAGAGGCTGATTCAACAGTAGCTTGGAAGAGTTAAATGGAGCACATATCATGTAGTTTATGTCATAAAAATTTGAGCTTCTATATCCATATAGAACTCTAGATATGACTGTTTTGGTGAACATGAAAGTAAAAATCAGATTTTTGAAATTAAAGTATAATAGTATTATATAAGCACTCAAATAAAAATAGTATAAAATGAGAATTAAAACCCACTAACTTATATAATACATTTATATAAATAGGTATAAGGATAAATAAATGGACATTTATAAAAATGGTAGTTTGATATTTTTATAAGTTATAAAACTATAAACATGATTTTTACGACTTTTTCGGCTATTACCGTAAAATTAACGTTTTTGTTAAATAAAACTTAGACGGTTGGACCCGTCTAATGTAAACTTTTATAAACTCATATACTGATATATAAACATATATAACAAGTAAAAACCGATAAACCCCGAACTATAAAACATACGGACATTAACGGGCTAAGTTAACGTTATTGGACTAATAATACAACAAAATGGGCTAAAATACTTATAAACTTATTTATTGGGCTTAACCATTTGGGCCCAACATATAAAGTATGAATACTGATAATACAAGTATGAAATGGATTAATACAAGTTAATGAACTTATAATAGGATTATTGGACCTAAAACACGTAAATAGGTAAAACTAGTAAACTAGTATAAAAGTTATCGACACATAACACTAAAACGAGTAAATGAGAATATGTAAACCCACTTGATCATCATATATATAAAATCATCATATGTATACATAATTGTTATTTTTATAAATTCATTGGACATGAGACTAAGACGAGTATTATTTGTCTAGGTTTCCGTGATTGAAGCACGTACCGTACATCCGAATTGCCGATAACCCGCTTTCCCACATCCACGTGAGTTCATACCCTCGCACTCTTTTAAATGTTTTATGAAATGTTTTATAAACCCGCGAGGGAGATAACATGTTAGTTTTACTAAAATAGGACACATTTGTCCCGATTGTTTGTTTATTGATTTGGACCCGAATGATTGTATGACCCGATGAATGATTAAATGACCCGATAGATGAAATAAAATGGATTATTAAAGTTAGGTTATGTCACTAAAAGTCCCATTAGCATGAATTGTGAACTACCAGAATTTGGTAGACGCTTATGCATATAATAGTACTATTTGGGGGCGATCAACCCAGTTCGCGCCTTGACGGTTGATCCCCGTCGTGCCACATTGATGGGTAAGCGAATTTATGTATGAGAACATTTACATAGCGTGACCTTTGTGACGACACGCTAATTTAGATGGGCAAATGAGTTTCGGGCTAACTACCCGTTGTTTCTTGTAGTAAGGTAACAATATCATGCGGCTTATAATAATCCAATTAACGAAATACTGCTATAAGCACCGAATTACGATATATTGCCTGACTAGCAATACGGGGTCTTACTATTGATTTTATGTTCGTGTTTTGGTTTTATATAACCATATTCATATAACGGTTTTTATTTAATCTATACAACGTTATAAAAACGTATTGTATGTTGTTTTTACGACATTGGCTCGTATAATGTTTTTACGACATTGGCGACTTTTATGCGTTGTCTATGATGTGAGTAATGTGCTATCCCGTAATACCAACGAGTCTTCCGTTGTATTGAGTTGTATAAATTTGGGGGTGTTACAAAAGAGCACTTCTAGCCAAGTCTAGAAGGTTCTTTAAGAAAGGAGGCAAGTTCTCTAGCTCCACAAAAGCTTCAGTTGACATTTAATGCTACAAATGTGGGAAGACTGGTCACTATGCTAGGGATTGTTATTCAAAAACATCTCTCCCTTCATATTCCTCACCACAGCTCAATCAAGACCATCTTGTCAATCATCATTTCAACCAAAACAAATTGCTTTTACTTCATTTCAGCAAAACAGGGTTGAACTTCGACCAACAAAAGACTTTGAGGCCAAATACAGAGAAATTAAAGCTAGACTGGCCCTCATGAGCCCCGAAAGTTCTTCTTCCAAGGCCCACAAGCAAGACATGTTCAAAGGGCTTGTTGCTGAAGCTTATGAATGGGATGAAGAAGATGTTTCTTCAGATGATGATGAATTGGTTAATGTGAAAGTGCCAATGGCACTTGCTGATGATGAAGGGGCTAACTGTAATGTTGTGGCCAGAGAAAGTACCAGAAATGGTGAATGGGTCAATATCACGATAAAAAAGGTACAAACTCTTCTTGAATTATAAGATAAAGATGACATTAAATTTGTCTTTCATTACCTGTGTATTGATCTAAAATTTGTTGAAGAACAAAGAAATAATTTGCTTAAAAAATTTCATAAACTTGTTCTAAAACTTGAAGATTTTGAAAGTAAGCAAATAGAGCTAAAAGAAGCCAAACTTGATATTCTTACTTTTAAACAACTTAACAAAGAAATTTTGGAGGAAAATAACTCCCTAAGAGTTGAACTAAAAGAAGCAAAATATATTGTTAAATCTTGGCTTAAAAACTATGATAGGGTAAATCAATGCATAAATGAACAAATTCCTGCTCAAAAGAGGAAAATGCTTGGTGCTGAAGGATCCTCCAGTACCAACTCTATTGTCTTTGTCAAAGCCTCAAATAAGGATGGTAGCTCGATCCCTGACATTGAAAGGTCAGGTGAAGAGAAGTTACCCAATCATGACACTGGATGAATCCTTCTTCCTGAGTTTCAAGCAAATGCTGACACTTCAGCACCTGTTGAGTCCTTAGTTACTGAGGATGACTCAGATGATGATATAGAGAATGAAGTAAATACCCCACTTCCTCCTTTGGGGAAGCTGGCTGGTGGTGAACCCTCTACTGTACCCAAATCAATCCAGTCTATCATCAAGTCACACACCACACACAAAGGTAGTTCTTCCAAACATGTCAAAATTGACACTTCAAAGAACTCTTCAGCTCCTGCTGAAGGTTCACATATGGGAACTACCTCTTCAGTTTCAACAAATAAACTGAAGAATGCTAGATCAGAGGATGATGAGAGAATGTCTCTTGTCATACAAGAGATCAATGATCTCAAAATGCAACTCAGACAGCAGCAAACACCAACTCGGTTCAAAATTGAACCTTCAGACTCTCCTCACTTAAAGTACAAGACACAATTTAAAAGGGTTTGTGAGTTATGTGGCCTAAACAACCATCTCACTCAAACTTGCTTAAGAGTGATTTATTGTACTAAATGTGAGAGGACTGATCATCACACTTGTGAACATACTCAGTATATGCTGGCCAAAACTAGTGCTGATGCTCACAATACTGAAGCATCTCAATCCAGGCGAAATATGCCTTTCCCACCATGTATTCATTGTGGTATGGGCAATCATCACTCAGATTATTGTCACTATTACCCTGTTTGTAATATTTGTGGAAGTTATGACCATGACACCAATGGACATAATCGAATCCTCTCACTTAGAAGAGGTATTAATCCAAGAAACCCAAACTCTACTATCAAATGTTGTGAAACTTGTGGAAGCAATGTTCACACTACATCTGATCACAACCATATAGAGTGGTTCAGAAGAGGTGAAGCCCTCCAGGCTAAGAAAGCAAAAGCTGTTCAGACCTCTTATTCTTCTGAGCAATCACACACACACTCTACAAGAGGACCCTTCAGATCTAGAACACCTTCCAGATCTACAACTCCCACCCAACAAAGGGGGTTTCAAAACAAAACTGACCATTTCCTTAATTTGTGCAGTGTGATCTCAGGAAGCCTATTTGGTACCTAGATAGTGGCTGCTCAAGGCATATGACTGGCACCAAAAGTTATCTGCACAAGTATAAGGAGGAACAAGGTACTAAAGTTGTTTTTGGTGATAACTCATCAGCTACTACTGATAGATTTGGTTCAGTCAAATGCAATGGTATAGTTTTTTCAAGGGTATCATATGTCAATGGATTGAAGCACAACCTCATCAGCATAAGTCAACTTTGTGATGCAAAGTATCTTGTGTTGTTTGATGACAAAAAAGGTACAATCTTCAACTCCAATCATGAAATTGTGATGATTGATCCCAGAGTCAAAGATGTTTATGTCATGAACATGAACTCTACTCAGGAGACATGCTTCTTTGCTAAAGCTTCCAATATTACCAATTGGCTTTGGCATAAGAGGCTCTCACATCTCAATTTCAAAACAATAACTCTGCTGGCAAAACAAAATCTTGTTATTGTTCTTCATTCACTTGTCTACTCCAAGGACAAACCATGTTCAGCATGTGAAAAAGGGAAGCACCATAGGGCCAGTTTCAAAACAAAGCAAACTTTCTCAATCAAAGAAAGTCTTCATTTGCTTCACATGGACTTATTTGGCCCTGTATCACCTAGGGCCATTTGTCATGAAAAATATACACTTGTCATTGTTGATGAGTACTCTAGGTACACCTGGGTATATTTTCTGACAAAGAAAAGCTATGCACCAGATGCCATTATGTCTTTCATCAAAAGAGTTGAAAATCAAAATGACACTAATGTCAAACAACTCAGAACTAACAATGTCATTGAATTCAGAAATCACACACTGATCAAATTCTGTGATGACAAAGGAATTTCCCAAAATTTCTCATCTACTTACACACCTGAACAAAATGATGTGGCGGAAAGAAGGAACATAACTTGGATTGAAGCAGCAAGGACAATGCTTGTTGGATCTGCTCTCTCTAAGCATTTTTGGACTGATGCAGTAGCCATTGCTTGCTACACTCAAAATAGATCCATCATTGTGAAGAGACACATGAAGACTCCCTATGAAGTCTTCAGGGGGAGAATTCCAAACATTTCACTCTTACATGTGTTTGGGTGTCCAGTTTTCATTCACAATCACAAGGATCACCTCGGAAAGTTTGATGAAAAATTTGATGATGGTTACTTCCTTGGATACTCTCTAGTATCTAAAGCATACATAGTCTTCAACACAAGAATACAATGTATTGAAGAAACCTATCACATCACATTCAATGAAAGTTCTAAAGCTCTCAAATTTACATATCCATCAGATGATGAACTTCATATTCATGAATCTCATAATTATCCATCTAATGAATTTCAACATTATGAGCCTTCTCAAAGATATCAAACAAGCAACTTAGTCCCTCATATTGACCCATTTGAAGATTTGACAAGTCCTACAAAATGAAATCCTTCAGTATCACATACTGATGGCTGTCAATCAAATAATGATCAGTCTCAAAATGATCAAAATGATCAGCAAAGAAACACAAATGACCAAAATGGTCAATTTCAAAACAATCAGCATGCTGACACACATGATCAAAATGATCAATCATATGAAGCTGCTGATGAACAATCTGATCCCCTTGCTCAAAGCTCTCCTACCATCTCTAGGGAATTAGGTCTTGGATGTGTTACTTCTGACCAAGAAGGAAGACCTCCATTGATTGAACCTTTGTCCATTGAACATCCTTCAGTAGATAATAACTGGGTTTTTGCCAAGTATGAAAATTTGTTCGTCTCGATTCAATTCGAATTGATTATTGGTTATTAGTGTGACTCATTTGTTCTTGGTGGAAAATAAAATGATTTGGTTATCTATTCTACTTAAAAGGTAAATGCGCAAAATAATAACAATAAGCTGAAAGCAATTAACTAATAAAAACAAAACAATAAAAATAATAAAACGTGAATTTAAAACGAAACAATTAATAAAACTAAAACTAAAAGACGAAATTAACTAGCGACTCGAAAATAAAGTTTACTTAATGAAAAAGGAGAGAATAAAACTAAAATGGTACTTTAAAGCTAAACGAGGCAAAACCTAAAGCGGGTACTAAATAAAAGATAAAAGTTGAACTTTACAAAAAAATATTAATTTTAAAAATAGACGAAAAATTCAACTAAAAATACGTAACTTTCAAAATTAAAATTGGAACAACTTTCAGATAAAACTAAACAATTACGGAAGAATACTAATAAATAAACAAGCTAGCAGGCAAGCAGCTGGAAGCAACAGCTGCTCAATTTGGCGGGAAACTAAGCTACCAAGTAGGCTGGCATGTCAAAATCTTCGCAATAACTGTTTCTTCGCAATAAGTGATTTTTCGGAATGTTTGATTATTTCGCAATAGTCATTTCTTCGCAATATTTATTTTCAGAACTTTTCTTTCTTCGGAATAACTTGTTTTTCAGAACTTTTTTCAGAATCTTTGTTTTTCGGATGTTTTTGTTTTCAGAGTTTTATTCGGAATAATTATTTTCAGAGTTTTTAACTTTTTCAGAAAAAATAAGATTTCAGAGAAATGGCATATATTCGGAAAAGCAATAATTTCAGAAAAAAATGACAAATTCAGAGAAACTTCGGAATAATAAAACCTAATCCGAAAACATGAAAACAGATACAGTAATATTAAAAATCAGAAAAATAAGACACAAATAAGCAAATATCAAAAAAGCAAATAACCAAAACTTAATCTAAAACACTTTTAAGAAAAACTAATTTAACCACAAATCAAAAACTTTAAAAACACTAATTAATCTAAAAATTAAAAATCAACTTTTAATAAAATAAACTAATAGAAACACTTAATTTAAAATAAGCAAAATCAAACAATAAGCATCAAACACCATAAGCTATCAAAATCAAACACATAAAAACCCATAAACATAATCAACCAAACACATCAATAAATCAACAAACATCAAGATTAATCAACTACATGATCGTCTAAATCAACACAAGATTAATAATAAAGAAAGGAAGAATGAGAATGATTAATTGAAAAGCTTGATTAAGATTAAGATTAAGATATAATACAAGATTAATGAAAAAGATTAAAACATAAAATAAAAGCTAGAGAGAGAAAATATTAAGCTACACCTAAACTAAAAATCTACTATTAACTACTACCTCCTAATGACATATTAGGAGGTATTTATAGGAGGAGTAAATATTGATGCTTTCTTCTTTCTTTCTTCTCGTCTCGACTCGATTTAAATTCTTTGTCTTTCTCGACGTCGTCTCGGAATTTGTCGATATATATTGAACTCGTCTTATAATTTTTTTCATTTATTAGACTTGAATTCTTTGACTTCATTAAGCTTCCGTCTTTAGAATTTTTCTTCGATAAATCTTCAGAATAGGCCTTGGACTTCCGTTCTTTTTGCACTGTTGATCTTTTGACTTCGTCTTTTGTCCTTTTCTTCGATAAAAGCCCGTGAAAGACCGCGTTTTCTTCCATTTTCACATTTTGATCCTAAATCACAACAAAAACACAAACCACGCATAATTCCTACATTTACGACATAAAATACACGTTTTGGCTTGGTTATTATTATAATTAAGTGGTAAAAAGATAAGTGTTTTCACACTTATTAAATCCCCTACATTTGGCCATTGCAATATCCTCATGCAATGCATTAATTACAAAGCAAGTTTTACATTTTCCATCATAATCAATCCACCTTGGCCTTTATTAAACATAAGACAAGTAAAAAGAAGAAAGACTTACCTTAGGGTTTTGGAATGTTATGAATCTTTATCACCCTCAAGTTTCACGTTTCCCATACCAAGCTTAAAAACGAGATCATTGTTATTATACGTTAGCAAACTTTCACAAACTCATGTGGGCCAATTATTTACTTATACTCCCTTATTCCTAGGTGTATCTCTTATATTTTATTATTGTCTTGAATGATCACGAGGATGAATTTTTGACTTATTTTGATAGTTATTTAGGCTGAAAATAAAGTAGGACGATTTAATCAATAGTTAGCTAAAGGACAAATCTTTTAAAACTGCTTCTCGAGACCTCATAAAGTTCATATCTTGGCATAACTCGCTTCACGATTTGAGACCTTTCTCAGACCGATATTTGGCATTGACTTCATACTTCAAACCTTGAGAGACGTTCATGAAATAATGGCCTTCTCTTCATATTATGAATTTCTTCACTTGAACTTTTTGAGAGATTCTTCATATTTGGACCACGACTTCTTTATTTTTCTCCAATCTTTATTTGGGATTTTGATATACAACGATCCGCCTCCTTTTAGGACTTGGATCTATTTATCCTCATACCTTGTTAGGGCCTTTTTAGATAGACTTCTCCATGATCTTTAGGGGAGTATTTGCTTTTCGTCGTGTATCTCGATCCTTCATATTGATTTTTGATAAATGATTCTTCACACCACTTTGGATCTTAGCAACAAAATGTAGCCCTCATGTCTTGTTAGGACCTTTTCGGACTCGCCAATCCTCGCATCCCACTTCAATAAGTTATGCCTTGGCTATGAACTATAATCAATACCGAGCAACTTTTAAACGATCTTGGGCTAGAAGCTAAGTAACTTTTCAAATCGTACAACCTTATTTATTGCAATTAAATTTATTAGCAAGCGATGGGAGAAAAAGCTCATAATTAACTCACATAACTTCATGAAAGAATACCAAACTTATAATTGACTCTATCATCTCTCGTTCTCCACAATTTAAAATCTCAAGGAATGAGACTCTTTGATGCTTAGCCAATTAAATCAATGTTTTGGGTTTTCGATTCATCTATAGGATCTTGCAAACTCTTAGACTTTTTCAAGTTTAGAATTCGCATTTTAAAGTTCCCTTGATAAACGACTCTCTATGATCAATTATAGGAACTTGCAAAAAGTTCTTGTTCTTAACCCGTGATAGTTATGACTTCCGCATTTTAAAGTTCCCTATATAAAAGCCTAGCAAAACTTGACTTAAACACGTTAAGAATACCAGCTAGAGTAAACTTGGATAAGTAAACTCGGGTTGAGTTAAATATTCACGACTTTGAAAAATTAAAACCACTTTATTAAAATTTATTCTAGCAAAGAAAGAAAATAACTATAACAAAGGAAAATACTACTATACAACTAGGCCAAAATAGATCAAAATTTTTGAAAAATGTCGAAAAATTAATTTTCCAGTTAAAATGAGGACAAGTACAAGGAAAAGCCCACTTAAGTTCAATAGAAGTCCCCCTACACTTAATATAAACATTGTCCTCGATGTTTAAGCATGTGGAAGTAACCTCCCCTACACTTAGGACATTGTGCAATTTGTTTAAATCTTGCTAAGGAAGAGACAACTAAAGTGATTCCTATTTTAATATTGAAGAATATAAAATAGAGAATCAAAAGAGTTTAGGATAAAACAGGGAAGATGGGTACACGGAATCACGGGTCGTCAAAAGTCATCAAAAGTGAATCTTTGAAAGCTCGAATCCTTGCACATGATAAGAAAGAAAACAACAAACACATACTAGGGTCTCCCTACACTTATTATAAAAACAAATACAAAGGATAGATACTACGGGTTGCCTCGCGAGAAGCGCTTGTTTTTGTTAACCGAGTCGTGAGCCTGACTCGACCTTGATTAGCAAAGGAAGAAGCTTGAAACACATCCACCGGGATAAAATACATGGTTTTCATCCATCAAGTAGCAAAGGCTTAAGGCGAACAAGGCAAGCCAAAGAAGAGTAGGCAAGGTTCCCTTAAGCAAAGATTTAGCACGGTGGTAGACAGTATGATGCAGCACAAGCATATCTCCATGGTTTCCAAAAATCTTTCCTTTTATTTCATCAGATGGATATTGAGATGGCTTAGCATTTGCTATACCGGGATCGAACACCTTTTCCTTTAGGGGAAAATAACACTCAGGCTTAGTAGAATTTGAAGAGGATCCGCTCATGAATCTCAAAATCTCATCCTCAGAAGGTGGATACAGAGGTGTCAAGACATAGGTACTGCGGATATCGGTGTCGGCCGACTTCTTCTCCTTTGAAACAGGTTTCTTCATATCCGAAGGAGGATAAAGAGCATCATCAAAGTCCAAAAGAGGAGAGTCATTCTCATTTGAGAAGTAAGTGTTGATAAAAGTAGCAAAATCTTCCTCAAATGAGTAATTGTCCAAAGTATCAAGTGTGTTTGGTGGAGGATCTTCATCAAAAGTAGGAATAAGGTCATCATGAGAAGAATCACTCGAGAGAGTATCGACATCATCAAAATCAATTTAAGTGGGCATGTCTGGATACTCTGAAACAAAAGAAGCAGGATCATCTCCATAGGAACTAGAATCATCATCATAGTTATCATAAATTGGTGGAGACTCTTGAATTGGTGGTGGATCCAAATTGGGGAGAGAATCATCAAAATCATCCACATCGTCTTGAAAAAGTGGATTGTCATGGGAAGACTCGAAAAGAGGATTATCATATACAACAAAGTCATCAAGCTTAAAACTTTTGAAAGTAGGAGTAAGCTCTTCTTGAAGTACATTAATCATTTTCGCGGATTCCTTTCCATTTGTCTTACTTGTAATCTTCCCCATCTAAAAAACTTGAGCATCACTCCCGACCCTTAAGATTAATTCACCTTCGGAAACATCGACTAAAGCTTTTCCGGTTCTTAAAAATGGCTGTCCAAGTATTAACGAAATACGAGGGTTCATTTCATAATCAACAACAACAAAACCAACCGGAAAAGTGAAGGTACCAACTTTAATAAACACATCTTCGGCAATACCAACGGGGTAAGCGAGAGTGAGATTTTCTAGCTCAAGAGTCATCTTTGTCGGTGTAAAGTCGGGTAATGATAGCTTTTTCCACACACTTAATGGCATCAGATTTATGCTTGCCTCGAGATCAGCTAAGGCAGTAAATTCTTCGGTTTTGTTGAAAATGCAAGGCAACACAAAACGACCGGGATCTCCAAGTTTTTTCAGAAGTTCTTTAAGAATAACTGCAGAACAGTTTTCATTTAGACGTGTGTTGACAAACTCAGCCATCTTTTCCTTCTTGTTAAGCAATTCCTTGAATTCTTTGACGAATTTCGGCATTTGGACAAGTGCTTCAACGAGGCTTATGTTGAAATTCATTTTAGAGATCATCTTCATAAAAGAAGTGATTTGAGCATCCTCTTTAGTAATCAATTTGCTCTTGTCTAACCGAGAAGGATAAGGAATGTTGGGTTTATAGGTGGAAGGTGGGGTTGGCGAAGGTGTAGCGGGTACAGGTTGAGATGTTGAGGGTTGAGAAGTAGAAGGTTTAGAGGTGGTAGGTGGGGTTGGTGGAGGGTTTTGCTTGGGTACTTCTTCATTAGGAGGTGGAGACGGTAATGGAGAACTAGTACTATGTGTGGTAGTAGGAGGAATAAATGGAGGTGGAGGAGGTGTAGATGAAGTAACTGGAGGGCGGATAGAAGGTCCTACTAGAGTTGCTCCACTTCGTGTAGTAATAGCACTCACATTAGCTCTAGGGTTTGTTTCGGTGTTAGAAGGAAGAGCGCCTTGGGGGCGAAGGTTTTGTAATATTTGAACGAATTTCCTATCCGTGGACTCTTGAATTTGTCTAGTAGATTCTTGCATTGCTTGCATGATTTTCTCATGTTCATTCAATTTTTGCAAAACCAAGTCCATTGGCGGAGGAGGTAAATTGAACCCTTGTTGTTGAGAACCTTGGTTTGGGTATTGGTTATAAGGTGGAAAACCTTGAGGATTGAAACATTGGTTTGGAAAGCCTTGATTTTGCATTTGGTAATTTCCCTGATTTGCATTTAAGCTCCTCACATTGGCATTACCTTGAAAATTATCTCTTGGCGGCCCTTGGTTGTTTTGGTTAGGTTGTGGTGGTCTTTGTTGAAAACCAGGTGGAGCCAAATAATTTGTCGAGTGGTAAGACAAGTGATTAACATCGACATTAGGCTTGAAATGAACTCTCTCGGTGTTGTTGTAAGCATACACTTCCCCGTGAGATTGATCATAAGCTTTATCACAATTAGCATAAGAGTGTGGCCCACTACAAGTTTCACAAGTTATATTAATAGCATTGTTATTTTTGGCATTGTTAACGGCTTGTAAAGCAAGTGCTTCAACAACCGTAGTAAGCTTATCAAGTCTCCTATCGGTGTCACTAGTGCTAGCACTAGCCACATTAGCCCGAACACTTTTGGTTTGCACTTTAGATTTATTCACAATAATATCCCATGCGGCATTAGAAGACTTAACCAAAATGTTACCCCCCGAGGCACTATTTAGTGAATCTTGGTCATTCATGCTTAAACCATTGTAAAAAGTGTTAATTTGATGCACTTTTGTGAAACCATGTTGTGGACACTTTCTTAATAGATTCCTTAAAACGGTCCCAAGATTCACTAAATGTATCACCGTACTTTTGTTCAAAGTTAATGATTTCATTCCGCAAAGCGGTAGTACGTGAGGGTGGTAAAAAGTAGTTGATGAATTTGGTCTCTAAATCCGACCACGTAAGAATACTTTGTGGCGGTTCCTTATCAAGGCAATGTCGGGCTTGTCCCTCTAAGGAGAAAGGAAAAAGTTGCAAGCGAATTACCTCTTGTGAAACCCCATTAAACATGACCGTATTAGTGAGTTGAAGAAACCTTTTGATATGGTCATTAGGATCATCAAGTGTACGCCTCAAGAATGGTTGAGCAGAGACCATTTGAATGAAGCCGGATTTGAGCTCAAAGTTGTTGGCTCCAATCTCGGGTATGACAATAGCATCGGTGTTGCCCTCTACGTGCGATTGCAAAAGCTCGATCATTGGTCGATTGTACATGGTGACAATAGGTTGAGTTTTGACTTCGGCTTGAATTGCTTTCTTCTTACGAGCACGGGTACGCATACACACCTACAAAAGGAAAAGAAAGATAGACAAGAAATATTTTTGGTTTTTTATGTTTTTTTATTTTTTTTGGAGTTTTGAAAATTTTATATTTTTAGGATTTTTCAAAAATTTTAAAAATTAGACAAGAAAAATAACGTTTAAGAGTGAACGGATCCCAAAATCCAACGTGTCTCTCACAATAAACCGTTAATCTTCACGAAAAGAGCCGGCAGCGGCGCCATTTAATAACTGGGTTTTTGCCAAGTATGAAAATTTGTTCGTCTCGATTCAATTTGAATTGATTATTGGTTATTAGTGTGACTCAGTCGTTCTTGGTGGAAAATAAAATGGTTGGTTATCTATTCTACTTAAAAGGTAAATGCGCAAAATAATAACAATAAGCTGAAAGCAATTAACTAATGAAAACCAAACAATATAAATAATAAAACGTGAATTTAAAAAGAAACAATTAATAAAAATAAAACTAAAAGACGAAATTAACTATCGACTCGAAAATAAAGTTTACTTAATGAAAAAGGAGAGAACAAAACTAAAATGGTACTTTAAAGCTAAACGAGGCAAAACCTAAAGCGGGTACTAAATAAAAGATAAAAGTTGAACTTTACAAAAAAATATTAATTTTAAAAATAGACGAAAAATTCAACTAAAAATACGTAACTTTCAAATTAAAATTGGAACAACCTTCAGATAAAACTAAACAATTACGGAACAATACTAATAAATAAACAAGCTAGCAGGCAAGCAGCTGGAAGCAACCAGGATAGCTGCTCAATTTGGCGGGAAACTAAGCTACCAAGTAGGCTGGCATGTCAATATCTTCGCAATAACTGTTTCTTCACAATAAGTGATTTTTCGGAATGTTTGATTATTTTGCAATAGTCATTTCTTCGCAATATTTATTTTCAGAACTTTTCTTTCTTCGGAATAACTTGTTTTTCAGAACTTTTTTCAGAGTCTTTGTTTTTCGGAACTTTTTGTTTTCAGAGTTTTCTTCGGAATAATTATTTTCAGAGTTTTTAACTTTTTCAGAAAAAATAAGATTTCAGAGAAATGGCATATATTCGGAAAAGCAATAATTTCAGAAAAAAATGAAAAATTCAGAGAAAACTTCGGAATAATAAAACCTTAATCCGAAAACATGAAAACAGATACAGTAATATTAAAAATCAGAAAAATAAGCTACAAATATGCAAATATCAAATAAGCAAATATCAAATAAGCAAATAACCAAAACTTAATCTAAAACACTTTTAAGAAAAACTAATTCAACCACAAATCAAAAACTTTAAAAACACTAATTAATCTAAAAATTAAAAATCAACTTTTAATAAAATAAACTAATTGTAGCAGTGTGATAATCTTTGATATATCAAGAGGGTTGATGTTTCTAGTGAGAGAAAGTAGAGAGAGAGATGAGAGAAAAATGTAAAAGTGATATTAATCAAATGAAACAACCAACACCTCTTTCCATGGTGGAAAGAGGTTTATATACCCAAGTCCTTAATGGACTTGGGCCTCTGGCCCATGTACATGCTCATGGGTCGGGCTTAACATAAATATAACTTAAACACTACTACGAGCCTATAACTATATTGTTGGAGTGACCGAGACTTTCTTTATACGTAAAACGTATTTCCAACAATCTCCCCCAAAGGGAGGTCACTCTAAATTTACAAAGTCCTAATCTAGCATGTTAGATCTTGTTCTTGAGCTCGTAGTCCACTTTCTCTTTCCTTCTTTCTTTTTTTTCTTCTTTTTGTGAATATGTATTGAATAATATCAGTCTTTTGCTTGGAACATGTTCTTTTGGCCTTTCACGTACAATCTTTATCTTCTTGTGATGTTCGCCTCTTCGTGACTTCATGTCCCACACACTTATCCTTTGTTGAATTCTTGAAAGTTTCAGAGTCGATACAGCGGAAGACTTTTAGGTCATACTTTCTTGAATTTGCAGAAATATTTGATGCAGAAGGAATAAGTATGTGAGGACGACTTCAACAGGTACACCGCAACGCCACCGTCTTCGAATGTAGCAACATAATAAGACACGAATAAAATGGCTTTGACATTTTATTCTAATTCGGTAGCATTTTACCTCTGGTCGGTGAAGACCGTTGGACGTTATTAGATATCGTACCTGTGACGGATAGTTTCAATTAAGTAACTTCCTGACAGGATTTCGCGGGTAAACCCGTTCTCTTTAATCGACCGTTCAAAGCTGACTGCGAACATAAAGAGTGAATCATTTGGATTAAAAATCCTTATGATTGAAGCCGTCAATTCATGAAACCTGGAACAAGTAAATTTAAATTAAGATTTTCACCATCGTTGCTTTCCAGTTATCACGAGCTTGATTCAAATAGAATCTTGCTTGTCACCTACCAAGTGCTGTTTGATGTTAACACTAGAAGGATTTCCACTTGTCACTGTGAACACTAGAGAGTGTCACTCTGAGTGTTCTGGCAAGATCATACGATAATGCGTAGAGGCCTGGAACGAGTTTAAGTTCAATTAAGAATTAAACTACTGTTTCTTTCCAGTTTTCACAAGATTGGTTTTTAAAGAGCCGCACGTGTCACCTACAATGAGCTTGTTTGATGTTGGCTCAAGTAGGATTTCCATATTCATTGTGATACTTGCGTATCACTCGGATGTTCTAGCAATATTACAGGAATACTGCGTAGGACTCATAAAAATCTCTTACTTTTCACAGTGTGTGAAGAAGCAAGGAATAAATGCAAAGTGTCCTAATCAAACTTTTGATGATCTCGTGGCTCTAGACTCGATAGTGCGTTTTGATTTAGTGAGTGATGGCTGAAGAGGATTGCCACCTATTCAATATTAGTCTATTCAGAGTGAATAAACCAATAGATAACGTGTTGAACTCCGTGTGATTAAAACAAATACCTTTTGAGAGATATTTGAGTTAGTTAGGATGGGTTGTGTATTGCATAACTGGGTTCATGATGTCTATCTTCAACATCGAGAATCATTAAAAAATGATCTCAATAGCATATGTATTGACCCGGTTTCTGCCTAAGGTTGTGAGGAGGGCTTCTTTCTTTACACCCTTTATCTTTACAATTCTTTTTCATTCTTCAACCCCTTCAATGCTTACCAATACGTCATAACTAGCACCTTGTTGTGATTGTTCCAGTGCTAGCTTAAGTACATGGTCGGCATTCAGCTACGTTCACAATCTTTCTCCATCTTTCCTAGGACTTCTAATTCTATCTAGGGAATTATCCTTGGGAAGATTCCATCGGTTCTGATGAATCATTGGACTAATACCTAAACCCACCACCATTTTGTCACCACATCCGTCGTGAATTAAGTGTGTTTTGGGTAAGTATTGTCACCATGAAAAATCCTTGAAAAAATCACTTAAAGCACTTGTGATATTATAATCAAAATTTTTGTTCCTTAAGTGTTTTGTTCATAAAAAACGCTCCCCCTTAACATGTGCATTACACATATTAAGTTGGTTTATCTTTTAAGCCTTTTTCATTGTTTAGCCAAGTATCATTAAGTCTCTTTAATCCCATTTTCTCCCCTTTCCAAAATGTTAACCATCAATATTTTAGATATTAATGGATTAACCGGTCTTTGGGTGATAAAATGAAATTAGATGTAGGCCAAAGAACATATTAATGCTCCCCCTCAAATTAATGAGTGTTAGTTGTAGTGCTTTTTTTTGAACAAAAGTTGTAGTGCTTGAGTGTGATAGATTTTGAAAGATTTAGAATCTCGTGAGAAATTCTTGAAACATTATCATACTTTCACACTACAACAAGCCACAAAAGCACAATAGTTACAATATTTATATATTCACAAATTAACCAATATGAAATAGACCTGAGATAGTACGACCCATTAGATGGATCATTCCACAAGCCTGTGATGTGCTCCATATGGTCTGCCCCCACGAATCGTTCAATACTGCGGATCAACCGTCGATCCCTTAACTTCTCCTCAATCATCCGGATGGTGTGGTTGACACTCTTCTTAAATCGGCCTACCCATGTATACTTTACCTTTGGAAGACCTTGACCTGAGTTGAGCATCAACAGCATGTCACGTACATGCTTGAGAGTACCATCGCTGAACTTGTGCAGTTCTGAGCGTCGCATGTATTGCATGACCTCGGCTTCAGTCAGGTAAAATATGCCCATCTCTGGTTGGAGTGTACCCATGTATGGTTCCTTAGCTTGGTGAAAACGACTCATTGGTGTTGTGTGAGGTCGTTCTAGATTTAGCCTGGATTGATAACTCTCTACCCCAAGTTGTAAGTCTTCAACCCTTTGCTTGATCACAATTCTACGAGTGAATTGGCGAATGTTAGAGCTTAGGAAAATGACTTCATCGGGGTCTAAGTGAGGGACCTTTCCTTGAGCCAAGAGGAGTAGAAAATCTTCAATATCTTCAAGTCGTAGGAATTGAAGATCCCCTTCACTGACACTATAAGTCTTACCGTCTTCTCGCTTGAATCTGATATCTTTCAAATACGAATATCCGAATATATGTTGAAAGCTAACTCCCTGTATGCTTGAGATTCGACGGGTTGCAATTATAGGTGTACCTTGCTTGGTGTGATTATAGAAGTAGTAAGCCGACCTCTTGTTGCCCCGCCAATGTGAGATGCCTAATTCCGCATATTGATCATATTTTTGACAAGCTCTTTGCTTCATAGGTCTGGAACTTTATCTTCAATCCAAGGGATATCCTCCAAATTTACTGCTTTGCCCATTGTTAATGATGTAGCATACTCGTTCGCGTCGTTTTCTAAGAAATCCATATCACAGTTGGTAAAGTATTGCATTGGCAAGTGCTTGGCTGCTGCAATAACTGAGGGTGTTAGTGGAAGAAGGGTTGTAGCTTGTTCACCTGATGTTGTTGATTTGATTGCTTTCATGAGCTCATTGAAATGATATTCTCCCTCAGTTTTGGCAATCTTCATGGAAGCCCAAAAGTTCTTGTCTTTGATCGTTGTTTGAAGTGTATTTGTATCAATGCTAGGCACTCCATATTTATCCATCAAGAATCCAGAGAAGTCGATTGGATTATTGAGGAATTGTTTGAGATCCGCCTTTTCACTGTCAGAAATTGTACGTGCGGTTACTGCCTGTATAAGCCATGGCTGCACTAGAACCGTCTCATCAATAGTGAACGTATCAGCAAACTCAGGATCTGGTTGAGTTAAATCGTCAATATCCATATCGATGTAGTGCTAAGGTGGATAGTTATGTATCACAGATGGTATCGGTTCGTCTTCTTGCATAGGTTCGTGTTCTACAGGTGCTGTTGATGAGACATTAGTAAGAACCGGTGCAGAAAACATACCTTTGTCTGTTTCTATGTGATGTTGAACAGGAGTAGGCGGTGGAGAGTGATGTTCCACAGACGGTGATGGTTTATCTTCAATCATTGGTTCGTTTTGTACCAGTGGCACTACAGGTTCTTCTTGTGAAATACTAGTAAGAACCAGTTCAGATGACTTACCTGTGGTGTTGCATTGGTTGCATCATGCTCGTCGTTGGTGATTTTTTCACTCTCGTCTTGTTGATCGCCAAATTTTTCTTTTGAACGTGCATCACTTACTTCTTCTTCCTCATCGTCGTCCTTGGATTCTTCAGATTCTTCACCATTAGTACCATTACCTTCATCCTTATCACAATCCCCTTTTTCCTTATACTTACCATTCCCATTATCGTCCTCATTGTCATTATCGTCATCCGTATCACTATCGTCATCCTCGTCTTCTCCGTCATCCTCATCCTCATCCTCATCGTCCTCATCCTCATCATCATCCTCATCCTCGTCATCATCCTCATCCTCATCCTCTTCTTCTTCATTCTTATCATAATGTTCTTTCTCCTCCTCATTCTCTTCCTCTTCTTCCTCATTTTCTGCCTCATCGTCATTTTCAGGCTCCTGACGTTTCCTTTTCTTGGAAGATTGGGGAAGTTCAGTGTCTTCTAATGGTGATGTGTTGGAAGCTTCCAGTATGACTTTAACAAGAGCGTTTTGCAAGTCGTGTTGAGCTTTTGTTTTTGGTAACTCAATGTTGGTTAATCGAGTCACCAAAGTTTGCATTAATTGCAAGTCATTAAGGCCTTTAGTGAACAATACTGGAAGCTCTTGATTGACACATGACCTAACTTCACGCTGAATGATGTTAGTCATGGTATCATTGATGGAGTTGAGGAAAACACTGTTTCTTTATCACGTGCTTCCTTTTCGGCAATAAACTTCTTATGTTGGCCTTGAAGTTTTAAAACTTCGATATGAACATCATCAAGTTTGGTTTTGTCGTGTTTTTGTTCTCTTACGACTTTTGAACTAGTAACACGCGACTGTAGCTCTTCAATCTTTTTTGCCTGATCTTCCAACTGTTTTTGGAAGTGCTGAATGAGAGGGTCACCGATCGTGAGGAATGGAGTGGAAGTGGACGATAGGTGTACTGTTGTTGGAGGAGTTACCACAAGTGCTAAAGAGGTTGTGGATTGGATGGTGGTTTTTACAGGTTGTTCGAGGATAGATGGCGATGTTGGTACAATCACCGGGGCAGTGGTTGGTACAGGAAGATCGACAATCAGTGGAGGCGTTGGTGTAATTACTTGGGTGGTGGTTAGTACAGGTTGATGGATGACCGGTGGCAGCGTAGGTGTAATTACTTGGATGGTGGTTGGTACAGGTTGATGGATGACCGGTGGCGGCGTAGGTGTAATTAATTGGATGGTGGTTGGTACAGGTTGATGGATGACCGGTGGCATCGTAGGTGTAATTACTTGAATGGTGGTTGGTACACGTTGAATGGTATCAATTGTAGGTTCAATATGGGGGACGGTTGTCACAACAGTGCTGAAGACTGGTGGTGGAGGAGGTATTTGTTGTTGGATAGGAAACATCGTCAGATGAGCATCATCTGCTGCTATCATTGTTGAAGGAGTTGGAAGTGGTTTGCTAAGGTTGACGTCCTGGTACAGGATTGTTTCCATATCTTCTCCACCTTCTAAATTTTGGTCTTCAAAATCATAGTTGAAATAATCATCTACGTTGTCATCATTTTGGTTTGTTGGGTCTGTGATTCCTTCCTCTAGTCTGAGATCTTGTTCTTCTTCATCGTTTGAGTTGTCTGGATCTCCAAAAGCTTCCAGTGCTAACTCTGCAGGAGTTTTTGATCTAGAACCACTACCGGTTTTCTGTGCCTCCATCCTACTTAACTTACGTGCTATTCGCATATGTTTTTCTTCAGACATAAATACTGAAGGATCTTGTTCGTCTGCATCTTCATCACGTAGTTTCTCTTTCCCTTTAGCTTTGCCTTTGGTTTGGGGTGAGGAGATCTTTTGGTGTTTGACAACAGTCTTTTTCCTTTTACCCTTTTGCTTTTCGGATGGATCTGCGTTTGATTTTTTAAACGGTGCTTCGATATCCAGGAGCATTTGTTTGTAAGGTTCACTGTCCTTGATCCCATCATTGATCATTGTATCTAGCACTAAAGCTGGACGTAGTGAGTACTTAGTAGAATGTTTGTCGTCACCTATCTGATCCAACACATGGTCATCATCTGATGTATGGTATAAGAAATTTCCACGCTTGTCAATAGAAGGGAGACTCTTCATGAATTGGTTGATGATAAGTTTTGTGAACCTTGGAAACGGAAGATGTAGTGATTTCTTCTTGGTACCAATGAATTGGTAGCAAAATTCTTCCCAAAGAAGTAGAGCATAATCTACTTTAGATGTAGTGTATAGGCCCCAAAGTACATAAGCCTGAGGTGGTCTCATTTGGTCAAAACCACGAGCCTTTGAAGTGAGGCACCTGGTTATGATGGTGACGAGTGCTTTCCATGGTTGACCAATGCGTGAGGTGGAAAACTGAGATAGATTTTGAATGTTACCCTCATAGTTTAGAGCTCTAATTACTCGAAGCACCTTATCTGTGTTTGGATTAGGCACAAACTTTTCTCCTATTGCTAATTTGGGAAACTTAAACAATTTCCTGAATTGAGTTAAATCTAGAGTAAAATTTTGCCTGTTGATTTTGAAAGTGATAGATATCTTAGATAATTGCTTTGCCGTGGTAATCGATGTTGTGGCCCAAAATTCATGAATGTAGATTTCGGGAACTGATGCAGTAGCTCTAAGGGCATCTTTTATAGGTGACATGTCAAGGATGTCCATTGCAACTTTGAAAGATGCCATGTTTGGATCAAAATCGTCTCTCAGACGAAAGTTGTTCTCTGCCAGTGGTAGTCGGTCACTAAGTGGTACTAATGCGAGGTCTGATTTTTGTTGTTGTTCTTTGGTGATTGACATGGTTCCTGCTTAAGATAACACAGACATAATTGATATATACAAGCATATACATCGTATATCCATGAAAATACATAAGATTGCATAACAAATGTCATCATGTTAACCACAATAAGATCATACAGACAATGTTCAAATGAAGTACGGTCACACAAACAGATATAAAAACCTAGAGGCATGGAGGTGTAGCAAAGACATGTTATTCTAGGAATCCAACAACCTAGCTTTAGTTACATGAAGATTTAGGTTTACTGGTTGTCATAACCACTACTTCAGTGGGAGAACTAGAGTAAATCCGACTACGAAGTTCCACAATCACTTCAGTAGGCCTAGGCATTACTACAGCCTCAGTAGGTGTTGGCAAAACCTCAACCTCAGTAGGTGTTCGCAAAACCTCAACCTCAGTAGGTTTAAACTCAGTGATTGCTTCCATTGCCTGAGAACAAAACACAATATATGGAGTAAATAATTTTATCTCTTTCGTTTACATAAATATCAACTTATAAAAATAAGATGAATTTTTGTAATAAGAAACCTTTTAAGTATTCTTATGAGAAAAAATTAATTACGTCCAATCAAAATTGTGTTCGTTATAGAAGCTCTAATTCTAAGTCAAATGCATAGTGTGAAAGCATACTAACTTAAGGTGATGATACAACAACAATCTTTTCGCAAACTCTATTAGACCACTTATCTTAAGGACAATCTATCACGAAATCTATATAACACAAGGCACTGATGTATCGGAATACCTATTGGAATACACCCATCGGAAAGATTCTATTGGAAAGTACCTAATCGGAAAGTCCCAAATTGGAATGTTCCAATCGGAATGTCCCAATCGGAATGTCCCAATCAGAATGTCCCAATCGGAATGTCCCAATCGGAATTTCCCAATCGGAATATCCCAATCGGAATGTCCCAATCGGAATGTCCCAATCGGAATGTCCCAACCCAATCGGAATGTCCCAATCGGAATGTCCCAATTGGAATGTTCCAATCGTAATGTTCCAATCGGAATGTTCCAATCGGAATGTCCCTATCGGAATTTCCCAATCGGAATGTCCGATCGGAATCTATCAAATATCAAAGTCATCGGAATCTGGGGAGGATTTTACGAGGTGGTTCTTATCTTAAAGATTTCCATGGCATTAAGTATGTTTTAATCAAATCAGTTCAAAGCAAGTGTTTAATACGTGATTAAGATCAAAACCCCTCTAACAAACATGTTTTTTTATCACATTTAGAAACCGAAACCCTAGATCAATAGATTCTACCGAGATAAATGAGGTAAATGAATGGTTAAATCAAGAGAATAACATGTATTCAACGTTACCTAGAAGATTAGCACAGCAGATAACACACAATAGACGAGTTGATGCACAAGTTTGATAATGGCGGCAGTTTTGTTATGAGGGATGAGTGTGAATAACAGTTGGGAAAGAAAACAAAATGGGGGATGGGAGTGTTTGACTAGAGTCAATCTTTCTAACCAAATTTGCCAAAATTGCAAATTGGTCCCCCCAGTTTTGAAACATGTAAGAAAACTAGTAATAAAACTAGTTAACAACACATTTTCCCGATTTCTTGTGAGTTGCAAACACAAACACGCCAATAAAACCTAAGGCCAAGTCAAAAATCCATACAAGGCACACTTTGCACATCATGCACATAAAGTAAGATGACTGACAAAATTATGTGAAGACCAAATCATATTCAAGATGATTTGATATTTGCTCCCCCTAAAATGCTGACCTGTTTTTTAGTTAAAGAGTTGTAGTCATTGCATTTAATGAGACAAATATCAATGAAGACCTTTTCTGTTTAATTATTTTCTGAAACGATTCTGGGGGCAATAAGATTTCTCTTATTTTAACAAAATAAGTGCATTGAAACGTACACTAATTTGTGTTAGACCAAGTTATAAAGTAAACTTGATCCCTTACAAGGTTTTTAAGTAAACCTTGCCCGAGAAAATTAATTCCCGTTAAGAGCCAACGTTTTCAAAAGAAATACATGACTTTAATGCGAAAAGCGGGTGCAGTCTGAAATAACTACAAGCCATATGGGCATGTTTTAAAATATGTACAACTTTTATACGGACTCTATTTATGGCGCCGTGTCAATTTTAATCGACATTTCTAAGGCCGTAAATATTACCGTACTAAAAGACATGCCCGTTTTAAAATGAAAAATATTTTTTGATTTTCTTGATTTTATATTTTTATGGTTTTTCTATGTTTTATATTTTTTAATGGTTTTTCTATGTTTTATATTTTTGTATTTTTCTTTTGGTGGTTTAAATATATACGATAATATTCAAGATCACAATCAAAGGATACTCTAGAATAGTTTACCACCACTATTCTTCAGATTCTTCTGCCAACTCCTTAAGTGTCGCTGGTGAGAATGATTTCATGCCTATCTTTTCGATCAAAAACTCGATACGTCCTTGATCTAAGGACTGTGTGAATATATCTGCCAACTGATACTCAGTGTTGACGAAGTACAGTTCGATCACTCCATTTTCCACTTGCTCTTTGATGAAGTGGTAGCGTATGTCAATGTGCTTCACCCGGGAATGTTGAACGTAGTTGCAGCACAGAGCAATTGCACTTTTTTTATCACAGTACATCGGAATTTTGTTGAATCCAAGACAGTAGTCAGTTAATTGTGATCTCATCCAAAAAACTTGAGCAGAACAACCGGACATAGCAATGTATTCAACCTTAGTACTTGATATTGCAGCGCTTTTCTGCCTTTTAGATGCCCAACTAATAAGTCTATCTCTAAGAAGTTGCACACTGCCAGAAGTGCTACGTCTAGTATCTTGACACCCAGCATAATCCGCATCTGCATATGAGATTAGTGAAATAGAGGAATCCTTCGGATACCACAGACCACGATTAAGTGTTCCTTTAAGATACTGAAAGATCCTTTTCACAACATGCAAGTGCTTTTCGGTAGGCCGATCCTGATACCGGGCACACATGCATATAGCAAATTGCAAATCAGGCCTGCTAGGAGTCAGATAGAAAAGGGTGTCGATCATTCCACGGTAAAGTTTAGGATCGACAGCTATCCCTTCCTTATCTTCATCTAACTTGGATCTCTCCACCATTGGAGTATCCACAGTGTCACAATTTTCAAAATGATATTTCTTTAATGATTCAAGAGCAAATTTGGATTGATTAATGAAGATGCCTCTGGGATTCTGAGAAATTTGCAACCCTAAGAAAAATGAAAATTTTCCCATCATCGACATCTTAAAACGTGTGGACATAATTTTCTCAAAATGGTCAGACAGTCTTTGAGTAGTGGCAGCAAAAATTATATCATCAACATAAATTTGTACCAGTATCATGTCGTTGTCCTCCTTGAGAATAAATAATGTTGGGTCCACTTTGCCTTTGGAGAAGCCTTTCGAGATGAGATAAGATGATAGGAGATCGTACCGCGCGCGTAGAGCTTGTTTCAACCCATAAAGAGCCTTCTTGAGCTTGTACACGTGATTAGGATACTCCGAGTTGACGAATCCATTCGGCTGACTTACGTAGACATCTTCCCTTAGTTCACCATTAAGAAATGTCGTCTTAACATCCATTTGGTAGACGATCATGTTCATGTGAGCAGCATAAGCAAGGAATAGTCTAATTGCCTTCAATCGTGCAACATGAGCAAAGGATTCTTCAAAGTCAATACCCAAAGCTTGTTTGTAACCTCTAGCAACCAATCTAGCTTTGTTCTTCAGAACTCCACCTAACTCATCGAGTTTAACCTTATATACCCACAACAATGTAAGGATTTCAACGTTGTTGGGTAAAGGAACTAATTCCCACACTTCAAGACGTTGAAATTCATTAAGTTCCTCTTGCATGGCTTCAATCCAAGATGATTTTGTCATGGCTTGTTGCCAATTTTTAGGTTCAGTATCGGAAAGAAATGCATCAAAGTAGCAATATAATGCATGTTCTTGGAGTTGGTGGCGTGTTAAGACTGGTCGATCTATGTCACCAATAATATTGTGGATTGGGTGATCCTTTGTCCATTTGGTGTTGTGAGTTTCAATCCGTGGTGGTCGGGAGTGAACAATTGCAGGAGCTTCTTCTGAGGTAGACGCACCGTTTGGGTTTTCAGGTATTTGTGAACCAAAGAAAGGAAGATCTTGTAAGTGAGAAAATTCCAAATCGTGATCATAGTGATCCTCTTCAACATCATTAGGAACGAGTGGGGGTGATGATTCAGGTGTGGTTTGTGAATTGGTAGGGGATGGGACATCTTTTTCAATAGTGACAATTGATGCCTCTAACTGATTTCCATTATCTTGAGCAATAACTTTAGGAATTGGAGCTACAGCTACAGGTGTTGGAGAATCATCACTAGGTGGATCAAAGAATTCATCAAACATAGGTTGAAATAACTCATCCCACTCGGGCCTTGTAGGTGGTATAAATGATGGAGAAGTAGGATTGTTGGGAGTTAATCCGGAACTAATCGTACCGGTTCCCATCTCATGTAATGCGGGTTCAGAGCTGTGTTGCTCAGAAGCCATCGCTGTCAGCTCATCAAAATCGGCATCCAAAGTTTCTACTATCTTGCCAAGACGACGGTTATAAATTTGGTAAGCTTTCTTTGCAGGTGAGTAACCAATGAAAATTCCAATATCAGCCTTCGGTTGAAGTTTGCCCAAATTCTCACTATTAGTATTTGGATAACACAGTGCCCCAAATACATGAAGAAATGAAATATCGGGTTTTGTCCATGAAGTAGCTCATATGGAGTTTTACCATGGCGTTTACGAATGATGGAGTGGTTTTGGGTATAACATGCGGTTGCCACTGCTTCAGCACATAAGAATAAAGGAGCATTCACATAAATCAACATAGTTCTAGCAGCTTCCATTAGTGTACGGTTACGTCTTTCCACGACACTGTTTTGTAGTGGAGTGCGAGCAACAGAAGTTTCATGTGAAATACCGACCTCTTCATAATAGTCTCGTAGAGTTTGATTAACGAACTCAGTTCCATTATCAGTGCGAATGCGGTGAACAGTAGCATTAAGAAGTACTTGGATCATCTTTAAGAAAGTAATAATATACTTTGGTGCTTGATCCTTGGATGCTAAAAATTTCACCCATGTAAACCTTGAGAAATCATCCACCATGACGAGGATGTATTTTCTACCACTCACACTAGCCGTACGCAGTGGCCCACAAAGATCCATGTGCAAAAGATACAGTGGTTCTTGTTTGGTGTCTTCAACTTTAGGTTTGTATGATTTCTTGGTGCTTTCCCCAAATAACACGCGGAACATAAATGATCCTTGTCGAACTTAAATTTTGGAAGACCACGAACAAGTTCGTTTTTAGCCAAATGGTTTATAGCATTAAAGTTAAGATGAGATAATCGACGATGCCACAACCATGACTTGGTCTTAGATGCTTTGGAAAGAAGGCATACATGAGAGGCGGCCATCATGTTTTGAATGGACAGTGTGTAGAGATTATCCCCTCGAGAACCCTTTAACAAATCATTTCCTGCAAGATCGCGAATAAAGCAAGTATGTTGTCGAAAAGCCACCGCAAGGTTTGAATCTCAAAATTGTCCCACTGAAAATAGATTGTGACCAAGTCCCTCCACATAATATACCCTTGAAATCGTAACATTCCCAATTTGGTATTCACCATAACCCATGATCTTCGCAATATGGTCGTTGCCGAATTTAATCGTTCCTAGAAACTTGCTGACGAAATTTCTGAGCATCGAGCGATCTCCGGTCATATGATTTGAGCATCCAGAGTCCAAGTACCAGAGGATGATTTGGACCACCTGAAAATATCACCAGACAAAGACGATGTATCGGAATCTTGTAGTTCCTCTGTGTTAGCAGGTACAGATATATTTATTTAGATTTGCTAACCGAAGAATTATTAGGCTTCCAAACTTGCTTCCTAAATGCCGGCTTAGATTCTAGTTGTCTAAGATCTTGAGGTACTTCTTCACTGGTAGGCACAATAGTGGGGGTTTGACCTAGTTAAAGGGCGCTTTTTCCATTTCTTAGTGCTGGTGTTCCTATTTAAAGGACGCTGAGACCTAACTTCCGTATATGTGATCCTAGTTAAAGGGCACGTAGTTCCATTAGCAGTAAAGGTCCTACCAGTGGGTTTCCATTGCCAACCAACTTGGGTGAATTTCTTCCCCGTTGGAATCCATTCAAGATTGTTCCTAATTGCATACATTTCATTCACGTGATCAACAAGACATAAATCATGACGCTAAGAAAACATGCATTCATTACAATTCCAACATCGCAAAATCGAATTCACATTTTGCTTAGGCTTCTACACAGAGGCAGATCCTTTTGTCTTATATACATGATTCTTTTTATTTGAAACTGATATAACATTCCTAGGGTGAACTTCTACTTTCTTCTTGGCAGTCTTACTAGTGGAAGGCTTGATCCTATCTTTCTTGTCTTGAGATCCTTTAGCCTTAGTAGACATAATTACTCCTGTAGAAGCCATGGGAACATTAGTGACATATTTTGATTTAGCCTTGATGGGTGTGTTTAAAATAGGCTTAGATCCTGGATTCTTATTAAATGGAGTAATGGCAATGGTGGAGGTTTGTTGTTTAGGTGGTGTAGAACCCGGTTGTCCTATGTACTTCAAGTGCTCTAAGCATTGTTGTACCCTCTCAATGTAAGCATGATTAGAGTAATAGTGACTATTCATAGGATCAATTTCATAGTAATCATCTACCACATCCCTAGCAAGTTCCGCGTGCTTAACTGCATCTTCCATATACCACTTATATGATAGTGAGTTGTTCTTATTGTACGGGTTCTTAATGATCACCACCTTGTTGGTTTTTGGAGCACAAGAGGTCGGTGCAGAGATTGTAGCTGGATTATCAACAACTTCTTGTCCTTTGAGTTGAAGTGTCTCCTTTAATTCAGCCAAAACCATGTTTTGTCGATGAGTTGAATATTTAAGTCAGAGATTTCCTCGCACTTACGGTTCAGTTGGTCAACGAGTGACTTTTGCTCTGCGGCATTAAAAGTGAAGCGATCTTCTAATGAACCATAAATTTGTGAAAAACCCTGCTTTACTTTATCAAACTCCCCTAGCATAGAATTAATTATATCTTCTAGGGCATGATTTTTAATCTTTGCAGCCTCTAGTTCCAATTTCTCTTCTACGGATTCTCTCTTAAGTCTCATAATTTCTTCCTCTAATGCCTGAACCACCTGAATCATCTTGTCACTTGTCTCAACGGAGTTTTCACAATCATTTGTTTTTTAAAGAGTTTCATTTTTAGATTGATTTTCAATTTCAAGAGATATATAATGTTGTTGAAGCTCATTAAAACGTTTTGAAAGTGTGGTATAAGAATCTTGAAGCTTTAAAAATTCAGCGTTGGATTCATGACAAGAATGATAATCTACATTAATCACAGGATCAACAATATTCACAGACATGTCATGCACATCATCACATTTATTCACAGTAGATGAAATCTCATGAGCATATTTAAGAGTAACAACTTGCATCACTTCGAGAGACACTATATGTTCTAAGAATCGGTCATATTCGGATAAAATCTTTTCTTTCTCAATTAAATGTTGTTCATAAGCATCATCCATTTCATAGAAAACTTTTTGAACTTCACCTATTTCAAAGCTTAGATTTCCCGCGAGATAATAGACTCCATTTTTAATATTGTATACAAACGGAACGATCTCTTTCTCAAACACCGTTTTCATGTGTTCGAAAGCCCATTCTCCAGCGGTTTGAGCCGTTGAAGTCGTACATTCCAGGATGACCTTGTCAAACTCGGTAAGGTATCGCTCAATCTCTTCCAAGCTTAGCTTTACCGTACTTACCGGTGGAAGATTCTTAGGAATTTCCTTCGGTTCGTCCGAGTTAACGAGTGTAGGAAGTATACTAAGGGTTTCTCTAGTAGGCATGTAAGCGGATGTATGGATAGATTTATTTTGCATATTAAATCGAGTTCTAAGATCTATTTTTGCATTCGTTGCATGCATTTGTGCATAGTCATACTCAGGATATGTAGGAAGTAATTTTAACCGATTCTCTTCATATAGTGACATGCTCCCAGATTCATTTGAAAACACAATCGGATCTAATACCAATCCTAACTTGGTTGCATCATAAAGTCGTGGGTTGTGGTGAAATGCTTGCTTTGCATACCCCGGGTTAGGTGGTAGGTCTATTAGACGCGATAGATTGAACACTTGAAAAGAAGAATGAAACAAGTGTACTAAATGTGAAGCAGAGTATTGTTTTAAAAGCAAAATTTCAGTCTTTTTAACTCTCTCAGACGCCTTAATTTCCGTTTCAACCCTTTTAGACTCGAGAATTCCGAAATCCGTTTGTAGTTTTTGAAAATTATTAATGACCGACTCTTTTTCTTTAAGTTCTTTCGAAAGATTTGCTCTTAAACTCTCAATTTCTAGCAGATTATCTATCTGGACTTGCCTAAACCTATCAAATTCAGGATTGGTTAAGGTAGTTGACACTGGAGTTAATTCCAAGGTTTTAACCTTTTCCTTATGCAAAGCAAGCTTGACAGATAAAGTCTGATTAATACTAAGGGTTTCAAGGACCGCATTATTCATTTGGCTAAGCAAAGATGCCGAGACCATAACCAAATCAGGTTGAGCAAACGAATTTGTAGTCGTAATAGCTCTCGGTTTTGGTTCACTCAAAGTCTGGGGACTTGCATTGATATTGCTATCATTGTTTGTCTCCTCGATTGAGGTACTAACCACCGAAGGCTGTTCCGAATACTCAGACACTTGCTCAACTTGATAAGGTACAATACTAGTATCCGTAGCAGTATTTGGTACCTCAGAGATTGTGTCAGCTCCATAAAGCGAAAGATTTGCCATGAGAGCTGCTTTGGCGGTATTGAGATCATCACAGTCAGAGTCGTATGCATCCAAATCATCACATTGATATGTGGCATTGTTTGTGATGGCTGCTGCGAGACCGTCAGTGTCCGCGACTCCCGGATCTACGAGAAATGCCAATTCTTCTTCATCGAGCTCACGTCCTTGAGCTTGAGCATTCACCAAGTATATCTTCTCCTGAAACCATGTGCTATCCCTTTTCCTCTTGGGCTGCTTACACTCTCGGGCCATGTGCCCTTCCCTTTTGCAGTTGTAGCATATAATCATCTTCGTTTTGCCAATGCTATTACCTCTTGTAGCAGCAGTGTTAGATGAACGTGTACCAGCAGTAGATGAACGTGCACTAGTAGTAGATGAACTGGGTCTCCCCTGAAGTGGTTGCACCATTACTCTGCCATCTTGAATTGTAGTCTGTTGTCGAGAGTTAGAAGAGTTCCTTAACTGATTGTTTGTCAGATCTGGTCCTCTGTAACCTCGTTTGTTCAATGTTTGAGTGAGATAAGCAGACATTTGAGCAAGTATATCAGTAGGACTATCCCCTTGTCTAAACTCAGGGACAGGAATCTCATCATCACAATAGAATGCTGGTGCTGATTGAGCTGCAAGCTGATTTGAGAGAACACTACCATGTTGTGAGTAATGGGGTTGAGGAGCCTCAAGATGTTGATAGGTAAGAGCAGGGTGTGTTGGAGGTTGATACGGTGAATATTGTTGTGAAGCATAAGGTAACTGATGTGAGTCTCCTTGTGATGATGTTGCTGGTTGCTTGTATTGTTGGTGATAAGATGTATGTGGTTGTGGAAAGATCGAATACTGTGGGAAACTTGGTGTTTGATACAATGGTTGATAGGAAGATTGGTGTCCCAAAGCAAACGGAGAGTTGTGATATGACATTGTAGGATGGTTTACCATTAATGCCAATGGTTCTTGATAAGATCCTTGAGAGATGCGTTTTTGGATCACGTGCTTCTCGTGTTGTTGCAAGAAGGCATAGAGTTGATCTAAATTTGACTTGTGAAAATCTCGAATCATCTTAACATCGGTGACATACTGACTCCATTCTTGGGGTAACGTGTTCAAGAACTTTGTGTTTAGTTGAAACTGTTCAATCCTTAGATTATACACGTTCATGTCATTCATCAAAGTAGTGAAACGCCAGTAGTAATCGTGAAGAGTCTCCCCTGGAATGTATGTAAACCTATCAAACAAGTCATACAATTTACACTCTCGTTCTTGCTTAGTTAGAGAGTTCCCTTGTAACAAAACAGCTAATCGATCCCAAAGATTCTTTGCCACTGTGTGTTCACTTACCATTCTATAGATATCGGGTGGAAGGGCTTGAAGTATTGTCTGAACAACCCTTTCATCTGCATCGGCAATGATTTTGTTAGCATCGGTTAACTCATGATACAACCTTTCCCGCGTCACATTGTTGACGGTAACTTCTCCCCAATCTAATGGACCTCTTTCAATTGATTGAATCATAAGTTGACCATTGGGTTTGCCCATGATGTAAGTTTTCATGCGACCTTGCCATGCTTCAAATAAATCTTTGATGAGCAAAGGTGGGCGAGTGTGGGTACCTGAGATGATTGAGATATCGGTAAACGAAGTCATTGTTGGCATATATGAATTTGAATTCATTTTATGATCCCTTGAATAAAGATTATCAAAAATGATCGAGCAATGAAATAAGGTTATGTGTTTTAATGTTGTTGAAACAAAGATGTTGTGATCTTTATGTTGTGTGTTTTTGTGAAAATTACAAGATTGAAAAATCCTCTAAGTTGTGCAAATACTATCTCAATACCCAAACTTCTTAATATCAATGTAAAATCTCAAAATCCTCGTAAGTCTCAAAATTAATCCGTCGAAATACCAAAAAATCAATCATGTCGGAATAATGCTAATCGGAATATGATCGGAAAGACCCTTGTCGGAATACCTAAATAAACCTGTCGGAATATATAAGATCCAGTCGGAATGTGATCGGAAAACCCTAGTCGGAATGTGATCGGATAAACCCTTGTCGGAAGGTGATCGGAAAGACCCTTGTCGGAATACCTAAATAAACCTATCGAAATATATAAGATACAGTCGGAATGTGATCGGAAAACCCTAGTCGGAATGTGATCGGATAAACCCTTGTCGGAATGTGATCGGAAAGATATGTCAGAATACTGGTCGGAATGTTTAAACCCTTTTCCGATTCAACTGATCGGAATCACTAAACCCTTTTCCGATGACACTGATCGGAATAATAGTACTGTTTCGAGATCTTGAGGTAAAAAGATGAGATTTTCAACAAGAAATCCGTAATTTGAACCAACCCAAAACACCCAAAACACTACCAAAAGTATTTAGAACATATATGGATCACTTGGAATGACAAAAACACGAAAAAAATTGAAACTTGGGTAAAGATAAAAAAACACATGAACACACAAAAGTGAACATGAACAACACAAAACCAACCTTTATTTCATCCCATAGCTCTTGATACCAATTGTAGAAGTGTGATAATCTTTGATATATCAAGAGGGTTGATGTTTCTAGTGAGAGAAAGTAGAGAGAGAGATGAGAGAAAAATGTAAAAGTGATATTAATCAAATGAAACAACCAACACCTCTTTCCATGGTGGAAAGAGGTTTATATACCCAAGTCCTTAATGGACTTGGGCCTCCGGCCCATGAACATTCTCATGGGTCAGGCTTAACATAAATATAACTTAAACACTACTACGAGCCTATAACTATATTGTTGGAGTGACCGAGACTTTCTTTATACGTAAAACGTATTTCCAACACTAATAAAAACACTTAATTAAAAATAAGCAAAATCAAACAATAAGCATCAAACACCATAAGCTATCAAAATCAAACACATAAAAACCCATAAACATAATCAACCAAACGCATAAATAAATCAATAAACATCAAGATTAAGCAACTACATAATCATCTAAATCAACACAAGATTAATAATAAAGAAAGGAAGAATGAGAATGATTAGTTGAAAAGCTTGATTAAGATTAAGATTAAGATCTAATATAAGATTAATGAAAAAGATTAAAACATGAAATAAAAGCTAGAGAGAGAAAATATTAAGCTACACTTAAACTAAAAATCTACTATTAACTACTACCTCCTAATGACATATTAGGAGGTATTTATAGGAGGAGTAAATATTGATGCTTTCTTCTTTCTTTCTTCTCGTCTCGACTCGATTTAAATTCTTTGTCTTTCTCGACGTCGTCTCTGGATTTGTCGATATAAATTGAACTCGTCTTATAATTTTCTTCATTTATTAGACTTGAGTTCTTTGACTTCATTAAACTTCCGTCTTTAGACTTTTTCTTCGATAAATCTTCAGAATAGGCCTTGGACTTCCGTTCTTTTTGCACTATTGATCTTTTGACTTTGTCTTTTGTCTCTTTCTTCGATAAAAGCCCGTGAAAGACCGCGTTTTCTTCCCTTTTCACATTTTGATCCTAAATCACAACAAAAACACAAACCACGCATAATTCCGACATTTACGACATAAAATACACGTTTTGGCTTGGTTATTATTATAATTAAGTGGTAAAAGGATAAGTGTTTTCACACTTATTAGTAGACACTAGAGATAATCCAAAGTCCAAGTCTATGTCATGGAATTCCAAGTTCTAGCTTTAATCATGATACCATTGCCTATTCTCCAGCTCCACAAAAATCTTGGACTAAAAATAGTCACATACAGCTGGTGAACATAATAGGCAATCCTGGTGAAGGTAGAGTCACTAGATCTATGGAAAAGAAACTAAGTGCTGCTTCATCTGGAGAATGCCTCTATGCAAACTTTCTCTCAGAAATTGAACCTACAAAGGTTTCTAAAGCACTCACACACCCTGGATGGGTGGATGCGATGCAAGAGGAACTCAATCATTTAAAAGAAACAAAGTATGGAAATTGGTTCCTCTTCCATATGGTAAATCAACCACTGGCACCAAATGGGTTTACAAGCTCAAAAGAGATGAAACCAATGTGGTGACAAAAAACAAAGCTAGGTTGGTGGCCCAAGGATTCAATCAAGAGCCTGGTGTTGATTTTGATCAAACCTTTGCTCCAGTTGCACGTATGGAAGCCGTATGAATCTTTCTGGCTTATGCCACTTACATGAACTTCATCATCTACCAAATGGATGTCAAAAGTACATTCCTAAATGGTGACCTAAAAGAATAAGTTTATGTTACTCAGCCTCCTGGCTTTGAGAGTAGTAAATACCCAAATCATGTCTACAAGCTTTACAAAGCTTTGTATGGACTGAAGCAAGCTCCAAGAGCTTGGTATGAAACTCTCAACATTTCTCATTGAACATAAGTTTGTCAGAGGAAAAATAGATAGCACCTTGTTTATCTATAAATCTAAAACTGACTCTATTCTGGTATAAATTTATGTGGATGACATAATCTATGGTTCTACAAGCTTGAAACTTTGCAAACAATTTGCCAAGCTTATGACCAGCAAGTTTGATATTAGTATGATGGGAGAACTCACATACTTCCTTGGTCTTCAGATTAAACAATCTGACCAAGGCATCTCTATCAATCAAGAAAAATATGTCAAGGATCTGGTGAACAAGTATGATATCAATTGTGCTTCAGTGAAGACTCCAATGGTACCCCCTAAAAACTTAGGACCTGATCTCAATGAACAATCAGTCAATGAGACTCAGTATAGAGGTATGATTGGGACACTCATGTACTTAACTGCAAGCAGACCTGAAATTCAATTCTCTACATGCCTTTGTGCAAGATACCAAGCAGATCCAAAGGAATCGCACTTTACTGTTGTAAAGAGAATCTTCGGATACCTAAAAGGTACACCAATTCTAGGTCTTTGGTACCCCAAATCCTCAGGTTTTGATCTAAAGGGGTATTCAGATTCTGACTATGCTGGATGCAATTTGGACAGAAAAAGCACATCTGGTGCCTGCCAATTGCTAGGTGGCAAACTTGTGTGTTGGAGTGCTAAAAAGCAACAAACAGTTGCCATGTCTTCAGCAGAAGCTGAATATGTGGCAGCTACTGGATGTTGTGCCAATGTTCTTTGGATGAAAAGCCAACTGGTTGATTATGACATAGAATATGAAAAAGTACCAATCTTTTGTGATAACACTAGTGCTATTACAATATCCAACAATCTAGTCCTTCACTCAAGAACTAAACACATTGATATCCGATATCACTTTATTAGAGATCACATTGTGAAAGGGGACATTGAATTAAATTTCATCCCCACTCAGTATCAATTGGCTGATATCTTCACCAAACCACTAGAAGAACCAACTTTCAAAAGATTGATAATGGAGCTTGGTATGCTGAACATTAATGATACAAAACCTGAACCTTCAGCATTCACTAAAGAAGCTTGAAGGTTCAGCATTTCATAAAAGATTTTGATTAATGTCAAGTAGCATTGTCTGAGTAAAGGATTGTGCAATGTCATGTCTCTATTTCACTTTATGTGATTGTGTACATGATATTTTGTCGCCTTATCTGATTCACTGAAGCTGAACAAATAATCACCAGTCATCAAAAGGTTCCTTCAGAAATGTTGAACAAAATTTTAATACAACTGAGTAGCTAGGCTTGAGTAGAGGAGCGTGCAATGTCATATGTCTTGTTCACTTATGTGAACATGTATATGGGGTTTTGTCGCCTCATCTGACGCATAGAAGCTCACAAGTATTGCCATCAGCTTCAGCATATCTGAGCAACAGCATTTAAAACCTATCAATCATGTGATTCAAAGGAGTTAATGGCATTGAATTTTCTTGTGAATAAAACAAACATTCTTTCAAAAAGGTGTCATTTGTTAATTAAGGAAATTTCAAACGTCTCCATCCACAGTCAACAACTCCCTGACACATGGGGCATTTCACTATTCAAAGCAACATAAAATCATACCTTTTTGTAGAATATTAATGAGAAAGTTTGTGCCAAATGTTCAAAAGAAACCCTAAAAGATTTATAATTTTTTCAAATGGTTTTAATTTTTTTTTACAAATCAGTATATAATCCCTAACAATTGGATTTCATTCCACGCTTACAAATCTTTTCATAAAAAACACACGCAAACTTTCTCTCTTTCAAAACACACACACAGAAACATCAATGGCTGAATCATCTTCTACTCCAAAGATTGCTAAGATCACTCTCAACCCATCCACACATGTTAACTATCCCATTGATGATATCTTTTTCAAACCCAACAACATCACCTTACTCAAACCTAAATCCATTAAGTCTGTTCTTGGGGAACAAGTTTTGACTCATCTATCCAAAAGTGTTTTAAGGTATGCATTATTTGAGGATCCTGGTATGATGTTTCAAAATGTGCTAAAAGAATTTTGGTTTACAGCAGAGGCTTCTAACAACAAGAAGTCCATTGAGTTTGATTCTACCACGGTTGGGATTCATGGTAGATTTGGGTTAAAGTTATTTAGAAAGGTTTTGGGTTTAGATTATTTGGAAAACCCTAGTGACTATGAAGCTATACCTGATGATTTTATGGTTGTTAGAATTTTCTTTAAAGAGATTGGGTATACTGAAGAGATTACTGAAAGGGGGGGGGGGGTTAAAAAGAAGTTGTTTACCACCAAGGTGGAAGTTTCTGATGTCCATTCTTATTGAATGTTTGGGGGGGAACTGGAGGCCTTGACCAGATCAACCAAAAAGATGCTACTATTTTATACTGTCTGGCCAATGGAGTTAAAGCTGATTTTGGGAGGCTGATTTTTGAAGATCTCCATGGGAAGCTGGAGAAAAAGACAAGAGAGAAAAATGTTGTTTACACCAGATTTCTATCTCTCCTCTTTGCTGACCATCTTAGAAATGACTTTTCAAAAATCAATGGAGAGAAACTAAATTTTAAAACATCTGATCTCACTCGCTGGAACATTCCAGTCAGCGCCATTGATCCTCCTCTTACACAATTCATGCTGTACATCTGCTCAACAGATGGTCCAATAGTGTATAAAGCTCCAAAAGACACTTCTCCAACTAGAGAAGGGGATCTGAAAGGCAAAAAGCCTGGAGCTTCATCTGGACCTCGTCAGAAGCAAACGTCAGTTAATACCAAGAAGGTTAGACGTGAGTACAGAAAGAGGAAAACCCTCACATAATCTTCCTCAAAGAAGATTGATGATGAATCCCAAGGCCATGCTTTGAAGAAGACTAAGTCCCTGGCCAAGGAAAAGAACCCCAGCCAGCCGTCACCTTCAGTCTCTATTGGAGGTGACATGCATAAAGAGGCCCAGAAGGAACCCCCTCTCTCAACTTATTTAGGAGAGAAGGGTGAAGATGTAGCTCACCCTCAGCTCAGTAGTGTGGAGTCAGCATTGGTAAGTATTTTCATTCTGAATACAAGTCATACTTCATTACCAATTCCTATTACTTGTCAATCTGAGTCTGCATCAGGGAATGATGTGTCAGCAAATCCAACAGCTGATGCTGACCCTGGCCTATCTGTTTCTAATGATGTAGTTCCCCCACAACAGGGTCCTACTGAAGGAACCAAAAACATTATCATTGATCTTAACTTATCAGGGACTCTTTCTCTGGATCCATTAGGTCAAACCAACCCTGGTGGTGAAGGGCTTGAAACTGATCAACATACTAAAGATGATGCTCAGAAGTCTCCCAAGAAGTGACTCTCACCACTGGAGCCAAGGTGGGACACTTGCCTTCAGTTATAGTCAGCATGTCTGGGGATGATTTGGAAAAGGAACTAGGATTCGGTTAAAGAATTCCAGTCAACCTTGATGATAGTGATGAAGAAACTGTTGATGCAACACCAAAGCCACCATCCCTCATAACTGAACAGGTAAAAGATTTAACAAATTAAGTGTTGATTCTTCAATCGCAGGTGGCTAGACTGAAGGCAGAAAATGTGCTTGTTGACACTAAAATCTCAAATTACAAAGCAAGACCAATTCCTCATTCTGCTGAACAAATCAAGGATGTCATCATTGCTGCTTTAAAGCCTCTAGTCCAAGATGTGGCCACCACCACTTCCTTAAAGCAAGAGATGTCATCTCTTATGGATTCCATCAGCGGTGCTTCCATGGAGTTTCCACCAGAATTCACACCAGTTCCTGGCCAAGTTAATGCTTTGTGTGATTTTGTGTCCAAGATCAAAGATAGAGTGGCGTTGCTGGAGAAACAAAAGCTGACCATATCTGATGAGGTTCAGCAAAAACTTAATGCTCTTGAAACTGTTCCAGCCATGCTGGCCAAGGTAACTTTAACTCTTGATCATCTTTGTGGCCTCTTTCCTGTTGGTGGGTCATCAAAAGCTGTTGGGCAGTCTTCTGCTGAGGGGGAGAAAAACACCATCCAGTAGCTCTTTCAGAAACATGCCCAAAAGAAGGCTCAGAAATAATCCGTTTTCTATGAGTCACCTATCACTGAAAAGAGCCCAGCAAAGGGTAAGGGGGAGTCATCAACCAAAAATGATCATATGCAAGGGTTGGCCACAAGTGGGGAAACGACTGATAGTGGTTCACCTCCCTTTATACACAAGAACAAAGGAGATTTTACTCTAAATGATCGATTGATCAAAGCTGGGGTGGCCACTCAGGAAGAACTTGACAAGTTGTACAAGCTTCAGCAAGAAGAAAAGATAAGAGATCTGAAGTGAAGCTTGTATGAACAAATTGGGAAAGCTGAAGTAGAAGTGTGTTCAAGAAGAAAGTGTTATATGAAAAGTTTTGTATAACAAGGCTCAACAGAATAAATATCTCACCAATCACCAACGTTGATATGCTGACCAACAAAGGTGACACCCATCTCAAGTTCTATAGGGGTGATGGAACTGATGAGATACTTGAAAACTTTCAAGGAAAAGAACTTTCTTACACTGAATGGATTGAAATGTGTGTGATGATAGAGAAAAGAAAATCCAAGAGATGGGATGAATTTCACACCAGAATTGAGCACTATATGAGAAATCATGAAAGACTGGGTGAGATTCTGAACATCAACACTCAAGTTTCTCTGGAGGATCAAGATCCAATACTGGAGCTGAATAAAAGAGAAAATATGATACAACCTGAAGTAGATGACATCTTTGTCACTACTAAGAAATACAAAGGCTTTGTTCAGTTTCAAAATCATCTCCCTGGTTATGTACTGGACGAACCAGAACTAGGAATGATTATGTTCAATCATCAAGAACATCAAGACTTTGTGGGCATAAGTGATCTTGATGAAATGAACAATGAACTTCTCTCGAATGTTCAAAGGATCTTTTACTCTCATCATGGTGGTCCAGGACGTACTGATGCTGCTAAAACCTTCAGCATGTGCTTGCTTGCTATATTGGACCACATAAACTCAGATCCATTAACTCAGACTCCCATAATTAAAGATCTTAGGCCTAAGGAGAATTGAATAATCATTTGTATTATATTTGTTGTAATTTGTAATGTTCATGAACAAATGATTATCTGATGTTTATAAGTATTTAATTTTTCAGTACAAGTAAGAAGAAGTTGTTATGCTCACTTACTACTGACATTAGACTTAGGATATTTGTATATCCAAATAGGGGGATATTGTTGGGTCAGTATTTACAGACGCTGAAGCAACTCTAGGATTTGAATATAAAATCCCCCTAAGTATTTCATGCAGGCCAGTCTACTAAAGGATGACCAGAGGAACAAAGTTCCTACTAAAGACTTTATAGTTGAAGAAAGTTCAGCACTCCCCTTCCAGTTAACTTAGAAGACAAAGGAGTCTTCGCTTCAAATACTAGGCGGTCTACTTGCTGAAGAACAAGGACTGAAGAAGGGCTTTCAGTTTAGTTTGGTTTAACAATACCAAACTGAATGATGTCGATCTCCTCTAGGATACTGAAGACTCTTCAGTATTCTGATGGTTTGCATTTGGCGGGAAAAGATAACTTTAAGTCAAACAAGGTTGCTTGTATACTTAGATATAAGTACAACCTTTATCTTTTCTAGAATAGTTTAATATGTACTTTGTACTGTTTATCCAGCATGGGCATCAACCACCCACTGGATAAACCCATGTATTGAAACATGCAAAATGCAAACCCTAGTTTACACTGCCTATATAAGGAGTGCACATTGGGAGAGAAAGGGTCAACCAATACAAGAGATAAAACTCTGGAAAACATTTCTCTCTCGATACCAACTAAACCATATAGCCAAGATGCATATGAACATATAGATTGGAGCTTAGACTTTAACTTTGGTTAGACGTTTAAGTAGAGGAGATCAAAACCTATTGTCATTCAACCACTTTGTTATTCCGCAAACAAAGTGGGTTATAGATTCTTTATTTGATTCTAATAAAAGTCGGTAGAAAAGTATATTGGTATTGTTGTTTTAATTGTTCATAGTTCTTATCTATTGTTAAAACAACACACTTGAGTCGTAGTAAAGAGTTATTACTTAATTTGATAAGTAATAACAAATTACAAGGGACCAACAAACTTTTACCTACTTACCTAGACTCCTGCATTGTTGAGATATTGTCATGACATTTGTGTCACCATTTATGATATTTCAGTTTCATTTAGTTCTATCTATGTACACGCTATTGTTGTGATGATATCCATACGTCGCGCCCCATATTCAACATGGTGGGCTGTGACAGAATGGTATCAGAGACAATGGTTATAGAGAATTAGGTTGCCTTATCGCGTAGCCTAGTCTATAGCTTAAGGGTCCCTACATATATGCCTCATGGGAGTATGTGTGTATTTTATAATAATTGATGTGTTTGGATGTTATTTTTGCAATGTTTGTTAAGTTATGAACTACTATGGTTCATACTTAGCTACATAATGTAGAGATTTTACTAGTTGAAAGTTCGTTTCTCTCGGTATCTTCTCGAATTGATTTCCGGTTCAAAGTGCGACTCAATTGTTCTTGGTGGAAATGAAAATGGTTTGGTTATCTATTACTAAGTAAAATGAAAATGTAAATTGCGATAAGTAAAAGGAATGCAAAAGGAATGCGAAAGGAATGCTGATAGGAATGCTAAAAGGAATGTAAAAGGAATGCTGATAGGAATGCTGATAGGAATGCTGATAGGAATGCTAATAGGAATGCTGATAGGAATGCTAATAGGAATGTTGATAGGAATGCTAATAGGAATGCTGATAGGAATGCTGATAGGAATGCTAATAGGAATGCTGATAGGAATGCTGATAGGAATGCTGATAGGAATGCTGATAGGAATGCTGATAGGAATGTAAAAGGAATGCTAAAAGGAATGCTGATAGGAATGCTGATAGGAATGCTGATAGGAATGCTAATAGGAATGCTGATAGGAATGCTAATAGGAATGCTGATAGGAATGCTGATAGGAATGCTAATAGGAATGCTGATAGGAATGCTGATAGGAATGTAAAACCCTTTTCCAATCAAGATGATCGGAATGTAAAAGGAATGTATAAAAGGAATGTAAAACCCTTTTCCAATCAAGATGACCGGGATGAGGTGGCTGGTCGGAAAGTGATGATCGGAAAGGGGTTTTCCCTTTCCGATTTGCGTGTGATTCGAAATAAGCAAAGAAAATAAGCTATAAGAATAAGCTAATCTCTAAAACTAGAACGAATCAATAATAAAACGAACCAATAAGCACAAATAACAACTTTTCCAAACTTAAAATAAACAAACTTTTAAATCAAACCATAAAAAGATGAACTTTTTAAGCACGAAACATTAATGAACAACACGGATCATAAGTAATTCACACCAAAAGTAAACTAGAATCAAAGAAAGGTAGAAAGAGATGAAAGATTAAAAGCTTGATCAAAGGTAAAGAAGATTTAAGATAACAAAATTAAAAACACTTACTTGAATTAAAGGAAAGAAATTAAAGGTGCAAATACAATAAAAATAACAAGGAATGAAAAATGGTGGAAGGGGTGGTTTGTCAAGCCACCCAACAACATGAAAATGAAATGGGATCAAACTATATATAGGGGTGATTAGGGAGGAGCTTAGGAAGCTTCCTCCCTCTTTCCTCTTTTCCTTAATTGCACACTTAAGTCCTTTTCTTCTCAATCTTTTGTTAATCTTGGACTTAATGACTTTGTCTCGGGATTTCTTTGAACTCGTCTCGACATTTCTTCATAAATAAGACTTGAGTTCTTCGGCTTTTAGTAAACTTCCGTCTTTTGACTTATTCTTCGATAAATCTTCAGAATTGGTCTTGTACTTCCGTTCTTTTTTTCCACTCTTGATCTTTCGACTTCATCTTTCGTCTTTTTCTTCGATAAAAGCCCTTGAATGCCGTGTTTTCTCCACTTTTCACTTTTTCGTCCTAAATCACAACAAAAACACAAACCACGCATAATTCCGACATAAATGACATAAAATACACGTTTTGGCTCGGTTATTATTGTAAATAAGTGGTAAAAAGGATGGGTGTTTTCACACCTATCAAATCCCCTACACTTAACCATTGCAATGTCCTCATGCAATGCATTAGTTACAAAGCACGTTTTACATTTTCCATCATAATCAACCTACCTTGGCCTTTATTAAACAACTAAGGAAAATCAAAAAGATAGAAAATAACAAGATGCAACAAGGAAGAAACTTGTAAAGAAATCTAAGACTTACATTAGGGCTTGTGTGTCATGAATGTTCATCACCCTCAAGTTTCAAGTTCCCCATGGCAAGCTTAAAAACAAGATCATTGTTAGTACAAGGTAGCATAACAAACATTTACTCATGTGGTTCAATTAATCACTTAAACTCCCTTATTCCTACGAGTATCTCTTATATTTTATTGATGTCTTGAATGATCACGAGGATGCATTGTTGACTTATTTCGATAATTTATTTAGGCTGAAAGCAAAGTAGGACGATTTGATCAATAGTTAGCTAAAGGACAAAATCTCTTAAAACTGCTTCTCGGGATATCAAAAAGTTCATATTTTGGCATAACTTGGTTCACGATTTGAGACCTTTCTCGGGCCGATATTTGGCATGTACTTCATACTTCATATCTTCGAGAGACGTTTTTGAGATAATGGTCTTCTCTTCGTTATAGAGTTTCTTCACTTGGAGACTTTTGAGGGGTACTCCAGCTTTGTTGACCACGACTTCATGATTATTTCTTCAATCTCTAATTGGGATTTTGAGATACAACGATCCGTCTCCTTTTCGGACTTGGATCTATTTATCCTCATACCTTGTTAGGGTCTTTTCGGATAGAATTCTCCATGATCTTTATGGGAGTTGATTGCTTTTCGTCGTGAGTCTTGATCCTTCATATTGATTTTGGGAATAATGCTTTTCACATCACTTTGGATCTTCAGCAATAAAATTGAATCCTCATGCCTTGTTAGGGCCTTTTCGGACTCGCCAATCTTCGCGCCCCGCTTCATAAGTTATGCCTTGGCTATGAACTCTTATCATTACCGAGCAATTTTTAAACGATCTTGGGCTAGAAGCTAAGTAACTTTTCAAATCGTACGACCTTACTTATTGAATTTATTTATTTACAAGCGAGGGGAGAAAACGATCATAATTAACTCACATAAGTTAATGAAAGAACACCTAACTTGTAACCAACTCTATCATTTCTCGTTCTCCACAATTTAAAATCTCAAGGAATGAGACTCATGGATGCTTAGCCCAATAAACCAATTAAGGTCTACACGGTTAAGGATACTAGCTAGAGTGAACTTGGATAAGTAAACTCGGGTTGAGTCAAAAAATTCACAACGGGCCTAATATATCTAAGATAACTAAACTTGTTAAAACCATTTTATTAAAATAAGAGAAAAATAGCAAAAATAAAGGGAACTACAACTAGGCCAAAATAGATTTAAAAAATTTTTGAAAAATGTCGAAAAATCGATTTTCCGGTTAAAATAAGGACAAATACAAGGAAAAGGCCACTTAACTTCGATAGAAGTCCCCCCTACACTTAATATAAACATTGTCCTCAATGTTTAAGCATGTGGGAGTAAACTCCCCTACACTTAGGACATTGTGCACTTTGTTTAAATCTTGCTAAGGAAGAGACAACTAAAGAGATTCCTATTTTAATATTGAGAAATATAAAATAGTGAATCGAAAAGAGTTTAGGATAGAACCGGGAAGAAGGGAACACGGAATCACGATTCGTCAAAAGTCATCAAGAGTGTGTTTTTGAAGCTCTAATCCCTGCACATGATAAGAAAGAAAGCAAGAAATACCACGGGGCTCCCCCTACACTTATGGTGAAAATAGATAGATAATTGGGTTGCCTCCCAAAAAGCGCTTGTTTTTGTTAACCGAGTCACGAGCCTGACTCGTCCCCGAATTAAATGGTCCATGGGGAAGCCTCGAATGTGATACCGGGATCAAAGACCTTGTCCTCGTTCCCGGAGGACATGAACAAAGGAGAGGCGGGAGGATAAGTCTTGAATGGTAGGAAAGTCTGCTCAATATAAGAAAAGCAAGTGAAATCCAGATTGACGGGAGGTGGGGTGGGTAAGGGAATCACATTGTCATCCTCCAAAGACAATGGATGCAGACCAATTGGCAAAGCCGTAAAATTATCAATCATAGAATGGTCCATGTCACCTCCCGGGTCAAAGCATTTATCCTCATGAAAGTAGATCTTGTCGATATCCTCGTAGATAAAGAGTGTAGAAACTCGTTTGAAAAGATCACGATCAAGTACGAAACCATCATTCATTTGTGGGGATTGTTGATAAGGTAAATCCTCACGAATGTGGTAAACGTAATTCTCATAAGAGGAGTGTTGATTAGGTAACTCCTCGAGAATAGGATGATTGGTCAAGTGAGTTGGTTCGTCATTATTATGAAAAATAAGACGTTCCAACTCATCAAGTTCGGCATCGATGTTGGAAAAATCGACCTCGCTTGTAGGAGAAAGCGGAGGTAAAAGAGCTAGCTCTCGGTCGATAATTTCCTCAATCTCGGGCTCGAAGACGAAATGATCATACTCACCACATGTTGAACTCTTGTTGGAAGGATCAAATATCGCATGTGGAGTTGTGAGTATGTGATCATTGACTAGCGAAGCAAACTTGTCCGTAAGCTCTGCAAAAGTCGGCACATCACACAGATTTTCCGGAATACCCGCGGGCTCACTTGGGATGACGACAAGTTCCTCGACACTAGACTTTAGGAGTTTGTCCGATTCAGTTGCCGAGATAACGTCAAGATGCTCATCCTCTATGATGAGAGAGCCAACGGGCTCCTCGGGTGTGATAGCAATAGACGAAGGAGGAACGGGAGAAGTCTTACGTTGCTTTAGAAATTCCTCCTCGTCGAAAATAACCTCATTATCGTCATCGCTCTCCTCAATACCTAAAGGGCTAATAATAAGCTCAGGGATATGAGTACTCGTCTGATCTTGCTGCTGTAAAAATGACTCCATACAAGTTTGCAGCGTGTGTAAAAGCTCTTTCGTTTGTTCTTGAAAAGCTGTAGCAAGATCGTTTCTTTATTCTTGAAAGGCTGTAGCAAGATCGTCAATTGGTTCTTGGTAACTCATCCTGTGACGAGGCTGATGATCAATTGGGTAATGCAGGGGTTGGTCAAAACTAGAAGGGGTATAATTATAGTAATTTTGATCCCCCGTAAGACAGTGAAAACTTTCGTAAGGACCCCCACACTTATAGCACCACGGGGATGGAGAAAAATCCGGTGCATTTGGAGGATAAGGATCGTCATAGACGGGAGAGGGTGAGAAAGTATTGTAAGAGGAGAAGTACGAATTTGTTGAATTGCAAAATGGATAAAATCCAAATTGTGTATCGTCGATATCAGAACCACACCGCTCACAAGTACACCATTGACATGTTTGAAAACCATGCCATGGTCTCCCACACCGTACACAAGACGAATCCATGAAGAAAAATAGACAAGCAAGAAGAATATTTTTGGTGCAAAACTTTGAAAAAGAAATGCTTTTTATGATTTTCCAAATGTTTTTGGATTTTTGAAAATTTTTGGATACGAAAACTAACGTTCACAAGTGAACGGGTCCCAAAAGCCAACGCGTCTCTCACAAAAAACCTTTAATCCTCACGAAAAGAGCCGGCAGCGGCGCCATTTTAATGTAGAGATTTTACTAGTTGAAAGTTCGTTTCTCTCGGTATCTTCTCGAATTGATTTCTGGTTCAAAGTGCGACTCAATTGTTCTTGGTGGCAATGAAAATGGTTTGGTTATCTATTACTAAGTAAAATGAAAATGCAGATTGCGATAAGTAAAAGGAATGCAAAAGGAATGCGAAAGGAATGCTGATAGGAATGCTAAAAGGAATGTAAAAGGAATGCTGATAGGAATGCTGATAGGAATGCTGATAGGAATGCTGATAGGAATGCTAATAGGAATGCTGATAGGAATGCTGATAGGAATGCTGATAGGAATGCTAATAGGAATGCTGATAGGAATGCTGATAGGAATGCTAATAGGAATGCTGATAGGAATGCTGATAGGAATGCTGATAGGAATGTAAAAGGAATGATAATAGGAATGCTGATAGGAATGCTGATAGGAATGCTAATAGGAATGCTGATAGGAATGCTAATAGGAATGCTGATAGGAATGCTGATAGGAATGCTGATAGGAATGCTGATAGGAATGCTAATAGGAATGCTGATAGGAATGTTGATAGGAATGTAAAACCATTTTCCAATCAAGATGATCGGAATGTAAAAGGAATGTATAAAAGGAATGTAAAACCCTTTTCCAATCAAGATGACCGGGATGAGGTGGCTGGTCGGAAAGTGATGATCGGAAAGGGGTTTTCCCTTTCCGATTTGCGTGTGATTCGAAATAAGCAAATAAAATAAGCTATAAGAATAAGCTAATCTCTAAAACTAGAACGAATCAATATTAAAACGAACCAATAAGCACAAATAACAACTTTTCCAAACTTAAAATAAACAAACTTTTAAATCAAACCATAAAAAGATGAACTTTTTAAGCACGAAACATTAATGAACAACACGGATCATAAGTAATTCGCACGAAAAGTAAACTAGAATCAAAGAAAGGTAGAAAGAGATGAAAGATTAAAAGCTTGATCAAAGGTAAAGAAGATTTAAGATAACAAAATTAAAAACACTTACTTGAATTAAAGGAAAGAAATTAAAGGTGCAAATACAATAAAAATAACAAGGAATGAAAAATGGTGGAAGGGGTGGTTTGTCAAGCCACCCAACAACATGAAAATGAAATGGGATCAAACTATATATAGGGGTGATTAGGGAGGAGCTTAGGAAGCTTCCTCCCTCTTTCCTCTTTTCCTTAATTGCACACTTAAGTCCTTTTCTTCTCAATCTTTTGTTAATCTTGGACTTAATGACTTTGTCTCGGGATTTCTTTGAACTCGTCTCGACATTTCTTCATAAATAAGACTTGAGTTCTTCGGCTTTTAGTAAACTTCCGTCTTTTGACTTATTCTTCGATAAATCTTCAGATCTGGTCTTGGACTTCCGTTCTTTTTTTCCACTCTTGATCTTTCGACTTCATCTTTCGTCTTTTTCTTCGATAAAAGCCCTTGAATGCCGTGTTTTCTCCACTTTTCACTTTTTCGTCCTAAATCACAACAAAAACACAAACCACGCATAATTCCGACATAAATGACATAAAATACACGTTTTGGCTCGGTTATTATTGTAATTAAGTGGTAAAAAGGATGGGTGTTTTCACACCTATCACTACATGTTATTTTCTTTTTGATTTTTGACTAATGCGGGTTGAACCATATTCGTATACACTAGTCATTGTTGGATTTCGTTTGATTATACTTTCATGTTCTTTATACATTTTGAATTTTGTCTACGCTGGTTCAACTGGATTACGAGTTTATGTGTTTCATGCATTGGCTATGTTATTTTAATACATGGACTTTGGACCTTATTTTATGTTGTGGTTATGTGATTATATGAGTTATAGGATCTATGTGCTTATTTGAGTTGGTAGGTTGATGTGTTATATGTAGTATTAATTTATAAGTGTCATCATAGGAGGGAGTGCATTGGTGAAAGGGGACTCATATAAGTATGGTGGCCAACATAGTTATACAAGTATCACAACTTCAATGGATTCATAAGTATGATTGCATGAAAGAGGGTTAATACATGCATGTATAGTATATGTTGGAAGTGCTTATGGTTATGTGTAGGCGTGTACATAGTATTACGTATATTACATAAGTATATATTGGTAATTATTAACGAGTATGCATGACCGTATATGGACAAGTTGTCATCATGTGTACCAACGACATCTTGATCTACTCGAAGTCGGAGCAAGAGTGTGGGAAGAATTATGAGTTGGGTTTGAAGTTACTTAGTTGGGACCAACAAGGTTGAAGCGAAACAAGATGAGGAAGCGTTTTTGGAGGCTAAAGAACTAGCGTAGGTGATGAGTCGATTTTGGCATTATCAAAAGGACTAGATGAATTCACAAAGCATGACGATACATGGAGAAACGATTAGGATGCGAGCGAGGACGGCGAAGAAAGGAGATTGCTTATACGTTGGAAGAGCTGAAGGTTTGGAAGAATTATATAGGACTTAGATAGTGGAGAAATAGGTACGATAAGAGTTGGGTGATTCATCCCATTTCTCTAGCAGAATGAGGAGTCATGAAGTTGGAAAGATTTCGTACAAATGTGATGTTATGGACTTAATATTATGGATGAACGATCGAAAAGTAGTAGTGAGGAAGGAATGGCTTGAGGAAGAAAGAGATTGTCAATATAGTAGATTGATATTGGAAGGGTTAGCGTCAGAGCTGAAAGTTAGTGATCATGAGTAAGGGAAAGTCTCGTCTAGAGAAAGTTGGAAGCAGTCAGCTTATTAGAAAAGAAATGGTTCAGAAAATTACTGATGTGATAACAGTGCTTAAGAAGAAATTGAAGACGGCAAGAGACCGAAAAGAGAGCTATGCTGATAAGAGGCGTAAACCTTTGGAGTTTGGTGTTAGAGAAAAGTTATGCTAAAGTTTTCACCATGGAAAGGGGTGATGCGGTTTGAGAAGAAAGGGGAAGTAAAGGAGGTAGAGGAAGTTTTATGTGAATGCGAGATTTAGCTATTGAACTTAGAGAGTAAATCTTAGGACGAGATTTTTATTAGGAGGGAGTGATGTGACAACCCTAGATTTAGGAATTTTCCATTAGTGACTGTTTGACTTTAATTTTGTTCTTAGTGTGCGTTTATGTGCAATATGTTAATATTTGAGCTTTTAACCGGATGTTAGACATCGCACATGTAGTGCAAATTACATTATATGGTGCTTAGATGGGGTTAGTTCGTGCTCATTAGTTCACTTGGATGTAGCTATGATAGTATATTGCGTTCTTTTAAGATTTTATGTGTACGTATATGTATTATAGTAAATCGTATTTTTACGATTTAGGGTTTAGCATTTTGAGGTCTCGGATGAGGTATTTAGTCACGGGAATAATTTACGGGATGGTTTTAAGTCATTTAGGACTTAGTTATTTAGTTTATTTCATAATTCAAAAGTTTTTATAAAAATGTACATTTTTACGTCTTTTACGGTATATGCGTAAAACTGACTAGTTTTACGGTTGTGAGGTTTTGGAGGTCTTAAGGGATGAAATAAAATAATGTAAATTAAGGTATTATTAATGATATATTAATAAGTAATAAAAAGGAAAAAAAATAAAAAATATATAAGGGGGTCGGTTTGTAGTCGACGCAAAGGGGAAAAGAGAAGGGGGGAAAGGGAAAAAGGGGAATGTGTTTGGGTTGGGCTAGGATTGGGTAAAATAAATATATAAGTAATTTATGTGACTAAAAACATTCATAATACCTGGAGAAAAAAAACACGTGAGTTCATCAATGGAGTTTTAGGATTTCATCAAAATCTTGGTTCTTTTAAATCTAAGGTAAAACATTCAATCCCTTTATAATTAATTTATTTTTAAACATTTATACATCTATATATGATGGATGTAGGGTTAGGTAAAAATTAAATACTGAGTTTTAATGATATAATAATGATTAGAATAATTAGGGTTTATAATTAATTAAGTTGTGGGTAATTAATTAGGTTAATTTAATTAAATTCGTCATTAAAAACTGGGCAGAATTTTAGGTCAATTGTTTTGATCATATCCAGAGTTCTATAAACTTTCATGATGCTATCCAAGTACCCCTAAAAGGTATTTGAGATAGATTTTGAATGCAAGAAACTAGGACTAATTTGGATGTCGGGAAGTGGGTCAAAAACAAGTTACAACAGTCGGAGGTTAAAAAAGTTTTGAAATCAGTCGACTTTAAATTAATGTTTTAAGATGGTTAGGGTACTTAGAAGTACAATTGGACCTTCAAACGAATATAAGAGTTTTTTATATGTTAAATAAGAGATCTGAAAGAGGGCTAATCAATTAGGATAGTGGAAGACCCTCTGATCATAACAAACTTTTCATATGTTCAAAATCAGTAAAAAAATGGATAGGTAAAAGTATATATATGTATATCGGGGACTTAACAGTAGCTTTAAGGTTGGGGCAAAATATGATAGTTAGATAACACATGTAAGAGCATAGGTTTTTCTTTACAGAAAGCATGGGTTTGGTTAGGTGGGCGTTTGACTCATAGTTTAAGGTCTAAAAATCGGGACTGTTTTGGGTAAAATGTGAACGGGATAAGTTATGAACTTAAATAAGTTAAGGGCTTATTAGAGAGGTGTAATGAGATGTTTATATTTTATAGCATATTAATGAAGTTAATATGAGGGTAAGGGTTAGATGTCCATCATAGAATGATGAGCCATTTTAGTTATTGGTTCATGTCTTGATGTTATGCATTTTATTTATTTAGCTTTTTGCTAGTGCGCGGAATATTTGGAGAAGCTCAATCCAGTGAATTAATATTCCCATTTTCACTAAGTTTTTAAATATTTTTCCAGTATGGGATGGAGATGACACTTGTAATGTTTTTAAACGTCTTAGTACTATGTTCTTTAAAATGTTTTGATAATATGTTTTTCAAATGTGTGGACTTAATGTGCTATTATGTGATATGCCTACTTGTTTGTTATGTTCTATGTTCTATTTTGTATATTGATATGCGTTCTGAGTACTTGAATTCTGAGTACTTGTGCATCGTCTTTTCGGAGACAAGATATCTCGACGGAGATATGGTTCATCTCCACACTGGGTGTGAGAAAGATCCGGATAGGTGTAGGTGCATTGTTCTTATTATATGTTCTATTGTTATAATATGTTTCATGTGTAGTTGTATGTAACGTGAATATCACTTTATAGTCCATTGCTTAAACTTGTTTTCTTCAACTTATTTACAACGAATGTCAAGTTTTCTTGTGATGTTCTAGATAACTTAAACCTATGTTCTCACCAACTTTATGTTGACATACTTTAGTGTCATTTTTAGGTGAGGTAGTTATGAAGGATGGTGTTAGAAGTGGCTAGAGTTTAGAGGTTGCTAGGATTGTATTAGGAGGAATCCATTTCCTCTTAGTTTTCTTTTCATTGTTTGACTAAGTGATACATTTTAGACACCTATATGTTTGATGTTTGTTTATTTGTTTGTCTTTCGTAAGAGGTAGGACTTTTACCTACTTACCTAGACTCCTGCATTGTTGAGATATTGTCATGGCATTTGTGTCACTATTTATGATATTTCAATTTCATTTAATTCTCTCTATAGACACATTATTGTTGTGATGTATCCATACGTCACGCCCCATATTCCGTCATGGTGGGGTGTGACAACAATGTAGTAAGCTTTGTTAATATTTGGTACAGGATCCATTGAAAGAATTTGGTTTCGCACCGATTCAAACTCATCATTCAATTTCATTAAAAATTGCATAAGTTTGGATCTGCTATCAATCTCAAAAAATTTCTCCGTAATACCACAAGTGCATTCTCTCATTTTCCCACAAGAACAAAGAGGAATTCCATTCAAACTATGCAATTCATCCCAAAATTTCTTGAGTTTATTGAAATAAGCAGCAACAGTGAGATTACCTTGATTAACCTTACTCAATTCTCTTTGAGTGTGGTAGATGAGAGGTCCATTGCTTTGACCATATCTCTCTTCTAACTCCTTCCAAAGATCACAAGCCGATTGAGCATAAAGAAATGAATTTGACAACTCATCAATCATTGAGTTCAAGATCCAACAAATTACCATGTAATAACAACGAACCCGCCTCTAGTAATTGTTATCAATAACCGCTGGTTTAGGTGAAGATCCATCAATAAATCCCAACTTCAATTTAACACCCAACGCCATCTTAATCGTTCTACTCCAACCAAGAAAGTTACTCCCATTAAAATGTGTAGTAGTTAACATCATACCAGGATGATCAGAACTTGCAATATGCAATGGATCATTAGCAACATTCTGAGATCCTGATTCTTGATTGGGATTGAAATTAGGGTTGTTTTGATTGAGATTGGGGTTGTTTTGAGTGAGATTATTAGGGTTTACTTTCGGAATCGCCATGGTTAACTCGTAAGAACTGTAATTAGAATAGAACAACAAGATGACGATCCAAGAACAGTTATAACCGTTAAAAACGGTTAGGATGTTATAACAGAATCGAGCTAAAAGCTCTGATACCATGACAAAATGTGAAAGTAATTTGTTATTTGGGAAAAATATTCTTAATTGATTGAAATGTAGAAAGAGCAGATAACTCCTTTTATATAAGAAGGTAAAAGAATGAGTTACTAACTGATTTTACACTTTGCACCCTATAGTTTACAAACTAGATAAAAAAAGAGGCTAAATTATAAAAAAGTGTATATTTCTATAAAAAAAACACTGCAAATCGTGGGCTGGTCGCTACGGTGCAAGGCTCGATGGCGCCAACCAAGAAATAACACGCCGTAGCCAATCTAACGCCAAAAACCACCACAAACCGCTCCCCTGGCCCTAACACTTACTGTCGTCCTACTTGACGTATGAGACACGGGCCTTGATCACAAATTCTTAACTCCTCTACAAATTTTAATTCAAGTGTAAATTACAAGCACATGATCACAAAGCTTTTGGTGTCAAATTTCAAGCCTTTGTAGCATTCCCAAAGATATTTGTTTTTACTTTTCTATTTGATATATTTTTTTGTTTACGTCATTGATAGGAGGTTATGCACTTATATATGCGTTCATATGTCAACTCTTCTTGATAAGAGATTACACTTATACATTAATACATGTATATTTATATATGCATCATCGTGTCAACTCTCTCTCAAAGAAAAAAAAAACAACTTAATTTACAAAAAGGTTTTGCGCTTATAGCTGCATCCAAACGTCAACTTCTCTTGAATAAAAGTGGTAAAAAAAAATTTTTAAGCAAAACTCAAAGTAAGGATTTTTTGTCAAAAGAATATTTTTTAATAGGAAATAATCTTTTGATTTGTTTTTATTTTTATTTTTATTTTTATGTATTTTCAAAAAAAATAAAAAAATTTCCTTATTTGATAAAAGTTTTAAAAAAAATTAATGGAGAAATTTGATGGAGAAAAAAAGATATAAAATTATAAGTATCAATTTGTGAAAAAAAACTAAAAAAAAGGGAGGAGGTAATAAATAATACTTTAATGCTTAAATTTTAAATAAATTAGATGGTTTTAAGTGAAAATTACAAATTTTCATATGTTTTTTTCAATAAGTTTAAAAATTAACAAATATCTATTATATTTTATAACCTAATAATATCACAATTACGAAATATTAAACACAATTTTTTTTATATTAAACTAAAATTAATTTGATTTATTTGTAACCCGTACGTGCACGAAAGTTTAAATTTGATTTATTTGTAATCCTCTGCGTGCCCAGAAGTTTTAAGTGAAAATTTTATACGTAGAAAGACGTGTGAATATGTGAATAAATAGAGGCGACTTGATTGATCATCTATACATGATGATACCTTCTCTAGGCTTTAGCACCTTCCGGTAAAAATCGACAACTGTGTGTCCCAGTAAGTCAAGTCATTCCCTGTATACGAGTCATCGTTTATTTTTCATCAGTGTCAAAACCGAAGCACTTCAACTACCTCAGAACCTTATGTATAATATGACATCAAGTCTCATGGGGTGGTTATTATTTGTATGCATGTGGTTCTAAAAAGATTTGGCGTTCTTCATACATAATAATTATGAACTGCAAATCTATACGTAGTATAAGTTTATTTGCTCACAACGGCACACAAACAGAGATCATATAAAGGGATAATTGATGTCTGGCAAAGCTCACACGTGACATACAACTACAAGTATAGATATCTAACGCTAGGCCACCCAGTTATCATTTGGCTTGAGTTTTGACCATTTCTGAATAACGAGCTGCGGAAAACTGAAAAAGAGCAAAAAAAATCTTGATAACATTCCGATTCTAAAAACAGAAAAACAATGTCGAAACCCCCTCGCTCCCTTCCTTTCTTTCCCCATCATCGAGGGTAGAATAGCAAGAGACAAACAAGTTAGATTATGCGCTACCTGGCTCTATGATTGTCGGCCTTTGAGCATGTTTATTCTGAACGTGTTCTACTATAACAATTAACAAGTACCCACTCATAAACCATCGTCATTATCGCATACATGGTGTCTGTTAGAACATATATGCTTGCATTTCTACACATCCGAATACAAGCCTTTAACATTTAGACCAAATTACAAATTACAAAATACAAGATACAAGATACAAATTGTGTCTCCTTACAAACATCACCAAGATGAAGTTACAACCCCCACTACTATTTAATTAGTTATAATCTCAGCACAACACTATACTAACGTTAGACACAACATGTGAGAGTTGGACTCCTCAGGATACGTTATACTCAAGACACAAGTTAATTACTAGTTACAACTATGTCTTTTCTACAGTTTGGGCAGGCCCCACATACCTCAACCCACGGTAACAAGCAGCAGGAATGAAATCTGTGCATGCAAGGTAGGTTTATGAGCTCATCGCCATTCTCAAAACCTTCAAGACAAATACTACATTCCCTTGATGCACTCGAGGTTTCATCATCTTCTACATTGTTAAAAACCATTACTGATAAGTGGTCTAAAGCATGTTGAGATAGTCCAGGGGGGAGCATTTTTGTCATTGATGACATTGGCATTACAGATTGCCACGATTCCGAGACTGATTCTTCAAGCAGATTATTGCTGTTCTCAACAAAGTTACTGTATGAGAAGTCATCCGCATGGATGCTAGATGCAGAGATACTGCTTTGCCTTCAGACAAAATGTAAAAGAAGTACCAACAGTAATCAGGAACCAAGTCCACTCATAAAAATTCAATGCAATTGTGTTTTAAAGGCGCGGATAATAAAGGGGTGTTTGCGTACATTAGAACTGATTATCTAATTATTTAGGGGAAAGCATCAGTAGTGAGTAGCTACAATAATATTAATATTGATTATCTAGTTGAAGTCGTAAGTTACATGTAAATACTCAAATAATCAGAATTTACGGAACACTGGTAGGTGTCGGGTAATCAACTAGCCCTTTTTTAGCTTTCACCTTATTGTGTTGTCAGGGTGTAACATGCCATTTCAGTGTCTGGGATGGACGGTGCTTATTTTTTGTTTGGGTTACCTGGGTTTCCGACTTGAAATGGCAAGCCAACTAATGCCAGGGTGACTACTCTTTTGGATAGCCCGGAGACGGTACAGGTGAACCTCCAGATATAAGCTGTTTCATATAAGCTTTACCCAAACACCCCCCTTAAACAAGTGAATAACTGATTATCATAACATTAAGCATCAGAAACAAACTCCCCAGTTAAACAACTTAGTATCTTATTATTATAACTATAAACATCATCCAAACACTATCTCCAACAACCTGTTATGTTACATATGATTATCTAATACTAATTATATCATATCATGTAATCATTTTCAAAATGCAATGCAGAAAACACATATAGATGATCAAAGAGTAAGGTTACGGGGAGCATACCTATTCTCTGAAACATGGACACCTCTCAATCTTTCAAGAAGCCTTTCCCTTGCAAGCAATACAACTCCAGGAAGCCTGTCATTCCCATTTGCGCCCCATCTGCGTATGCTTCTAAAATCTTCCGAATTGATAATGCTTCCAGAAGAAGGTTGACTAGCAACACCTTGTTCCACCTGAACTACTTCAGGTTCCTGTGTATCACAAAACATTGAATTACAACCACGGCAAGCATTAGGACTTAAAATATCCATTTCTCAATACTTATTACTACCCGAAGATTAAGTAATTGAATGATATATACACAGATACAGTCATACATATAAATTTTAAACACAAAAGTCAGAGTTATGAGCAACTGCATGGAATAAAGTTAATATAATGAAAAAGGAATCAAAAGGCAAGGCTCATGATGCCAACGGTCACTTACATAGTTTCAAACACTTTGAAATAAACAATGTATTGGGATAGAATATTCTCAAGATGATACTCATGCATTCATCCACCTTCAACTAAGGGGGACAGTCAACATAAGTATGTGTAGCAAATAAAGAGATCTTCAAATCAGGAAACAAATAATTATAAACCATCAAAATATCTTAAACTACCATAGAAACTATCCTATACGACTTGAGACTACTAACAGTATCAGGGCCGAAACATCTCAAAAAGTTCGATAAAAAACAGAAAAAAAAGACTCCATATTATAACTGTAGCATAATTTAGCCTATAATTTCCCTAACTTCTACAATATACTTGTTTGTTCCATAAAAGTAGCATAGTAGTTTACAAATGCAGGCTGCATTCTGCAGCCTGCTGCTACCTTTATATACTAATTGAAGAGTATGTACGTCAAAACTGATAGCTGTAGCTTTTGGTTGTGCAAGTTATTTAGCAAAGTAAATGTAGCTGTGTGGGGAAGTTTACATTAACATAAAACACAAACTTTATGACACAAGTTTTAAACACAACTAACAAAAGGGTATATGGATAATTTTGCATACAGAAAGCTCTTGCTTATTCTTAACAGTAAGGTTGAAAAACTCGCTTGGCGCTACTCGAGCAGTCAACTACCTTGCAGAGACTAATTGGCTTAAGCGGTACCCGGAATGGATTTATTTTTAGATATATATAAATTCCAAGATTACATGTATGACATGAACATAATAATTCTAAGTAATTCAAAGTTCAAGTATAATACTTAAAGTACTTCAAATCCGAGTAAATTTGGCCAAGTAGCCTGAGTTTGGGCCAAGTTTGACCGAGTAGCCCTATTTTTTTACCTAGTGTTGACAAATCAAGTAATTTGGCTGAGTAGCTCCAAATCTGATCAGCACCTAGTGGCTCGGCAATTACTAGCCAAGTAATCGGTTGCCTAGGCCGAGTTTTACAGCATCGTTAAAAAGCTCTTCCAACTAACTTTGTGCCTAGAAGTTTATCTTTAAAAATTAAATATCCACTTTCGGGGTGTTTGTGAAAGCTTATTTTTTAGGCTAAAGCTTATGCTCAAAAAGCAGCTAATGGCTTATGATGAACAAGCTCAGAAGTCACAAGCTGATGCTGAGTCACTGAGTGTTTGGATTAGCTTGTGATAGAAGGTGCAAAAAAGGATCTTATGAACTTACATAAGTACATAACCCACAAGCCCGTCTATATAAGCTCATATGCCTAATTTCTAATTAAAAACTGAAAAAATTCGTAAGGTTTTTAGCTTATGAGCTTGAACTTTAGGCATATTTATGTCCATAAGCTAAACCTGATAAGCAGTGACGGAACCAGGACATACGGTAGTGGGGGGCAATTTTTTTTTTTTTTTTACCATAACAACAAAATGTGAAGAAAATGGTAGTATCTAAAGAATAAATCGATTATTTTTACTTACAAATGACGGATTTATAAGGTTTTAAAGCGTCAAATGCATTAAATGTTGGAATTTACTATGTGGGTGGGGGGCAATTTGGATTTTTAGTGGGGGGCGCTTTCGGAAAAATGTTGAAATCGAAGAAAAAATACACTAAAATTTTATCGTATCGGGCTAGTCATGGGGGGCAACGGACTGATAAGCACATAAGCCGTTTCTTTTCCAATTTCAAATAAGCTCAACAAAAAAACATATCCAAACTCCCTATAAGCTTAACCAGAAACTACAATGGGCTTACTTTATCTAAAACAACCAACAAACAGTTTTTTTCTTCTCATCTGGAACTAATAATTAAACACAAGTATACAAAGCTTGTTAGAAACATAACACTATAATTAGTGATTCGATTCCACATATTCTACCCCAAAAGATAGTTCTGTCAGCCTAGAATGGACGCCCCACAGATTCTGACATACAAGGAAAACACCCATGTAGAGACTCGAACCTGAGACCTCTTGCATGTGTAAACGACCTCCAAAGGATACCCGGTGGCCAACTGAGCTAGCGTAGTTGTTTGTGCAATTAGTAAGTGAGAGTAGTAATTAACTATTTAAATACTTTAGTATATTGGATTTCCTTTTATAACTAAGCGTATATATATATCATAAATCACAAAAAGTATAAAAGGAAACATAATAAGTTGGGATAATACCAAAGGATGATGACGGTGAAGACGCCTAGTAATATTACATCCGCCTTGATCATGACGGTTGTTGTTATTATTGTTACGGAGATGATTACGACGGTGGTCAGCCGGTGAAGAATCGTCAACTGTACTAGTTCCAAAACTAATCCTCCTACTGTGAAACAGCTTTGATGAACTCGTCATTCAACTAACCAAAATTTCTGTTAATTCTCTCTACTCAAGTGATTGGAATTTTAGTGTGTGTTTCTTTTTGGTAAAGTGATTTTAAGCATAGATTTTTCTAATAAAAAGGAGATGTATGAAAATGATATTTAATATTTGACCCAAATTCAACTGCTCCCTCCACCCATGATGCCGTACAGGATAGTAGGATAACGTGGCGATTTATTGGGCCCACTGTGTTTTGTCAAGCCCATGGTTTCGAATAAACAAAAACAAATGGGAAATGTTTCCCGTCCTTAAAATAAGTATCTATCTCTTTATTTTTTGGGTTTATTCTTCCAATCTATGTTAAGGGAAGTTTAAACAGAGACAGTAACAATCATCAGCTAAAGCCTTTCTTAGTGTTCTATATGCTATGAATCTTGTAGATAAACACAGTCTTGTTAATATGATAACAACATAAAAACTAAAATAACCATTGACAATTGTTCAGATATTTTGCACAACAAACAGGCAAATTAAAGGTGCAAAATTATATCAAAAGGATCTTCCAATCACTATTTGATCATATAATCACTCACAAAAACTTACTTCTGATAGTGCTTCATAACAGCAAACCAAACGCATTCTAAATAGTTTTTTGTTTGGGTGATTTGTGTTACATCACGCTAAGGGTTTTCTGTTCGAATACTTGCAGTTTCTGTACCTTCACATGAACTCCTAAAAAAAGCAAGAAAATCAGCCCAAACATTTGTGCTCGCCTCAATCAGCCTTGACTGAGCTCCATGTCAGGGGTTTCCAAAAAGTAAGAAAATCAGCCTCTTCATATGCGTATACATTTTTAACCTGCAATCGCCAAAACAAAGAAAATAGCATGAGCATACACTTCTTGTTACCGCTAGAGATTTGGGTTTTGGCCCATTTCACTTAAATACCATTTTCCAAACACCCCTCTAAACAGAATGATGGATTACTTTCGGAGCAAAAATTTAGGTTTTTGTTTATTTTGAAGACGTACACAGTTGCTATTAACATTCCTAAACACCGTTTTCCATGCATTTTGATAAGAATAATGTTTTACCCAAACACACCTTAACAATCTATTTGGGTGCAATTACCAGTTACTAAAGTATGACAATGCATACCTAAATTCCTGATTTATAACTTTAGCTTTACTATAAGTGTATAACTGATTATCGGAGTTAAATACTGGTTATTACAAATTGCGCCATATGAGCTTATTTGATATGGGGAAGGCTCATGAACACACTTTTTTCGGGTTATCAGTTTGCTTAGGCTGAACAGTATTGTGTAGCTCAACTAAGCAAACCGATAAGCCGAACCAGAACCAATCCACATATAAAAGGCCATGATCAATAATAAATTATCTAAAAATATCCTTAACTATGCAGAAATCGATCTAGTTTTAACCAACTAAGCTCGGTTTGACATAATTATTAAATTAAGATGAACAACCCTCTTAAAGATACAATATTTATCACAAATCACATCCTATTGTATTGAAATAAACAAATCACGACATAATTAAGGATTAAAACCAATTAATATATACCTTTTCAGGGTCTCCACGTTTATGTTGATTGCACTATCAGAAGCCCGATATGCATCAAATTGCAACAATTTAAGCAATCAAATAACCATATTGAACAATCTAAACCAATTTTGACAAACCTTCAGTTTATTACTTAAATGTCTATATCTATTCTTACTGTTCAAATTTTGTAGCTATTGTTGATCAGATAGCAAAAAAGCCATTGGCAAACTTTGGGTCCCAGTTTTGAACTTACCATTTTCTACAGCTTTACTACTAAACTTTACCGATGTCAATAAGAAAGACTTAATCTTTTTTTTTCTATTCTAATACATAGGCTCGCAGTTTTGAATGTACCTCAATAAGCTAATACAACCACCACCTTAATCATTTTAGACATTTTATAGACTTAAATTGTGACTAAAAATTTAGATTATTCAGACATTTGACCGACTTATATAGGTAAGGCTTGTATTTCTGATGCAACAGCACACTACGTAGTAAAAAAAGTTCATTAAATCCATTCATATATCATAATAAGTTCTATGAAATTTAGAGATTTCCCATCATGAAACTATTGTAGTTGCTTTCGTTATCATCCCGTAGAATATGCCAACACATATTGATGCATCAGTGTCGAGACTCGACAACATAACATAAGTGAGGTATGGAACAAAGTATGAAACAAAGACATAAAAAATTGCTAAGGAATCCTAAACATCTTATTAAAAATAAGAACTTGATCATTGATATATTATAAAAAAACTTACATATTTTCTGATCTTTTAGTAGTTATACAGCTTCTTCCAACACGTCTATTATCACACACATAGGTACTTATAATGTCGTGCCAAAGAGCTTCCAGATTCAACCGAGAAAGCGTATTTTTCAACGGCGGTTTCAAGAAGTACCTGTAAACATAAGAAAGTAATGCAAGTTATTTTAGTAAACAGGAAATATAGTCTATTCATTAGGCTTTTTAAAATATACCTCCAATGTAGTCACACACACAAAAGACGTTTTAATTTTTGCTTCTCATTCTAACATGATCAAAATTTTGAATGACCACGACCAGTTAGAAGTTATAAACAGATTGTATAGGAGGCTAAGATAAATGGACAATCAAACAAAGAGGATGTATCCAGTATGGCTGCAACCGTAAGGTCGCCATGCCAAATTATGGACAATCTCATCTCTACCGAACCCGTTTTGAATCATCATCGCCTCTTACAACGGATACCAGCATAAACACTAATCATAAAATTTTAGCATGATATAGGCTCAGAAAGGTAATAGTTGAATAAAGAGGACACATCCGTCATTGCTGCAACCATATTAAGTTGCCCCGCCAAGATGCAAACGATCTAAACTGTATTCAAGACCCTCAAACTCATCACAACCTCTTACAATCCATATCATCATCATTCACATATCATAAGTGGCTACCTCAGCAACAAAACAAACATGGGCAACAAATGTTTAACAAATGTAACACATACATCAATCATCATTTACATATCAAATCAATCGAACATAGATTGGCAGACACAAAAGCATCAGTCAAAAATCAAACAACCACAGGCAGACCAACATAAGTAAAGAACGTCAGTGAAGCATCAAACCCCATAAGCAAACCTTAATAAATAGGAATTTCAATCAACAACCAATTCATTCCACCACAATCAACAAATTATGCCCACCACCAATCACCAACGTCACACACCATTAACGGCAGCAACAAAGAGATCAATGTTAACCAAACATAGAGAACACATCATTTATTCAACATTAAAAAAGCCGAAAAAACAATTCCAGTTCCTAGAAAATTTCAACAACCATACACCTATTGACTTAAACCACAATTATACCATTTTTCCAAGCATAAAAAGCAGAAAAACAATCAATAAAAGTTGCGCTAACTTTAATCGAAACATAAAACTTACTAACCCATTAGTATAGATTAAAAAAGATCCATTAGCATAGATCAACGATCCATCAGTATAGATAATGGAAGAAGATCAGAGAGATATTGAATGATTGGGGGTAAGGCAGCATTTACAAATGGGTGGAGGGGATGAAACGGTTGAAAAAGTGGTTTATTAGATGGACGAAGCCATACCTGAGACCAATTTTCAAAGCAATAGACGGTGAGATCTGATGTTTGGTGAAGGGAAGGCATGGTCATGTGAATTTGAGTGGTTCATATTTGTTTTGTCTCACACCATTCTCATATTTTCTTTGAATAAATGGGGTAATGAACGGTGAGATGTAGTGTTTCGTGAAGGAAAGGCATGAGCTATATTATTTTGAACGGTTCATATTGCATTTGTCTCCCAAACTATTTTCCATTCTTATGAATGAATAAAGGGGGTAATGTCTTAAAATAAATATCAGGTAAAAGACATACAATACCAACATACTTATTAAAATATACCAATTTTAAACACTTACAATTTAATCGCTAGACATTACCAACGAACTTATTTGTTTTGTAACAATGCTACCAATATTACCAGCTACATTTCCACGTCATTAATTTATTTAATTTTCCAATACACGTCACTAATAAAATCTATTGTAGCCCACCTATATTTTTTACCTATCTTATCTTGACCCACTAGAAAAATCAGATTGTTAGATACGTGGTTGACCTAGGGTTATCTATAACCAGTATTCATAAACTTATGTCATTAGATGAAATCCATACCAATATTTGAAAAGTAGGGTGATATATAAAATTGCCCTTTGTGTTTATTAGTAATAATAATGGGGAAATGAAATCAAGGGCTAAAATAAACATGATCCAAATGCAGCCGCAACAAAGTGATGTGTCTTTTGACACATATCTCACTCTCGCCGGAGCCTCATTCAATTTTTGGAGACCATCCATTTTTTGACGGACAATTAGCAATATTGTCTAGCTCTGGCGACAAAAGGAGGTCGGAGAAAAAATTCATCCATAAATCCATATGATGGTGGTAGGATTTTGCTTTGTTGATCTTGCTATGTTAATGTGATTAGGAAGATTAGTGATGTGAGTTTTGATATTTTTGATGTTATTGATGAAGATTAGGCATTCTTGTTTTGATGTTTTTGATGGATTCATCCATAAAGATTGCCTAGCCGACTGTTCATGGATTGAAGTTGAGAAAGTTTGAGCTATTTTTTGTAAATCGAAGAAGCCTGTGTCTTAACTGGGCCAAACTGTTTTAGAAAAAAAGTCGAATAAACTTATTAAGTGGAAATCAAACGTGGAAAAAAAATTAAATTAATTAATTACGTGGATATTACCGTGCCAGCGTGTCGGTAACAGGTTACTAAATTGGTAACGAAGAAACAATTTTAAAAGTTCATAGGTAATGTCAAAGAATTAAATTATAAGTGTTTAAAGTCGGTACATTTTGATAATTACGATGGTATTATATGGTTTCTACCCATAAATATCCACTACTTAAAATAGAAAAAATATATGTGTAATTTTTCACTAATACATTTTGCTTTATTAAACAATGCAATGAAACATACATACAATTGTACAAAGCTTGAGAGTAAAAGTCAGAATTTTGTTTAAAGTTGCATGTAAGTACATGAGTTTATTAGTCATTTGATCAATTTTTTTACATGTTTCTTAAAACTTTTGTTATGTGAAAATGGACACTAAAAAGGGACAGTGAGAATACAAACTATCAAATATTTGAGTGCGTTTTGAAGCAACAAACGACAAACAGGTAATGATATATATAATGATTGTCTAGCAATGAACAATAAGTTTGTGTAATTACTTTTATTCAGTGCTTCATTAAGAAATATTTACATATAATCGTTAGCGTTTTAGCTCTTAGATTAGACATGTTTTTTTATTTATTAAAAGAATTTTTATATAATGAATGTATGTCTTTTTATGTTATTTTAGATTTTAGAATTATCAGTAACTATGACTGCTTATAGCTACGTTTTGTCAAACATAATGTACTTCTTAAAGTATATAGTTTTTTTTCCAACAAAACAGTTTATACTCATAAATTATTGTAAATTTAACATAATTGTCGAAGATAACTGATTTAAGCATATTGAATGTAACACCCCATTTTGGTAAATGGAATATCACATGATAATTATGACGTGTCATCAAAGCATGCAAGGTAAATGTCCAAAACATTAAATGACCATACATGGGAATAACAGAAACAAACATCGGTAGTCCAAGTATAAGCTCACACACATGAATATAAGTATAGAAATGGAAAAGGACTAAACAATGTCCAAAGAAATAAAGTAACGTAAAGTATGAAAATGCATAAAGTAATGAAGGCTAGATAGCTTCCATCCGTATGCACATACTCTCAAAGTCTACGAGCGTCCTTGAGTACCTGCCGTTTGGGAATATGAAAGGAAAACGGCTGAGCATAACGCCCAGTGAACGGATATGCAAGTATAGCATGAAATGACATAAGCATAAAAGACTAATAGCAGCGGAAATGTATAAGTCCTAGATAACCTAGAGCATGTTCATAAAACTGGTTTAATAGTTTGAAAAGACTTATGTTTTTATATGAAACATGTATTAATTAGCCAATAGCCCATATAGGTCATGAGGTTCTACCGTGCATGAATACTTGGAGGAGAGACCTCATCATGCAATTAGAAGGGTTGCCTCTAATTAATTAGTCTAGATAGGAGGGATCAACTCCTTGGGAAGGATGCAAGGCACACATCGTATTCACCATGAAAATCCTATAAAACATGTAACTAGGATGCACCCATACGCCCCACATGATAATATTAATATAAGGATAAAACTGTAAAGGGACGCCACGAGCAATCACTCCGCCGTGGGGAAGTTATAACACTGGTGCCTCCAGTGTTATGGTTATGGTACCTCCATAACTAGGTGACACTGGTCATGCATGTATATGGCTTAGTTATTTAAAACTAATAATAAGTGTGAAAACACTTATCCTTTTACTACTTATTTCCAATAATAACAAGACCAAAACGTGTATTTTATGTCGTAAAAGTCGGAATTATGCGTGGTTTGTGTTTTTATTATGTTTCAGGGTAAAAATATGAAAAAGGGAGAAAACACGGGCTATCACGAGTTTTTATCGAAGAAAACGAGAAAAGACGAAGTTAAAAGATCAAGAGTGCAAAAAGAACGGAAGTCCAAGGCCTATTCTGAAGATTTATCGAAGAAAAAGTCTAAAGACGGAAGTTTAATGAAGTCGAAGAACCAAGTCTAATTATAGAAGAAAATTATAAGACGAGTTCAATTTATATCGACAAATCCCGAGACGACGTCGATAAAGACAAAGAATTTAAATCGAGTCGAGACGAGAAAAAAGAAACAAGAAAGCTCCAACACATTTTCCTCCTCCTATATAAACCCTCCTAATAAGTCACTAGGAGGTGTTAGTCATTTTAGGAGTAGATTAGTTTAGGATTAGGAGTAGATTACTTTCTCTCTCTATATTTATTTCATGTTCTTAAGCTTTTCTTTCAAGTTTTCTTAATCTTTAATCTTTAATCTTGTACTTTTGAATCTTTAATCTTCATCTTATTTCAAGCTTTTTACAATCTCTCATTCTTCCTTTCTTGCTTTTAAATATCTTGTTTTGTTTGATTAATCTTGAAGTTTTGTTTAATCTTGATGTTTATTTGATAAAAGTTCTTATTTTTTTGTTCATCTATAAGTTTTTATACGATTTGAGCTTTGAGCTTATCATGCTTATTGGCTTATGTTGTATTTAGCTTATTTACTTTTAAGTTTGTTAAAGGTTTCATCTTTTTAAAGTTTGATTTAAGAAGTTGCTTATTTAGAGTTTTGAAAGTTCTTATTCGTGCTTATTATCTCCTTTAATTATAAATTTGGTTAAGTTTTGGTTTGTGCTTTTCAAAACGAAGCTTATTGACTTGGCTTATTGCGAATTTAAAACTGTCGGAAAAGGGTTTAGCCTTTCCGACCAGTATTCCTACGTAGCCATCGGTTTAGGGTTTTATATTCCGACGCCTTATTCCGATAGGTGTATCGGAAAAGGGTTTTGGATTCCGATCGTCTTTCCGATCACGATTCCGACGGTAGGGTTATTTGATATTCCAATAGTAGTTGACTTCCACTATTCCGATAGTTTCTTTTCCTTACATTCCGATAGGCTTATACTCCGATATAGTGATTCCGATAGAGTTTACTGTGCATTATTCCGATACTCCAGTAGTTATTCTGATAGAATTTCATTTGATACATTCCGACGGATTATTCCGACGGATTGAGTTTTTGTTTTTACAAAGTTTTTATTTTTACAAAGTTTTAAGTTTTAAGTTTTAAATTTACTTTTTAAGTTTTAAATCATTTATTTTTAACTCGTGATTTTTAGTTTAATTTTTAAAGCTTTTATTTTTACACAACGACATTTTCATATTTGCTTTTAGTTTAAAATAGATAATCAAACCATTTTATTTTCCACCAAGAACGACTGAGTCACACTTTTAACTAGTAATCAATTCGAAAAGACTGGAACAACGAATCTAATTTTATACTTGGCTAATCCCTTGTATTAAATGGCGCCGATGCCGGCTCTTTTCGTGAAGATTAACGGTTTTTTGTGAGAGACGCGTTGGATTTTGGGATCCGTTCACCTTTGAACGTTATTTTTCTTGCCAAAAATTTTCAAAAATCCTAAAAAAATAAAAAATTTCAAAAATCCAAAAAACAATTAAAAAATCATAAAAAGCATTTCTTTTTCGAAAGTTTTGCACCAAAAATATTCTTCTTGCTTATCTGTTGTTCTTAATGAATTCGTATGTTGCTTGTGCTGCAAGGTGTGGAAGACCATTGTATGGCTTTAAACATGTAAATGGTGTACATGTGAGCGGTGTGGAAATGATATCGACAATCCACAATTTGGATTTTGTCTTTCGTGTAATTCTATAACTCATCCTTTGCTTCTAATGCACTTACTCCACCCTCTTGCATATATTGTGGAAGCGATTCTCATTGGCATGTTCCATGTCCAATTCGATACCCGTCTCATGACGAGCAAGAACTGGGTTACAATTATGACAATGGTAATAGCTATCTACAAGAAGCACCGGGTTTTCCTCAATACCCGTATTGCAACAATTATGGGGGCCCTCACGATACCTTTTCTTGTCAACCGATGAATTATTATGAGCCAAATCCGTGTTCTAATTCTTTTCAACCGATGATTTATGATGGACCACATCCGTGCTATAATTCTGGTTTTCATAATTTTGAGCCCCCACAATACACCCTCGATCATCACCCTTCTTTGAATCCGAATGACGAAACACACGCCCTTATTTTGCAACTTCAAGAAGCCGTAGTTCAACAAAAAGAAGCAAGTGAGAAGGAAAAGCGATAGCAACAAGAGCAAGTATCTAATCTTAGTGATTATACTCCTCCTCTTGTGCGTCCATACTACTACTATGATGATGACGAGGATGATATCTATGATCTCAACCCATCTTCTGAGATTACTACTCCTACTCTTGATATCCCTAATGCGTCTAAGGATAGTGATACATCGAGTGAGATTAGAGGTTTTGGTCTTGATAAATTCTTTGATGAGGTTTGTGACGCACCGAATTTTGTGGAGCCTACGGACGAGGTCGCTCTTAATGATGATTTTTCTCCATGCTATGAGAATTTCACTTTTGAAATTTCTCCTTCTCCTCCGGGCGATGACGGCGATGTTGATTTATTCTCTCCGACTTACGAGAAGTTCACCACTGAACTTGGTCTTGTAGATGAGGTGGAAGACGTTATTCTTCGCGACAAATTATTGAAAGCTCATCTTCTTATTGCTAAAACTGAAGCGTTGAATTCTGCTCCTATTTTCGAGTCTTTACCTCCGTCTATTACTTCAGTTGAGAATAATGATACAGCTATGGAGAAAATCGATATTCTCTCAATACCTCCGGGTATTGATGATGATGACACAGAGTGGGATATTAATTTTGATAATTTGATGCATGAAGATATTGTCCCAAGTCTCCCTCCCGAGCACCTTTTATCCCAACCTTTAGACACCATTACCGAGGATGAGTGCTTTGACCCAGGAGGTGACATTGACCATTTTATGATTGATAACCTTACGGCTTTGCCGCTTTCTGAACATCAATTGTCTTTGGGGGATGAAAATTTGCTTACTTTACCCACCCCACCTCCCGTGGATCATGATTTCACATACTTTTCGTATGTTGAAAGGACTTTTCTACCCTTCAAGACTTATCCTCCGGCCTCTCCTTCATTGATGTCCTCCGGGAACGAGGACAAGGTCTTTGATCCCGGTATTACATTCGAGGTTTCCCCATGGACCATATAATTCGGGGACGAGTCAGGCTCGTGACTCGGTTAACAAAAACAAGCGCTTCTCGGGAGGCAACCCGATTATCTCTCTATCTTTATCTGTTTTTATAATAAGTGTAGGGGGAGACCCTAGTATGTGTTTGTTATTTTCTTTCTTATCATGTGCAGGGATTCGAGCTCTCAAAGACCCATTCTTGATGACTTTTGACGAACCATGATCCCGTGTACCCGTCTTCCCGGTTTTATCCTAAACTCTTTTGATTCTTTATTTTATATTTTCCAATATTAAAATAGGAATCACTTTAGTTGTCTCTTCCTTAGCAAGATTTAAACAACGTGCAAAATGTCCTAAGTGTAGAGGAGTTCACTCCCACATGCTTAAACATTGAGGACAATGTTTATATTAACTGTAGGGGGGACTTCTATCGAAGTTAAGTGGGCTTTTCCTTGTATTTGTCCTCATTTTAACCGGAAAATTAATTTTTCGACATTTTTGATCTATTTTGGCCTTGTAGTTTTTCCTTTGTTATAGTTATTTTATTTCGTTGCTTGAATAAATTTTAATAAAGTGGTTTTAATTTTTAAACGTTGTGAATCTTTTGACTCAACCCGAGTTTACTTATCTAAGTTTACTCTAGCTAGTTTCCTTAACGTGTTTAAGTCTAGTTTTGCTATGCTTTTATATAGGGAACTTTAAAACGCGAAAGTCTTAACTCTCACGGGTTAAGAACAAGAACTTTTCGCAAGTTCCTATAATTGATCCTAGAAAGTCGTTTATCAAGGGAACTTTAAAATGCAAATTCTAAACTTGAAAGAGTCTAAGAATTTGCAAGATCCTATAGATGACTTGAAAACCCAAAACTTTGATTTAGTTGGCTAAGCATCCACAAGTCTTATTCCTTGAGATTTTAAATTGTGGAGAACGAGAGATGATAGAGTCAATTATAAGTTTGGTATTCTTTCATGAATTTATGTGAGTTAATTATGAGCTTTTTATCCCATCGCTTGCTAATAAATTTAATTGCAATAAATAAGGTTGTACGATTTGAAAAGTTACTTAGCTTCTAGCACAAGATCGTTTAAAAGTTGCTCGGTATTGATTAGAGTTCATAGCCAAGGCATAACTTATTGAAGCGGGATGCGAAGATTGGCGAGTCCGAAAAGGGCCTAACAAGGCATGAGGGTTACATTTTGTTGCTAAAGATCCCAAGTGATGTGAAGAATCATTTATCAAAAATCAATATGAAGGATCGAGACACACGACGAAAAGCAAATACTCCCGTAAAGATCATAGAGAAGTCTATCCAAAAAGGCCCTAACAAGGTATGAGGATAAATAGATCCAAGTCCTAAAAGGAGGCGGATCGTTGTATATCAAAATCCCAAATAAAGATTGGAGAAAAATGAAGAAGTCGTGGTCCAAATATGAAGAATCTCTCAAAAAGTTCAAGTGAAGAAATTCCTATTATGAAGAGAAGACCATTATTCCATGAACGTCTCTCAAGATTTGAAGTATGAAGTCAATGCCAAATATAGATCCGAGAAAGGTCTCAAATCGTGAAGCGAGTTATGCCAAGATATGAACTTTTTAAGGTCCCGAGAAGCAGTTTTAAAAGATTTCGTCCTTCAGCCAAATATTGATTAAATCGTCTTACTTTATTTTCAGCCTAAATAACTATCGAAATAAGTCAACAATGCATCCTCGTGATCATTCAAGGCATCAATAAAATATAAGAGATACACCTAGGAATAAGGGAGTCTAAGTGAATAATTGGGCCATATGAGTTTGTGTTAGTTTGCTAACTTATAATTACAATGATCTCGTTTTTAAGCTTGATATGAGGAACATGAAACTTGAGGATGATAAACAATCATGACTACCAAAACCCCAATGTAAGTCTTTAATTTCTTTACTTGTTTTGTATATATTTCTATCTTTTAGTTTCCTTAGTGTTTAGTATTTAATAAAGGCCAAGGTGGGTTATTTATGATGAAAAATGTAAACCGTGCTTTAAAATTAATGCATTGCATGAGGGCATTGCAATGGTCAAGTGTAGGGGATTTAATAAGTGTGAAAACACTTATCCTTTTACCACTTATTTCCAATAATAACAAGACCAAAACGTGTATTTTATGTCATAAAAGTCGGAATTATGCGTGGTTTGTGTTTTTATTGTGTTTCAGGATAAAAATATGAAAAAGGGAGAAAACACGGGCTATCACGAGTTTTTATCAAAGAAAACGAGAAAAGACTAAGTCAAAAGATCAAGAGTGCAAAAAGAACGGAAGTCCAAGGCCTATTCTGAAGATTTATCGAAGAAAAAGTCTAAAGACGGAAGTTTAATGAAGTCGAAGAACCAAGTCTAATTATAGAAGAAAATTATAAGTTGAGTTCAATTTATATCGACAAATCCCGAGACGACGTCGAGAAAGACAAAGAATTTAAATCAAGTCGAGACGAGAAAAAAGAAAGAAGAAAGCTCCAACACATTTTCCTCCTCCTATATAAACCCTCCTAATATGTAATTAGGAGGTGTTAGTCATTTTAGGAGTAGATTAGTTTAGGAGTAGGAGTAGATTACTTTCTCTCTCTATATTTATTTCATGTTCTTAATCTTTTCTTTCAAGTTTTCTTAATCTTTAATCTTTAATCTTATACTTTTGAATCTTTAATCTTCATCTTATTTCAAGCTTTTTACAATCTCTCATTCTTCCTTTCTTGCTTTTAAATATCTTGTTTTGTTTGATTGATCTTGAAGTTTTGTTTAATCTTGATGTTTATTTGATAAAAGTTCTTATTTTTTTGTTCATCTATAAGTTTTTATACGATTTGAGCTTTGAGCTTATCATGCTTATTGGCTTATTTTGTATTTAGCTTATTTACTTTTAAGTTTGTTAAAGGTTTCATCTTTTTAAAGTTTGATTTAAGAAGTTGCTTATTTAGAGTTTTGAAAGTTCTTATTCGTGCTTATTATCTCCTTTCATTATAAATCTGGTTAAGTTTTGGTTTGTGCTTTTCAAAACGAAGCTTATTGACTTGGCTTATTGCGAATTTAAAACTGTCGGAAAAGGGTTTAGCCTTTCCGACCAGTATTCCGACGTAGCCATCGGATTAGGGTTTTATATTCCGACGCCTTATTCCGATAGGTGTATCGGAAAAGGGTTTTGGATTCTGATCGTCTTTCCGATCACGATTCCGACGGTAGGGTTATTTGATATTCCGATAGTAGTTGACTTCCACTATTCCGATAGTTTCTTTTTCTTACATTCCGATAGGCTTATACTCCGATATAGTGATTCCGATAGAGTTTACTGTGCATTATTCCGATACTCCAGTAGTTATTCCGATAGAATTTCATTTGATACATTCCGACGGATTGAGTTTTTGTTTTTACAAAGTTTTTATTTTTATAAAGTTTTAAGTTTTAAGTTTTAAATTTACTTTTTAAGTTTTAAATCATTTATTTTTAGCTCGTAATTTTTAGTTTAATTTTTAAAGCTTTCATTTTTACACAACGACATTTTCATATTTGCTTTTAGTTTAAAATAGATAATCAAACCATTTTATTTTCCACCAAGAACGACTGAGTCGCACTTTTAACTAGTAATCAATTCGAAAAGACTGGAACAACGAATCTAATTTTATACTTGGCTAATCCCTTGTATTAACTAAACATAAGTAATCAAACATAAAAACATATACTTGGGAAAACAGTTGGCTGCAAACGGGAAATCCTAATAAGGAAAGAATGTCCATACTGAAGGACGGAAAATCCGTACCTTGTGTCCAGTGAACGAGGAAAGATGAAAGGATGAATAGTCCTACTCCGGCCTCACTAATGCTACATAAATAAGGGAGATGTATAAGTCGTCTGATTACTGAGTACGTTACTGGTTCTTGTAGGTTCTTAGCTTGTTTTATATGTTCTTGTCTTATTTACTGTTTTAAATGATATATTGTATTAATCATGTATTTTATGTATTCTGATTATGTATTATCTTGTATTTTTATATTATTATACTTGTTTTTTAATAATAAGTAACTTTCTAAAAATAGCAGGTTTCCAAAAACAGAAAGTTTCCAAAAAAGAGAAAGTTTCTAAAAGTAGATCAGTTTCTAAAAATAGAAAGTTTCTAAAAATAGTAAGTTTCCATATTTAGAAATAAGATGGATTAATAAGCTAATAATATAAGTTAGTGTTTACTGGATAAAAGTTATAAGTCATGTAATTAATAGTATAGTTTATTAAATAAATGTCATGGTAATTTAATAAACCATATGTTATATGATTTAATTAAATAAAGCATGTGTAACACCCCATTTTGATAATGGAATGTCACGCGTAATTATGGCGTGTCATCAAAGCATACAAGGATAAATGTATAAAACATTACATGACCATAGGGATAACCGGAATCAAACATCGGTTCCCAAACATAAGCCCAAAACATAATAAAGCAAAAGAAATGAATGAAAGACTAAACAAGCACAAATATATGAAGGAAAAAAGGAAAAGAAGTCTCTAGCAGCTTCCATCCTATGCACGACCTCCAAACGCTCGAGTCTTTCCTATGGTACCTGCCGTTTTGGGACATGAAATGGAAAGTAACGGCTGAGCAAAACGCTCAGTGCACGGATATAGACATAGTATATGTGACTAAAACATAATAGAGACTTAATAGCAGCGGAAATGTATAAGTCCTGGAAAACCTGGAACATGTTCATAAAACTGGTTTTATAGTTTGAAAAGCCTTATGTTTATCTTATGAAAACTGTTTAACATATTTTACCATTAGCCAATATAGGTCATGAAAATCCACCGTGCATGAATACTTGGAGGGGTGACCTCATCATGCAAATTAGAGGGACTGCTTCTAATTTAATATACTGGTTTTTGGGTAGGAGGGATCAGCTCCTTGTGAAGAATGAAAGGCACACACCACATTCACCATGAAATCCTGACTGAAAACATGTAACTAGGATGCACCCATACGCCGCACATGATAAATATAATATAAATGGCCAAAAGCTGAAAGGGACGCCACGAGTAATCACTCCGCCGTGGTGAAGTCATAACATCAGTGCCTCTAATGTTATGGTTATGGTACCTCCATAACTAGGTGTAACTGGTCATGCATGTATATGGCTATAGGTATTCTTAACTAAACATAAGCAATCAAACACATAACTTATACTACGGGAAAACAGTTGGCTGCATACGGGGAATCCTAATAAGGAAAGAATGTCCATACTGAAAGGACGGGAATCCGTACCTTATGTCCAGTGAACGAAGAAGATGAACTGAGAGAAATCCTACTTCCGAATCACTAGTGCTACATAAATACATACATGAATAAGTATCTGCTTACTAAATACGTAGCTGGTTTTATGTCATGTCTTAACTTATTTTATGTGTTGTTACCATGTTTTACTGTTTTTAAGCCTTACACTGTGTTTATCTTATATTCTGTTTAATCTGATTAAGTATTTCTGGTATTTCATGTATTATTATACTTACTGTGTAAAAATAAGTAACTTTCCAAAAATAGCAGGTTTCCTAAAACAGAAAGTTTCCAAAAATAGAAAGTTTCCAAAAATAGAAAGTTACCAAAAATAGAAAGTTTCCAAAAATAGAAAGTTTCCAAAAATAGAAAGTTTCCAAAAATAAAAGTTTCCAAAAATAGATTTACTGCTTAAAATAGATAAGTTTCTAAAAATAGAAAGTTTCCATAAATAGATTAGCTGCCTTAATTAAATAAGTTTCCATAAATAGATTAGCTGCCTGAAATAAATAAGTTTTTAAAAATAGAAGGTTTCCATAAATAGATTAGCTGCCTTATTTAATTAAGTTTCTAAAAATAGAAAGTTTCCATAATTAGAAATAAGCTGGTTAAATAAGCTAAGTATATAAGCCTAAGTGTTTTCATGATTATTTTCTAAGTCATATGATATAATGTATAGTTTAATAATTATTTCATGTAATTAAATTAAACTATAGGTTAAAATATTTAATTAAAGTATAACATGTTTTTAATTAAATAAAGTTAAATACTTAGGTTAAAACATGTATTATTATATATTAATAATATAACCTAAGTCATGTAAATTAATTAATTATAGTCATGGTTTTTAAATAATTAATTAATTATAAGTCTAAAATATAAAATACTTAGGTTAATTAATTCCATGATTATAACAATTAAAATAACCTAAGTCATGTTATTAAATTAATCATATCATTTTATTAATTTAGTTTTTAACATAAGATCATAAACATAAAAAAAACTAAACATACACCATGAACCGGATCCAAACTAAAAACAATGAACCGGACATGAAATCAACACCGTACCCCGAACCAACTCGGGGTACCCTGTGTCTTACTGCCACCGTGGGACCCACACACATCAACCAAGACCGTATGGTCTTGGTGGTGAACGGTTTGGCCAAATCGAAACCCCTTCGGGTTCGGTGCAGCCTGCGGCCAAAAACAAACACCCCTTAAAACATACTTTTGATTTTATTAAACCCTAAATCATTTTAGATCCATGTTTAATTATTAGGTTTTTGTAAAAACATAACATGTTCTTGATTTATAAAAAGATCAAATCAAAAGAAAAGGTTTAAAAAGGATTTACCGAATTCGTGGATCAAAAGGATGAAGAACAAACACGATCAACCACTAAAATTCCAAGATCCAAGATCACAAACCAACTCCTTGTGGTGGTTGTAGAGTGGCGGCACAAAAAGAACAAGGAAGAGGGTTTTTAGGTTTTTGCTAAAAATCTTCTGTAAAACTAAATGAGTAGTGAAAAATCCCTTTCTCCCTTTTAGTAAAATTTGACAAATGGGCTTGGCCCATTTGTCCTTGTAGCCGCAGGTAGGGGCCCCACTTGGGGTACCCGTACCTTTTTCCGTGTCTCCATGTTAAGTTATACGTTCGTGATTATTTGTGTTCGCGTTTTAAGTGTTCTCGTTACGTAAATATCGTGATCTAATATATTTAATTACGCTCGTAATAAATATATATACGTAATTAATAATAGTTCGTGTTTTAATTACGTTCATGATTTCATGATCGCATGTTCGTGATTAATTATCGTCAAATAATTATTACGTGATCGTGCGTAGTAAATACTTATCGTGTTCTAACACGTACGTAATACGTAAAATCCTAACACGTAATCGTAATCATGCTATATTAGGAAAGTTTAAATCTAGTACGTACGATCTTAAAGGTATTATTCATGATAAAAGCATGCGGGTTTTACAACTCTTCCCCCCTAAAAAGAATAATTCATCCCCGAATTATAGGTAACCTAACTGAAAGCGTAACATACCCGAATCAGACTGGAAAGGTATGCAAAATAACGGAAATGAAGGTGACATGGTAGAAGGGAACGTGGAACGTGACATGTCTTGAAAAGACATGGAACGTGACGTGACTGAAAGGACATATCTAATCGATAAGAGAAAAACGGATAAGAAGTCCGGATGAACTTGTCCGTTTCCAAGTGGCTTCCCTCTTGGAACGGTTCCTTCATAAAATCTTGACACGAATGATAAGTCTTGGTCCTCCTGACCTTGACTTGGAATACGAAGAAGTTCTTGGTTATCAACGTAAGGTAGATCCCCTAAATTCGATCGAGGGAATAAGAGTTAATCGTGTAAGAGTAACTGAAACGTTACGATGAAAGACAATCTGACTTAACTGTTAACTAGAAACGATGCGCGAGACATAAAGAAACGTAGTACGTGAAAAATTTTGAACGTGATACGTGAAAATTTTTGAACGTGCTACGTGGAGATATGGCGAGTGTAGTATGAGTAAACATATCGTGATCCATGATTCGTGTAACATATCCTGATCATGATATGAGGAACGTGGAATGAACATGACATGTGAAACATATCGTGATCATAGAATATAATGGCGGTAACGCCAAACGCTACAAGGTGAGACGTGGAATATGACGTGAAACGTCTATCTGATGATGGAGAGTTATACTAAACTTGGGTCTGGTCTCTCAAGTTCTTGCAAAACTTCCCAGAACGAAATGAACGTAAAATCGTAAGCCTAGATACGATCATGAACGTGAATAGTGTCATTAACGCGAGCGCGAAAGCAAGTCGTGGAATCCGAATGGAGACGTGAAGTAATTTAGGAGTACAATTGCGAATCTTTGTCTGACCCGATAGCTGAGGGATTACCAAGTGGTCGGATGAGCCTTGGCTGGAACATGTCCGATCAATCTGTTGGTTCTACAATCCTTGCAGATGTAAGGATTCTGCAGACTTGATCAAACTGTTTTCAATAACCCAGATAGCATCATGCTTCTTCTGAGTTTGCGTTAATCTGGTAACCAAAATCCGTGGAGATCTTGTCCCATTTCAATTCACAATATCAGATGATGAAAACATCCCAGTTTGTTGGTGTCCTATCTTAACCTGTTGGTATGTCAGGTACCTAGATATGAACGTAACTGTATCTTGCTTCGTAGAACTTGATACATAGGAGTTTGCGAAACTCTGAGTCTCTGAATCTAGACTTCTCCTAGCGTAGGATTTTCTAGAACACCTAATGTAGTGTAGGGTTCTCTCCTTTTACGCATAAGCCGAGTCATGGTAAGATTAACCATAGAAACCCATGTGATTCAGTGTGTTACTGTAATCAAACAGAATTGATATTGGAAACAATTTCCAGGGTAGAATTTCTCTTGTCATAGAATTTGCAACATAGTGCAGATAGGGTCTTCCTGTTCTTCTCTAGGCTTAGAGGAAATCAAGTTATCCTCAATGAAAACACTGATGAATTTGCTATGAGTTCATGGAAACTCATTCTTGTAATGCCGTTGAAGTATTGATGAGACTAATTCAAAATCATAAATCTAGCATGACCGAGTCGTGTACGAATAGCAGTCATGGACATGTCCTGCTTTTTCACTCGTCACTGTTGGCAGCATGATCATGAGTTCGATCTTGGGAAAGTGATTAACACTATACGGTTGATTGGACATGTCGTCAATACATGGAGGAGAATAACGGTCATGAATGGTGATTTGTTTACGCCGACGGTAGTCGACACATAATCTCATGGTACCGTCCTTCTCCTTGTAAGTTCTTTTGGAATGTATGGGAAGATTTTGGAATAATCAACTGGCTATGCGTAAAAGACTTAAGTGGTCGTGTCTTACTGACAGCTAGAAAATTTAGCGACCATGGCTAACAACGCACATGCTTGTAAGCATAGATAATTTGTACAGATTTTCCCGATGGAAAATCAAGCTGAATGTATTCAGGGGCCTGAACACTACTGTACATAATTATGAATCGTAGCATGGTTTGCTGTTCATAGCCCATAATTAGGATAAAATTCATCTCGTGTATGTCCGAGGAAATGCGTTAGCAGCTTGGATCTCATCATTAAACTGAAGGAAAACCTTCGTATGCGTGGGAATACGAAAGGCGTCCTTCATGGTCATGAATATATGAACTATGGAGAAAGAAATGAAAGTGACATCGGCAACGTGACAGTTCTCACTGATGCGCCGATAATGGTATTGAAATTCTTGTGGCCTGATTAATACATGGCACAACAAAATAGATATACCCTTGTAGGGTACCCTGAATTTCTTAGAAATGTTCCATAGTTGGACGTGAGTTATGTGTCTTGACTCGTTTCTTGGAACTAAAAGCATGACATATGTCTTGAATGGTGTCTTGACATGTGTCTTCAGGAGGTATACGTGAGACATGTGTCTTGACTAATGTCTTGACATGTGTCTTCCGAAAGTATACGTGAGACATGTGTCTTGACTGATGTCTTGACATGTGTCTTCCGAAAGTATACGTAAGACATGTGTCTTGACTGATATCTTGACATGTGTCTCGAGATGTGAAACAAATAGAGCTAAAAATATTAGGTTATTATGCCAGAATTGGTGGATCGGTTGGACTACTGATCATTTGTATTCTGATCACGTCCGCGGCCGGAGCCTCGGTTGCGATTTCTAGGATAGTTGTTGTCATAGTAGTGGTTACTATCGTCCTGTCTGTCAGTTCCATGATGGTCATTATCATGACCGTGATTCATGTACTATTCAGTTGAGTGGCCGGCTGGTACCGGTTTGCACTCATATGGCTGAAATGACAGCCGAATGACGTGTGACATGTAACTAAGAATTAGGGGCAATGATTGATGGGAATCATCTGATGGTGAAGCATCTTCTCGTCCAATTGCTTTGCTCCGACGCCTTTGTCTTCGTCTTGTAGGATCTCCAGGTTGTGAACAGCATCCGCATCTCGTAGCGTCTTCGAACGTCAGCAACATCAACCTTTAGTAACATCTCCAAGTTGTGAGCGGCATCAGCAATCTTGTAGAATATCAACAATTGAAAATACGCCTGAGATGATTCAGAATCGACTAACGAATACTCGTGAAGTATTGCAAGTGAAATACACATGGATTTAGGTACGTGTAATACACATGGAACACGGTACATGGAGTACACGTTGAATGCACATGAAATGATCGGTATCGGGTCGATCATTTGTCATGATTTAAGGAAAGTATACCGGTTAAACGGTTAGGAAAACCATCATGATAACCTGGCAGTATTAGCATAGACATCATTCTGGTTATAACGGAAACGTTAAAGTGTGGTTACATAAAATTCAACGATGATTTGCCTGACAGCATGATCAATGAAAACCAACCATGACTATCATGAAAGCATGATTCAATGAAATCTAACAATGTCTTACAGGACAACGTAAATAACAAAAGAGGCGTAAAACATAATCAACATGAAGACAGAATTATCATGAAGAAACATGAAACCATCTATCACGAAGAAGTGTATAACATAATCAGCATGAAACTGAAGTTAACCATGACAGTATGAAAACATACTTGACATAAATACATAATAACTTATGAGGGGACATGAAAAAAAAATAAAAAATTTATGCCAATTTAAATCATGAGAAAAATTTAATGCATGAAAAACAGTGCATGAATGCGTAATGTAGTTTATAAAACCTTTATATGTGCGAGGGAACGCCTATGGGTCGGTTCCAAAACAAAAGACATGGCGAGGGGACGCCTATGGGTCGGTCCCAAAATTAAAAGTTTCGATAAAAGCACATGCGACTAAATAGGGCCAGTCCTGTACCAACCATTACTTAGTCATAATCCCTGCAACAATGATACATGCAACATAAATAAATGAAACTCATATGTCAAAACTTATCAGAAAAAAAAATTTATGTGACTAATTATGAACTACTGGGGTTCAGTCCACATAGCCACAGTTCACGAGGAACATTATGCATGAAACAATGACACAAAACTAAATATGAATGACAGTTGTCCATCCATATTAGTAAAACAATATCGATGAAAACATCAAAGTTAAAACCTCAAGGTGCTGAAAACGTCATGGTTATAACAACAATGCGCTGAAAACATCAATACGTGGAATAACAAACGTTGGCTTTGGAAGCTCCTGGTGACTACCCACTAGTCACAGGTCAAGTTTTAGAGCCTACAGGTCGAAGCCTTGGCTCTGATACCATAATTGTAACACCCCATTTTGATAATGGAATGTCACACGTAATTATGGAGTGTCATCAAAGTATACAAGGATAAATGTATAAAACATTACATGACCATAGGGATAACCGGAATCAAACATCGGTTCACAAACATAAGCTCAAAACATAATAAAGCAAAAGAACTGAATGAAAGACTAAACAAGCACAAATATATAAAGGCAAAAATGAAAAGAAGTCTCTAGCAGCTTCCATCCTATGCACGACCTCCAAACGCTCGAGTCTTTCCTAGGGTACCTGCCGTTTTGGGACATGGAAAGGAAAGTAACGGCTGAGCAAAACGCTCAGTGCACGGATATAGACATAGTATATGTGACTAAACATAATAGAGACTTAATAGTAGCGGAAATGTATAAGTCCTGGAAAACCTGGAACATGTTCATAAAACTGGTTTTATAGTTTGAAAAGCCTTATGTTTATCTTATGAAAACTGTTTAACATATTTTACCATTAGCCAATATAGGTCATGAAAATCCACCGTGCATGAATACTTGGAGGGATGACCTCATCATGCAAATTAGAGGGGCACACACCACATTCACCATAAATCATGACTAAAAACATGTAACTAGGATGCACCCATATGCCTCACATGATAAATATAATATAAATGGCCAAAAGCTGAAAGGAACGCCACGAGCAATCACTCCGCCGTGGTGAAGTCATAACATCAGTGCCTCTAATGTTATGGTTATGGTACCTCCATAACTAGGTGTAACTGGTCATGCATGTATATGGCTATAGGTATTCTTAACTAAACATAAGCAATCAAACACATAACTTATACTACGGGAAAACAGTTGGCTGCATACGGGGAATCCTAATAAGGAAAGAATGTCCATACTGAAAGGACTGGAATCCGTACCTTATGTCCAGTGAACGAAGAAGATGAACTGAGAGAAATCCTACTTCCGAATCACTAGTGCTACATAAATACATACATGAATAAGTATCTGCTTACTAAATACATAGCTGGTTTTATGTCATGTCTTAGTAATACTTCGCTTTTGGCTAGGTATAAAATCTTATCGTCCGAATCCTTTCGAATTGAAAACCGGTCTTAAGTGCGACTCAATCGTCTTTTGGTGAATCAAGAGAATGGTTTGTTTTTTATTATCTATTTTAAACTATTAGCAAGTTATTAAAGTGTCGTTGAGTAAAATGGAAGAATAAAGATTAATACTAATTTGACGAGTAAAAATAAATGCATGTAAACTTAAAGGTAACAATGGAAAAGTACTAGCACACTAAATAAAACTAACTCTTGGAAAATTTTCTAAAAAATAAGAACTTAGTTGAAAAGTACTAAAAGAAAGTAAGATCGGAATATCAAACAAATGCAAACAATCGGAATAAGCCCCAAAAAGGTGTCCCGATCGGAAAGTTGGTAGGACCTGTGATCGGAATTTGTAACAAAGGGGCAATCGGAATGTTGGGAAAACCTACTAATCGGAATATCAAACTTGACCAAATCGGAATGTCCAGAAACTCTATAATCGGAATACGAAACAAGGACCAAATCGGAATACTCAAATACTTGCTCAGTCGGAATGCTTTAACCCTAATCCGATCAAGAGTGATCGGAATGTGAGGTGTTCAATCGGAATATGGGGAAACCCTTTTCCGATTGGCTAATCGGAAAAGGGGAGGCTGCTCAGAATGAGTAAATCGGAAAGGGGTTTGTACCCTTTCCGAAAATGATGGGATTCGGTTCAAAAGCAAGAGAATAAGCTATTATGTTAAGCTTTTCACCAACTAAAACGAATCAATACTAAACCAAATCAAATAAGCACTTATCACAACTTATTTAACTCGAAAGTAATCAAACTTTTGGATCAATCAATAAAAACATAAACTTTTTAAGGAAAACTTTTATAAGTAAATAAGCTAATCATAAAATTAAGCCAATAAGCACAAAAGTCTCAAAGCTTAATCAAATGAAAACTTAGGAAATGACTAAAAGATTAACTTTTTAAGCACGAAATCATTAAGAACAACACGGATCTATTGATAATCGCACCAAAATCAATCTAAAATCAAAGAAAGATAGAAGGAGATTAAGGATTAAAAGCTTAAAATGAAACTTGATTAATGAAAATAAACAATACAAAGATGTTTAATCTTAAAAGATTAAGAAAGAAGATGAAATTTAGTGAGAGAAAGTTTAAGACTTTCTCTCTCTAAAACTAGAAAGAAAAATAAAAAAATGAAAATTAACTAAAACTATCTAACCACCCTCCTAATGACTATTAGGATGGTATTTATAGGGAAGGTGGAAGGAGTGCATGTGTTGCATCTTCTTTCTTGCTTTCTTCACGTTTTCTCGACTCGAATTTAATTCTTTGTCTTTGTCGTCTCGGGATTTGAACTTGTCTTTTAATTTTCTTCTTCTATTAGACTTAAGTTCTTCGACTTCGGTAAACTTCCGTCTTTAGACTTTTTCTTCGATAAATCTTCAGAATAGGCCTTGGACTTCCGTACTTTTTGCACTCTTGATCTTTTGACTTCGTCTTTTCCCCCTTTCTTTGATAAAAGCCTGTGAAAACCCGTGTTTTCTTCCTTTTTCATAATTTGGTCCTAAAACACAATAAAAACATAAACCACGCATAATTCCGACTTTTACGACATAAATCACACGTTTTGGTCTTGTTATTATTGGAAATAAGTGGTAAAAGGATAAGTGTTTTCACACTTATTAAATCCCCTACAGTTGACCATTGTAATGCCCTCATGCAATGCATTAATTTTAAAGCACGGTTTACATTTTCCATCATAAATAACCCACCTTGGCCTTTATTAAATACTAAACATGAAAAGATAGAACAAGTAAAGAAATTAAAAACTTACATTGGGTTTTGGCAGCCATGAACGTTTATCATCCTCAAGTTTCACGTTCCCCATACCAAGCTTAAAAACGAGATCATTGTTATTATAAGTTAACAAACTAACACGAACTCATGTGGGCCAATTACTCACTTAGACTCCCTTATTCCTAGGTGTATCTCTTATATTTTATTTTTGTCTTGAATGATCACGAGGATGCATTGTTTGACTTATTTCGATAGTTATTTAGTCCGAAAATAAAGTGAACGATTTAATCAATAGTTAGCTAAAGGACCAAATCTTTTAAAACTGCTTCTCGGGACCTCATAAAGTTCATATCTTGGCATAACTCGCTTCACGATTTGAGACCTTTCTCGGACCGATAATTGGCAGCGACTTCATACTTCGAATCTTTGAGAGACGTTCTTGAAATTATGGTCTTATCTTCATAGTAGGAATTTCTTCACTTGAAGTTTTGAGAGATTCTTCATCTTTGGACCACGACTTCTTCATTTTTCTCCAATCTTTATTTTGGACTTTGATATACAACGATCCGCCTCCTTTTAGGACTTGGATCTATTTATCCTCATACCTTGTTAGGGTCTTTTTGGATAGATTTCTCCATGACTTTTGGGGAGTTTTTGCTTTTCGTCGTGTGTCTCGATCCTTCATATTGATTTTCGATAAATGATTCTTCACATCACTTTTGGATCTTTAGCAACAAAATGTAGCCCTCATGCCTTGTTAGGGCCTTTTCGGACTCGCCAATCTTCGCATCCCGCTTCAATAAGTTATGCCTTGGCTATGAACTCTAATCCATACCGAGCAACTTTTAAACGATCTGGGGCTAGAAGCTAAGTAACCTTTTAAATCGTACAACCTTATTTATTGCAGATAAATTTATTAACAAGCGGAGGGAGAATAGGCTTATAATTAACTCACATAAATTCATGAAAGAATACCGAACTTATAATTTACTCTATCATCTCTCGTTCTCCACAGTTTAAAATCTCAAGGAATGAGACTCGTGGATGCTTAGCCTATTAAATCAAAGTTTTGGGTTTTCGAGTCGCCTATAGGATCTTGCAAATTCTTAGACTTTTTCAAGTTTAGAAATCGCGTTTTAAAGTTCCCTTGATAAACAACTCTCTAGGATCAATTATAGGAACTTGAGAAAAGTTCTTGTTCTTAAACCGTGAGAGTTAAGACTTTCGCGTTTTATAGCTCCCTATATAAAAGCCTAGCAAAACTTGACTTAAACACGTTAAGGATACTAGCTAGAGTAAACTTAGGTAAGTAAACTCGGGTTGAGTCAAAATGTTCACGACTAAGAAAAATCTAAAACCACTTTATTGAAGAATTATTCTAGCAATGGAAAGAAAATAATCATAACAAAGGCAAATACAACTATACAACTAGGCCAAAATAGATTAAAAATTTTGAAAAATGTCGAAAAATCAAATTTTTCGGTTAAAATGAGGGCAAATTCATGGAAAAGACCACTTACTTCGATAGAAGTCACCCCTACACTTGAGATAAACATTGTCCTCAATGTTTAAGCATGTGGGAGTAAACTCCCCTACACTTATGACATTGTGCACTTTGTTTAAATCTTGCTAAGGAAAGGACAACTAAAGTGAATTCAATGTGAACATATAAAATATGAAATATTGAATCACAAGAGTTTAGGATAAAACCAGGAAGATGGGAACACGGTATCACGGTTCGTCAAAAGTCATCAAGATGGATCGTTGAAGCTTTAATCCCTGCACAACACAAGAAACAAGACAACAAACATATGCGGGGTCCCCCTACACTTATTATGAAAGCAGTAAAGGATAGATCACGGGTTGCCTCCCGAGAAGCGCTTGTTTTTGTTCACCGAGTCACGAGCCTGACTCGACCCAATTTAGTTTATGGGGAACGTGATGAGGGATGGAATCATCTCTTGAGAGATGTCCTCACCAAAGTACAGCTTCAGACGCTGGCCATTCACCTTGAAATTGGGTCCATTCGGCTGAGAAAGCTCAATGGTCCCATAAGGAAAGACTTTGGCGACGGTGAATGGACCAGACCAGTGGCTCTTCAACTTGCTAGAGAAGATCTTCAACCGAGAGTTAAAGAGTAAGACTTGATCACCAACGTTGAACTCTCGGTTCTTGATTTTAGCATCGTGGATAATCTTGGTCTTTTCCTTTTAGATCAATGAGTTCTCGTAAGCTTGATTCCTCAATTCTTGTAGCTCGTTGAGTTGAATCTTGCGAAAATCACCGGCTTTGTTGATGTCGAAGTTAGCCCACTTCAAGGCCCAGTACGCCTTGTGTTCCAGCTCGATTGGGAGGTGGCAGGCTTTCCCGTACACAAGACGATAAGGTGTACAACCGATCGGGGTCTTGTAAGCAGTACGGAAAGCCCACAGAGCATCATCTAACTTATCGGCCCACGCGGCGCGATGCTCTCCCACAGTACGCTCCAAAATTCGCTTTAAGCCACGGTTGGATATCTCGGCTTGCCCATTGGTTTGGGGATGATAGGCGGTGGAAAGACGGTGATTAACACCATACTTAGCCATGAATCTTGCAAATTTATCATTGCAAAAATGAGTCCCGCGGTCACTGATAATAGCGCGAGGAACGCCAAATCGAGCGAAAAGCTGCTTCAAAAAGTTCACAACCACCCTCGCATCATTCGTAGGAAGAGCCTTAGCTTCAACCCACTTAGAAACGTAGTCGACGGCGACGAGGATGTACTTGTTCCCTTTGGAGGATGGAAATGGCCCCATAAAGTCGATGCCCCATACATCAAAGATTTCACATTCCTGTATGAAATTTTGAGGCATGTCATCCTTATGTGTGATCTTGCCTTGGCGTTGGCAAGCATCATAATGCTTAACCATTTCGTGAGCGTCACGATAAATGGTGGGCCAGTAGAATCCAGAATCAAACACTTTCTTAGCGGTGTAGTTGGGACCAAAGTGACCACCGGTGGGTCCTTTGTGGCAAGCTTAGAGAATGTCAAAAGCTGCCGGTCCGTCAACACATCGACGAATGATCAGATCAGCACATTTTTTGAATAGAAAAGGGTCATCCCAAAAGTAAGTCTTAACATCATTCAAGAACTTCTTCTTTTGTTGGGATGTTAACCCTTTGATGAGAATACCACCCGCTAAGTAGTTTGCAATGTCAGCAAACCACGGGGTGCCATCGAGATTGAGATTTATAGACATTAAGGTCTCAAGGGGGAAAGAGTCATTGATCTCTTTGTTCGGATGATCCCCTTGATATGGATCCTCAAGTCTGCTCAGATGATCCGCGGCCAGGTTTTCGGCTCCTTTCTTGTCACGAATTTCAATGTTGAATTCTTGAAGGAGTAAAACCCAGCGAAGAAGTCTTGACTTAGCATCATGCTTTGTCATCAAGTACTTCAACGCAGAATGGTCCGTGTATACGATGGTGGGGGATAAAACAAGATAGGGGCGAAATTTCTCAAAAGCATAGCCAACAGCTAAAAGCTCTTTTTTGGTTGTCGTATAATGCAATTGAGCCCCCGTCATTGTTTTGCTAGCATAGTGGATTGGTTGGAAGTGTTTATTCACTCGTTGGCCCAGAACCGCACCAATAGCAAAGTCGCTAGCATCGCACATCAATTCAAAAGGCAGCTCCCAATTAGGGGTAACCAAGACCGGTGCCTTAGTTAGCTTATCCTTAAGAAGATTGAAGGCTTAGAGACACTCTTTAGAAAAGAGAAAAGGAGTATCTTTTTCCAAGAGGTGGGTCATCGGGCGAGCGATTTTAGAGAAATCTTGAATGAATCGACGATAGAAGCCCGCATAACCCAGAAAACTTCGCACACCCTTCACGGTTGAAGGTGGAGGTAATTTGGCTATGACATCTACTTTAGCACGGTCGACTTCAAGACCAGCTTTAGAGATTTTGTGTCCTAGCACAATGCCTTCTTTTACCATAAAATGGCATTTTTCCCAATTCAGAACAAGGCGAGTGTCTTCGCACCGCTTAAGCATACGTTCCAAATTGGCAAGGCAAGAAGACAAGGAATCCCCGAAGACCGAGAAATCATCCATGAAGACTTCCATGGTTTGTTCAACCATGTCATGGAAGATCGCCAACATGCACCTTTGGAAAGTCCCGGGGGCATTGCATAAGCCAAAAGGCATTCGTTTGTAAGCAAATGTGCCATAGGGACAAGTGAATGTTGTCTTCTCTTGATCTTGGGGATCGATGGGTATTTGGAAATAACCCGAGAAACCATCAAGAAAGCAGTAATATTCATTACCCGCTAAACGTTCAAGCATTTGGTCCATAAAAGGTAGAGGGAAATGATCCTTTCTCGTGGCATCATTGAGTTTGCGGTAGTCTATACAAACTCTCCACCCAGTAACGAGACGGGTAGGAATCAACTCGTTGTTCGCATTGGGCACAACGGTGATTCCGCCTTTCTTAGGCACACAATGGACTAGACTAACCCATGGTGAATCCGAAATAGGGTAAATCATACCCGCATCAAGAAGTTTTATAACCTCTTTTTTGATGACTTCATGGATTTTAGGATTCACCCTTCGTTGGCTTTGAATTGTGGGCTTAAAGTCGTCCTCCATGAGAATTTTATGTGTGCAGAAGTGAGGATCAATTCCACGGATGTCAGAGATTTTCCAAGCGATAGCTCTTTTATGCTTCTTCAACACGGCGACAAGTCGGGTTTTTTTGTCTTCTTTCAGATCCTTTGCGATGATGACCGGTAACTTCTCGTTGTCTTCCAGGAAAACGTACTCAAGATGAGGAGGTAGGTCCTTAAGCTCGAGAGTAGGAGGATCCTTAATAGATGGTGTAACTAACGATGGATCATCATTAGTCACCTCTTTAGGAGAAGGAGGAGAAAATGGGTCCTCATTGAGAAGTCTCTCAATAGTACGAATATCTTCATCCCAATTGGTGGACAAATTATCATACTTAATATTGAGAGGACCCAAGCTAGCTTCGAAATCATCCAAGTCACTTTCTCCAAAAGGAGTCAATGCTGGAGCAATTGAGGCAACGGTCTCAACATTAGGTAGAGAAGAAAGAGTACTTTTGCAAGCATCATGAAAATGTTCTTCACAAGCCTCATCGAGAACATCAATAACATTAACACTCTCATATGAATAAGGTTGCTTAGAAATCTTACCCATGTTGAAGACAATTTTATTGTCACCAACTCTCATGATTATTTCGCCCGCGGCTACATCAATGAGAGTGCGACCGGTCCTCAGGAATGGACGTCCAACGATTAATGGAACACGGGGATCCATCTCGTAATCAACGACAACAAAATCCGCCAGGAAGGTGAATTTGTCAATGCCAACAAAGACATCTTCGGCTATCCCCACTGGATAAGCAACCGTACGGTTGGCTAATTCCAAAGTCATTTTGGTGGGGACTAGCTCGGGGAGAGATAATTGCTTCCAAACACTTAAAGGCATTAAGTTAATACTGGCACCTAGATCGACTAGGGCCATGCAATTCTCTACTCCCGGGAAGTTGCAAGGAATCAAGAAGCGACCCGGATCACCAAGTTTGGTGGGCAATTTCCTTAAGAGCATTGCGGAGCAGTTCTCATTAAGTTGGGTCTGAGCGATGTCAAGAAGCTTTTCCTTATCACTTAGAATATCTTTAAACATCTTAGCGTATTTGGGCATGTGAGCGAGAGCCTCGGCAAAGGAGATGTTAAAATTCAATTGTTTAAACATTTTTAGAAAGTTTGAAACCTGAATATCATCCTTGCTCTTTTGCTTCTCTTTCCTCAACCTTGAAGGATAAGGTATATTGGATGAAGAAGAAGGCTTTAGGGGAATAGGATCACTCACAACCACGGGTGGTGGGGAAACGGGGATAGAAGGTGAAGGAGGTGGGGAAAGTTGCTCTTTTTTCTTGTTCACAATCACGGGTGGAGGTGTAGGAAGCTCGGGTTCCATATAACCTTTTCCACTACGAGTGGTGATTGCTTTCATCTCCCCTCTTGGATTCGCAACGGTATTACTCGGAAGAGTACTCGAAGAAGAGGGTTTATTACCTTGGATGAGCGAACCAATCATATCACGAAGGTGAACCGCTTGATTATTAAAAGAGTCTCTCATGTTTGCATTAATTTCATTGCTGTGTTTGGCCATGTCATTCCTTAGCTCGGCTCGAATATCGTTCCCTTGTTTTGCCATTTCTCCCTTCAAGTTGCGGACTTGACTCTGAAGATTCGTCACCATCTCCCGATTAGTCTTCATGAATGTCTCGACATCTGGACTCACTGCCATCGGTTGATTGAGAGGTGGAGCTTGCTAAGCTTGAGAATTTCCTTGAGGTGGGTATGGGTTGCGTTAGGATTGATATTGATTGTTTGCACGAGGTTGGGATTGGTTGTAGCTTTGTTGTTGGTTTTGGTTTGCAGGAGGGAAACCGGGAGGAGCAAGATAATTGTTGGAACGATAACTTAGCAAGCCACGGTCTCCTTGCGGGCGGGCTTGATAGCCTCCCGTGGGATAAGTGTCGTAAGCTGCGTTAACGTTTTCAGAAAAATTGGCTTGGGTAGAAGGACAATCATTGTAAGAATGAGGACCACCACATGTGTCACAAGAAATAGCAACGGCTTTAGCTTGTTGAAATTGGTTTGTGGCTATGGACATGAAATCTTTGTGCATACTCGCGATTTGTCGGGTAAGTTCGGATATCTCGGGATTGGAAGTAGTAGAAGAAACATTGACTCTCGAGTTAGATCTTGAGGATGCGGATGAATCCCAATTCTTGTGGTGAGTAGTCATGTTTTCAATCAACTCTCGGCACTCCTCCGGTCTCCTTTTCATAAAGGTACCACCGGCGGCGGCATTGATCGTGTCACGATCACGAAAAGTGAGACCATTGTAGAAGGTGTCAATGAGAGTGACGGGGAGCATATTGTGATTTGGACAGCGGTCGATCAAATCATTGTACCGTTCCCAAGCATCAAAAAGCGATTCATCATTCTCTTGCATGAATCCACTGATTTGGTTACGAAGGCTAGTGACCATGGATGGGGGAAAGTAGCGCGATAAAAAGCGTTGAGTCATGTCATTCCACGTATGAATAGAATTTTTAGGAAGACGGTCAAACAATTTTTCGGCATGGTGAGAAAGCGAGTGGGGAAAGAGTTGAAGGCGAAGGTCATCCATAGAAACACCGGAGCACTTCATGCTTTGGGTCATGGTAATGAATTTGTCGAGGTGTTTGTTGGCATCATCATCTGGAATTCCACGAAATGGGTTAGTTTGCACTTGCTGGATCATGTGATGCTTCAACGAAAACTCCTGAGCCGTGACGTGCATTGGCGCAATCGGGCCTCCGCGTCCGTTCATGGTGGGTTGACACAATTCCTCCATTGTTCGTAAATCAGGTAGGAGGACATTGTTGTTGTTGTTGTTGTTATTGTTATTCAAATTGGGTAGAGGTAGGTGATTATTGTTGTTATTAACACCAGCCATATCTAAATCTTCACGAGTCTCGGGCTCAGAATAGTTCAAAGATCTAGTACGCATACACCTGCAGAAGAAAAATATACACAAAGAATATCGATATAATCTTTTTGGTGCAAAACCTTTTGAAAAGAATTGCTTTTAATGATTTTTAATGTTTTTGTATTTTTGAAGAGTTTTATATTTTTTTAGGATTTTTGAAAAATTTTTAAAGCAAGGAAAATAACGTTCAAAGAACGGATCCCAAAATTCAATGCGTCTCTCACTAGAAACCGTTAATCGTAACGAAAAGAGCCGGCAGTGGCGCCATTTAATACTTCGCTTTTGGCTAGGTATAAAATCTTATCGTCCGAATCCTTTCGAATTGAAAACCGGTCTTAAGTGCGACTCAATCGTCTTTTGGTGAATCAAGAGAATGGTTTGGTTTTGGTTATCTATTTTAAACTATTAGCAAGTAATTAAAGTGTCGTTGATTAAAATGGAAGAATAAAGATTAATACTAATTTGACGAGTAAAAATAAATGCATGTAAACTTAAAGGTAACAATGGAAAAGTACTAGCACACTAAATAAAACTAACTCTTGGAAAACTTTCTAAAAAATAAGAACTTAGTTGAAAAGTACTAAAAGAAAGTAAGATCGGAATATCAAACAAATGCAAACAATCGGAATAAGCCCCAAAAAGGTGTCCCGATCGGAATATATTCCGATCGGTTGATCGGAAAGTTGGTAGGACCTGTGATCGGAATTTGTAACAAAGGGGCAATTGGAATGTTGGGAAAACCTACTAATCGGAATATCAAACTTGACCAAATCGGAATGTCCAGAAACTCTATAATCGGAATACGAAACAAGTACCAAATCGGAATACTCAAATACTTGCTCAGTCGGAATGCTTTAACCCTAATCCGATCAAGAGTGATCGGAATGTGAGGTGTTCAATCGGAATATGGGGAAACCCTTTTCCGATTGGCTAATCGGAAAAGGAGAGGCTGCTCGGAATGAGTAAATCGGAAAGGGGTTTGTACCCTTTCCGAAAATGATGGGATTCGGTTCAAAAGCAAGAGAATAAGCTATTATGATAAGCTTTTCACCAACTAAAACGAATCAATACTAAACCAAATCAAATAAGCACTTATCACAACTTATTTAACTCGAAAGTAATCAAACTTTTGGATCAATCAATAAAAACATAAACTTTTTAAGGAAAACTTTTATAAGTAAATAAGCTAATCATAAAATTAAGCCAATAAGCACAAAAGTCTCAAAGCTTAATCAAATGAAAACTTAGGAAATGACTAAAAGATTAACTTTTTAAGCACGAAATCATTAAGAACAACACGGATCTATTGATAATCACACCAAAATCAATCTAAAATCAAAGAAAGGTAGAAGGAGATTAAGGATTAAAAGCTTAAAATGAAACTTGATTAATGAAAATAAACAATACAAAGATGTTTAATCTTAAAAGATTAAGAAAGAAGATGAAATTTAGTGAGAGAAAGTTTAAGACTTTCTCTCTCTAAAACTAGAAAGAAAAATAAAAAAATGAAAATTAACTAAAACTATCTAACCACCCTCCTAATGACTATTAGGAGGGTATTTATAGGGAAGGTGGAAGGAGTGCATGTGTTGCATCTTCTTTCTTGCTTTCTTCACGTTTTCTCGACTCGACTTTAATTCTTTGTCTTTGTCGTCTCGGGATTTGAACTTGTCTTTTAATTTTCTTCTTCTATTAGACTTAAGTTCTTCGACTTCGGTAAACTTCCGTCTTTAGACTTTTTCTTCGATAAATCTTCAGAATAGGCCTTGGACTTCCGTACTTTTTGCACTCTTGATCTTTTGACTTCGTCTTTTCCCGTTTTCTTCGATAAAAGCCTGTGAAAACCCGTGTTTTCTTCCTTTTTCATAATTTGGTCCTAAAACACAATAAAAACACAAACCACGCATAATTCCGACTTTTACGACATAAATCACACGTTTTGGTCTTGTTATTATTGGAAATAAGTGGTAAAAGGATAAGTGTTTTCACACTTATTACTTTGCTTATTTTATGTGTTCTTACCATGTTTTACTGTTTTTAAGCCTTACACTGTGTTTATCTTATATTCTGTTTAATCTGATTAAGTATTTCTGTTATTTCATGTGTTATTATACTTACTGTGTAATAATAAGTAACTTTCCAAAAATAGCAGGTTTCCTAAAATAGAAAGTTTCCAAAAATAGAAAGTTTCCAAAAATAGAAAGTTTCCAAAAATAGAAAGTTTACAAAAATAGAAAGTTTCCAAAAATAGATTTACTGCTTAAAATAGATAAGTTTCTAAAACTAGAAAGTTTCCATAAATAGATTAGCTGCCTTAATTAAATAAGTTTCCATAAATAGATTAGCTGCCTGAAATAAATAAGTTTCTAAAAATAGAAGGTTTCCATAAATAGATTAGCTGCCTTATTTAATTAATTTTCTAAAAATAGAAAGTTTCCATAATTAGAAATACGTTGGTTAAATAAGCTAAGTATATAAGCCTAAGTGTTTTCATGATTATTTTCTAAGTCATATGATATAATGTATAGTTTAATAATTATTTCATGTAATTAAATTAAACTATAGGTTAAAATATTTAATTAAAGTATAACATGTTTTTAATTAAACAAAGTTAAATACTTAGGTTAAAACATGTATTATTATATATTAATAATATAACCTAAGTCATGTAAATTAATTAATTATAGTCATGGTTTTTAAATAATTAATTAATTATAAGTCTAAAATATAAAATACTTAGGTTAATTAATTTCATGATTATAACAATAAAATAACCTAAGTCATGTTATTAAATTAATCATATCATTTTATTAATTTAATTTTTAACATAAGATCATAAACATAAAGAAAAACTAAACATACACCATGAACCGGATCCAAACTAAAAACAATGAACCGGACATGAAATCGACACCGTACCCCGAACCAACTCGAGGTACCCCGTGTCTTACTGCTGCCGTGGGACCCACACACACCAACCAAGACCGTATGGTCTTGGTGGTGGTCGGTTTGGCCAAACCGAAACCCCTTCGGGTTCGGTGCAGCCTGCGGCCAAAAACAAACACCCCTTAAAACATACTTTTGATTTTATTAAACCCCAAATCATGTTAGATCCATGTTTAATTATTATGTTTTTGTAAAAACATAACATGTTCTTGATTTATAAAAAGATCAAATCAAAAGAAAAGGTTTAAAAATGATTTACCGAATTCGTAGATCAAAAGGATGAAGAACAAACACGATCAACCACTAAAATTCCAAGATCCAAGATCACAAACCACCTCCTTGTGGTGGTTGTAGAGTGTCGGCACAAAAAGAACAAGGAAGAGGGTTTTTAGGTTTTTGCTAAAAATCTTCTGTAAAACTAAATGAGTAGTGAAAAATCCCTTTTTCCCTTTTAGTAAAATTTGACAAATGGGCTTGGCCCATTTGTCCTTGTAGCCGCGGGTAGGGGCCCCACTTGGGGTACCCGTACCTTTTTCTGTGTCTCCATGTTAAGTTATACGTTCGTGATTATTTGTGTTCGCGTTTTAAGTGTTCTCGTTACGTAAATATCGTGATCTAATATATTTAATTACGCTCGTAATAAATATATATACGTAATTAATAATAGTTCGTGTTTTAATTACGTTCATGATTTCATGATCGCATGTTCGTGATTTATCGTCAAATAAATATTACGTGATCGTGCGTAGTAAATACTTATCGTGTTCTAACACGTACGTAATACGTAAAATCCTAACACGTAATCGTAATCATGCTATATTAGGAAAGTTTAAATCTAGTACGTACGATCTTAAGGGTACTATTCATGATAAAAGCATGCGGGTTTTACATCATGAGTTAATTAATTTAGTCTAAATAAAATACTTAGGTTAATCACGAATAATTATATTTAATAATTATAACCTAAGTCATGTTTTATTAATTAATTATAAGTCCACATTTTAATAATTAATTAATAACTATAGTCTAAAATAAATGACAAAATACTTAGGCTAAAACATGTATTATTTTTAACAAAATAATATAACTTAAGTCCATGTTTAAATTATATTAATTATTAATCATGTTTAATTAATTTAATTATTCTTGTAAAAATAACTTGTAAATAATCCCGAGCCCGAACCCGTGACAAAACCAAAAACCCGACACCAACCACCACCCACAGCCGCGACTGCGGTGGCAGCTGGTGGCTGCGCTGCCAACAGTGACGACTTCTGCCGCTGCTGTGCACCGTTGCTACCCACTGTTCGAACAGAGTTCCCACCGGCAGTGGGCCGATGGTTCCTCTTGCTCACTCACTGTTTCCCCCTGCTCGAACCAAAATAGCCACCGGCTTAAGCTGGTGGTGCCTGCTGCTGCGCCGAGACCCACACCGTGCCCCTTAGGGGTCTCGGCTGTGGCTAAACAAGGGACACCGAGAGCTTGAGGCTCTCGGTTGGCTGCCAAACCACAAACACAATCGAAACGAACCCTTCCATGATTTATTTTAAATCTATAACATGTTTAAACCATTGTTTTAAAAATCAAAATCATGTGTTCATAAATAAATTAAAAAGGAAATCAAAAGATGAAGGTTTTTGAAAATTACCGAATGTGTGATTGAAAAGAACTAGCACACGAACACGTATACCGATAAACACAAGATCAAAAATCAAGACGGATCTTCCTCCTGTGTTTGTTGAATGCCGCGACCAAGGAAAGCAAGAAAGAGGCTAGGGTTTTATCTTTTCTAAAAATTCTAACGTTATGAAAAACGTGACCAAGGAGAGCAAGAAAGAGGCTAGGGTTTTATCTTTTCTAAAAATTCTAATGTTATGAAAAACTCTGTATTTTACTTTTCCTTTAGTAAAATTAAAGTGGGCTTGGCCTCCTTTCTTTTGGTTGCCGCGGACACCAAGGTCCCACAAGGGTCTCCCGGGCTTTGTTTGTGTTTAATTATTATACGCGTGTATTCTTGTTTCAAATGACCGTGTAGTTCGTGTTATAATACTTATACGTAATAACTATCGTATTTTACATGTTCGTGATCATATGTTCGTGATTATAATTATTATACTTAATAATTATCGTGTATTATCACGTACTTAATAATTATCGTGCACTAACACGTACATAGTTTCTGAATTAAATGTTCGTGACACGTGTACATGACATAAATGGGAAGTTTTAATTGGTTCGTATGTTTACGAAGTGTACTGTTCATGACATTTATATGCGGGTTTTACATTGAATTTTAGTTGATACATTAAAACTTATGCGTTAGTCACCATATAATGATATTTATATTAAGTTTTATCTGGTTATGTGTTAAATTGTTCATTGAAAGATAAGAAAGTGTGTACTCGATATAACTATGTATCGTACATTATATAGACATATAAAATATGAAAGCCCCGACAAACTAAACACTTAGGCCTTAACTAATATCAAATATTCGAATAACACTAATTCTTCAAACAAAGTGAATGTAAACTCTTGGTGAAAATATATGCAAACTGATAACGAGAAGGACCATGAAGAACTCGAACCTACTAGCAACAACCAAATCTATAACAAAGTAAATATCAACCTTTATATGTTGTGTAGCTCTTGTTGAACATGATTAAAATTCAAATAAACATCACCGAGATTACCACATTAAACTAGTGTAGCATAAGACAAAAGTGTATGCAGCTCACATAGAAGATTTTCCAACCAACAAGTCTCAACAACAACATTAACAACACCATGATATCCTACCTCTACACTAGAATGAGAAAGCGTGAGTGGATGCTTAGAGAACAAGAGAGCAAGTTGTTGTTTAAATGAATGATAAGGTGTGGCAAAACAAGAGTCAATGGAAGATGAAGGAAGTAGAAGAACACCCTAGGCATTTTAATGTTTCTAAGAATAAAACGTCTATAATTGCATGTAATGACTTTTTGAATGTTTTGAGTGTTAAGTTTGTTTGTGTGAAATGTGGAAAATGTATTGGTAATGCTAATCATGCTAAGTGTGCTTTGATAATGTCAATGACGTAGACATTAGAACTAAAAAGCAAATTGTGGTGCTTATTGGTGTTAGTAAACCCCAAAGAAAAGTGAACCATTTTGTTTCAAACCCCCTATGAAAAGTATTGCATCATACTCCACAACTCAGAACTCTATAAGCAAAATTAGGGAATTATATGATTCTGCTAGCAAGTCTTGGAAATGGTGGTTTGCTAATCAATGTCCTCCAGGATATAAATGGATGCCTAAAGCTAGGACAGAAAATGTGACTACGAGCGTTAGCGTGCCTTTAAGTGTTGAAACTAGGTTAACTAATGATTCAAAAATCACAACTAACAAGGAATCCAATTTAGCAAATGCTACATCGTGTTCTAACTCTTCAACATGTCATAGAGATAATTCTATTCATATTAGACTCCGGATGCACGAAGCACATGACGGGTGTAAAATCCATGATTTTACCATGATTTTATGTAATAAGTTTCACCCATTAATCCTAGAACTTCTATAAGTTGTGTGTGAACTTGTCCACTATGTACTTATACTTCTACAATTACCTTGCTATGGTAATTTGTTGCATAACTAAACTTTGTACATAAGACTAGGATAACAAGTGTTGAAAGTTATAACAAAATATGTATGCCCAACACTTAAGCAAATCATGGGAAAATGTTGTATGAGGTTTGTACTATATATAAATGTATGGGTACATTATAAACATACATATACACTTTGGACTAGCCTAAAATCCTTTACCTTTGTGTGCTAGCCCAACACAAGCCCACAACTTGAGCCCATTTCTTTTTCTTTTGGCTAAGGATGACACGCATGCCCCTAGGTGGAAGATGAAGAGATGCTTTGGAAACACAAGTGTCAACACTTGGCACAAATGTTCCTACCTAGGTAATCCCACTTTGCCTTGCCTTCTCTCTCTCCTCTTTTTAGCCGAAATCTTCCTTTCTCTCACTCTTCACATTCTCTCATCCTAGCTAATCTCACTTCTCTCTTCATCCTTCTCTTCTAATAATTCGGCTATAAGCCACAAAAAGCTAAAGTTGATACACCAAATCAACTAGATCTTTGTCCCATCTTGATTGCAAATCATTTGGTAGCATCATCTCTTTAGGAATCATTCTACCAAGCCCTAGCCAAACCTTAAAGGTCACGACTTGGTTAATATTTTGAGTCTTCTTCATCATCTTGACTAGATCTCTAACCTCCTTGTTCATATAGATCTTACTTGATAACATTTAGGCAAAAAGGTATACTCCTTATGTTTCTTCATTTTCACTTGCATGTATCATCATCCATCTATAAACACATGTATATAATTTATTAAAAATCAAGATTTGGTAATAGCCATGATCTTAAAGGTCACGGCCTATATTTGTGTACCATTAGTCATGATTAAAAATCTTTTTAATAAGAAATCTATGATTAGTACTATATGTTTTAGCTTGATTTAAAATCATATAAACATTTTATAAACCTAAATGTAGCAAGGGTTACAAATCTTACTTTATGGGACTTTGGTTAACTAATAATCATAGATCTCATAAAATAAACATGTGTAACTCAAAAATCATGATGACCATGACCTTAAAGGACACGGCATACATGGTTAATGTATATGTGATTTATGTGTTAAGTTTAAATGATGGAATACGTATCATTACATGTTAAATGGACTATTAAAAATCACAAAAATAACTTATGGAATATGATAGGTGTGTAAACACCCATCCTTTTTATCACTTAATTACAATAATAACCGAGCCAAAACGTGTATTTTATGTCATTTATGTCGGAATTATGCGTGGTTTGTGTTTTTGTTGTGATTTAGGACGAAAAGGTGAAAAGTGGAGAAAACACGGGCATTCACGGGCTTTTATCGAAGAAAAAGATGAATGACGAAGTCAAGAAATCAAGAGTGCAAAAAGAACGGAAGTCCAAGACCAATTCTGAAGATTTATCGAAGAAAAAGTCAAAAGACGGAAGTTTACTAAAAGCCGAAGAACTCAAGTCTAATTTATTGAAGAATTACAAGACGAGTTTGAAGAAATCCCGAGACAAAGTCATTAAAGTCAAAAGATTAAGAAGATTAAGGACTTAATGACGCAATTAAAGAAAGAAGAAAGAGGTGAGGAAGCTTCCTAAGCACCTCCCTAATCCTCCTATAAATAGATTAGATTAGATTTCATTTTCTCTTGTTGGCTAAGTGTGACAATTAGTCTTCCACCTTTTAATTACCTTGTCATTTAATTTCATGTCCATTTAAATACATTGTCTTGCACCTTAAATACATTTAATTTCAAGTAAGTTTCCTTTTAATTATTGTCAACCTTTACTTTTCTTGTCAATATCCTATCTACCTTTCTTTAATCTTTATGCTTTTATTGTTCATGTTCATGTTCTTGAGTTTTTGTTAAATTGATTAAAGTGGGTTTTGATTATTGTGGTTATTATTGTTAGTTTTATTGTTTTGGATTGATTGTTTATGATTAGTAGATGTTTATTGATTAGTTTGATTTAATCTTTTGGTTGATTTGATTAAGTTTTGTCTAGATTCGTGTTATTCTTTGTCCGTGTTCTTTGTTACTGTATTTTCCAGGGTATTCCGGATCAAAGCCTTTCATTCCGAATCAAGGAGTTATTGTGAATTGTTCCGAATCAAGCAAATATTCCGAGTGAAGAATTTGTTCTAAATTAAGTCGTTTATTCAGAATATTTAATATTCCGGATCAAAAGGCTCATTCGGAACATTCCGAAGGGTTGTTATTCCGGATCAACAATTATTCCGAGTGAATGTGCTCATTCGGAATATATTCCGGATCAAGGATTGAAGAATTATTCCGAATCAAGCTGTGCATTCCGAGTGAAGCTGTTCATTCGGAACATTCCGAATCAAGACATCATTCCGGATCAAAGTGATTCATTCGGAATATATTCCGAATCAAGACAAAGTTCCGAATCAGTGGAGTTCATTCGGAACATTTATTGTTCCGAATCAAGGAGTGTTCATTCGGAACATCTTTTATTCCGAGTCAAGGTGTTCATTCGGAACATCAAATATTCCGAATCAAGCTAACATTCCGAGTGAAGAGTTTATTCCGGATAAGTGACATATTCCGGATAAAGGATTTATTCCGGATGAAGGTTTTGTTTGAATATTCCGAACGAGTGTTTTGTTTTGATTATTCTGAACGAAGAAGAATTATTCCGGGTGAAGGTGACATTCCGAACGAGTAATTATTCCGAGTGAGGTATTTTTAGTTTAGTTTCTGTTTTTAATTTTTATTTTTTTTATTTCTAAGCTTTACTTTTCCCGCCTTTTTCCTTAGTCGCACTTTAAGTTTAATTGCCTTAGATTTATTTTAGCCTTGCCTTAGTTTAAGTTTTAGTTGCGTTTTAAGTTTGCCTTTAGGTTAGTTTTAAGTTTGCGTCATTTACTTTTAGTGGCATTTAATTTTTTGTCACGCTTTTAATTTCTCGTCTTTTATTTTAAATTAGAGTTAGATTTATATTAACGTCATTTAGTTTTAAGTTTTGCACTTTTTAATTACTACAACGACACAACTATTTGTTTCACCAAAGAACGACTGAGTCACACACTTAACCAGGATCAATTCGATTAGACATACGACAAAGAACTTTTTAACTAAGTAAAACCTAGTTATCAAATGGCGCCGCTGTCGGATCTTTTCGTAAAGATTAACGGTTTTCTGTGAGAGACGCGTTACTTTTTGGGATCCGTTCACTCGTGAACGTTATTTTTCGTGTCAAAATATTTCAAAAAATCCCAAAAACATTTGAAAAATCATAAAAAGCATTTCTTTTTCAAAGTTTTGCACCAAAAATATTCCTCTTTATCCTCTATTATGTTTAATTCTTTTCTTTACCCCTCTTATTTATAATTCTTCATTGATTCGTCTTGCGTACGGTGTGGAAGACCATGGCATGATTTTCAAACATGTCAGTGGTGTACTTGTGAGCGGTGTGGTTTTGAATCGACGATACACAATTTGGATTTTGTCCATTTTGCAATTCAACAAATTCATACTTCTCCTCTTACAATACTTTCTCACCTTCTCCCGTCTACGACAATCCTTATCCTCAAGATGCACTGGGTTTTTCTCCATACCCGTGGTGCTATATTTGTGGGGGCCCTCACGATGTTTCTTCTTGTGATCCGTCGAAGGTCTTTGAGAAAGTTCCGTGCTATCATCCCAGTGTGTATAACTTTGAGCCCCCACGTCACACCGTCAATCATCAACCCTTTTGTGCACTTCCTCCTGAGCAACTTGCCACACTTTTTGACAACTTTCACAAAGTTCAAGAAGCTTGCAACAAGATCATCGAAAAATGTCAAGCGAATCCGCAACAAGAGCAAGTATCTAACCTTAATGCTTATACTCCTCCTCTTGTGCCTCCATATTATTATGATAGTGATGACGATGAGAGTCCTATTTCTTGGAACGATGAGAATTCTATTCCTTCTCCCGACTTGCCGGCCCTGGAACCTAAGGATTCACCCATCCTAGGGGATAAGGATCTTAGCACAATTCCTGCAAAGGAATCCGACGAATTCATAAAGTCTAGTGCTAATAACCTTGTCCCAATTCCAAGTGAACCTGAGTTGACATCCGACAGTGACGATGAGTATGATGCACTTTCTTCTGATGATGTTCCTTCCACCAACACTTTGGGAGAATATTCTTTGGCTTTCTCTAATCCTCTTTTTGATCAAGATGATGATTTTACTTCTAGTGATGACGAGTCACTATCCGATGAAGACGTTCCGAAGGAAACTTTCAAGATTTATTCGAACCCTTTATTTGATTTTGATGACGCTTACATATCTAGTGAGGTGAATCCTCTCTTTGACGAAGGGATTGAGGACATTGATAGCTCTGCTTCTCTTGCTATTGATGAGCATACTTTGTTAGCCATGCCCCCTTCTATCGCAGAGGTGGAGAGATTTGACTCTACTGGACAGGTGACACGGATGGAAGGTAATTCTTCTCTTACTTCTCATACTATATTGCCACCTCATCCTACTGCGTGCACGCCCAAGCGCGTGATGTACCAATTTCACTCTCCGGGAAACGAGGATGAGTGCTTTGACCCGGGAGGTGACAATGACCATTCTATGATTGATAACCTTACGGCTTTGCCAATTGGTCAGCATCCATTGTCTTTGGAGGATGACAATGTGATCCCTTTACCCACCCCACCTCTCGTGGATCAAGATTTCACATACTTCTCGTATGTTGAAAGGACCTTCCTACCATTCAAGACTTATCCTCCTGCCTCTCCTTTATTATATTCCTCCGGGAACGAGGACAAGGTCTTTGATCCCGGTATTACATTCGAGGCTTCCTCATGGACCATTTAATTCGGGGACGAGTCAGGCTCGTGACTTGGTTAACAAAAACAAGCGCTTTTTGGGAGGCAACCCAATTATTTATTTGTCTTTCCCTGTTTTCACCATAAGTGTAGGGGGAGCCACGTGGTGTTTCTTGTTCTCTTTCTTATCATGTGCAGGGATTAGAGCTTCAAAGACACACTCTTGATGACTTTTGACGAACCGTGATTCCGTGTTCCCTTCTTCCCGGTTATATCCTAAACTCTTTTTGATTCACTATTTTATATTTTCACTATATTAAAATAGGAATCTCGTTAGTTGTCTTTTCCTTAGTGAGATTTAAACAAAGTGCACAATGTCCTAAGTGTAGGGGAGTTTACTCCCACATGCTTAAACATTGAGGACAATGTTTATATCAAGTGTAGGGGGGACTTCTATCGAAGTTAAGTGGCCTTTTCCTTGTAATTGTCCTCATTTTAACCGGAAAATCAATTTTTCGACTTTTTTCAAAATTTTTGATCTATTTTGGCCTATTAGTTTTTCCCTTTGTATAGTTATTTTCTTCCTTTGCTAGAATAATTTTTAATAAAGTGGTTTTAATTTTCAAATGTTGTGAATCTTTTGACTCAACCCGAGTTTACTTATCTAAGTTTACTCTATCTAGTATCCTTAACGTGTTTAAGTTAAGTTTTGCTAGGCTTTATATAGGGAGATATAAAACGGGAAAGTCTTAACTCTCACGGGTTAAGAACAAGAACTTTTCGCAAGTTCCTATAATTGATCCTAGAGAGTCGTTTATCAAGGGAACTTTAAAATGCGATTTCTAAACTTGAAAAAGTCTAAGAGTTTGCAAGATCCTATAGATGACTCGAAAACCCAAAACTTTGATTTAATAGGCTAAGCATCCACGAGTCTCATTCTTTGAGATTTTAAACTGTGGAGAACGAGAGATGATAGAGTCAATTATAAGTTTGGTATTCTTTCGTGAATTTATGTGAGTTAATTATAAGCCTATTCTCCCATCGCTTGCTAATAAATTTATCTGCAATAAATAAGGTTGTACGATTTGAAAAGTTACTTAGCTTCTAGCCCAAGATCGTTTAAAAGTTGCTCGGTATGGATTAGAGTTCATAGCCAAGGCATAACTTATTGAAGCGGGATGCGAAGATTGGCGAGTCCAAAAAGGCCCTAACAAGGCATGAGGGCTACATTTTGTTGCTAAAGATCTAAAGTGATGTGAAGAATCATTTATCAAAGATCAATATGAAGGATCGAGACACACGACGAAAAGCAAAAACTCCCCAAAAGTCATGGAGAAGTCTATCCAAAAAGGCCCTAACAAGGTATGAGGATAAATAGATCCAAGTCCAAAAAGGAGGCGGATCGTTGTATATCAAAATCCAAAATAAAGATTGGAGAAAAATGAAGAAGTTGTGGTCCAAATATGAAGAATCTCTCAAAACTTCAAGTGAAGAAATTCCTATTATGAAGAGAAGGCCATTATTTCATGAACGTCTCTCAAGATTTGAAGTATGAAGTCGCTGCCAAATATCGGTCCGAGAAAGGTCTCAAATCGCGAAGCGAGTTATGCCAAGATATGAACTTTTTGAGTTCCCGAGAAGCAGTTTTAAAAGATTTTGTCCTTTAGCTAACTATTGATTAAATCGTCCCACTTTATTTTCAGACTTAATAACTATCGAAATAAAGTCAACAATGCATCCTCGTGATCATTCAAGACAACAATAAAATATAAGAGATACACCTAGGAATAAGGGAGTCTAAGTGAATAATTGGCCCACATGAGTTCGTGTTAGTTTGCTAACTTATAATAACAATGATCTCGTTTTTAAGCTTGGTTTGGAGAAAGTGAAAACTTGAGGATGATTATCATTCATCACATTTTCAAAACCCTAAGGTATGCTTTTGATTTCTTTACTTGTTTTGTTATTTTCTATCTCTTTAATAAAGGCCAAGGTGGATTGATTATGATGAAAAATGTAAACGTGCTTTGTAACTAATGCATTGCATGAGGACATTGCAATGGTTAAGTGTAGGGGATTTGATAGGTGTGTAAACACCCATCCTTTTTACCACTTAATTACAATAATAACCGAGTCAAAACGTGTATTTTATGTCATTTATGTCGGAATTATGTGTGGTTTGTGTTTTTGTTGTGATTTAGGACGAAAAGGTGAAAAGTGGAGAAAACACGGGCATTCACGGGCTTTTATCGAAGAAAAAGACGAAAGACGAAGTCAAGAAATCAAGAGTGCAAAAAGAACGGAAGTCCAAGACCAATTCTGAAGATTTATCGAAGAAAAAGTCAAAAGACAGAAGTTTACTAAAAGCCGAAGAACTCAAGTCTAATTTATTGAAGAATTACAAGACGAGTTTGAAGAAATCCCGAGACAAAGTCATTAAAGTCAAAAGATTAAGAAGATTAATGACTTAATGACGCAATTAAAGAAAGAAGAAAGAGGGGAGGAAGCTTCCTAAGCACCTCCCTAATCCTCCTATAAATAGATTAGATTAGATTTCATTTTCTCTTGTTGGCTAAGTGTGACAATTAGTCTTCCACCTTTTAATTACCTTGTCATTTAATTTCATGTCCATTTAAATACATTGTCTTGCACCTTAAATACATTTAATTTCAAGTAAGTTTCCTTTTAATTATTGTCAATCTTTACTTTTCTTGTCAATCTCCTATCTACCTTACTTTAATCTTTAATCTTTATGCTTTTATTGTTCATGTTCATGTTCTTGAGTTTTTGTTAAATTGATTAAAGTGGGTTTTGATTATTGTGGTTATTATTGTTAGTTTTATTGTTTTGGATTGATTGTTTATGATTAGTAGATGTTTATTGATTAGTTTGATTTAATCTTTTGGTTGATTTGATTAAGTTTTGTCTAGATTCGTGTTATTCTTTGTCCGTGTTCTTCGTTACTGTATTTTCCAGGGTATTCCGGATCAAAGCCTTTCATTCCGAATCAAGGAGTTATTGTGAATTGTTCCGAATCAAGCAAATATTCCGAGTGAAGAATTTGTTCTAAATTAAGTCGTTTATTCGGAATATTTAATGTTCCGGATCAAAAGGCTCATTCGGAACATTCCGAACGAAGGGTTGTTATTCCAGATCAACAATTATTCCGAGTGAATGTGCTCATTCGGAATATATTCCGGATCAAGGATTGAAGAATTATTCCGAATCAAGTTGTGCATTCCGAGTGAAGTTGTTCATTCGGAACATTCCGAATCAACACATCATTCCGGATCAAAGTGATTCATTCGGAATATATTCTGAATCAAGACAAAGTTCCGGATCAGTGGAGTTCATTCGGAACATTTATTGTTCCGAATCAAGGAGTGTTCATCCGGAACATCTTTTATTCCGAGTCAAGGTGTTCATTCGGAACATCAAATATTCTGAATCAAGCTAACATTCCGAGTGAAGAGTTTATTCCGGATAAGTGACATATTCCGGATAAAGGATTTATTCCGGATGAAGGTTTTGTTTGAATATTCCGAATGAGTGTTTTGTTTTGATTATTCCGAACGAAGAAGAATTATTCCGGGTAAAGGTGACATTCCGAACGAGTAATTATTCCGAGTGAGGTATTTTTAGTTTAGTTTCTGTTTTTAATTTTAATTTTTTTTATTTCTAAGCTTTACTTTTCCCGCCTTTTTCCTTAGTCGCACTTTAAGTTTAGTTGCCTTAGATTTATTTTAGCCTTCCCTTAGTTTAAGTTTTAGTTGCGTTTTAAGTTTGCCTTTAGGTTAGTTTTAATTTTGCGTCATTTACTTTTAGTGCCATTTAATTTTTCGTCACGCTTTTAATTTCTCGTCTTTTATTTTAAATTAGAGTTAGATTTATATTAACGTCATTTAGTTTTAAGCTTTGCACTTTTTAATTACTACAACGACACAACTATTTGTTTCACCAAAGAACGACTGAGTCACACACTTAACCAGGATCAATTCGATTAGACCACAACAACGAACTTTAATTTTTATACGGGCAAAAGCCAGTTATCAGAATATATGTAGCCGTGGGTTACATATGACCCTAAATGGGTTAGATGTACATGCATTCATTATAAAACCTAGATCTAGTGGTAAGTGTTAACTTAACATGATAAACATGAAATAAGCTAATAGATCTTATGGAAATATTGGGAGAAAACAATATAACCGTGGGCTATATGTTGTTTTCTTGGAATGATAATAACCTTGGGAACATGCATGTAACTTAGATAATCATGATGTATTTTTTTAAACATTTACAAGATTTAAAACTAGCTAATATGTTCATCTTGGAAATACCAAGATTTAGAAATATGGCCGTGGACTATATATGAGTAAACATGGATCTATGATTGATTTTTAGGTCTAGACATAGTTTAGATCTCATTTTGGACTTATGACTTGTTTACTTGATTTGTACATAGATAGATCTAATTTGGAACATCATATAAAACAACTATAAGTTTTATTCTTTTATTTTAGATTTAAAACTAAATATGAACAAGCTCATAATAAACTTATAAGAATATCCTAAGTTAAAACTTACATAAAATATAAAGTAGTGGTAATGGACTATTTAAGCCCATGAAATATTAATCCAAAACTTAATGGACCCAATAAGCCCATTTAATAAATACTAGTAACTTAATGGACTAAAGATTACACTTAGGACCATTTACCTAATTAAAGGACTTAAAAATGTATTTAAGCCCAATGAATGATTTAAAGGCCAATTTAAATAAATTAATGGACTTGAGATATATTTAAGCCCACTAAAGTAGCCCATTAGATGTTTAGCCCATTTAATGAGCCCATATAAAGTTTGAATGTTAAAATAAAAGTTTTTATAACAAAATATAACTTATAAAAACTTTTTGGATGAAAATAACAATTTATAAAACTTAAGGACTAAAACCGTAACTTATGAAACTTGTTTTGATAAACTAGTAAACACAAGGACTGAAAATGTAAATATCCAAAAGTCTAGGGTTTAATAAATACTATCCGTGGCAAATTAAACCCTAGGGACCATTTTGGGAAGCTTCTAAAAGTTATTTTGTCATTTTATAACCTTAAGGACTATTCTTGTAAATTGCCGAAACTTAAAGAAGCCCTAGGGGCTATTTTTGTAATTTTAGTAAAGTTACAAAACCTAGGTATAACTAGTGGGACTAAATCTACCATAAGCCAAAACATTAACAAGCCCTAACCCCAAAATCTATTTTAATTATAATAAAACATAATTAAAATACTTAGACAATAAGAATTAAGGTAAAAATTCTTAAGTTTAATTTATTTTATAAATATTAAAATAATTTATGGAAACTTTAAAGTTAAATAAAATATTATATTTATTTTTCAAAATAAAATATTTATATTTACTTTAAGAAATAATTGTATAAACAATTATGAATATGTATTACTCAAACATAAACTCATATACTTTTTGAAAATAAAATTTATATGAACGTTGGATAAATTGAATGCTAATATGTAAGTAAAACATCTTACGTTTACTTAAAACATGAAACTTAATAATAAGTTTAAATGAGTGATTATAATACATGAACTACCAACGTGAACTAATATTAAGTAGAATTTTTATGTTTACCTAATAATGAAACATAGTAATAAAAGAATGATTATAATGCATGAACGGAGAATGTAAACTAATATTTTAAGTAGAACATTATATGTCTACTTAAATAAGAAAATTATTTGTAAGTTGAATGATTATTATAATTACATGTATGGTAACTGATATAAATAGTTAAACATTTTATGTTTACTTAGAAATGAAACTTATATAGATAAGTTAAATGAATATTGATGATACTTGTACTACGGTTATTTAGAAAAATACCGTAGCATAAATGAACTGACTAAAATCTGTATAAGCATACATATATGTTCTTTGTACTATCTATTAAGACTGTACTATCTGATTAGGCATAACTTTGGCGCGTGCTTTAATTGGATATTCGTATTAAACAGCAATTGCCTACTCCCAGGTGAGTTTACAACCCCATATAAACTTTTGATAAACCTTTCCCTTTTGGGAAAGAAAATATGCAAACATATAATAGACACAACTGGATTGTATAAACTTGACTATGATTGCTTATTATTGAAACTGTTAAATTGTTGTAAATCGCCCGAATGTTATAAATAGATCTATTAGGGATTGACCATCCCCGTCTGGGTGAGTCATGCTCACTGTGCCTTGGCCGGGACAACAGACGTATACCATGTTGGAACTGGAATAGGTGTCTTTTTGTAAGACACTACATCCTCATCTGTTGAGGACTATGGAGGTTAAGCTTCAGTTTCTAATAATAAACAAATGTTATTTACATTTTAGTAAGAATGCTTTGTGCATTATTACTTCTATGATTATTGTATGTCCAAACTAATTAATTGTTAAAATCTGTAAATTCACCAACTTTATGTTGACCCTCGTTAGTATGTTTTGCACAGGAATATGAAGTTAGTGCGTGGTGTGTGCATGGTCTCCAACATCTTAGAAATCTGCATCATAGGACTCATCAGGGTTCTATTTGGGAAACATAAACAATCACCTTCTGTCATGTTTAAGACAATTTTATTTTATTTGTTAACAAACATGTAATCTGATTTAAATAACTCTTTGTCTTATGCTCTATGGACTATATGCTATCGATCCACCCTTGTGACATCTTCGTGGATATTTTCCGCATATTTTGACCCTACCCGGGGTGTCACAGATAATGGTATCAAGCATTAGTTATAGAGAACCAGATAAATTTTTAAATAAAATAAAAACAAAATGATTTTTCTTTTATTTAAAATGGACTATAACTTATAAAAATCTTTTTGGGATTTTATTTTGGGACCGTATTAATTAAGCATATAGATCTTAGGGCCTTTTATGTTATGTGAACTAGTTGTATATATATTTACTAGACTTGATTATCAATACTGTTTAGTGAAATATTGATATGCTAGACGTGCTAAACTTGAAAATTTTACACTACATAGTAAAATACTGAAATAAGAATATGGGTAATATTAAACTAAACTTCACACTTACAAATTGATAAATGAACTACTTACATGATAATACACACACACACACACACACACACACACATATATATATATATATATATATATATATATATATATATATATATATATATATATATATATATATATATATATATATATATATATATATATATATATATATATATATATATATATATATATATATATATATATATATATATATATATATATATATATATATATATATATATCTCTACTACTTATAAAGTAAATATCCCAAAACCTTGAATGTTGAAAACATGGTTAATTATGGAATTGTTGAAAACTTAGTTAATTAGGCAATGTTGAAAACTCGGTCAAATATCATGCATCTCAGCAACTTACGTTTCAACTAATTCTGTGCTGGCCAGTCCATCTTTGTAATTTTGGAATGTCAGATTAGGTTTCAATCTTTCATTCTAATTTCCAGCCCATAATCCAGCCCATAATAACGTTTCAATTCAACAAGGACTGTTTTCAATATTTTGAAGAAACCCTAATTCAATCCTTATATAAACCACTGATCTTTATTGCAATTCCACAAAATACACAGCCGCTACAATTGATCTGTTGAATCCGCCACCATCTCCCGGTGTTGGTTTAGGTGCCTGCGAACAACCGCCACAGATCATCACACGTACTGAATGTGATGAATTATGTGGTTCAAATCCCATACCCACATGCCATAACCCACCGTTCATGGTGTGCGTCGTTGATGGTCGGCAGGGGACGTCGACGAGGTTACAAGGATGTTATGGATAAGAAAAACGCCATATACTTTTGACCAACAAGATATTATAATCCAGGTACGCCTAACCAACAAGAGCCTATAATTTTTTATATGATTTATGCGTTATTTTGTAATTGATTTGATTTGGTTATCTGGGTCTTCATTAACTTTTGGTTTCTGTGATTCCAAGCTACTAAAAATCGAAGGTGCTGTTAGCATACTGTACATTTGTGTGAATATGATCTACTTTGAAAGTAATAACACCGAAGCTCAACTAAGATCTAACATAGATAAATCTCTTCTTTCTTGGAACTTGAGAAAATGTGACACGCCTAGCTCTTTTTAAACATTCTATTAAGAAAGATATTGCAGGTTATTACAAGTGCTCTTGTAAGTTATCATTTTCGAGCACATAATCTATATCATTTGCTCTAAATGTTGGGGATTTCGATGTAACGTATTCTTTTAGAGTAAAAGTTACATCCAATTATTATCCTTAATAAGGATATAGTAGTTAGAATTAAAGCACTCTCTATGAATTGGAGCTAGGTGTAACAGCAAAAAGTACGTTTGTCTTAGATAACGCAAATGATCACCTTTTTTTCAAATAATTTGCTATAAACAAACGTTCCACCTCAGAAAACAATCCCAAATAATATACAAGTAACTCTGTATATTATTTTGATTAGCAATGATCTGCACTTCTTCAGACAGGGTGTTTGGAATTGTGCGTTAAAAGGGATTATCTAATCAATGTGTTTAGGAATTAAAGATGGTTAATTTTGAGTGTTTTGTATGGACAATCTCATTATGATTAATGACAAATGAACCATCTATGTAAACAAGATTGAAACTGAATCTATTGAGTTATAAATTGATCAAAATTTAGACATACTTGTAGGAGGATAACGACAGAGACAACATTATATCTTCATTTTGTTCACAAACTGGTCAGATAGCGGTTTTGAAGCTGTAACATTATATAGATTTAAATAAAAATAGAAAGATTATAGGGATTATCAACACGTTGTTGGTTTAAGGATATATCATAACGAGGTTAGTAAATGAACTACACATTGTCTTTGATATGTACAAATTAGGGCAGGTCCATAATTGGTGCAGGTGAATTTTATCACCAACCTTAAGAACATCTTGTGTTAAAGTCAAAATTTCGTTAAATTGAACTAATTTGTATACACATAGATATTTCATGTTGAACGTGTATAAAAGTGTGTTTATAATATAAGGTATGTAAATTATCAGTTTATTTTTAGGTTATATAACAAATTGTTTTTGTGAATGCATGTTGAAGTATAAAAGTCTGTAATTTCTAAAATAGGATTAACATTGATTTTAGAATCATCAAGAGACATGAATTTATTGGATAAACATGGATACCAATGGGTAATCCTTTATTTACCATTTTCTTGATTGAAATTCTTCTCATATATTTCTTTTTCTTCTGGAAAAATGGCTAAAGTTTTATGTTTTTTGACAAGGTGAAATGTTACTCAGCTTATAAATTGCAGTTCTCATTCATTTTAAATGCATGAGGTAATTATTTCCGATGATTAAAAGACGAGCTATGCTGTTATATATTTCGTTTTCAGTAAACAAAATGATTGCGTTTTGAATCAGTTTATAGAAATCATGAATGGGTGGACATTGTTATATTTGTAAATAGCATTGAACTTGGGTGGAATGAAATCAATGAAGCGGAGTCGATTCTCGAATCGGGTCAAAGAGATGGACAACATAAGCAATCTTCAACATGAACATTGAACCTTTATGTTACCCTTAACATTTAGTACTCACAAATGGCTGGTAACTTTAGATGCTACAATTATGAAATAGTGTCTTAGTTGTAGAACTGAAGACATGGTATTAGACTGTTGTGATGTTTGAAGATATAAATATAGTAAGCTTTAGTGATGCCTACACCACGATGATGGTTGCGTCACATATATTGGTTGCTAAAGAAGGACTAGGAATTTCATTGAGAGGTTCTTATTTCTAAGATGGGGATTATGGTATGAATTATGATGTATATCTCAATTGCTTTGATACATACGTACATTTATTTGCAAATTATTTTTATCTCAATATACAGAATTGCAGACTAATGTCATTGACCCATATGCATGTCTTGAAACAACATTAAGAAGGCTATAAAGTGGGATTATTATATATGTTTCTTATAGAGGGTGTTTTGAAATAATTATTTTAAAGCAAATAAAAAATTATGTGTGCTTATATAAAATTGCCTGCCTATCTTAGATTATCTACATACCATTTATAACCGTGATAACCAGAGTATTTGCACATCATGTAATATTAAGTTCTTGAGCTACGAGTTTACACTTCCTTTATTCCTCTGTTTTTATGTGTGCCCATTTATTAATTTCATGAGCTAATTACAAAAAACAAGTTAATGGTAATCATGAATCACTTCACTAGCATTTGTTTTGGTTGATATTATGCTTTCTTCAAGTCAATGTTAGGACTGATCACTTCACTACTGCCATCAGTTCATATTTCAAATATGTAACAGTTTAACCATGCATTAGGTAAACTAATTGTAACGATAAATGTAATAGTGACGTTGATGTAGTAATATGGGTCACATGCTCAAGGTACAATCACATTTTGTACATTTGCGTTCGACATGAAGGTTCACGTGTGACGACTTTGGGATATCCCAAAAGGGTTGTCATTTTGGGATTTATTGGCTCGCAACGTCGAATCGAAAACTCATGTAATAACAAAAAATTATAGCGTATAGTTAATTATCTGTCGCTAGAGGTGGCAAAACGGGCGGCCGGGCGGGCACGGGCGGCGGGCTAAACGGGCAATGGGCTAAACGGACGACGGGCTAAACGGGCGCGGGCTAAACGGGAACGGACAAAATGAGCGGGCGAAACGGGCTGGCTAAACTGGCTCAAGCTAAAATGAGAAAAAAACATATAAAAAGCTAGAATTAAAAAATAAAAATACTTATTTAAAAGCCTGGGATAAAAACTAAATATAAAATATTCGCCTGAGTAGCCTAATTAGTGTTTTACATGTGTGCCCATTAAGCTCATAAGTTTCTTGCATATGCGCTCATTTAGCCCATTAATAATAAAGAATGGGCAAAAAGTGTCCCATCCTTTTTTAAAAATAGGCAAAAAATGCCCATATTTATCAAAACGGGCAAGATTTGTTATCTCTATCTGTCGCTATGCAATTTCCGCCGCTATGCGCGGGTACTCGCCTAGTATATATATATATATATATATAAGTATAAATATTTGTAATCTTAAAACACTCTAATAATTGTTTAAAAGGGATATATTTCATAAAACATGTAATCTAAATAATATTGTTCTTTGTTTGTAAGCTTATACTCACTTCAAACATAAAATAATACTATTTCAGAGCATCATGACTCTGCCTACTGCATCCACGACTCTTCTACCCAGAGTAGCTTCTACTCCAGTTGTTTGTTCATCCCCACGATCGACGTAGTGTGGATGGTTGTCAGCCTCGGATTCTGAGGATGACCCAGCCACCGAAGCTGTACTCCAAGAGGACCCTTTTTCCTATCTCCGCATCAGCTATACTGGCCCCAACCTCTATGGAGGAGGACCAGGTTCTTCCTAGCCTACCATCTTCCATGCCTCCATTCTTATCATCGGGCTATTTCTCCGGGTCCGTACCCGTCTCCACTTATGAGACCAGGGAAGGCTCCGGAGCGAGACGTGTCGATTCCGTTCAGGCTCAGATTGCCGGACTGGCTACACGCCAGGGGAAGGAGATATCAGACCTTCGCCGCCTGGTGATAGCCGGTCGACAAGGCCACACCGTCATCCATGATCGTATTGACACTTTCTCCCCCACCATGAGGAGAGAAGCCCGGGCCACTAAGGATGTCCAGGCCAAGACTGATAAAGCATTGAAGTGGCTCATAGAGGAGAACCGTCGTCTTCACCAACGTATTCAGGTCATGGAGGGTCCACAACATCAGACCCATACTGCCCTATCCGCACAGGAGCAATCGTTGTCTATCTTTGGTGATCTTGCCACCATCCGACACGACGGGATTACTACAGAGATTACTCATCTCCGAGGAGCCACCAATAGACTCCGGACCTATTTGTTGACAACATTCCATGTGCTCAAGGAGACCCGAGCAACGATTCGGACATTGCAGGGTTCCCGAAGAGCATCTACAGATCCACCAGCTCCATCAGCGCCATCAGCACCAGCTTTATCTAGTGGACCATCTTGGCAGGACTAGTATAGATGTACCGGACTTCTTGTACATCATGACAAGCTTACGGGTATATCCCGGCTATTATAATATAAGACCTTCGTACTTTTATTCTTTTTCAAGCTTTTGGTGATGTATCCTTGTGCTGTACTTCTCTTTTTTTTTCTGGCACTTATTTTTGGATTTGATGTACTTAAGACAATGTATACTACTACGCAGGACAAGGCTAGCTAAGTCTTTGTCCCGGATTTGATATGCTCGATGAATGTTTAAATTCCTTACGGAAATTTGCATGAAATCACTCTCTTATGTTATATCTGTTGTGCAATGTATTATATTATGAAATCCTGACACGTTATCCAAATTTGTCATGAATTTTATGCATGAAATCATCCTCTTGCAAATAATATAAAAACTGTACAAACAATTGAATTAACAATCTCATTTTGTGTAAGATTATAGACAAATGGTGATTTCACAATCGAACCCCAATAATGCAATTGCCTCCAATACCGCTAATACCGAAGTACCTGAAGCCCTCATAATGTTACCGCTGCTCAACTTTGGGAGATGATTGGTGAAGACATTTCGGCAGCCAGGGCAGCCAAAGAAGATAATGTGGGCAATGACCCAAACCACAACATACACAGAAACAACTTCAACAGGGGTTGTTCGTACCCCGACTTCTTGAATTGCAAGCCCTCATACTACCGAGGAAAAGAAGGAGTTGTTGAATTGATGCAATGGTTTGAAAGACTAAAGACAGTTTTCCACATCAGCGATTGTGCTGACGAGACCAGAGTTAAGTATGCTACATACACTCTACTCGATGGCGCCCTTACTTGGTGGAACTCTGTGGTCACCACCCTTGGACATGCCACTGCTTATACCCTCACTTAGGCCAACCTCAAGGAGAGAATGACTGAGAAATACTGTCCTAGAGGAGAAATGAAGAAGTTGGAAGTCGAGCTGTGGGATCTAAACTATAAGAACAATGATATCCTTTGGTACAACCAAAGATTTCAAGAGTTAAGCTTGATGTGCACCAGAATGTTTCCACTAAGGAGTGACAAGATTGAAAAGTACGTCAGCGAACTCCCTGACAACATTCATGACAGTGTGCTAGCTTCACGACCCACTACCGTTGAAGGTGCTATGGAATTTGCAACTGAGCTGATCAGTAAGCAAGCTTGCAATTTGTCCGATAGGCGAATGAACAACAAGAGAAAATCCAATGAAAGCTCTCATAGTCAGCGCCAACAGTCTTCCAAAAAGCAAAACGTTGGGCAAGTTGATAACACTACTCCCACAACCCGCACCAGGAACTACACAGGGACCAAGCCTAAGTGTTCAAAGTGCAACTATCATCATTTTGCTGGAGGACAATGCCAAGGATGCTACAAGTGTGGCCAACAAGGCCATTTTTCTCGTAAGTGTCAAACAAATGTTGCTACCCCAGGTCGACCCAATACCAATCTCGGGAACAGTAACAAGGGCAAGTCCAGTGTACATGGGAGCAGTAGTGGACCAAAGAAAGCTATGGTTTGTTATGAGTGTGGAACCTCTGGGTATGTGAGACCTGATTGTCCCAAGTGGGACAACCAGAAGAAGGACAACAAGGGAACTCCTTCGCAAGTGTACATGACCGACAATGCCCCAGCAAATCCAGGCTCCAACATCGTACCTGGTACGTTCTTACTAAACCAATGATATGCATCTATCTTGTCTGATACATGTGTAGACCAAAGCATTACAATTGCTAAATTTAGTAAGATAATGGAAATCCCTCTGATAGTTCTAGACTCCCATAATACGGTGGAATAGTCGACAGAAAAGTTATGATAGTTAAACACCATCATTCGAGGTTGTTCCTTAAAACCTTCCAAGTCGCCGTTTTACGTCAATCAGATCCTAGAAAGTCTTGATAGCTATAATGTCGTCATTAGCGTGAATAGACTAGCAAGTACCACACAATTATCTCGTATGACCAAAAATTGGTTCGCATACCCTGGGAAGATGAAACCTTGATTAGACTAGGGAGCCATAACCCCGATATAGTTAACAATAGATTTAGTGTCATCTCTAGCACCAACAAGCCAGAGAGTACTTGGTCCAGGAATACTCCATTTCCCTAACCTGTCTCTTCCCTGCCTAAACCTGAAAGGCACATCCAACTCACAATGGGTGTACTTTGTAGGGCTATGCCCGACATTCCCCGAAAGGAGATGTTGAATGTCCCATGTTCTTGGAAATTTCTCTTTCCTCTTCGGGTCCAATTAGTTCGACAATACCATCACCCACTAGACTCTGGGAGATGTAATTTTCCTCTCTTTAAGAAGTCAGAGTTGGTACAAATTTTGAACCAATAATAGTGAGTGCATGACCTTTGTTACGACACCCTGTAAGGCGCGCACTTCTTTATTCTTGGTATCTTCTTTTATTTCCACCATTTGAGGTACTTCTTTTCTGCGCCACTCTCGCTCAACCCCGCGGTGAAGGAAGCAGATTCTTTGCAACTTCTTACGCAATCACCATATCAACAACAATCTTAACCTCTTTGTTAGGTAGAAACTTTAGTACCATTAACTAATGTTTGTGTCCCGCTGGCTTGAGGTAAAGATCATAAGTCTTTTCTTAAAATTGTTGATATAGGTCGGGTTAAAGTTAAAAATGTCTTGTTTTACCTTCAACCCACAATTTTCATCCTCGGGTATGGAGATATAACTTGTATCTCACCCATGAAAAGGATGTAGAAATAGTGCATCCCCAGATTCCCCAGCGTATGAAACATGCTGGCTTGTCCTCCTCATATCAGATACCATTTGCAATGGATTTTTCCTCCTAACCAAATCCACAACGCCATTGGTCTTCTCCCCGATCCTAGAAGGGTATAGCTGCGACCCCGTTAAGCAGCCCGCACCTATTCATCCACAATAGAAGTCTCCTTTACTGCTCAATCGGATGTATAGTGCGATCCAGATAAAGATCTCTTTGCATTCCTTTCCTATTCATCCACAGCAGCAGTCTCCTTTACTGCTCAATCGGATGTATAGTGCGATCCAGATAAAGATCTCTTTGCATTCCTTTCCTGTTCATCCACAGCAGCAGTCTCCTTTACTGCTCAATCGGATGTATAGTGCGATCCAGATAAAGATATCTTTGCATTCCTTTCCTATTCATCCACAGCAGCAGTCTCCTTTACTACTCAATCGGATGTATAGTGCGATCCAGATAAAGATATCTTTGCGTTCCTTTCCTATTCATCCACAACAGCAGTCTCCTTTACTGCTCAATCGGATGTATAGTGCGTTCCAGATAAAGATCTCTTTGCATTACCTCCTGTCCATCCATAACAGCGGTCTCTTTTACTGCTCAATCGGATGAATAATGCAACCTGGATAAAAATCTCTTCGCATTCTCTTTTGTTCACCTGTAATGACAGAAGCTTCCATTGATGCCGAATCAGACGTATAAAAGTAACCTAGGTGTAGACCGCTTCGCATTAACGTCACCATCCGTTCCTGAGAGAGTTCCCGAAATGAACCATATACATAGAACATCTTTCACTTAAAAGATAACTACGTTTTTAGTAGCTTTGAGGACAAAGCTAAAATAACGGGGTGGTGCTGTAAATCCATGATTTTACCATGATTTTATGTAATAAGTTTCACCCATTAATCCTAGAACTTCTATAAGTTGTGTGTGAACTTGTCCACTATGTACTTATACTTCTACAATTACCTTGCTATGGTAATTTGTTGCATAACTAAACTTTGTACATAAGACTAGGATAACAAGTGTTGAAAGTTATAACAAACTATGTATGCCCAACACTTAAACAAATCATGGGAAAATGTTGTATGAGGTTTGTACTATATATAAATGTATGGGTACATTATAAACATACATACACACTTTGGACTAGCCCAAAATCCTTTACCTTTGTGTGCTAGCCCAACACAAGCCCACAACTTGAGCCCATTTCTGTTTCTTTTGGCTAAGGATGACACGCATGCCCCTAGGTGGAAGATGAAGAGATGCTTTGGAAACACAAGTGTCAACACTTGGCACAAATGTTCCTACCTAGGTAATACCACTTTGCCTTGCCTTCTCTCTCTCCTCTTTTTAGCCTAAATCTTCCTTTCTCTCACTCTTTACATTCTCTCATCCTAGCTAATCTCACTTCTCTCTTCATCCTTCTCTTCCAATAATTCGGCTATAAGCCACAAAAATCCAAAGTTGATACACCAAATCAACTAGATCTTTGTCCCATCTTGATTGCAAATCATTTGGTTGCATCATCTCTTTAGGAATCATTCTACCAAGCCCTAGCCAAACCTTAAAGGTCACGGCTTGGTTGATATTTTGAGTCTTCTTCATCATCTTGACTAGATCTCTAACCTCCTTGTTCATATAGATCTTACTTGATAACATTTAGGCAAAAAGGTATACTCCTTATGTTTCTTCATTTTCACTTGCATGCATCATCATCCATCTATAAACACATGTATATAATTTCTTAAAAATCAAGATTTGGTAATAGCCATGATCTTAAAGGTCACGGCCTATATTTGTGTACCATTAGTCATGATTAAAAGTCTTTTTAATAAGAAATCTATGATTAGTACTATATGTTTTAGCTTGATTTAAAATCATATAAACATTTTATAAAACTAAATGTAGCAAGGGTTACAAATCTTACTTTATGGGACTTTGGTTAACTAATAATCATAGATCTCATAAAATAAACATGTGTAACTCAAAAATCATGATGACCATGACCTTAAAGGACACGACATACATGGTTAATGTATATGTGATTTATGTGTTAAGTTTAAATGATGGAATACGTATCATTACATGTTAAATGGACTATTAAAAATCACAAAAATAACTTATGGAATATATGTAGCCGTGGGTTACATATGACCCTAAATGGGTTAGATGTACATGCATGTCATTATAAAACCTAGATCTAGTGGTAAGTGTTAACTTAACATGATAAACATGAAATAAGCTAATAGATCTTATGGAAATATTGGGAGAAAACAATATAACCGTGGGCTATATGTTGTTTTCTTGGAATGATAATTACCTTGGGAACATGCATGTAACTTAGATAATCATGATGTATTTTTTTAAAACATTTACAAGATTTAAAACTAGCTAATATGTTCATCTTGGAAATACCAAGATTTAGAAATATGACAGTGGACTATATATGAGTAAACATGGATCTATGATTGATTTTTAGGTCTAGACATAGTTTAGATCTCATTTTGGACTTATGACTTGTTTACTTGATTTGTACATAGATAGATCTAATTTGGAACATCATATAAAACAACTATAAGTTTTATTCTTTTATTTTAGATTTAAAACTAAATATGAACAAGCTCATAATAAACTTATAATAATATCCTAAGTTAAAACTTACATAAAATATAAAGTAGTGATAATGGACTATTTAAGCCCATGAAATATTAATCCAAAACTTAATGGACCCAATAAGCCCATTTAATAAATACTAGTAACTTAATGGACTAAAGATTACACTTAGGCCCATTTAACTAATTAAAGGACTTAAAAAAGTATTTAAGCCCAATAAATGATTTAAAGGCCAATTTAAATAACTTAGTGGACTTGAGATATATTTAAGCCCACTAAAGTAGCCCATTAGATGTTTAGCCCATTAATAAGCCCATATAAAGTTTGAATGTTAAAATAAAAGTTTTTATAACAAAATATAACTTATAAAAACTTTTTGGATGAAAATGACAATTTATAAAACTTAAGGACTAAAACCGTAACTTATGAAACTTGTTTTGATAAACTAGTAAACACAAGACTGAAAATGTAAATGTCCAAAAGTCTAGGGTTTAATAAATACTATCCGTGGCAAATTAAACCCTAGGAACCATTTTGGGAAGTTTCTAAAAGTTATTTTGTCATTTTATAACCCTAAGGACTATTCTTGTAAATTACCAAAACTTAAAGAAGCCCTAGGGGCTGTTTTTGTAATTTTAGTAAAGTTACAAAACCTAGGTATAACTAGGGGGACTAAATCTGCCATAAGCCGAAACATTAACAAGCCCTAACCCTAAAATCTATTTTAATTATAATAAAACATAATTAAAATACTTAGACCATAAGAATTAAGGTAAAAATTATTAAGCTTAAATTATTTTATAAATATTAAAATAATTTATGGAAACTTTAAAGTTAAATAAAATATTATATTTATTTTTCGAAATAAAATATTTATATTTACTTTAGGAAATAATTGTATAAACAATTATGAATATGTATTACTCAAACATAAACTCATATACTTTTTGAAAATAAAATTTATATGAACGTTGGATAAATTGAATGCTAATATGTAAGTAAAACATCTTACGTTTACTTAAAACATGAAACTTAATAATAAGTTTAAATGAGTGATTATAATACATGAACTACCAACGTGAACTAATATTAAGTAGAAATTTTATGTTTATCTAATAATGAAACTTAGTAATAAAAGAATGATTATAATGCATGAACGGAGAATGTAAACTAATATTTTAAGTAGAACATTATATGTCTATTAAATAAGAAACTTATTTGTAAGTTGAATGATTATTATAATTACATGTATGCTAACTGATATAAATAGTTAAACATTTTATGTTTACTTAGAAATGAAACTTATATAGATAAGTTAAATGAATATTGATGATACTTGAACTACGGTTATTTAAATAAATACCGTAGCATTAATGAACTGACTAAAATCTGTATAAGCATACATATATGTTCTTTGTACTATCTATTAAGACTGTACTATCTGATTAGGCATAACTTTGGCGTGAGCTTTAATTGGATATTCGTATTAAACAACAATTGCCTACTCCCAGGTGAGTTTACAACCCCATATAAACTTTTGATAAACCTTTCCCTTTTGGGAAAGAAAATATGCAAACATATAATGGACACAACTGGATTGTATAAACTTGAATATGATTGCTTATTATTGAAACTGTTAAATTGTTGTAAATCGCCCGAATGTTATAAATAGATCTATTAGGGATTGACCATCCCCGTCTGGGTGAGTCATGCTCACTGTGTCTTGGCCGGGACAACAGACGTATACCATGTTGGAACTGGAATGGGTGTCTTTTTGTAAGACACTACGTCCTCATCTGTTGAGGACTATGGAGGTTAAGCTTCAGTTTCTAATAATAAACAAATGTTATTTACATTTTAGTAAGAATGCTTTGTGCATTATTACTTCTATGATTATTGTATGTCCAAACTAATTAATTGTTAAAATCTGTAAATTCACCAACTTTATGTTGACCCTCGTTAGTATGTTTTGCACAAGAATATGAAGTTAGTACGTGGTGTGTGCATGGTCTCCAGCATCTTAGAAATCTGCATCATAGGACTCGTCAGGGGTTCTATTTGGGAAACATAAACAATCACCTTCTGTCATGTTTAAGACAATTTTATTTTATTTGTTAACAAACATGTAATCTGATATAAGTAACTCTTTATCTTATGCTCTATGGACTATATGCTATCGATCCACCCTTATGACATCTCCGTGGATATTTTCCGCATATTTTGACCCTACCCGGGGTGTCACAACGGGGAATCTCAAGATTCTAATTAACTTTGTTGAGAAGTTCCTGGGTACGCTAATACACGGGATTTCCAAGTATCAAAGTTCGTTGTTCCAGATCTCTTCGAATTGATTATTGGATCAAAGTGTGACTCAATTGTTCTTAGTGGAAGATAAATGGATTGGTTGATTATCTATTTTAAACTAATAGCAAATATGTAAATGCCGTTGAGTAAAATAAGAGCTTAAAAATATAAACTAAAATGACGAGTTAAAAATAAATGCTTGAAAACTTAAAGACAAGATTAGAAAAATACTTGAACACTTAATGAATCTAAAACTTGAAAACTTTGTAAAAACAGGAAATTAAGTCCGTCGGAATCCCTGGTCGGAACCCCGTCGGAATACAGCTGATCGGAAAGAGTAATCGGAATGTCTAAAAAATACTTCAATCGGAATGTAAGGTCGGAATGAGGCTAAATCGGAATGCTTAATCGGAATAATGACAAGGCAAGGTTATCAGAATGTAAAAAGGGGACACAATCGGAATATTTGAAATCAAAACCAATCGGAATAACCACCAAGTCCTTCAGTCGGAATACAAATAAGGGATCCAGATCGGAATATGTTAAAAATGATACAATCGGAATGCAAGAAAGGAATCCAAATCGGAATCCTGAAACCCTAATCCGATCATGTGATCGGAATACCAAGGGTGCCAATCGGAATGCCAAATCAGAAAGGGTTTACCCTTTCCCGATTATTGTATGATTCGAAAATAAGCTAGTGATAAGCTAAATTGATTAGCTAACACTAAAACTTCACCAAATCAGCAATGAAATAAACTAAATAAGCTCGAATAACAACTTTTACAACTTAAAATAAGCAATCTTTTAAATCAAACCATAAAAAGATGAAACTTTTTAATAAAACTTTCAAAAAGTAAATAAGCTAAACATACAAATAAGCCAATAAGCACAAGGATCTTAAAGCTTAACCGTATGAAAGCTTAAGTATGATAAAAATATGAACTTTTTAATCCTTAAAACATCAAGATCAAACACGGATCATCAACATTTCAGATCAAAATTAACTAAAAATAAAGAAAGGTAGAAAGAGATTAAAGATTAAAAGCTTAACTTGAACTTGATTAATAAAATCAAAATACAAAAAGGTTTAAACTCGAAAGATTAAAAGAAAGAAAAGATGAAAACTTAGTGAGAGAAAGTTTGGAACTTTCTCTCTCTAAAAACTAGAAAGGAAAAATGAAAAAATGCAAACTAGCTAACCACCCTCCTAATGTGATTAGGAGGGTATTTATAGGGAAAATGGGGAGTGCATGTGTGGTGTGCTTCCTTCTTTCTTTTCTTCTCGACTCGATTTAAATCCTTGTCTTTTCTCGACGTCGTCTCGGGATTTAAACTTGTCTTAATAATTTTCTTCTATAATTTAGACTTGAGTTCTTCGACTTCTTTAAACTTCCGTCTTTTAGACTTTTTCTTCGATAAATCTTCAGAACAGGTCTTGGACATCCATTCTTTAAGCACTCTTGATCTCTTGACTTCGTCTTTTCTCGTTTTCTTCGGTAAAAGCCCGTGAAAGCCCGTGTTTTCTTCTTTTTTCATCTTTTGGTCCTAAAACACAATAAAAACATAAACTACGCATAATTCCGACTTTTACGACATAAAATACACGTTTTGGTCATGCTATTATTGGAAATAAGTGGTAAAAGGATAAGTGTTTTCACACTTATTAAATCCCCTACACTTGACCATTGCAATGCCCTCATGCAATGCATTAATTTTAAAGCACGGTTTACATTTTCCATCATAAATAACCCACCTTGGCCTTTATTAAATACTAAACATAAAAAGATAGAAACAAGTAAAGAAATCAAAGACTTACATTGGGTTTTGGCTGCCATGAACGTTTATCATCCTCAAGTTTCACGTTCCCCATACCAAGCTTAAAAACGAGATCATTGTTATTATAAGTTAGCAAACTAACACGAATTCATGTGGGCCAATTATTTACTTAGACTTCCTTATTCCTAGGTGTATCTCTTATATTTTATTTTTGTCTTGAATGATCACGAGGATGCATTGTTTGACTTATTTCGATAGTTATTTTGGCCGAAAATAAAGCGGACGATTTAATCAATAGTTAGCTAAAGGACAAAATCTCTTAAAACTGCTTCTCGGGATCTCATAAAGTTCATATCTTGGCATAACTTGCTTCACGATTTGAGACCTTTCTCGGACCGATATTTGGCAGCGACTTCATACTTCGAATCTTTGAGAGACGTTCTTGAAATTATGGTCTTCTCTTCATAATAGGAATTTCTTCACTTGAAGTTTTGAGAGATTCTTCATATTTGGACCACGACTTCTTCATTTTTCTCCAATCTTTAGTTTGGACTTTGATATACAACGATCCGCCTCCTTTTAGGACTTGGATCTATTTATCCTCATACCTTGTTAGGGTCTTTTTGGATAGACTTCTCCATGATTTTTTGGGGAGTTTTTGCTTTTCGTCGTGTGTCTCGATCCTTCATATTGATTTTTGATAAATGATTCATCACATCACTTTTGGATCTTTAGCAACAAAATGTAGCCCTCATGCCTTGTTAGGGCCTTTTCGGACTCGCCAATCTTCGCATCCCGCTTCAATAAGTTATGCCTTGGCTATGAACTCTAATTAATACCGAGCAACTTTTAAACAATCTTTTGCTAGAAGCTAAGTAACTTTTCAAATCGTACAACCTTATTTATTGCAGATAAATTTATTAACAAGCGATGGGAGAATAGGCTCATAATTAACTCACATAAATTCACGAAAGAATACCAAATTTATAATTGACTCTATCATCTCTCGTCCTCCACAGTTTAAAATCTAAAGGAATGAGACTCGTGGATGCTTAGCCAATTAATCAAAATTTTGGGTTTTCGAGTCGCCTATAGGATCTTGCAAATTCTTAGACTTTTTCAAGTTTAGAATTCGCGTTTTAAAGTTCCCTTGATAAACACCTCTCTAGGATCAATTATAGGAACTTGCGAAAAGTTCTTGTTCTTAACCCGTGAGGGTAAAGACTTTCGCGTTTTATAGCTCCCTATATAAAAGCCTAGCAAAACTTGACTTAAACACGTTAAGGATACTAGCTAGAGTAAACTTAGATAAGTAAACTCGGGTTGAGTCAAAAGATTCACAACGTTTGAAAATTAAAACCACTTTATTAAAATTTTATTCTAGCAAAGAAAGAAAATAACTATACAAAGGTAAAACTAATAGGCCAAAATAGATTAAAAATTTTGAAAAATGTCGAAAAATCAAATTTTCCGGTTGAAATGAGGACAAATTCATGGAAAAGACCACTTACTTCGATAGAAGTCCCCCCTACACTTGATATAAACATTGTTCTCAATGTTTAAGCATGTGGGAGTGGACTCCCCTACACTTAGGACATTGTGCACTTTGTTTAAATCTTGCTAAGGAAAGGACAACTATCTTGCTAAGGAAATGACAACTATAGTGATTTCAGTGTGAACATATAAGATATGAATATTGAATCACGACAGTTTAGGATAGAACCGGGAAGACGGGTACACGGGATCACGGTTCGTCAAAAGTCATTGAGGTGCTCTTTGAAGCTTGAATCCCTGCACAAAATAAGAAACAAGACAACCAACACATACGGGACTCCCCCTACACTTATTATGAAAACGGTAAAGGATAGATCACGGGTTGCCTCCCGAGAAGCGCTTGTTTTTGATAACCGAGTCACGAGCCTGACTTGACCCAAAATTAGTTCATGGGAAACGTGGTGAGGGATGGAATCATCTCATGAGAGATGTCCTCACCAAATTAAAGCTTCAAACGCTGGCCATTCACCTTGAAATTAGGCCCATTTGGCTGAGAAAGCTCAATGGTGCCATATGGAAAGACTTTGGTGACAGTGAATGGACCAGACCAGCGGCTCTTCAACTTGCCCGAGAATATCTTCAACCGAGAGTTAAAAAGTAAGACTTGATCACCAACGTGGAACTCTCGGTTCTTAATCCTTTCATCGTGGATGATCTTGGTCTTCTCCTTGTAGATCAATGATTTCTCGTAAGCTTCATTCCTCAGTTCATTTAGCTCGTTGAGTTGAATCTTCCGAAGATCACCGGCTTTGTTGATGTCGAAGTTAGCCCACTTCAAGGCCCAGTATGCCTTATGTTCCAGGTCAATATGGAGGTGGCATGCTTTCCCATACACAAGACGATAAGGTGTACAACCAATCGGGGTCTTATAAGTTGTACGGAAAGCCCACAAAGCATCATCTAACTTATCGGCCCACGCGGCACGATGCTCTCCCACAGTACGCTCCAAAATTCGCTTCAATCCACGGTTAGAAATCTCGGCTTGACCATTGGTTTGAGGATGATAAGCGATGGAAAGACGATGATTAACACCATACTTAGCCATGACTCGTGCAAATTGATCATTGCAAAAATGAGTCCCGCGGTCACTTATGATAGCACGAGGAACACCGAATCGAGCAAACAGCTGCTTCAAAAAGTTCACAACCACCCTCGCATCGTTCGTGGGGAGAGCCTTAGCTTCAACCCATTTAGAAACATAGTCAACGGCGACGAGGATGTACTTGTTCCCTTTAGATGATGGAAATGGCCCCATAAAGTCGATGCCCCATACGTCAAAGATTTCACATTCTTGTATGAAATTTTGAGGCATCTCATCTTTATGTGTGATCTTGCCTTGTCGTTGGTAAGCATCACAATGCTTAACCATTTCGTGAGCGTCACGATAAATGGTGGGCCAATAGAATCCTGAGTCAAACACTTTCTTAGCGGTGTAGTTGGGACCAAAGTGACCACCGGTGGGTTCTTTATGGCAAGCATCAAGGATTTGCAAAGCTGCCGGTCCATCAACACATCAACGAATGATTAGATCAGCGCATTGTTTGAAAAGGTACGGGTCATTCCAGAAATAATGTTCAATATCTTTAAAGAACTTTTTCTTTTGTTGGGACGTTAACCCTTCCTTGAGAATTCCACCCGCTAAGTAGTTTGCAATGTCCGCAAACCACGGGGTGTCATCGAGATTTGGATTGATAGACATTAAGGCCTCAAGGGGAAAAGAGTCATTGATCTCTTTGTTCGGATGATCCCCTTGATAAGGATCCTCAAGTCTACTTAGATGATCCGCGGCTAGGTTTTCCGCTCCTTTTTTGTCACGAATTTCAATGTTGAATTCTTGAAGGAGCAAAACCCAACGAAGAAGTCTTGGCTTAGAATCTTACTTAGTCAACAAGTACTTCAACGCGGAATGATCGGTATACACGATGGTGGTAGAAAGGACAAGATAGGGGCGGAATTTTTCTAAAGCATATACTACAGCTAAAAGCTCTTTTTCGGTAGTGGTATAATGCAATTGAGCCCCCGTCATTGTCTTGCTAGCATAATGGATTGGTTGGAAGTGTTTGTTCACTCTTTGGCCCAAAACCGCTCCAATAGCAAAGTCGCTAGCATCACACATCAACTCAAAAGGTAGCTCCCAATTAGGGGTAACCAAGACCGGTGCCTTAGTTAGCTTGTCCTTAAGAAGATTGAAGGATTCAAGACACTCTTTGGAAAAGATAAAAGGGGTATCTTTTTCCAAGAGGTGGGTCATCGGGCGAGCGATTCTAGAAAAATCTTGAATGAATCGGCGATAGAAGCCCGCATGACCGAGGAAACTTCTCACACCCTTCACAGTTGAAGGTGGAGGCAATTTTGCAATAACATCGACTTTAGCACGGTCCACTTCAAGACCGGCTTTGGAGATTTTGTGTCCTAGCACGATGCCTTCTTTTACCATGAAATGGCATTTTTCCCAATTTAGAACAAGGCGAGTGTCTTCACACCGCTTAAGCATGCGTTCCAAATTGGCAAGGCAAGCAGAGAAAGAATCACCATAAACCGAGAAATCATCCATGAAGACTTCCATAGTTTCTTCAACCATGTCATGGAAGATAGCCATCATACACCTTTGAAATGTCCCAGGAGCATTGCATAAGCCGAAAGGCATTCTTTTATAAGCAAATGTGCCGTAAGGACAAGTGAATTTGGTTTTCTCTTGGTCTTTGGGATCGATGGAATTTGAAAATACCCGTAGAAACCGTCTAAAAAGCAGTAATATTCATTACCCGCTAGACGTTCAAGCATTTGGTCTATGAAAGGAAGGGGAAAATGATCCTTTCTCGTAGCATCATTGAGTTTGCGGTAGTCTATACAAACTCTCCACCCTGTAACAAGACGAGTAGGAATCAACTCGTTGTTTTCATTGGGAACAACGGTGATTCCGCCTTTCTTGGCACATAATGGACGGGACTAACCCATGGTGAATCCGAGATGGGGTAGATCATTCCCGCATCAAGAAGTTTGATAACCTCTTTTTTGATTACGTCATGGATCTTAGGATTCACCCTTCGTTGGCTTTGAATAGTGGGTTTAAAGTCGTCCTCCATGAGAATTTTATGTGTGCAAAAGTGAGGATCAATTCCACGAATATCGGAGATTTTCCATGCGATAGCTTTCTTGTGATTCTTCAGCACGGCGATAAGTCGGGGATTTTTCTTCTTCTTTCAAGTCCTTAGCGATGATGACGGGAGACTTCTTGTCGTCTTCAAGGAAAACGCACTCGAGATGAGACGGTAGGTCCTTAAGCTCTAAATCCGAAGGATTGTCGATGGAAGGCGTAGTCAAATTCGGTTCATCAATGGAGATATCCTTAGGAGATGGTGGAGAAGTATGGTCCTCATTGAGAAGTTTCTCAATGGTACGAATGTCTTCATCCCAATTGGAGGGAGAATCGTCATATTTTAAGTCCACATCTCCCAAAGTTGCTTCAAATTCTTTCAAGATAAAATCACTTTCTCCAAATGGAGTTAGTGATGGAGCAATAGAGGCAACGGTCTCAACAATGGGTAGAGAAGAAGAACCAGTTTTACAAGCGTCTTTGAAATGTTCTTCACAAGCCTCATAAAGAACGTCAATAAAATTAACACTCTCGTTTTCCGAAGGATGCTTAGAAAGTTTACCCATGTTGAAGACGATTTTATCGTCACCAACTCTCATGATTAATTCGCCCGCGGCTACATCGATGAGAGTGCGACCGGTCCTCAAGAACGGACGTCCAACGATTAATGGAACACGGGGATCCATCTCGTAGTCAACGACAACAAAATCCGTCGGGAAGGTGAATTTGTCGACACCAACGAAGACGTCTTCGGCTATCCCCACTGGATAAGCAACCGTACGGTTGGCTAATTCCAAAGTCATTCGTGTGGGACTAGCTCGGGGAGAGATAATTGCTTCCAAACACTTAATGGCATTAAGTTAATACTAGCACCTAGATCGGCTAGGGCCATGCAATTCTCTACTCCCGGGAAGTTTCAAGGAATCAAGAAACGACCCGGATCACCAAGTTTGGTTGGTAATTTCCTTAAGAGCACTGCGGAGCAATTCTCATTAGGTTGGGTCTGAGCAATATCGAGAAGTTTCTCCTTATCACTGAGAAGATCTTTAAACATTTTTATAACAACCCGAAAATTTTGACCAAAGTTTAAATTAAGATTTTTCGAACATTTACGAAACTTGTTATTTATTTTCGATAATTTAACGAATATCGTGTTAACTAAAATTTAAATTTATTTTGAATATTTTCTTTTAGTTTATGAACTGAGAAATTTAAAATTTTTACGTTTACGTTTCGTAAAAATTAAATATTTATTTTTTAATTACTTGTAATATTTATCGACGTTTTAAAACGACGGACTGAGCAGAACTGATAAAATAATAGTTGAAACGATTCAAAATTTAAAACTTAGAAAATATGAAGGAATAGTATTTTTTTTATATCCTAAAACGTTACTAATAACGTGAGTAATAAAATTTACATTTTATTTTTACGGTGAAATCTAACCGAATATCTATAAATGATTAAACAAGCAATTAAATAAATAATAGCAAATGTTTTCGAAAATCGACAAAGTAAGGACTCATATTTATTGTAAAAATGATTTTAAAAACGATGGCGCAAGTCTCGTGTCTTGAATCGTCCGTTAAGTCGTCCAAACGAGCCTCGAACGCTTACTTTACGAAATTAAATAAAACATTTACTGATTTTACCCTTAACTTTTGTTAGTTGCTATTTGCATTTTTTATTTTAGTATATATACATTTTTCTTCCCTTGTTTCTCTCATTTCACTACAACACCAAAAAGCACACTTAACCCTAAAAATATAAACTCTCTCTCTATCTCCAAATCCGGCCAATATGCCGCCGCCGCCGCTGGAATATTTTCCGGCGAGTATTTTTCTCCTATTTTGGGTTTTTTTCAGCGAATCTACGCAGCTCCCCACCTTTGTCGCGCCTCTCCAACCCTCAAAACTTCCTTACCGCTGTCCCCTGCGGTTACCGGTGCTGTGATGATTTATCCGGCCGTTGCCACCATCGTGGCGGGCTGAAGAAGATGGATCGGCCACCTACCGTGGCGGAGGGAGAATAAAACCCTCAAAAACATCCGAATCTAGTGTCAATCTTCCCATGCAAGATGGTTACAATCAAGATTAGACAAAATAGTTTAATTATTTTATTTATTTTATCTATGGTGGTTCTTGGCCGCGTTTTGATCGGAAAAGGGGGCTGCCTGCCGCCCAACCACCGTCGTGGTGGCGGCCGGACGTGGCCACTGTAACCACAGCCGCCACTGTGGTGGTGTCGGGCTTATGGTGGTGATGCTCCTGGACTTGTTTTTGTTGATTATTTGTTATTTTGGGTATAAGATCTAGATGTATACTTGTATTTGTATTTTTATTATTATTATTTTATTTTATTTTATTTTATTTAATAATGAAATGATAAATACAAAGTTTAATGAATAAGAACATAAATAAAATTATAACCATTTATATAATAAGTTTATTTTTATTTTTACTAGGTTAAAAGTGATATATAAAAGTAATAAATAAATAAATAAAGGAAATAACAATAGTGGGATGTATGAAAATACATATTTTGAGGATACAATAATAATAATTATTATTAATAATAATTGGAGTATAATAAAATATAGAGTGTAAGTATTCTGAAAATATAATAATAATAATAATAATGATTATTTTATAAAATGAGATATATATTTATTTAAGGACTTATAAAAAATAATAAATAAAAATATATTTAAAAGAGTGTTGTTATTAATATTATTATTAATAAATGGTATATTAAAATATAAAATTATTTAATAATATATGGAAAGTAGTTGAAATATTGATGGGGATAATTAATATATTAATTAAGGTATTGATTAAAAATGGAAAGTAATTAATTAAGGAGAAATGGAAAGTAATTAAAATATTAGTGGTGGAAATATATAATTAATATAATAATTATATTATTAAGAATACCTTAATTAGAATATTGATTGAGAAAAATATTAACTGGGTATTGATTGAGACAAAGTAGGAAAAATTATGTATTTTATATACATGGAAAATGTTATAAAAACGGCAAGGTCATGCCGGAATTTTCTAAAAATGTATACATTTATAAAAGAAATTGATAACGAATAACTACGTTATATAATAACTTTCGAAAAGTATTATTTTAATTAATACGACATTTAACGTTATATATGATAAATAAATTTTAATGAGTTATATAACGATTTTCCAACGAGTGTCGAATTATATAAAAATAACTTCGTATACACTATTATAACCGAAGGATATAGTATATAACTTAAGAAATACATTTTTAAATGTTTGTTCTAAATAATAACTTGCGACATGAATTATGAGCGTCATGTTCACATATAAATTATATACCGAATATATTATATGATTTATTTTATCATTTTATTTTATTTGGCCAACCACCAAAGTTTTACGAGTTAAATTTTATTAATTATTTTGTGTCGAGTTGATGTAACCATCCATCGGGAAAACACCAAAACTTAAACCTCACCAAACGATTGGAGCATAGCTGTGGAATTATTTACAACCGCGGAAAGATATTTGTTGACGCTACATGATTATTTATTATGGTGTATTACGACTATTGGAATCAAGCCGTATATATTATGTGATGCTGTGTGGTGTGATACTTATATTCTGCTGATGTCTGCATTTAAGGTGAGTCTATAGCCTCGCTTTATACTAGTTATTAAATGATTTTAAACCCGCGAGGGGGAATACATGTTTTTATAAACTTAGAACACAAGATTTTTATGGTATGCTTTTTCCCTCTATGAATGGACCCGTGGTTGCCTTTAAATTGCATTAAGTGATTGCCTTTGTTAAAAACCTCAATTATGGACCGTTAATTAACCTATGATGGGTTAACCGCTAGTACAATTAATAGATCTATGGGCGAAGCCGCCCCGGTTCAGTTTTTGTGGACTTGTCATAGAAGCTTAGGCCCGACCTCCACACTGTTTGGACATATTGTATTGAGAAGTCAGGTATACGGCAATGTACCAAAAATCTAGAGGTAACCGACAATCAATAAATCTCTCGTCTTATTAGACTGATATGGGAGTGTCTAAGGGCTCGGTTCCATGAGCTTATTGCAATTTATGCTATATACAATTATCATTGTTGATGCAAATTATTATTTGATGCTTATAAGCATGCCACAAACTTATAATCTTTGCTTGTGTTCAAATTGATTTCATAAACCTATAGATTCACTCGGCATTTTTGCTAATTGTTTTACTCACATGTATTTCAGGTAATCAAGAAGTGGAAGCTTGGAGGTCACGAGAATGAAGTTGTGCACTGCTATGTTGTTCAAACTCTTTGATCTATTTATCGTTCCATTTTTAAAACAAACTAATATGTTGTTTTAACTTATCTTTTGGTAACGATTACTTGGGACTACGCTACTCTGACAAATATTTTAGGAACGATAAATCTAAAACGTCTCTTTTCGAGTCGTTCTTTATAAATTATGTGTTGTTGTATCATTGTTTAGCACCCAAAGATGTATTCCGCTGCGTGTAAATTTGGGGGTGTTAAAGATTGGTACCAGAGCCATGAGTTATAGAGAACTAGGTCTTTTTCTAAAAACCTAAACTATAACTGTCTTTTTTTTTTTCAAAGAGTCGGTGCACATGACTTCGCGTGACTTCAGGTTCAAGCTACTTCTGGGATTACAACTTTAGTATACATTATTATGTATGCCTTATTGCTAAGTATTTCTAAATAAATACTATAATCCTTTATCGATATATATATTGATATCGTTAAACTTTTCGATAAGAGTTATCATTTATTAATGATTTACTTAAATAAATTTTTGGAATTTTTCCTGCAATTATTTTGAAGGATTCTATACATTTATTTAAATTATTGGAAATTATCCTATTTCATTTTGTTATGACCTTACATACCTCCATCTGCGCGCGTTACTTTTATTGCTTAACCCTTTGAGATATCTATATAGATATTCAATCGTCTTCCGGCTATTTGTGCTTGGACGTCTTTTAACGTAATTTCTAGACCATTGTGTAGCTCAATGTGTCCTTGGAATAGACTAACCGCTATTTATTGACATTTATATGTATCGACTCCGAAGTGTATTGTTCACTTATATCTCGGTAACGTCATCGTCATTTTATAAATCATCGTCTAGATTATGGCGCTAGAATTGGAATACGATTTTACTTATATAAAATTGTATCATTTGTTTTTCATTAACCTTCTCGCTCCCGGAGTGTAGCATGTTAATGTTTCATTCTTTTCTTGTTATGTTTTGTGTTTTTGACAATCGTGGCACCAAGGAGATTTGCCTACATTGCATTTTGAAATTTAAATTACGAACGTCTTTCACCGTCTTGCTTCCTAAATTTCGTGTTGAATACCTTGAAGCATTTTATGTCATTCATCATGCTATATTTTATTTGATGCTCATTACGAGATTTATTTTTCGTTGTTATAAAATCCACAAGACATGTGTGTATATATGTATATATTTTGAGCCGTTAAGAAGTGTCGAAAAATACACTTTATGCAGAAACTGTAGGGGCAGTATAAACAGGTCAAAACTTAAAAATAAAACCTGCGTTTTTTTTAAAAATAAAATAGTCAAACCTGCACAGAACTTGCAGGGGTATTTTGGTCATTTTACATTGATTTTCAGGTCTCGGGTAAAACTAGAAAGTCGTCTGAAACGTCGTTTTGCATCAAAATGCTTTAGACTCTGAGTCTTGGAGATGTCGTTTATCGGGTCAATTAATCGGCTCATATTTAAAAGTCAAATCTGATAGAAAATTCAGAATATGAGTTTTAAATGTTTCTAAGCTGTTTTGATTTCATTTGAGATCGTAAAATTTTAACAAATATTATTTTACAACTAACGAATACTAGTTGCATGTGAAAATATTTAAAAATAAAAACATTACAGTATTAACAATTACCGGATTAATGGTGTAATTTGAAAATGAATAATATACTTTCTTAAAAGCATGTTGTGTCGAGTATCTTACATAGAATACACATATGGATTGATTTATTCTTTATATATATATATATATATATGACTCATTTGTCATTCGATGTTATTTTATTTTTATTTTCTTCTAACCTTCCACTGATTTGGGTTGAGTTTTGAAGTTTGTCTTCACATTCTTCGTCGATATTTTATCGCGTGTCTCATGGCGTTTTCGTCTAAACCTTATAACCTTTTGAAACCTTATTAATTCGCGAAGATTTCATTGGTTTTCTATGAGCTACTATTTGCCACTTTTTGCCAACCTTTGGCTACTTTATACATTGTCAAAATGTCATATTATAAATAAATCTGATATTGTTTTACGATTATTTTCACCAATTATTTTTACTTTGGTCTTATAAAATACTTTTCGTAAGATTAAAAGTTGCTTATTAAGTATCTCACAAATTACTTGTATCCTATAAACTTATAAACTATTTTTAAATTCCATTTTACAAATGGCATGGTTTATATAAACATAAGAAACGTAATACTTTTCGACGAAATGAAGCACTGCATTGCTAGCCCTAAATTATACATGGCCTGATCACCTATGTCTAATTTAGAAGGAGCCATGCTAGGCTGAATAGTAGACACCTTAAAAATCTTGATAATAAATAACTTTTTTACTTGTATTTATGATAAAGATAAATAAAATGAAATAAAGTGAAAAGTAGTTTTAAAAACCTTTATATTTCATGCAAGTAGCGCAATTTCTATGCATCCGCATATGTATTCTTACCTTTTCTTGAACGAATTACGCGCTTACGAATACGTTTTTACTCGACAATCGTTTTTTCCACTTGTTACTTCATTTTATCTTATAACTTATTTCTTTTGACTGTTCGTCTAATTACTGACTGTTGGTAAATGACTTGAAAGTCCTAATGTTTTATCCTTCCTTCTCGTCCAATCTTCTTTATGCGATTTTATAGATCTTTGGAATGTCTCCGCACGTGAATAATGAATTATCATTAGAGTGATTTCCGTATATCCGGGATGACGTCCGTCACTCTCGTTTGTCTCGAAATCCACTCTTGTGAACCGTGCTTTGACTTCTCTCTTTAAACACTAACATCGTTCATTTGATTTGTTTTAATTACAAGTGATTATTAGGAATTTTATTTTATTAAAATTTTTGTATGGATTTTATTTCCGATCATGTATCGACCACCGCTAAGTTAACGAGCTGATGTTGGTGAACCATCGACCGCACTAACGAAATTGACAAATTGTTTAATCTATTATTTCTTATCGTCTTACCATCAACGCCTTTATTTTATTATTCTCTTTAAGAATTTATACGACATTTGCTTCGTCCCCTTTTGTACCATTGATTTCGTACTAATTGTTGACTATTAATTCCATTCGTATTCGTTTGTTATCTTGTCACATTTCGAAAACCCGAATGTAACCCATATTTACTTTGGAATGATAAACACCTTTATGTATTCCTACAAGGTATTATAAAATTTTTATGGAACTTTTATACATTTTTCCAATGATTCTCAGTTATCGAAATAACCATCACATGTAAAAGGTCAAATTTATACATCATATTTGTATAACTAAAACTAATGTTTAAATTGAAATTATGTTTTTATCTTTTGAAGTAATTGACTTATCATACTTTACTTTAAATGTAATGAAATTATCGGTTTAATTTATATTCCTGATAATGATTTAATTTGGAAATTATATTTTCTAATTGTAACCATCAATATGAGTTTAATTAATAAATTCATGTCTTTCTTTCAAAGTTTCTTAAGATAACCAAAATAAATAATGAAGCTATTTAACTCCTATTTTGATGTATCATCTTTATCGAGAAAGTACCTCAACTGAGTTTTAAGGTAATACCAAATCCGGGACGGATAATTGTGACAAATGTTATTTTAATGATAATGTATAATTTATTCTTCGCTCTCATTTTCCTACTCGATGACCAACGGCTGAAATCTGTATTTGATATTTATGTTTGACTTTTGCTTTTAGATACTTATGTGGCATGTGATCTAGTCGAATGATCGTAAGTTGTGAGAACTTCAGACGGCATTGTCCAGTGACGTCCGATCATGGAGAACGTATACATATAATATCTTTTGACTTTCTTTGGAACTTAGATGATGACTTGCCTGTTTTTCACTCTTCACTGTTAGACTGAAGACTATCGTATGTGAATTAAGCGCCGGGATGTCGCTTCCTAAAGGAGTGGATGATATAACAACCCGAAAATTTTGACCAAAGTTTAAATTAAGATTTTTCGAACATTTACGAAACTTGTTATTTATTTTCGATAATTTAACGAATATCGTGTTAACTAAAATTTAAATTTATTTTGAATATTTTCTTTTAGTTTATGAACTGAGAAATTTAAAATTTTTACGTTTACGTTTCGTAAAAATTAAATATTTATTTTTTAATTACTTGTAATATTTATCGACGTTTTAAAACGACGGACTGAGCAGAACTGATAAAATAATAGTTGAAACGATTCAAAATTTAAAACTTAGAAAATATGAAGGAATAGTATTTTTATTATATCCTAAAACGTTGCTAATAACGTGAGTAATAAAATTTACATTTTATTTTTACGGTGAAATCTAACCGAATATCTATAAATGATTAAACAAGCAATTAAATAAATAATAGCAAATGTTTTCGAAAATCGACAAAGTAAGGACTCATATTTATTGTAAAAATGATTTTAAAAACGATGGCGCAAGTCTCGTGTCTTGAATCGTCCGTTAAGTCGTCCAAACGAGCCTCGAACGCTTACTTTACGAAAGTAAATAAAACATTTACTGATTTTACCCTTAACTTTTGTTAGTTGCTATTTGCATTTTTTATTTTAGTATATATACATTTTTCTTCCCTTGTTTCTCTCATTTCACTACAACACCAAAAAGCACACTTAACCCTAAAAATATAAACTCTCTCTCTATCTCCAAATCCGGCCACTATGCCGCCGCCGCTGGAATATTTTCCGGCGAGTATTTTTCTCCGATGATGGGTTTTTTTCAGCGAATCTACGCAGCTCCCCACCTTTGTCGCGCCTCTCCAACCCTCAAAACTTCCTTACCCGTTGTCCCCTGCGGTTACCGGTGCTGTGATGATTTATCCGGCCGTTGCCACCATCGTGGCGGGCTGAAGAAGATGGATCGGCCACCTACCGTGGCGGAGGGAGAATAAAACCCTCAAAAACATCCGAATCTAGTGTCAATCTTCCCATGCAAGATGGTTACAATCAAGATTAGACAAAATAGTTTAATTATTTTATTTATTTTATCTATGGTGGTTCTTGGCCGTGTTTTGATCGGAAAAGGGGGCTGTCCGCCGCCCAACCACCGTCGTGGTGGCGGCCGGACGTGGCCACTGTAACCACAGCCGCCACTGTGGTGGTGTCGGGCTTATGGTGGTGATGCTCCTGGACTTGTTTTTGTTGATTATTTGTTATTTTGGGTATAAGATCTAGATGTATACTTGTATTTGTATTTTTATTATTATTATTTTATTTTATTTTATTTTATTTAATAATGAAATGATAAATACAAAGTTTAATGAATAAGAACATAAATAAAATTATAACCATTTATATAATAAGTTTATTTTTATTTTTACTAGGTTAAAAGTGATATATAAAAGTAATAAATAAATAAATAAAGGAAATAACAATAGTGGGATGTATGAAAATACATATTTTGAGGATACAATAATAATTATTATTATTAATAATAATTGGGGTATAATAAAATATAGAGTGTAAGTATTCTGAAAATATTATAATAATAATAATAATGATTATTTGATAAAATGGGATATATAATTATTTAAGGACTTATAAAAAAATAATAAATAAAAATATATTTAAAAGAGTGTTGTTACTAATATTATTATTAATAAATGTTATATTAAAATATAAAATTGTTTAATAATATATGGAAAGTAGTTGAAATATTGATGGGATAATTAATATATTAATTAAGGTATTGATTAAAAATGGAAAGTAATTAATTAAGGAGAAATGGAAAGTAATTAAAATATTAGTGGTGGGAATATATAATTAATATAATAATTATATTATTAAGAATACCTTAATTAGAATATTGATTGAGAAAAATATTAACTGGGTATTGATTGAGACAAAGTAGGAAAAATTATGTATTTTATATACATGGAAAATGTTATAAAAACGGCAAGGTCATGCCGGAATTTTCTAGAAATGTATACATTTATAAAAGAAATTGATAACGAATAACTACGTTATATAATAACTTTCGAAAAGTATTATTTTAATTAATACGACATTTAACGTTATATATGATAAATAAATTTTAATGAGTTATATAACGATTTTCCAACGAGTGTCGAATTATATAAAAATAACTTCGTATACACTATTATAACCGAAGGATATAGTATATAACTTAAGAAATACATTTTTAAATGTTTGTTCTAAATAATAACTTGCGACATGAATTATGAGCGTCATGTTCACATATAAATTATATACCGAATATATTATATGATTTATTTTAACATTTTATTTTATTTGGCCAACCACCAAAGTTTTACGAGTTAAATTTTATTAATTATTTTGTGTCGAGTTGATATCACCATCCATCGGGAAAACACCAAAACTTAAACCTCACCAAACGATTAGAGCATAGCTGTGGAATTATTTACAACTGCGGAAAGATATTTGTTGACGCTACATGATTATTTATTATGGTGTATTACGACTATTGGAATCAAGCCGTATATATTATGTGATGCTGTGTGGTGTGATACTTATATTCTGCTGATGTCTGCATTTAAGGTGAGTCTATAGCCTCGCTTTATACTAGTTATTAAATGATTTTAAACCCGCGAGGGGGAATACATGTTTTTATAAACTTAGAACACAAGATTTTTATGGTATGCTTTGTCCCTCTATGAATGGACCCGTGGTTGCCTTTAAATTGCATTAAGTGATTGCCTTTGTTAAAAACCTCAATTATGGACCGTTAATTAACCTATGATGGGTTAACCGCTAGTACAATTAATAGATCTATGGGGGAAGCCGCCCCGGTTCAGTTTTTGTGGACTTGTCATAGAAGCTTAGGCCCGACCTCCACACTGTTTGGACATATTGTATTGAGAAGTCAGGTATACGGCAATGTACCAAAAATCTAGAGGTAACCGACAATTAATAAATCTCTCGTCTTATTAGACTGATATGGGAGTGTCTAAGGGCTCGGTTCCATGAGCTTATTGCAATTTATGCTATATACAATTATCATTGTTGATGCAAATTATTATTTGATGCTTATAAGCATGCCACAAACTTATAATCTTTGCTTGTGTTCAAATTGATTTCATAAACCTATAGATTCACTCGGCATTTTTGCTAATTGTTTTACTCACATGTATTTCAGGTAATCAAGAAGTGGAAGCTTGGAGGTCACGAGAATAAAGTTGTGCACTGCTATGTTGTTCAAACTCTTTGATCTATTTATCGTTCCATTTTTAAAACAAACTAATATGTTGTTTTAACTTATCTTTTGGTAACGATTACTTGGGACTACGCTACTCTGACAAATGTTTTAGGAACGATAAATCTAAAACGTCTCTTTTCGAGTCGTTCTTTATAAATTATGTGTTGTTGTATCATTGTTTAGCACCCAAAGATGTATTCCGCTGCGTGTAAATTTGGGGGTGTTAAAATTTTAGCATATTTCGGCATGTGAGCGAGAGCCTCAGCAAAGGAGATATTGAAATTCAGTTGTTTAAACATTTTAAGAAAGTTAGAAACCTGAATATCATCCTTGTTCTTCAATTTCTCTTTCCTCAACCTTGAGGGATAAGGTATATTGGGTTTTCGAGTCGCCTATAGGATCTTGCAAATTCTTAGATTGTCCGGTAGAGGTTCATTGTTGTTATTATTCATGTTGTTTTGAGGTGGATTATTATAATTGTTGTGTACACCGGCCGTGTCTAAGTTATCGAGAGTCTCGGGCTCGGGATAAGCCGTTGATCGAGTGCGCATACACCTGCAAAAGAACTAACAAAGCAGAAATATTTTTGGTTTTTTATGTTTTTTAATTTTTTTTGTATTTTTGAAAATTTTATATTTTTTAGGATTTTTGAAAATTGGAAAGCAAGGAAAATAACGTTCAAAGATGAACGGATCCCAAAATCCAACGCGTCTCTCACTAAAAACCGTTAATCTTAACGAAAAGAGCCGGCAGCGGCGCCATTTAATACACGGGATTTCCAAGTATCAAAGTTCGTTGTTCCAAATCTCTTCGAATTGATTATTGGATCAAAGTGTGACTCAATTGTTCTTGGTGGAAGATAAATGGATTGGTTGATTATCTATTTTAAACTAATAGCAAATATGTAAATGTCGTTGAGTAAAATAAGAGCTTAAAAATATAAACTAAAATGACGAGTTAAAAATAAATGCTTGAAAACTTAAAGACAAGATTAGAAAAATACTTGAAAACTTAATTAATCTAAAACTTGAAAACTTTGTAAAAACAGGAAATTAAGTCCGTCGGAATCCCTGGTCGGAACCCCGTCGGAATACAGCTGATCGGAAAGAGTAATCGGAATGTCTAAAAAATGCTTCAATCGGAATGTAAGGTCGGAATGAGGCTAAATCGGAATGCTTAATCGGAATAATGACAAGGCAAGGTTATCAGAATGTAAAAAGGGGACACAATCGAAATATTTGAAATCAAAACCAGTCGGAATAACCACTAAGTCCTTCAGTCGGAATACAAATAAGGGATCCAGATCGGAATACGTTAAAAATGATACAATCGGAATGCAAGAAAGGAATCCAAATCGGAATCCTAAAACCCTAATCCGATCAAGTGATCGGAATACCAAGGGTGCCAATCGGAAAAGGGTTTACCCTTTTCCGATTATTGTGTGATTCGAAAATAAGCTAGTGATAAGCTAACACTAAAACTTCACCAAATCAGCAATGAAATAAACTAAATAAGCTCGAATAACAACTTTTCCAACTTAAAATAAGCAATATTTTAAATCAAACCATAAAAAGATGAAACTTTTTAAGAAAACTTTCAAAAAGTAAATAAGCTAAACATACAAATAAGCCAATAAGCACAAGGATCTTAAAGCTTAACCGTATGAAAGCTTAAGTATGATAAAAATATGAACTTTTTAATCCTTAAAACACCAAGATCAAACACGGATCATCAACATTTCGGATCAAAATTAACTAAAAATAAAGCAAGGTAGAAAGAGATTAAAGATTAAAAGCTTAACTTGAACTTGATTAATGAAATCAAAATACAAAAAGGTTTAAACTTGAAAGATTAAAAGAAATAAAAGATGAAAACTTAGTGAAAGAAAGTTTGGAACTTCCTCTCTCTAAAAACTAGAAAGGAAAAATGAAAAAAATGCAAATTAGCTAACCACCCTCCTAATGTGATTAGGAGGGTATTTATAGGGAAAATGGGGAGTGCATGTGTGGTGTGCTTCCTTCTTTCTTTTCTTCTCGACTCGATTTAAATCTTTGTCTTTTCTCGACGTCGTCTCGGGATTTGAACTTGTCTTAATAATTTTCTTCAATAATTTAGACTTGAGTTCTTCGACTTCATTAAACTTCCGTCTTTTAGACTTTTTCTTCGATAAATCTTCCGAATAGGTCTTGGACATCCATTCTTTAAGCACTCTTGATCTCTTGACTTCGTCTTTTCTCGTTTTCTTCGATAATAGCCTGTGAAAGCCCGTGTTTTCTTCCTTTTTCATCTTTTGGTCCTAAAACACAATAAAAACACAAACCACGCATAATTCCGACTTTTACGACATAATATACACGTTTTGGTCATGCTATTATTGGAAATAAGTGGTAAAAGGATAAGTGTTTTCACACTTATTATACGCTTCGATTCAGAAATGATAATTTGCACCGATCCTAGGATATGGAGATTTGGTTCAGGGGAATATCACGATTAAAAGGGTATACTACGTCGAAGGGCTCAATCACAATCTTTTCTTGGTTGGTTAATTCTCTGATGCGGATTTGGAGGTTGCTTTTAGAAAGGAGACATGTTTTGTTCGAGATTATGATGGGAATGAATTACTCATCGGTACACGGGGTACAGACCTTATCATGATCTCTTTAATCGTTTAATCTAGCTTGTATATTTATGATGACGTATAGTCCCTAGTCGGGCTGGATAGTCTGACCCACGGGTACTACCCGTATCCATCAGGAATGGATTAATGCTTATGCGATGTGCGCGCAACCCAGGAGGCCTGGTAAGCCGTTGTCGCACATACGGTTAATTACTTAACCAAGGTCCTCGTCACAGTGGGACAAGATTAGACAGAATATAATCTATTATATAGGTATATTCGCCTAAGGGAAAGAGATATACACTTACCCTAGTTACGCGATAAGGATCAAGCTATTTTAAGTCATTATCTCTTCCTTAGGACGCAAGAACAGGGAGCACAACCTGGACTCACTCGGGTATAAAAGGAACCCCCATGGTTCCACAAAGGTACGAGACACACAATACCCTAAACACTATTCACTCAAATCAATTACTTACTCTTACGCTGGAGTCTAATCGTGGGTCACAAACCCACGGTAAGCCTAATGGTGCCTGTTTACTGCGCAGGGTACTCAAAGCAAGTTTCACTTGGTGCAAGAGCCAGAGTCCACAAGACCTCGAATTAAGCCTAATTCGGGTCAAGATCGGTCCACCCAACTTTTGTATTAACAAGTTGGCGCCATCCGTGGGACCCTACACTAAGCTCTAAAGTAATGACGAAAAGCGGCGCAAATCCGCCCCCACCAAAGGGGGGATCTAAGAAGCCAACAGGTCCATACTCAAGCTTTGAACCTAATAACCCAGGTCGTGGTGGGAAGGGACTGCAAGTATCTTTCTCTCCACTAGTCACCTCTACCCCACAGACAGTTAAGGATGCATCGTCCTCTCAGGAGATCTCTGATCAAGGCCACAAGGACGCCCTGGACACAAGGGCTGTGATAGATCCGCGAACTGAGATGGAAATTCCCCCCTCGATGAAGCAAAGTATGAGCGACTACGTCGCAGAAAACTACGAGGCTTTGATCCCACTCACGAGGGCGCAGATGAGGGCGAATCCAACAAGAGATCTTCGGATCAGTCTAGACTTTGATAAAGAACCTAAGGCTATGGAAGGGTCAAGACCTAACAAGGAAGCTAGAAAGGAACATAGAAAGAAAGAAAGAACGACTGAGATCCCAACATCTCCTTCGGATGCGCCTCTCATTGAAGACGCATCGTCCTCAGACAGTTTGGAGAACTCAAAAAGAGAGGACGGTTTCATTACACCAATCAATAACCATCAGCGCACAAGCGTGAAAGACAGGTTAGGGCCCGACACTTCGGGTAGACGGAGCGCCCTTGATAGATTGGGCCCCTTAGAAAAAGATTCATCTCAGGATCTGCAAGGTCAGGAAAGAAATAGGAGCACATGAAAGGCGAGCAGAAGGGATTCCTCAAGCGAAAATTCCTCGGACTCTAACTATAGCGATCGCCATCCTCGTCGTAAAAGGGTCGCTCTTTCGTCCACTGAGGATTCTGATTCTTCAGACTACGATAGATTACACCACAGGGCGCCCAAAAAACCAAGGATGCACAGTGAAGATGAGTGGACCCTCCCATGCCGACGGGAGAAAGGAAGTGCGTTTTCAGAACGCATAACTACTTTCAAAGATAAAAAAAAGAGACGCATGCCGTCCAATGTCAAAACCTACGACGGTACGACGGATCCAGATGATCACTTAAAAGTTTTCGAATCTCAATCAGGGATAGAACAATGGCCAGAGGTCGTATGGTGCCACATGTTCAACTTAACGCTTATCGGGAACGCCTGGACATGGTTAGACCTCCTTCCACGAAGGAGCATTAATGGATTCGAAGAGCTTAGGAGATCATTCAGAAGAAATTATGTGCAACAAAAGAAGTACGACAAAAGCCCTGTCTCACTTGCAAGAGTAAAACATAGGCACAATGAAAGCCTTGAAGACTTCATGGAGCGCTTCAAATCTGAATGCAACCAGATCAAAGATTGCCCTAAAATTCTTAAAATTTCTGGATTTCTTGCGGGTATCACTAAACCGGATCTAATAAAGAAGTTTAATAACAGAACTCCCTCAATATTTGATGGGGTAATGAAAAAGGTCCGAGCATTTATTCAGGGCGAGACCACAGCAGCGGATAGCAGGCAGATGACATCAGGCTATAAATACCAAGACCGGCCCAAGAAATAGTCATATGGGCAAAACACCAGTCTCACTCTGGACTTCCAAGGCACAACGAAGCAAGGACGCAATAACAACAATGGTAAGTTTACCCCGCTGCAAAAGACCTCCAGGGAGATATTTTTATCAGAGGGTGCAGGCTTTCCAAATCCTAGCCCAATGATGGGACCAGCAGACAAACGGGATAACACAAAGCATTGTGAATACCATGACGATAAAGGACATGCTACTGTTGAGTGCATCCAACTGAAAAGGCATATTAAGAGCCTGGTCAAAGCAGGGAAGTTAAATCACCTGATAAGAGACTGGAGGAAGAGCACGGGCACAAAGAAAAGTGAAGCGAAAAAACAGAAAGATAAGCCCATAACCATTTACATGGTGGAAGGGGAAAGGTCTTTTATGCAAAAGAGAACGATCGCGGAATTTTCGCGCGATGAGGAGGTAACATTCCCTATTCTTTCAGACATGGACTATAGAGTCGGGTCATTAACTATTAACATAGCCTTCGGGGACCATGGTATAGAAGGCATGTGCGTCGATGGAGGGTCAGCATCGAACATATTGAACGAACATTGTTTTGCACAACTACCGTTGGTAATACAGAAGGAGCTAAAAGACACCACACAAATCCTCACAGGGTTTAACGGCGATAAAACCCGACCACTAGGACACCTCTGCACACAGGTAACTATTGGAAGCGCAGGTCACTCGGCAACGGTGTGGATGGATTTTGATGAGACTGCTTTTATACATAGTCTCATCGTCCAAAAAGGGCTTTAAATGCAATAAATATCATGAAAAGGGCCAAATATATGCTTGTGTTTGTTACTTGTGTATTTAGGTACTGATATTGAGAAAATGACAAAAGATCACAAGAATCATGCAAAAACGAACACGGGAAACGAAGCCGCACAATGAACCAATCCCTAATGAAGATTTTCCAAGAATAACACTTGAATATTTGAATATTATGCAAGAAGGGTCCTCTAATATTGAAGAATGGACACTTTAAACTCTTGTATCTTCATAATTACAAGATTGGTCCCTAAAGTTTGTCAATATTGCAAAAAGGGCCCTCCACTTTGAAGAATTGGCAAATTTAGTCCCTCAACAAAACTAAATTGTCAATATTAGTCCTCCTCAAAGTCAAACATACCATGAAGGCCTTCAAGTTACAAGAAATTACAAGTTTGGTCCTTTAAATATGTCAAAATTACAAAAAGGACCCTTGACTTTGAAGAAATGGCAAAAATGGTCCCTCATAAATCATGATTTGTCAAAATCAGTCCTCCAAGAAGTTAACAAGACAAGTCAAGACCATTATCAATGAAGAAAATGCCAAAACAGCCCTTCAAGAATCATGAATTGGCAAGAAATACCCCTGAAAATACTTTGGAAAAGTATTTGGGGCAAAGTGTGAAGTTTGAAACTTCAAATACAAAGGGAATCAAGTTTTGGCCGTTTAAAATACAAATGAAAGGAGTTAAAGAGTTGAGGGGGTGAAAGCTGTCAAACATCCAACCTTACCTAGACCAGTAGTGGGGTGACACGTGCCCCACTACCACTTTTCCACCAATCACCATTAAGCTTGCTGCCATGTCATAACCCACTTATAACTAATCCTAAATTAGTTATAAAAGACGCGCCTAACAAGTTTTCAAAAACTAAACCAGATTAAAACCTCACTATTCACAACTATGAACATAATTAGGGATTTCTTAATTACTTGTAATTAAGCCCTATAAACCTCCAAAATCTTGATTAATGGTCTCTTAATTATAACCTAACTCAAAAATCCTTTGCCACCTCACTAGAAGAATCACATGGGACATGCCCTGCTACAAAGGTTGAAGAAGACGCCAAAAACTTGACAGTAATCCAACCATCCACATTCCAGCTTACATATTAAGCTTATTCTACACCCTTGGATGCAATTACACCTTGCAAGCTACAACAAAACGCCAAGAACAACTCATATGATTCTCAAAAATTCAAACTTCACAAGGGGCATTTTGGGACTTCTACTACATTAGGGTTCACGTTTTTATCTTTCATAGACATCACTTGTAGCCTATATAAGGCATTAGGGTTACTACATTTGTTTTTGCTCTTGAATTTTCCTAAGTTCACATTTCTGTAAATCTCATTTTCATTAATGAAGTGTGTTTGAAATTGGTGAAGAAAAGTCAAGTGCCATTCTTATTTCCTGCTTATTATTGTTACATGTTTACTAAACTTGAATCCTAAAACCTGTTTTCAAAGGAGTGTGCAAAAGTTTGCATATTTTCCTTAAATCTTGATATTTTGCTAAGTTTTTTGGTACACCTTGGAATTTTTGGGCTATAAGTTGATCATAGCACCCTGATATTGTGATATCAAGGTGTTGTGAAGCTTATAACTTGGGGATAATCAAGTGTGGGGTACAAGAGTTGCATTAATCAAGGATTTGTCACTTTATGTTTTATAATTTTGCTTCTAACTTTGTTGAATCTTAGCAGGAGTGTGTGTGGAAGCTTGTGCTTGTTCTTGCTAGCACATAAGCTCAAAATTCGTGGGTGTGGATGTACATCCACGAGGTTTGAACCATTCTACCTTAAATCTGCTTAAAATCTTGATTTTTGGTGATTTTGTGTGTTGCTTGTGTTCTTGTGGAATTTATGGTCTAATCTTGCTTAATACTGCATATTACATCTGTTTATGTGTTTGATTGGGCTTGGGTAACCTTGGAATACACTTATAATTGTTTGAATTTGATTTGAAAAAGATAAGGGGTGTTTGGGATTATCTGTTTAAGATTATAGATTGGTATTGTGTTGTTAGAAGTTGTTGTTTATGCTTTGTATCTGTTATTTACTTGGTTAAGTACTAAAACCTACAAGTTATTGGCTTTAAAACCTCAAATTCAAGACTGTGCTATATCTCGTTGGTTTTGACTGTTTTTGACCTAAAAATTTGGTAATACTTAGAGTATATGCATGTTTAGGGATATAAGCTGTTAAATCAAAGTTTACATAACCTATCTAAGAGATTTGAGTGTTTGAATTTGGATTGTTGGTCAAGTATATCAGCAAAGTGTTCATAACTGCTTGTTAGTGTTCATCAATAACTTTATTGTGCTTGAATCTTGATTTAGGCCTTGAACCAATGCATGTAACTTGTTAATTTATGTTCATATGAATTAAATATAGCTTGTGTATGCTTTTGGTGCAATTTGGTTGGCTGAAATTTGCTTAAACAGCTTATTAAGTTCATAACTGCTTATGTTCATGTCTGTGTGAAGTCTGGTGATCTTTTGAATTAACTGTGCTAATTGGCTGATTGTGATTGTGTTTTTGTGATTGTTATTGACTCCTTATGATTAACTGATCATTTGGGTGCCTTTGTGAAACTTGAATCCACAAAAAAGTCACTAAAGACAAAAAGTCAATTCAAGCAGTGGAAACTTTTCCCACTACTCAGACACCAAAACTAGCCCCTGCTAGTGTAATTTGTCATTCAGCTTATGAATAAGCCATATTGGCTTATCCAGACTTGCAACAACTTATTTTTTGTGATCAATCTTCCTCATTTGACCCATTTATTTGAAATGGGGCTTATCAGACCTTGGCTTTGACTTTTTGCTAGAAAACTCATAAGGTTGACTTTAAATTAAGTGCTTATCTGCTTATTCCAGCTTATTGAAAAACTTTTTGTTGATTAAGCTTAGTTAAGTCATTTAAAAGCTTTTGAAAGTTGAATCAGCTCTTGGGGTGGTCTAGAACTCGAAAACGACTATTTTGTCGTTTTGTGAAGATAGCTTATTGCTTATTCAGGCTTATTCCTTGTGCTTTTTCAAATTTTCTTTTTATAGATCTCTTAAGTAACTCAAAAGAAGCTTGTGTGTCTAATTTGAGCTTATGGCATCAACTTATAGCTTAATGGGCCAAAAAGCCCATTAAGAATAAGCTGCTTTGAAATAAGCTAGCTTATACACATTTTCAGCTTTTGGCCCTTCAGAGTTTTGTCTTTAAAATCAAATTTTGAGTCAGACTAGAAGTTTTGGGCTTATTTGGTTGACTTTTTCTTATTGGGCCCAAATTAAGCCCATTAAGGGACTGTTTTGTCTTTTAGCCCATTTCTAGGCCCATTAGGGGTATTTTTGTAATTTCAACTTCATTTCTAAGTTTATTAGGTTAAAATAAGCTAGTTTGCAACTTTTTAGAATTTTTTATAAATTTTGGATTTTTAATATTATTTTATTATTATTTTATTATTAAAAATTAAAATTTAGATTTTTCAAGTTTTTATATTTTACTTAGATTAAATACATTAAGTTAAGAATTTTACAATTTTTAGAATATTTTCATTGTCATTAGATTAATTTTTATAATTATTTTAAGTTTTAATATTTTTAATTGTTTTTAAATAGTTTTTATTAATTTTAAAATTTTCAAAAATAGTTTTAAATTAAGTTAAGTCATTTTAGAGGTTTACAATTGAAAAAATCTCATTTTGGGCTTTTTGTTAATTAAATTGATTTTGGGGGCTTTAATTAGCATTAAAAAAAATATTATTTAATTAAGTAAAAGGTTTTAGTGATTTTTGATTTTTTGTAAACTCTAATTATATTATTTAGGATTTATTGCAATTTTCTAGGAATTTTTAGGGTAAATTTTTAATTTTGTCACTTTTTACGGTTTTACGTGTACGACTTTTCGTCTTAGTGTAATCCATAATCGCAACCGTCATTCTCTTCTTATCACATTTCTATTTTCTTTTCTCATAAATATAATCACAAAGTTAATCATCTCTTAACACACACACCAAGCCTCCTTGAGAACGATCCCCACTTTGGGTCATAACTTGTGGTTTTCCTAAACTACTTGTGTACTTACCCTAATTACCTTTGTTTTCCTAAACAAAGTGTAAAAACTCAACAATCGTTTTGGCGGCGCTGCCAGGGAGGCGTGTTGTGTTTTGATTTGGAATTGTTGTTTTTATATATAGCCATAATATCTATTTGTACTAGTAGCACTCCACTAATACGTATTATCGGTTTTTCGTTTTTTGTGTGAATATTATTAATATATTGTATACGTAGAACAATAAATTCACAAGTACTCCAAAAGTGTGAAAACACAACCTTGATTGGGAGGTCATTACTCAATCATTGTATTCGAATCTCAAACAAGAAATCAAAGGCAAAAATAGATAAATACTTTCGTGAAGCTCGATTTTAAAAAAATACAAACTATAAGGTGGGTATAAGGCGGGTATTATAAAATATACCCTAAGGAAAAAGGCTCTTAAGTGCTTCGCGCCGCCTCGTTTCCCCGCTTGCTTGTGAGTATTTTGAGATTGAAAGCTAATCGAGGGTTTTGCCGCCCAAAGTATTACTAAGTATCATATATATTTTCTTGGTTTCATTTGATTAAACCTTCTTGAACGTTTTGGTGTTCCACCAACGTTCTAAAGTCATCGAAGGCGTTCACTTCACGTGATCGTTTTCATTCCTTGAGGCTTCTTTAATCAAGAGATTTGATTAAGGAGGATATTTGTAGATTTTTGTCTACTTAATACAATCACAAAAATTTAAAAAAAGTAAAAACAATCAAAAACCACAAAAAATTGGAAAATACAAAAAACCAAAAAGAATCTTCTTTGCTCATCCTCTCGTTGTACATGATGTTTATGCGAACCCGCAACCAAGCAAGACGTGCACGTAAACGTAGAAACTGAAAGGAGTCAACACCTACTCCTAATCTTTCTAATGAGGAGTCTCCTATTGACGAACCTATCGTAAGAGAAGAACCAACCATGGCTAATCGAACTATTATGGAGTTACTTCAAGCACCCACCGAGGGTTATGAAGAGGCTATTGTGATTCCCGCTATCCTTGCGGAGAATTTTGAAGTAAAAACGGGTTTGTTGTCGATGATCCAAAACAACAAATTCCGTGGTGATGAAAAGGACAACCCGCACAACCATATCCGCCAATTCAATCGTCTAACCGCCACTTGCAAATTTAAGGATGTTGCTAATGACTCAATTAAGATGATGCTTTTTCCGTATTCCTTAGCGGGGTCCGCTAAAATTTGGTTAGAGCAAGAGCCACCCAATTCTATATTGACGTGGAAGGATCTCGTTTCAAAGTTTGTGAACCAATTTTATTCCGCCCTCTAAGACTACGCATTTGAAAAACGAGATTTCAAAATTTTCACAAGAATTTAATAGAAGTTTTTCAACGGCTTGGAATAGGTTTAAGGATATGTTACATGAGTGTCCTCATCACGGTTTTTCCGACTTGCATCAAATTGACACGTTTTACAATGGACTTAATGATCATGAAAGGGATTATCTTAATGCCGCCGCGGGTGGTAATTTTTTGTGTAAAATGGTTGAGGAAGCTTTGGTGATAATTGAGAATAGATCTAAGGTGTATAGTCCTCGTAGCACGTCGAGTGTTCGTAAGGCTTCGTCTTTGGCTTCACTTTCTTTGTCTAATACCATCGATGCTTGCCAAATTGAGGCGAACATGGAAAACAAAATCTTTGATAAGCTTAAAGGACTTTTAATTGAATTCAAAGTTGGAGAACAAAGTGCTCCCGCTACGGCTAAAGCGGTTGAGGTTTCATGTATGTATCGTGGTGGAGGTCATGATTTCTCCGAGTGCATTACCAACGGTGGTAACACTTCGAGTGCCTACGCGGCCACGGGAACTTACAACCAAAACGGTCAAGTTACCCGCTCTAATCAATTGACACCACCGGGATTTGCTCCTAATCAAAATGCTAACAACAACTATCAAAACAATCAAGTTGGTTTTAAAAACAATTACAAAGGAAACTATGGGAATCAAGGGGCTAATAATCAAGTTTCAAACAAAAATCAAAACAATGATTTTCAAAACAACAACAAGGGTTTACAAACTTTAAAATATCTTCCAAATGAATTTGTTGAATACACTAATGGAAACGATGTTAGGTTTGACAGCATTCAAAGAGAAATCATTAGCCTAAGATCCGAGTTTAAGAACGACTTGAAGAAGGAGTTGAAAAACGAGTTTGCAAATGAGTTTAAAATCCATACAAACAAAATGGAAGGAAATGTAACTAGGTTACAACAAAACCAACAAAAAATGGAACAAGGGCAACATGAAATAAAACAAGAAATGATTAAGGCTTAGAAGAGGCAATCCATGTTTGAGGACAAAATTTCATCTATGTTTGAGGCTATTATGTGCAAACCGTCTTCGAGTGGTCTTCCTAGTAACACCAGATCGAACCCTAAGGGTGAGATGAAAGTGATTACCACACGTAGTGGTAAGACACTCAAGGAACCGACTCCTCAACCAATTGCTCCTACGGAGGATGCAATTGAGGAAGAACCTGAGGTGGTGGTCGAAAAGGAGCATGTCCAAATCCCACGAAATACCGCTCATGCCACACCTACGGTTGACCCATTACCACATTTGGAACCCGAGATTCCAAAGGCTATGCCTATGCCTCAACCCACACCACCTTTGCCCTATCTATCGAGACTTAGAAAGGAGAAACGTCAAGAGTGCGATAACTACCAATTTGAGCTTTTTATGAAAATGTTTCGTGACGTTCATTTTAATGTGAGTTTTGCCGATGCTTTGGTCATGATGCCTCGATTTGTCGCTAACTTTAAGAGTATGTTGAACAACAAGGAGAAATTTCAACAATTGTCTAGTTGTTCATCGGTTTATCTTAACCGCATACCTCAAAAAGTCGGTGATCCTAGTAAATTCTTGATTCCTTGTGCAATCCAAGATATGGGAAGAATGCTATGCCTTGGCCGATCTTGGTCCTAGTATTAACTTGATGCCACTTGTAATCTTCAAGTCGCTCAATCTTCCTAATCTTACTCCTTCACTAATGTCTATTGAGTTGGCCGACCATTCCATGATTCCCGCATGTGGATTGGCGGAAGACGTTTTTGTGAAAGTGGGAAAGTTCTATTATCCGGTAGACTTTATCGTTTTCGATATTCCCACGGATCCTCAAGTTCCTCTCATTTTAGGTCGTTAATTTTTAGATACGTCTATGGCTTTAATTGATGTTCATGCTAGAAAGATCACCTTACGTTTCAACGACGAGGAACTTGTTATAAACGCAACTCAAAATTCTCAAATTTCTCATGTTTATTCCGTTGCAACCATAAACCTCGTTGATATGATTGACGTTGTTTGCGAGGAATTTTCAAAAGAAGTTTTAGGTTTTGGTGATGATGAAAATAGTGGCAATCCCACTATGTTAGATCCCATTCTTGATAATTCGACACCAACCTTCACTCCATTTGAAGGTGGTGGTTTTATGTTGGAAGAATTCGATGTTCCACGTACTTGTGACGAAGACCTCGACAATGATGAAGACTTCTCGATTATCAAGGATTTTCTTAACGATTTCCCATTCCCTCCACCCGAGGAGGTTATGAGTATCGAGCCCAAATCTTCAATTGAGGAACCACCTATCCTCGAGTTGAAAGATTTACCTCCTCATCTCAAATATGTCTTTTTGGAGGAGGACGACAAGTTGCCGGTTATTATTTCGAAAGAACTTTCAAATGATGAAAAAACCGCACTTGTCGACGTTCTAAAGGATCACAAAGGGGCAATTGCGTGGAAGTTATCCTACATTAAGGGGATCGATCCCAAATTTTGTACCCACAAAATCTTAATGGAGGAGGATTACAAGCCCGCAATCCAATGTCAAAGGAGGGTGAACCCCAAAATTCACGACGTCATCAAAAAGGAGGTCCTAAAACTCCTTGACGCGGGAATGATTTATCCTATTTCCGATAGCCCTTGGGTGAGTCCTATCCATTGTGTCCCTAAAAAGGGAGGAATGACCGTGGTGCCAAACGATGCCAACGAGTTAAATCCCACTAGACTCGTGACCAGATGGAGAGTGTGCATTGACTATCATAAGTTGAATGAAGCCACTCGAAAAGACCATTTTCCCTTGCCCTTCATGGACCAAATGTTGGAGCGTCTTGCGGGAAACGATTTCTATTGCTTTTTAGATGGTTTTTCCAGTTAATTCCAAATCCCCATCGATCCTCGTGTCAAGAAAAAACTACGTTTACATGTCCATATGGAACGTTTGCTATCGTAGAATGCCATTCGGACTTTGCAATGCACCGGGAACCTTTCAAAGGCGCATGATGGCTATTTTTCATGACATGATCGATAAGACGATGGAAGTCTTTAGGGATGACTTTTTCGTGTTTGGTTGTTCGTTCACTTCGTGTTTGTCAAATATTGAGAGAATGTTGAAACGTTGTGAGGAAACCAACCTTGTGCTTAATTGGGAAAAATGTCATTTTATGGTTAAAAGTGGAATCGTCTTAGGGCACAAGGTTTCGAAAGCGGGGATTGAGGTAGATCAATCTAAGGTAGACGTCATCGCCAAATTACCTCATCCCAAAACCGTTAAGGGAGTTAGGAGTTTCCTAGGCCACGCGGGCTTTTATCGTCGATTCATCAAGGATTTTTCAAAGATCTCTCGACCTATTACACATCTCCTTGAAAAAGATGCACGTTTTATATTTGACGAAGATTGTGTACGAGCCTTTGAAATCCTTAAGAGGAAACTTACCGAAGCTCCCATTCTTGTTGCTCCCAATTGGAACCTCCCCTTTGAGCTCATGTGTGATGCTAGTGACTATGCTATTGGGGTCGTATTGGGGCAACGTCATGAAAACACTTATTGCCTATCCACTATGCTAGCAAGACGATGACCGAGGCTCAACTAAAATACACTACAACAGAGAAGGAATTCCTTGCCATGGTGTATGCGTTTGAGAAATTCCGACCTTATCTCGTCTTGACGAAATGCATAGTGTATACGGATCATTCGGCTATCAAGTATCTTATGGCTATACAAGATGCAAAGCCGAGATTACTTCGTTGGATTCTCCTCCTTCAAGAATTTGATCACAAAATCGTTGACAAAAAGGGAGCCGAGAATCTAGCGGTCGATCATCTTTCTCGTTTGGAAGATCCTCACCAAAGTGTTTACGAGCCCAAGGAAATCACCGAAACATTTCCGCTCGAGACACTTGGTGTAGTGAATTCTAAGCTTGATTCTTCCATCGCATGGTTTGCGGACATCGCAAATTACCATGCGGGCAACTTCATCATCAAGGGTATGACGACTCAAGAAAAACGAAAATTCTTTCGTGACGTCAAGTTCTATTTTTGGAACGACCCTTACTTGTTTCGAACTTGTGCGGATCAAATTATTCGACGTTGTGTCTTTGGTACCGAAGCTTCTAACATCCTTAGTGTTGGAAATACGTTTTACGTATTAAGAAGGATCGGTCACTCCAACGATAGTCCATGTAATAGCTCGTAGTTTAGTTAATATCTTTATTAAACAAACAAAGTCAAGCCTAGCCTACAACATGTGTAGGCCGGCCCAACATTGTAAGCCCAAGCCCATCACAAGGCTTGGGTATATAAACCCTCTCCTTTGATGGAGAGGGTGGTGTGGTTTCATAATTTTCACATAGTTCTTCTTATTTTCTCTCTCTAGCTTTGTGTGAAATCCACCATCTCTCTATATCTTTCTCTCTCTAAAAACATAAGCAAGATTTACAATCCTACAAATGGTATCAAGAGCCACGAGATGATTGTATTGTTCATGTGTTTGTGTTCTTGATTCACACGCCATTTTTGATCCATTTTCACACGTCCAAATTTTTTTTGTGTTTTTGATGGTTTTTTCTTGATACAAATCTTCTACATAGTTGTGGTAGGGATTTGGTATAGTTACTTTGGCTAAAAACACAAAATTTTTGGGTGTTTTGATCATTTTTTGGCTTAAAATCACGAATTGGTTGGGTTTTGTCCGAGAAAAGTGGGAAATATTCCGATCTGGTCATCGGAAAGGGGTTTATAGTACATTCCGATCTGTGTAATCGGAATAGGGTTTTGGTATTCAGATTGGTATTCCGATCACGACATTCCAATTGGTATTTAGATTGGTATTCAGATTTGGTATTCCGATCACAGCATTCCGATTGGTATTCAGATTGGTATTCCGATAGGTATTCAGATTTGGTATTCAGATCACAACATTCCGATTGGTATTCAGATTGGTATTCTGATCAAGGCATTCCGATTGGTATTCAGATTGGTATTCAGATTAGGTACATTCCGATTAGGGTTCATTCCGATCATCATTCCGATCACTATTCCGATAATCACAATTTTTTCCATAAAAAATTTCGAACTCGTGTGAAATTTTGACTTGGAATTTTTGGTTTATTGAGAACATATTTTAGGGGATTTTAACATTGTTTCTCGACTTCAACTCACAACAACAAACACATTTACTTTCTTTCATTGATCGATCAAAGTTTGTAAATCTTAACTTATTGAAATGGAGTACACATCTCTTACGGATAAGTCCATCCTCTCGGGTACGGATAATCGTCCACCAATGTTGGTGAAGACTATGTATGAGGAATGGGCTTCCCGAATGGAACTTTATATGTTGAACAAGGAGAATGGACATCTCATTTGGGCATCGGTGCTCAATGGACCATTAGATTATGGTACCGTGACGGAAGGTACGACTACTCGTCCTCGCACAACGGGTGAGTTGACTGGAGATATGAAGATTCAAGATAAATGTGATAAGTATGCCACAAACATCATTCTCCAAGCCCTTCCTCCAGATGTCTACAAACTCGTCAGCAAACATAAAGTTTCCAAAGAGTTATGAGATAGAATTCGGGTTCTCATGCAAGGCACCTCGTTAACTAAACAAGAACGAGAGTGTAAGCTTTATGATACTTTTGATAAGTTTGCCTATGTGCCAGGGGAGACTCTCAATGATTACTATCTGAGATTTACCCTATTGTTGAATGAGCTAAATATCTATGGCATGGCGATTCCTACCTTTCAATTGAACACCAAGTATTTGAACACTCTTCCTCCAGAATGGAAAAAATACGTGACGGATGTTAAATTGGCTAAGGACTTGCATAACACCAATGTGGATCAACTTCAAGCTTTTCTTCAACAACATGAATGCCATGTGATCGAGGCTCGGTTGTCTACACCTCAAGTTCATGATCCACTTGCAATGTATGCTTCTCAACAAAACATGGCTTATACTTATCAACAACCATCATACTTGCAGCAGCCACCACCACACATCTATCAGCAACCATCCTATCAACCACCAATGATGCCACAGCAAGAATATCAACAAAGTTCTCATCAACAATCTTTTCCACAGCAACCACAATATCAGACATCACCATCACAAGCCAACACTTCTCCAATGGGCTATACTCCTCAGCAAGGATATTTTCCAATAGAAGCACAACCAGCACAGGATTTTTACTCTAATGAACTTCCACCAATCCAAGCACCGGTCTTAACTCCAAATGATACGCCAGCTGATGTTCTAAACCATCTCACTGCTTACTTGTCAAAAATTGTTGCTACTAGAGGATTTCCACCAACAAACAATCAGCTCCGCACCTCTTCAAATCCTCGACAACAAGCCACAGTTCAAGATGGTCAAGTGACGGTGCAACCTATTCAGGGAAGGCAAAATTCATATGGACCTCCTACAAGGACTGGGAATAATCAAGCTGTGAATTCTCAAGCTAATGGAAATGGAAGTCCTAGTGGTCCTAAAAAGGTTGTGACTTGCTACAATTGCCGAGGACAAGGTCATATGGCTAAGGAATGCACTCAGCCGAAAAGGAGGAGGGATGATGCATGGTTTCGTGAGAAGATGTATTTGGTTGATGCTCAGTCTAAGGGGAAGATCTTGGATTCAGAGGAGTTAACATTTCTTGCAGACCCAGGGGCAGCAGATACTGAAGGCATTGCAGTCGTTTCTACTTCTAATGCAGCTTATCAAGCAGATGATCTTGATGCTTATGATTCAGATTGTGATGACATTCACTCTGCCCAAGCTGCTCTCGTTGCTAATCTTTCTCACTACGGTTCTGATGTCATCAGTGAGGTACCAACCACATCTAATAATATTGATGATAACCAACATCAAGTTGGGCATGAAAATGACAACCTCGAACAGCATTCGGGAACTAGTAACTCAAATGATGTGGTACCCAATACTACACATTTGAGTGAACCTCAACCAAATGCTACGACGGGTATGGAATCTTATGCTCAACATGATTTGGTCATGGTGCCTAAACATATTATTGATCAAATGCATATGGCCCTCAGACAATCCGTAGATACCAATTCCACCCTAACTGCTGAGCTTGCGTTGCATAAAGAAAAGGTCAAAGCTTTTGAAATGGTCCCTCAAGAAGAGAAAATAACATGTTCTGAATTTGACCAATTTCGTTTTGAAAAGATTGAACACTTGAAAGAAATAGAATCATTAAAAGCTAACCTTTCCAATGAATTAAAAGAAAAAGAGTCGGTTGTCAATGATTTTCAGAAACTTAAAATGGATTTCGAAACTCTCGAGTCTAAAAAGGTTGAATCGGAAATTAATGCTACCAAACTTCTTAAATTAAAAGAACAACAACTTTTAAAACAATACTCTTCCACAGAAAAGGTTCATCTTTTAACTAAATCATTTAAAGAACTCGAACTTAAACGTCTTCAAGATTTACCACCTAATCCCGGTTATGCAAAACAAGCTCAGGAATATATTCCCGGTCTTTATGATATGACTATAATTGGCAAATCGAAAGAAGCACCTTATGTTCGTAGTACTGAGAAGACACAATCACTTGCGGATGAAACTCATTCTAAAATGATTTCAAAATTCCATACAATTGATTATGATCAACATAACAAAGATCAATTTTCGAAAAAGACACGCATTCGCTTACAAAAGGAATTAGCAGAATTAACAGTTCTTGTGCCCCAAAGTTTGTCAAATGAAAACCTTCCTAGTACGTCTCCTACACTTGTCAAAAAGGATTTAACGAAGTTAATTCCACCGGTAAGTAAGGCGTCCGTTAACTTAAATACGGTTCACCAACACTTAGCCGATTTTGACAAGGTCATTTTGGAACGTACGACGGCTTCGGCCATAACGGAAGGTGAATGGAACTTTGAGCACACTAGAGCTGCGTTTCGAGATGAAATTGTTCCGTTTGTAAAGAATGTTAAGGCTTGTCTTAGAAATCTTGATCAAGATTTGCTTTTGGAAATAGAAGAAGCTAGACGTGTTTTCAATGAAATGCATGATGCTTATGAAAACAGTTTACTTGAAATAGAACGGGTTTCACGCCAAAATGATCAGCTTCTGAAGCAAGTGATGTCTCATGATATAGTTTCCGTCTGTGTGAATAAAAGTGTTGATAATGATTCTATTGTGCATAATGTTGAATCTGTGGATAATGTGGTAGATAGTACTTGTCACGAATCTGACGCTGAATTTTTAAAGCTTCAAGATTCATATTATTTGCTTTCAAAACGTTTTGATGAGATTCAAACACATTGTATTTCGCTTGAATGCAAGCAACAATTTATTCAAGAAATCTTTGAAACGTCATTCGAAGGTGTTAATATCGATGATGCAAACTTTGAAAAGAATTTTCGATTGAATTTACAATCAAAACAGCGTCAGCCAAGTGACAAGGTTGCTCAATATTTGCCGATAGACATAGAGAAATCTAAGGAGCTTAACTGTGTGAACGTACTTGAGGCCGCTGAGAATCTTAAACTTGATCTAGATAATCGAGTTTCCAAGATTTTGTCCAAAGTTGATAACTTAAAACAGAAAAATACACGACTCTTCGATTCAGTACAGCCCGCATGTGCTAACACCACTGCACAGAATCAATCATTGATTGAACAATTGAATCAAAAGTCGGTGGAAATATCTGATTTGAGGGAACAAATTTGTGATAAGAATCTGGTCTTGGCTGAGTTAAAGGAAACACTTCGTACTCTAAAAGGTATGAATTTTGTGGATAACGCAGCCATTGTCTCAGCCTCGTCCTCTAGTGCAATCAAAAGGAACCTTATAGCCGTCACACCACTTAACAAGGGCCCTAGGACTAAACCATCTCAAACTTTGGTCACTAAAGATAAGGCGGAATCAAAACAAGCTTCTAATATTCCCGTGTTGCCTTCTACAGGAGTAATCACCACTACTAAGGCTCAAAGATCTAAGCTTAAGAGAAACAAGAAGAATGATAGGATCTTGCCCCCATCTAGTAGTCAAGTGAAGAAGAAAGTAGAAGCCCATCCTAGGAATGTTATTTCTGTTTTGAATAAAAAGAATCATGTAGCTAAACCTAAAGGCTCTGCGGTTGTGCAGCGTTCTAAGCCAAGTGTGAATTCTAATTTGAAATGTTGGAATTGCAATGAATGTATGTTTTCTAGTCGTCATGATTCTTGCCTTATTGACCATGTGAATGAGATGTATGCCCGGAAAAATGGATTAGAATGGAAACCGACTGGGAAAGTGTTAACCCAAGTTGGTTGGATGTGGCGCCCCACTGGTAACTTTCACTATAGTAGGAAATACGTGCCCTTTGACTAGGATCACTCCCACTACAGCGAAGAAAGCGTGCCCTTTAACTAGGAGTACCAAGGCTACCAAAACACAAGCGTGTCCTTTAACTAGGAACACTGACACTACTGTAGGAACCAAGTGCCCTTTAAATAGGTCTACTCCCACTGTAGTGCCCGCGAATAATCCAAAACCTAAGAAAGTTGGAACAGTAAAACCTGTTAGTGCTAAAACTCACATTTGAAAACGCAGGAAATCTAAGGATCTAAAAAATGTTAGCAATTCTGATAATTCTATATCTATATCTGCTAACACTAAGGAACCAATAGTTTCCAATGCATTGTCTACTGTTGTTATTGAAAACAGGTGGTCCAAATTGTTCTCTGGTATTTGGACTCTGGTTGCTCCAAGCATATGACCGGAGATCGCTCTCAGCTCAGAAATTTCGTCAGCAAGTTTCTTGGTACGGTTCGATTTGGTAATGATCATATTGAAAAGATAATGGGTTATGGTGAATATCATATTGGGAATGTTATAATTTCAAGAGTGTATTACGTGGAAGGTCTTGGTCACAACTTATTTTCTGTGGGACAATTTTGTGATGCAAACCTAGAAGTTGCTTTTCGAGAGCATACCTGCTTCATTCGTAATTTGGAAGGGGTTGATTTATTGAAAGGTACTCGAGGGAATAATTTGTATACTTTGTCTCTACAAGACATGATGGCCGCTTCTCCTGTATGTCTTCTCTCCAAAGCATCGAAGACTAAGTCATGGTTATGGCATCGAGGGTTATCTCATCTTAACTTTGACGCTATTAATCACTTGGCGAAAAACGAACTTGTTCGTGGTCTTCCTAAACTTTCATTTCACAAGGATCATTTGTGTTCCACGTGTACAATGGGGAAAATCACTAAGAAATCATACAAACCCAAGACGGAAGACACCAACCAAGAGAAACTTTATCTGTTGCATATGGATCTTTGTGGACCAATGCGTATTGAAAGTCTTAGTGGCAAAAAGTACATCCTCGTCATTGTCGATGATTACTCTCGGTTTACATGGGTGAAATTTCTTAAAGCAATAAATGAGGCACCTAAATTCATCATCAGATTTCTCAAGATGATTCAAGTGCGTCTCAACACTACTGTCCGACGCATTCGTACAGATAATGGAACCGAATTTGTGAATCAAATTTTGCGTGATTATTATGAAGAAGTTGGCATTTCTCATGAAACATCCGTTGCTCGCACTCCACAACAAAACGGTGTCGTTGAAAGGAGAAATCGCACACTTATGGAAGCTGCTCGAACGATGTTAATTTACGCAAAGGCTCCATTGTTTTTATGGGCAGAAGCAGTATCTACAGCAGTGTACACCCAAAACCGGTCACTAATTTGTAAACGTCATGGTAAAACACCTTATGAGCTTCTCCATGGAAAAATACCAGATTTATCATATCTTCATGTATTTGGTTCTCTTTGCTATCCAAATAATGATGGTGACAATTTGGGAAAACTTCAACCAAAGGCTGATATTGGTATTTTCATTGGTTACACACCCGCAAAGAAGGCATACCGAATCTACAACCGTAACTCTCGCAAGATCATCGAAACTATGAATGTTGATTTTGATGAGCTGACAGCAATGGCTTCTGAGCAAAGCAGCTCTGAACCCGCACTTCATGAAATGGGACCCAGTAACATTAGTTCTGGTCTTGTCCCAAACAACCCTACTTCATCATCATTTACACCACCTTCTAGGACTGAATGGGATACGTTGTTTCAACCGTTCTTTGATGAATTCTTTACTCCTCCAAGTATTGTTGCTCCAGAACCTGAGGTAATAGCTCCGGTAACCGAAGTTGTCGCTCCAGCAACCGAAGCACAATCAGATACATCTGCACCTACAATTGGTCAAGATATACCATCAACAAGTAATTCTCAACCAACACATGTTTCAACTACCCATGTCATGCCTATTGATGATGAAGAGGATGATGATGATCACGATTTGGAATTCGCTCAAATGCGTGAACTTCCATTCTTTGGTGTATCTATTCCCGACCCTAATCAAGCCGGGTCGTCCACCTCAGAGGAAGCTCCTACTACAGTTTACTCCAATCCACGGATTCGTGAACATGACAGCAAGTGGACAAAGGATCATCCTATAGATTCTGTTATTGGTGACCCCAATCGTCCGGTATCCACACGAAGTCAGTTACAAGAAAGTGCAATGTTTTGTCACTTTGATGCTTTTCTCACTGAAGTTGAACCTAAGACATGGCAACAAGCTTTTACTCAATCCTGTTGGATAGAAGCTATGCACGAAGAACTTAACGAATTCATACGTCTTGATGTTTGGGAACTTGTCCCATGCCCGGATCAAGTGCAGTTACTCACTTTGAAATGGGTTTACAAGGTGAAACTCGACGAGTTAGGCGGAATATTAAAAAACAAAGCTCGACTAGTAGCTCGTGGATACAAGCAATTATTGGGCATCGACTTTATGGAATCCTTTGCACCTGTTGCCCGTTTGGAAGCTATTAGACTATTCCTCGCTTATGCAGCCCATATGAATATGGTCGTCTATCAGATGGATGTGAAGACGGCATTTCTTAATGGTGAACTGAAGGAAGAGGTCTATGTTCAACAGCCTGATGGTTTTGTGAATCCTAATTATCCTAATCATGTGTACAAGCTTAAGAAGGCTCTCTATGGGTTGAAGCAAGCTCCTCGCGCATGGTATGATCTTTTGTCACAATTCCTCATTACGCAAGGCTTCGCTAAAGGCAAGGTGGATCCCACGCTGTTCATTCAGAAACGAGGTAAAGATATGATTATGGTACAAATATATGTTGATGATATTATATTTGCAGCCTCGACCCAAACCTTATCGGATGAGTTTAGGACACTCATGTCTTCCAAGTTTAAGATGTCAATGATGGGCAAGGTATCATTCTTCTTAGGTCTTCAGATATCTCAGAGTCCCAGAGGCATCTTTATCAATCAATCCAAGTATGCCCTTGAATCGCTAAAGAAGTATAAGATGGAATCTTGCGACCCCGTGGATACTCCAATGGTGGAACGAACTAAGCTTGATGCAGATCCACATGGAGTTGCCGTTGATCCGACACTTTATCGTGGAATGATCGGTACTCTTCTGTATATTACAGCCAGTCGACCTGATCTTCAGTTTGCTATATGTATGTGTGCCAGGTATCAAACTAGGCCTACGGAGTTACACTTAGCTACTGTTAAAAGGATCTTTCGATATATTAAAGGAACCATTAATCGGGGACTTTGGTATTCGAAGGACTCTTCTATTGCACTAATGGCATATGCAGATGCGGATCACGCGGGTTGTCAAGATACAAGGCGTAGCACGAGTGGAACTTTGCAACTACTAGGAGATCGACTAATCAGTTGGGTATCGAAAAGGCAGAAGAGCGCTGCAATTTCAAGTACGGAAGCAGAATACATAGCTATGTCCGGTTGCTGTGCTCAAATTCTTTGGATGAGATCGCAATTAACCAACTATGGTCTAGGTTTCAACAAGATTCCGATGTACTGCGACAACAAAAGTGCAATTGCCTTATGCTGCAACAATGTTCAATTCTCCCGGTCGAAGCATATTGACATTCGCTACCACTTCATCAAGGAGCAAGTGGAAAATGGAGTAATAGAGCTTTACTTTGTCCGATCTGAGTATCAATTGGCGGATATTTTCACAAAGGCTTTAGATCGAGCTCGAATTGAATTTTTGGCCGACAAGCTAGGAATGAGAACTTTCTCGCCTGAGACTCTAAAGGAACTAGCAGATGAAGCGAAAGAATAGTCTTGGTAAAACTATTCTCCGTATCCTTGGTGATCATTTGTATATATTGTTTATATTTTTATCTACAAAAGCAATATACAAAAATATAAAACCATATAAAAACCATAAAAATTGAAAAATCTAGAAAAATCCAAAAATATTTTTACTTTACTTTTCAAAGGCATGTCTTTTGGTACGATAATATTTACGGCCTTAGAAATGTTGATTAATATTGACACGGCGCCATAAATAGAGTTCGTACAAAAGTTGTAAATATTTCATAAAACATGCCTATATGGCTTGTAGTTATTTCTGATTGCAACCCGGTTTTCACATTAAAGTCAAGTATTTCTTATGAAAGCTTTGGCTAACAACGGGAATTAATTTTCTCGGGCAAGGTTTACTTTAAAACCTTGTAAGGGATCAAGTTCACTTTATAACTTGGTCTAACACAAATATATGTACGTTTCAGTGCATTTATTTGTTAAAACAAGAGAAGTCTTGTTTTTATGAAGTTATCATCTCTACAACCATTCTATCTACAATTGGTATCTACATCCTCGACGATGCGACTACTCAACCGACGACTACAGCTCTTTCAATAGAACACGGGTCAACAATTGAGGGGGAGCAATTGTCAAGCATTCAGAATCTTCGATGCCGAACGTGCCTAGATCACAAGTTGGTGTCAAGACAACAATACCAATCGTACATGTGGTGTCAAGAGATGACTTCAGACGTGACGAGGCGACCAACATATGCTGACAAGAACCATTTGATCTTATCATATGATGATTCTCATCTATCAGGTCCAACCTTGTCAATTCTTTTTTAATATGGTGAATATGTGATAATGCTACAAATCGATATCATATCTCATACATTTGATATCGTGAAGATGAAATGGACTTGCATTTTTCTTCCCAAAACCTTTGTTAAAACTTCATTAAATCAATTGATATTAAAAACATCGATTGGGTTAATATTTTTTATATGGGGGAGAAAATGTGATTTAATATGGGATATTATCACAAATGGTTTGACTTAATGTGCTGGCTCATCCCGACATGTGCGAAATGTTTTCGAATATCGTGGCATATGTTAAGGGGGAGCAAAACGGATTTGCATATCAAAATGGATTTTCATGGTGACATATACTTACCCGAAACCCATTTATTTCACGACGATGAAGATTGTGGTGACATAAGGATGGTAGGATAGGTTAAGTCCTATGATTCTTCCAAAACCGGAGGAATCTTCCCAAGGACATTCCATAGCTAGAAATAGTAGTCCTTAGGAAAGATGGATTAAGATTGTGAACGTAGCTGAATGCCGACCAAGTACTTAAGTTAGCACTGGAACAATCACAACAAGGTGTTAGTTATGACGTATTGGTAAGCATTGAAGGGGTTGAAGAATGAAAAAGAATTGTAAAGATAAAGGGTGTAAAGAAAGAAGCCCTCCTTACAACTTTAGGCAGAAACCGGGTCAATACATATGCTATTGAGATCATTTTAATGATTCTCGATATTGAAGACAGACATCATGGACCCAGTGATGCAATGCACAACCCATCCCAGCTAACTCAGATATCTCTTAAAAGATATTTGTTTTAATCACACGGAGACAACATGTTATCTATTGATTTATTCACTCCGAATAAATTGGTATTGAAAAGGTGGCACTCCTCTCCAGCCTCCGATCAATAAAATCCAAAGTGCACGATAGAGTCTAGAGCCATTTGAGATCATTAAATATCTCATTAGGACACACTTTCATAATTCCTTGCTTCTTCATACACTGTGAAAAGCAAGAAAGATCTTAAGAGTCCTACGCAAAATCTTCATGATCTTGCCTGAACATCCGAGTAATACGAAAGTATTTACAATGAAGATGGAAATCCTTCTTAAGCGAATATCAAAAAGCTCATGGTAGGTGACTTGTGCGATTCTTTATGAATCAAACTTGTGATAACTGGAAAGCAACAGCTGTTTATATTCTTAACTGAATTTAAACACGTTCCAGGCCTCTACGCAATATCTCAGTGATCTTGCTAGAACACTCAGAGTGATACCTTTGTGTTCACGGTGATGAGTGGAAATCCTTCTAGTGTTAACCTCAAACAGCACTTGGTAGGTAACTTGCAAGATTCTATACGAATCAAGCTCTTGACAACTGGAAAGCAACGATGGTGCGGTTCTTAATTGAATTTCACTTGTTCCAGGAATCAGAAGTGACGGCTTCAAATCATGCGGATATTATTATCCAAATGATTCACTCTTTATGTTCGCAGTTAGCTTTGACGGTCGAATAAAGAGAACGGGTTTACCCGCGAAATCCTGTCAGGAAGTTACTTAATTGAAACTATCCGTCACGGGTACAATATCTAATATCGTCCAACGGTCTTCACCGACCGGAGGTAAAATGCTACCGATTTAGAATGAAATGTTCAAAGCCATTTCGTTCGTGTCTACTTATGTTGCGGCATTTGAAGACGGTGGCGTTGCGGAATCCAAGAAGAAGTCGTCCCCGCATGCTTATACATTATGCACTTAATATCTCATCTAATTCAAGAAAGCCTAAAAGTTAAGTCTTCCGCTGTATCGAACTCTGAAGCTTTCAAGAATTACTAAGGTATAAGTATGTGGGACGTGAGGTCACAAAGAGGCGAAGATCACAAGTGATGGATGCACGAGATCAAGGCAAGAGATTAATGCTCAAGATTGATATCAAAGATCACATCAGCATGTTCACCAGAAAAGAAAAAGAAAAAGAAAGACGAAGACTACGAGCTCAAGACAAGCATAGTATGCTAGGTTTATTTCATTATTGTAACTCGGGTAACGCCCTTGTTTGGAGTGACCTCCCTTAGGGGGAGATTGTTGGAAATACGTTTTACGTATTAAGAAGGATCGGTCACTCCAACGATAGTCCATGTAATAGCTCGTAGTTTAGTTAATATCTTTATTAAACAAACAAAGTCAAGCCTAGCCTACAACATGTGTAGGCCGGCCCAACATTGTAAGCCCAAGCCCATCACAAGGCTTGGGTATATAAACCCTCTCCTTTGATGGAGAGGGTGGTGTGGTTTCATAATTTTCACATAGTTCTTCTTATTTTCTCTCTCTAGCTTTGTGTGAAATCCACCATCTCTCTATCTCTTTCTCTCTCTAAAAACATAAGCAAGATTTACAATCCTACACTTAGAGCTTGTCACGAGGGACCCACGGGTGGTCACCATGGTGCTAATCTCACGGCTAAGAAGGTCTTTGATGCCGGTTTCTTTTGGGCTACTATTTATCGAGATGCACATGAACTTGTGAATTCGTGTGACTCATGCCAACGACAAGGAAAAGCCTCACAAAAAGATGAAATGCCACAAAATATCATCCAAGTGTGTGAGATCTTTGACGTTTGGGGCATTGACTTTATGGGGCCGTTCCCATCATCTCGTGGTAATAAGTACATCCTTGTCGCCGTTGACTACCTATCTAAGTGAGTGGAAGCTAAGGCTTTGCCCACCAATGATGCTCGTGTGGTAGTCAAGTTTTTGAAAAGCTTGTTTTCTCAGTTTGGAACCCCTCGTGCGATCATAAGCGATCGTGGAACCCATTTTTGTAACGACCAATTCGAAAGGGTCCTAAGGAAATATGGGGTAACACATCATCTTTTTACGGCTTATCACCCACAAACGAGTGGGCAAGTCGAGGTTTCAAACCGAGCGTTGAAGAGGATCTTGGAGAGATCCGCAGGAGAAAACCAACAATCTTGGTCGGATAAGTTGGACGATGCTTTATGGGCCTTTAGGACCGCTCATAAGACGCCCATCGGGTGCACTCCTTATAAGCTAGTGTATGGGAAGAATTGTCACTTGCCAATTGAACTCGAACACAAAGCTTATTGGGCCCTAAAGCATTGTAATGATGATATGGAGACCGCGGGAAAACACCGGAAAATGAAATTAAATGAATTGGATGAATTAAGGGATATTGCTTATGAAAATTCATTGATTTATAAAGAAAAGACTAAAAAGTTGCATGATTCAAAAATTAATAACCGGGTTTTAACATTGGGGATCAAGTTTTGCTTTTTAACTCACGATTGAAAATCTTTTCCGGTAAATTGAAATCCCGTTGGTCCGGTCCATTCACCGTGACTCAAGTTTTTCCTTATGGGACCATCGAGCTAGTTCAAGATGATGGCCCCAATTTCAAGGTGAATGGACATAGGTTGAAGCACTACTTTGGCAGGGAAGTTCCATCCTTGAACTACCTCGACCAAATCACCTTCCCCAATGATAATTAGTATTGAGGGGATCGAGTCGAGCTCATGACTCGGTAATAAAAAACGAGGTGCCTCGTGGGGGAGTCCCATGCTTATCCTATGTACATATTATCGCTTTCTAATGTAGTAACGTGAGGGGATTTGTGCCCTTCCAACCTTTGTTCCGTGGTTGTTTGTAAATTGTAGATTTTAGATGATCATGATCTTCACGATTGGAGCCTCTCGTGTTCGTTTTATGGGAGCACTCGATTGTTTGCTTTGAAGACTTTCTCAATATCCATGATATATCCTTTGATGTTCTAACCTTAGGTTTATAGAACACTTCATAAACGGCTTTAAATTTAATGGTTACACCCTTTCCATGCTAGATTAAGCATTCGACTATGTCTCTAGTATGGGGGTTTTCCAACCCTTAGACTCGAAACATTGAGGACAATGTTTAGCTTTAGCATGGGGGGGGGGGGGGGTGAATAGATACTTTCCTTGCCAAACCTTCACGCTTTCCAAAGTTTATCTTATTGTTTATCGTTTTGTTGCAAAATAAGGCTAAAAATGGCCAAATTTTAAAATTTTTCTCATGTTTTATAAGTGTTTGAAGACACGAATGTAGGTTTTCCGATGGCGAGAATAAGAGTAATTTTTGACTCGATCGTGTGTGTTGATCACTTAGCTTTGATTCCTTAACTTTTTATTAGGCTAAGTCTCTTAAATGAGGACGAGAGATGATAGAGTTAATTATAAGTTACTATGCTAAACGTAGAGTACTCGTATTGTTTCAAAAGCTCATGTGTTCTCGTTGTTTGCTTATTCTCCCTTCGCTTGTAAATATTTTTTGCTTAATAAATATAGACTTAGCGGTTTAGTCTTGATTATTGGTATCTAGTCTTTTCTAGTAGCTTCCATGTAATTAAATTAGGAAGACATTAAGGTATCGCCATCGTCACAGTTTTGAAGTATTGGCAACCCGAACAATCGAAAGCTTCACCTAATAATAATATTTCAAGTGCTCACCTAAATCAAGCAAACAATTTGAAGCTCACAAGGCCGAAAAATCTATGCAAAATTGAAAGTGAATCAAGCCTTAATCTTTGAAGCTTTAAAGATCCAAAATTCGCCTTAGCGTGAGGATATACATCTTTGGTCATAATAAAACCACCGATGAGGCGGATAAAAAAAGGCAAGGCAAGACCGAAGTCATAATAAAAGCTTCATGGAGAAGTTGAATAAAAGCTGGAGGTAAACCTATGATAATAAGGCCCTTCCGTTAGGGGGCGTATAAAAGTCTTGGTAATAAGTCTCTTGTTCAAAACCGTTATAAAACCGTGTTTATCGATCCTTCTTGTTGACTTAATTTTTTGACATCGTTGTCTATTAGGATGGGTTATTAATTCGATGGTCTTGGTTACACCGTTAGGACTCTATTTTAGACCTAAATCTCTATCATCGCATAAGTAAAAAATGTATCCTCGTGAAACATTCAAGACAAAATAAAATATAAGAGATACAACTTAGGAAAATGGGAGGATAAGTACGTGATTAGGGCATATGAGTAGTGTTAGCATTACTAACTTATAATGACAATGATCTCGTTGCACGCTTAGCATGGAATTGGGGTGAAAATCGAGGACGATGAAATTATTTCTAACGAAGCATTTACGTGTTCTTATTCTATGAACCTAAACGTCCCATTTTGCGATGAAAATCATACATTATGTCTAAAACGCAAGTAGTAGTAATAGTAGTAGTGTAGCTAGTTTATCATTCAATAAAAGTGAATAAAAATGAATTTTGGGAGATGCTACGATACTTTATTCTAGCATTGCGTGAGGGCACGGCAATGGTTTAGTATGGGGAGTGATGAGACTGCTTTTATACATAGTCTCATCGTCCAAAAAGGGCTTTAAATGCATTAAATATCATGAAAAGGGCCAAATATATGCTTGTGTTTGTTACTTGTGTATTTTAGGTACGGATATTGAGAAAATGACAAAAGATCACAAGAATCATGCAAAAACAAACACGGGAAACGAAGCCGCACAATGAACCAAGCCCTAATGAAGATTTTACAAGAATAACCCTTGAAGATTTGAAGATTATGCAATAAGGGTCCTCTAATATTGAAGAATTGACACTTTAAACTCTTGTATCTTCATAATTACAAGATTGGTCCCTAAAGTTTGTCAATATTGCAAAAAGGGCCCTCCACTTTGAAGAATTGGCAAATTTAGTCCCTCAACAAAACTAAATTGTCAATATTAGTCCTCCTCAAAGTGAAACATACCATGAAGGCCTTCAAGTTACAAGAAATTACACGTTTGGTCCTTTAAATATGTCAAATTACAAAAAGGACCCTTAACTTTAAAGAAATGGCAAAAATGGTCCCTCATAAATCATGATTTGTCAAAATCAGTCCTCCAAGAAGTTAACAAGGCAAGTCAAGACCATTATTAATGAAGAAAATGCCAAAACAGCCCTTCAAGAATCATGAATTGGCAAGAAATACCCCTGAAAATACTTTGGAAAAGCATTTGGGGCAAAAGTGTGAAGTTTGAAACTTCAAATACAAAGGGAATCAAGTTATGGCCGTTTAAAATACAAATGAAAAGTGTTAAAGATTTGAGGGGTGAAAGTTGTCAAACATCCAACCTTACCTAGACCAGTAGTGGGGTGACACGTGCCCCACTACCACTTTTCCACCAATCACCATTAAGCCTGCTGCCATGTCATAACCCAATTATAACTAATCCTAAATTAGTTATAAAAGACGCACCTAACAAGTTTTCAAAAACTAAACCAGATTAAAACCTCACTATTCACAACTATGAACATAATTAGGGATTTCTTAATTACTTGTAATTAAGCCCTATAAACCTCCAGAATCTTGATTAATGGTCTCTTAATGATAACCCTTTGCCACCTCACCAGAAGAATCACATGGGACATGCCCTGCTACAAAGGTTGAAGAAGACGCCAAAAACTTGACAACAATCCAACAATCCACATTCTAGCTTACATTTTAAGCTTATTCTGCACCCTTGGATGCAATTACACCTTGCCAGCTACAACAAAACGCCAAGAACAAGTCACATGATTCTCAAAAATTCAAACTTCACAAGGGGCAATTTGGGACTTCTACTACATTAGGGTTCACGTTTTTATCTTTCCTAGACATCACTTGTAGCCTATATAAGGCATTAGGGTTACTACATTTGTTTTTGCTCTTGAATTTTCCTAAGTTCACATTTCTGTAAATCTCATTTTCATTAATGAAGTGTGTTTGAAATTGGTGAAGAAAAGTCAAGTGCCATTCTTATTTCCTGCTTATTATTGTTACATGTTTACTAAACTTGAATCCTAAAACCTGTTTTCAAAGGAGTGTGCAAAAGTTTGCATATTTCCTTAAATCTTGATATTTTGCTAAGTTTCTTGGTACACCTTAGAATTTTTGGGCTATAAGTTGATCATAGCACCCTGATATTGTGATATCAAGGTGTTGTGAAGCTTATAACTTGGGGATAATCAAGTATGGGGTACAAGAGTTGCATTAATCAAGGATTTGTCACTTTACTGTTTTTATAATTTTGCTTCTAACTTTGTTAAATCTTAGCAGGAGTGTGTGTGGAAGCTTGTGCTTGTTCTTGCTAGCACATAAGCTTAAAATTCGTGGGTGTGGATGTACATCCATGAGGTTTGAACCATTCTACCTTAAATCTGCTTAAAATCTTGATTTTTGGTGATTTTGTGTGTTGCTTGTGTTCTTGTGGAATTTATGGTCTAATCTTGCTTAATACTGCATATTACATCTGTTTATGTGTTTGATTGGGCTTGGGTAACCTTGGAGTACACTTATACTTGTTTGAATTTGATTTGAAAAAGATAAGGGGTGTTTGGGATTATCTTTTTAAGATCATAGATTGGTATTGTGTTATAGAAGTTGTTGTTTATGCTTTGTATCTGTTATTTACTTGGTTGAGTACTAAAACCTGCAAGTTATTGGCTTTAAAACCTCAAATTCAAGATTGTGCTATATCTCATTGGTTTTGACTGTTTTTGACCTAAAATTTTGGTAATACTTAGAGTATATGCATGTTTAGGGATATAAGGTGTTAAATCAAAGTTTACATAACCTATCTAAGAGATTTGAGTGTTTGAATTTGGCTTGTTGGTCAAGTATATCAGCAAAGTGTTCATAACTGCTTGTTAGTGTTCATCAGTAACTTTATTGTGCTTGAATCTTGATTTAGGCCTTGAACCAATGCATGTAACTTGTTAATTTATGTTCATATGAATTAAATATAGATTGTGTATGCTTTTGGTGCAATTTGGTTGGCTGAAATTTGCTTAAACAACTTATTAAGTTCATAACTGCTTATGTTCATGTTTGTGTGAAGTCTGGTGATCTTTTGAATTAACTGTGCTAATTGGCTGATTGTGATTGTGTTTTTGTGATTGTTATTGACTCCTTATGATTAACTAATCATTTGGGTGCCTTTGTGAAACTTGAATCCACAAAAAAGTCACTAAAGACAAAAAGTCAATTAAGTCAAGCATTGGAAACTTTTCCCACTGCTCAGACACCAAAACTAGCCCCTACTAGTGTAATTGTCATTCACCTTATTAATAAGCCATATTGTCTTATCCAGACTTGCAACAACTTATTTTTTGTGATCAATCTTCCTCATTTGACCCATTTATTTGAATGGAGCTTATCAGACCTTGGCTTTGACTTTTTGCTAGAATACTCATAAGGTTGACTTTAAATTAAGTGCTTATCTGCTTTTCCAGCTTATTGAAAAACTTTTTGTTGATTAAGCTTAGTTAAATCATTTAAAAGCTTTTGAAAGTTGAATCAGCTCTTGTGGTGGTCTAGAACTCGAAAACGACTATTTTGTCATTTTGTGAAGATAGCTTATTGCTTATTCAGGCTTATTCCTTGTGCTTTTTCCAATTTTCTTTTTATAGATCTCTTAAGTAACTCAAAAGAAGCTTGTGTGTCTAATTTGAGCTTACGGCATCAACTTATAGCTTAATGGGCCAAAAAGCCCATTAAGAATAAGCTGCTTTGAAATAAGCTAGCTTATACACATTTTCAGCTTTTGGCCCTTCAGAGTTTTGTCTTTAAAATCAAATTTTGAGTCAGACTGGAAGTTTTGGGCTTATTTGGTTGACTTTTTCTTATTAGGCCCAAATTAAGCCCATTAAGGGACTGTTTTATTTTTTAGCCCATTTCTAGGCCCATTAGGGGTATTTTTGTAATTTCAACTTCATTTATGAGTTTATTAGGTTAAAATAAGCTAGTTTGCAACTTCTTAGAATTTTTTATAAATTTTGGATTTTTAATATTATTTTATTATTATTTTATTATTAAAAATTAAAATTTATATTTTTCAAGTTTTTATATTTTTCTTAGATTAAATACATTAAGTTAGGGATTTTACAATTTTTAGAATATTTTCATTGTCATTAGATTAATTTTTATAATTATTTTAAGTTTTAATAGTTTTTAATTGTTTTTAAATAGTTTTTATAAATTTAAAAATTTTCAAAAATAGTTTTAAATTAAATTAAGTCATTTTAGAGGTTTAGAAATGAAAAAAATCTCATTTTAGGCTTTTTGTCAATTAAATTGATTTTTGGGGCTTTAATTAGCATTAAAAAAATTATTATTTAATTAAGTAAAAGGTTTGAGTGATTTTTGATTTTTTGTATACTCTAATTATATTATTTAGGATTTATTTCAGTTTTCTAGGAATTTTTAGGGTAAATTTTTAATTTTGTCACTTTTTACGGTTTTACGTGTACGACTTTTCGTCTTAGTGTAATCCATAATCGCAACCGTCATTCTCTTCTTATCTCATTTCTATTTTCTTTTCTCATAAATATAATCACAAAGTTAATCATCTCTTAACACACACACCAAGCCTCTTTGAGAACGATCCCCACTTTGGGTCATAACTTGTGGTTTTCCTAAACTACTTGTGTACTTACCCTAATTACCTTTGTTTTCCTAAACAAAGTGTAAAAACTCAACAATCAGATTTCATTGTTGTGCGATCTCAATCATCGTACAATGGGATAATTGGACAACCAGCACTAAAAACACTCCGAGCGGTACCCTCCACGATACATGGTATGTTCAAATTCCCAGTGCAAGGCGGAGTGATCACCATCCGCAACATAGATACACTCGAAGGGGGTAGCAACACTTCAAGCCACAACGCAAAAAGGAAGGACGCAGATAGGAGTCAACGCAACACATAATCCAGCTCACTAATGAAGAGAAGAAGATGTGTCTCGGAAGATTCCCATGCTAAAATCATATTTGTGCGCGAGGGCTCACCGTCGGGGCTCCCATGGGTCCTATTTGTGACAGGCTTCGCAGGAGAGGGAGGACCAGATGTAGGCTTTATCCTCACAAATCAGGGCGATATAAAGATTACCTACACACTTCTGTTCGACTTCCCCACAACTAGCATGGAAGCAAATTATGAAGCCCTCAAAGCCGGTCTAAGATTGGCGCTCAGAATGGGCATGAAAAGCCTATTGGCCTACACATACAACCCTCTGGTGGCGAGCAGGGTCATGGAGTCATGCGAGCCACGATGACATATACTAATCCAATACACGGAAAAAGTGAGGGACATAACCAGGCAGTTCGCGGAGTTTTCTATGCGAAAAGTTTCAGAAAAACATGACAAAATCTCAGCTGACATGGAGTAGTTATCAATCCTAAACATGAACAAACCTCCTAGTCACGTGCTAGTTGATTTTATCTTACACAAAAACATAAACGCGAATCCTGAGGCGGAAACATGGATGACGCGTATTCAAGAGTTCCTGACACATAATACATTACCAAGCAATGGAAGGAAAGCTAGGCAATTTCAAGTGAGAGCTAGGTGCTTCAAGGTCATCAGGGGAACACTGTACAGACAATCAGCAATGGGCGAACACTGCAATGTCTAGCGACGGTCTTGGAAGCCGCACATACAAGGGTATTCCCATGTGGTCCAATAGATGTAGTTGATGAGATTACTCGCTCAGAGTATTTTTGGCCATTTATGCATAAGGATGTTCGTAAAAGGGTGGCGCGGTTTCGGCGATGTCAACAAATTCGGGTCGTAGGAAGACTCCTACCATGAGCACCGAGCCACCCTCAACAAAAGGCGCGGAGGGAAATGGAATCCTCTCGAGAGTCGGACACACTATTGGTTCTCTGACCACATCGATAAGGAACATGGCGCGAAGGGTAGCGGCGATACTCCCATCTCAAGGTAATCGCTGGCAGCAAAAGCAGAGGAGCCATCGTTCCTTCCGCCAGGATAATTACTTGCGCTATGCGACAGCCGGTTCATGGGAATAGACTATCGGCAGCGCGAAGCAAGCAGCATAGTGGTAAAGGAAACAACAGATTCTCAATAGCCAGGATGAACGCGGATACCTATGCGAAGTCGGTAGCCAGTCCCGCGAAAAGTGACTCAAGAGACAGCCAGGATTTTGGATGATATTCTCCCTAAGATTTTGCATCAATAGCATGGATCATTCCCTTGGCTATTGAAAGCCCCCAATAAAGATCCATGTATTTTTTCCTTTTTCAATTGTTTTAGGGTGTCCCCTTTCATGTTATTTGTTTCAGCATTTGCAAAAGTGTGAATAAAACACTGCGGTTCCTAGCTAGTTCCGCAGTCTAAACTATTTCTTTTTTATCTTTTATGCATAAGAGTATTTTTTATTTTTTGAAATACACAACTTTGGCCCACCGATATACATGTACAATTAAACATTTCCAGGTGAAATAAGAGGAGTAAGTTTACCCTACTAATTAAACTTGTCACTTAAGAGGGATGCACCCCCAGTGGCGTCGGATCAGGTATCCTTTGTGAGGCAGCTTACCACAAGACGTTGTAGTAAGTGTAGCATTCCTTATACTTTATGAAGGATATGCACAAGACACAATGTGCACGCCTAAAAAACATGTCATTATCTATGAGGTCGCTTATGCTAGTAGTGGCAGGTCCACACGTAATGAAGTTTCAGCTCACCCATAAGTTCACAGTCACACTCCAATGAGTGTACTCATAAATAGGCTCTCTCTCTCACAATCTCAGGCGTGGGTGCAGAAACCTGGGCATATATATAAACATGAACATAGTGCAGGGCGCTATGTGCTTCCAAAATACACAGGTCACTATAAACATTATACAAGTTCTTAGTTTACAAATTAATGTACATGGTTACTACATAGTGTGTAGTCAAGGAAAATGCCTTCTATAGAAGATCACTAGCTGACAACGACCTCTTTAACTTGCGATGCGATGGTTTGAGGGACGCACGGTGTTGTACCCACGCCTCCTCCATATACTGCAGCACGCGCGTTTGATATACATCGATGGCAGGCAGACTCACCGGTACACCATCAGATCGGCTAGGATGCGCTAAACCGAGACCGATGACGACACCTTTGGTTGAGTCCGGTTCTTTTTTGCAACACGTCTCACATGCTGCTTCAACGTGTCTTCCAACGAAATCATTATCGGCACACCAGCAATATGGACGGGAACATGTAGTTGGGAGATATCTGGCTCAACCATGGCATGATGATCTTCTTCCGATTTTTCTGTGGAGTGACTCGCTAGAGTAAGGCCTGCCATGATCACGTTTATGGGCTGGTCTTGATCTTTTTCAATGACATCTATGATAGGAAGAGGAAGGTCTTCTAATATGTGGAAAGGGGCATCAAAGATCTCTTGTGCGTATCTAGAATAGATTTCGCTACCCTCCAAAGGTCCTGTGAATAAATCATCTTTGAAGGCGCGTTCCATGGCGAGGCTTTGTCCTAGTAGCTGTGCAGCATAGAAAATATCCTTGATCGCATTCTTGAGGTTGGGTCGCTTCGCGGACCCTTGGCAGCTAGTGGCAGACCATGCCTTATTAACCATTGGTTCTCAGCACACACTGCTGTGAGGTGCGGATAAAGCTCCTCATCAAAATCTATACTCATGTACTTCAGAGTATCTGCTTTCTTGGCCATGCCTTTGTGACAGTTGGCAACGAAGTTGTCACAGTTTGAATTAAGGGCACTCGTACCCTCCTCCAGCTTAGCCATGGCCCAACGGTTTTCATCCTCCTGCTTCGCGCTGAGGTGGCGCTCTTGACCTATGGACTCAGATAACAATGCCTTCTCATCCTCTAGGTATTGGATGGATCTAGCATTTATACTCGACATAGTGCGCAAACGTGTGAGTTCAACCTTGGCGCATACAAGCTCATGATCATTTTTCTTTGTCGCTTGTTTGATTTTCATGTCCACTTGTGCCAGGCGCTCAGATAGATGTGACATCTTCCTTTTTAGATACGAGGCTAATGTTACTTCATACGATGCGACTGTGTCCAACTCACTCATTAACATTTCGTCGGACAGATTGCTCAGGAGTTGGGCGCGCCCGGGGGGAGTAATATTTTGGTGGAAATCTGCACATTCGGTCGCATTACCCAGTGCGCATGAGCGCGGGCACTTCCAGAGAGGAAGGAATCTTGTGGATTTCAAGGAGCTGGCATCAATCTTGGTCGTTTCAATATATGGGCTGCAAGGTTAACATCCTACAAGTGTTAGAAAGAGGTTCCTTTGTTCAAAGGACTATAAGGAGCAGAATTAGGATGTTCCTTAATACATGTGTATTTTCGCGCGGCCTGGAAAGCATGCCCCACGAAGTATTATCGGCGCGCGGTCTGGTCTACAGTGTCCTGCTCCTCTTGGGAATTTGATCTTTTGGGAGCACGGTAACCTTTTGTAGCCTGGGACAGGTATGAACTCTTCTAAAGGACCAGCGCGCGAGCTTTCCTCGAGATCCACTTCTTCTGACAACGACTCCATTATGCACGACACACTTTGAATAGGTGTGGCATTTAGTGCGACTCTCCTCTCTGTACCTCTGCTGGTCGTTAGGGAGGGATACTCTAGCTCTACGGTGCGTTGAACTACACGCCATCCATTAGTTAACTCGAATGGTGTGAAGGGTCGAGCGCGCATGGTCATGGCACAGGGATGCTCGTGCATCACAAGCTGCGTGTATGTTAGCTCTGCAAAGTACGAGGAGTATCTGAGTACATAAGCATACACTGTATGAATTTTAAGTATTTATCAAATGGGAATTCTTACCATGATCAAAGTCATCAATGTATTGGGGGAGGTGGTTTGCAGGAAGAGTTGACGTATGACTCAGCCCCAATGCATAGAGTAGCGCCTCTAGGTATTCTTGCATAGGTATCCGATCAGCGTTAATTGTCTGCGCATCTGCTTCATTATATGTAGAAGAGATAGGGCGGCCATATTTCATCATAGTGTCAGGGGTGACGAAGTCGTAGTCGAACGGGAATACAACCTTATCTAGCCAGAAAAATTTGTCAGTCCATTTCTTTAGAGAATCTACCTTCACCTTATTACATTGTAATTGGCCGGGGCGTTTCGTGAAGGATATCCACCCGTTTATCCAGGAGGGTCAATAGAAGGTGCAGAACAGATTTATGGTTGGGTCAATATTCTTCAGTAGGCAGTTTATCTAAAAATTTGAGATCTTCGCCGCTCCAATATAGTGCAGCTGTGAGAGGTGTATGCTGTAGTAGCTAAGCACGTCCGTAAGAAAACGGCTTAGAGGTATGCGGTAGTTGGAAAACTCGAAGAACTTGGTGTATACCATATTTTTTCCAGCATGGAAGCTTCCTATGTGTGCTTGTGGATCTGGCACGATCGGATGGAGATCTATGGGTATATGATACTTGGTAAAAAAACTAGACAGTTCTTGTTCAGCTATACATGACGTCACATCAAATAGTTATGCCACCATTTTTTATCTTACTTCAGTTGGGTACGAATGGGAACTGTTTTCTACTATGGTGCTTAGTTCTTGCTGTTTTCAACAATGGTGGAAGGGTTTTTTGAAAAGAAAGGGAAGGAGGTTGAAGGTCTGTCACACTGCATTTATATACACTCTCGATGTACGGGATCTTGCGAAGTGTGTCCAATGGATTGCTTCATCTTACGATGTTGGTTAGTTGGCCCTTCTGACGTGGTTAATGCCTTTCCCGGTTCCCAAAGTAAGGTAGCCCTAGTGGAGTCTGACGTGGATGCATGTTTAAAACTCATTTCATGTGCGTTGTACATGAAATTTCTTTTTATGGAATGTCTGCGAGGGAGCTTTAGAGATTCATAGTCTAGCAGCCGTGGTTAGCACCTGCGACCACTAGACTGGGGGGACATGATGACGTATAGTCCCTAGTCGGGCTGGATAGTCTGACCCACGGGTACTACCCGTATCCATCGGGAATGGATTAATGCTTACGCGATGTGCACGCAGCCCAGGAGGCCAGGTAAGCCGCTGTCGCATATACGGTTAATTACTTAACCAAGGTCCTCGTCGCAGTACAACAGGACCAGACAGAACATAATCTATCATATAGGTATATTCGCCAAAGGGAAAGAGATATACACTTACCTTAGTTACACGATAAGGATCAAGCTATTTTAAGTCATTATCTCTTCCTTAGGCCGCAAGAACAGGGAGCCCAGCCTGGACTCTCTCGGGTATAAAAGGAACCCCCATGGTTCCACAAAGGTACGATACACACAATACCCTAAACACTATTCACTCAAATCGATTACTTACTCTCACGCCAGAATCTAATCGTGGGTCACAAACCCACGATAATCCTAACGGTGTCTGTTTAGTGCGCAGGGTCCTCAAAGCAAGTTTCACTTGGTGCAAGAGCCGGAGTCCACAAGACCCCGAATTAAGCCTAATTCGGGTCAAGATCGGTCCACCCAACTTTTGTATCAACAATTTAGACTAAGCAAAATAAACTCTACTTAGTCTTAGTAGAAAAATTGAATGAATATCAAAGAGTATTCAGAGTCTACTCTTTGATGTGATAAAGATTATAAGTAATAAGTTATGAATGAGTAAAGAGAATATACTCACCAAAAATTTTGATATTGTTAAGTATAATATGAGTACTCTTTGAAAGTACTAAGGTTACAAAAACTTTAAAGCCATGAGTGAAACGCAGGAATGATATGATAAAACCTAAACCTAGGACCTCCGTTTATAACACAATGAGTCCTTCAAAAGATAATAATATATCTTATAAAATTAAAATGATGTACACAAAATATCTTTTGTTGATAACAAACACTTCTTCAATCTTTATCTCTTAAGCAACATTAATAACACAAACAACATTAAACTTGAACATGACCACCTTGGTCAATTATGTACAAAAAAAACTAGTATTAATATACTACTACCAACACTAATTCCGTTAGTATTGGTAGTGCAAAATTAACTATTGATCCCTTTAAATGGATCTATTTTCTGTTAAGAATTTGTACAATAGCTTGTAATCGAACTAGAGCTCTTGAGAACTCTTACTCAACTAAACAAGTTATGCGGAATCTGACTAATTAAGCAAAGAAGAACATAATTACTCTAACTATTCGATCTTCTATTAATCGACTTTTGCAATGGGTACAAGAAACTCATCGTACCTATGTTCCTTTTATATTGTAAGGAACCCTAGAATATTATGTTATGATAAGTATATCACACACGAAATATTATCAATATTTTAAACTATTAAGTATATCACATAAGATATACTCTAACTATAACTATGACATATCTTTACTAAAGATATATTTATCCTAATCCACTTAGCAGTACTTACATTAACTCTAACGGTACTTGACATATATCGTGTTAACACTAACGGTACTTGCTAACACTAACAGTACTTATACTTGTACTAACGGTACTTGGTACTTTACAATAATTCCCAACAATCCTCCCCTAAACAAGAATGATAACTAGTTGTCTTCTTCTTTCTCCGTGTGCTAAATGTATAAGAATACATGTCTTTAAACTTCACTTCAAACTTGGATTGAACTTGGTAATCTTGTACTTGTATACCAACTGAATGTATCCAAACACTTAATGCAGATCTTCTTCTGATATGATAATCTTCATATCTTCATGAATATCATCTTTGTCTTCAAAATTGATCTTTAGTGTCTTTTGAACATTCTTTGCAACAACAATGTTATCTTCATGTATAATCACTTCCCTTTGAGTGGTCAAGATTCAGCTTCATATATCTTCTTCCCCTTTTTGGAATCATTAAATATGAATCTTTTTACGAATCAACATATCTGCTTGTATCTTCTCACCTGATATAAAACAGTTAACAACAAACCAATCTGTATTGGCATCATGATTTTTAGCAGATCATCAGCTATCAACGGATTTAATTTATTCTTTACCAGTTAGTCGTACACTCTAGAATAGACAATACCTTATTCATAAAGAATAAGGTGTACTGATAACCCTATAACTTTTGGTAAACTGTCAACCATCAACGGATTTGATAAAGTCTTTACCTAGAACCGTTTTCCCTAGGACTAGCTAACTCTTCACTTCTAAGCATGGTGAGTTAATGACCATGTAGTTTTTAGCAAACTACCAGCTATCAACGGATTTGAGAAGTCTTTACCACAAACCGTTTGCTTATGGACTAGCCAGTTCTTATGTTTGTTAGACATGGTGAACTGAGAACCATTTGTGAAGTGTTACTAAAAGTCAAACACTTAAGGCTCCTTCCCAGCTTCTTCTTCATGTTCCAAATCCTTGAGTTGTTGTTTGATCATCCTAATCAACTCTAAAGCACCATTAGACTCCTTTGAAACTTCTAGTTGTTGTTCTAACATTCTTTCTAACAACCTTCTTCCAAAAGGATATCCTTTCTCTTAAAGCATATAGTATGTAACATCATCTACATCTAGTGTATGTATACCACATGACCTATAATATCTCCAGTAGGTAGGAACCTGATTTTCTAACTCCTTAAATATCTGTTTATCACAATTATGTAGCTCATACATAAACTTCAATTCTCTGCACAATAATGATACTTCTTCTTGACCTTCACTTCCTCCTTGAACAAATCTGTTAAGGTCTTGAATGTCTTGTCTGTCAAGGATATGAAGAATGTCTTCTAATAACCTGAACATCCTAAATGTACCATATGTTCTAGTTATTCCATGAGCTTCTAATCCTTGTTTTATATCACCTATCTACCTTATGATTGATGATCTCTTCCCAAAGATCTCAGTATCAATACATTGGTTTACAAATTTTACTATCTTCAAGTGCTTTCTATAGCTCTCATCCTCATCACTATCTTGATTTGTAGATTTTGCCTTTTTCTTAGCTTCTTGCTTTTTCTTGGTTTATCCTTTTCTCTTAATACCATTGGAGGTTCCTTCTATTTCAATGGATCCTTCCTCCAAGTCAGTATGTACCGTTTCTCCATGTACTATTGAGTGAGTATGTACTGCTTGTGCATTTTCAGTTCCTTCAACACTTCGAGCTTTACTTCCGTCATCCAACTCTTGAGCAGTCTCTGTTGCCTTTGTAACTTCCTTCACCTTTTTATTCTTTCTAGCATATGTACTCTTGATAGGTGGAGATGTTTATTTTTGTCTAGCAGTACTTGCATCAAGTCTGGGGGTACTTCCAAATTGCCTTTGTTGTTGTAGATGTTTCTTGACATCTTCAATGTCCTTTTTTTCTTTCTCAGATCCAATCTCAACAAATACAACTGGCTCCTTTTGTGTTGTTCATACAAAGTCTTTATCTCATCAAAGCTTTTCCTGACTAGCTGTGCATGAGTGAAATGCTTAACCTTCTTGAGGTAGGACATCATTTGATTTATAATTTGCATAGTGGTTGGAGACTTAACTCTTTATTTTCTTCTATTTTCAGCAAAACATCTTTGTTTCTCCCTTACTAAAGCATCAATCAATTTATCCTTTTCTTCCTCATCATATGCATCAATATCTTCAGCTATTAAGGATTCTACTAGAAGTTCACTTGCCATTAGTTCAGCTTGAATTATATCATATTCTTCTATGTTCCATTCTTGCTGTACTCTTTGTGCTTCAAGCAACTGTTGCTTGGCTGCAAGTTCTTCTTATTTCTCTTCTTCATGTATTCTTGCTTGTAGTCTAAGAGCTACCTTTTCATCATGCTCCATTTGATGAAATTTGTTCATGACTTTGCTGATATCATCATCTGAATCACTTTCACCTTCAGACTCAAATTGCAATTGCTTTTTGCCCTTATCCTTTGGATCAATCTTAGGTAATTTCTTCAATAACCTTGAAGATCTTCTTTCTTCATCTTCATTAGGTTTTTGCTGGATCACGATACCTTTTCTAGAAGGCTTTGAAGCTTGTGCTTTCTTGCCTTTGTCTTGACCTTGACTTGTAAGATTTGCTTGTTGTGTCTTCTTTTATTCTTCTGCTAGCCTTGCCTTTTCAGCTGAACTCTTTTCTCTGAGGTCAAGCAATACTTGTGCTAATGTCTCATATTCTCCAAAAGATGGAGTTTGGCTTCCTTCAGAAAATGGTAGTGAAGGTTCTTCACCAACAGTACTTGCAGTTGGTTGAGCAGTACTTGGTTCTTCAACAGTATTTACTTCACCAGTTATAGACACACTTCTTTCTCCTATCACCAAAGTATCTCCAGACACTTTATCTCCTTTGGAAGCTATCTTCTCAATCTCTAACTTCTCAGTCTTATCTGATCCATCATTCACCCTTGATCTTGACAGTACTTGGAAAGACTGTTTCTTATGAAACCAAAGTTGTCTTTGTGATGGCGTTGTAGACACAGGAAATGTTAGCTTCTCATAAAAACTACTCCAATTTGCTTGTAGTTGTTGTGATTGAGGTTGTGGCTGTATTACCACCATTTCTTCATCAGCAGATGGTTGTGGTTCCTCATGTTGATGCTCCATATTTGTATCATCCACATAGTTTTCCATGCCATCATCAGCTTCAAAATTAATATCATCCCCAGAGAGCTTTGCTTGAATATCAGAAGAAGGTCCTTGTTCTTCATTATTCCTCCCCTGTTTGGTTGCATTTAGGTGCTTTTTCTTGAAGTTTCTAAGCTTTTGCTTCTTAAGATTAGCCTGCTAAATTTCCCTATAGTGCCTCATCTAAGGAGTAACTTTATTCCTTAGCTTAATCAAATTGGCTTCCAATTCTGAATTGTTCTTATCCTGATCAAGCTTCTCCTTTTGCAAAACATGTACCTGTTTGGACAAGCTTGTGCACAAAGCAGTTAAATTTGCAACATCCACCACCTCTTTTGCCCTTGCTTGTGGAGAATCACTAGCAACAATTGAAGTAGCAGGTGTATGGATCATCTCATCAGAGTGAGGTTGATCACCATCATGATGAGAGAAGATTGTGAATCTTCAGATGGTTGGGGACTCTGGTTAGAAGGAGTTTGCTGAGAAGCACTAGCTGAGCTAGGTTCCTCACCCTCTTGGTTAGCTGGATGTGCTAACATATTAGCAAATAATGGTGTTACAGTCCCTGAAAAAGAACTACCATTCTTTATTAAGAAAGAAAAGGTTCTCTTGGTGAAAGAGGGAACATCCCATGTATCCGTTAAGTCTGGTAGGTTTGGGATTTGGTCTTGGACTAAAGCCTGAATGAATCTGGGATACATTAAAAACTTTTTAGAGGCTTCTAAATTTCTAGTCATACCTTCAAAAATTAACTTTGAAAAGTTAAAAATTCTGTTGTTTGCTAGACAAATACCAGCTGATGCCAAAACAGCAGGAATTTGATCAAAGATGTACTTTTTGAGCTTAAACAATGAATTATAGCATGAAAAAGTAATTTCCATTGTTGTGAAAATAAACCTTTAAAGAAAGTAAGACTTTCCCTACCACCCTCATATCCCATGGCTGCAAGGCCATCATGTATCTCAGTATTAGTCAATATACTAGTCCCATGTGCATCATTAAGCCTTAAACTAGCCCTAAGCAGTACTTCAGTTACATAAATATTCCTATGATTAACCCTAACCCTTATACAAGGTTAATTATAACGTGTACCTACCACAACAGTATTCCAAAATTGTGTAACAAGCGGAATAGAGACAACAAGACTTACAGTAAGTGAAAAATGTACGTGACTTCGAGATAGAAAGTCAAGAATCTCATGAAAACCAAGAGAATCATCGTTCTGAGTAAGATTAGCAACCTGATTGTGTTTAGATATCACTTGTAGAGCAGCCATTAGTATTTTTGATGATCGAATTTGAGAGAATAGGTTATAAAATCGAGGTATAAAAATAAAAGATTAGGTGAATCAATTGTATAATTGGGGTTAGTATTTATATGAATAACAAACCCAAGCGTGAAGAAACTACTAATTTTACGAAAGAGACCCTCAACGGTACAACGGTTATGTAGCGGTACATGGATCCTGCACGGTACTTCAAATTTGCATAGCGGTACTTGGTTCCCAAATGGTACCTCAAAGATAAGACCGGTACATGCATTCCACTATCATTGTAACCTTTTTTATCTTAATCTAATAACCTATAATCACATCAAAACAAAAACAAACATTATATATAAAAATTAGCATAAGAATTGTACAACTGTTACCTCCCCTTAACATATGCAATAGTTATTGGTTGAGCATACCAATATGTGTTACCAAGAACTCAAATCTCTTAGTTTCAAATGCCTTGGTTAATAAATCAGCTACATTGTTATCTTTATGGATTTTCAAAACCGGGAATAAGCTTTTTGTCATAAGCATCTCTTATAAAGTGATGTCTTATTTCAATATGCTTGGTTTTGGAGTGAAAGACTGGATTTTTGACAATGCAGATAGTACTTTCATTAGCAATGTAGATTTTGGTATTCATGAAGTTGAAACCATAATCTAACAACTAATTTTGAATCCAAAGTACTTGTCCACAGCAATGAGCAACAACTACATATTCAACTTCAGTTGTAAAAGTAGCAACAATGGTTTTCTTCTTACACTGTCATGATATGAGTCTTCTACCTAGGAATTGACAACCTCATATTGTGGATTTCCTATCATGATTAGCTCCAGCATAATCACTGTCTGAGTAAGCTTCTAAGTCAAATGTAGAATCCCTAGGGTACCATAATCCTAAATTAGGTTGTCCTTTAAGATACTTGAAAATCCTTTTCATAGCATGTAGATGTGAAACCTTTGGATTGACTTAAAACCTTGAACAAGCACACACAACAAATATAATATCTGGCCTTGAAGCACTAAGATACATCAATGAACCAATCAATGATCTATACAAATGAAGATCAACATTTTCACCATGTTCATCTTTTGACAAAGACTTATTGGCTTCAAAAGGTGTATTTGCACTTCTTGTATGCATACTTGAAAAGTTCTTCAAGATTTCAGCAGCATATTTATCTTGACTGATAAATATTCCATCTTTCCTTTATTTGACTTGAAGTCCTAAAAAGAAAGTAAGTTCTCCCATAGAACTCATCTGAAATCTTTCTTTCATTAAAGCTTCAAACTCTTCACACCATTACTTTTTGGTTGAGCCAAAAATGATGTCATCAACGTATACCTGAACTAAGATAATATCCTTAGCATTCTTCTTGATGAAAAGAGTTTTATCCATGGTCCTTTTCCTATATCCATGTTCTAAAATAAAATTGAACAAATTTGCATACCAAGCTCTAGGAGCTTGATGAAGACCATAAAGAGCTTTAATAACTTTGTAGAATCTGTTAGGGTTAGGATCTACAAAACTTGGAGGTTGTGAAACATATACCTCCTCTGAGATAGTGTCATATAAAAAAGCACTTTTCACATCTATTTGATAGACTATAAATCCCATATATGATGCAAAGGCCAAAAATAACCTAATGGCTTATATCCTTGCCACTGGTGCAAAAACCTCATCATAGTCTATCCCTTATTCATGTCTATAGCCTTGAACAACAAGCCTAGCCTTGTTCCTCACAACAACACCTCTTTCATCCTTTTTGTTCCTGAAAACCCATCTAGTACCAATTACTCTATTTCTAGAAAGGAGATCCACAAGAATCCAAACCTTTTGTAGTTCAAATTGCATTAGCTCTTCTTGTATAGCATCTACCCAACTTTATTCATCAAGAGCTTGAGAAATATTGTTAGGCTCTACTTGTGATAAGAAACAGGAAAACAAACAATGTTGAGTATCCTTATGATTTGTTCTCTGCTGTTGTTTGACATAGCTCACAAGTGCATGAGTTTTAGCACTAGCTTGGAGTTATCTTCTGGTTTGCACACCAGACTTTGGGTTTCCAATAATCTGAGTTATAGGATGGTTGCTGTTGACTGTATGATTGGGAATAAGACTGACATATATTTCAGTTTCTAAATTATCAAAATCAGTCACTGCACCCTGCTCATCATAGGAAGCATTTGAGAAGATTCCTTACTTTGGACTAGTAAAACTATCTTCATTATCCATTACTTGAAGAATGTCTTCTAGTGAATCAACAGATTTTGTATAAATTTGTCTTAGCAGTACTTGTAGATGAAGTACCGCTAGGTTGCAAATGTACTGTTGAGCTTTTTGATCCCAAGGGTTCTTCTATTAAATGCTTAGCACTTGCTCTAGCATTCTTTTCTTGATCTATAAGCCTCTTGATGTAGTCTTTTGTATACCCTTTAGGAAAAGAGTGCACAAAGTAGTGGTAAGCGTTAAGTGTCGGTTTAGGAAAACCAAGCACTAATGACCCTTAGAAAGTTCAAGTTCGTTTCCCAAGGAGGCAAGTGTGGTGTGTGATGAATTGATTAATGTTTGTGACTATATTGAGAAAAAGAAAAGAGAAATGGGGTGAGAAGAGAATGACGGTTACGAGGACGGATCGAGCTAAGACGAAAAGTCGTTCACGTAAAACCGTAAAACTACAAAATTAAAAATTTTAAACCTAAAAATTAATTAAAGCTGAAAGTAAGTCTAAAATAATATAAATAAGAATAAAAATCCAATAAAAATATTTTAAAACCTTTTATTAATTAAATATTCAATTTTAAATGCTAATTAAAGCCCTAAAATTAAATATAATTAACCAAAATGTCCAAAATATTATTTTATTGAACAAATAACTTACTTATATTATTTAAATACTAAAAAGTATTTTTCCTAAATTTTAAAAACTATTTTTCTATTTTTAAATCACTAAAAACTATTTTTAAACCAAAATAATTAAAAAAAATAAAAAATAATGCCAAAAATAATTTGACACTTTTAAAAATCCTAAATTACTCTAAAGAACAGAAAAAATGAAAAAGTTTGAAAAATATAAAATTTCCCACTAAAAGACAAACACAGTTATAAATAAAACCCTAATTAAACTAAATTAATTCTAAAAAATAATTAAAAGGTGAACAGTAAAATAATTTTTGACTAAAAATCTTAAAATGTTTTCCTTAATCTATGAAAAATGTTTAAACTGAAAAATATTGATTTTTGGCACTGAATGCCAAAAACAGAAACTTAAAAAGTTAATTAAAAATGCTATTTAATCTAATAAATACTAAATGAACAGTAATAAAAATTCTAATTATACTAAAAAATTAAAAATTAAATTAGAAAATAATGCAACAAGTTTGAAACCCAATTATAATTTTAACCCACAAAAGACAAAAAAGAAAGATTACTAAAAGTGACACCTCCAAAGGCTTTGTCTTTTAGCTTGGCAGTACTAACTTTTGTGCTACCACTGGGAAATTTGTTCCCACTGCTAGTGTAAAATGTTGGTCAGTTAAGCTTAAGCTTAGGAAAGCTTATATTAAGAGCTTTTTTGGACAATAAGGCAACCCTATACTCAGTTGAGTATAGGGAGTCAGTTTATGCAAGAAAAACACCAGGTCTAACACACAAAAATCACAAAAATAGCACTGAATGTTACTGATGAATGGCAACTTAGGTCTGTGATTAGTTTGCTGGTTCAATTGGCACACAAATGAGATTCAAACCTTCAAATCAAGCACACAAGTCCACCAAATGACAATAAACTGATACACAATCCTACTAGGACCTAGAATCTAACAGATAACAAGATTTGAGGCACAAATTCACTCAAAAATAAGCAGTAAGGTGGATTGACTGTTTTTTATGCTTTTTACCAATTTGTATCATGCAAACTTTGTTTAAAACTCTTCCAATCTGAAAACCAACTAGTATACACCCTATTACTAACTTGTTGAGTAAGTTTAACAAGTTTTTAACCAGTTTTACACCTCCTAGCCAACAATTAAACTCCTAACCAAACACTCCTTCAAATTTCTGAAAATGATTTTTTCAAACAAACTCTTAACAAAACTCAACCAACTGGATTAAAACACTTCTATCATGCAAACAAGGGCACAAATGAGCATATCCAAACAAATAAATCAACACTTAAGCAATTAGCATACAAATCACACAAATCTCATGTATCACACAATTTTGAAAACTGAAACAAGGAATAAGAGATTTACCTTGTGGGACCCACATCCAGGTCCCACAGTGACTGAAAAGTCACCTCCCACAAGCTCGGGCTTGTGCTGAACCTTGGACAACAAGCTCTCAATGAAAACCTGCTAAGAAAAAATGAAGAAACACAATATGCAATTTTCTGATTTTTGAAACTTTTTAAACCTTTTTTTCACAAACTTCTCACAATTACTCTTCCTTCAAAAACACTTAAATAAACAACTTATAACTCAGAAAACCAAAATTCAGAACAAGATTTAATCAAGTCTTGAATTTTTTCAGAAACTTGAAGTTGCCTTTTGAAAGCTCAAAAAACAATTCAACAATTAATTTTGGAACTCAGATTTCCTTAACTCACTTAATACCAACTTTTAAATACCAAAAGGAATTACAAATCAATTTTTATGAGAATACCAACTTTGCATTACTTAAAAAGGAATTACATAAAATTTTAAGGAAAATCTGGAACAAGAAAAATAGGGACACATGCGTCTCCTATTTATACTGATTAATAGAACAATGTAGAAGCTAAAACCCTAGCTATAAAAATTCCCTAAAAGCCCTTGGTTGAATCTTCAAATCTTGGTCAAATATGTTCCCATGTGCTAGCCAGCTGTTCTTGATGATCTTAGCCCTTCATTTTGTCCTTTGGCAACAAGAAATTGATAGGAGACGTTGGATGACTGTGGGATTCTCCTTTTGCCATTTTTGGGTAAGCAGGGGACAATGGGGGGGTCACTTGGAGGTCAGGGGGTGGAGTCTTGTGAGTGGGTTTTGATGTGGATGGGATGATTTACCCATCTGGATAATTAGGGGTAAAACCCCTTTGTTTTCACCATGATTGTGACTGGGGGATACTAGGGTTTATGGGGTGTTTAATGGGGTTTTAATCTGATTTGGGTGGGTTAGTTTTTAAATAATGTGTTAAGTGGGAAAAACGTTGGGGGTTTGACTTGGTTGACCAGGTTTATTTAAATAAACCTGGTGGGTGGGTTTGGGTTACGGGTTTGGACTGGGTAAATGGGTAGGGTCGGGTTTAGGGTGACGTGTCAGTTTATGAGTGGTGGGATAAAGTTGTTTGTCTGGACAGAATACCCCCCCATGTTTCTTGTTTCCTTCACTTTGTATTAAATAACACATAATTCCATTTCCCTTTATAAACAAGTTTTCCAACTTGTCATTTATGGCACAAGGTGTTTTCAAACTTTAAAACAAGGGCTTCTTATGCAAATTCTTCATTCTTCAAGGGCTGTTCTTGTAAATTCTTGATAATTTAGGGACCCAAATGCAAATAGAGAGTATTGCAAGGGTATAAATTGCCAAGTCTTCAAAAATGAGGGACCAATGTTGCCAATCTTCAATTCTTCAAGGTCATTTTTGGAAATTCCATTCTTGGGCCCGGTTCATTGTGCGGCTTCGTTTCCCGTGTTCGTTTTTGATTGATTCTTGTGATCTTTTTGCCATTTCCTCAATATCCGTACCTAAAATATACAAGCAACAAACACGAGCATATATTTGGCAGTTTTAATGATATTTTATGCATTTTAAGCCCGATTTGCACGATGAGACTATGTATAAAAGCAGTCTCATCACTCCCCCATACTAAACCATTGCCGTGCCCTCTCGCAATGCTAGAATAAAGTATCGTAGCACCTCCAAAGGCTTTTATTCACTTTATTGAATGATAAACTAACTACACTACTACTATTACTACTACTTGCGTTTTAGACATAATGTATGATTTTCATCGCAAAATGGGACGTTTAGGTTCATAGAATAAGAACACGTGAATGCTTCGTTAGAAATAATTTCATCGTCCTCGATTTTCACCCTAATTCCATGCCAAGCGTGCAACGAGATCATTGTCATTATAAGTTAGTAATGCTAACACTACTCATATGCCCTAATCACGTACTTATCCTCCCATTATTCCTAAGTTGTATCTCTTATATTTTATTTTGTCTTGAATGTTTCACGAGAATACATTGTTTGACTTATGCGATAATAGAGATTTAGGTCTAAAAATAGAGTCCTAACGGTGTAACTAAGACCATCAAATCAATAACCCCTCCCAATAGACAACGATGTCAAAAAATTAAGTTGACAAGAAGGATCGATAACACGGTTTTATAACGGTTTTGAACATGAGACTTATTACCAAGACTTTTATACGCCCCCTAACGGAAGGGCCTTATTATCTTTGGTTTACCTCCATATTTTATTCAACTTCGCCATGAAGCTTTTATTATGACTTCGGTCTTGCCTTGCCTTTTATTATCCGCCTCATCGGTGGTTTTATTAGCCAAAGACGTATATCCTCACTCTAAGGCGAATTTTGGATCTTTAAAGCTTCAAAGATTAAGGCTTGATTCACTTTCAATTTTGCATAGATTTTTCGGCCTTGTGAGGCTTCAAATTGTTTGCTTGATTTAGGTGAGCACTTGAAATCTTATTACTGGGTGAAGCTTTCGATTATTCGGGTGCCAATACTTCAAAACCGTGACGCTGGCGATACCTTAATGTCTTCCTAATTTAATTACACGGAAGCTACTAGAAACGACTAGAAACCCAACAATCCTAACTAAACCGCTAAGTCAATATTTATTAAGCAAAAAATATTTACAAACGAAGGGAGAATAAGCAAACAACGAGAACACATGAGTTTTTGAAAGAATACGAGTACTCTACGTTTAGCATAGTAACTTATAATTAACTCTATCATCTCTCGTCCTCATTTAAGAGACTTAGCCTAATGTGTAGTTAAGGAATCAAAGCTAAGTGCTCAACACGCACGGTCGAGTCAAAAATTACTCTTATTCTCGCCATCGGAAAATCTACATACGTGTCTTCAAACACTTATAAAACATGAGAAATTTTTTAAAATTTGGCCATTTTTAGCCTTATTTTGCAACAAAAACGATAAACAAAAAGATAAACTTTGGAAAGCGTGAAGGTTTGGCAAGGCAAGTATCTATTCACCCCCCATACTAAAGTTAAACATTGTCCTCAATGTTTCGAGTCTAGGGGTGCAAACACCCCCATACTAGAGACGTAGTCGAATGCCTAATCTAGCATGGAAAGGGTGTAACCAATAAATTAACAGCCGTTTATGAAGTGTGCTAAAAACCTAAGGTTAGAACATCTAAAGGATATATCATTTGGATATTGAGAAAGTCTTCAAAGCAAACGATCGAGTGCTCCTATAAAACGAACACGAGAGGCTCCAATCGTGAAGATCATGATCTAAAAACCACAATGCACAAACAACCACGGAACAAAGGTTGGAAGGGCACAAATCCCCTCTCATTAAACTAATTAGAAAGCAATAATATGTACATAGGATAAGCATGGGTCTCCCCCACGAGGCACCTTGTTTTTGATAACCGAGTCAAAAGCTCGACTCGAATCCCCATAAATGTGATCATTTAGGGATAATCATGGTGTGGTCAATTTTTGGCGGGGCTTACATGATAAACAAGGCCCAAAAACAACCGGTATTAAGGACTAAGTCCTTTGATGGTGCAAAATACCAGGATCGAAGATGGCGTTCTCGTTTTCATTGGAAAAACAAATCAACGCCACTTCATCACGTGCCAACAAAAACCCAAAGGGTTTCAAGAAAATAGATGAGAAGAAATAGAAGGGTGGGACAATGGGTAAGTCATAAAAATCATGAGCTACTCGAGGTAGACTCGCACCAATCAAATAGAAAGATTTTCCATTTATTGCATCGGTGGAAGACCGAGATTTCCCTTTATAAGCAATTCCGGGATCAAATATCTCGTCCTCGGTGGAGAAAGGGGAGGGAACATAAGGGGCTTCCCCCACACTAAGTCCACACAAAGCATCGTCAAAAGGAGAAGACGAGCTTGTAGTACTCAAAACACGTGGTGATGACGGAGTTAGAATTGTAGAAAAATCTTTCAAATTCAATTCAAAATCTTTTCCTTTTTCATCTTTTAAACTCTCCTTATGAAAACCCGAATTAATTATGTCAAAAATATTTGGTGTTTCTAAAGCAATGTTAGTCACACTAAAAATTCTCACATTTGAAAACCGTTTTGGTAAAGGTGGTGGTAAGTTCTCAAATCTTTTGTCAACAAAGAAAACTCCCCCATCGGGATCAACACATTCATCATCCGAAGAATCATTCGAGATTGGAATCGTAGGCTTAACACTCTTAACCTCCACCGGCGGAGGGGACGGAAAATCGTTTTTATCATCAACTCCTAAAAATCTTTTTGAAATCTTTTTGCAAATGTTTTTGATAGGATTGACATTGTACAAAGACGTGATAGAATACACATGAGAAAGCGTGGAGTTTTGAGTTGCATTTATGACGAGTTCTTCCTCATTGAAACGAAGAGTGATCTTCCTAGCATGCACATCGATAAGTGCTCTCGAGGTATCCAAAAATGATCGACCTAAAATTAGCGGAACTTTAGGATCGTTGGGAATGTCAACAACAATAAAGTCTACGGGATAGTAGAACTTTCCAACTTTTACGAAGACGTCATCGGCTACTCCACAAGCTAGAATCGTATAATGATCGGCCATCTCGATTGACATTCTTGAAGGAGTGAGATTGGGGAGATTTAGCGATTTAAATATCTCAAGAGGCATCAAATTAATACTAGCACCAAGATCGGCCAAGGCGTAGTATTCTTCCATGTCTTGTATAGCACATGGGATTAAAAACTTGCCGGGATCACCGACTTTTTGAGGTATGCGGCTAAGAAAAACCGATGAACAACTAGACGATTTTTTCAATTTCTCTTTGTTATTCAACATACTTTTGAAGTTCGCGGCAAATCGAGGAATCATGACTAAGGCGTCGGCAAAACTTATATTAAAATGCAAGTCACGAAACATTTTCATAAAAAGTTCAAATTGATAATTATTTCGTTCTTGTGCCTTTTCCTTGTCTCGTCTTGAAGGGTAAGGTAAGGGTGGTGTGGGTTGGGGCATCGGCATCGGCCTTGGAATCTCGGGTTCCACTATTGGTATTGGTTCAACCGTAGGTGTGGTTTGAGCGGTACTTCGTGGGCTTGGAATTTGCTCCTCTTCTACCACCACCTCGGGTTCTTACTCTTTTTCCTTCTCCGTAGAAGTACTTGGACGAGGAATGGGTTCTTTGAAAGTTTTACCACTACGAGTAGTAATAACCTTCAATTCTCCTTTCGGGTTCACGATGGTATCACTAGGAAGACTACTCGAAGAAGAAGGTTTACACATGATAGCTTCAAACATTTTTCCCATTCGGTCTTCAAACTTAGATTGCCTAGCATCCGCTTTTAACAATTCTTGCTTAATCTCATGTTGACATTGCTCCATTTTTTGTTGATTTTGTTGGAGTCGTTGAACATTTCCTTCCATTTTATTAGCATGAATTTTAAGTTCATTAGCAAGTTCGTTTTTAAGCTCATTTTTCAACTCGGATCTTAAGCTAACCATTTCACGTTGCATATTGTCAAACTTAGCATCATTTGCTTTTGCATAATTCAAAAACTCTCCTTGAAGATTTTTGGTGTGATCATTTTGAAAACCTTGAGTGGTAGTTTGAAAATCACGGTTTTCGTTTTGATTTGAAATTTGCCCATTTCCACTTTGATAATTACCCTTGTTGTAATTACGTTGATTGCCTTGATAATTACCACCTTGGTTGTTGTTTCGATATTTATTAGCATTTTGATTTGGTGGAGCTTGATTTTGGCGGGAACCTTGGCCGTTTTGGTTATAAGTTCCCGTGGCTATATAAGCACTCGAAGTGTTACCATCCGCGGTAATGCACTCGGAAAGATCATGAGCTCCACCACACGATAAAGAACTCTTAGCAACCGCTTTAACCGAAGCGGAATTCGAAGCTTCTTGAGCTTTCCAATGGGACATAAGAGTCGAAAACCTATCGAAAAACCGATTTTCCTCATTAGCCTCATCTTGCAAAGCATTAATGCTACGAGACGATGGTGACGATGATGAACCCAATTTGGTAACACTCGGTGTGTTACGAGGGCTATAAACCTTAGACCTATTCTTAATTATCACCAAAGCTTCTTCAACCGTTTAACATAAAAAATTACCACCCGCGGCGGCATTTAAATAATCTCTTTCATGATCATTAAGTCCATTGTAAAACGTGTCAATTTGATGCAAGTCGGAAAAACCGTGATGAGGACATTCATGTAACATCTCCTTAAACCTATTCCAAGCCGTTGAAAAACTTTCATTTGATTCTTGTGAAAACTTTGAAATCTCGTTTTTCAAATGCGTAGTCTTAGAGGGCGGAAAAAATTGGTTCACGAATTTTGAAACGAGATCCTTCCACGTCAATATAGAATTGGGTGGCTCTTTCTCTAACCAAATTTTAGCGGGCCCCGCTAAGGAATACGGAAAAAGCATCATCTTAATCGAGTCATTCGAGACACCCTTAAATTTGCAAGTGGCGGTAAGACGATTAAATTGGCGGATATGGTTGTGTGGATTGTCCTTCTCATCACCACGAAACTTGTTGTTTTGAATCATGGACAACAAACCAGTTTTCACCTCAAAATTCTCCGCAAGGATAGCGGGAATCACAATAGCTTCTCCATAACCCTCGGTGGGTGCTTGAAGTAACTCCATCATAGTTCGATTCGCCATGGTTGGTGCTTCTCTTACAATGGGTTCGTCAATAGGAGACTCCTCACTAGAAGGAGTGGTTGATTTGTTTCTTCGTTTACGAGCACGTCTTGCTTTGGAGCGAGTTTGCATAAACGTCACGTACAACGAGAGGGTGAGCAAAGAAGATTATTTTTGGTGTTTTTACTTTTTCAATTTTTTTGTGGTTTTTGATTGTTTTTACTTTTTTTGGATTTTGGTGAATGTATTAGGTAGACCAAAATCTACAAATCTCCTCCTTAATCAAATCTCTCGATTAAAGAAGCCTCAAGGAATGAAAACGATCACGTGAAGTGAACGCCTTCGATGACTTTAGAACGTTGGTGGAACACCAAAACATTCAAGAGGGTTTAATCAATAGAAACCAAGAAAATATATATGATATGTAATAATACTTTGGGCGGCAAAACCCTCGATTAGCTTTCAATCTCAAAATACGCACAAGCAAGCGGAGGAAACGAGGCGGCGCGAAGCACTTAAGAGCCTTTTTCCTTTAGGTCGTGAAATACAACCGCCTTATACCCACCTTATAGTTTGTATTTTTCAAAATCGAGCTTCACGAAAGTATTTATCTATTTTTGCCTTTTTCTTTGGTTTGAGATTCGAATACAATGATTGGGTAATGACCTCCCAAGTCAAGGTTGTGATTTCTCACGTATTTGGAGTACTTGTGAATTTATTGTTCTACGTATACAATATAGTAATAGTATTCACACAAAAATCAAAAAACGATAATATGTATTAGTAGAGTGCTACTAATACAAATACTAATTATGGTTAGTATATAAAAAACAACAATTCCAATCAAAACACAACACGCCTCCCCGGCAGCGGCGCCAAAAATTGATGTAGTCTTTTGTATACCCTTTAGGAAAAGAGTGCACAAAGTAGTGGTAAGCGTTAAGTGTCGGTTTAGGAAAACCGAGCACTAATGACCCTTAGAAAGTTCAAGTTCGTTTCCCAAGGAGGCAAGTGTTTTGTGTGATGAATTGATTAATGTTTGTGATTATATTGAGAAAATGAAAAGAGAAATGGGGTGAGAAGAGAATGACGGTTACGAGGACGGATCGAGCTAAGACGAAAAGTCATTCACGTAAAACCGTAAAACTACAAAATTAAAAATTTTAAACCTAAAAATTAATTAAAGCTGAAAGTAAGTCTAAAATAATATAAATAAGAATAAAAATCCAATAAAAATATTTTAAAACCTTTTATTAATTAAATATTCAATTTTAAATGCTAATTAAAGCCCTAAAATTAAATATAATTAACCAAAATGTCCAAAATATTATTTTATTGAACAAATAACTTACTTATATTATTTAAAGACTAAAAAGTATTTTTCCTAAATTTTAAAAACTATTTTTCTATTTTTAAATCACTAAAAACTATTTTTAAACCAAAATAATTATAAAAAATAATAAAATAATGCCAAAAATAATTTGACACTTTTAAAAATCCTAAATTACTCTAAAGAACAGAAGAAAAATGAAAAAGTTTGAAAAATATAAAATTTCCCACTAAAAGACAAAAACAGTTATAAATAAAACCCTAATTAAACTAAATTAATTTTAAAAAATAATTAAAAGGTGAACAATAAAATAATTTTTGACTAAAATTCTTAAAATGTTTTCCTTAATCTATGAAAAATGTTTAAACTGAAAAATATTGATTTTTTGCACTAAATGCCAAAAACAGAAACTTAAAAAGTTAATTAAAAATGCTATTTAATCTAATAAATACTAAATGAACAGTAATAAAAATTCTAATTATACTGAAAAATTACAAATTAAATTAGAAAAATAATGCAACAAGTTTGAAACCCTAATTATAGTTTTAACCCACAAAAGACAAAAAAGAAAGATTACTGAAAGTGACACCTCCAAAGGCTTTGTCTTTTAGCTTGGCAGTACTAACTTTTGTGCTACCAGTGGGAAATTTGTTCCCACTGCTAGTGTAAAATGTTGGTCAGTTAAGCTATAAGCTCAGGAAAGCTTATATTGAGAGCTTTTTTGGACAATAAGGCAACCCTATACTCAGTTGAGTATAGGGAGTCAGTTTATGCAATAAAAACACCAGGTCTAACACACAAAAATCACAAAAATAGCACTGAATGTTACTGATGAATGGCAACTTAGGTCTGTGATTAGTTTTCTAGTTCAATTGGCACACAAATGAGATTCAAACCTTCAAATCAAGCACACAAGTCCACCAAATGACAATAAACTGATACACAATCCTACTAGGACCTAGAATCTAACAGATAACAAGATTTGAGGCACAAATTCACTCAAAAATAAGCAGTAAGGTGGATTGACTGTTTTTTATGCTTTTTACCAATTTGTATCATGCAAACTTTGTTTAAAACTCTTCCAATCTGAAAACCAACTAGCATACACCCTATTACTAACTTGTTGAGTAAGTTTAACAAGTTTTTAACCAGTTTTACACCTCCTAGCCAGCAATTAAACTCCTAACCAAACACTCCTTTAAATTTCTGAAAATGATTTTTTCAAACAAACTCTTAACAAAACTCAACCAACTAGATTAAAACACTTCTATCATGCAAACAAGGGCACAAATGAGCATATCCAAACAAATAAATCAACACTTAAGCAATTAGCATACAAATCACACAAATCTCATGTATCACACAATTTTGAAAACTGAAACAAGGAATAAGAGATTTACCTTGTGGGACCCACATCCAGGTCCCATAGTGACTGAAAAGTCACCTCCCACAAGCTCGGGCTTGTGCTGAACCTTGGACAACAAGCTCTCAATGAAAACCTGCTAAGAAAAAATGAAGAAACACAATATGCAATTTTCTGATTTTTGAAACTTTTTAAACCTTTTTTTCACAAACTTCTCACAATTACTCTTCTTTCAAAAACACTTAAATAAACAACTTATAACTCAGAAAACCAAAAATCAGAACAAGATTTAATCAAGTCTTGAATTTTTTCAGAAACTTGAAGTTGCCTTTTGAAAGCTCAAAAAAACAATTCAACAATTAATTTTGGAACTCAGATTTCCTTAACTCACTTAATACCAACTTTTAAATACCAAAAGGAATTACAAATAAATTTTTATGAAAATACCAACTTTGCATTACTTAAAAAGGAATTACATAATATTTTAAGGAAAATCTGGAACAAGAAAAATAGGGACACATGCGTCTCCTATTTATACTGATTAATAGAACAATGTAGAAGCTAAAACCCTAGCTATCAAAATTCCCTAAAAGCCCTTGGTTGAATCTTCAAATATTGGTCAAATATGCTCCCATGTGCTAGCCAGCTGTTCTTGATGATCTTAGCCCTTCATTTTGTCCTTTGGCAACAAGAAATTGATAGGAGACGTTGGATGACTGTAGGATTCTCCTTTTGCCATTTTTGGGTAAGCAGGGGACAATGGGGGGGCCACTTGGAGGTCACGGGGGTGGAGTCTTGTGAGTGGGTTTTGATGTGGATGGGATGAATTACCCATCTGGATAATTAGGGGTAAAACCCCTTTGTTTTCACCATGATTGTGACTGGGGGATACTAGGGTTTATGGGGTGTTTAATGGGGGTTTAATCTGATTAGGGTGGGTTAGATTTTAAATAATGTGTTAAGTGGGAAAAACGTTGGGGGTTTGACTTGGTTGACCAGGTTTATTTAAATAAACCTGGTGGGTGGGTTTGGGTTACGGGTTTGGATTGGGTAAATGGGTAGGGTCGGGTTTAGGGTGACGTGTCAGTTTATGAGTGGTGGGATAAAGTTGTTTGTCTGGACAGAATACCCCCCCATGTTTCTTGTTTCCTTCACTTTGTATTAAATAGCACATAATTCCATTTCCCTTTATAAACAAGTTTGCCAACTTGTCATTTATGGCACAAGGTGTTTTCAAACTTTAAAACAAGGGCTTCTTATGCAAATTCTTCATTCTTCAAGGGCTGTTCTTGTAAATTCTTGATAATTTAGGGACCCAAATGCAAATAGAGAGTATTGCAAGGGTATAAATTGCCAAGTCTTCAAAAATGAGGGACCAATGTTGCCAATCTTCAATTCTTCAAGGTCATTTTTGGAAATTCCATTCTTGGGCCCGGTTCATTGTGCGGCTTCGTTTCCCGTGTTCGTTTTTGATTGATTCTTGTGATCTTTTTGCCATTTCCTCAATATCCGTACCTAAAATATACAAGCAACAAACACGAGCATATATTTGGCAGTTTTAATGATATTTTATGCATTTTAAGCCCGATTTGGACGATAAGACTATGTATAAAAGCAGTCTCATAACCTCTAAAGTTCATCATATGAGGCTTACGCATCATTCGGTATCACTGGTTGCTTATGTTGTGGGCTAACAATTGTTTGTGAGACACTAGGTAAATGTGGTACATAGATATGAACATCATCATCATCTTGAGAGTCTGATGAAGAAGGAATTTACTTCTGAGTACCTGAGCTAGTTGTGTTAGTCTCTTTAATTGCATTGTTAGTTTGACAGTCTTGTTGCATAGAATAGTAATTCATGGAGTTAGTTAGATAATCCAAATCAAACATCCAAGCATAACCTATTCCTGGGACATTGGGCTTATTTTCTAAGAAATTGACATGGACATTTTCTTCAACTTTCCCTGATGTCAAATTAAAGACTCTATATGCCCTGCTTTGCAAAGAATATCCTACTAGATATCTTGGACCAGACTTTCCATTAAACTTACCCAACTGATCAAGAGTATTTAAAATAGACACATGACACCCAAAAGGTTTTAAATGACTTATGGTTGGCTTAACACCAGTCAAAAGTTCAGAAGGTGTTTTATTTTGAGGCTTGGTCACTAAAACTCTATTTAGCACATAACATGCAGTATTGATTGCTTCTACCCAAAAGGTGTTTGGCAAAAGAGAATTAGCCAGCATAGTTCTAGTAGCCACAATTAATTAACTATTTTTCCTTTCAGCTACTCTATTTTATTGTGGAGTCCTAGGATTACTAAATTGTCTCTTGATCCCTTTAAACCTATAGAATTCATTAAATTCAACATTCTTAAATTCTGTCCTATTATCTGTTAAATGACTAAGACTTGTTTAGTGACCTGTTTTTCAACTAAGGTGACAAAGTCTTTAAATAATTCATTGGTTTACTTTTAAACTTTAAATAGAAAACCCAACTTAATCTACTATAATCATCAGTTATAACTAGGCAAAAGGTCTTGTGACTAAAGCTCCTAACATAAACTAGACCAAACAGATCCATGTGTAAGAGTTGCAAAGGCTTAGTCACATAATTGATAGTATTGGTCTTACAAGAGGTTCTATGTTGTTTTTCTTTTTGACAAGCAGTACATGTGAGATCATTTTAAAAAGATTTAGTAAGGTAACCCTCTAACCAAATTTCCCTTAACAAGTTTGTTTATGTTCTTAAAATTCACATGACCTAACCTCCTATGCCATAAATTAGTATCATCATTAGAAGCTTTAGCTAATAAGCATGTAATACCACCTGTTGGAGTAATAGTACGAATATTAAAGGTATACATATTTTCTTGCCTGGGTACTTTAAGCAGTACTTGAGATTCTTTTGGCATCTCAAAGTCTTTGGATAGCACCAATCAGTCTGTATCTGTGAAAAGTACCTTGTTCTTCTTATCACACATCTGTGATACAGCGAAGAGATTGAACTCATTCAATTCTTTCACAAAGAACACATCTTCAAACTCCAATTAACCTATGTTGATTTTTCCTTTGCCAGTAATCCTGCCTTTACTTCCACCAAAGGCTACTGGTCCACCTCTGAATTCTTCAAATTCAGCAAGGAAATCTTTGTTCCCTGTCATGTGCCTTTAGCATCCACTATCAACTATGGCTTTATCCTTCAATTCATTAATCAGATGCTCCAACACATACACAAAACACATTAGTGTTTAACAGGGACCCAAGCCACATTTGGCTCAGATCTTTTGGGACCTACATACTTAAGTTTTTATAAGAAGTTTTACCAATAAGACTACTAACACTCTTATATTTCATTGTTCCAGGTATGTAATAAAAAACATTAGGAGATTATATGTTTTTAGACTTTCTAGGCTTTAGTACTGTTTTGGTAGTACTTGATGGAACAAGTAATTTTTGTCCTTTAGGAACCCACATTTGCACTAGTTTTTCATAAGGCTTTTTTTTAGGTGACTTAACAATCTCAAATATACTCCTAGAAGTTTTGTTAGACTTTGTTTTTCTAGATGGAAGACCAGCGGTACTTGAATTAATTCTAGCAGTACTAGGAGATTTAGATCTACTAGTACTTGAAGAACTTGACTTTAAAGGTACTAGACCTTGTTTCATAAGTACTACTCTAGGTACAAAGTCCTTCTTGGTGTGAGGGTGACTTATCTTGTTTGACTTATTTTGATTATTTACCCTCTGAGCATGACCCCACTTAGTTTTGTCATCTCTTGGTCCCAATTGCCTTTTTTCTTGCACTCTTTTCATGCCCTTTTATTGTGACCCTATTTGCAGCCTTTTGTTTAGCAATTTTATCTTTATGGACAGTACAATCTTTGATAAAATGACTTAAACTACCACATACATAACATCCTCTTCTTTTTGAAAGACAATCCAAAAGGTGACTCTGACCTAGTATTTTTAAAACCTAGCCCACCCTTTTTGATACTACCATGATGTTTTGTATTGCCATCCATTGCCTTACTAGAAGATTTAACCTGCTTAGAAGTAGAACTAGTTGTAGGCACATGTCCTTCAGGCACAAATGTGCTCATTAAAGGTGGATAGACAACCTTTTTGGTCACAACTGGTTCATCTTGGGTCAAGGTACTAGAGTTTGATTATGAATCATTAGACTTTTTACCATAAACAACTTTTGACTCATCTAACTCTAAACTCTTATTATTATTAGGGGGCATATAAACTCCTGATAAAGGTGGAGGAACTGTCTTCATTCCTTCAGTATACCTATCATTCTCAGGTGTGTCTTCTAAGTCACAAGAACTATAAAAAATCCCCTTGGATAAGTCCTTGTCAGTCATAGTTATCCCAGGTTGGTCCTCTAAATAACCTAGGCATATTTTATCATAATACCCCATTTGGAATTAATCAGCTTACCCATTCATTTTAAAGATTTTTGCCATTGATTAATCACTTATCTTTAATTGAAAAGACTACCTTTTAAAACTTCATTTCTGCTGTAACTTTCATAAGTTGTTTTTCAAAAGATTTAATAGACACATCTTTTTCTCTCATTTGAAGAGTTAAAATCCTAGTTTTCTCTTCATTGTTTTGCTGACCCTTTTGATACAAAAGTATATTATCTTCTAACATATCAACACTTTGTTTAAAAGCATTAACTTCTACAGTACATGCGTTTTCCTTTTGATATTGTTCTTCAAGTTCTACTTTAAGACTATTAAACTTAAGAAGACAATCTTTAGAACTTGGATGTACCTTAGTATCTTCATGAGAAAGAGCCATTAAACCATGCTCTTTGTCTTTTTCATGAGTGTCAGTCAAATCAACCACTCCATCCACAGTCACCAATGCCTTAGTTGTCTTAGGACTCCATGGATTTATACTGTCACCTTTTGGAAGACTTTCAGAGACTCTTAGGCTGGTTCTGTTGCTATTTTTGAACTTTTGGTTGCTACCTTCAACTTTTTCTCTCTTGCACTCCCTTGAAAAGTGTCAAAGCTTTCCACAACTGTAGCATTCAACCTTTGATTTGTCATATCCTAATGGTTCATTAGAATTAAAATTTATCTTCCTTCCATTATTTTTGTAAAATCTGTTGGATCTAACTCAGACCATTACAACCTGCCATTTAAGATCCATCTCTTCAATATCAGCATCATCCATTTGGAACAGATCATTAAGAGTCAATCTTGGTCTGTTATATTGTCCAACAAAGAATGAAAAGGCATCACTTTCATTGAATAATGGTGAGGATATTCCTTGTGAGTTCTGAGTCATCGATGGACTGTGTCTAGTACTTTCAGGATAAGTACTACTAATTGGTCCACCAAAAGTACTTTGGAAGTAGGTACCACTACTTGATCCACCAACGGTACCTTGAGAGTATGTACCGCTGCTTCCTTCTGACACAAAATCTAAGTTAGACTTTGGTATATATGCTTTTGGTGGCTAAATTCCTTTTACATCCATATCATACACTCAGAGATTGTTGTAGAGATGATCAAAAGGAGTAACATCTAAGTCATCTCTTGTGATGAAGTGCATAGCCATCGCCTTCTAGTCTTGTGGAACTCCTCTCAAGAACTTTAGATTTGCTTCTTCATGAGAGATCACCTGTCCATGAAATGCTAATTGAACAAGTAATTTACTGAACCTTCCATAACCACTATGGATTCCTTCTGTACTAGGAATTAAGAAGTTATCAATTTCTTGTTTTAGAACTATCTTCTTCATCTTCTTAGATTTGCCATTGCCTCCAAATCTAAGTTTGATAGCCTCCCACATAGCTTTTGCATTTTTGTAATGATGAAAGCTAGGTAGTATGTCTTTTGAGAGTGCCATAGCTAAGGTAGTTCTGGCCTTTCTCTCTTTGATCTCTGCTTGTACCTCTTTAGTAGTGACAACAGACAAAGCATAGCATGTACCATCAGGCAACCACTGTAACTTCTTAGGAGTGTTCCCATTCTTGATGGCCTGCCACAAAGTATGATCTTTGTGGTTCATGTAATGTTCCATCTGCATAGCCCAAGTCTCATAGTTATCACTTTTGAGAATAGGGAGCTTTATAGTAGATAGAGTATGGGGAGAAGATGTAGTTTGTGTGGCTACACCTTGTGTTGTTTGTGCAACTGGTGGCTGTGGAACCACTGGTTCAGCTTGCACAATCTGATGTTGTCCTTCTGGTACTGTATCAGGATTGGAATTTCTTCCAACTGAGGGTCCTCATCGGATTGAGACATTGTGTGAGGCTTTTTGTGATTGAGGACTTTTGGGGTATTGTTCTTCTTATTTAGAGTTTCTCAACAAGCTCCGATACTAATTTTTGATCCCTTTAAATGGATCTATATTCTGTTAAGAATTTGTACAATAGCTTGTAATCAAAGTAGAGCACTTGAGAACTCTTACTCAACTAAATAAGTTATACAGAATCTAACTTAGAAAGCAAAGAAGAACATAATTACTCTAACTATTCGATCTTCTATTAATCGACTTTTGCAATGGGTACAAGAAACTCATCGTGCCTATGTTCCTTTCATAGTGTATGCAACCATAGGATATTCTATTATGATAAGTATATCACACACGATATATTATCAATATTATAAACTATTAAGTATATCACATAAGAGATACTCTAACTATAACTATGACATTTATTTACTAAAGATATATTCGTCCCAATCCACTTAGCAGTACTTATGTTAACTCTAACGATACTTGACATATACCGCGTTAACACTAACGGTACTTGCTAACACTAACAATACTTCTACTTCTACTAACGGTACTTGGTACTTTACAATAATTCCCAACATTAACCAACACTAATTTTATTCCCAACAATATATATGAGACACGTTGTTTATGCCCTAAATAAAAGTTGTGAGTTCGTAGCCTCACTTTTACAACTTTAATTGTTGTATTAAACCCGCAAGGGGGATACATGCTAGTTTTTAACTAAGTAACTTATTGCGACATAAACGCTACTTGAAATATTTCACTTACACTCCACTATTCTCATTAGCTTATGGTAAGTTCACAGTCCTACCTTTACAACTTATTACTTTTCTAAATCTCGTGGGAAGGGATACATGCTATAAACATGAATATAAATACTTTTCAAACTGTATGTTATCTTGATATATTAATGCATGAGTATACAACCACAATATATGAATTTCATGAACCATTAATCACTACAAGTGAGCGCAAATATTGTGGATAGATCTATCGAGTTTAACGTTCCCTGTTTGTAGTTACAGTACTGGGGGTAACCGAACGTATTATATTTGAGAGCTTTCGGGGTAACCTTGGAAAGTTATCCTACTATGAACTTCCTACTATCATTACGGTGATTTGCAAGTTAACATATCCGTGTCATGAGCTTAGTTGTAATAATTTTGTTTTTACGATAATTGTATGTGTTACAATTATTGACAATGATGGCGTAATCCACTGCAACATTACTTGTATTTAACTATTACATAAACCTATTGATTTCACTCAACCTTTGTGTTGACTTTTAGCATGTTTAGCTCATGAAATTGAGCAACTATGACACGGAGTAGCATTGGACATGAGGACATCCAAACTTGTTTTTTCATTCAAACTTTATGTTTTACTATATGTTATGGGATCTACTTTTGTCAAAATTCTCTGATACTGAATGATAACTAAATTTTAAACATCTCTGTTGAGTATTTCTATGATTATGACTGTTGAAACATGAAGTAATACCCCAAACTTAGCTTTCGCTATTGATCCAAAACAGGGGTGTTATATTTCACAAATAAATGCATTTATTAAAATTCAATATTCAGACTGATTTAGTGAGTTTTTTTAAAAGTATCTTTATGCCTAAAAAGTTTTTTTCTAGGAATACCGACATAAATTTAATTGTCCCATAAATTACTGAATGTTGTCGGAAACTAAATCAATCTTAAACTTCTGAACACTACTCTTTTAGGTTCCAAATTTATTATTCTTGTATCTTTTTTAGCAAAAAATTTAATTCAGCAATAAAATATAATTATAGAAACATATAATTAACAAAATATAAATCATAATACATTAATTACTACAATCAATATCCTACTTCATAAACTTAACATTTTCTTTGTTATATATACACTTGCAATTAACTCAACACAAAACATCACTATAAACCAATATTCTTCTTCTCTCCCTCAATGGAGTATGCAGAAAGTATGATACGGAACAGGCTCCCGATTGAGAGCCACGCTAGAAAAAATTTAAGCGAAATCGCCAAGAGAATTGAGGAGGACCTTAATGTCCGTGATCCTCATGCTTGTGCTTACAAGTGCAAAGAATGCGGAAAAAATTTTGAAAAGACCGAAGCTTTATGTGGACATAAAGCAAAACACAAAAGAACTAGGTTGAGTGATGGAAGTTCGACGTCCCAAATGTTATTATATGAATGCAAAGTTTGTGGTGAAAATTTTATGAATGGGCAAGCGTTGGGTGGACACATGCGAAAGCACCAAGGAATGAAACACAACAAGGGTAAGGTAAAGACGACAGAAAGCAACAAAGTTGGTCATGTTTTGCAGCAGATAAAGGTGGAATCTTTACTAGAGACAAAGGTTGAAGCTTTGCAGGATTTGAAGGTTGATGTTTTGTAGGAGCAAAAGGCAAAAATTGACCCGTATGAAGGTGTGATGAGTAAAGGTGACGAATTTAAAGAAGAAGCATCAAATAGTAACTTGAGACAACAAGAATTTCAGTTTTCTGATTTACGTGTACCTGTGGATGAAGATGAGGGTGCTTTACACATTCCGAATAAGATACATACTTATTATGAGTTTCTTTAGCTTGCTGATGCGTAATTGTGCTTTATGATTAATATATTTGTTTAATAGAACTAGGATATTGTATTAATAAACTGTTTTTTAACTTGATGTTATGTCATCCTTTAATATGATTGGTTTATTAATTTATTTATAAAGCATTTTAGAACAATAACGGGTAATATAATGGTATTAACTCAAACAAGACTTGTTTAAATAGTCGGGTCATCTCTATTAACCTAACCCGCTTGCGGAGAACCCAATCATAAGTAATTTAACTTGTTTATGTAAATTTTTTGGCAGGTTAGACAAGTAACATGAAACCGGTCTCCGATTGGCAACTCGTTTACCTGTTATATAATTCTAGTTCTTTTAAAGCTCAAAGCCTCAAAAGAGTATGTGGGTCAATCAATTAACTCATTAAAAAAACCCAAGCACAACCACTTTAAAATAGGTTAAGTGTGCTAAACCACAATGATTTAGACTTGACTTTACAATACTTATTTTCATATTAGTCTCATGTCGTGTTTAATGTTGTGCCAAGAAATAAAATTTTCTTTAAAAACACTCCAAAATAAAAATGAAAAATTATATCTTTTAGACGAGAAAAAATTATTTATCTCTTTTCTGTTAAAAATGTAATAAGAAAATTGATTTGCACATACCATACTATATTTTAGTTACTTATAATTAATATGTGTAAATAAAAAAAAGATTTGTAAATCATTTTTTGACTTAAAGAATGTTATCTTGTGTATTCGAAGTTTGAAACTTGAATAGATATAAATATTTACACTTGATAAGTGATTTGCATGACTAGTTTACAAAAAAATTGAAAAACAAAATGATATAAGAAATAAATATAAAATAACACAAGCATGTAATCTTTAAATTGATCACAAGTTTATGTATATGAACTGATTTGATAGTTTTCTTTTACAACTTAAGTTTAAGTAGAATAAAAAAGAAATTAAGTCTTTTCGTCGACTAGATATACAAATCAATTCTATATAATTAGAGTATAAGTTACATATATTGATACATGCTCCTTATGCATTTAAGGTGGAAAAAATATCTTTTTTTTATAAATGAGGGCATCTAGTGTAATAGTTTTTAAAAAGGTTTATAAAAATATAAAGAGATTAAGATCTTGTAAACTATTGTGAGGAACCATTTCATGCTTGTATGAACTAAAGAGGTCTATAATACTAAACTTTTTTTATAATTAAAGGCATTTATCTTATGTATGATGTTTATATAACTTTATGAGGTTTAACACATATTAAAAATTAGTTATAAAACAAAAAAAGTTTTTAAATTAATGACAAGGTTTACCATAAAAGATGTTATTATAGTTAATTTATTATTTAACCAAACACTTATACATGTTAATCATGTGAGTATTGAAACCAAACAAGTAATTTGATCATAATATACAACTATTACTCCAATTATGAATTAACTATGTTATATTATTCTAGTATTACATGTTATGTTTAAAAGTTATATGGATAATAAGCTTTTTATTACGTAAAAACATCGTATGATTTAAAGCCTAAGCCCGCACAACAATTGATAAACATCATAACTTGCGTGACACTTTAACTTAAGAAAGTCACGAACGGGTTGTTCATATAAAATCCGTCTTATAGTTGTGTTTCTTGTCATGATAAACAAGCTGGTTGTATTTTGGTTATGCTATATTGATCCACCGACCCATGAAACAGAATTGGTTGACAAAAAACGTGACTTTGTTGCCACCCATGTAATGGATCATTAGTTTACATCTTAGTTCACAAAACACGTGAAATTTATTTATCTCAGTTTAAAAAATAGTAAGTATGTTGATAGTCGCTTTTATATTCGTTATTTTTCACAAATCTAAGCTTGGGTTTTTAGTCAAATTTTGTTTAGTTCGATAAATTATTTAAAAATCTTATATGCTTCATCCTTGGTTAGTGTTATAATATGTTAATCTTGTATCTAGACAGAGAAAGAGTAGAGAGAGAAATGGTTACACATACACACACTTTGAGAGAGAAAATACTGAGAGAAAACACCATGAAATGTGTGAAATTAGAATATGCAACCACCCCTCTCCAACTAAGGGGAGGGGTTATATGAAGGTTTATATAGTTCATAGCAATTATTAAAACCAAAACAAAGATCAAAGCACATATAGCGGAAGCGATTTAACAAGATCACAATAACACAATTATAATTAATCGAATTAGGGTTACATACCTTGTGCAAAATAATTCTCACGAACAAGAACAAATTCACCGAATCAGGGTTTATATCGAATCACCAAGATATAGTCTAAAGTAAGACTATATTACATTCTTGTACACACATATTACAAAGAGTTAACCGTAACGCTAGTACGTATAAATCGAGCTTCAACGTCTAGTGGAAAATCAACCTAACAACCCTAGAGAGGGGCTAGGACTTGATTATTGCTAAGCCAAAAAACCAAACTAAAACCCTTAGGGGTGTTTGTTTTCCGATCGCACAAAGAGAAAGAGAAGGGAAAGATTGTGTATTGAATTATGAGGGTTAAGGGGTGTTTATGTAGGCCTAAATATCCTTTTAGCCCAAGTAAACAAGTTTAAGGAAAGTTTTTCCTTCTCCCCCTTGGTTCTAACCGACGGTCGAAACACCCCCTTGGGGTGTTCCATACTTTTCTTTTCCTCTTCTATTTATTCCACAACGCTCGTTAAACCTTAACTCTCAAATATTTAACGATCGTTAAAGTTAAAGCTCGATTTATTTTAATAAACATATAAATATATTTATTAAATAAATTAACTCTATACGTATTGTGTGCAATCCCGTAAAACCGAGTTCGATCCGACACACGAATTTTAAATATAAGTCCATAAACTTTCAGCTCCCACTTGGACATATTTCAAATAGCGTGATCACATCGGTTAGCGTCTAGATACACACTGATGCCTCTAGTACAACTCGAGTAAGGTCTCCTGGATAAAACCTTTTAATGATTCATCATTATTATTATTATCCTTTTATTTCTAATACAACGTTAATAAAAATATGGATCTTAGTCATTCCTTTCATTAACCATTCTGTTTCTCATTCACAGATTTAGCAAGATTACCAAAACACATTTGGGTGCGGCCACACAAACATCTTACTAATCCCACGAGGGGCCCAACTGTATTAAACTCCAAAATAAATTAGAGGAAATAAATTCCATATTGACTACAAGCAAAACCTATGAATTTTGCAACACTTTTAAAAATAACCCTTATAGCTACCAGTTACGTTTAGTGTTAGATTATTTCAGAGAGATGCACTAGATTCATAACAGTTTCCTGGTCTTTCAGGTCTGAGGATAACTATTTATGATATACTTAACGACAAAGATCCATAAAGTATAATCATATAGTTGGGATAAGTACAATATTCGATTCATCGAATATCATCCAAGATCGATGAATATACTTTTAAGTATACTCTACCTAATTTTGATGTGTCTTAATTTAATAATGCTCCCATATTATTAATCGAAAACGGACATTTAGAAAACAATAATATTCATGGATCAAAACATGTAAAATAGGATACAAAATTAAATAACAAGAATAAACGTAACTAAAACTTTATTTCCTTAAATAATAATGTCTTAACATCCTTTATCCAAATACTAATCACATATTTTGCATGAAATCGCTAGCTAATTGAAGCCCAATGCTTTGGGCATGTTCAATAACCTTTCCTCTAGGCAACTCCTTAGTTAAAGGATCAACTACGTTATCATCTGTGCGAACTTTTAATAATTTTATTTCACAAGCTTCAACTTGTTCTCGGACGTAGTGTATCTACGTTTAAAGTGTCTGGCGCCTTTCATGACTCCGAAATCATTGGCAAATATGATTGCAGCAGAATTGTCACAATACATATCGATAGGTTCTTTGATTGAAGGCATCACTCCAAGATCTCCAATAAACTTCCTAATCTAAAGAGCTTCCATTGCAGCTTCTGAAGCAGCCATGCACTCAGATTGAGTAGCATGCATTGCAATAGTTGTCTGCTTCTTGCTCTTCTAGTTAACTGTTCCTCCATTGATAGAAAACACGTAACCCGTCTGAGACTTCGTATCTGTAGGTTTATTAATATCATAACAACTATATAAAACCCTAAGCGAGATCAAAGCACATATAGCAGAAGCAATTTAACAAGATCATAATAATAACATAATTATGATTAATCGAATTAGGGTTACATAAGAGCTCAAGAGCTTATTTTTTAAAAAAACCCTAGTAACAATGGCGGCAGGAAAAACCCTTCCCTTTGATTAGATTACTATAATCTCTAAATCTAAATACCATTTAACAATGTTGTTTTCTCGATTAATCCATGATTAATCTTGAGTTAACAAAGTTTTTATTTGGTTGCAAGTTTTTTAGGATTTTTTAATCATTCTTTTTTCTTTTTCTGCCTGCGTTTGTATCTGCGTCGTTCATTAATTTTTAGGTCGGTTGTCGTGTTGTTCTGCCCGTCTTGCTATATATTTGGTGTGTTTACACTTGGTACCTTCACGATTGGTTCGGTTCTGCGTCGTTTCAATAGTTATCGCAATTAGGATTTCTTTTTGTTGGTGTTATTTTTTAGGTTTTGTTTTATCGGCTTCGCTGGTTAGGGTTTGGTTTCTTGCGACTGGTTTACTTTCATGGGTTCCAAGAATACTGATTCGACTAGGGTTTCTTCAAACCCTAGTTTGGTTACTGGAAGTGTAACGACAAATGTTGAAGGAAAGTGTTTGAATGTTGGGTCATTAGAGGATGTTGAGAAACTGTTCTCAATCTCCCTCAATACGGGTGGAAGTGATTAGTAGGTTTATGAAGGATGTACAAAGTAACAAATATGAACTATGGAAGCGAATGACTACTGATCAATGGACGAAGACCCTTGATATCGTATGTACACACCAAGTAGAGTTGGAGAGTAGATCTAGAACACAGAAACGACAACATGCTAATGCTCTCCAAGCAGGTGTACATGATTCTATTAATGCTAGGGTTCCGCCTGTGATCCCTAATCTTGGACATGATGCTAGGGTTCCACCAGATTTATCTAATGTCACTAGGCGTATGTCTTTGGATCAGCATCAAGAGGTGAGTGTCTCGTCTCCTACGTTTACTAAATTGGTTGATGACAAGCTATCGTTTGAACAAGTGGATATAAACCCTAATGAACGTGTTACTGATGATGATTCACTTTTTCTAATCCGATGGATCCTGTGCTAAATGTAGAGGAAAATGCGTGGTCGTCTAAACCTAAAGGTACTAAATTGGAATTCCCTACATATGAGTTATTTGGTGACAATGTGACCAATGTTCGCCGTGTTGAGAATGATAGTCCTATTGTACAATCGGTGGATATTGGTGTTCCAACTAACTCTTATGCAGCTGTTGTAAGTTCAAGCCAACAAGCTCCACCTATTACTCGTATTAATATAGGATCTGCCATATCCGAGAACAGGTTTGAGGGTGTTCAGGTATCTATTCCACGTAAAGTGGTTGAAAAAGTGAATACTTTTCATAATACGCTCTATGGATACTTTATTGGTAAACGAATGGCATTTCCAGTGGTTGAGTATTATGTTAAAACAAATTGGGCTAAATTTGGTTTAAAAAGGATCATGATGAATTCCAATGGTTTGTTTTTCTTTCAATTTGATGCACAATCTGGTTATGAAGCTATGTTGGAAGGTGGACCATGGATGATTCGTAATTCTCCCATTATTCTTAAAAGGTATACTATGAAGACTTGTCTTCGGAAAGAAGAATTTACTTGTATTCCTCTATTCAAGTGTTTGAGGAAGAGGGTATTAGTTTGATTGCTACATATCGTGGTAAGCCTATTATGCTTGATTATTTTACTAGCACTATGTGTAAAGAATCTTGGGGTCGTAGTAGTTTTGCTCGTTGTTTAGTTGAAATTAAATCTGATTGTGATTTACATGAGACAATTACTATTGGTGTTCCTGATTTGGAGGGGGATGGGTTTACTAAGGAAACTATTAAAGTTGAATACGAGTGGAAGCCACCTAGATGCCCTACATGTAATATTTTTGGTCATACGACTGAAAATTGTCCTAAACATGCTATCCCTAAAGTGGCTCCTACAGTTGTACATGAACAAGATGATGGATTTCAACAAGTTCGTAGTAGAAAGCATAACAATAAAGGTAAGAAAGGAAGTCAGATTCCGAGAGGTGTCCCTTTAAGCAAAGGCTTCCAGGTTGGTACTCCTTTTACTTTTAGTCTGAAGTCGTCTACTTCTGGTGTTTATATTCAATGTAACTCATCTAACCCTGGTACGACTTCGAATGCATCTAGACATGATAATATCAAAGTGGATAGTGGTACCAAATCTGGTTTGCATACTAATAGTTCCAATAAAGGTAAATATGTTGTGAGTGGAGTTTCTACTTCGAATTTATTTGGGTCTCTTTCAGAGGAAACAGGTAACCAAAGTGGAGATGATGATGAGGAGGAGGTTGAAAACGTTTATGATGAATCTGCTAATCCTCTTAATTCTCAAACAGGGGCACGCACTCCTGCCACGAATAGAGGTTTGTCAATCAGGGGCAAGCCTTATGGAATATAAGGGGTTTGAACCAATCCACTAAAAGAATAGAGGTTTGTCAGGTTATTAGTGATAATAATCTGAGTGTTTGTGCTATCTTGGAATCCCGTGTTGATGCTTCAGGTGTTTATGATATGTGTCGTAAGATTTTTAGCAGATGGAAGTGGACGTCTAATGGTGGTTCGTGTACTAAAGGGACACGCATTATTCTTGGCTGGAATGATGATAATGTGGATGTTATGGTGTTGTCTCAAACAAGTCAAGTTATGCATTGTCAGATTAATACGCGTAGTGATAACCGTACTTTGTTTTGCTCTTTCGTTTATGCTGATAACTACTATATTGATCGGCGTGTTCTTTGGAATAATCTTAATGCTCATGCTACTTTCAAGCGTGATAAACCATGGGCTGTTTTGGGTGATTTTAATGTTGCACTAAATATTGAAGATCACTCATATGGCGGCTACACTCCTAATATTGCCATGCGGGATTTCAAGGAGTGTGTAAATCTTTTGGAAGTTATGGATGTTAATGCTACCGGTCTATACTTTGATCGAATTATGTCTAACATAAAGTTTCTTGATGAGTTTCCATGATGTTTTGCTATTTTTCAACCTTACAGGATTTCTGACCATTCTCATTGTGTTTTACGTATTCCTACAGTTAGCAAACCTAAGCCTAAACCATTTAAATTCAGTAATTTCTTGTGCATAAGGAGGGTTTCCATGGAGTGGTAGCTGATGGATGGTTGGCCAATGTTCATGGGTGTGCTATGTTTAAGTTTGTTAAACGTTTAAAAGGCTTAAAGGCCCCGTTGTGTAAATTGCTTTTTGAACAGGGTAACCTTCATGATCGTGTTAAAAGACTGCGTGTGGAATTAGATGCTGTTCAGCAAGCTCTTGACAGAGACCATCTAATGTGTTGCTGAAAGAAGAGCATGCTCATTATCTAGTTGCTTTTAAAGAAGCTTCTCTTGATGAGGAACACTTCCTTTGTCAGAAATCTAAAATTGAATGGCTTGATGCAAGTGATTCGAATACGGCTTATTATTTTCATAATTTGGTTAAGAGTAGGGCTGCTCGTAATCATATTGAAATGGTTCGTGACTCTCATAATGTTCTTCATGATGGTGGTGCTGTGCCTGGTGCTTTTGTTGCTCATTTTGAGCAGTTTCTTGGTCAGGCAAGTGATTCAGGTGCTTTTAATACTTCTAATTTGTTTGTTCGAAAGCTTGGTGCTCAGAAAGCTGCCCATATGGTTAGAGTCATATCTGATTCTGAAATTAAAAGCGCGTTATTTTCCATGAGTGATGATAAAGCGTCTGGTCCGGATGGTTTTACTGATGCTTTCTTTAAGAAGTCTTGGGATATTGTGGGTGCTGATTTTACATGTGCTGTTCGTGAGTTTCTAATGGAAAACTTCTTAACGAGGTTAATCATACTATCATTTCTATTATCCCTAAGGTCTCTGTCCCAAGTAAGATTACTGATTATCGCCTCATCTCTTGTTGTAATGTTATTTTCAGATGCATTAGCAAGATAATTGCTAATTGTATTAAAGGGGATTTAGGTGATTTGGTTAATATTAATCAATCTGCTTTTGTTCCGGGTCGTAGGATTTCGGATACTATATTATTGACGCAAGAGTTGATGAGAAATTACCATCGAAATTTTGGTCCTCCAAGATGTGCTTTTAAGGTGGATATTCATAAAGCTTATGATACGATGGACTGGCAGTTTCTTCGTAACATTCTGACTGGTTTTGGATTCCACCATTTAATGGTTGATTGGATTATGACGTGTGTTTCTACTACTTTGTATTCTATTTGCATTAATGGTAATCTATATGGCTGGTTTCAAGGAAAAAGAGGTCTTCGACAAGGTGATCCGTTATCTCCGTATCTTTTCACTTTAGTTATGGAGATTATTTCTCTTATGTTGCAGCGGAGGGTTCTTAATGCGGAGGATTTCTATTTTCATCACCGCTGTGAGTAGCAACGTATTATAAACCTATGTTTTGCAGATGATCTTTTCTTGTTTGCTAGGGGTCACTTGGATTCTACGCAGGTTATTATGGATGCGTTGGTGGAATTTAAGATAGCTTTGGGTTTGGTTCCAAGTATCCCTAAGAGCACTGTCTTCTTTTTTAGTGTATCAACTACTGTAAAAAGTAGTATTTTACATATCATGCCATTTGCTGAAGGCGTGTTACCTATCAGATACCTTGGTGTTCCTATCATTTCGTCTAGGATTCTATATATGGATTGTAAAGTCCTTGTAGAAAAGCTTGAGAGTAGAGTAAATGATTGGCGCAATAAATTTCTCTCTTTAGTAGGAAGACTCCAGTTAGTTTGTTTAGTGCTTTCATCTATGCATATTTATTGGTCATCTGTCTTTGTGTTACCTGTTCGGATTATTCAGGATTTGGAACAGCTTATGAGAGGCTTCTTATGGTGTCAAGGTGAAATGAAGAAAGGTAAGGCTAAAGTTGCTTGGGACTCTGTCTGTACCTCGTTTTTTGAAGGTGGCCTTGGTATTCGTAAGCTTTCTCATTTTAATGCTGCTTTAATGGTTTATCATATCTGGTGTATCCTTACTCGTAAAGATTCTTTATGGGTTAAACGGATTTATTCTTACAAGTTAAAGGATAGAAGTTTTTGGGACATTCCATGTGTTGGTGATATGAGTTGGGGCTGGAGAAAACTTCTTCAAATTAGATCGCGTATTCGTCAGTTTATTTGGTACAAGATTAATAATGGTAAGGTTCCTTCTATGTGGTTTGATAATTGGGCAGATTTGTGTCCATTACGGGACGCTCTTACGGTTCGTAGCATCACAAGATCAGGGCTCTCTCTTTCTAATAAGGTTAGGGATCTTATCATTGATGGTATTTGGCAGTGGCCGCAGGATTGGAATGCTAGATTTTCGAACATTGTCTCTATCCCTGTCCCTATTATTAATGATGATAAGGATGATGATTTGATGTGGAGGGATATAAATAGGATCTTACATCCTTTTTCAATTTCATTAGCTTGGGATTCTATACGTTATAGGGCCTTGATGGTTAATTGGTACCATGCTGTTTGGTTCGCTCATTGTATTCCTCGTCACTCTATTCACTTGTGGTTAGTGGTTAGAAGAAAATTGAAGACTCAAGATCGGCTTAGGCAATGGGTTGTTGGCCCTTTGGTGGATTTAAGCCTTCTTCGATGTCCTCTGTGTAAATTGGTGCCGGATTCTCATGACCATCTTTTCTTTGAATGTTCTTACTCTGTGCAGGTTTGGTCTAAGGTTCGGGTCCTCTGTGATATGGATAGCGTCCCCCTTCGTATTGATGATATTTTAGCTTATGTTATTCCTATTTATAAGGGAAAGTTTTGCCCTAGCATCCTTGCACGTCTTGTGTTGGCTTCTACTGCGTACTTTATATGGATGGAACGTAATTCAAGACTTTTCAAGAAAAATCAGATGGCGGTTGATCAGCTTGTTCAGATTATTTGTGATACTATTCGATTAAAGTTGATTTCATTTCGTTTTAAGAAGTTGTTTACCAGGTCGAGTTTGTTGCTTGACAAATTGAGGGTGCCGAGCTTTAGAGTTTTTCACGATGGGAGTGTCGGGTGAGGGTTGTACTCTTTTTTCCTTGTCCAAGGTTTTTCCCACTAGGTTTTCTTTGGCAAGGTTTTTTAAGGAGGCAAGCTCATTTGGATTTCCTTTGCTCCTATCGTGGTGTTGCTGGAAGCTAAAGAGAATGCGTGTCTTCATGTTTGTATCTTGGTTTATATCTAGTTTACTTGTATTGTAGTTCTAGATTAGTTAGTGTTTATGTCATTACATAACCACGTGTTAACATGCTGCCTGTAGCATGCGGTTAATGTGGTATTTCAGCCACATTCCTTTGTAATTCAACGCTTTTTTGGTTAATATATTTACCGAGGAAACCCTTTACCAAAAAAAATAATTAGGGTTACATACCTTTACGCTAAAGCAATTCCACAAGACGAAGAACGAATCACTGATTCGGGTTTAAACCATATATACCAAGATATAGTCTAAAGTAAGACTATATTACGTTCTTGTACACACGTAATACAACAAGCTAACCGTGATTCTAGCACGTGAAAACCGAGCTACAATGCTTGTAACTAATCTACCCAACAACCCTAGAGAGGGGCTAGGACTAGATTAAGTATACAATCGATCAACCAAGAAAACCAACCAAACACCCCTTTGTGGTGTTTCTTGCGATCGACCCAAAAGAGAATGAAGGGAGAAATATTTATGTTGTGTGATTATGAGGGGATTAGGAGGTGTATTTATAGGCCTCAACCCTTGTAGCCCAAGATAAATAAAAGGCAACAAATGCCCCCCCCCCTTGGAGCCCATAATCGGCCGACTATAACACCCCTTAGGGGTGTTCCGGAAACTTCCAAACTTCTTTCCTTTTGTTTATGTATACTATATATTTATTTAACATTAGTTATAACTTAACTATTATTTATTTACGATCGTTAAGTTGTATAGTTACTTGCTCGGTTAAATTAATAAATACATAAATATTTTTATTAAATAAATTAATAAATACGATAAATATATTTATTAATTATATTAACTCTTTACGTATTGTGTGCAATCCCGTAATCTCGAGTTCGATCCTATCACACGTCTATTAAATATAAGTCCCTAAACTTACAGCTCCCACTTGGGAATATTTCGAATATCGTGATCACATTGACTAGCGTCTAGTTACACATAGCAATGTCTCTAGTACAACTCGAGTAAGGTCTCCTTGACAAAATCTTTTAACGAGTCTGCATCGTTAATCCTTTTATTTCTAATACAACGTTAATAAGGATATGGATCTCATTCATTCCTTTCATTAACCATTCTGTTTCTCGTTCACAAATTAAGCAAGATTACTAAAACAAATTTGGGTGTGGCCACACAAACATCTTACGAATCCCACGAGGGGCCCAGCTGTATTAAACTCCAAAATGAAATTGGAGGAAATAAATTCCATATTGACTACGAGCAAAACTTATGAATTTTGCAACACATTCGAAAATAATCCTTATAGCTACCATTTACGTTTAGCGTTAGATATTCCACAGAGATGCACTAGATTCATAGCAGTTTCCTCGTATCTCAAGTCTAAGGATAATTATTTATGTTTTACTTGATGACAAAGATCCATAAAGTAAAAACATATAGTTGGGATAAGTCCTATATTCGATTCATCGAATATCATCCAAAATCGATCAATATACTTTCAATTATACTTTGTCACTATTTTGATTTGTCTTAGTTTAATAATACTCCCATATTACTAATCGACAACGGACATTTAGCATAACTTTTTATTCATGGATTCATGTAAAATAGGATACACTTATTAAATAATATAAATAAACGAAACTCAATCTTTATTTTACTATATAATGTTGTCATAACATCCTTTATCCAAATACTAATCACAGATTTATTGCATGAGTTCGCTTGCTAGTTGCATCCCAATCACTTTGGCATGCTTAAATACCTTTGTTCTAGGCAATGCCTTAGTCAAAGGATCTGCTAAGTTATCATATGTGTGAACTTTTATCAATTTGATTTCCCGAGCTTCAACTTGTTCTCGGACGTAGTGATGTCTACGCATAAAGTGTCTGGCGCCTTTCATGACTCCAGGGTCATTGGCAAATATTATTGCGGCAAAATTGTCACAATACATATCAATAGGTTCTTTAATTGAAAGCATCACTCCAAGATCTTCAATAAAATTCATAATCCAAACAGCTTCAATTGCAGCTTCTGAAGCAGCCATGTACTCAGATTGAGTAGCATGCATTTCAATCGTTGTCTGTTTCTTGCTCTTCCAGTCAACTGCTCCTCCATTGATAACAAAAACGTAACCCATCTGAGACTTCGTATCCTCTTTATCACATTGCCAGGACGCATCACAGAAACCTATAACATTCAGTTCTATGTTTGGTTTTCCACCATATACCAAAAACATATTTTTCGTACTCATCAAATACTTTAGAATATGTTTAACAGCAGTCCAGTGGAGCTTCCCTGGATTCTGTTGGTATCTACTGACCATGTTCTGAGCAAACGCCACATCAGGCCTTATGCATCTAACAACATACATTATAGATCCTACATCCGAAGCGTAAGGCACCTTCTGCATGTATGCCTCCTCTTCAGGAGTTGATGCATCCATCTCATGAATCGGATTATGCTTAACTTCCATAGGTTGAACACCATTCTTGGAATTATGCATATTATACTTCTTAAAAATCTTATATATATAAGCATCTTGACATAGACCAATTAACCGTCTTTTCCTATCCCGATAGATCTTAATTCCCAGAATGTATGCAGCTTCTCCTAAATCCTTCATAGAAAAACATTTACCAAGATAATCCTTAACAGCTTTAAGTCTTAGAATGTTACTTTCCATGATTAATATGTCATCAACATATAGGACTAGGAATACTACATCACTCCCACTAGCTTTGCGATATACACATGGCTCATCACGATTCTGAACAAATCCAAACTTTTTGATTTCTTCGTCAAATCTTTTATTCCATTGACGTGATGCTTGATTCAAACCATAAATGGAGCTTTGAAGTTTGCACACATGTCTTTGATCTCAAGATCAACATACCCTTTTGGTTGCTACATATAGATGTCTTCATCTAAGCGACCATTCAAGAAGGCAGCTTTAACATCCATTTGCCATATCTCATATTCATAGTATGCTGCTATAGCTATGAGAATCCTAATAGCTCTTAAGTCTGCTACAGGAGAAAATATCTCCTCGTAGTCTATGCCAAAAGTTTGTGTAAAACCTTTAGCTACTAAACGAGCTTTATAGGATTGTAATTTTCCATCCATGTCGGTTTTCTTCTTGTATAACCACTTATGTCTCACTACTTTAGCATTCAATGGTGGTTCTACTAGAATCCAAACATCATTTACTTTCATGGATTTCATTTCCTCATCCATAGCAACCATCCACTTATCCTTCTCAGGAATAAGTATGGCAGATTTATAATTAGCGGGTTCACCAAGATCCCCTAACTCATCATCATCCTCTATGTTAAGACACATATTGCTATTTGCGTTTTTAATCCTTGTGGATCTACGCCGAGGAACTAATTCCGGTAGAACCGCCAGACTTTCTGGTTCTACAGGAATTACATCGCTAGTTTTCAGAAGGTAATGTATCTATATGACTCTCCTCAAGATCAAAATTTCTCCCACTGAATTCTTGGTTTGCAAGATCAGATTCAAGGAAGTCTCCATACCTAGCAACAATTACTTTTTTCTCAGTTGAATAATAAAAGTAGTAACCCATAGTTTCCTTAGGGTATCCTACAAAGATACATTTTACAGATCGTTGTTAGAGTTTGTCACCCGAGTCACGTTTCACATACGCCTCGCAACCCTAGACCTTTAAATAAGACAAATATGGCTTCTTGCCATGCCATAGTTCATATGGTGTCTTATCGACCTTCTTTGTGGGAACCATATTTAAAATGCGAACAACAGATTCTAGAGAATAATCCTAGTTGTAAGATTAAACATATATCGCACCATATCCAATAATGTCGATTTCTCATTTCGGATACACCATTTTATTGTGGAGTATAGGGAGAAGTAAGATGTTGAACAATCGCATTCTCACTTAGATAATCTATAAACTCTTGACTTAAATATTCACCACCTCTATCAGAACGAAGAGCTTTAATCTTCTTCCCTAATTTCAGTTCTACTTCTGCTTTAAACACTTTGAATGTTTCAAATACCTCATGTTTATGCTTAAGTAAATAAACATAACCATAACGGCTATAATCATCCGTAAATGTTCAGAAGTAGCTAGCACCTTTCCTTGACGTATGTCTAAGTGGTCCACACACATCAGTATGGATAAGTCCAAGTAGATCAATAGCTCTTTAAATATTTCTATTAAAAGGTTTCTTGGTCATCTTTCCAAAGATACAAGACTCACATTTATCAAATGATTCATCATTGTTATTTTCCAGAAGACCTTCACGTTGAAGCTTTTGTATACGAGTCTTCCCAGTATGGGCAAATCTACAATGCCAAAGATAAGAAGAGTTCTTGTCAAACTTTCTCTTCTTACTCATGCTAAATATAGATTTATCGTTCTTGGATTCATTATCATGCATGTCCAATTCAAACACACCATTCACATAAATTGCATTAAAATAGAAAAATACCATTTTCCTAAACAGAAATTCCATTATTATCAATCGTGTGAACGAATCCATTATTTAACAAACAAGAAAAGGAAATAACACCCCTAACAATTGTAGGTGCATAATGACAATATTTTAATCTCAGTACTAAACCCAAAGGTAAAACTAGATCAAAAGTTCCTATAGCTTCAACCGCTGCTTGTGCGCCATTGTCCACATGCATATATTGTTCCCCATAGGAAAGTTTCCTTTCCAGATTAAATCCCTGCAGCTAGAGGTGGCAAATTTTGCCCATTTAAATAAATATGGGCACTTTTTACCCATTTTCAAAAAAGGATGGGGCACTTTTTGTCATTCATTATTATTGTAGGGCTAAACGGGCGCACATGTAAGAAACTAAATGGGCTTAATGGGCGCCCATGTAAAATACTAATTAAGCTACTCGATGAATTTTTTCGATTTAATTTTTTATCCCCGACTTTTAAATAAGTTTTTTTTATTTTTTATTCCAACGTTTTTATATGTTTTTTTTCCCGTTTTAGCTTGCGCCCTTTTAGCCCGGGCCCGTTTAGCCCGTGCCCATTTAGCCCGCCGCCGGTTTTGCCCGTCGCCCGTTTTGCCCGTTGCCCGTGCCCGCCCGCCCGCCCGTTTTGCCACCTCTACCTGCAACATATTACAAATGTTAATACTGCATCCCGTATCATATACCCAGGAATTTAATTTGTATGTTAAATTGAACAATTCAATCATAAAAAAAGTACCTAAAGCTGCAGCGCTCTACTCAGACTTCTTCTTTATTTCTAACAATTCTTCGAGGTAAAGAGGGAAATTCCTCTTCTAGTGACCACTTGCCTTGCAATGGTGACAAGTCTCATCCTTTTGAGATTGACTCCTCTTAGCAAAGTTTTGCTTGGGTTTCGAATAAGTCGCAACTTGTTTACCCTTATTACCCTTGCCTTTGCCTTTCTTCTTATTCGCTTGCAGTTTTGGCTTACTCACTCTACCCTTTTGTATGGTTAGTAAAGAATGCGTAGCTGTAGACGCCTTGTCTTTCAACCCCTTTTCATAGTCAATGAGCATTGCATACAAATCATTAACTGTCTTCCTCGTGTAATATTATAGTTTCTAACGAAATCATTGAAGTCCTTGTTAAGGGACCTATTGATCAAGTTAATAGCCATATTATGATCATAGGGTTGATCTAGTGCAATGAGCTGTTCCATACAACCCCTCATCTCCAAATAATGGGCACTTACAGACTTTCCTGGAGCTTGCTTGCAGCTATGCAAAGCATCTACTGAGTCGTAGATCTCCACAACTTGCGGCTTTTTGAACATAGCCTTGAGCTCATCAAGCATTCGTTTTGGAGAAAATAGCTCATACTTCTGTTGAAGCGCAGGATCCATTTTTCCTAGCATTAAGCAAGCCACCTCAGAGTGCTTCTTAATATTAGCAGCGTGTTCAAGCCTTTGCGCATCAGATGCTCCTTCAGCAAGATCCTCTGGATAGGGAGTAGTCAAGATATCGATAGTACCCGTTGCTCTCAAGACAATTCTTAGCGATCGGTACCAATCATTGAAGTTTGGGCCAGTAAGTTCAGGTCGTTCAAAGAAAGCTTTGAACGCAGAACTTATCGTGTTATTGGTGGTTTGAGCCATTTCTACAGAAATAAGTTCAAATATTAGTATTTTCGATAACAAAATACGTTCAAGAAAATAAATTACCCCGGTATTAAAACCATATTATTTTCCTTGAATTCTAGAACACAACGACTTGTCGAACAATTTAATTGACATAAATCCATTACATCAGTTGATCTGCTAGTAATGAATGTACTCAACACATCGACTTGTCGAACAATTCAATTGACAAACAATTTTCAATTTCTAGTATTTAAGGGATTTACATTCCCAAAAACGTTTTGCATTGTAAACATGTTTCATCCCTTCTGAATGCATTGAGTTTCCAGATCTCACTGAGTAACTTAATTAAGTCGTCTAATCTGAGTAACGTAAAACCATCATACGAATTCTCATTCTAAAAACGGTTTTCTCTCCATCACAACATCATCCAAAAATCTCATTTGATGACGAAGTAATTTCAAGTGTTCGTCAATTAGGAGCATTCGACTTAAATTTTAAGGGTATAAATTTTGATGTCAAAATCTACGTATGGAGAAGCATGCATACAATATTCATAGCATAAGTTTAATAAAATATTTAGTAAAATTTTCCATGAGATTAAATTTCTTCATAAATTATGTTGCGGTATGGGTTAAACCAATTAAAGAATTAACCCACAACTCATCACGTCGTACTTTGCTAGAACTCGGCTACGCACAAAGCAATACCCTTATTCATTGTGGTTCGGATGTGAATTTGTGGTAAATCACCCTTAAGGTACAATTCAATTAATAATCGTAGGTAATATTAATTTGACGCACATGCGAGCCGGGAATTTGGTCAGCGACTAATGGCATAACACCTCTTTCCTTAACCGAGTACATGACCAGCGGTGCGTTAAACTCACTTTATAGTTTATCTAAATTAAGTAGGCCGTTGAATTTTTACTACAATTCATCAATCAACATAATCTTATTTAATTTAAAATCTCTAACAAATCATTATTTTTAATATGATTTAGTCCATATTATTTTTTTTTCAAAAAAAACCCTTGTTGACAACAATTCAACAATTTTATATATAAACAAGTAAAAAAACTAAATTATAAACACATAATAACAATTTATATGTGCAACAAATAAATCAAATAGCCACATGCATACGATTTATTCAATAATAATCAAATCTAGGTCTTTATATCTCTATATTCAAGTGTTCCCTAATTCTAGATTTATTGAATCAAGTAATGACGTAGCGTATAAAATCATATAAACATATAATTTTACGATCCATAAAAACATCCACGTAATCATGGAATTCTCACAAATCTTAACAATTAAATCTCTACGGATCGCAACCATACATGACATAACAATTAATTATGCAATATAATCTAAAATTATCCCACACGTAATTTAGGGTTTCAAAACAATTCTTTTTTTATATTAAAAATAGAGTAAAAACCCTAATTTAAAAAAACAAAACCCTAATTTTATGAAAACCTAAAAAACATGTAGTTTTAACTCAAAACAATTATAGTTAAAAAACTTTATATTTTTTATAATTATAACATGTTAAAACGGCTCTCGATGCCACTATAGGTTTATTAATATCATAACACTTATATAAAACCCTAATAGAGATCAAAGCACATATAGCGGAAGCGATTTACCAAGATCATAATAATAACATAATTATAATTAATCAAATTAGGGTTACATACCTTTACACTAAAGCAATTCCACAAGATGAAGAACAAATCACCGATTCAGGTTTAAACCGTATATACCAAGATATAGTCTAAATTAAGACTATATTACGTTCTTGTACACACATAATACAACAAGCTAACCATGATTCTAGCACGTGAAAACCGAGCTACAATGCTTGTAATTAATCTACCCAACAACCCTAGAGAGGGGCTAGGACTAGATTAAGTATACAATTGATCAACCAAGAAAAGCAACCAAACACCCCTTTGTGGTGTTTCTTTCGATCGACTAAAAAGAGAAGGAAGGGAGAAAGATTTATGTTGTGTGATTATGAGGGGATTAGGAGGTGTATTTATAGGCCTCAACCTTTGTAGCCCAAGATAAATAAAAGGCAACAAATGCCCCCCCCCCTTGGAGCCCATAATTGGCCGACTATAATACCCCTTAGGGGTGTTCCGGAAACTTCCAAACTTCTTTCTTTTTGTTTATGTATACTATATATTTATTTAACATTCGTTATAACTTAACTATTAATTATTTAACGATCGTTAAAGTTATATAGTTACTTGCTCGGTTAAATTAATAAATGCATAAATAGATTTATTAAATAAATTAATAAATACGATAAACATATTTATTAATTATATTAACTCTTTACGTATTGTGTGCAATCCCATAATATCGAGTTCGATCCTATCACACGACTATTAAATATAAGTCCACAAACTTACAATATCTTCTTTATCACATTGCCATGACGCATCTTAGAAACCTGTTACATTCTGTTCTGTGTCTGGTTTCCCTCCAAATACCAAAAACATATCTTTCGTACTTCTCAAATACTTTAGAATATGTTTAACAGCAGTCTAGTGGAGCTTCCCTAGATTCGGTTGGTAATGACTGACCAAGTTCTGAGCAAACACCACATCAGGCCTTGTGCATCTTACAACATACATAATAGATCCTACAACCTAAGCATAAGGCACCTTCCACATGTAAGCCTCCTCTTAAGGAGTATATGCATCCATCTCATGACTTAGATTATGCTTAACTTCCATAGGTTGAAAACCTTTCTTGGAATTATGCATATTATATTTCTTCAATATTTTGTCAATCTATGCATCTTGACTAAGACCAATTAACCGTCTACTCCTATATCGATAGATTTTAATTCCCAGAATGTATACAGCTTATCCTAGATCCTTCATAGAAAAACATTTACCAAGATAATCCTTAACTTCTTTATGTCTTGGAATGTTACTTCCCATGATTAATATGTCATCAACATATAAAATTAGGAATACTACAACACTCCCACTAGCTTTGCGATATACACATGGCTCATCACGATTTTGAATAAATCCAAACTCTTTGATTTCTTCATCAAATTGTTTATTCCATTGACGTGATGCTTGCTTCAAACCATAAAAATCTTTGAAGTTTACACACATGTTTTGGATACTTAGGATCAACATACCCTTCTGGTTGCTGCATATAGACATCTTCATCTAAGCGACCGTTCAAGAAGGCAGTTTTAGCATCCATTTTCCATATCTCATAATCATAGTATGCTGATATAGATATAAGAATCCTAATAGCTCTTAAGGATGCTACAGGAGAAAACGTCTCCACGTAGTCTATGCCAAAAGTTTGTGTAAAACCTTTAGCTACTAAACGAGCTTTATAGGATTGTACTTCACCATCCATGTCAGTTTTCTTCTTGAATATCCATTTATGTTTCACTAATTTAGCATTTGGTGGCAGATCTACAAGAATCCAAACATAATTAATTCTCATGGATTTTATTTCCTCATCCATTGCAACCACCCACTTATCCTTTTCAGGATCAAGTATGGTGGATTTATAGTTAGCAGGTTCTCCAATATCACCTACTTTATCATCATCATCCTCTATGTTAAGACATAGTTTGCTTGGTGCATGTTTTGTCCTTTCAGACCTACGTAGAGGAATTATTTCTGGTGGAACTCCTAGACTTTCTGGTTTTACAGGATCATAGTTTCTCCCACTGAATTCTTGTGTAAAACCCGCATAAAATACTCATAAACATTAAATTCATGAAAACCCGATTAAATAAAAACTTTAATATTTGTTAATATACGACACGAATCATGAACATATAATTCAAGTATTATGTATATTAATTAATTACGACACGTATTACGTATATTAATACATGATAAGTATTTACGTATAATACTTAAAACGTAAAAAAAATAAAACACGACATTTAAAAACACGAACACACGTGATAAAATATTGAACACGAAAAATAATGTTAAAGTATGTATGTGTGTGTATTGGATTGCACAAAAAGAAAAGAGGGAAAGTCCATGGCCCGGCCCATGACTTTATCCAAATCCTTTAACAATTAAAACTCCAGGAGATTTCATATAATCACTTTTAAAGAAAAATAACCAAAACCCCTACTTTTCTCTTTTCCTTCTATTGTGGCCGCGACATCAACAAACACACCAAGGGGATCATTGTTTTGATTTTAATTATCATATGGGTTCGTGTTAGTGATCATAAACCTTTATTTATCATACGTTTGGTATCCTCTAACCTTTAATCTTTCATTTTTATGCTTATTGTTCAAGATCCATTAATAAGAAATCATTAAAAACAAGTAATCAATAAGTTTTAAACAAGGAATTAAAGTTTCGGGTTTGGTTTGTATCGGGTTCATGCATACCGAGACCAAACATGGTCTCGATGTTGTTTCAGGACATATAACCACAACCCACTAGGGGTCAGCGTGTGTTTTGGTTGGTCAACCGCAAGCCAAACACCCACAGTGGGTGCGTTTGGTTGTAAACAGTGGCAACCGAGAGTCCCCAGACTCTTGATGGGTATTATTTAGACAACAGCAGGAATAGGGTACGATCTGGGGGTAAAAACATATAAATAGGGGGTACGCTGCTTGTGGCAGCAGGTATGGGTAGGATATCAGAAAAAACTGGATAATATATGTTGGACAGAACAAGGTTTTGATATATTGGACAGAACTGTGTTAAGATGTTGGACATAACTAGTTTTGTTTGTGGGACAACATAGTGTGGTTGCTTTGTTTAGTGCGACCGAGACTCCCATGTCTTGGTAGGCTCGGGTACACATGAATATTTTGCTAAAATTACGTTTGTTAATTTAATTAATATAAAATACACGTTATAATTAAATTAATCATGAAACTTAGGTTATAATTATTAACATAATTAATCACGTATTTAGCCTGAGTATTTATTTATTTACATAATCAAATTAATACCCCACTTTAATTTAATTATATTTATCAAGCTAAGGTAAAGTTTTATTAAATGAACCATGTCATTTTATTAATTAATAATCCTTTATAAAACCATGCATTATATTATTAATTAATAATTATTGTTTTAGCCTAAAGTATGTTTTTAATAAACTTTACTATATAATCATGACTTATATTTAATGCTTATTAAAACTATAGCTTATACTTTATATACTTGTTAATCAAGCTTATTTCTAAATATAGAAACTTTCTATTTTTGGAAACTTACTAATTTTGGAAACCTTTCTATTTTTGGAAACCTGCTATTTTTAGAAAGTTACTCATTTCGATATAACAAGTATAACAACACATAAGAACATAAAATACACTAATCAGAATAGATGAAACATTAAGAAAACACATGATTAAACATGGATCAATAACATAAGTTAAGAACACATAAAACAAGACAAGAACCAGTAAAATAAGTTAAGAGCACGTCAAGTAAACTTATAACCAGTAAGTATAAGTTACACAGACAACTTATACACATCCCTTTTTATTATGTAGCTATCGTGAAGTCGTAGTGATCTTCCACTTTCGGTTTCATATTCATTACTGGACATAAGGTACGGATATTCCATCCTCAGTAAGGACACTCTCTTCCTTTATTAGGATTCTCCGTTTGCAGCCATCTGTTTTCCCCAGTAGTGTACTTAAACTAAACAGTAAATACATTATTAATATTTTAGATTTGCCTGAGCTATATACATGCATGCCGGTTTCACCTAGTTATTGAGGTACCATAACCATAACACTGGAGGAACCGGTGTTATGACTCTTCTGCGGTGAGAGTGATTGCTCGTGGTGTCCCTTTCAGTTATTTGGCCTATTTTCTTATTATCATGTGGGGCGAATGGGTGCATCCTAGGACAGGTTTAGCAAGATTACATGGTAACTATGGTGTGTGCCTTGCATCCGTTACATGGAGCTGATCCTCCACCCAAACTATTATAATTAGAGCAACCCCTCTAATTGAATGATGAGGTCACCCCTCTATGTATTCATGCACGTTGATACCTTCATGACCTATATGAGCTCTTGGCGTTTAAAGTACAGTTTTTATGAAATAAACATAAGTATTTTCAGAATATAAACAAGTTTATAAACATACACCAAGTTATCCAGGACTTACATTATTCTACTACACCGTACTTTCATTTCATACTTTACTTATGTTTATGCCGTTCATATCGTTTCCATATATCCGTTCACTGAGCGTATTGCTCAGCCGTATATTTTCTTTTCCATGTTCTAAAACGGCAGGTACCCCAGGACAGGCTTGAGCATTTGGAGCACGTGCATAGGATGGAAGCTGCCTTTGACTTCTTCTCCTTTTTCCTCATATACTTATGCTTTATTGGACACTTGTTTTGTCCTTCCTATTCCATTTGTTTTATTTATGTTTTGGGCTTATGTATGGGAACTGATGTTTGATTCTGGTTTTCCCTTTTTGGTCATTTATGTTTTGGTACATTACCTGGCATTATTTAATGACACACCATAAATATCTTGTAACGGTCCATTTACCAAATGAGGTGTTACAATTACAGTATCAGAGCCAGGTTTCGACCTGTAGGCTCTAAAACTTCTCCTGTGACTAGTGGGTAGTCACCAAGATCTTCCTAATCTGACAGTTGATTTTCATTTATTTATTGCATGTAATATTGTTTTATGCTAAGTTTTTTACTAAGAAATGGTTGGTACATGACTGGCATTATTTAGTCGCATGTGCTTTTCATTCGAATTTTGTTTTGTGAATTGACCCACAGGCGTTCACGCTTGCTCATGTCAATTTTGTTTTGTGAACCGACCCATATGCGTTCACCCTTGCTCATGCCAATTTTGTTTTGTGAACCGACCCATAGGCGTTCACCCTTGCTCATGTCAATTTCTATTGGCTATGCCTTCATGAACTATTCCATGCACCCCTTATGTGGATCCTATGTTTTTTTAACAGATTAATCATTTTACTTTGTTCCTATTTTAAACTGTTAGATGGCTGTATAATAGCCATGTTTCATTGAATTTTTGACTAGTATGGATTGGACCCCAGTCATCCATATTTAGTCCCATGTTGTTAAATTCTATCCATGATAGTTTTCCCTTGAAATTTGACTAGTATGGATTGAACCATAATCATCCATACTTAGTCATAAGTCTTTTCTTCGAATTTTGTGGACTGAACCATAGCAGTCCACATCAGTCAATGTTAAATCTATGTTGATTATGCTTTTATGTTCTTTATGACAACTATGTTTTCATGATCTCATGTTGATTACGCTTTCATGATGATTATGTTCTCGTGCCTCCTTATGTTGATTATGCTTTCATCATGTTGATTATGCTTTCATGCTAGACATTGATGGATTTCATTTAACCCTACTTTCATGATATTCATGGTTGGTTTTCATTAATCATGCTTTCATGCTAATCATCGTTGAATTTTGTTTAACCACACTTTTGGTGTTTTCTCTATGCAACCAGAATGATGTCAATGCTGGAATTGCTAGGCTATCATGATGCTCATTTCAATTTGGTTTTCTAACCGCTTAACCAATTATTCCTTTAAAATCATGTCAGATGATCGACCCCATACCGATCATTTCATGTGCATTCCATGTGTACTCCATGTACCATATTCCATGTGTACTTCATGTACCATATTCCATGTGTACTCCATGTACTATATTCCATGTGTACTCTATGTACCATATTCTATATGTACTCCATGTACCATATTCCATGTGTACTCCATGTACCGTATTCCATGTGTACTCCATACACCGTATCTCATGTGTATTACACGTACCGTAATCCATCTGTATATCACTTACAATACTCCACGAGTATTCGCTAGTCAATTCTTAATCATCTCAGGCGTATTCCACTTGCTGATATTCTACACATGCTGATGCTGCTCATAACTTGGAGATGTTACAAAATGCTGATGCTGCTCATAATTTGGAGACCCTACAAGATGTTGATGCTGCTCACAACCAGGAGATCCTAAAAGACGAAGACAAAGGAGTTAGATCGAAACGATCAGACGAGAAAGACACTTCACCACGAGACGATTTCCATCACAATCCATGTCCTTACTTTTTTTTTATTTAAATGTCATACGTCATTCAATTTTCTTTCAGGCATATGAGTGGGAACCGGTACCAGCCGGCCACTCAGCGGGAGTAGTTACATGAATCACTGTCATGAGAATGCCCGTCATGAAATTGACAAACAAAACGATAGTGACCACTGCCGTGACAACAACTATCCCCGACAATAACAACAGAACTCCGGTAAAGGACGTAGCCAGAAGTACAAAGGCCAGCAGTCCAACCGATCCGCCACTTCTGGCATTTTAACAAAAATTTTCAACTTTATTCATTTTAATATATGAAGACACATGTCAAGACATCCGTCAAGATACATGTCTCACGTATACCTTCCCAAGACACATGTCAAGACACCAGTCGAGACATATGTCACACGTATATTTCTCAAAACATGAGTCAAGTCACACGACTCACGCATAACTTCTGAACTAGGCCTTAGTAATTTAGGGTACCCTCCAAGGGGTATACTCATCCTGTTGTGCTATGTACGAATCAGGCCACTAAAATTTCAGTATCATCTCTGACATATTGTTCATGTGTTGGGCACGCATTATGTGACAACCCTAGGTTTTGGATTTGTCACTTGGTCTTACGTTTAGGTTATTTTATGTGTGCTTACATGAATTGTGTGATTACGTGTTTATTTTGTGTGATTGAGGTTGGTGTGATTATCGTTTATGAGTATAGAGTACTCATAAGTAAATCGAGGAACGGTTAATTCATGTTCATGAGATCACAATTAGTGACTATGAAATGAAATGGTGATATTTTGGTGGTTACGTATACGTATAAGTATTATCGTAATAGTGTATTTTTTAGGATTTACGGTTTAGCATTTAGAGGTCTCGGGTGAGGTAATTATCCATATGAATATTTTTCGGGATGGTTTTAAGTCATTTAGGACGTAGTTATAAAGTTTATTTCAAAATTTAAGATTTTTTTTAAAAGTGTATATTTTACGTCTTTTACGGTAATCGCGTAAAAACTGACTAGTTTTACGGTTTTGAGGTTTTGGAGGCTTAGGAGCTGAAATAAATTAAGAAAAATTAAGGTAATATTATTAATACATATATTAATAATAAAAAGGAAAAAAACGAATTTTAAGGGTGCATAGTTAGTTTTGGACGCAGAAAAGAAGGTAAAAAGGGAAAAAGAGGAAAAAAAGGAAAGTGGGCTTATTTTTGGATTAGGATTTTATGTACACCCTATATATTGTTTTTAATCACAATCAAAATTCACTATTATTCCCTGGAGATTTAAAAAAATTCGTGGGTTTTCATGAGGGTTTTTAGGGTTCTTCATAATTTTGGGGGTTTTCATAAATCAAAGGTAAACCTTCATAACCCTTTTTAATTTAATTGTTTTTATGTTTTTATAATCATCTTATGATGTATTTAGGTTAGGGTTTAATTTAAGAACATTAAATTAATGTTATATTAATGGTGTTATAATGATTAAATAAATTAGGGCTTGTAATTAGAGGGATTAGAGTTAATTAATGAGGTTGATTTTGTTAAACCCGTTTTTAAAAACTGGGCAGAATTTTGAGTCAACTGTTTTGATCATATCGGGAGTTCTATAAACTCTTATTTTACGATCCAAGTACCCCTGGAAAGATATTTGAAGTGGCTTTCCAATGCAAGAAACGAGAACTAAATTAGAGGTCGGGAAGTGGGTCAAAAACAGGTTACAACAGTCGGAGGTCAAAACAGTTTTGAATTCAGCCTATTTTCTTTTTAAGTTTTGGGTTGTTTGGGGTACTTAGGGTTGCATTGGGATCTTCTCACGAACGTGAGAGATGGTTTATATATTGTAGTAAGTATCTGCACTTGGGCTAAGGTTGTGGTTTAGGGTAAGACCCCTTAATGGTAACAAACTTTTAGTACGTTTAAAATCAGGAAATCTGGAATGACAAAAGTAGATATATGTATATCGGGGCCTTAACAGTAGCTTTAAGGTTAGGGAAAGTGGGAGGTGTTATCCAACATATGTAAGGGTATGAATATTCCTTTTACAGAAACCAAGGGTATGTTTAAGTGGACTTTTGACTTAAAGTTTTGAGACTTAAAAACTGAGACTGATTTGTGTAAAATATGAACGGGATAGTTATTAAATTTAATCAAGTTAAGGACTTGTTAGGGAAGGTTAATGGGATGGTTAGAGCTTATCAATGAGGTTTTTATATGGGAATAGACTAGATGTCCATCATAGGTTGATGAGCCATCTTTGTGATAGGTTCGTGTATTAATTGCGTGTTTTTGGTTTGTTAGTTTGTTGCTAGTGCAAGGACTTGTAAAGAAGCTATCAGGTGAGTTTCATAGTCCCATGTTTACTATTGATTTTGACTTCCAGATGGGATGGAAGAGACACTGTGTTGAATTATTTTCTAAATTAATGTTGTGAATGTGTTTGTGATTTGAGATGGACTTGTGTGTACATTTATATGATTAACTGCTATGTGATTCTTGTTGGTGTGTGATCTGGATTGGAAAGGTACATAGGTGTATGGGCGCCTATGGGACCTATGGTTAATGATAAGGCGTGATGCCTTGGAAATTGTGATTGTTGGTAAGGCGTGATGCCTTGGAAATTGTGATTGTTGGTAAGGCGTGATGCGTTGAAAATTGTGATTGTTGGTAAGGCGTGATGCCTTGGAAATTGTGATTGTTGGTAAGGCGTGACGCCTTGGAATTGTAATGATTGATTGAACTTGAATGCTAGTTGTTAGTACATGATTGTAGCGCATTGTCCATATGTTTATTGGTTTATGGTATTCACAGCTTATGACTTTTCTTGTGTTGGAGTCTAAACCTATGAATCTCACCAACTTTATGTTGACGTGTTTTAGTGTCTCTTTCAGGTGATACTATGGTTAAGCATGAGAACATAAGTGGCTAGGATTGGAGAAGCTTAGGAATGCATATAGAAGGAGAATCCCCGTTTCCTTCTTAGTTTTATTTGATTGTTCATTTTAATAAGTGATACTGTTGGCACCTATATGTTTGTTTGTTTGTGTTATTTGTTTGTCTTGGGTAAGAGGTAGGACTGTTACCTACTTACCTAGACTCCTGCATTGTTGAGATATTGTCATGACATTTGTGTCACCATTTTATGACATTTCTTATATCATTTAGTTATGTCTATAGACACGTTATTGTTGTGATGATATCCATATGTCGTGCCTCATATTCCGCCATGGTGGGGTGTGACAGAATGGTATCAGAGACAATGGTTATAGAGAATTAGGTTGCCTAGTCGTGTAGCCTAGTCTATAGCTTAAGGGTCCCTGCATATAGGCGTCATAGGAGTATGTGTGCATTTTATAGTAATTGATGTGTTTGAATATTATTTTCGCAGTATTTGTTAAGTTATGAACTACTATGGTTCATACTTAACTACATGTTATTTTCTTTACGAGTTTTGATTAGTGCGGGTGGAACCATGGTCGTATACGCTAGTCATTGTTGGATTTCGCTTAATTATGTTTTCATGTTCTTTATACATTTTGAATTTTGTCTACGCTGGTTCAGCTGGACTACGAGTTTATGTGTTTCGTGCATTGGCTATGTTATTTTAATACATGGGGTTTTGGATCTTATCTTGTGTGGTTATGTGCTTGTGAGTTGTTGGATTATGTGTTATGTGTAGTATTAGTTTCTTATAAGTGTCATCATAGGAGGGAGTACATAGGTGAAAGGGATCATGTATAATTATGGATGCCTACATAATTATATATGTGCCACAACACCACTGGACTTTCAAGTATGATTGCATGAAAGAGAGTTAATACATGCTTGTATAGTATATGTTGGATGGATTTGAGTGTATGTACGCTTATGCCTATGTATGTAAAATTATTTTCTACTTACCGGTTGTATTCTTGGGATGGTTGCTAGCTCGTTTCTCTTTGAGATGTTCAACTTCTGTAGTAGCGCATTTCTCGGGTCCTCATTTCACGTGTTTGTTTGTACGGTACTTTTGGCGTGAAGGATTTTGAGATTGTGGAGATTTCTTTTTGGGGTAACGATGTCTTTTGTTTCGAGTTATACATGGTAAAAAAAATAGAACTTGCAAATTGAAAAAAATAGTTGTTAGTAGTCGATGAAATAAGGAAGTGTCGGGATCATGTTTCAAATAAGGTGGAATATAAATTCTTTAACATATAAGCATGACTCGGTTATTTTAAAATATTTTGGTTTTGATCAGTGATGAGATGGCATTTATACATGATCTCATCGTTCTTTTCGGGCTTTAAATGCATAAAAATGTCATAATATACCATATATATGCTTGTGTTTGTTTACTTGTGTATTTTAGGTATGGATATCGTGAAAAAGACAAAAGATCACAAGATACAAGGAAAAACGGACACGAGAAACGAAGCCGTACAAAGAACCGGGCCCTAATCATGGAATACTCAACAAATACCCTTGAAGACTTGAAGACATACAAGATTGATCCTCATTTAGTGAAGAAATGACACTTGAAACCCTTGTATATTGATAATTACAAGTTTGGTCCCTTAAGTTTGTCAAAATTACACAAAAGGTCCCTCAACTTTGAAGAAATGGCAAGATTGGTCCCTCAACAATTCCCAATTGTCAATTATGGTCCCTCATCAAGCCAAAGATACATTGAAGACCTTTGAAGATCAAAAATGTCCAAAATCAGTCCTTCAAATATGCAAAAGTTCCAAAAACAACCCTTGAAACACTTTTGGAAAAGTATTGTGCCAAAATTGCCAAATGATGAAAGTTATTAACAAAGGAAATCAAGTTTCTATGGCTGAAAACATGTTTTACCAAAAATCCCAAAATACAAGGGCCATTTGTGTGCACTGAAACATTTAAACTCCCAAATTGCGCCAAACAACTTCCATTCCCCCAATTTCGGATCAAACGTGTTACTATTCACTTTTACCAACCCAGATTTTACCCCACTTAAAACAAAGGGTTAATTGCAATTACCCTGGCACTTGTGTGATTCACATGTGTAGAAACAAATCCCACACACAAAACCCTCAATCCCACTACTCCTTGGACCCCACACTCAACCTCCTCAACCAATGAAAATGCAACTTAGCCTCCAAGTAAAATGACGTGGCCAAATTAACAGCCTAGACTCTTTGCTTCATATCAAAGCTGAAATGAACGTCCAAGATGCATTTGAACAGCTCATTCCATCAAAACGTCTAGAAGGACCAAGGGCATTTTAGAGAATTTAGTGCTAGGGTTTGTGAATAGTGTTTAGCCAGGCATTTGCCTATAAAAGGAGACCTCAACATGTGAGAGTCCCTTTGTTCCAGATTTTATTTTGAAATAAAGTTTGAATTTTTGAAAATTTTGAATTCTAATATGTTATTTATAAAAGTTTGGTGTTTGATAAGCTAAAATCTGAGTTCCATAATCTTGTTTGAAGGTTTTTGAGGCAAAGTTTTAGTTGATAAAGCTTGGGTTTCAAAAATCAGAAAGTTGGTATTATTTTGATCTTACTTTGTGGTTTGTTCTTCTTAGCAGCTTGGAAGCTGGTACTTGTTCTGCTAGTACCTTAGCTCAAACAATCCAAGGCCTGGATGTAGGTCTTGGAGGTTTGCATCTTCTCCCCTTTTCATTTTCTCTTTAAGTTTCGGATTATTTGTGATTTTTGTGGATTTCTTCTTGAATCTGTGATATTGTGGTTGATTATTGTTTATTTGGCTTGGTTTGATGTCTATGAGGTGTTGTTTATACTGATTTGTGGGTAAAATCTGCATAAGCCTTTGAAAAATTGTGAAAACAAGTTTTAAAAGGGTGTTTGGGTTTACTGCATAAGTTGGGATTGTGGCTTGTTAAGTTGTGGTTTATTGTCTGCAAGTGTTAGTATCTGTTATTTGAGTGCATTTGTTCATCTGTTTGCAGGTTTGAAGGTTTGAAACACATAGATTCATAAAATAGGGTATAAAATCTTGAATACTTGGTAAAATTGGCTAGGATTTTGAGGACATCTAGATCTAAGCTTAGGCTAGGGCTAACAAGTGCTAAACCTTAGTTAATCACACCAGGGAAGAAGGATTTGAGGCCTGAAATTGGATCAAGTGTCAAATAGATCAGCAAACTTGTTTCTGCATATGTTCATTGTTCATCAGTAACTGTTTGTGCCTAGATCTTGTTGTTTGCTTTGATTTAGTGTTTGATTCTTGTTTCTTTGTGTTTATTCTTAGTTTATATAGCTTGTGTATGCATCCTGTTAAGTTTGGTTGGCTTATTCTTGCTAAATCTGCTTATTAAGTGCTTAACTGCTCATTTCCATGTCTGTGTGGTATCTGGTGACTGTTTGATTGATTGTGGCTTATTGTGTGAACCAAATTGTGATTTTCTTGTTGCTATTGACTCCTTGTGAATCAATGATCACAAGGGTGCATTTGTTTCCAATTGAATCCAACCAGAACTCTCAAATAAGCTTGGTCAAATAGTCAAAGCAGTGGGAACTCCTTTCCCCTGCTAGTTGCCACTGCTAGTGTAAACCTGGTGTCAGCTTATCAATAAGCTATAATAGCTTATTCTAACCAGCAACAACTTGGATTTTGTAATAGGTGCTCATTATTTGACCCATTTGTTCATACTGGAGCATTTGGTGGGTTGACTTTAGGGTTTGACTAGAAAACCAACTTCATTGACTTTTTCATAAGTCCATTTGTGCTTATTCTGGCTTATTGGTTGTGCTTATTGGAATTTTGTTAATTGATTTGTCTTATTGAGTCCATTTGTGATCTTTTGCAAGTTGAATCAAGTCCTGAGGTGCCTTATTTCTCAAAAACGACTATTTTGTCTTTTAGTGAAATAATACTTTGCTTATTTCTGGCTTATTGAGTGAGCTTTTTCAAAATTTCTTTTTACAGATCTCATTAGCATCCCAAAAGAAGGTTGTGTGTCAAATTAGAGCTTATGGCATTGGCTTATTGCTTATTGGGCTGAAAAGCCCAATACGAATAAGCTGTGTGCTTAATAAGCTGTGATAAGCTCATATTCAGCTTTTGGGCCTTTAGAGTTTTGTTCTTAGAATTGAATTTTGAGTCAGATAGGGCTTTTCCAAGTCAATTGGGCCAAGTTTGACTTTTTGGGCCCAAAAGCCCAATTGTGTTGACTGTTTTTGGTTTTGGCCCATTTGAGGGCCCAATAGGGGTATTCTGGTCATTTCACTTTGATTTTCTGATTATTAGGTTAAAATAAACTAGTTTGCAAGTTTTTAGAATTTTTTTATAATTTTTGGATTTTTAATATTATTTTAATATTATTTTATTATTATTTTTCAAATTTTACATTTTCCAACTTTTTACATTTTTCTTAGCTTTATTACATTAAAATAGAAATTTAGCAACTTCTAGAATAATTTTATCTCTTTTAGATTAATTTTTATAATTATTTTAAGTTTTAATAGTTTTAAATCATTTTAAATAGTTTTTATTAATTTAAAAATTTCTAAAAATAGTTTTTAATCTTTTTAGGTCAATTTTGAGGTTTACCAATTGAAAAATCTTTATTTGGGCTTTTTGATAATTTATTTGATTTTTAGGGCTTTAATTAGCATTTAAAAATTGAATATTTATTTATTTAAAAGGTTTGAAAAAGTTTTGATCATTGGTAAACTCTTAGTTTATTTATTTTGATTTTTGGTGAATTTTTGGTAATTTTTAGAATTAATTTTTATTTTTGTGGTTTTTAAGGTTTTACGTTTTAACTTTCTAGTAGTAATTTTTACGTCTTCGTCATTTTCTTTTCTCATCCCTTTCTAAACCAATCATTAATCACAAACATTTAACAAGTTTTTCACACACATATACCTCCTTGGGAAACGAACTTAGAATTCATAAGGGTCATTAGTGCTTGATTTTTCTAAATCATCACTTAATACTTTCCGCTTTTACGCTCCTTTTCCTAAAGGTCGTATATTTACCACAATCATTTTGGCGCCGCTGCCGGGGAGGTGTGTCGTGATTAATTTGTATTGTTGTTTTTAATATTAACCACAAATAGTATTTGTATTAGTAGAACTCTACTAATACGTATTATCGGTTTTCTTGGTTTTTCTTGTAAAAATATTATTACTATATTGTATTAAGTATCACAACAAATAAACAATATCTCCAAAAGTGTGAAAACACAACCTTAATTGGGATTTCATCACTCAATTATTGTATTCGAATCTCAAACAAAAAGAAAAAGGCAAAAATAGATAAATACTTTCGTGAAGCTCGATTTTGAAAAATACGAACTATAAGGTGGGTATAAGGCGGGTATTATAAAATATACCCTAAGGAAAAAGGCTCTTAAGTGCTTCGCGCCGCCTCGTTTCCCCGCTTGCTTGTGAGTATTTTGAGATTGAAGGCTAATCGAGGGTTTTGCCGCCCAAAGTATTATTACGTATAATATATTTGCTTGGTTTCTTTGTGATTAAAACCTCTTGAACAATTTGGTTTCCACCAAAGTTCTAAAGTCATTCGAAGGCGTTCACTCCACGTGATCGTTTTCATTCCTTTGAGGCTTCTTTAATCAAGATTTTGATTCGAGGAGAGATTTTGTAGATTGTTGTCTACGAAGATACACCAAAATCCAAAAAATTAAATACAATCAAAAACACAAAAAATTGAAAATTCACAAAACACCCAAAAAGAATCTTCTTTGCTCACCTCCCATTCTTCGTGAAGTTTATGATCACTCGTAATCAAGCAAAACGAGCTCGTAAACGTCTTCAAAAGCAAGCCAATCAAGAGTCGTTGATTGAAGAACAACCTCCAATTGTTGAACCTATTGTAGAACAAGAAGTCGTCATGGCTAATCGTACTATGATGGAGTTGCTACAAGCACCCACCGAGGGTTTTGGAGAGGCTATTGTGATTCCCGCCATCCTTGCGGAGAATTTCGAGATTAAGACGGGTTTAATGTCGATGTTGCAAGCAAATAAGTTTAGAGGTCATGAGAAAGACAACCCGCACTATCACATTAGGAATTTTAATCGTCTCACCGCTACTAGCAAGTTTAAGGATGTTCCACATGACGCCATTAAGATGATGTTGTTTCCATACTCGTTAGATGGACCCGCAAAAATTTGGCTCGAGAAAGAACCACCAAATTCGATTTTGACATGGGCCGATCTCGTTTCTAAGTTTGTGAACAAGTTTTTTCCACCATCTAAAACAACACACTTGAAAAATGAGATTTCATGATTTGTGCAAAGAAATAATGAAAGTTTTTCAATGGCATGGGAACGCTTTAAAGAAATGTTACATAAATGTCCACACCATGATTTTACGTAATTGCATCAAGTTGATACTTTTTATAATGGGCTTAATGATCATGAACGAGATTATTTGAATGCCGCCGCGGGTGGTAATTTTTTGTGCAAGACGAAAAATGAGGCTTTACAAATCATCGAGAATAGATCTAAGGTTTATAGCCCTCGTAACACACCGAGTGTTGCCAATTTGGGTTCGTCATCATAGTCACAATCGTCTCGTAGCATTAACGCCTTACATGATGAAGCTAATGAGGAAAATAGGTTTTTTGATAGATTTGCTAATCTTATGTCCCATTGGAAAGCTCAAGAAGCTTCAAATTCCGCTTCGGTTAAAGCGGTTGCTAAGAGTTGTTTGTCGTGTGGTGGAGCTCATGATCTTTCCGAGTGCATTACCGCGGATGGTAACACTTCGAGTGCTTATGTAGCAACGGGAACTTACAACCAAAACGGTCAAGGTTCCCGCCCAAATCAAGCTCCACCAAATCAAAATGTTAATAATTATCGAAACAACAACCAAGGTAATTACCAAGGCAATTCACGCAATTACAACAAAGGGAATTATCAAAATGGGAATGGAAAATTTTCTAATCAAAACCAAAACCGTGATTTTCAAAACACTACACAAGGTTTTCAAAATGCTCACACTAAAAATTTGCAAGGAGAATTTTTGGATTATGCTAAAGCAAATGATGCTAAATTTGATAACATGCAACGTGAGATGATTAGCTTAAGATCCGAGTTGAAAAACGAGCTAAAAATGAACTTGCTAATGAACTTAAAACCCATGCAAACAAAATGGAAGGAAATGTCCAACGTCTTCAACAAAATCAACAAAAGATGGAATTAGGACAACATGAGATTAAGCAAGAGTTATTAAAAGCGGATGCTAGGCAATCAAAATTTGAGGACCGAATGGCTAAGATGTTTGAAGCAATCATGTGTAAACCCTCTTCCTCGCCCCTAGTGATACCATTGCAAACCCGAAAGGAGAAATAAAGGTTATTACTACACGAAGTGGTAAAACTTTCAAGGAACCAATCTCTCGTCCAAGTACTTCTACGGAGAAGGAAATCGAGAAAGAACCCGAGGTGATGGTCGAAAAGGAGCACATTACAATCCCACGAAGTACTGCTCAAACCACACCTACGGTTGAACCAATACCAATTGTTGAACCCGAGTTTCCAAGGTCGTTGCCTAGTGACCAACCCACACCACCTTTACCCTACCCTTCAAGACGAAACAAAGAGAAATTGCAAGAACGTAACAAACAACAAATCGAGCTTTTTATAAAAATGTTTCAACAAGTGCATTTTGATGTGAGTTTAGCCGACGCGTTGTTATATATGCCTCGTTTCGCTTCCACTTTTAAAAGTATGATGAGCGATAAGGAAAAGCTTTCAAAGCTTGCTAATTGTTCTTCGGTTTATCTTAACCGCATACCGGAAAAAGTTGGTGATCCCGGAAAATTCCTCATTCCTTGTGACATACAAGATATGAAAGAATGCCTCGCCTTGGCCGATCTTGGTGCGAGCATTAATTTGATGCCATTTTCCATTTGGAAATCGCTTTCGCTTACGGCTCTTATTCCTTCGAACATGTCTATCGAGATGGCCGATCATTCTACGATTTTAGCATGTGGAGTAGCCGAAGATGTTTTCGTGAAAGTGGGGAAGTTATACTATCCCGTTGATTTTATAGTAGTTGACATCCCCGCGGATCCTCAAGTTCCTCTAATTTTAGGTTGTTCATTTTTAGACACTTCGAGATCGCTTATCGATGTTCATGCGAGAACTATCACTTTGAGATTCAACGAAGAGGAACTTGTTATAAACGCTACTAAAAACTCGAAACCTTCTCATGTTTATGCAATCGCTACCATCAATCACATTGACATCGTTGATGTGGTTTGCGATGAGTTTTCACAAGAAGTGTTAGGTTTTTCCGATAGCTCGTCAAGTGGCAATCCCACTATTTTGGATCCGATTCTTGCTAATTCCACACCAAATCTCACTCCATTCCAAGGAGGCGATCTCACTTCAAATGAAATCGACAATGAAGATGAGGTGTTGATTAGTGATGATACTTCTATTCCACCATTTCTTCCGCCGATGGAAGTTATGAGTGTTGAACCAAAATCTTCAATCGAGGAACCACCTATCCTTGAACTGAAAGATCTTCCTTCTCACCTTGAATACGCATTCTTGGAAGGTGATGACAAGTTGCCGGTTATTATTGCAAAAGGTCTTGCTAATGATGAAAAAACCAAGCTCTTGAAAGTTCTTAAGGCTCATAAAGGGGCAATTGCGTGGAAAATATCCGACATTAAGGGTATTGACCCAAAATTTTATACTCACGAGATTTTAATGGAGGAGGACTACAAACCCGCAATTCAAAGTCAAAGAAGGGTGAATCCCAAAATTCACGATGTCATTAAAAAGGAGGTCCTTAAACTCCTTGACGCGGGAATGATTTATCCTAAATCCGATAGCCCATGGGTGAGCCCAATCCATTGTATCCCTAAAAAGGGAGGAATTACTGTTGTGCCTAATGAAAACAACGAGTTAATTCCCACTCGTGTTGTGACCGGTTGGAGGGTGTGCATTGACTACCGAAAGTTAAATGACGCCACTCATAAAGACCACTTTCCTTTGCCCTTCATGGATCAAATGTTGGAGCGACTTGCGGGAAATGAATTCTATTGCTTTTTAGATGGTTTTTACGGTTACTTTCAAATCCCTATCGACCCTCGTGATCAAGAGAAGACTACTTTTACGTGTCCTTATGGAACGTTCGCTTATCGTAGGATGCCTTTCGGACTTTGTAATGCACCGGGTACGTTTCAACGGTGTATGATGGCGATTTTTCACGATATGATCGAGAAGTCGATGGAAGTGTTTATGGATGACTTCTCGGTGTTTGGCAATTCGTTCACGTCGTGTTTATCTAATCTCGAGCAAATGTTAAAACGTTGTGAAGAAACCGATCTTGTGCTTAATTGGGAAAAATGTCATTTTATGTGTAAACAAGGAATCGTCTTAGGACATAAGGTGTCGAAAGCGGGGATTGAGGTCGATAAAGCTAAGGTAGACGTCATCGCCAAGTTACCTCATCCCAAAACCGTTAAGGGAGTTAGGAGTTTCCTAGGCCACGCAGGCTTTTATCGTCGTTTCATCAAGGACTTTTCGAAAATCTCTCGACCTATGACACACCTTCTCGAGAAGGATGCTCCTTTTAACTTCAATGAGGATTGTGTTAAGGCTTTCGAAACTCTCAAAAGGAAACTAACCGAAGCTCCCATTCTTGTTGCTCCTAATTGGGAATTACCCTTTGAAATCATGTGCGATGCAAGTGATTATGCTATAGGGGCCGTCTTAGGGCAACGTTATGACAAGCATTTCCGTCCTATCCACTATGCTAGTAAGACGATGACCGAGGCTCAATTAAAGTACACCACAACGGAAAAGGAATTCCTTGCCGTGGTTTATGCTTTTGAGAAATTTTGACCTTATCTCGTCTTGACTAAAAGCATCGTGTATACCGACCATTCGACTATCAAGTATCTCTTAGCTAAGCAAGATGCTAAGCCGAGATTGCTTCGTTGGATGCTCCTCCTCCAAGAATTTGATGTCACCGTGCTTGACAAAAAAGGAGCCGAGAATCTAGCGGCCAATCATCTCTCTCGTCTAGAAGATCCTCACAAAGATGTTTTTGAGAACAAGGAAATCACCGAAACATTTCCTCTTGAGACTCTCGGTGTAGTGAATTCTAAATACACCACCCCATGGTTTGCCGACATTGCAAATTACCATGCGGGCAATTTCATAATCAAGGGTATGACGACACAACAAAAACAAAAATTCTTTCGTGACGTCAAGTTCTATTTTTGGGACGACCCTTATCTCTTTCGGGTTTGTGCGGATCAACTCGTTCGACGTTGTGTTTTTGGTGCCGAAGCTTCTAATATCCTTAGAGCTTGTCACGAGGGACCTACGGGTGGTCACCACGGTGCTAATCTCACGGCTAAGAAAGTGTTCGATGCCGGCTTCTTTTGGCCTTCTATCTATCGTGATGCACACACACTTGTAAAGTCGTGTGATTCGTGCCAACGTCAAGGAAAATCGTCTCAACGTGAATAAATGCCGCAAAACATAATTCAAGTGTGTGAGATTTTCGACATATGGGGAATAGACTTTATGGGGCCGTTCCTATCGTCTCATGGTAACAAATATATCCTCGTCGCGGTGGACTACCTTTCTAAGTGGGTGGAAGCTAATGCTTTGCCTACTAATGATGCTCGTGTGGTAGTGAAGTTTTTGAAGCAACTATTCTCTCGGTTCGGAACCCCTCATGCTATTATAAGCGATCGTGGAACCCATTTTTGTAATGACCAATTCGAAAAGGTTCTAAAGATATATGGAGTTACTCATCGTCTTTCTACGGCTTATCACCCGCAAACGAGTGCGCAAGTCGAGGTTTCGAACCGAGCTTTGAAGAGGATTTTAGAAAGGTCAATTGGAGAAAACCGTGCTTCATGGTCCGACAAACTCGATGACGCTTTATGGGCCTTTAGGACCGCTTATAAGACACCTATCGGTTGCACCCCTTATAAGTTGGTCTATGGGAAGAATTGTCATTTGCCCATTGAGTTGGAGCACAAGGCATATTGGGCCCTTAAGCATGCAAACTTTGACTTGAAGACCGCGGGAGATCATCGGAAAATACAATTGAATGAATTGGATGAATTAAGAGATAATGCTTATGAAAATTCATTAATTTTTAAAGAAAAGACTAAAAAGTTTCATGATTCAAAAATTAAAAACCGGGTTTTTAACGTTGGAGATCAAGTGTTGCTTTTTAACTCTCGTCTTAAGATATTTTCCGGGAAATTGAAATCTCGTTGGTCGGGTCCGTTCACCATTACACAAGTGTTTCCGTATGGGACCATCGAGCTATCTCAAGATGACGGTCCTAATTTCAAGGTGAATGGACATAGGCTTAAGCACTACTTTGGTGGGGAAATTCCTTCAATGGTTGCCCTCGACCAAGTCACCTTCCCCAATGATAATTAGCATTGAGGGGATCGAGTCGAGCTCATGACTCGGTAATAAAAAACGAGGTGCCTCGTGGGGGATATCCCATGCTTATCCTTTAGGCTTACTATTCACTAATAAGGGGACTTTTACCCTTTCAACTTGTTGTCTCGTGGTTGTTTGTGATTGTGTTATCTAGATCATCATCATCATCTACGATTGAAGACTCTCGTGTTCGTTTACGTGAGCCTCCATCATTTGATTGAAGAAGTTTTTCACGAACCCATGACATATCCTTTATTGTTCTAACAATTATCTTTTAGCATACTTAATAAACGGCTTTAGATATATTGTTGATCACCCTTTCCATGCTAGATCCTAAGCATTCGAATCTTCGTCTCTAGTATGGGGGTGCTCCACCTTTAGACTCGAAACATTGAGGACAATGTTTGCTTTTAGTATGGGGGGGTGAATAGGTACTTGCTTTGCTACGCCCTCACGCTTTCCAATTTTCAATGTTTTGTTGCTAATAAGGCTAAAAATGGCCAAATTTTAAAAATTTTCTTAGTTTTCATAAGTGTTTTTAAGACACGAATGTATATTTTCCGTTGGGTAGAATAAGAGTTAATTTTTGACTTGATGGGCATTTGGAGCCATTATATTCCTTAACCCGCTCAACTCAAGTTTTGCTAGACTTTTATATAGGGAGCTTTAAAACGCGAAAGTCTTAACTCTTTCGGGTTAAGAACAAGAACTTTTCGCAAGTTCCTATAATTGATCCTAGAAAGTCACTTATCAAGGGAACTATAAAACGTATTCTCTAAACTTGAAAAAGTCCAAGAAAGTGCAAGATCCTATAGGTGGCTTGAAAACCCAAAACTTTGATTTGATATAGTCTTAATGAAAGCTAATCCAAATTTGGCTTAATTTTGACTTGCATGGCTAAGTATTCACGAGTCTCTTTAATTAGAGGTCTTTATATAGTGAAGAACGAGAGATGATAGAGTTAGACAAGTGATCATGCTAAACGTAGAATATGAAAATGTTCTTTCAAAAACTCATATGTTTTTTGTGGCTTTTTCTTCCCATAAGATCAATGCATTAGGAATAATCATAATTGCAATAAGTAAGGTCGTACGATTTGAAAGGTTACTTAGCCTCTAGCGCAAGATCGTTTAAAAGTTGCTCGGGGTTGAATAGAGTTCATAGCCAAGGCATAACTTATTGAAGCGGGACGCGAAGATTAGCGATCATCCAAAAAGGCCCTAACAAGGCATGAGGAGCTCTATTTTTGCTAAAGATCCAAGATGATGTGAAGTATCATTATTCCTAAATCAATATGAAGGATCGAGACACACGACGAAAAGCAATTACTCCCCTAAAGATCATGGAGAAAGTCTATCCAAAAAGACCCGTACAAGGTATGAGGATAAATATATCCAAGTCCGAAAAGGAGGCGGATCGTTGTATATCAAAATCCAAAGTAAAGATTAAAGAAAAATGATGAAGTCGTGGTCCTAATATGAAGAATCTCTCAAAAACGTCAAGTGAAGAAAAATTCAAATATATGAAGAGAAGACCATAATTTCAAGAACGTCTTCCCAAGATTTGAAGTATGAAGTACATGCCAAATATCGGTCCGAGAAAGGTCTCAAATCGTGAAACGAGTTATGCCAAGATATGAACTTAAGGAGATACACGAGAAGCCATTTTAAAAGATTTTGTCCTTCGGCTAACTATCGATTAAATCATGCTACTTTGCTTTCGAACTAATAACTACTCAAATAAGTCAATAAGAATCACTTGTGATCCATGACAAATAGATAAAAAATGCTAGTAACCCATTTTCTTTTATAATAACTAGGATTGTAGGGAGAAAAGGTATTACACAATTTGGACGTATGAGTAGTGTTAGCATTATGACTTGTACCAACAATGATCTCGTTTTTGCACTTAGCATGGAATGTATGACAATCAAGGATGACGAAGTTTACTCTAAGGGACATTTGCTTGTTTCTATTCTCTGACCCTAAAAGTCACTTTTTGTGATGAAAATCATACGTTATATCTTTACACATCTTCGTAGTACGTTGCAAGTCTTTTTACTCTTCAAAAAAGGTTAATAAAATTGACCTTTGGTGATGCTTAGATACTTTATTCTAGCATTGCGTGAGGGCACGGAAATGGCTTAGTATGAGGGAGTGATGAGATGGCATTTATACATGATCTCATCGTTCTTTTCGGGCTTTAAATGCATAAAAATGTCATAATATACCATATATATGCTTGTGTTTGTTTACTTGTCTTTTTTAGGTATGGATATCGTGAAAAAGGCAAAAGATCACAAGATACAAGGAAAAACGGACACGAGAAACGAAGCCGTACAAAGAACTGGGCCCTAATCATGGAATACTCAACAAATACCCTTGAAGACTTGAAGACATACAAGATTGATCCTCATTTATTGAAGAAATGACACTTAAAACCCTTGTATATTGATAATTACAAGTTTGGTCCCTTAAGTTTGTCAAAATTACACAAAGGTTCCTCAACTTTGAAGAAATGGCAAGATTGGTCCCTCAACAATTCCCAATTGTCAATTATGCTCCCTCATCAAGCCAAAGATACATTGAAGACCTTTGAAGATCAAAAATGTCCAAAATCAGTCCTTCAAATATGCAAAAGTTCCAAAAACAACCCTTGAAACACTTTTGGAAAAGTATTGTGCCAAAATTGCCAAATGATGAAAGTTAATAACAAAGGAAATCAAGTTTCTATGGCTGAAAACACGTTTTACCAAAAATCCCAAAATACAAGAGCCATTTGTGTGCACTGAAACATTTAAACTCCCAAATTACGCCAAACAACTTCCATTCCCCCAATTTCGGATCAAACGTGTTACTATTCACTTTTACCAACCCAGATTTTACCCCACTTAAAACAAAGGGTTAATTGTATTACCCTGGCACTTGTGTGATTCACATGTGTAGAAACAAATCCCACACACAAAACCCTCAATCCCACTACTCCTTGGACCCCACACTCAACCTACTTAACCAATGAAAATGCAACTTAGCCTCCAAGTAAAATGACGTGGCCAAATTAACAGCCTAGACTCTTTGCTTCATATCAAAGCTGAAATGAACGTCCAAGATGCATTTGAACAGCTCATTCCATCAAAACGTCTAGAAGGACCAAGGGCATTTTAGAGAATTTAGTGTTAGGGTTTGTGAATAGTGTTTAGCCAGGCATTTGCCTATAAAAGGAGACCTCAACATGTGAGAGTCCCTTTGTTCCAGATTTTAGCTTTTAAATCTTTGTAATTCCTTTTTATGAAATAAAGTTTGAATTTCTGAAAATTTTGAATTCTAATCTGTTATTTATAAAAGTTTGGTGTTTGATAAGCTAAAATTTGAGTTCCATAATCTTGTTTGAAGGTTTTTGAGGCAAAGTTTTAGTTGATAAAGCTTGGGTTTCAAAAATCAGAAAGTTGGTATTATTTTGATCTCACTTTGTGGTTTGTTCTTCTTAGCAGCTTGGAAGCTGGTACTTGTTCTGCTAGTACCTCAGCTCAAACAATCCAAGGCCTGGATGTAGGTCTTGGAGGTTTGCATCTTCTCCCCTTTTCATTTTCTCTTTAAGTTTCTGATTATTTGTGATTTTTGTGGATTTGTTCTTGAATCTGTGATATTGTGGTTGATTATTGTTTATTTGGCTTGGTTTGATGTTTATGAGGTGTTGTTAGACTGATTTGTGGGTAAAATCTGCATAAGCCTTTGAAAAATTGTGAAAACAAGTTTTAAAAGGGTGTTTGGGTTTACTGCATAAGTTGGGATTGTGGCTTGTTAAGTTGTGGTTTATTGTCTGCAAGTGTTAGTATCTGTTATTTGAGTGCATTTGTTCATCTGTTTGTAGGTTTGAAGGTTTGAAACACATAGATTCATAAAATAGGGTATAAAATCTTGAATACTTGGTAAAACTGGCTAGGATTTTGAGGACACCTAGATCTAAGCTTATGCTAGGGCTAAAAGTGCTAAACCTTAGTTAATCACACCAGGGAAGAAGGATTTGAGTCCTGAAATTGGATCAAGTGTCAAATAGATCAGCAAACTTGTTTCTGCATATGTTCATTGTTCATCAGTAACTGTTTGTGCCTAGATCTTGTTGTTTGATTTGATTGAGTGTTTGATTCTTGTTGCTTTGTGTTTATTCTTAGTTTATATAGCTTGTGTATGGATCCTGTTAAGTTTGGTTGGCTTATTCTTGCTAAATCTGCTTATTAAGTGCTTAACTGCTCATTTCCATGTCTGTGTGGTATCTGGTGACTATTTGATTGATTGTGGCTTATTGTGTAAACCAAATTGTGATTTTCTTGTTGCTATTGACTCCTTGTGATTCACTGATCACAAGGGTGCCTTTGTTTCCAATTGAATCCAACCAGAACTCTCAAATAAGCTTGGTCAAATAGTCAAAGCAGTGGGAACTCCTTTCCCCTACTAGTTGCCACTGCTAGTGTAAAACTGGTGTCAGCTTATCAATAAGCTATAATAGCTTATTCTAACCAGCAACAACTTGGATTTTGTAATAGGTGTTCATTATTTGACCCATTTGTTCATACTGGAGCATTTGGTGGGTTGACTTTAGGGTTTGACTAGAAAACCAACTTCATTGACTTTTTCATAAGTTCATTTGTGCTTATTCTGGCTTATTGGTTGTGCTTATTGGAGTTTTATTGATTGATTTGGCTTATTGAGTCCATTTGTGATCTTTTGCAAGTTGAATCAAGTCCTGAGGTGCCTTATTTCTCAAAAACGACTATTTTGTCTTTTAGTGAAATAATACTTTGCTTATTTCTGGCTTATTGAGTGAGCTTTTTCAAAATTTCTTTTTACAGATCTCATTAGCATCCCAAAAGAAGGTTGTGTTTCAAATTAGAGCTTATGGCATTGGCTTATTGCTTATTGGGCTGAAAAGCCCAATAAGAATAAGTTGTGTGCTTAATAAGCTGTGATAAGCTCATATTCAGCTTTTGGGCCTTTAGAGTTTTGTTCTTAGAATTGAATTTTGAGTCAGATAGGGCTTTTCCAAGTCAATTGGGCCAAGTTTGACTTTTTGGGCCCAAAAGCCCAATTGTGTTGACTGTTTTTGGTTTTGGCCCATTTGAGGGCCCAATATGGGTATTCTGGTCATTTCACTTTGATTTTCTGATTATTTAGGTTAAAATAAACTAGTTTGCAAGTTTTTAGAATTTTTTTATATTTTTGGATTTTTAATATTATTTTAATATTATTGTATTATTATTTTTCAAATTTTACATTTTCCAACTTTTTACATTTTTCTTAGCTTTATTACATTAAAATAGGAATTTAGCAACTTCTAGAATAATTTTATCTCTTTTAGATTAATTTTTATAATTATTTTAAGTTTTAATAGTTTTTAAATCATTTTAAATAGTTTTTATTAGTTTAAAAATAGTTTTTAATCTTTTTAGGTCATTTTTGAGGTTTACCAATTGAAAAATCTTTATTTGGGCTTTTTGATAATTTATTTGATTTTTAGGGCTTTAATTAGCATTTAAAAATTGAATATTTAATTATTTAAAAGGTTTGAAAAAGTTTTGATCATTAGTAAACTCTTAGTTTATTTATTTTGATTTTTGGTGAATTTTTGGTAATTTTTAGAATTAATTTTTATTTTTGTGGTTTTTAAGGTTTTACGTTTTAACTTTCTAGTAGTAATTTTTACGTCTTCGTCATTTTCTTTTCTCATCCCTTTCTAAACCAATCATTAATCACAAACATTTAACAAGTTTTTCACACACATATACCTCCTTGGGAAACGAACTTGGAATTCATAAGGGTCATTAGTGCTTGATTTTCCTAAATCATCACTTAATACTTTCCGCTTTTACGCTCCTTTTCCTAAAGTTCGTATATTTACCACAATCAATCACCTAAAGTTATTGTTCTTAAGTTAAAAATTTTGTTCTTATTTAGTGAAATATGTTAAAGTCATGTATTTAATCATATGATGGGTGAGAGTTTTAATTTTCTGGAATTAAAATAAATTAGGGTTTAAAATCGTTTTTTGGGTATAAATCGGAGTAGGCAGAAACTGTCGCTAAACTGTCAAAATTCGTCGTTAAACTGTCAGAAACTGTCGCTAATGTCTTGGCAGATTTTAGGTAAAATCGTTTTGGTCATAACTTATTCGTTTTTAAAGCTTTTTGAGTGATTCAAAAGCCTAAAATTATGTAATCGGAACGTACTTTTCGAATATTCAGAAAGTTTAGTAATTAGAAGTCAGTATCTTGGTCGAATTAATTGTGCAAGTGTCGAGTTCAAGGTTAATTTTCGGACAACATTGATTAAACTTGTGTTTTGGGTATTTTGCGGTAATGAACACTTGGAGGGTAAACATAGAGATGAGTTGGGAATGAATTTAAGAGTTCTTTAGACCTTATTATACGTGGTTCTATTTTGATGAGTTTTGATTTATGGTATTTATGAGTAAGACTGAAATCGGGGTGACAATTTTAAACCCGTTGAGTTATGTGACGGCTCCTAACTTGGTTTCAAGACAGTTCTTGTTTGATGAGTTTGCGAGATTTAGTTAGGTTGGTTACATAACTTTATGGTTTTAATAAGTTCCCTCGCGGACGGTTAAGGCTCATGTCTTGTTGGTTGAGATTATTTTAGTATAAATTGAGTTCACGTTTGAACGTGGAGGTTTTATCAGGGATATGTATCCTCGTTTGTTTGCTGAGAATAAGTTGGAGTTTGGGAGTAAATCTCGGGACGAGATTTCTATTAGGAGGGAGTGATGTGACAACCCTAGGTTTTGGATTTGTCACTTGGTCTTACGTTTAGGTTATTTTATGTGTGCTTACTTGAATTGTGTGATTACGTGTTTATTTTGTGTGATTGAGGTTGGTGTGATTGAGTATAGAGTACTCATAAGTAAATCGAGGAACGATTAATTCATGTTCATGAGATCACAATTAGTGACTATGAAATGAAATGGTGATATTTTGGTGGTTACGTATACGTATAAGTATTATCGTAATAGTGTATTTTTTTAGGATTTACGGTTTAGCATTTAGAGGTCTCGGGTGAGGTAATTATCCATATGAATATTTTTCGGGATGGTTTTAAGTCATTTAGGACTTAGTTATAAAGTTTATTTCAAAATTTGAGATTTTTTTTAAAAGTGTATATTTTACGTCTTTTACGGTAATCGCGTAAAAACTGACTAGTTTTACGGTTTTGAGGTTTTGGAGGCTTAGAAGCTGAAATAAATTAAGGAAAATTAAGGTAATATTATTAATACATATATTAATAATAAAAAGGAAAAAAACGAATTTTAAGGGTGCATAGTTGGTTTTGGACGCAGAAAAGAAGGTAAAAAGGGAAAAAGAGGGAAAAAAGGAAAGTGGGCTTATTTTTGGATTAGGATTTTATGTACACCCTATATATTGTTTTTAATCACAATCAAAATTCACTATTATTCCCTGGAGATTAAAAAAAATTCGTGGGTTTTCAAGAGTGTTTTTAGGGTTCTTCATAATTTTGGGGGTTTTCATAAATCAAAGGTAAACCTTCATAACCCTTTTTAATTTAATTGTTTTTATGTTTTTATAATCATCTTATGATGGATTTAGGTTAGGGTTTAATTTAAGAACATTAAATTAATGTTATATTAATTGTGTTATAATGATTACATAAATTAGGGCTTGTAATTAGAGGGATTAGGGTTAATTAATGAGGTTGATTTTGTTAAACCCGTTTTTAAAAACTGGACAAAATTTTGAGTCAATTGTTTTGATCATATCGGGAGTTCTATAAACTCTTATTTTACGATCCAAGTACCCCTGGAAAGATATTTGAAGTGTCTTTCCAATGCAAGAAACGAGAACTAAATTAGAGGTCGGGAAGTGGGTCAAAAACAGGTTACAACTGTTAGAGGTCAAAACAGTTTTGAATTCAGCCTGTTTTCTTTTTAAGTTTTGGGTTGTTTGGGGTACTTAGGGTTGCATTGGGATCTTCTCACGAACGTGAGAGATGGTTTATATATTGTAGTAAGTATCTGCACTTGGGCTAAGGTTTTGGTTTATGGTAAGACCCCTTAATGGTAACAAACTTTTAGTACGTTTAAAATCAGGAAATCTGGAATGACAAAAGTAGATATATGTATCGGGGCCTTAACAGTAGCTTTAAGGTTAGGGCAAGTGGGAGGTGTTAGCCAACATATGTAAGGGTATGAATATTCCTTTTACAGAAACCATGGGTATGTTTAAGTGGACTTTTGACTTAAAGTTTTGAGACTTAAAAAATAGGACTGATTTGTGTAAAATATGAACGGGATAGTTATTAAACTTAATCAAGTTAAGGACTTGTTAGGGAAGGTTAATGGGATGGTTAGAGCTTATCAATGAGGTTTTTATATGGGAATAGACTAGATGTCCATCATAGGTTGATGAGCCATCTTAGTGATAGGTTCGTGTATTAATTGCGTGTTTTTGGTTTGTTAGTTTGTTGCTAGTGCAAGGACTTGTGAAGAAGCTATCAGGTGAGTTTCATAGTCCCATGTTTACTATTGATTTTGACTTCCAGATGGGATGGAAGAGACACTGTGTTGAACTATTTTCTAAATTAATGTTGTGAATGTGTTTGTGATTTGAGATGGACTTGTGTGTAGATTTATGTGATTAACTGCTATGTGATTCTTGTTGGTGTGTGATCTGGATTGGAAAGGTACATAGGTGTATGGGCTCCTATGGGACCTATGGTTAATGATAAGGCGTGATGCCTTGGAAATTGTGATTGTTGGTAAGGCGTGATGCCTTGGAAATTGTGATTGTTGGTAAGGCGTGATGCCTTGGAAATTGTGATTGTTGGTAAGGCGTGATGCCTTGGAATTGTAATGATTGATTGAACTTGAATGCTAGTTGTTAGTACATGATTGTAGCGCATTGTCCATATGTTTATTGGTTTATGGTATTCACAGCTTATGACTTGTCTTGTGTTGGAGTCTAAACCTATGACTCTCACCAACTTTATGTTGACGTGTTTTAGTGTCTCTTTCAGGTGATACTATGGTTAAGCATGAGAACATAAGTGGCTAGGATTGGAGAAGCTTGGGAATGCATATAGAAGGAGAATCCCTGTTTCCTTCTTAGTTTTATTTGATTGTTCATTTTAATAAGTGATACTGTTGGCACCTATATGTTTGTTTGTTTGTGTTATTTGTTTGTCTTGGGTAAGAGGTAGGACTGTTACCTACTTACCTAGACTCCTGCATTGTTGAGATATTGTCATGACATTTGTGTCACCATTTTATGACATTTCTTATATCATTTAGTTATCTCTATAGACACGCTATTGTTGTGATGATATCCATACGTCGTGCCCCATATTCCGCCAGGGTGGGGTGTGACACATTGTTCGTTCCGTGCGAGACGGGCGAGACACATTAATGAAATCTGCCACATTTACCTTATATTTTGACATGACACTTTCATTTCTCGATCCCATAGTTCATATTTTAACGCTCAGAAAAGACGTTGTTGTATCACCCAAGAGTACAAGAACCTTCCTTTCAGTTCGACGACAAGATCCATCCTGCTAACACACTTTTCCTTCAGAAGATGCGAGTTTGATATGCTTCTGAATATGGACTGGTTAGCAACACACCACGCTACGATTGATCTCCATTCGTATCAGATCATATTCAACGATGTTCAGGCTCTTGAATGCATTCATCATGGTTTTACTACCAGGAAAATATGTACAAATTATTCCTGCTTCACGAGCACGTGCTTCATTGTTCCATGGCTAAGAAGACCTTCTAGCTATCATTGATGACGCCACTTTTGAAGTCCCCTCTATTTATAACCAGCCGATGGTTTTTGAATTCCCAAATGTATTTTCAGAAGAATTACCAGGTATTCTACCTATTCGCGAAGTGAAGTTTTACATGGAGCTCAAGGAGTTGGAGAAACAGCTGCAAGAGTTGATGGAACGAGATTTATTCGCCGAGGGTAACACATTGGGGTGTGCCAGCTCTGTTTATCAAGAAGAAGGACGGTAGCATGAGATTTATATATCAACCACCGTAAAAATTTAGACACATCACCATTCATAACCGTTATCGTACTCCACGTATTGATGACGCGTTTAATCAACTACCAGACTCTAAACACTTTCCAAAGATCGATTCACGATCATGTTACCATCAGTTGCGATTGTAGGAGCAGGAAACTTCTGTGACTGCCTTCACACACGTTATGGTTATTATGAATTTGTGATTAGGCCTTTTGGTCTCACGAATTTCCATCTATAATTATGGATTTGATAATCGAATTTTCATGAATTCTAGACAAGTTCATCATTTTGTTCATCGCTAACATTCTGATCTTCTCTAAGTCTAGAGAAGAGCATGAAGACCATCTTCGCATTATGTTACAACTACGATAGAAGAAATTTCACACTGAAATTTTTCCAGTAAGAATTTTGGCTAATTAGAGTGACACTCTGAATCACATTGTTTCTCACGGTTAATATTACCATGACTAAGCTTATGCGTAAAGGAGAAAATCCTATAGTAAATTATGTGTTCCAGAGGATCCTACGCTAAGAGAGGTCTAACTTACTGACACTCATAGTTTTCATAAACTTCTATGTATCCAGTCCCTACGAAAAGTATCATGATCTCAAACCACATTTTCGGTGAAGCGACATTAATTTTTCGACATTTTTCAAAATTTTTAATCTATTTTGGCCTAGTAGTATAGTAGTATTTTCCTTTGCTATCGTTATTTACTTTCTTTGCAAGAATAAATTTTCAATAAAGTGGTTTTAAATTTTTCAACGTTGTGAATCTTTTTACTCAACCCGAGTTTACTTATCTAAGTTTACTCTAGCTAGTATTCTTAACGTGTTTAAGTCGAGTTTTGCTAGGCTTTTATATAGGGAAGTTTAAAACGCGAAAGTCTTAACTCTCACGGGTTAAGAACAAGAACTTTTCGCAAGTTCCTATAATTGATCCTAGAAAGTCGTTTATCAAGGGAACTTTAAAATGCAAATTCTAAAACTTGAAAAAGTATAAGAAGATGCATGATCCTATAGACGACTTGAAAACCCAAAACTTTGATTTAATTGGCTAAGCATTCATGAGTCTCATTCTTTGAGATTTTAAATTGTGGAGAACAAGAGATGATAGAGTCAATTATAAGTTTGGTATTCTTTCATGAATTTATGTGAGTTGATTATAAGCTTTTTCTCCCATCGCTTGCTAATAAATATATTTGCAATAAATAAGGTTGTACGATTTGAAAAGTTACTTAGCTTCTAGCACAAGATCGTTTAAAAGTTGGTCGGTATTAATTAGATTTCATAGCCAAGGCATAACTTATTGAAGCGGGATGCAAAGATTGGCGAGTCCGAAAAGGTCCTAACAAGGAATGAGGGCTACATTTTGTTGCTAAAGATCCCAAGTGATGTGAAAAATCATTTATCAAAAATCAATATGAAGGATCGAGACATACGACGAAAAGTAAATACTCCCCTAAAGATCATGGAGAAGTCTATCCAAAAAGACCCTAGCAAGGTATGAGGATAAATAGATCCAAGTCCTAAAAGGAGGCGGATCGTTGTATATCAAAATCCCAAATAAAGATTGGAGAAAAATGAAGAAGTCGTGGTCCAAATGTGAAGAATCTCTCAAAAAGAACAAGTGAAGAAATTCCTGTTATGAAGAGAAGACCATTATTTCATGAACGTCTCTCAAGATTTGAAGTATGAAGTCAATGCCAAATATCGGTCCGAGAAAGGTCTCAAATCGTGAAGCGAGTTATGCCAAGATATGAACTTTAAGAGGTCACGAGAAGCAGTTTTAAAAGATTTTGTCCTTTAGCTAACTATTGATTAAATCGTCCCACTTTATTTTTAGCCTAAATAACTATCGAAATAAGTCAAACAATGCATCCTCGTGATCATTTAAGACAACATTAAAATATAAGAGATACACCTAGGAATAAGGGAGTCTAAGTAAATAATTGGGCCACATGAGTTCCTGTTAGTTTGCTAACTTATAATAACAATGATCTCGTTTTTAAGCTTGGTATGGGGAACGTGAAACTTGAGGATTATCTACATTCATGACTGCCAGAACCCCAATGTAAGTCTTTGATTTCTATCTTTTTACTTTCCTTAAAGTTTAGTATTTAAGAAAGGCCAAGGTGAGTTATTTATGATGATAAATGTAATCTGTGCTTTGAAATTAATGCATTGCATGAGGGCATTGCAATAGTCAAGTGTAGGGGATTTAATAAGTGTGGAAACACTTATCCTTTTACCACTTATTTCCAATAATAACAAGACCAAAACGTGTATTTTATGTCGTAAAAGTCGGAATTATGCGTGGTTTGTGTTTTTATTGTGTTTCAGGATAAAAATACAAACCACGCATAATTCCGACTTTTACGACATAAAATACACGTTTTGGTCTTATTATTATTGGAAATAAGTGGTAAAAGGATAAGTGTTTTCACACTTATTAAATCCCCTGCACTTGACCATTGCAATGCCCTCATGCAATGCATTAATTTCAAAGCACAGATTACATTTCTCATCATAAATAACCCACCTTGGCCTTTATTAAATACTAAACTTTAAGGAAAGTAATAAGTGTATAATCACTTATCCTTTTGCCACTAAAATCAAGGAAAAACAAGACCTAATCATGTGTTTGACATCTTAAAAGTCGGAATTACGCGTGGTTTTGTGTTTTTGTGTTAAAATAGGTACAAATGATTAAAAGGAAAGAAAACACGGGATTTCACGGTCAAATGTTGAAGAAAAGTCCAAGAAAGAGACGAAGACAAAGTCAAAGACCAAAAAGTGTGCCCAAGATCAGGAAAACCGGCTAATTCAATACGACTTTGAAGAAAAGATCGACAAAGCCGAAATCGAGCTCATTCTTAGTGGATTTAATATTATTTGAGTTTAATGGGCCTTGTGGGTCCCACATTTGCTTATTGGGCCCACAAGCCCATTTGGAAAATTGAACTATATGTTAAATGGATCAAGGCCCATAAACTTTAGCAACATACGGATGTTTAAACAAATGGGCCAAAGCTCATTACACAAAAAAAAGAAAATAGAACGGAAAAGGATATTTTTTTTCTCTTTGGTTTGCTGGTCAACTCAACACAACACACCCAGTCAACTTATCCCTAATTCTCACCCACACACGTGTTAACACCAACAACTCACCCCCACACGTTTTGTATTAAAACGAGTTATTTACTTTACCCATTACTTTTCGTTACTAACAAAGTAATATCTCTCTCCCACTTTCATCTTCTCCACAAAAAACGCCCCAACCTCAGAACCCTATTTTTTTACCATCACAAAATTAACCAACGAAAATTGGGGGTTTTACCCTCAATGGTTAATTCACACCAATAGGAATTAAATCCCCATGAAAATAGGAAGATCCGCCAAGGGAGTGGTCCTCAATCCAAATCCTACATGGCAAAACCCTCTTTTGTGATTGGTTATCCCAATCACCACAAACCCCTCATCCAATAAGAGTGATCCACATCACCCTCAAACTAGCACAACAAACACATCTCCTGCCAGCATGGCAATCCGTGTGACCTATGATTCATTTTCCATCGCAAGATCTAGAAAATGAAGAGAGAGAAGGAAGAATGATGGATTTGACGGCCTGGATTTGATGCTTACTTTTGAAGCTAAGAATAGGGTTTCCAAGGGGTTTGTCTATAAAAACCCCCTCACATCTGTAATTTAGTGTGCCTTTTTCTTTATTTTAATTTTTATTTTCTGAAAAAATAGAATTAGGGTTATTGTAATTTCCTTTTCAATCAAGTATTGTACACTTTTTTAATATTTATGAAATTTCAATTTTCTTAAATTTTTGTCTTGTTTGATTATTATTGCAATTAATTTTAATTTTATTTTGATTAAATAAATGTTAAGTGAATTAAAAATGTAGTATTCTTTCCCCACTAGAAAGATAAAATGAAAAAAAATAAAAATATATTGGTTACTGTTACTGTTTATGGTATTGCGATGGTGATAATGATGTTTGGTGGTTGAATAACGGTGGTGTTGGTTCGTTTGTTTCGAGTAATAGGGGGTTCAACGCCCACCCTACTGCCCAACGGTTATCATCACAAGGTGCTTATTCCTTTTTATTTTATTAAGTTTAGTTTAAGTTTTTGTTTCATCTGCTTGTGTTCTTATAGTATTAGATCTGCTTGTTTAATTATTTGTTTATTTTATTTCGTTGGTTTGTATCTGCTTGATGATAGTTGCTGTTTGAATTTTTGTCTGTTTATCATTTTCGGTTTAAATATTTGTTTGGTTTCGGGAAGTTGTTTTGGTTATTAACTGCTTATTTGGTTTCGAATTTTAATAGGTTGTGTAGATTTGCTTATTTGGATCTATTTTTAGTGTGATTTATACCTGCTTGAAATAGTTAGGACAGTTTCTGTTTGGATTATATAGTATTTGGATCTGCTTATTTTGTTTTAATTTGCTGATGTTTGTGCATATCACTGTTGAAGTGGTGTTTGATTTGATTATTTAGCTTAATTGTTTGGATCTGCTTATTCAGCTGTTTAATGCTTATTATCTGTTATTATTATAACTACTAGTAGGATTGCTTTTCGGTTTAAGTTTCGTGCTTATATTGCTGTTGAAGCTTTAGTGTGCTTATTGTTTGTTTCAGTTTGCTAGTTTGTTTAACTATTTTTTTTAGTTTCGGCTGAGTGGCTTATTTGATTTTACTTATTAGCTTATTATTGCTATTTAAAAACACTCAGACACAACTGTTCTGAGTTAGTTAAAAAAATCCAAAAAAAAATTATTTATTGCAAAAATTAGCCACTGCTGGGTATCGAAACCTGGACCTCCTGTCCAGTTGACAACGCCCCTTCCATCTCATCTAGACCACTTTTTGTGTTTATTTACACAGCTTCTAGTTAATATAGGTTTTTAAATACTGCCAGTTTAATTAACTAGTTTCATACAAGTTTTTAGTTTTATTAAAAATTAATTAGAAAGTTTTATATTAATTTTCTTTTAATCAGTTTTTATAAAAATATAAAAAGATAAAAAAATATTTTATTTTAATTACTTTAAGCATTTTAATTTAGATTTGTTTAAAAATAGTTTTTATTTAAATTAGTTAAATTAGATTTTTAAAATTAGATTAAAAAGTTTTTATTACTTAATAGATTTTAGTTTTAAATACCTAAAAGTTTTATTTACCACAAACAATTAAGTCTTACGTAAAACCGGATATCAATTTCGAGTCGAGTCGAGGTAATGAACATTAATTGGGCTTAAAAATCCCTAGTATTAAAATGGCGCCGCTGCCGCTTCGCTCGTACGATTGACGATTTTTCGTGAAGACGTTTGGATTTTGGGATCCGTTCATTTTGAACGTTACGTTTCTTGTTAACAAAATCAAAAATATAAAAATACAAAAAAATTAAAAAATCAACAAAAGCAAATTCTTTCCTAAGATATTTGCACAAAAAAAAATTAAAAAATCAAAAAGTAATACTTTTTCCTAAAAGTATTACACCAAAAATATTACGTATTAGTGTTATTTTTCTTAGTTTGATTTCTTTCGATTTTTCTTGTGAATATATATTTTTCTAAAAAATAAAAAATACAAAAATATTTTTCATTTATTATATTATATTACGTAGAACATTAATTTACCTACTTTTCAAATAAGCCTTAGTTGGGATTTCATCACCTAACTATTGTATTCGCATCCATAACAAAATAAAAAGGCAAAATAGATAAATACTAGTAAGACGTTTGAACTCGACATATACAAACTATAAGGTGGGTATAGGGCGACACGCTATAAAAGGCCGTCTAAGGAAAAAGGTTTTTAAGTGCTTTGTGCCACCTCGTTTCCCCGCTTGCTTGTGCGTATATTGAGAGGGACGACCGATTATTGGTTTGCCAACTCAATTAGTACTTAAGTATATATTTTTGTAGCTTTTTCATATTGCACCTCGAGAGGGAGAATCCTTTTCCTCTCAAAGTCGACCGAGGTCACCTACCTCATTCTAAGTTTTAATTGTATGCGCACTCGCGCGCATACATACATACCGATTGGTGTACCAAATACTTCTAATTCTTCTAAAAAGAAGAAGAAGAAAAACAAAAAGACCATCATTAAAGCCGATCCCGAGAATCGAGCTATCGATAATACGATGGCAACGGATAATCGACCAATGATTGAGATTCTCCAATCTCACGTTGAAGGAAACGATGACGCGATTGTGGTGCCGGATATTGGAGCTAATAACTTTGAACTTAAAACGGGTTTTATTCAAATGGTTTCCGCTACACCATTTTTAGGCCGTACTAATGATGACCCACACGCTCATATCAAACGTTTCATACAATTAGCAAATACCGTCAAATACAATGGGGTGCCACAAGAGGCTATTCGTTTACAACTCTTTCCTTTTTCCCTCGAGGGACAAGCCCGGATTTGACTTGATAAGGAACCACCCCAAAGTATTACCACATGGATCGACTTAGAGACCAAGTTCATAAACTACTATTTCCTACCATCACGGACCACTTCTTTAAGGAATGAGATTATCACCTTTGAACAACAATATGGGGAAACATTTAGTGAGTCTTGGGATCGATTTAAAGAACTTTTAAGAAAATGTCCACAACACGGTTTCACTAAAGTGCATCAAATTAATACGTTTTACAATGGTTTAACTCTAAATGACCAAGACTCACTTAATAGTGCCGCGGGGGGCAATATTCTTGTGAAATCAATGAACTAGGCTTGGGCCATAATTGAAAACAAGGCTAAAGTGCAAACCAAGAGTGTTAGGGCCACTATGGCAAGTGCTAGTTCTAGTGAGAGTGACAAGAGAATCGATAAACTCACTTCGCTTGTTGAATCACTTGCTCTATAAACCGACGCCCTCACTACACATGTGAATGCCGTGAAAGAAACTTGTGAAACGTGTGAGACTTGTGGTGGACCACATTCGTACTTTAATTGTGACAAGGTTTACAATAATCAACAAGAAGTTTATGCTTATAACAAAAATGAAAATGAGCGGATTCATTTCAAACCAAATGTTGATGTTAACCATTTGTCTTACAAGTCTAATAACTATTTGGCTCCCTTGGGTTTTGTAGCACCACAAAGACCACCCCCACCCGCCCAAAATAGGAACCAAGGTCCTCAACGGGGTAATTTTCAAGGAAATTCTAATCAACGGGGTTTTAATCAAAATCAAGGGAATTTTCAAGGGCAAAACCAAGGGTTCAATAACAAAAATCAAGGATTTAATAACCAAGGTTTTCAAAATCAAGGATTTAATCAAGGTTATAATCAATATCAAAACCAAGGTTTTCCTAATAAAGGTTTTCCTAATCAAGGGTACAATCAAATGAACATGCATAATCCTCAAATGGACTTGGTTCTACAAAAATTATCCGAACATGAGCGAACCATGAAAGAGATGCAAGAATATAATCGACAAATGCAAGAATCGACTGATAAGAAATTTTTGACTATGATTCAAACCCTTCGTCCCCAAGGTGCCCTCCCTTCGAACACCGTGACCAATCCTAGGGCTAATGTTAATGCTATCACTACTAGTAGCGGTAAGACCACCGTAGAACCTTCCTATCCCCCACCTAACCAAGGACCCGGGATACCTTCTTCTTATACACAACCTCCTTCTTCTTGTACTTGTGACATACCACCCGTTATGCCTTCGTCTATACCTTATGTTCCACCGATACCTAAATTTTCTACCACACCTTCGGTTCCCAAACCGGTTCTTTCACCTTCCATTTCTATTCCTCCTCCTCCACCAAAGGATGTGAGTGAGCAATCCACTCCAAAGCCTTCATCTCAACCCAATATACCTTATCCCTCAAGGTTGCGAAAAGAGAAATTGAATAATAAGGATGATATTCAAGTTTCGAACTTCCTAAAAATGTTCAAACAATTGAATTTTAATATCACCTTTGCCGAGGTGCTCGCTCACATGCCTAAGTACGCTAAGATGTTTAAGGACCTTTTAAGTGATAAGGAAAAATTGCTCGATATTTCCAACACCCAATTGAATGAGAATTGTTCTGCGGTTCTTTTGAGAAAACTACCGGTTAAGTTAGGAGATCTCGGTCAATTCCTTATTCCTTGTAATTTTCCGGGTGTTGAGAATTGTATGGCTTTGGCGGATCTCGGAGCGAGTATCAATCTTATGTCATTGTCCGTGTGGAAATAATTATCTTTACCCGAGCTAGTCCCCACCCGTATGACATTGGATTAGCTAACCATACGGTTGCTTATCCGGTGGGGATAGCCGAGGATGTTTTTGTAAGAGTCGACAAATTCACTTTTCCCGCCGATTTCGTCGTAGTCGACTATGAAATGAATCCCCGTGTTCCCTTAATTGTGGGACGACCCTTCTTGAGAACCGGGCGTACATCGATTGATGTAGCCACGGGTGAACTTATCATGAGGGTCGGGGATGACAAAATCGTCTTTAACATGGGTAAACTTTCCAAACTTCCCGATGAGCCCGAATCCGTGAATTACATCGATGTGCTCGACGAAGCATGCGAAGAACATTTTCACGAGGCTTGTAAGAGCGGGATTTCTCCTTTACCTCATGTTGAGACCGTAGCTTCTATTGCTCCTTCATTGACTCCATTTGGAGAAAGTGACTTTCTTTTACAAGAATTTGAAGCGAGTTTAGGGGATGTGGATCTAAAATATGACGATTCTCCCACCGATTGGGAAGAAGACATTCGTAACATTGAGAGACTTCTCAATGAGGACCATATTTCTCCACCTACTCCTAAGGAAGTTACAAACGATGATCCTAATTTGACTAAGCCTTCCATTGACAATCCACCGGATTTAGAGCTTAAGGATTTACCGTCTCATTTAGAGTACGTTTTCTTAGAGGAGGATAATAAGTTACCCGTCATTATTGCTAAGGACTTAAAAGAAGATGAAAAATCCCGACTTATCGATGTGCTTAAGAATCATAAGAAAGCAATTGCTTGGAAAATCTCCGACATTCGCGGAATTGATCCTAATTTTTGTACTCATAAAATTCTCATGGAAGATGACTTTAAACCCGCAATCCAAAATCAAAGAAGGGTTAATCCAAAAATTCTTGAAGTCATTAAGAAAGAAGTTATCAAACTTCTAGTTGCCGGAATGATTTACCCTATCTCGGATTTGCCATGGGTTAGTCCTGTCCATTGTGTGCCTAAGAAAGGCGGAATCACCGTTGTTCCCAATGAAAACAACGAGTTGATTCCTACTCGACTCGTAACGGGTTGGCGAGTTTGCATCGACTATCGTAAGCTCAATGATGCCACTCGTAAGGATCATTTCCCTCTTCCTTTCATGGATCAAATGCTCGATCGTTTAGCGGGTAATGATTTCTATTGCTTCTTAGATGGTTTTTCCGGATATTTTCAAATCCCTATCGATCCAAAAGACCAAGAGAAAACCACATTCACTTGTCCCTATGGAACATTTGCTTACAAACGAATGCCTTTCGGCTTATGCAATGCTCTCGGGACTTTCCAAAGGTGTATGATGGCGATATTTCATGACATGGTTGAAGAAACTATGGATGTCTTTATGGACGATTTCTCGGTCTATGGTGATTCTTTCTCTTCTTGCCTTGCTAATTTAGAACGTATGCTTAAACGGTGTGAAGACACTCGTCTCGTTCTCAATTGGGAAAAATGCCATTTCATGGTAAAAGAAGGCATCGTCCTCGGTCATAAAATTTCCAAAGCCGGTATCGAAGTCGACCGTGCTAAAGTTGATGTTATTGCTAAGTTACCTCCACCTACCACCGTCAAAGGAGTTAGAATTTTTTTAGGCCATGCGGGATTTTATCGACGTTTCATCCAAGATTTCTCGAAAATAGCTCGTCCAATGACTCATCTCTTCGAAAAGGATGCTCCTTTCATCTTCTCTTAAGAATGTCTCGACTCTTTCGAACTTCTTAAAGGTAAATTAACTAAGGCACCGGTCTTAGTCTCTCCAAATTGGGAGTTACCTTTCGAGCTCATGTGCGATGCTAGTGATTTCGCGGTAGGAGCGGTTTTAGGTCAACGAGTTAACAAACATTTTCAACCCATTCATTATGCTAGTAAGACAATGACGGGGGCTCCATTGCATTATACCACTACCGAAAAAGAGCTTTTAGCCGTAGTGTATGCTTTTGAGAAATTCTGCCCCTATCTTGTGCTTTCCACCACCATCGTTTACACCGACCATTCCGCCTTGAAATACTTGTTGACCAAGCAAGATGCTAAACCGAGACTCCTTCGTTGGGTTTTGCTCCTACAAGAATTTAAAATCGAAATTCGTGATAAAAAGGGAGCGGAAAACCTAGCCGCGGATCATCTTAGTAGACTTGAGGATCCTTATCAAGGGGAATCTCCAAATCAAGAGATTAATGAATCTTTTCCCCTTGAGACCTTAATGTCTATTAATTCCAATCTTGATGATACCCCATGGTTTGTGGACATTGCAAACTATTTGGCGGGTGGTGTTCTTATCGAAGGGTTATCGTCCCCACAAAAGAAAAAAATTCTTCAAAGACGTTAAAACGTACTATTGGGACGAACCTTATCTTTTCAAGAAATGTGCGGACTTAATCATTCGTAGATGTGTTGATGGGAAGGCGGCTTTACAAATCCTTGAAGCTTGCCATAAAGGACCCACCGGTGGTCACTTTGGCCCTAATTACACCGCTAAAAACGTTTTTGACTCCGGATTCTATTGGCCCACCATTTATCATGATGCACATGAAATGGTTAAGCATTTTGATGCTTGCCAAAGACAAGGCAAGATCACACATAAAGATGAGATGCCTCAAAAGTTCATCCAAGAGTGTGAAATCTTTGACGTATGGGTCATCGACTTTATGGGGCCATTTCCATCCTCCAAAGGTAACAAGTACATCCTCGTAGCCGTTGACTACGTATCAAAATTGGTTGAAGCAAAGGCTTTACCTACTAACGATGCGAGGGTGGTTGTTAGCTTCTTAAAACAATTGTTTGCTCGATTCGGTGTGCCTCGTGCTATTATTAGTGATCGCGGGACTCATTTTTGCAATGATCAATTCGCACGAGTCATGGCTAAGTATGGTGTCAATCACCGACTTTCCACCGCGTATCATCCACAAACTAATGGACAAGTCGAGGTTTCTAACCGTGGTCTTAAGAGAATCTTAGAGCGAACCGTGGGAGAGCATCGTGCCTCATGGGCCGATAAATTAGACGATGCTTTGTGGGCTTTCCGTACCGCTTATAAGACACCTATAGGTTGTACCACTTATCTCCTTGTGTACGGAAAGGCGTGCCACCTCCCCATTGAGTTGGAGCATAAGGCTTATTGGGCCTTGAAATGGGCTAATTTTGACATAAACAAAGCCGGTGATTATAGGAAAATCCAACTCAATAAACTCAATGAACTTAGGAATGACGCTTATGAAAATTCATTAATCTACAAGGAGAAGACTAAGCTCATTCATGATTCCAAGATTAAAACCGAGAGTTCCATGTTGGTGACCAGGTTTTACTCTTTAACTCTCGGTTGAAAATCTTTTCGGGTAAACTTAAGAGCCGTTGGTCCGGTCCATTCACCGTGGCCCAAGTCTTCCCTTATGGCACCATTGAGTTATCCCAACCAAATGGGCCTAATTTTAAGGTGAATGGCCAACGGGTTAAGTTGTACTATGGAGAGGACATCTCTCATGAGATGATTCCATCCCTCTCCACATTTCCCTTGAATTAATTCGGGAAATCGAGTCGAGCTAGAGACTCGTGATAAATAAATCAAGCATCGTATAACTAGGTTAGATTTTTACCTTTACCATCCTTTCCACCCTTTTTCACCTTCATCCATTTCCACCAATAAGTGTAGGGGGTAGCCAAGTAGGTTGTTTGTGTTTTGTGATGTTGTGTAGGGACATGTGCTTTGATGATCCACTTTTGGTGCTTTTTACACGACCCGTGATCCCGTGTTCCCGTGTACCCGGTTATATCAAAACTATTGTGATTCATACATGTATATAAATAAAACGAATAAATGTAATCACTTTAGTTATCCCTTCCTTATCTCGATTTTAAACAACGTACTTAATGTCCTAAGTGTAGGGGAGTTTATTCTCCCACATGCCTAAACATTGAGGACAATGTTTATATTAAGTGTAGGGGGACTTCTATCGAATTTTAGTGTGCTTTTCCATGAATTTGACCCCATTTAACCAGAAAATTTTAAAAAAAATTCAACGTTTTTCAAATTTTTGATCTGTTTTGGCCTAGTAGTATTTTCATTTATTTTCTTTTTGTCATCACATCTTATTTATATTTTCCATTTCAAGAATAAAGTCAAAAATAAATAAATAAATAAAATGGTTTTAACAAGTTTAGATATCTTTGATATTTTAGGCCCGTCATGAATATTTTGACTCAACCCGAGTTTACTTATCCAAGTTTACTCTAGCTAGTATCCTTAACCATATGGACCTTAATTGGTTTATTCGGCTAAGCATCCACGAGTCTCATTCCTTGAGATTTTAAATTGTGGAGAACGAGAGATGATAGAGTTGATAATAAGTTTAAGGGTTAATTTTTGCTTATATGGTTTTTGTGGCTCTTTCTTCCCGCTTGTATATTTAATTGCTTAATAAATGAGGATTCTTGCGGTTTAGATTCGATATCTTAACTCTTAGACAAATCTTTATTCTCCTTGTAATTAAAGCATGAACATATTGAGGGTGCCAGCGTTGTGGACTTCCGACTAAGGTGGCTCATAACCACTAAGTAGGAGGTATTCAGACCATAGGACCGCGAAATTTGGCCTACTATATATATCATAAATAAAGAAAGAATAAGATTAAAACATGACCTCAAGGAGCCTTAGGGTGTGGACAATAGACGGGGAGCATTTTTACAACTTAAAGAGCCTAAGGGTATATGATGTGAACATGCTAAACTCCACATAAAGTCAACATGACTTTAGAGGAATAATTAATAAGTAGTACTATTTGGCCAAATTTTGGGTCCGGGAATTTATTCCCCAAATCGTGTTAAATCATCCTTGATGTGGGCTTACTTTAGTGATAACGTTTTTGAGGACGAGGTTAGGTTTTGAGTGTCGGGTTTGCACCGTTTGGCCTTCATTTTTGGAATATTAGTTATCAAATAAGTCAAATGAGCCTACGGGTGAATGACAATCAATAAAATCTAGAGATACAACGTAGGAATTGGAGAAAGAGTATTACACAATTGTCTTATATAAGTGGTTTTAACCTAAGAACTTATGGTAAACAATGATCTCGTTTTTAAGCTTGGTATGTGGAACGTGAAACTTGAGGATGATTAATATTCATAACACTAAAGCCCTAATTTATGTCTTGGATTTCTTTACGAGTTTCTTCCATCAAATAAGTTCCAAGTTAATAAATTGTTATAACTTTTGTTTCCTTTAATGTTTTTACCTTTTCGTCGTAGTAGTAGTAGTAATAGTAATAAAGGCCGAGATGAATTAATTATGAGAAAAATGTAACTTTATGCTTTAAAACTATGCATTGCATGGGGTCATTGCAATGGTCAAGTGTAGGGGATTTAATAAGTGTATAAACACTTATCCTTTTGCCACTAAAATCAAGGAAAAACATGACCTAATCATGTGTTTGACATCTTAAAAGTCGGAATTACGCGTGGTTTTGTGTTTTTGTGTTAAAATAGGTACAAATGATCAAAAGGAAAGAAAACACAGGATTTCACGGTCAAATGTTGAAGAAAAGTCCAAGAAAGAGACGAAGACAAAGTCAAAGACCAAAAAGTGTGCCCAAAATCACGAAAATCGGCTAATTCAATACGACTTTGAAGAAAAGATCAACAAAGCCGAAATCGAGCTCGTTCTTAGTGGATTTAATATTATTTGAGTTTAATGGGCCCTGTGGGTCCCACATTTGCTTATTGGGCCCACAAGCCCATTTGGAAAATTAAACTATATGTTAAATGGATCAAGGCCCATAAACTTTAGCAATATACAGATGTTTAAACAAATGGGCCAAAGCCCATTACACAAAAAAAAAGAAAATAGAACTGAAAAGGAGATTTTTTTCTCTTTGTTTTGCTGGTCAACTCAACATAACACACCCAGTCAACTTATCCCTAATTCTCGCCCACACACGTGTTAACACCAACAACTCACCCCACACGTTTTGTATTAAAACGAGTTATTTACTTTACCCATTACTTTTCGTTACTAACAAAGTAATATCTCTCTCCCACTTTCATCTTCTCCACAAAAAACGCCCCAACCTCAGAACCCTAATTTTTTACCATCACAAAATTAACCAACGAAAATTGGGGGTTTTACCCTCAATGGTTAATTCACACCAATAGGAATTAAATCCCCATGAAAATAGGAAGATCCACCAAGGGAGTGGTCCTCAATCCAAATCCTACATGGCAAACCCTCTTTTGTGATTGGTTATCCTACATCACCACAAACCCCTCATCCAATAAGAGTGATCCACATCACCCTCAAACTAGCACAACAAACAAATCTCCTGCCATCATGGCAATCCGTGTGACCTATGATTCATTTTCCATCGCAAGATCAAGAAAGTGAAGAGAGAGAAGGAAGAATGATGGATTTGACGGCCTGGATTTGATGCTTACCTTTGAAGCTAAGAAGAGGGTTTCCAAGGGGTTTGCCTATAAAAACCCCCTCACATCTGTAATTTAGTGTGCCTTTTTCTTTATTTTAATTTTTATTTTCTGAAAAAATAGAATTAGGGTTATTGTAATTTCCTTTTCAATCAAGTATTGTACTCTTTTTTAATATTAATGAAATTTCAATTTTCTTAAATTTTTGTCTTGTTTGATTATTATTGCAATTAATTTTAATTTTATTTTGAATAAATAAATGTTAAAGTGAATTAAAAAGGTAGTATTCTTTCCCCACTGGAAAGATAAAAAGAAAAAAAAAATATATTGGTTACTGTTACTGTTTATGGTATTGCGAATGTGATAATGATATTTGGTGGTTGAATAACGGTGGTGTTGGTTCGTTTGTTTCGAGTAATAGGGGGTTCAGCGCCCACCCTACTTCGCAACGGTTATCCTCATAAGGTGCTTATTCCTTTTTATTTTATTAAGTTTAGTTTAAGTTTTTGTTTCATCTGCTTGTGTTCTTATAGTATTAGATCTGCTTGTTTAATTGTTTGTTTATTTTATTTCGTTGGTTTGTATTTGCTTGATGATAGTTGCTGTTTGAATTTTTGTCTGCTTAACATTTTCGGTTTAAATATTTGTTTGGTTTTGGGAAGTTGTTTTGGTTATTAACTGCTTATTTGGTTTCAAATTTTAATAGGTTGTGTAGATTTGCTTATTTGGATCTGTTTTTAGTGTGATTTATACCTGCTTGAAATAGTTAGGACAGTTTCTGTTTGGATTATATAGTATTTGGATCTGCTTATTTTGTTTTAATCTGCTGATGTTTGTGCGTATCACTGTTGAAGTGGTGTTTGATTTGCTTATTTAGCTTAATTGTTTGGATCTGCTTATTCAGCTGTTTAATGCTTATTATATGTTATTATTATAACTGCTAGTAGGATTGCTTTTCGGTGTAAGTTTCGTGCTTATATTGCTGTTGAAGCTTTAGTGTGCTTATTGTTTGTTTCAGTTTGCTAGTTTGTTTAACTGTTTTTTTTGTTTCGGCTGAGTGGCTTATTTGATTTTACTTATTAGCTTATTATTGCTATTTAAAAACATTCAGACACAATTGGTCTGAATTAGTTAAAAAAATCCAAAAAAAAATATTTATTGCAAAAATTAGTCACCGCTGGGTATCGAACCCTGGACCTCCTGTCCAGCTGACAACGCCCCTTCCATCTCATCTAGACCACTTTTTTTGTTTATTTACACAGCTTCTAGTTAATATAGGTTTTTAAATACTGCCAGTTTAATTAATTAGTTTCATACAAGTTTTTAGTGTTATTAAAAATTAATTAGAAAGTTTTATATTAATTTTCTTTTAATCAATTTTTATATAAATTTAAAAAGAAAAAAAATTTATTTTAATTAGTTTAATCATTTTAATTTAGTTTTGTTTAGAAATAGTTTTTATTTAAATTAGTTAAATTAGATTTTTAAAATTAGATTAAGAAGTTTTTATTACTTAATATATTTTAGTTTTAAATACCTAAAAGTTTTATTTACCAAAAACAATTAAGTCTTACGTAAAACCGGATATCAATGTCGAGTCGAGTCGAGGTAACGAACATTAATTGGACTTAAAAATCCCTAGTATTAGAAAGTAAAAAGATAGAAATCAAAGACTTACATTGGGGTTTTGGCATTCATGAATGTTCATCATCCTCAAGTTTCACGTTCCCCATACCAAGCTTAAAAACGAGATCATTGTTATTATAAGTTAGAAAACTAACACGAGCTCATGTGGCCTAATTATTTACTTAGACTCCCTTATTCCTAGGTGTATCTCTTATATTTTAATGTTGTCTTAAATGATCACGAGGATGCATTGTTTGACTTATTTCGATAGTTATTTAGGCTGAAAATAAAGTGGGACGATTTAATCAATAGTTAGCTAAAGGATAAAATCTTTTAAAACTACTTCTCAGGACCTCTTAAAGTTCATATCTTGGCGTAACTCGCTTCACGATTTGAGACCTTTCTCGGACCGATATTTGGCATTGACTTCATACTTCAAACCTTGAGAGACGTTCATGAAATAATGGTCTTCTCTTCATAATAGGAATTTATTCACTTGTACTTTTTGAGAGATTCTTCATATTTGGACCACGACTTCTTCATTTTTCTCCAATCTTTATTTGGGATTTTGATATACAACGATCCGCCTCCTTTTAGGACTTGGATCTATTTATCCTCATACCTTGATAGGGTCTTTTTGGATAGACTTTCCATGATCTTTAGGGGAGTATTTGCTTTTCGTCGTGTGTCTCGATCCTTCATATTGATTTTTGATAAATGATTCTTCACATCACTTGGGATCTTTAGCAACAAAATGTAGCCCTCATGCCTTGTTAGGACCTTTTCGGACTCGCCAATCTTCGCATCCCGCTTCAATAAGTTATGCCTTGGCTATGAACTCTAATTAATACCGAGAAACTTTTAAACGATCTTGTCCTAGAAGCTAAGTAACTTTTCAAATCGTACAACCTTATTTATTGCAAATATATTTATTAGCAAGCGATGGGAGAAAAAGCTTATAATCAACTCACATAAATTCATGAAAGAATGCCAAACTTATAATTGACTCTATCATCTCTCATTCTCCACAATTTAAAATCTCAAGGAATGAGACTCGTGAATGCTTAGCCAATTAAATCAAAGTTTTGGGTTTTCAAGTCGTCTATAGGATCTTGCATCTTCTTAGACTTTTTCAAGTTTTAGAATTCGCATTTTAAAGTTCCCTTGATAAACGACTTTCTAGGATAAATTATAGGAACTTGCGAAAAGTTCTTGTTCTTAACCCGCGTGAGTTAAGACTTTCGCGTTTTAGAGTTCCCTATGTAAAAGCCTAGGAAAACTCGACTTAAACACGTTAAGGATACTAGCTAGAGTAAACTTAGATAAGTAAACTCGGGTTGAGTCAAAAGATTCACAATGTTGAAAAATTTAAAACCACTTTATTGAAAATTTATTCTAGCAAAGAAAGTAAATAACGATAGCAAAGGAAAATACTACTATACTACTAGGCCAAAATAGATTAAAATTTTTGAAAAATGTCGAAAAATTAGGTATTCCGGTTAAAATGAAAACAAATTCATGGAAAAGCCCACTTACTTCGATAGAAGTCCCCCTACACTTGATATAAACATTGTCCTCAATGTTTAAGCATGTGGGAGTAAACTCCCCTACACTTAGGACATTGTGCACTTTGTTTAAATGTTGCTAAGGAAAGGACAACTAGAGGGATTTCAATGTGAACATATAAGATATGAAATATTTAATCACGATAGTTTAGGATAGAACCAGGAAGACGGTTACACGGGATCACGGTTCATCAAATGTCATCAAAAATGCTCTTTGAAGCTTTAATCCCTGCACAGCATAAGAAACAAGACAACAAACACATATGGGGCTCCCCTACACTTATTATGAAAACGGTAAAGGATAGATCAACGGGCTGCCTCCCGAGAAGCGCTTGTTTTTGTTAACCGAGTCACGAGCCTAACTCGACCCAGAACTAATTCAAGGGAAACGTGGTGAGGGATGAAATCATCTCATGAGAGATGTCGTCACCAAAGAACATCTTCACGCGCTGGCCATTCACTTTAAAATTGGGCCCATTTGGCTGAGAAAGCTCAATGGTGCCATAGGGGAAGACTTTGGCGACGGTGAATGGACCAGATAACGGCTCTTCAGCTTGCCCGATAAGATCTTCAACCGAGAGTTAAAGAGTAAAACTTGATCACCAACGTGGAACTCTCGATTCTTAATCCTTGAATCATGGATGATCTTGGTCTTCTCCTTGTAGATCAATGAATTCTCATAAGCTTCATTCCTCTGGTCATTTAGCTCGTTGAGTTGAATCTTCCGAAGATCATTGGCTTTGTTGATGTCAAAATTGGCCCACTTCAAGGCCCAGTACGCCTTATGTTCTAGCTCAATAGGGAGGTGGCATGCCTTCCCATACACAAGACGATATGGAGTGCAACCAATTGGTGTCTTATATGCAGTACGGAAAGCCCACAAAGCATCATCTAACTTATCGGCCCACGAGGCACGATGCTCTCCCACAGTACGCTCAAGAATTCGCTTCAATCCACGGTTAGATATCTTTGCTTGACCATTTGTTTGGGGATGATAAGCGGTGGAAAGACGGTGATTGACACCATAATTAGCCATGACTCATGCAAATTGATCATTGCAAAAATGAGTCCCGCGGTCACTGATGATAGCACGAGGAACACCGAATCGAGCAAAAAGCTGCTTCATAAAGTTCACAACCACCCTCGCATCGTTCGTAGGGAGAGCCTTAGCTTCAAACCATTTAGATACATAGTGAACGGCTACGAGGATGTATTTGTTCCCTTTAGATGATGTAAATGGCCCCATAAAGTCGATGCCCCATACATCAAAGATTTCACATTCTTGTATGAAATTTTGAGGCATCTCATCTTTATGTGTGATCTTGCCTTGGCGTTGGCAAGCATCACAATTTTTAACCATCTCGTGAGCGTCACGATAAATGGTGGGCCAATACAATTCTGAGTCAAACACTTTCTTTGCGGTGTAGTTGGGACCAAAGTGACCACCGGTGGGTCCTTTATGGCAAGCTTCGAGAATGTTTAAAGTTGTTGGTCCATCAACACACCGACGAACAATCACATCAGCACATTGTTTGAAGAGATAAGGGTCATCCCAAAAGTAAGTCTTAACATCCTTAAAGAACTTCTTCTTTTATTGGGATGTTAACCCTTCGATGAGAATACCACCCGCTAAGTAGTTTGCAATGTCCGCAAACTACAGGGTGTCATCAAGATTGGAATTGATAGACATTAAGGCCTCAAGGGGAAAAGAGTCGTTGATCTCTTGATTCGTATGATCCCCTTGATAAGGATCCTCAAGTCTACTTAGATGATCCGCGGCTAGGTTTTCGGCTCCCTTCTTGTCACGAATTTCGATTTTAAATTCTTGAAGGAGCAAAACCCAATGAAGAAGTCTTGGATTGGAATCTTGTTTAGTTAACAAGTAATTCAATGTGGAAAGGTCGGTATAGACAATGGTGATGGAAAGAACAAGATAGGGGCGAAATTTCTCAAAAGCATACACTACAGCTAAAAGTTTTTTTTTCGGTAGTGGTATAATGCAATTGAGCCCCCGTCATTGTCTTGCTAGCATAATGGATTGGTTGGAAGTGTTTGTTCACTCTTTGGCCCAAAACCGCTCCAATAGCAAAGTCGCTAGCAGCACACATCAATTCAAAAGGTAACTCCCAATTAGGGGTAACCAAGACCGGTGCCTTAGTTAGCTTGTCCTTAAGAATATTGAAGGATTCAATACACTCTTTAGAAAAGATAAAGGGAGTATCTTTTTCCAAGAGGTGGGTCATCGGGCGAGCGATTTTAGAAAAATCTTGAATGAATCGACGATAGAAGCCCGCATGACCAAGGAAACTTCTCACACCCTTCACGGTTGAAGGTGGAGGTAATTTGGCTATGACATCAACTTTAGCACGGTCCACTTCAAGACCGGCTTTAGAGATTTTATGTCCAAGCAAAATGCCTTCTTTTACCATGAAATGGTATTTTTCCCAATTAAGAACAAGGCGAGTGTCTTCACACCGCTTAAGCATGCACTCCAAATTGGAAAGGCAAGTAGAGAAAGAATCACCATAGACCGAGAAATCATCCATGAAGACTTCCATAGTTTCTTCAACCATGTCATGGAAGATAGCCATCATACACCTTTGGAAAGTCCTAGGAGCATTGCATAAGCCGAAAGGCATTCTTTTGTAAGCAAATGTTCCATAAGGACAAGTGATTGTGGTTTTCTCTTGGTCTTTGGGATCGATGGGAATTTAAAAATACCTGGAGAAACCGTCTAAGAAGCAATAGTAGTCATTACCCGCTAGACGCTCGAGCATTTGATCCATAAAAGGAAGGGGAAAATGATCCTTTCTCGTAGCATCATTGAGTTTGCGATAGTCTATACAAACTCTCCACCCTGTAACGAGACGAGTAGGAATCAACTCATTGTTTTCATTGGGCACAACGGTTATTCTGCCTTTCTTAGGCACACAATGGACCGGACTAACCCATGGTGAATCCGAGATAGGGTAGATCATTCCCGCATCAAGAAGTTTGATAACCTATTTTTTGATAACGTCATGGATCTTGGGATTCACTCTTCTTTGGTTTTGAATAGTGGGTTTAAAGTCGTCCTCTATGAGAATTTTATGTGTGCAAAAGTGAGGATCAATTCCACGAATATCAGAGATTTTCCAAGCAATTGCTTTCTTATGATTCTTCAGGACGTCCATAAGTCGAGATTTTTCGTCTTCTTTCATATCCTTTGCGATGATGACGGGTAGCTTCTTATTGTCTTCAAGGAAAACGTACTCGAGATGAGACAGTAGGTCCTTAAGCTCTAAATCCGGAGGATTTTCGATGGAAGGCGTAGTCAAATTCGGATCATCGATAGAGATTTCCTTAGGAGATGGTGGAGAAATATGGTCCTCATTGAGAAGTTTCTCAATGGTACGAATGTCTTCATCCCAATTGGAGGGAGAATCGTCATATTGTAAGTCCACATCTCCCAAAGTTGCTTCAAATTCTTTCAAAATGAAATCACTTTCTCCAAATGGAGTTAGTGATGGAGCAATAGAGGCAACGGTCTCAACAATGGGAAGAGAAGAAGAACCACTTTTACAAGCGTCTTTGAAATGTTCTTCACAAGCCTCATCCAGAACGTCAATGAAATTAACGCTCTCGTTTTCAGAAGGCTGTTTAGAAAGTTTACTCATGTTGAAGATGATTTTATCGTCACCAACTATCATGATTAATTCGCCCGCGGCTACATCAATGAGAGTGCGACCGGTCCTCAAGAATGGACGTCCAACGATTAATGGAACAGGGGGTCCATCTCGTAGTCAACGACAACAAAATCCGCCGGAAAGGTGAATTTGTCGACGCCGACGAAGACATCTTTGGCTATCCCCACTGGATAAGTAACCGTACGGTTAGCTAATTCCAATGTCATTCGTGTGGGGACTAGCTCGGGTAGAGACAATTGTTTCTAAACGCTTAGAGGCATTAAGTTGATACTAGCACCTAGATCGGCTAGGGCCATACAATTCTCTACCCCGGGGAAGTTGCAAGGAATGAGGAAACGACCCGGATCACCAAGTTTGGTGGGTAATTTCCTTAAGAGCACTGCGGAGCAATTCTCATTAAGTTGGGTCTGAGCGATATCAAGGAGTTTCTCCTTGTCGCTGAGAAGATCTTTAAACATTTTAGCATACTTCGGCATGTGAGCGAGAGCCTCGGCAAAGGAGATGTTGAAATTCAGTTGTTTAAACATTTTAAGAAAGTTAGAAACCTGAATATCATCCTTGTTCTTCAACTTCTCTTTCCTCAACCTTGAGGGATAAGGTATATTGGGTTGAGATGAAGGCTTTGGAATGGAATTCTCACTCACATCCTTGGGTGGTGGAGGAGCGGAAGTAGAAGGTGGAGGAATTGTAGAAGGGGACTCGTTTTCCTTTGTTACAATCACCGGTGTAGGTGTAGGAATCTCGGGTTCCTTTAAACCTTTGCCACTTCGGGTGGTGATTGCTTTCATCTCCCCTCTTGGATTAGCAACGGTGTTACTCGGAAGAGAACCCGAACTAGAGGCTTGATTACTTGGGAAAAAACTAGCCATCATATCCCTTAAGTTGTTCGTTTGACTGCTCATAGAGTTTCTCATATCGGCTCGAAGATCATTCCCTTGTTTTGCCATGTCATTCCTTATCTCGGATCGAATATCGTTCCCTTGTTTCGCCATGTCACCCTTCAAGTTAATGAATTGGCTTTGAAGATTCGTCACCATCTCTCTATTGGTTCTCATGTAAGCTTCGAGGTCTTGGTTCAATGCCGTGGGTTGATTGACAGGTGGGGCTTGGTATGCCTGATTATTTCCTTGAGGTGGATATGGGTTTCTTTGGGATTGATATTGATTGGTAGCTCGAGGTTGGCTTTGATTGTTGCGGTTGAAATTGTTTTGGTTTTGGTTTTGAGGAGGAAAACCGGGTGGAAATAGAAAGTTGTTGGAACGATAACTTAGCAAGTTACGGTCTCCTTGAGGACGTGCTTGATAGCCTCCCGTAGAAAAGTTACCGTTAGCGGCATACACATTTTCCGGATTGTCATGAGTAGAAGGACAATCGGTTTATGAATGAGAACCCCCGCAAATCTTACAAGAAGTTGCTACAGCTGTAGCTTGTTGAAACTGGTTTGTAGCCATGGTTAAGAAGTTTTTGTTCATCTCAGCTACTTGGCGAGTAAGTTCGGTTATCTCTGAGTTGGATGATGTAGAAGAAACATTGGCCCTCTGGTTATTCCTTGAAGATGCAGATGAATCCCAATTTTTGTGGTGAGTGGTCATGTTCTCTATAAGCTCTCTACATTCCTCAGGTCTTCTCTTCATGAATGTACCACCGGCGGCAGCATTAATCGTATCACGATCACGAAAAGTTAAACCATTATAGAAAGTATCAATCAAAGTAACGGGGAGCATGTTATGGTTTGGACAATGGTCGATCAAGACATTATATCGTTCCCAAGCATCGAAAAGCGACTCATCAGGTTCTTGAGTGAATCCACTGATTTGGTTGCGAAGACTAGTGACCATGGATGGTGGAAAGTAGCGCGACAAAAATTTTTGAGTCATGTCATTCCATGTATGAATTGAGTTTTTGGGAAGACGATCAAACCATTTTTCGGCATGGTGGGATAAAGTGTGTGGAAAGAGGTGAAGGCGAAGAAAATCCATGGAAACACTGGGCAGTTTCATGCTTTGAGTGACGGTGATGAACTTGTTGAGATGTTTGTTGGCATCATCATCCGGTAATCCGTGAAACGGGCAAGCGTTTTGAACTTGCTGGATCATGTGATGCTTCAACGAAAATTCAGGAGCCGTGATTTGCATCGTCGCAATCGGTCCTCCGCGTCCGTTCATTGTTGGCTGACAAAGCTCCTCCATTGTTCGTAAGTCGGGTTGTTGGCCATTGTTGTTATTATTATTCATGTTGGGGTGGGGTGGGTTGTTATTATTGTTATGCACACCGGCCATATCTATGTCTCTAAGAGTCTCGGGCTTAGAATAAGACGTAGATCGAGTACGCATACACTAAAAGGAAATAAAATATTTTTGGTTTTTTTTATCTTTTTTATTGTTTTTGGATTTTTGAAATATATTTTTTTGGATTTTTGAAAATTTTTGTGCTTGAAAATAACGTCCCCAAAAGAACGGATCCCAAAATCCAATTTTTCACACTAAAAACCGTTAATCTGTACGAAAAGAGCCGGCAACAGTGCCATTTAATACATGGTTTTTGCTTAGCATTTGTGTACTCGATATCGTTCTCGGTATCTAATCGAATTGATCACGGTTAATGGTGGAATAGTCGGTAATGGTCACTAAAATGGCAAGTTGATTTTCTATTCTACTAGAAGGGTAAGTGTGAACGTAATTGAAATAAGCTAAAAACAAATCTAGAAAAACTGTCACTATTTCTCTCTAAATTTAGAAAAACACTTGGTAAAAACAGAGATTTCGGGAAGCGTGCAATTTTTGAAGCTTAAAACTTAACAAAAATAAGCAAATAACCCCGTCGGAATGCCCTATCGGAATCCCGTCGGAATGTCTCAAATGAACATCTATAGGAATAACCACTGGAGTATCGGAATAATGAGAATCCAAGCTATCGGAATTATGGAAATTAACATCTATCAGAATATCAAATAATGAACCTCGTCGGAATCAAGATCGAAATACAGTAATCGGAATCCCACAAGAAATCCTATCGGAATGTAAGAAAAAGCAATGATCGGAATACATGTAACTCAAAGTAATCGGAATATCAAAATAATTCCCCCCGTCGGAATCCCAATCGGAATATCTGTCGGAATAACAAAACCCTTTTCCGATCCAGTGATCGGAATGCTGGTCGGAATGAAAAGGGCGCAATCGGAATACTTGTCGGAATGGGGAAACCCCTTCCCGATGGTATTTGAATTCGAAATAAGCCAAGTTTTTAAGCTACTTTTGATAAGCTCACACCATGACTTAACCAAATTAATAATAAGCCGAACTAATAAGCATAAAATAAGAACTTTCAAAACTTAAAATAAACAACTTTTTAAATCAAACAATAAAAAAGCCAATAAGCATGATAAGCTCAAAGCTTAATCCGTATAAAACTTAGATATGATCAAAAAGATAAACTATGTGATCACATAAACATCAAGATGAAACTAGATCAAAGATAATTTCGGATCAAAAACAAATAAAAATCAAGAAAGGTAGAATAAGATTAAAGATAAAAAGCTTAACTTGAACTTATAGATTAATGATTCCAAAATACAAGATCAAATCAAAGCTTAAATATAAAAAGAAAAAATGAAGTTCTAGTGAGAGAAAGTTAAACACTTTCTCTCTCTAAAATTAAAACTACAAAAATTGAAAATGAACTAATTAACTAACTAACACTCTCCTAATGACACATTAGGAAGGTATATATAGGAGGTGGGGAGTGCATGTGTTGCTTCCTTCTTTCTTTCTTCTCGTCTTGACTCGATTTAAATTCTTTGTCTTTCTCGACGTCGTCTCAGTATTTGTTGATATAAATTGAACTTGTATTATAATTTTCTTCTTCTATTAGACTTGGGTTCTTCGACTTCATTAAACTTCCGTCTTTAGACTTTTCCTTTGATAAATCTTCAGAATAGGCCTTGGACTTCCGTTCTTTTTACACTCTTGATCTTTTGACTTCGTCTTTTCTCGTTTTCTTTGATAAAAGCCCGTGATAACCCGTGTTTTCTTCCCTTTTCATATTTTTATCCTAAAACACAATAAAAACACAAACCACACATAATTCCGACTTTTACGACATAAAATAAACGTTTTGGTCTTGTTATTATTGGAAATAAGTGGTAAAAGGATAAGTGCTTTCACACTTATTAGACATGAAACAAGATGCAGTTACGTTCATATCTAAAAGCCCGACTTACCAGCAGGTTAGGATAGAACACCAACATGCTATTAGCTTATCTCAAACATTAGGGATATTTGAATGAATAAAGGTGGGACAAGATCTCCTTGGATTTTTGTTACCAGACTACCACAGACTCAAAGGAAGTATGAGGCTACCTGAGTCGTGAGTCTACATAATTATGTCCTATTCGTAAGAATTATGCAGTTACCAGTTGACGGAGATATTTCAACATGAAATAGTATGATTTCACGGTATTCCGTCAAGAATCATAACAGCTAGAAATTTTCGTTCAAGTTTACGTTGACGCTCACCTTTAAGTCTCATGTTCGTGATTACAACCTTGTACGCGATCACGTAATTATTAAATTTTATGATTTGCTTTTCGTACGCACGTTCATGACATTGTCCATGTTTATGATCGTAGTTTATCTTAAAATTTACCTTCACATTTTTGTTCTGGAAAGAAGTGTAGAAAGCTTGGGAGAACAGACTCAAGTTTAACACAACTTTCCATCCTCAGACAGAAGTTTCACGTCACCTTTCACGTCATATCTCATATCGTTTAGCGTTACCTCCTTAGTTATCGCACATCCACGATATGTTTTACATATCATGTTCACCCTACATTCTCATATCACGTTCACGATATGTCGCACGTATCACATTCGCGATATGTTGCACGTATCGCGTTATCCATATGTTCCACATAGTTCACTCACAATATCTCCACGTATCACGTTCACAATTGTTCACGTATCACGTTCACAATTGTTCATGTACACGTCTCAATATGTCTCGCGCATCATTGCTCAGGGATTGATAATACCATTAATTTCAGGTTATTTCGTATCGTATCTTTCATGTATCTTTACATGTTATGTCAAATCCACTAGGTAAGATTCATGAGGATCCATCTTACGTTTATGAACCAAAAATTTTCCGTATCGTCAAGACGGGGTCATGAAGACAAAAAATTCTCCATTCGTCAATATCTTTTGGAGGAACCATTAATTACGACACGTATAAAACGTTAAAATTTATTAATATACGACATGAATCATGAACATTTAATTCACGTATTACATGTATTAATTAATTACGACACGTATTACACATATATTAATATTATTATTAATATATGATAAGTATTTACGTATAATACTTAAAACGTACAAGAAATAAAACATGACATTTAAAATCACGAACACACATGATAAAATATTGAACACGAAAAATAAAGTGAAAGTATGTATGTGTGTGTGTATTGGACGGAACACAAAGAAAAGAGGGAAGGCCCATGGCCCGGCCCATGATTTTATCTAAATCCTTTAATAATTAAAACTCCAGGAGATTACAGATAATCACTTTTACAAAAAAATAAACAAAAACCCTACTTTTCCCTTTTCCTTCTCTTGTGGTCGCGACATCAACAAACACACATAGGGGATTCATTGTTTTGATTTTAATTATCATACGGGTTCGTGTTCATGATCATAAACCTTTATTAGTCACACGTTTGGTATCCTCTAACCTTTAATCTTTCATTGTTTATGTTTATTGTTCAAGATCCATTAATAAGAAATCATTAAAAACAAGTAATCAGTAATTTTTAAAAAATGAATTACAGTTTCGGGTTTGGTTTTTGTCAGGTTCACGCAAACCGAGACTAAACATGGTCTCGGTAGTGTTTTGGGACACACAGCTGCAACCCACTAGGGGTCGGCATGTGTTTTGGTTGGTCAGCCGTAAGCCAAACACCCACAGTGGGTGCGTTTGGTTGTAAATAGTGGCAACCGAGAGTCCCCAGACTCTCGGTGGGTATTATTTAGACAGCAGCAGGAACAGGGTACGATCATGGGATAAAAATATATGAATAGAGGGTACGCTGCTGGGGGCAGCAGGTCTGGATAGAGTATCGGATAAAACTGGGTAATATATGTTGGACAGAACAGGGTTTTGATATATTGGACAGCACAAGGTTTTGATATATTGGACAGAACTATGTTAAGATGTTGGATAGAACTAGTTTTGTTTGTTGGACAACATAGTGTGGTTGTTTTGTTTAGTGTGACCGAGACATAGGAGTCTCGGTAGGCTCGGGTACACATGAATATTTTGCAAAATTTACGTTTGTTAATTTATTAATATAAAATACACGTTATAATTAAATTAATCATGGAACTTAGGTTATAATTATTAACATAATTAATCACGGATTTAGCCTAAGTATTTATTTATTTACGTAATTAAATTAATACCACACTTTAATTTAATTATATTTATCAAGTTAAGGTAAAGTTTTATTAAATGAACTATGTCATTTTATTAATTTATAATCCTTAATAAAACCTTGCATTATATTATTAATTAATAATTATTATTTTAGCCTAAAGTATGTATTTAATAAACTTTATTATATAATCATGACTTATATTTTATGCTTATTAAAACTATAGCTTATACTTTATATACTTGTTAATCAAGCTTATTTCTAAATATGGAAACTTTGTATTTTTGTAAACTTACTATTTTTGGAAACCTTTCTATTTTTGGAAACCTATTATTTGTAAAAACTTACTGTAAAACCGCATTTAAATATCATGAACAGTAACCATGAATAGTAATTACATGAAAATACGAATAGTCCATGACACGTCGTCATGTAAATCACTAGTAAAAGTAAAACTTTAATATTTATTATTACAAGTATAATATTATAAATATAATTACAAGTAATATCATGATACTCATTTAATCGTTAATAAATAATTAGCGTACATAGAATCATGAACAAATGAACACGGGATTAAGCACGACATTTACTAGTGAAACGAAACTTGAATTACTAAAGCCACAAGGACTATAGGCGGCCAAACATATGTTAAAATGGGCTTGGCTCATTTATGATTTAATTAGAAACAAAAAGAATGAAATCTATGTCATTTGTCAAGTTACAAAAAAAAAAACTTTAAAAACCCTAGACATAGCTAGGAGGCCGCCGACTATATCCATTAAAGGGAGAGAGGAGACAAACTTTCAAGCTAGGAATTTGATTGAGGGTGTTCGTGTGTTAGTCCTTGATCATTATAGAACAATGATAATCTATAATCTATCAAAAAGGTTGTTGTTATTCTAGAGAGAGAAACAAGAGAGAGAAACAAGAGAGAGAAACAAAGAAACTTTTATTAATGTGTAAAGCAAAACTAAACGACTAACACCCCTTTCCATGGTAGAAAGGGGTTTATATACACAAGTCCTTAAGTGGACTTGGCCTCCGGCCCATGAACATGCTCATAGGTCGGGCTAAACATAAGTATTACTTAAACAATACTACGAGCCTATAACTATATAGTTGGAGTGACCGAGACTTTCTTAATACACAAAACGTATTTCCAACAATCTCCCCCAAAGGGAGGTCACTCCAAATTTACAAAGTCCTAATCTAGCATTTTAGATCTTGTTCTTGAGCTCGTAGTCCACTTTCTCTTTTCTCTTTTCTTTTTGTTGTGAATATGTGTTGAATAATATAAGGCTTTGCTTGTAACATGTTCTTTTGGCCTTTCACGTGCAATCTTTATCTTCTTGGGATGTTCGCCTCTTCATGACTTCATGTCCCACACACCTATCCTTTGTTAAATTCTTGAAAGTGTTAGAGTCGATACAGCGGAAGACTTTTAGGTCAAACTTTCTTGAATTTGCTGAAATATTTGAAGCAGGAGGAATAAGTATGTGAGGACGACTTCAATAGGTACACTGCAACGCCACCGTCTTCGAATACAGCAACATAATAAGACACGAACGAAATGGCTTAGAACATTGCATTCTATATCGGTAGCATTTTACCTCCGGTCGGTGAAGACCGTTGGACGATATTAGATATCGTACCTGTGACAGATGGTTTCAATTAAGTAACTTCCTAACAGGATTTCGCGGGTAAACCCGTTCTCTCTATTCGATGATCACTAAGCTTGACTGCGAACATAAAGAGTGAATCACTTGGATAAATTATCCTTATGATTGAAGCCGTCAATTCATGAAACCTGGAACAAGTAAATTTCAATTAAGATTTTCACCATCGTTGCTTTCCAGTTGTCACGAGCTTGATTCAAATAGAATCTTGCTTGTCACCTACCAAGTGCTGTTTGATGTTAACACTAGAAGGATTTCCACTCGTCACTGTGAACACTAAAGAGTGTCACTTTGAGTGTTCTGGCAAGATCATACGATAATGCGTAGAGGCCTGGAATTAGTTTAAGTTCAATTAAGAATTAAACTACTGTTTCTTTCCAGTTCTCACAAGATTGGTTCTTAAAGAACCGCACGTGTCACCTACCATGAGCTTGTTTGATGTTGGCTCAAGCAGGATTTCCATCTTTATTGTAACACTTGCGTATCACTCGGATGTTCTGGCAATATTACAAGAATACTGCGTAGGACTCATAAAGATCACTTACTTTTCACAGTGTGTGAAGAAGCAAGGAATAAATGAAAAAGTGTCCTAATGAGACTTTTGATGATCTCGTGGCTCTAGACTCGATAGTGCGTTTTGATTTAGTAAGCAATGGCTGGAGAGGATTGCCACCTATTAAATATCAGTCTATTCGGAGTGAATAAACCAATACATAACGTGTTAAGCTCCGTGTGATTAAAACAAACATCTTTTGAGAGATATTTGAGTTAGCTGGGAGGGGTTGTGCATGACATCACTGGGTCCATGATGTCTTGTCTTCAATATTGAGAATCATTAAAAATGATCCCAATAATAGATATGTTGACCCGGTTTCTGTTCTAAGTTGTAAGGAGGGCTTCTTTCTTTACACCCTTTATCTTTACATTTCTTTTTCCTTCTTCAACCCCTTCAGTACTTACCAATACATCATCACTAGCACCTTGTGTGATTGTTCCAGTGCTAGCATTAGTAATTAGTCGGTACTCTGCTACGTTCACAATCATCTCCAACTTTCCTAGGACTTCTAATTCTATCTAGGGAATTTTTCTTGGGAAGATTCCATCGGTTCTGATGAATCATTGGACTAATACCTAATCCTACCACCCTTTTGTCACCACATCCGTCGTGAATTAAGTGTGTTTTGAGTAAGTATTGTCACCATAAAAATCCTTGAAAATCACTTAAAAACACTTGTGATATTATAATCAAAGTTTTTGTGCCTTAAGTGTTTTTTTCATCAAAAACGCTCCCCCTTAACATGTGGATCACACATATTAAGTTGGTTTATCTTTTAAGTCTTTTTCATTTATTTTAGCCAAATATCATTAAGTCTCCTTAATCCCATTTTCTCCCTTTATCCAAAATGTTAACCATTAATATTTGGGATATGGAATGGATTAACCGGTCTTTGGGTAAAAATGAAATCAATCTATGGCCATAGAACATATTAATGCTCCCCCTCAAGTTAATGAGGGTAAGTTGTAGTGCTTGAGTATGATATATTTTGAAAGATTTAGAATCTCGTGGGAAATTCTTGAAACATTATCATACTTTCACACTACAACAAGCCACAAAAGCAGAATATTCACAATATTTACATATTCACAAATTTAACCATATGGAGATGACTTGAGGTAGTACGACCCATTAGATGGATCGTTCCATGAACTTATGGTGCGCTCCATACGGTCTTCCACCAACGAATCGTTCTAAGCTTCTTATGAGACGTCTTTCTCTCAGCTTTTCATCAATCTTCTTGATCGTGTATGTAGCACTCTGTTGATATACCTTGTCCCAATCTACAGTGACCTCTGGAAGAGTCTTATGCTTGTTGAGATGCACCAACTTGTCCCGAATATGGGTGAGAGTCCCGTCACTGAATTTTTTGATCTCTGGAATTCCCAGGAACTTCATAAGACCACGACCATTCAGGTAGAAAATGTCGGGCATTGGGTCAGTGGTGCTGGTGTAAGGAGATTTGTCTGAATGCCTCTGGAAGACTTTAGTACGTGGTTCTGAAACGTTGAGCTTCCTTTGATAACTTTCTACTCCAAGTTGCAGATCTTCAACTCTTTTCTTGATGACAACTCGACGTATGTACATTCGAAGAGTTGAATTCAAGGAAATTAGTTTTTCTGACGTCAAGTGTCTGAGGGCATTGTGAGTTAGCAAAAGCAGCATGTCCTCAATGTCCTCGAGACGAAGAAGTGGAAAGTCGCCTTCCTGGATAGTGTAGACTTTTTCTTCTTCTCTAATAAGCCTGATCTCTGTCAAATGTTGATAGCCTGTTTTGGGTCCAATCCTAACGCCTTGGATGCTTTTAATTCGAGTTAGGGAGAAGACTTGAGAGCCTGAGTTGTGCACACATGCATAGTTGTAGGCGCGTCGCACACGCTCATCCCAATGTGAACACCCAATTCTACATATCGATCATATTCAGGATATTTCTGTGGAACCCAGAGACGATTAACTTTTTCTTCTAACCAATGTATCAAATCCCAGGTTGTAACCTTTACCAATGTTATGGAAGTTGCATACTTGTTTGCTCCCTTGACCAAGTATTCGAGATCCTCACTGACAAAGAAGTCAAGTGCAATTTGATCATCATCTGCAGTTGTAGTAGGAGGAGGTTTTTCAGGCGCATGAAGACCATCCCTTTGAGTAGTTCTCAACGCTTTCAGAAGCTCATTTGCGTTGTACTCGTATTCCGTACTGCTGAGTTTGGATTTAACACGAAGGTTATGATTTTTCCTCTCACAGCCATTGCTTGAGTTACATTAGACCCATAGTTGTACTCCAAGTATCTCGAGAAATCTATTGGATTGCTTAGGAATTGAGAGAAATCAGCTTCATCAGCCTTTGTCAGTGGACGAAGTGCAGCAGCATTGGACACCCAAGGTTGTACGGGTACATTTTCATCTTCCTCGAGTGTATCCACCCATGCTGGTTCACTTGACTCTGGAACATCAGGAACTGCAGTAGAGACATGAACATCATCAACAGGTTCTGCTACTGCTTCAGTGTCTGGTATGTCTTGGACTGGATCAGAGACTGGAATGTTTGGTACAGGTTGATCGGATTCAGTCAGTTGTTGTTGCACTAAAGGTGTAGTGACTGAAGCAAGTGGGGCAGATGTGGTTGCAGGAGTGGTTGTGGCTGATGAGGCTGCATTAGCATCTACATCATGAAACTTCTTGGTGTGTTTTCCTTGACGAGGTGTAGGTTTTGGAGTTGATTTACCCTTGGTAACCTCATCTTTGGAAGATTTGTCACCTTTGGACTTGTCTTGCTTGTCTCCATCCTTTTTCCCTGTATTATCGTTCCCTTCTTCTTGATCATCACCATTTTTGCCATTACCATCACCCTCACCATTATCATCACCATCGCTGTGTTTAGCACTTCCTTCTTCGTCATTGGTACCTTCTTCGTCATCAGTACCTTTGTCTTCATCACTCCTTCCTTTGTCATCACTACCTTTGTCTTCATCACTCCCTCCTTGGTCATCACTACCTTTGTCGTCATCACCCTTGTCATCATCATCATTGTTATCATCAGCATCGTCGTCATCATTGTCGGATTCATCTTCTTCTTCACTTAAAATATCATAGGGAACTACATAACCATGTTTCTCGAATATCTTAGTATCTTGATCTATAGCCGTCTTAAGAGCTTTGTGAAGGATCTTTTGAGCTTTGGTTTTGTTGTAGGACCCGACTTGAATCATCCGAGCATGTAAGATTTTCATTAACTCATAATCCGTGAACCTTTGAGCCATGAGAAACCATGACTTTTTAGCGTCAGAAGACTTGATCATGAAGTTGCTTGCAGCAGTTTGTTTCAACTCGTCGCGCAGATTGTCAACAGATTCCTTGACCTTTTCATCAAGTGATTGAATATTGCTTCATTAGCTTCGGCAAGAACCTCTTTCTCAGCTCGGTACCTCTTTTTGAGGTCTCAAAGACGAATGAACATTGCTTCGAGTTTGGCAGCTTCCTTTGCTTTGGCGTGAGCTAGTTCTTCTGCATGAAGTTTGCGAGATAATTCTAACTCTTCTTGGAATTTAGCAATGGCGTCTTCTTGAGCTTTTCTTAAGGATTCTTTACTTTGTTGTCTACGAGCTAACTCTTCTTTAATCCAAACCATCTCTTCTTGTTGAGATGTCAAATGTTCTTCTATTTCAATCATGAACATTGTTGATAATGATGGAATCAACGATATCGGTGCAGCTGTGGTTTGTTGTGTAGGAGCAATGGTCATGGCAGTGCTAGATAATGAAGTGGAGAGAGGTCGACTTGGTAGAGTTTTGAATTGACGCCGGTGGAGTCTCTGTAATAACCGGTGGAGGTAGAGTTAATACTGGTGGAGGCACTGTAGTAACTGGTGGAGTCACTATAGAAACTTGTAGAGGCACTGTTGAAAGTGGTAAAGACACTATAGAGTGGAGTCACTGTAGAAGCTTGTAGAGGCACTGTATAAAGTGGTAAGGACACTGTAGAAACTGGAGTCACTATAGAAACTTGTAGAGGCACTGTAGAAAGTGGTAAACTCACTGTAGAAACTGGTGGAGGCACTGTAGATACTGATGGAGGCATTGTAGTAACGGGTAGAGACACTGTAGAACTTATGACTTTGGTAGTATCAATAAATGCTGTCGTATCAGTAGACCTGGTAACATCCATGTCCTTCAATCCGTCATGAGGTTGTTGTTCATCATCAACATCATCAGCAGTTTGGGCAGATTTGTCACGACGAGGTGTGTGCTCATCAGGTTTCCCAAATTCAGCAATATCAGAAGGTAGTATGGTTTCCTTCACTTTCATACCAGAACCACTACCCCTAGTGTCTTTCTTACTTTGCATGATAGCTGTCTTGATATTTCGTCTTTCAGTTTTGTGAAGCAGTTCTTCTTCATTAATATCTGCATCTTCATCTTCAAGCATTAGCTCCTTCCCACTAGACTTGGCAACAGTTTTCTTCTTTTTGGGCTTAGGTGAAGCTGTTTCATCTGATGGTTTACCTAGTTTACGTTTGCCTTTGCCTTTGGGTTTTGATGAAGAGAAATCTCCCAATGAAACTCTTTCCTTTTGAAGTTCCATTTCATCCAACAATTGCTTGTATGCCGCACTTGCTTTGAGTTCATCAGTCAACATATGATTAGGAATAGCGGTTGGAATACCTGAGTAAACACCGGTGTGTCCGTCGTGTTTTAAATCCGCAAGAATATCATCGTCATTGGGAGTATGCTGAGGACTTACTTCAAGCTTATTGATTGAGGCATCTAATTGCATGAAGTGACGAATAATAAGGTTAGTGAAACGTGGGAAAGGAAAGTAACCTGTCTTCTTCTTGGTATTGTGGAAGAGTTGATAAGTAAAATCCTCCCATAGTAACTCTATATAGTTCACATTCTTCCTCTCATAGATGCCCCAAAAGATACAAGCAGTTGAAAACGCAAAGAGTCATATCCAGTTGATTTAGCAGTAAAACACCGAACGAGTATTCCGAAAAATGTTTTCCAAGGTTGACCCAAGTTAGCTGTAGTAAACTGAGACACCAGTCGTAACTCTGGATCACCGTATCCAAGAGAGTGATACATCTTCACAATTGCATTCTTGTCCGAGTCGGCTGTAAACTTTTGACCTGCAGGTGGTATTGGTAATCCAAATATTTGACGAAAGATAGAAATTGTTAGACTACATTCCTTTTTGTTGATGGTGAATGAGAACTTTCTATCTGTTAGCCGTTTCTTTGAAGCCCAAAATTCATACATATAATCGGTTGGAACCAAAGCCGTACCCCAGAACACCTTCTTAATTGGAGTCCGATCAAGAATGTCTGTGGCCACTTTGAAAGCATAGTGAGCTGAAGCATAATCTTCTTTGTCTTCTTTTAGTCGAAAGTTGTTTGGTATGAACTGTAGAGCCTTGGCGGCTTCAAGTGCCTGATTAGCTTTGATTTGCTTCTCGATAAGTTGAGACATGTTTTCTGCTTAAGACGAATGATAGTTGTAAATTAGCACTTGTTTAGGAAAACAAGGCAATTAGGGCAAGTGTTAACAAGTAGTTTAGGAAAACCACAAGTTATGACCCTAAAATGGGGATCGTTCTCAAGGAGGCTAGTGTGTTATGTGTGTAATGATTTGGATTAGATTTGTGATTATACTTGTGAGAAAGAATGATAGAAATAAGATGAGAAGAGAATGATGGTTACGATGTCGTATTAAACTAAGACGAAAAAAGTGTACACGTAAAACCGTAAAAAGCACCTAAATTAAAATTTTACCCTAAAAATTCCTAAAAATCACTAAAAATCCACAATAATATTCAAAGAGTTTACAAAAAATCCAAACTTGCCAAAACCTTTTAATTAATGAAATAATGACTTTTTAATGCTAATTAAAGCCCTAAAAATCAATATTAACTTTTAACAAGTCCAAAACAAGATTTTAAAGTTTGTAAACCTCAAAAATACCCTAATTAAGCTAAAAAATATTTTTCAAAATTTTAAAACCATTAAAAACTATTTTTAAACAATTAAAAACTATAAAAATAATTAAAACTTAAATTAATTCTAGAAAATAATTAAAAGACTCTACAAATATTTGGAAAGTTGCAAAATTCCTAATTAAGTGTCTACAATCTAGGGAAAATATAAAAACTTAGAAAATCAGACTTTTAGTTTTTAACAATAAAATAATATTAAAATATTATTAAAAATCCAAAAATCATAAAAAATTCTAAAAATTAGCAAACTAGCTTAATTTAACCTAAATAACCCAGAAATGAAAGTGAAATTACCTAAATATCCTTAATGGGCCTAGAAAATGGGCTAAACCTGTTGATCCCAAACTTAGATCGATTTAGCTTTATGTATACGAGATTAGATCAAGTAATACACTTAGAGAAACCTTTGTATATGCTTATGAATTTAAGTGTTATGCGGAATTTAACACTTAAACAAGAACACACAATGATACAAACAAACTTTCACTTTGATTAATAATATCAAACTTGCTTACAATGAAAGTAGTTTACGAATAAAACTTATATGAAACATTAACCTAAAGGTCTTCTTTTATAGACATAAGAAGCCTTGTACAATAATCTACGTATTAGCTATTCTAGGTAAAGATAAATATAGAAAATACATTGTTGTTCCTATCTTTACTAGAAGTAATCTAGAATACAATAAACGCGTAGAGTATATCTTTCCATCAGTGCTTGTCTTCAATGTGTCAACGCTTGACTTTTTCTTGTCAACGCTTGTTTTACTCTTGTCAGCGCTCAAGTGATCTGGTCTTAATTTATTCCCAACAATCCTCCCCTAAACTTGATATCCACTCTTATGATCAAGTTTATGAATAAGCATTAAGGACTAGGAGGAATCTTACAAACCTTCTCATATTGGTAATGAATAAATCTGATCAAATCTTTTGCCACGTCACTTGAATAATATATTTCCAGCTGAGTGTTCTTCATCTTCTCCAAAATAGCTTTGGATATGAAATACTGACCATCCACAAGTAGATACTCAGCAAACTTTGTAGAACTCAAATGGTAAACACCAGCAGCTGAATATAACCTCCATTGAAGACCACTGAGGTCATCTTCAAGATCCTTCCAAATTGTAGGATCCTCATCTTTTGGTCCACACATTCTTTTGAATGTGGACCAAAGTTTTATTCCATTAGCTGAAGTTGGTGCTTCAGCCTCATACTTGGTCTCCAGTAACCTCCAAAGGTCCACCAAGTCTTCTCTATCACAACTTGCAAACAAAGATATAAGAGTGGTAAAAGTGTGTACCTCTTTGCCATATCTGCCAATCTTCCAAAACCCACATTCATCTTCTTCATAGCTTACAATTGGGTTTCTGGAATCTAATGGTAACACTTGCACCATATCTGAAGCTTCTAATAGTGAGAGATTGAGGCTCTTTCTTATGACAGCTTCACTTGGATATAGTGGATCCATATCTTTGGGAAACTCAAGAGAAATTCCCTTTTTCACTGGCCTGGGAACAAACATAGCTTTCTTGAGTTCCATTTCTTCTGCAAGTTCTTCCTTTCTTTCATCAGAAAGAAGTCTGAGAGTGTTTGCTTCCTGCACTCTCACCCAAATGGGATAAGCCTTGCATTCCAACTCATCAAATGTCAATGCCTTCAACTTCTGATAAGTCCATCCTACTCCATGACATCTGAGCAACATGCAGTATAGCTCCCTTCTATCCCTTTTTAATTCTGAGAGAATATTACTTGCCTTATGTTTCAAAATTACCTGGAATTCTTTCTGAACTCTGAGGAGAATCTCCAAACCCCATATTTGATCTGAAGTGGTCAAGTGTGGATTCTCCATACATCTTTCTTCCCAAGCATTGTACATTTGAACCACCTCTGGCATGTCAAAGTCAACCTGCAATTTCAATTCTCTCAATTTCTCCTTGGCCAACTCTTCTCCATACTTAAGTCTTTCTGGTTCTATAATCATTACACTTGAGTCTGAACTAGCTCCATCACTTCCTTCTTCTGAAGTCACAACAAATGGTGACTCTTTCACCTCCATCCTGTTCCATGATTTGTGCAGTTAATCTTCTATCAAACTCAACTTGAGCTGCATCCTTTGGAACAATCTCTTCTACCATTATACCCTTACCCTTATCTGATGGTGCAATGGTTGGTAAGGTAGATGGTGATACCTGTGTAGAAACCTCCTTGATGATAGATGATGACTGAGATACATCACCTTCATGTGCAGGTCTGTCAACGCCCAATTTTGTTCTATCAGCGCCCAAAATATTTCTGTCAGCGTCCAAATTCTCCTTGTCAATGCCCAAATATCCTGCCTCAGCGCCTTTTGTAACTTCTTCCAACATGGCTGTAAATGATAAATTCAAGTTGGTAGGAGAAACTAAGGACATATCAAAACCTGTTCGTTTCTTCAAAGTTGTAAGGGCCTCAGCAACATCCAAGGATTGACCATCATCGCTGCCCTTATCACTCAAATTTATTGGATCTTCCTCCCCTTTGGAAGATTCCTCCATACCTCTCCTAGCACTAGCACTCTCCAAAACAACAATCCTCTCCCTCAATTGCTTGAGTTCAAGGCCTTGTGAGCTGACAACTTGTACTAAGTCTGCATTTTGCTTTTGCAAGCTCATGCAGACTACCGTCAATTCCGTAAGAGTCATTGGTTCCAGTCTGCCCTCCTCTAAAATGGGGATTTGACCTCCCAAGTCAGATTCATTGGGCATGGATGAGGACTTAATGATGGTGGGACTGCCTTGGCCAGCATCTAAGCCAGAACCAATAGTCCCAGCCTCATCCAGGTCACCAGCCACACTTGTGGTGGTGGTTCTCTCTGCTACATGGCTAGGACCACCAGAGGAGAACACTCCAGTAGTCCTTTGGCGTTTCATCAACCTATATTCAGGGGGTGTGGAAATGGTGTGGAAGAATGGGTGGATGTGGGTTGATTAAGGGATGTTTGGGTTTGTGAAGGTTGTGTGTCAACATTGGAAATAGGCACATCAACGCCAACATTTAATGTATCAGCGTTGAAGGGATCTTGGTCAAGTTGCATATGTTCAGGTGAAGGAATGGGTTCAGGTATTGGGTCAAGTTGTGGTTGAGGGTCAATTTGTGGTTGGGGGTCTGGTTGGGGTTGTGCTGCTGCAATAACAGCAAGCATAGCTTGGGTTAAAGGTAGGTCACGATGGGGTGGTGAGTTCATCTTCATAAAAATAGCTTTCTTTTGCTTAGGGATCTTATAAAAATCATTATGATCCCTTGAGCAGTAACCTTGGACATCAAAAACCATTTGTAAAAAACGGGGATAAGCTAAAGTCATTTTGTTCCCCTTATTTTTACACATGCCCTCAAAAATCATTTTTGAATAATTAAATTTTTGCCCTGTTGCAATACACACAATAGCACTTGCAATAGATCTATTGATCTCATTGTGTGCAGTGCATTTGGGACTCAAACATTGAAGGAGGACATGTATGAGGTACTTCCAGGCTGGGGGAAATTCCTACTTATGATACTTGTTTAAGGTACCTTCATCAGGAAAAGGATATCCCAAAGCCCTTAGCCCTTTTTCTATTTCATTAATGGGAAGGGTAGCTATACCATCAGCATCATCAAGATGCAAGGCTTGGCGTACCAAAGCCTCAGTAACCACCCAAGGTCTCCCATGAACAATAGAAGTCAATGTAGTCACTCTATTAACTGTTGAGGAACTGACAGTATTCCAAAACTGTTTAATATGTGTGACTGGAATGAGTGGTGCATGAGAAAGAGCATACCTTAAGAGGGATGCGTTCAAATACGCCACCATTTGTGTGTATTGGGGAAACAGAGTATCCTCAACTTCAAAATACGCAATCATGTATGTTGACTTCTGAACCCCAATTCCAACTCTTATGGTCTAAACTTTGGTGACATTGTTGAAAGCTGTTAAATTTAAGTGAAGAAGATGAAGTTGATAAGAGAAAATTGTGTCAGACAAGAATTATAGATACCCTGTTTAAAAATAGGAGCCAATTTTATAGGAGAAGAAAATGCATGTGCTAGGCCCAAAAATAGGCAAGTATTTTCAAAAAGTAATCATGAAAATATTGAAAAATTATAAGTTTATCTCATGCATTAAATGAAAAGTAACAACTCCCAAAATTACAGCCTAAAAATATGTCAAAAAGTAACAACTAGGTAGGTCCCATTGAGTGTCAACGGTCAAAAATAACCTATCAACGCCCAACGGCTATAATCCTGTCAACGTTTGCCTATAGCCATGTCAGCGTCTAATTTGGTCACAACAACGCTTGGAAAATTCTTGTCAGCGTCCAAAAATAAAAATGCCTAAAAATGAAAAATGACCTTAACAAAGTAATTTTATCCTAGAGAAGATAACCAAAAAGCTGATAATTATTATAGGGCGGCAAGCACTGTCCAGTTATGCACACTTGCTTAAGCAAGATAGACATAACAGTCCTCTAGTGTCCCTTGCTAACCAAAACTCTTAACAACCAAGTTACCTTACAAAATTCCTTGTTACTCCTAGGTAAATCCCATAACAAAACTATTCCCAAGTCTCCCAACAGACCACAACCAATTCTAGGCCAAAAATGTCTTGGCAGCATGCATAGTATATCAACTTTGCATGCTACAGTGCCTCATGATTTAGTAAAACTAACTCATACTCACCTGTGGACACAATCTAGAATTGTGATAAGAGTATCATATGGATACCCAAACATCCTAAAGGTTCCTAAAACCTCCCCTTAAACTATGATACAAAAGTTTGCCAAAATATGCATGAACATAAAAATTTATGTCAAGATAGGAATTTAAAAATCCAACCATCATCCATAAATAAAAACTTGTCCAAATGCTTCTCCATTGATCCATAAGCAACTCTGTATCCAATGGTATACTGCTAACACCATCTGCACATTTAGATTGAAAACCACAAAACTAACATTGTTGCTGACAACGCCCGATAACACATGACAGCGTTGAGGGAAGCTTTGTCAGCGTTAGACAATTATATTGCTGACAACGTTGCAAAAACACTTATCAGCGTTCAAGCAACCTTTGTCAGTGTTAGAAAAATATAGTGGAAAATCTAAATCATAAATAAGACCAATAACAATGCATCATCCTGTACATACTTTTACAAAAAGACTTCAAAACACATATTATGTGAGATTGACCATTCCAATACTTGTTACCAAGTATTGAAATCCCCCAGCATCAAAAGGTTTAGTTAGTAAATCTGACACATTTTCCTCAGTGTCAACCCTATCTGGTTGTATTAAACCTTTTTCAAAGCAATCTCTAATAAAATGGTGTCTAATTTCTATGTGTTCAGTTTTAGAATGATGTACAGGATTCTTAATGATGCATAAAGTGCTGTTATTGTCAACAGATATCTTGGTATGCATGAAATTATACCCATAGTCCAACAGCTGGTTCTGAATCCACAAAACTTGTCCACAACAAGCAGCTGCAGCAACATACTCTGCTTCAGTTGTAGAATTAGCCACCAATGTTTGTTTCTTGCATTGCCAAGATATCAACCTGCTCCCAAGAAACTGACATCCACCAGTTGTGGATTTCCTATCAAATTTATCACCTCCATAATCACTATCTGAATATGCAATCAGCTCCAATGGTGAATCCTTTGGGTAACACAAACCAAGACTAGGATAGCATCTTAGGTACCTAAATATCCTCTTCACAACATAAAGGTGACATTCTTTGGGAGTCACTTGATGGCGTGCACAAGCACACACAGCAAACATGATGTCAGGTCTGGAGGCAGTAAGATACATCAAGGATCCAATCATGGATCTATAGTGCCTGACATCAACATCTTTCCCATCTCCAATCTTTCCCCAAGGGTGTTCTCTATCCATAGGAGTAGTAGCCCTCTTTTCATGTGGAGAAAAGCCAAACTTCTTCAAGATCTCAGCCACATATTTATCCTGGGAGATGAAGATACTATCTTCTTTCTGCTGAACTTGTAAACCAAGAAAGAAGTTCATCTCCCCCATAGCACTCATCTTGAATTTGTCTGTCATAAGCTTGGAGAAATCCTCACTCATCTTTGGATCAGTAGACCCAAAAATGATATCATCAACATAGACCTAGACAAGCAACACATCCTTGCCTTTCTTCTTTGTAAACAGTGTCTGATCTATGGTACCCCTCTTGAATCCATTGTCCACCAAATAAGTAGACAAAGTACCATACCATGCTCTAGGGGCTTGATGAAGGCCATACATAGCCTTTTTGACTCTATAAACTTTATCTGGATGCTCTGGATCCTCAAAACCAGGAGGCTACATTACATATTTCCTCAACAATAGTTCCATAGAGGAAGGCACTCTTGACATCCATTTGATAGACTGTGAAGCCCATGCAGGATGCATAGGCTAGAAAAATCCTAATAGCTTCAATCCTTGCAACTGGTGCAAAGACCTCCTCATAGTCTATCCCCTCCTCTTGTGTATATCCCTGAGCCACTAACCTTGCCTTGTTTCTGACCACAATGCCTCTTTCATCTCTCTTGTTCCTTAGAACCCATCTTGTCCCTATAGGTCTGACATATCTGGGACAGTCAACCAGCTCCCAAACATCCTGAATTGCAAATTGGTGAAGCTCATCCTGCATTGCTTCCACCCAATTTGGTTCTTTGAGAGCATCAAATATTTTCTTGGGTTTATGTTGTGACAGAAAATAGGCAAACAAACATGCTTGCACAAGAGGGGTATCAACCTTCTTGTGTATATTGGCAATAAACCCACCAAGACCTTGATGAGATCTTCTAGTCTGAACTGGAGTATTAACAGGACCAATGATTTGAGAAGGAGGATGATTCTTCATGACTGAAGTAAGTACTCCTCCCTCAAAAAGTCTGGTATCTTCAACTTCATTCTCCATGTTGCCAATATCTTCTTCATCAGACTCTCTTATATCAACATAAGGATGACCTTCTTCATATGAATTGGAAGGTTCACCTTGTTCAAAAGTGGAAGAGAAAAGATGTGCAAAGGTGTTGTCAACGCCTGAATCTTGATTGTCAGCGCTTGGGCTAACAACGCTTGAACTGTTGTTGTCAACGTTTGAACCATCAACGTCTGAATTGGTCTTGTCAGCGCTAGATGTGCCTTTGTCAGCGCTTGAAGGACCATACATGTTTGTATCTGGTGGTACTTGGGGACCACCATTTTCTTTACCAGCAGCAGCATCAACAGCAAAAGCATCTGTCCAAATGGGAACTGTGACATATTCTAGTATAGGAGATGCCTTTTCTGCTTGTGATCCAACCTTCTCATGAACCTGTGTACCTGAAACATCAACAACTTGTTCCTCCACAACATTTGAAGCTACCTTCACAATGTCTGGATTAGTGACAGGCATATAATTTAAAGTTCTAGATACGGGTTCCAAGTCAAACAACCAATTAGGACCACTTTCAGGATCACTAGGTTTATTCTCTAAAAACCTAACATGTACTCTTTCAAGTATACGTTTTTCCTCTTTAAGATAAACCCTATATCCCTTGCTCTGCACTGAGTACCCCATGAAGTAGCCTTCATCACCTTTTGCACTAAATTTACCTAAGGCATCACTAGTGTCCAAAACTACGACATGACACCCAAAAGGTCTGAGAAAACCAATATTAGGTTTTCTTCCCCAAAGCAACTCATAAGGTGTTTTATTCTGAATTTTGTTAACCAATGCTCTATTTTGAACATAACAAGCTGTATTAATAGCCTCATCCCAAAAGGCTATAGGAAAATGAGCATCAGCCAACATTGTTCTGGCTGCTTCAATTAGGGTTCTATTTTTCCTCTCAACAACCCCATTTTGTTGTGGGGTTCTAGCAATACTAAATTGCCTAGTAATTCCTTTCCTGGCACAGAAATCATCTAGCTTCTTATTCCTAAATTCACCACCATTATCACTCCTAAGCATTTTAACCTCATTGCAAGACCTCTTTTCAATCTGAGTGATAAAATCAATTAGAATATCAGCTGTGTCACTCTTCATAGCTAGAAAGTATGTCCAAGTAAACCTAGAAAAGTCATCTGTGATAACAAAGCAATATGACTTACCATTCAAATTTTCTATATTGGTTGGACCAAAGAGGTCCATGTGTAGCATATTAAGAGGTCTAGAACTAGTATGCACCTGTTTGGACTTGAATGAGACCTTGTGCTGCTTACCTTTAAGACATGCAACACAAGAGTGGTCATTGTGGAAGGCCTTCTCAGGCAAACCATCAACCAAACCAAGTCTCACAAGTCTATTTATATTTTTAAAATTTATGTGCCCTAGTCTCCTGTGCTACAAGTTACTTTCATCTACTGAGGCTTTAGCATAAAAACAAGACATATTATTGTTTATTTTAATACCATTCAAATTCACATTGTATATGTCCTTATGCCTAGGTGTTCTATACTCAATATATTTCTCATCAGGGATCTTAAAATCCTTGCTTAACACCAAACACTCAGTATCAGTAAACAGAACTTTATTTTTGTTATCACAAACTTGTGATACACTAAAAAGGTTGTAATCAAGTTCTTTTACCAGAAAGACGTTTTCAAAATGCAAATTCTTGGTGAGAAGGGTTCCTTTGCCTGTGATAGTACCATATCCGCCTCCAAAGTATACCATATCACAATCCTTAATGGGAGTGAAGTTGGTCAAATAGTCTTCCTTCCCTGTCATGTGCCTTGAGCATCCACTATCCCAATATCCATAATCATTGACCTGTCTTTGAATGTCCTGCACATAAAAAAAACAAATTAGTTTTCTTTGGGAACCCAAGTCTTAAAAGACTTGGATTTATCTGGTTGTTTAATAATAACAGACTTAGTTCTCACAACAACCCCATTCTCATCCTTCTTAGGATGAAATACCCAGTTAACCCCAATAGGTTTTGTAATGACCTTTGAAATGTAATTAAATCTGTTGCAGGTCATTGAAATCCCATTATCATTAGGGTTTTGATCTTTCTTGGGTCTCCATGTTAAGCTTGAAGAAGCTTTAGACCCCTTACCCTGTGGTTGCAAATATTTAGGTCTGGTCATGTTTCTGTCAGCGTTGGAATTAGTCTTGTCAACGCTGAAATTACCCTTGTCAGCGTTGAACCTAGGGTTTGCTACAGAAACCCATTGCCTATTAGACCAGGTGTTTGTCTTTTGAAATGGTCTTTGTCCATGAGTGTTAGACTCTCTAGTAAAGAATGGGGCAGGTCTAATCACTTGTGGACTTTGCTGCACACAAGGTTTGGGTCTGACAATGTTTGACTTTCTAACAACGTTGACTTTGTTCCTGTCAGCGCTGGCCTTGGGAGCGTTGACACACTTGTATGCCAAGTGTGAAAAGCTACCACAAGTGTAACAAGCTTTTCTAGACACAACCTTAGGTCTAGAAGAGAAGAAGCCTGTTCCATTATTGCTAACTTGGCTCTTGGGTGACCTAGTATTCCTATACATCTCTGCATATTTAATGCTAGGTTTTCTATCAGTGTTTGAGCCTAGGTCAACAGCTTTACCAGTGACTGGGTTTGTAACCTTAATGGGAGTTGACTCATTGGGACTTTCACATAGCAAGCCACCCTTAACAAATAAAGTAGGGTAGCTTTCTTCCATTCATTCAGGTCAGTAAACTTTTGTTGGTACTCTTCAAATGGAGTGACAACTCTTGGTGGAGGAATGAATTCCTCCTCTTGGAATTCTGGCAAACCAGTCCAAGATAGGTCCTTTTGTTGGACACCATAAAAGTCACCAGCTGGTGGTGGAACCAAAGAGTAATCATTCATCCCAATCCTAGTCATGTCCTTAGGATCCCTTTGTTTACCCACACAGTCTCCTAGGGTTTGGGTGGCTCTATCAAATCTCTTAATTTTAAGGCCAACATTGTCTTTATTTTTAATGGCCTCATCTAATTTAGCCTGTAACTCACCATTAACCCTTTCCATGATGTTTCTAATATCCATACTAGTCTCTAACTCATGTTTTAAGATATTTATTTTATCTTTTAAGTCAAATTCCATTTTCTTGTATTCAGAAACGGTTTTCTCAGTTTGAGTGAGAGCTACTTGGTAATTAGACAGTTTGCACTTTTCAGTACTCACATCACTCATTAATCTTAACACTTCTTTGTTAAGTTTCTCAGTGTTTAACCTACAACCTTTACTACAAAAAGCATCATTGTACACCTCATTATCAGATGAAGAGGAGGAGTGTGCCATGAGAGCATATTCAACATGCTCTTCTTCTTCAACCTCAGCAACCAAAGCTTTATCCTCTTCAACATTCTTAGCCAGAAAGCTCCAATCCCATCCCATACCATCAATTCCTTGAACTGCAACCATGGCTTTGGAATCCTGAGCTTTAACGACTTGGCTTGAGGGTTTACCAGCATCAGATCTTCTAGGAGATCTGCATTCCCTCATGAAGTGCCCCATACGGTGACAGTTGTAGCATTCAACTTTGGATTTGTCAAATCCAGCTGTGTCTTTTGCATTGAAGGTCATCTTCTTCTTAAAACTTCTGTTCCATCTATTTGCTCTTATACTAGCAAGAGCCATGTTCCACTTGACATCCATCTCTTCCAAGTGCTCATCACTTATCTGCTCAAGGTCCTCATATGTAATCACTGAACCATTGGGCAAAGAAGCAATATAAGCACATACAGTATCCAAATCTAAACCAGCAGGTTTAACTCTTGAGGAGTCACTCTTGAATGTGTCAGCGTCTGAATAGGAGACGTTAACAGGACTTGTTCCAGCGCTGACATATGATGATCCAGTAACTGGATGCATGTAAGAGTCCTTCTGATTGAATTGACCTTCACTATGAGAGAAGAAGGCCATGTTACTGGTGGTAGACTTGCTTCCATGCTCTAAAAGAGTTTCATCTTCCAACAGCCTTAGTTTGTTGTAGATGTCATCAAACGAGGAACTCTTGTAAGTATTGTTGGCAAGAATAGATCTTGCCTCAATCTTCCATGCCTCACCAAGACTTTTAAGAAAGGTAGCATTAATGTTAACATCACCAACTTGTGTCCCCATGAAGGACAACTTGCTTGTAATGTCAAGCAATCTGCTTCTCACACTACTCAGTTTCTCATTGGGTTGAGCTTTGAAGACAGCATAATCATGCATGAGTTGCTTTTTCTTTTCTTCCTTAGTGTCTGCATTGCCACCATATGCTACTTCAAGAGCTTCCCAAAGGGTTTTAGCAGATTCATAGCCTCTATATTTATGCTGGTTCTCTTGTCCCAAAGAGACTTTCTGATGAGACTGCTTTTATACATGGTCTCATCGTCCAAAACGGCCTTAAAATGCATAAAATATCATAAAATAGACCAAATATATGCTCGTGTTTGTTACTTGTGTATTTTTAGGTACGGATATTGAGGAATTGGCAAAAGATCACAAGAATCAATCAAAAACGAACACGGGAAACGAAGTCGCACAATGAACCGGGCCCAAGTTTGAATTTTCCAAAAATGACCTTGAAGAATTGAAGATTGTCAACATTGGTCCCTCATGTTTGAAGACTTGGCAATTTATACCCTTGCATAACTCATAAAATGCATTGAGGTCCCTAAATTATCAAGTATTTACAAAAACAGCCCTTGAAGAATGAAGAAACTTGCATTTGAGGTCCTTGAATCAAGATTACAAAGTTGTTGTGCCAATTTTGACAAGTTGCTCAAACTTGTTATAAAGGGAAATGGGATTTCTTGCTGTTTATTACAACATGAACAAAACAAGTAACTTCAAGGGGCCATTCTGCCAAGACCACCAAATTTACCCCAGCCAACCAATACTCCACATCACCCCTCCCCTCCAATCATCTCCCACCACCTCATCAACCCCACCCACGTCAGAATCCACCAGGTTATTAAACCATTTATTTAATCTTCCCTCCATAAACACCCATTTAAATATAATCACCCACTAAACAGATTAAAACCTGTTCTTAACCAACCCAAAACCCATAAACCCTAAATTCCTAAAATCTTTAATTCAAAGGGGTTTTCCCTAATCTACTCCAGATTCATGATTAAACATACCCTCACCCAATCCCACTTCACAAAACCCATTTCCCTCCACCCAAATGGTCCCCACGTTTGTCCCCTGCTTCACCTATTTGGGCAAAAAACGAATCCTGCATACCAATCAACAGCCAAGATGGTTTTCGTGCTCCCAAAGCTTGAATGAACGCTCCTGATCAGTTCAAGACAAACTAGCTACAGCTGTGCATCAACATCAATCACGTGAAGGCAAATTTGACTGAAAATTCAAAGGGCATGTTAGGGATTTCAGATTTTAGGGTTTTTGTAACTAGAATCTTCTATCTAGTAGTATTTAAGGATCTTACAACATGTGTAAGCCCTTGTTCCAGTTTTTCTTCAAACATTTTGTAATCCTTTTTTTATAAAATTAAAGTTTGGTATTTGTGTGTAAGCAATATAATTCCTTTTAATGTTTATCTAAAGTTGGTAAAAATTGTGAAGATTGACTGAGTTCCATTTGATTTGTGAGAAGTTTGAGTAATTCAAGTTTTAAAAAAAAAAGTTTTAAAAGATTTCTATTTTCAGAAAATTGTGTTCTTGGAAAGTGAAAGTGGACTAAGGACTTTGATTTTCTGAGAGTGATAAGATTTTAAAACGTGGTGTTAAGGTTCTAAGGTTTGTGAAAGATTTTAAGAAAGAAATAAAAAGTAAACAGTGGTATATGGTTTGTGCCTGTTTTCTCTTTTTTTCTTAGCAGTAATTGAAGGTTGTTGATCATATTTTCTGCACCAACCCCAATTGGTAGGGAGGTGGATATTCATCCACTAGGTCCTTGGATGTAAGGACCTTAGGTAATTTCCTTTTCCTTTTGAAAAATCTCAGAAAAAGCAAGTGTATGTGATCTGGTTTGATTTGGTGTTGTTTGTGTGTTAGGTGTTTGATTTGAGTTTTATTTGAGTTAATATGCATGTTTGATGATATTTGGATCAGTTTGAATAGCTTTTGAATTGATTTGATTTGAAAAAGTTTGAAAAGAATTTTTAAAAGGGTGTTTGGATAAGTGATTTAGCAGGGCAACATTCTTGGTGTGTGAATTAAAAACGTGTTTAGGTCACTTAGAAGAGTTAGGATAGGTTGCTTGCTAGTTTTAATCTAGATTGGATCAAGTTTTGAGCAAAGTTTAAGAGTTAAAAAGTAAAAATGGAATAGAAATCTGCATGTATCACTTTCTGTTGGATTTTTATGAAATTGTGAGTTTGATTCTTTGATTTCTGTCAAGTGATAGAGTTACTTAGAAGTTGATATTGATTGAGTGCTATTAGGAGTTTGTGTTTGCATAATATAGGAGTCTAAAAGTCAATAGGGTGCTTGTAATCTGTCATAGAGCCACCAGACCTTTGTCCACTGTCACAGAAACTTGAACTCGTTTTCATGTGCTTTGGTTTGCTTATTTTGAGTGCTAAGTGCTTATTTGTTGCTTGATTCTGACTCCTTGTGCTTCTATAAGCACAAGGGTACCCCTTTTGTTCCAAAATACAACATCAAATAAGCTCACAAAGTCAAATCCTTTTGGCTTGGTTACTTGTGTAGAAAAACAAAACACAAGCATACCTGCTTGTGTTCAATCTTGGAGTCAGCCACGTTTTTGATTTAAATTTGGCTTAATCTTGTGTTTAAAAAGAGAATTGGATTGAGTTTAAAGCTTGCTAGGTGTCAGTGTTGGATTTAAAAAGAAAAAAAAATATAATTAGCAAAAACTTACCCGCAACAGGACTCGAACACTAGACCTCTCGCTGGAGGGTTAAGTGTCCTACCGTTGATCTAGATAAGTTCTTTTCGTTTAGGTTTGATTTCAAAAGTTATTTAATACGTTTTTGGTTTGTTGGCTTATTAAAAAGCCGTAGCTTAATTTGTGGATTTTGTGCTTATTCTATAAGCTATTTTGGTTCCTTTTATTCTGCTTAGGATAATATTAGTTATTAAGACTTTTCTAGCTAATTTTTATATTTTTCCTTTTATTTAATTATTTTCTAGGATTTATTTATTATACGTTTTTTATAAAATCATTAAAAAATAGAAAAAATAGTTTTAATTTTTAGGAAAAATAGTTTTTAGCTTTTTAATAAATATTTTGAGGTTTACATTAAGTTTTGGTTTTATAAACTTTAATTTTTAATTTTATAATATTTTTAGGTTTTTTATAAACTTTAAACATTTTTATAAAATTATTAAAAAGGGTTTAGGAACTTTAATTTGTGTTTTTATCTTAGTTAGAATATTTTAAGATTTTTGAGAATTTTTTAGAATTTATTTTAGAAACTTTTTATTTTTAGCATTATTTTAATATTATTTTAATCATTAAAAGTCAAAGTTTTATTTTTATTTCTTTTTCATTTTTCCTAGGTTCTTTATCATTAATTAGGACTTTTCCCATTTGTAGAATAATTTTTAGTCTTTTCAATTAATTTTTAGAATTAATTTAAGATTTAATAGATTTTAATAGTTTTTAGGAGTTTAAAAATAGTTTAATTTGGTTTTAAAATTTTTAAAAATAGTTTTTAGTTTAATTAGGTCATTTTTGAGGTTTACAAACTATAAAATCTTGTTTAGGGCTTTTTAATATTTAAAAGTGATTTTTAGGGCTTTAATTAGCATTAAAAAGTCATTATTAAATTAATTAAAAGGTTTTGGCAAGTTTGGATTTTTTGTAAACTCTTAGAATATTATTTGGGATTTTTTTAGTAATTTTTAGGAATTTTTAGGTTAAAATTTTAAATTTTGGACTTTTTACGTTCTACGTCGTAACTTTCTAGTAGTGTTTTTGCCTTATTTTTCTATTTTTTTCGTCTTCGTCATTTTCTCTTCTTTTCTTCTAGTTAATAATCAAAAACATAATCAATCATTCATTACACAACACACGTGCCTCCTCGAGAGAACGAACTCACCTTTAGGGTCATTTACACACGGTTTTCCTAAATCGTCGTGCTTACCCTATATTATTGCCTTGTTTTCCTAAACAAGTGTGATTTTACTACCATATCATTTTTGGCGCCGCTGCCGGGGAGGCGTGTTGTGTTTTGATTGAACCATTGTTGTTTTTCTATATTAGCTATAATAGTAATTGTATTAATAGCACTCTATTAATACGTATTATCGTTTTTCGGTTTTTGTGTGAATATTATTACTATATTGTATACGTAGAACAATAAAATCACAAGTACTCCAAATACGTGAGCAATCACAACCTTGATTCGGGATTTCATCACTCGATCATTGTATTCGAATCTCAAACCAAAGAAAAAGGCAAAAATAGATAAATACTTTCGTGAAGCTTAATCTTGATAATACAAACTATAAAGTGGGTATAAGGCGGTTGTATTTCACGACCTAAAGGAAAAAGGCTCTTAAGTGCTTAGCGCTGCCTCGTTTCCTCCGCTTGCTTGTGCGTATTTGATTTTGAGAGTGAATCGAGGGTTTTGCCGCCCAAAGTATTATTACATATCATATATATTTTCTTGGTTTCCATTTGATTAAACCCTCTTGAACGATTTGGTGTTCCACCATCGTTCTAAAGTCATCGAAGGCGTTCACTCCACGTGATCGTTTTCATTCCTTGAGGCCTTTTTAATCAAGAGATTTGATTAGTGAGGAGATTTGTGGACTCATTGTCTACTTAATACATTCACCAAATTCCAAAAAAAGTTAATACCATCAAAAACCACAAAAAAAATTGAAAAAACACAAAATACCAAAAATAATCTTCTTTGCTCGTCTCCACGTTGTACGTGACGTTTATGCTCACTCGTAATCAAGCAAAACGTACACGTAGACGCAAGAACAAAACTCCTACTAAAACTCATTCTAGTGAGGAGTCTCCAAGTGAGGAACCTATTGTAGAACAAGAAGCTATCATGGCTAATCGTACTATGATGGAGTTGCTTCAAGCACCCACCGAGGGTTTTGGAGAGGCCATTGTGATTCCCGCCATCCTTGCGGAGAACTTTGAGATTAAGACGGGTTTAATGTCTATGCTTCAAGCAAACAAGTTTCGCGGTCACGAAAAAGACAACCCACATTATCACATTAGGCAATTTAATCGTCTCACCGCGACAAGCAAGTTTAAGGATGTACCACACGATGCCATTAAGATGATGTTGTTTCCTTACTCGTTAGATGGACCCGCCAAGATTTGGCTTGAGAAAGAACCGCCGAATTCGATTTTGACATGGGCCGATCTCGTGTCTAAATTTGTGAATCAATTTTTTCCACCATCTAAGACAACACATTTGAAAAACGAGATTTCACGTTTTACACAAAGACCAAATGAGAGTTTTTCAATGGCTTGGGAAAGGTTTAAAGAAATGTTACATGAATGTCCACACCATGATTTTTCCGAATTGCATCAAATTGACACTTTTTATAATGGGCTTAATGAACATGAACGAGATTATTTAAATGCCGCCGCGGGTGGTAATTTTTTGTGCAAAACGACCAATGAGGCTTTGAAAATCATAGAAAATAGGTCTAAGGTCTATAGCCCTCGTAACACACCGAGTGTTGCCAATTTAGGCTCGTCATCATCTCGTTCCATTAATGCCTTGCAAGATGAAGCAAATGAGGAGAATCGGTTTTTCGATAGGTTTTCGACTCTTATGTCTCATTGGAAAGCTCAAGAAGCTTCAAATACCGCTTCGGTTAAAGCGGTTGCTAAGAGTTGTATTTCGTGTGGTGGAGCTCATGATTTTTCCGAGTGCATTACCGCGGATGGTAACACTTCGAATGCTTATGTAGCCACGGGAACTTATAACCAAATCGGTCAAGGTTCACGTTCAAATCAAGCTCCACAAAATCAAAATGCTAATAACTATCGAAACAACAATCAAGGTGGAAATTACCAAGGAAATCAAAGAAATTATAACAAGGGTAATTATCAAAGTGGTAATGGGCAAATTTCAAACCAAAACCAAAACCGTGATTTTCAAACTCCTACTCAAGGTTTTCAAAATGCTCACACTAAAAATTTGCAAGGAGAATTTTTAGATTATGCTAAGGCTAATGATGCTAAGTTTGATAACATGCAACGTGAGATGATTAGCTTAAGGTCCGAGTTGAAAAACGAGCTTAAAACCGAACTTGCTAATGAACTTAAAACTCATGCTAATAAAATGGAAGGAAATGTCACACGACTCCAACAAAATCAACAAAAAATGGAGCAAGGACAACATGAGATTAAGCAAGAGTTGTTAAAAGCGGATGCTAGGCAATCTAAGTTTGAAGATCGTATGGCTAAGATGTTTGAAGCTATCATGTGTAAGCCCTCTTCTTCGGGTGGTCTTCCTAGTGATACCATCGTGAACCCGAAAGGAGAATTGAAGGTTATTACCACTCGTAGTGGTAAAACTTTCAAAGAACCCACTTCTCGTCCAAGTACTTCTATGGAGAAGGAAAAAGAGAAAGAACCCGAGGTTGTGGTTGAAAAGGAGCACATTACAAGCCCACGAAGTACCGCTCAAACCACACCTACGGTTGAACCTATACCCATCATGGAACCCGAGATTCCAAGGCCGATGCCTATGCCTAATTTGCCCCAACCCACACCACCTTTACCCTACCCATCAAGACGAGACAAGGAAAAGGCACAAGAACGAAATAATTACCAATTTGAACTCTTTATGAAAATGTTTCGTGACTTGCATTTTAATATAAGTTTTGCCGACGCCTTAGTCATGATGCCTCGATTTGCCGCGAACTTCAAAAGTATGTTGAATAACAAAGAGAAATTACAAAAATCGTCTAGTTGTTCTTCGGTTTTTCTAAGCCGCATACCTCAAAAAGTCGGTGATCCTGGAAAGTTTTTAATCCCATGTGCTATCCAAGACATGGAAGAATGCTACGCCTTGGCCGATCTTGGTGCTAGTATTAATTTGATGCCTCTTGAGATTTTTAAATCGCTCAATCTTCCAAATCTCACTCCTTCAAGAATGTCAATCGAAATGGCCGATCATTCTATGATTCTAGCTTGTGGAGTTGCCGAGTACGTCTTCGTGAAAGTTGGGAAATTCTATTATCCCGTGGACTTCATAGTTGTTGATATTCCCATCGATCCTAAAGTTCCGTTAATTTTAGGTCGATCTTTTTTGGATACCTCGAGAGCACTTATCGATGTGCATGCAAGGAAAATCACTCTTCGTTTCAATGAGGAAGAACTCGTCATTAATGCAACCCAAAACTCCACGCTTTCTCATGTTTATTCGATCACATCTTTGTACAATGTCAATCCCATCAAAAACATTTGTCAAAAGATTTCAAATAGAGTTTTAGGAGTTGAGAAAAATGAAGTTCCGTCCCCTCCGCCGATGGAGGTTAAGAGTGTTAAGCCTATGATTCCAATCTCGAGTGATTCTTCGGATGATGAATACGTTGATCCCGATGGGGAGGTTTTCTTTGTTGACAAAAGATTTGAAAACTTGCCACCACCTAAACCAAAAAGATTTCAAAATGTGAGAATTTTTAGTGTGACTAACATTGTTTTAGATACACCAAATATTTTTGACATAATTAAATCGGGTTTTCACGAGGAGAGTGTTAAAGATGAAAAAGGAAAAGATTTTGAATTTAATTTAAAAGATTTTTCTACAATTTTAACTCCGTCATCACCGCGTTTATTGAGTACTACAAGCTCGTCTTCTCCTTTTGACGACGCTTTGTGTGGACCTAGTGTGGGGGAAGCCCCTTATGTTCCCTCCCCTTTCTCCACCGAGGACGAGATATTTGATCCTGGAATTGCTTATATAGGGAAATCTCGGTCTTCCACCGATGCAATAAATGGAAAATCTTTTCATTTGATTGGTGCGAGTCTACCTCGAGTAGCTCAATGTTTTGCCTTACCCATTGTCCCACCCTTCTATTTCTTCTCTCCTATTTTCTTCTATCCCATTGGGATTTGTGTTGGAGTTGTGTTGTCTCGTCTTTCATCCAAAAACGAGGACGCTATCTTTGACCCCGGTATACGTTTATCGGATTTTTAAAGTACTCCACGTACTTTTGGGCCTTGTTTATCATGTAAGCCCCACCAAAAATTGACCAAACCATGATTATCCCTAAATGATCACATTTATGGGGATTCGAGTCGAGCTTTTGACTCGGTTATCAAAAACAAGGTGCCTCGTGGGGGAGACCCATGCTTATCCATGTACATATTATTGCTTTCTAATTAGTGTAATGTGAGGGGATTTGTGCCCTTCCAACCTTTGTTCCGTGGTTTTTGTGAATTGTGTCTTTTAGATCATCATCTTCACGATTGGAGCCTCTCGTGTTCGTTTCATGGGAGCACTTGATCGTTTGCTTTGGAGGCCTTTTCCCAATATCCATATGATATATCCTTTTATGTTCTAACCTTAGGTTTATAGCACACTTCATAAACGGCTATTACTTATTGGTTACACCCTTTCCATGCTAGATTAGGCATTCGATTACGTCTCTAGTATGGGGGTGTTTGCACCCCTAGACTCGAAACATTGAGGACAATGTTTAACTTTAGTATGGGGGGGTGAATAGATACTTGCCTTGCCAAACCTTCACGCTTTCCAAAGTTTATCGTTTTGTTATCGTTTTCTTGCAAAATAAGGCTAAAAATGGCCAAATTTTAAAATTTTTCTCATGTTTCATAAGTGTTTGAAGACACGAATGTAGATTTTCCGATGGCGAGAATAAGAGTAATTTTTGACTCGACCGTGCGTGTTGAGCACTTAGCTTTGATTCCTTAACTACACATTAGGCTAAGTCTCTTAAATGAGGACGAGAAATGATAGAGTTAATTATAAGTTACTATGCTAAACGTAGAGTACTCGTATTCTTTCAAAAACTCATGTGTTCTCGTTGTTTGCTTATTCTCCCTTCGCTTGTAAATATTTTTTGCTTAATAAATATTGACTTAGCGGTTTAGTTAGGATTGTTGGGTTTCTAGTCTTTTCTAGTAGCTTCCGTGTAATTAAATTGGGAAGACATTAAGGTATCGCCAGCGTCACGGTTTTGAAGTATTGGCACCCTAATAATCGAAAGCTTCACCTAATAATAAGATTTCAAGTGCTCACCTAAATCTAGCAAACAATTTGAAGCCCCACAAGGCCTAAAATCTATGCAAAATTGAAAGTGATTCAAGCCTTAATCTTCGAAGCTTTAAAGATCCAAAATTCGCTTTAGCGTGAGGATATACGTCTTTGGCTAATAAAACCACCGATGAGGCGGATAATAAAAGGCAAGGCAAGACCGAAGTCATAATAAAAGCTTCATGGCGAAGTTGAATAAAAGATGGAGGTAAACCAAAGATAATAAGGCCCTTCCGTTAGGGGGCGTATAAAAGTCTTGGTAATAAGTCTCATGTTCAAAACCGTTATAAAACCGTGTCTATCGATTCTTCTTGTCAACTTAATTTTTTAACATCGTTGTCTATTAGGAGGGGTTATTGATTTGATGGTCTTAGTTACACCGTTAGGACTCTATTTTTTAGACCTAAATCTCTATTATCGCATAAGTCAACAATGTATCCTCGTGATCATTAAGACATAATAAAATATAAGAGATACAACTTAGGAATAATGGGAGAATAAGTACGTGATTAGGGCATATGAGTAGTGTTAGCATTACTAACTTATAATGACAATGATCTCGTTGCACGCTTGGCATGGAATTAAGGTGAAAATCGAGGACGATGAAATTATTTCTAACGAAGCATTCACGTGTTCTTATTCTATGAACCTAAACGTCCCATTTTGCGATGAAAACCATACATTATGTCTAAAACACAAGTAGTAGTAATAGTGTAGTGTAGCTAGTTATCATTTCAATAATAGTGAATAAATTTAAATTTTGGAGATGCTTTGATACTTTATTCTAGCATTGCGTGAGGGCACGACAATGGTTTAGTATGGGGGAGTGATGAGACTGCTTTTATACATGGTCTCATCGTCCAAAACGGCCTTAAAATGCATAAAATATCATAAAATAGACCAAATATATGCTCGTGTTTGTTACTTGTGTATTTTTAGGTACGGATATTGAGGAATTGGCAAAAGATCACAAGAATCAATCAAAAACGAACACGGGAAACGAAGTCGCACAATGAACCGGGCCCAAGTTTGAATTTTCCAAAAATGACCTTGAAGAATTGAAGATTGTCAACATTGGTCCCTCATGTTTGAAGACTTGGCAATTTATACCCTTGCATAACTCATAAAATGCATTGAGGTCCCTAAATTATCAAGTATTTACAAAAACAGCCCTTGAAGAATGAAGAAACTTGCATTTGAGGTCCTTGATTCAAGATTACAAAGTTGTTGTGCCAATTTTGACAAGTTGCTCAAACTTGTTATAAAGGGAAATGGGATTTCTTGCTGTTTATTACAACATGAACAAAACAAGTAACTTCAAGGGGCCATTCTGCCAAGACCACCAAATTTACCCCAGCCAACCAATACTCCACATCACCCCTCCCCTCCAATCATCTCCCACCACCTCATCAACCCCACCCACGTCAGAATCCACCAGGTTATTAAACCATTTATTTAATCTTCCCTCCATAAACAGCCATTTAAATATAATCACCCACTAAACAGATTAAAACCTGTTCTTAACCAACCCAAAACCCATAAACCCTAAATTCCTAAAATCTTTAATTCAAAGGGGTTTTCCCTAATCTACTCCAGATTCATGATTAAACATACCCTCACCCAATCACACTTCACAAAACCCATTTCCCTCCACCCAAATGGTCCCCACGTTTGTCCCCTGCTTCACCTATTTGGGCAAAAAACGAATCCTGCATACCAATCAACAGCCAACATGGTTTTCGTGCTCCCAAAGCTTGAATGAACGCTCCTGATCAGTTCAAGACAAACTAGCTACAGCTGTGCATCAACATCAATCACGTGAAGGCAAATTTGACTGAAAATTCAAAGGGCATGTTAGGGATTTCAGATTTTAGGGTTTTTGTAACTAGAATCTTCTATCTAGTAGTATTTAAGGAGCTTACAACATGTGTAAGCCCTTGTTCCAGTTTTTCTTCAAACATTTTGTAATCCTTTTTTTATAAAATTAAAGTTTGGTATTTGTGTGTAAGCAATATAATTCCTTTTAATGTTTATCTAAAGTTGGTAAAAATTGTGAAGATTGACTGAGTTCCATTTGATTTGTGAGAAGTTTGAGTAATTCAAGTTTTAAAAAAAAAAGTTTTAAAAGATTTCTATTTTCAGAAAATTGTGTTCTTGGAAAGTGAAAGTGGACTAAGGACTTTGATTTTCTGAGAGTGATAAGATTTTAAAACGTGGTGTTAAGGTTCTAAGGTTTGTGAAAGATTTTAAGAAATAAAAAGTAAACAGTGGTATATGGTTTGTGCCTGTTTTCTCTTTTTTTCTTAGTAGCAATTGAAGGTTGTTGATCATATTTTCTGCACCAACCCGAGTTGGTAGGGAGGTGGATATTCATCCACTAGGTCCTTGGATGTAAGGACCTTAGGTAATTTCCTTTTCCTTTTGAAAAATCTCAGAAAAAGCAAGTGTATGTGATCTGGTTTGATTTGGTGTTGTTTGTGTGTTAGGTGTTTGATTTGAGTTTTATTTGAGTTAATATGCATGTTTGATGATATTTGGATCAGTTTGAATAGCTTTTGAATTGATTTGATTTGAAAAAGTTTGAAAAGAATTTTTAAAAGGGTGTTTGGATAAGTGATTTAGCAGGGCAACATTCTTGGTGTGTGAATTAAAAACGTGTTTAGGTCACTTAGAAGAGTTAGGATAGGTTGCTTGCTAGTTTTAATCTAGATTGGATCAAGTTTTGAGCAAAGTTTAAGAGTTAAAAAGTAAAAATGGAATAGAAATCTGCATGTATCACTTTCTGTTGGATTTTTATGAAATTGTGAGTTTGATTCTTTGATTTCTGTCAAGTGATAGAGTTACTTAGAAGTTGATATTGATTGAGTGCTATTAGGAGTTTGTGTTTGCATAATATAGGAGTCTAAAAGTCAATAGGGTGCTTGTAATCTGTCATAGAGCCACCAGACCTTTGTCCACTGTCACAGAAACTTGAACTCGTTTTCATGTGCTTTGGTTTGCTTATTTTGAGTGCTAAGTGCTTATTTGTTGCTTGATTCTGACTCCTTGTGCTTCTATAAGAACAAGGGTGCCCCTTTGTTCCAAAATACAACATCAAATAAGCTCACAAAGTCAAATCCTTTTGGCTTGGTTACTTGTGTAGAAAAACAAAACACAAGCATACCTGCTTGTGTTCAATCTTGGAGTCAGCCACGTTTTTGATTTAAATTTGGCTTAATCTTGTGTTTAAAAAGAGAATTGGATTGAGTTTAAAGCTTGCTAGGTGTCAGTGTTGGATTTAAAAAGAAAAAAAATATAATTAGCAAAAACTTACCCGCAACAGGACTCGAACACTAGACCTCTCGCTGGAGGGTTAAGTGTCCTACCGTTGATCTAGATAAGTTCTTTTCGTTTAGGTTTGATTTCAAAAGTTATTTAATACGTTTTTGGTTTGTTGGCTTATTAAAAAGCCGTAGCTTAATTTGTGGATTTTGTGCTTATTCTATAAGCTATTTTGGTTCCTTTTATTCTGCTTAGGATAATATTAGTTATTAAGACTTTTCTAGCTAATTTTTATATTTTTCCTTTTATTTAATTATTTTCTAGGATTTATTTATTATACGTTTTTTATAAAATCATTAAAAAATAGAAAAAATAGTTTTAATTTTTAGGAAAAATAGTTTTTAGCTTTTTAATAAATATTTTGAGGTTTACATTAAGTTTTGGTTTTATAAACTTTAATTTTTAATTTTATAATATTTTTAGGTTCTTTATAAACTTTAAACATTTTTATAAAATCATTAAAAAGGGTTTAGGAACTTTAATTTGTGTTTTTATCTTAGTTAGAATATTTTAAGATTTTTGAGAATTTTTTAGAATTTATTTTAGAAACTTTTTATTTTTAGCATTATTTTAATATTATTTTAATCATTAAAAGTCAAAGTTTTATTTTTATTTCTTTTTCATTTTTCCTAGGTTCTTTATCATTAATTAGGACTTTTCCCATTTGTAGAATAATTTTTAGGCTTTTCAATTAATTTTTAGAATTAATTTAAGATTTAATAGATTTTAATAGTTTTTAGGAGTTTAAAAATAGTTTAATTTGGTTTTAAATTTTTTAAAAATAGTTTTTAGTTTAATTAGGTCATTTTTGAGGTTTACAAACTATAAAATCTTGTTTAGGGCTTTTTAATATTTAAAAGTGATTTTTAGGGCTTTAATTAGCATTAAAAAGTCATTATTAAATTAATTAAAAGGTTTTGGCAAGTTTGGATTTTTTGTAAACTCTTAGAATATTATTTGGGATTTTTTTAGTAATTTTTAGGAATTTTTAGGTTAAAATTTTAAATTTTGCACTTTTTACGTTCTACGTCGTAACTTTCTAGTAGTGTTTTTGCCTTATTTTTCTATTTTTTTCGTCTTCGTCATTTTCTCTTCTTTTCTTCTAGTTAATAATCAAAAACATAATCAATCATTCATTACACAACACACGTGCCTCCTCGAGAGAACGAACTCACCTTTAGGGTCATTTACACACGGTTTTCCTAAATCGTCGTGCTTACCCTATATTATTGCCTTGTTTTCCTAAACAAGTGTGATTTTACTACCATATCACTTTCAAAATATTTAGGGCTTTCATGTCGACCTTTTTCTTTGCTATGTCATCAGCAGCCACAGCTCTACCATCTCCAGGTTTTTCTCTCTTATCCTCTTCAGAACATCCAGCAACAGCTGATCTTTGAGCAATAACATTAGCAATCTTTTGGGATTTATTGAATGTGTTTCCATATTCAATAATCTCCCAGAGTGTGTAGTCATAGATCCCCAGATATTGCTCAAAGTTGAATTTCCACAAATCAAAGTTGGTTGCATCAAGCATAGGAATCTTGATGTTTGGTAAAGATGAGGAGGAGGAGGTTATTGCTTCAGACATGATGTTGTTAGGGTTTTTGAGAAAATTAGGGTTTTGGTGATTTTTAGGGTTCTTGTGTTCTTTAAGATCAAAAGTTCCTCAACAAGCTCTGATACCACTTGTTGATCCCAAACTTAGATCGATTTAGCTTTATGTATACGAGATTAGATCAAGTAATACACTTAGAGAAACCTTTGTATATGCTTATGAATTTAAGTGTTATGCGGAATTTAACACTTAAACAAGAACACACAATGATATAAACAAACTTTCACTTTGATTAATAATATCAAACTTGCTTACAATGAAAGTAGTTTACGAATAAAACTTATATGAAACATTAACCTAAAGGTCTTCTTTTATAGACATAAGAAGCCTTGTACAATAATCTACGTATCAGCTATTCTAGGTAAAGATAAATATAGAAAATAAATTGTTGTTCCTATCTTTACTAGAAGTGATCTAGAATACAATAAACGCGTAGAGTATATCTTTCCATCGGTGCTTGTCTTCAATATGTCAACGCTTGACTTTTTATTGTCAACGCTTGTTTTACTCTTGTCAGCGCTCAAGTGATCTGGCCTTAATTTATTCCCAACAAAACCCAAAATAGATCCTTAATGGGCCAAAATTGAGCCCAATATAAAAAAGTGTCCAAAATAAGCCCAAAAAGCACTACTTGACTCAAAATTTGATTTTAAAAAACTTTTTTCAAAGGCCCAAAAGCTGAAAGTGTGAAATAAGCTAGCTTATACCAAACAACTTATTCTTAATGGGCTTCTTGGCCCATTAAGCTATAAGCCAATGCCATAAGCTAAAATTTGACACACGAGCTTCTTTTGTCCTTAATAAGACTTCTGTAAAAAGAAATTTGAAATAAGCCCAAGGAATAAGCCTGAAAATGCAATAAGCAATCTACAGAAAACGACAAAATAGTCGTTTTTGAGTTCTAGGCCACCCCAAGTGCTGATTCAAGTTTCTAAAGCTTTCAAATGACTTAATTAAGCAAAATCAACAAAGAGTTTTCAAATAAGCTGACTCAATAAGCTGGAAAAAGCAAATAAGCACTTATGTAAAAGTCAAATAAGTTGGTTTTCTAGTAAAAAGTCAAAGTCAAAGTCCAATAAGCTCCAGTCTAATCAAATGGCTCAAATAATGAAGATCTATCATAAAAAATAAGTTGTTGCAGGTCTGGATAAGCTAAAATACCTTATTGATAAGCTGAGTTCAATTTAACACTAGCAGGGGCTAGTTTTGGGTGTTGAGCAGTGGAAACTTTTTCCACTGCTTGACTTGTTTGACTTTTTGTCTTTAGTGAACTTTTTTGAGATTCAGATTACACAAAGGCACCCAAATGATCTTTGGATCAAAAGGAGTCAATAACAATCAAAAGATCACAATCACAATCACCCAATTGATACAGTTTAATCAATAAAGTACCAGATCTAGCACAGACATGAACAAATAAGCAGAACAGGTTCAGTAAGCACTTAGAGCAAAATTCAGGCAGCCAAATTCAACCAAATGAATACACAAGCTAATATAAACTCAAATGAACAAGTCTAAACATGTTTCATGCAATGATTCAAAGAATTAAGCAAGATTCAAGCACCTTAAGTTACTGATGAACACAAGAACATGCAATTTTATACTTTGCTGATGTATTTGACCAATAAGCCAGATTCAAACCTCAATATCTATCAAATAAGTTATAATAATTATGTTTTAACAACTTCCAACCCTAAGCATGTACAAATACTAGATTTCACCAAAATCTTAGGTCAAAAACAGTTAAACTCATCAAGTTATAGCAGATTGTTTGATTTGGTGGTTTAAGTCCAATAACTTGCAGCAAAACACTCTCAACCAAGCATATATCAGATAACAACCACAATAACATACTTCTAACAACACAATACCAAGATTCAAACTCAAACAGGTAATCCCAAACACCCCTTTAACTTTTCAAAACCAAGTTATTCAAATCAAAAGTGAGATTTAAGACCACCCAAGCCCAAATTAACACAACAATAACTAAGATGAACAGATTCAAGCAGTTTTAAGCCACAAAATTCACAAGAACACAAGTCACATACAAATATCACCAAAAATCAAGATTTAAGCAGATTTTAGGATTAAGTATGCAAACCTCATGGATGTACATCCACACCCACGAATTTATGAGCTTATGTACTAGCAAGGACAAGTACAAGCTTCCAATAAGAACCCTGCTAAGATTCAACAAGGTTAGAGGCACAATTATCAAAACAGAAACTTGAAAACTTCTTGATTAATGCAACTCTTGTCCTCCACACTTGACTATCCCCAAGTTATAAGCTTCACCACACCTTGATAACACAATATCAGGATGCTATGATCAGCCCTATAGCCCAAGATCTCCAAGATAGACCAAGAACTTAGCAAAATATCAAGAAAATGTGGAAAATGTGCAAACTTTTGCACACTCCTCTTTTGAAAACAGGTTTTTGATTCAAGAAAGTAGAAACAAAGAACTATAGTAAACAGATTATAACAATGGCACTTGAGCTTTCTTCAACATTTCAAACTCATTTCATTAATATTGAAAAGGATTTACAGAAAAGTGAACTAGGAAAGTTCAAGAGCAAAGCTTAAAGTACTCAGTCCTATGCCTTATATAGGCTACAATGAACTTGCTAAGAAGCTAAAAAAACGTAAACCCTAAAGCTGTGAAGTCCCCATATTGCCCTTTGTAGATTTTGAACTTTGAAGAACATGTGACTTGGAATTGGCATTTTGTGGAGGTGGCATGTGTGAAAAGTTGATCAAAGGGTCCATATTTTGCTTAGGATGAAAGCTGGATTGTGAGCTGTAGATTCCCTGCCAGGGTTTTGTCTTCATTCTCAAAGGTGTAGCAGGGCACCTTTCATGTGCACTCTTGGGTGATGAGGTGGCATATATTAAGGTTGGGATTGGTTAACTATAACCTTAATCATAATTCTGGAAAGAATTAAGGTTTAATGGTGAGTGAATAACAAAAGCCCAATTTTGTTAAGAACATGATGAACAAGGCGTTTGATCTGTTTTAAGGTTTAAAAATGTGTTAGGCACCACAATTAACTAACTAAATAGTTAATTAGTAAATGGGTGAGTGGGATGGTGATGTGGCGCCAGGGTGTGTTGTGATTGGTGGGTTTGATTGAGTGGGGCACGTGTCAAGCCCTTACTGGCCTATGTATCTTCCTTGTCTGGCCACTTTTAACCCTTTATCTTTCTACTTCCTTTCATGTTGTAAATAACACACCAAAATCCGGATTCCTTTGTAAATAAAGTTTCCATTTTCACACTTTTGCCCCAAATACTTTTCCAAAGTATTTTCAGGGGTATTTCTTGCCATTTTGTGATACTTGAAGGGCTGTTTTGTCATTTTGTTGATGGATAATGGTCTTGACTTGCATATTTGATATTTTGGAGGACTGAAATTGCCAAGTCTTGTTTGATGAGGGACCATTCTTGCCAAATGTTGAAAGTCAAGTGTCCTTTTTGTAATTTTCAAAGGACCAAACTTGTAATTTCTTGTACTTTGAAGGACTTCATGATATATTTGACTTTGTGGAGGATAATGGTTGACAATTTAGCTTTGTTGAGGGGCTAAATTTGTCAAATCTTCAAAGTGGAGGGCCCTTTTTGTAATTTTGACAAACTTTAGGGACCAAACTTGTAATTATGAAGATACAAGGGTATAAACTGTCAATTCTTCCATATTGGAGGACCCATCTTCATAATTCTTCAAGTCTTCAAGGGTTTTCTTGGGAAAATTCTTCATTAGGGCTTGGTTCATTGTGCGGCTTCGTTTCCCGTGTTCGTTTTTTACATGATTCTTGTGATCTTTTGTCATTTTCTCAATATCCGTACCTAAAATACACAAGCAACAAACACAAGCATATATGTGGGTATTTTGATGATATTTAATGCATTTTAAGCCCTTTATGGACGATGAGACTATGTATAAAAGCAGTCTCTTCAACGAACAAACATACAAGATTGATATACCCAAAATATATATCATGATGTATCTATACCTAAGCAAATCAAGCATATACCATAGACAACAAACAATACACCATCTTGGGATAAAGCCACATTCTTTGGATAAGTGCACTTGACAATTTCGGAATAAGTGACATTTTCAGATAAAAACATGTTTTTCGGATAAAAAAAAACTTTTTCAGAAAAATCATCTTTTTCGGAATAAAAGACATTTTCAGAAAAACAACTTTTTCGGAATAAATGACATTTTCAGAGAAAGCAACTTCTTCGGAAAAATAGACTTTTTCAGAAAAAACAACTTTTTCGGAATAAATTACATTTTCAGAAAAAACAACCTTTTCGGAATAAATGACTTTTTCAGTGAAATCAACTTTTTCGGAATAAATGACCTTTTCAGTAAAATCAACTTTTTCGGAATAAAAGACATTTTCAGTGAAATCAACTTTTTCGGAATAAATGACATTTTCAGTGAAATCAACTTTTTTGGAAAAATGACATTTTCAGCGAAATCAACTTTTTCGGAAAAATGACATTTTCAGTTAAGTCAACTTTTTCGGAAAAATGACTTTTTCAGTGAAATCAACTTTGTCGGAATAAATGACATTTTCAATGAAATCAACTTTTTCGGAAAAATGACATTTTCAGTGAAATCAAATTTTTCAGAAAAATGATATTTTCAGTGAAATCAACTTTTTCGGAAAAATGACATTTTCAGTGAAATCAACTTTTTCGGAAAAATGGTTTTTTCAGATAAGAGTATGTTTTTCAGATAAATCTTCGGATAAAGGCCATGGTTTTAGAAAAAAGCATGTTTTTCATATCAATCTTCGGAAAAAGGCATAGTTTTCAGAAAAAATCATGTGTTTCATAGAAATCTTCGGATAAAAGCATTTTTCAGATAAAAGTCTATAACAGAGTTAATGTTCATCCTCAACTACAATCTAGTTATGATTCTTAGGGCAAACAATGAGTGATTCTAAAGCATCCTAAACAAAAACATCTATGATCTAAACCTATCCCTTTCAAAACCCACTTAATAATTCAATTATACAACCTAATTAAATTCATAAACCCTAAATTGAAATTTTTGGGGATTTGACTAATTAGACTGATAGACAAGTGAATCATAAGTAAAAATTAGAAAAGAACTTGTTTACCTTTGATTTTGTTTAGCAGATTAAGTCAATGATAAGCTTAATGAAAGAAATCAATGGCGGCAAAGTTTTTGTGGGTTGAGTGTGATGTTAAACAGAGAAACGAAACTAAACAAATGGGGGGGGGGCGTATTAATATGTTTGACTTAGGTCAAAAAAATAAGCCTTTTCCCTTTTTGCGCAATTAGTCCTCCTATTTCCGTATATTTGCGTTAAGTGGGTATCTTATTTAGTCACACTTAATCCAAACCACACAATTGACCTCCTATGTCTTAACTGTCATTAAGTATATTATCACGGAAAATCCTAAGACCGAGTCACATAAATCACGAAAGGTCACGAAGCACAACGAGTACACACGAAGAATGATACACCATAAAGCAAATAACCAATTAATTTTTCTGAAAGACTTTTGAAAACCGATTTGATGATGAAAAACAATTTGACATTTTCTCCCCCTTAAATACAGACCCGTTTTCTATTTAAAGAGCTGTAGTCTTTGTATTTAAGAGAACTGATGAAAGACTTTTTCGTTTAAGATGATATTAAAACAATTCATGGTGGCAATAAGATATCTCTTATTTAAACAAAATAAGTGCACTGAAACGTACACAAATTTATGTTAGACCAAGTTATGAAGTAAACTCGATCCCTTGTATGGTTTTAAAGTAAATCATACCCGAGAAAATTTATTCCCGTTGTGAGCCAACGCTTTCATAAGAAATACGTGACTTTAATACGAAAAGCGGGTTGCAGTCTGATACAAGCCATATGGGCATGTTTTAAAATATGTACAACTTTATACGGACTCTACTTATGGCGCAGTGTCAATTTTAATCGACATTTCTAAGGCCGTAAATATTACCGTACTAAAAGACATGCCCGTTTTAAAATGAAAAATATTTTTGTATTTTCTTGATTTTATATTTTTTTATGGTTTTTCTATGTTTTATATTTTTTATGGCTTTTCTATGTTTTATAGTTTTTATGGTTTTTCTATGTTTTATATTTTTGTATTTTTCTTTTGGTGGTTTAAATATATACGATAATATACAAGATCACGATCAAAGGATACACTAGAATAGTTTACCACCACTATTCTTCAGATTCTTCTGCCAACTCCTTAAGTGTCGCTGATGAGAATGATTTCATGCCTAGCTTTTCGATCAAAAACTCGATACGTCCTCGATCTAAGGCCTTTGTGAATATATCTGCCAGCTGATACTCAGTGTTGACGAAGTACAGTTCGATCACTCCATTTTCCACTTGCTCTTTGATGAAGTGGTAGCGTATGTCAATGTGCTTCGCCCGGGAATGTTGAACGTAGTTGCAGCACAGAGCAATTGCACTTTTGTTATCACAGTACATCGGAATTTTGTTGAATCCAAGACCGTAGTCAGTTAATTGTGATCTCATCCAAAGAACTTGAGCACAACAACCAGACATAGCAATGTATTCAGCCTCAATACTTGATATCACAGCGCTTTTCTGCATTTTGGATGCCCAACTAACCAGTCTATCTCTAAGAAGTTGCACACTGCCAGAAGTGCTACGTCTAGTATCTTGACACCCAGCATAATCCGCATCTGCATATGATATTAGTTCAATAGAGGAATCCTTCGGATACCACAGACCACGATGAAGTGTTCCTTTAAGATACCGAAAGTTCCTTTTCACAACATGTAAGTGCTTTTCGGTAGGACGAGCCTGATACCGGGCACACATGCATATAGCAAACTGCAAATCAGGCCTGCTAGCAGTCAGATAGAGAAGGGTGCCGATCATTCCACAGTAAAGTTTAGGATCGACAGTTATCCCTTCCTTATGTTCATCTAACTTGGATCTCTCCACCATTGGAGTATCCACGGGGTCACAATTTTCAAAATGATATTTCTTTAATGATTCAAGAGTAAATTTGGATTGATTAATGAAGATGCCTCTGGGATTATGAAAAATTTGTAACCCTTAGAAAAATGAAAATTTTCCCATCATTGACATCTTAAAACGTGTGGACATAATTTTCTCAAAATGGTCAGACAGTCTTTGATTAGTAGCAGCAAATACTATATCATCAACATAAATTTGTACCAGAATCATGTCGTTGTCCTCCTTGAGAATAAATAATATTGGGTCCACTTTGCCTTTGGAGAAGCCTTTCGAGATGAGATAAGACGATAGGAGATCGTACCACGCGCGTGGATCTTGTTTCAACCCGTAAAGAGCCTTCTTGAGCTTGTACACGTGATTAGGATACTCCGAGTTGACGAATCCATTCGGCTGGCTTACATAGACATCTTCCCTTAGTTCACCATTGAGAAATGCCGTCTTAACATCCATTTGGTAGACTATCAGGTTCATGTGAGCAGCGTACGCAAGGACGAGTCTAATCGCCTCCAATCGTGCAACAGGAGCAAAGGATTCTTCAAAGTCAATACCCAAAGCTTGTTTGTAACCTTTAGCAACCAATCTAGCTTTGTTCTTTAGCACTCCACCTAACTCATCGAGTTTAACCTTATAGACCTACAACAATGTAAGGATTTCAACGTTGCTAACTAATTCCCACACTTCAAGATGTTGAAATTCATTAAGTTCCTCTTGCATGGCTTCAATCCAAGATGACTTTGTCATGGCTTGTTGCCAATTTTTAGGTTCAGTATCGGAAAGAAATGCATCAAAGTAGCAATATAATGCATGTTCTTGGAGTTGGTGGCGTGTTAAAACTGGTCGATTGATGTCACCAATAATATTGCGGATTGGGTGATCCTTTGTCCATTTGGTGTTGTGAGTTTCAATCCGTGGTGGTCGGGAGTGAACGATTGCAGGAGCTTCTTCTGAGGTAGACATACCGTTAGGGTTTTCAAGTATTTGTGAACCAAAGAAAGGAAGCTCTTGTAAGTGAGAAAATTCCAAATCGTGATCATAGTGATCCTCTTCAACATCATTAGGAACGAGTGGGGGTGAAGATTCAAGTGTGGGTTGTGAATTAGTGAGGGATGGGACATCTTTTTCAATAGTGACAGTAGATGCCTCTGACTGATTTCCATTATCTTGAGCAATAACTTCAGGAATTGGAGCTACTGCTACAAGTGTTGGAGCATCATCACTAGGTGGATCAAAGAATTCATCAAACATAGGTTGAAATAAATCATCCCACTCGGGCCTTGTAGGTGGTATAAATGATGGATAAGTAGGATTGTTGGGAGTTAATCCGGAACTAATCGTACCGGTTCCCATCTCATGTAATGTGAGTTCAGAGCTGTGTTGCTCAAAAGCCATCGCTGTCAGCTCATTAAAATCGGCATCCAAAGTTTCTACTATCTTGCCAAGACGTGGTTATAAATTTGGTAAGCTTTCTTTACAGGTGAGTAACCAATGAAAATTCCAATATCAGCCTTCGGTTGAAGTTTGCCCAAATTCTCACTATTAGTATTTGGATAACACAGTGCACCAAATACATGAAGAAATGAAATATCGGGTTTTTGTCCATGAAGTAGCTCATATGGAGTTTTACCATGGCGTTTACGAATGATGGAGCGGATTCGGGTATAACATGCGGCTACCACTGCTTCAGCCCATAAGAATAAAGGAGCATTCGCATAAATCAACATAGTTCTAGCAGCTTCCATTAGTGTACGGTTACGTCTTTCCACGACACCGTTTTGTTATGGAGTGCGAGCAACGGAAGTGTCATGTGAAATACCGACCTCTTCATAATAGTCTCGTAGAGTTTGATTAACGAACTCAGTTCCATTATCAGTGCGAATACGGTGAACAGTAGCATTAAGATGTACTTGGATCATCTTTAAGAAAGTAATAATATACTTTGGTGCTTGATCCTTGGATGCTAAAAATTTTACCCATGTAAACCTTGAGAAATCATCCACCATGACGAGGATGTATTTTCTACCACTCAAACTAGCCGTACGCATTGGCCCGCAAAGATCCATGTGCAAAAGATACAGTGGTTCTTGGTTGGTGTCTTCAGCTTTAGGTTTGTAAGATTTCTTGGTGCTTTTCCCCAAAGAACACGCGGAACATAAATGATCCTTGTCGAACTTAAGTTTTGGAAGACCACGAACAAGTTCGTTTTTAGCCAAATGGTTTATAGCATCAAAGTTAAGATGAGATAACCGGTGATGCCACAACCATGACTTGGTCTTTGATGTTTTGGAGAGGAGGCATACAGGAGAGGTGGCCATCATGTTTTGAATGGATAGTGTGTAGAGATTATCCCCTCGAGAACCCTTTAACAAATCATTTCCTGCAAGATCGCGAATAAAGCAAGTATGTTGTCAAAAAGCCACTTCAAGGTTTGAATCGTAAAATTGTCCCACTGAAAATAAATTATGACCAAGTCCCTCCACATAATATACCCTTGAAATCGTAACATTCCCAATTTGATATTCACCGTAACCCATGATCTTCGCAATATGGTCGTTGCTGAATTTTACCGTTCCTAGGAACTTGCTGACGAAATTTCTGAGCATCGAGCGATCTCCGGTCATATGCTTTGAGCATCCAGAGTCCAAGTACCAGAGGATGATTTGGACCACCTGAAAATATCACCAGACAAAGACGATGTATCGGAATCTAGTAGTTCCACTGTGTTAGCAGGTACATATATAACTATCTTAGATTTGCTAACCGAAGAATTCTTAGGCTTCCAGATTTGCTTTCTAAATGCCGGCTTAGATTCTAGTTGTCTAAGATCCTGAGGTACTTCTTCACCGGTAGGCACAATAGTGGGGGAGACCTAGTTAAAGGGCGCTTTTTCAATTTCTTAGTGCTAGTGTTCCTATTTAAAGGACGCTGAGACCTAACTTCCGTGGATGTGATCCTAGTTAAAGGGTACGTAGTTCCATTAGCAGTGAAGGTCCTACCAGTGGGTTTCCATTGCCAACCAACTTGGGTGAATTTCTTCCCTGTTGGAATCCATTCAAGATTGTTCCTAATTGCATACATTTCATTCACGTGATCAACAAGGCATAAATCATGATGCTTAGAAAACATGCATTCATTACAATTCCAACATCTCAAATTAGAATTCAGATTTTGCTTAGGCTGCTGCACAAGCACAGGGCCTTTAGTATTAGTTACATGATTCTTTTTATTCAAATTTGAAATAACATTCCTAGAGTGAACTTCTACTTTTTTCTTCGCAGTCCTACTAGTGGAAGACTTGATCCTATTCTTCTTGTCTTGAGATCCTTTAGCCTAAGTAGATACAATTACTCCTGTAAAAGCCAAGGGAACATTAGTTACAGATTTTGATTTAGCCTTGATGGGTGTGCTTAATATAGGCTTAGATCATGGATTCTTATTGAATGGAGTCATGGCAATGGTGGTGGTTTGTTGTTTAAGTGGTGCAGAACCCGGTTGTCCTATGTACTTCAAGTGCTCTAAGCATTGTTGTACCCTCTCAATGTAAGCATGAGCAGAGTAATAGTGACTATTCATAGGATCAATTTCATAGTAATCATCTACCACATCCCTAGCAAGCTCCGCGTGCTTAACTGCATCTTCCATATACCACTTATATGATAGTGAGTTGTTCTTATTGTACGGGTTCTTAATGATCACCACCTTGTTGGTTTTTGGAGCACTAGAGGTCGGGGCAGAGATGGTGGCTGGATTATCAACAACTTCTTGTCCTTTGAGTTGAAGTGTCTCCTTTAATTCAGCCAAAACCATGTTTTTGTCTATGAGTTGAATATTTAAGTCAGAGATTTCCTCGCACTTACGGTTCAATTGGTCAACGAGTGACTTTTGCTCTGCCGCATTAAACGCAAAGCGATCTTCTAATGAACCATAAATTTGTGAAAAAACCCTGCTTTACTTTATCAAACTCCCCTAGCATAGAAGTAATTCTATCTTCTAGGGCATGGTTTTTAATCTTTGCAGCCTCTAGTTCCAATTTCTCTGCTACTGATTCTCTCTTAAGTCTCATAATTTCTTCCTCTAATGCCTGAACCACCTGAATCATCTTGTCACTTGTCTCAACGGAGTTTTCACAATCATTTGTTTTTGAAAGAGTTTCATTTTAGATTGATTTTTAATTTCAAGAGATATACAATGTTGTTGAAGCTCATTAAAACGTTTTGAAAGTATGTTATAAGAATCTTGAAGTTTTAAAAAATCATCGTTAGATTCGTGACAAGAATGATTATCTACAGTATTCACAGGTTCAACAATATTTACAGATAAATCATGCACATCATCACGTTTATTCACAGTAGATGAAATCTCATGAGCATATTTAAAAGTAACAACATGCATCACTTCGAGAGACACTATATGTTCTAAGAATTGGTCATATTCGGATAAAATCTTTTCTTTCTCAATTAAATGTTGTTCATAAGCATCATCCATTTCATAGAAAACTTTTTGAACATCACCTATTTCAAAGCTTAGATTTCCCGCGAGATAATAGACTCCATTTTTAATATTGTTTACAAATGGAATGATCTCTTTCTCAAACACCGTTTTCATGTGTTCGAAAGCCCATTCTCCAGTGGTTTGAGCCGTTGAAGTCGTACATTCCAGGATGACATTGTCAAACTCGGTAAGGTATCGCTCAATCTCTTCCAAGCTTAGCTTTACCGTACTTACCGGTGGAAGATTCTTAGGAATTGCCTTCGGTTCGTCCGAGTTAACGAGTGTAGGAAGTATACTAAGGCTTTCTCTAGTAGGCATGTAAGCGGATGTATGGATAGATTTCTTTAGCATATTAAATCGAGTTCTAAGATCTATTTTTGCATTCGTTGCATTCATTTGTGCATAGTCATACTCAGGATATGTAGGAAGTTGTTAGGACCATTGTAATAGTTAAATGCAATAGGTAGACTAGGAGGTATGTAGTTCCTCCTGGTCCTAGTAGTAGTAGGAGCAAGTCCTGCTCCTGGTCCTAGTCGAAGTCAAACTTTATTATTTACTTAATATTCTGTTAGGATATGCATATCCTTTCCTAACATATACCTCCTAGTCTACCTATTACATTTAACTATTACAATGGTCCTAACAGAAGTAATTTTAACCGATTCTCTTCATATAGTGACATGCTCTCAGATTCATTTAAAAACACAATCAGATCTAATACCAATCCTAACTTGGTTGCATCATAAAGTTGTGGGTTGTGGTGAAATGCTTGCTTTGCATACCCCGTGTTAGGTGGTAGGTCTATTAGATGCGATAGATTGAACTCTTGAAAAGAAGAATGAAACAAGTGTACTAAATGTGAAGCAGAGTATTGTTTTAAAAGCAAAATTTCAGTCTTTTTAACTCTCTCAGACGCCTTAATTTCCGTTTCAACCATTTTAGACTCGAGAATTTCGAAATTCGTTTGTAGTTTTTGAAAATTATTAACGACTGACTCTTTTTCTTTAAGTTCTTTCGAAAGATTTGCTCTTAAACTCTCAATTTCTAGCAGATTATCCATTTGGACTTGCCTAAACCTATCAAATTCAGGATTGGTTAAGGTAGTGGACACTGGAGTTAATTCTAAGGTTTTAACCTTTTCCTTATTCAAAGCAAGCTCGACAGATAAAGTCTGATTAACACTGAGGGTTTCAAGGACCGCATTATTCATTTGGTTAAGCAAAGATGCCGAGACCATAACCAAATCAGGTTGAGCAAACGAATTTGTAGTCGTAATAGCTCCCGGTTGTGGTTCACTCAAAGTCTGGGGACTTGCATTGATATTGCTATCATTGTTTGTCTCCTCGATTGAGGTACTCACCACCGGAGGCTGTTCCGGATACTCAGACACTTGCTCAACTTGATAAGGTACAATACTAGTATCCGTAGCAGTATTTGGTACCTCAGAAATTGTTTCAGCTCCATAAAGTGAAAGATTTGCCATGAGAGATGCTTTAGCGGTATTGAGATCATCACAGTCAGAGTCGTATGCATCCAAATCATCACATTGATATGCGGCATTATTTGTGATGGCTGCTGTGAGACCGTCAGTGTCCGCGACTCCCGAATCTACGAGACATGCCAACTCTTCTTCATCGAGCTCACGTCCTTGGGCTTGAGCATTCACTAAGTAGATCTTCTCCTGAAACCATGTGCTATCCCTTTTCGTCTTGGGCTGCTTACACTCTCGGGCCATGTGCCCTTCCCCTTTGCAGTTGTAGCATATGATCATCTTCATTTTGCCAGTGCTATTACCTCTTGTAGCAGCAGTGTTAGATGAGCGTGCACCAGCAGTAGATGAATTGGGTCTCCCCTGAAGTGGTTGCACCATGACTCTGCCATCTTAAATAGTAGCTTGTTGTCGAGAGTTAGAAGAGTTCCTTAACTGATTGTTTGTTGGAGCTGGTCTTTTGTAACCTCGTTTGTTCAATGTTTGAATGAAATAAGCAGACATTTGAGCAAGTATATCAGTAGGACTATCCCCTTGTCTAAACTCAGGGACAGGAATCTCATCATCACAATAGAACACTGGTTCTGATTGAGATACAAGCGGATTTGAGGGAACACTACCATGTTGTGGGTAATGGGGTTGAGAAGCCTCAAGTTGTTGATAGGTAAGAGCAGGGTTTGTTGGAGGTTGATAAGGTGAATACTGTTGTGAAGCATAAGGTAACTGATGTGAGTCTCCTTGTGATGATGTTGCTGGTTGCTTGTATTGTTGGTGATAAGATGTAGGCGGTTGTGGCAAGATCGAATACTGTGGGAAACTTGGTGTTTGATACAATGGTTGATAGGAAGATTGGTGCCCCAAAGCAAACGGAGAGTTGTGATATGACAATGTAGGATGTTTTTCCATTAATACCAATGGTTCTTGATAATATCCATGAGAGATGCGTTTTTGGATCACGTGCTTCTCGTGTTGTTGCAAGAAGGCATAGAGTTGATCTAAATTTGACTTGTGCAAATCTCGAATCATCTTAACATCGGTGACATACTGAATCCATTCTTGGGAAACGTGTTCAAGAACTTTGTGTTTAATTGAAACTGTTCAATCCGTAGATTATACACGTTCATGTCATTCATCAAAGTAGTGAAACGCCAGTAGTAATCGTGAAGAGTCTCCCCTCGAATGTATGTAAACCTATCATACAAGTCATACAATTGACACTCTCGTTCTTGCTTAGTTAGAGAGGTCCCTTGTAACAAAATAGCTAATCGATCCCAAAGATCCTTTGCCACTTTATGTTCACTTACCATTCTATAGATATCGGGTGGAAGGGCTTGAAGTATTGTCTGAACAGCCCTTTCATTTGCATCGGCAATGATTTTGTTAGCATTGGTTAACTCATGATACAACCTTTCCCGCGTCACATTGTTGACGGTAACTTCTCCCCAATCTAATGGACCTTTTTCAATTGATTGAAGCATAAGTCGACCATTGGGTTTGCCCTGATGTACGTTTTCATACGACCTTGCCATGCTTCAAATAAATCTTTGATGAGCAAAGGTGGGCGAGTGTCGGTACCCGAGATGATTGAGATATCGGTAAGTGAAGTCATTGTAGGCATGAATGAATGAGGATTCATTGTTAGAACACTTGATTGAAAAATATTATCTTTTGATCGTTCAATGAAGTAAGGATGTGAAACATGTTGTTGTCGATTTAGGTCGTGTGTTGATGTATCAGTATGGAAATCCACTAAGAATCTTAGAAAAATATTCTAAATAAAACCAATCACTAATCTTCGGAATAATCCCCTATCTTCGGAATATCCTTATCTTCGGAATAACCTTGATTTTCAGATAAATGATGCATTTTCGGAATACTTGATATTTTCAGAGAAATCTTCGGAATAACCTTGATTTTCAGATAAATGATGGATTTTCGGAATACTTGATTTTTCAGAGAAATCTCCGGAATATTGGATCTTTTCAGATAATTCTTCGGAATAACTGGGTTTTCAGAAAAAAAGCCAATCTTCGGAATAATTGAACTTTTCAGAGATTTCTTCGGAATAAGTGGGTTTTCAGAAAAGAACCAATCTTCGGAATAAGTGAACTTTTCAGAGATTTCTTCAGAATAAGTGGGTTTTCAGAAAAGAACCAGTCTTCGGAATAAGTGAACTTTTCAGATATTTCTTCGGAATAAGTTAGTTTTCAGAAAAGAACCAATTTTCGGAATAATTGAACTTTTTAGAGAATTCTTCGGAATAAGTGATCTTTTCAGATAAATCTTCGAAATAAATGACCCTTTTCCGAAAAAGCTAATTTCAGACTTATAGACCCTTTTCCGAAATGAAAAATTTCTAAATAATAAACCCTTTTCCGAAATTCCTGGTACGTCTTGATGTACAGTAACTGAATAATAGCCAAAATTTACCCAAAAAGACGAAATTTTTTTGTGATTTCTACCAAGATAATCAAACCGAATGTTTTCTTTATCACTTTAAACCATAAAATCACAAAAAATTTCAAGATTTGAGATGGATTATCCTTAAACACCCACTAACCCAAACAAACACTAAACAACACGAATCAACATACCTTAAATCATCCCATGCTCTTGATACCAATTGTAGCACAATGATAATCTATAATCTATCAAGAGGGTTGTTGTTATTCTAGAGAGAGAAACAACAGAGAGAAACAAAGAAACTTTTATTAATGTGTAAAGCAAAACAAAACAACCAACACCCCTTTCCATGGTGGAAAGGGGTTTATATACCCAAGTCCTTAAGTGGACTTGGGCCTCCGGCCCATGAACATGCTCATGGGTCGGGCTAACATAAGTATTACTTATACAATACTACGAGCCTATAACTATATAGTTGGAGTGACCGAGACTTTCTTAATACACAAAACGTATTTCCAACAATCCACGCATGTGGTAACGAATTGAAAACCTTAATCTTTCTCCTTTGATTCTTTGGTATTCAGCTATATATAAGCCTACATAAAATCATGAATGAAACTAGTGCAAATCGAATTAAAATCACATGAAATAACAAAAGGGGTTTGGGTTGGTCTTGGGTTTCTGTCGGCAGCAAAAAACAAGGACCCCGACTCGCGTCGGGGTGGCCTTGTGGCTCGTCGGGGGTCACAGCGAAACACAGCAGCACCACCGGTCTAGGACCGATGGCTGTTTTGTTCGATCAGGGGAACATAGGCCGAGAAGTGAGAAGCCACCAGCTTTAGCCGGTGGTGTTTCTGGTCCATCAGTGGCTAGCCAAGCCATGGCAGTGGCAGCCGGCTAGACCGGTCTAGCCGCTGCCGGGCCGGTTCGGTCCGGTTTACGTTTTGGGTTATATTAAAACACAGGCTTAGTCACGTGAATTATTTTTACAAGTTATACATTAATTCTACAAGTTATATTATATGTTCACAGGGCTAATTAAATTAAATAAGACGCGACTAATAATTAATTTAATTTAATTGTGGACTTAGGTTATAATTATTTGAGTAAATAATGCATGTTTTAACCTAAGTATTTTTATCAGTTATTTTAGACTATAGTATTAATTAATTACTAAAACATGGACTATATTTAATTAATAAAACATGACTTAGGTTATAATTAATAATTATTAATACATGTTTAACCTAAGTAGTTTATATGCCTAAATTTAATTAAATCAAATAATCTATAGTTTATTAATTACCATGAGAGTTAATTAATAAACTACATTATTATTACATGACTTATAACTTTTAACCAGTAAACTTTAGCTTATATTACTAGCTTATTAATGCAGCTGAATTCTAAATATAGAAACTTTCTATTTTAGGAAACTTTCTATTTTAGGAAACTTACTATTTTAGAAACTGGTCTATTTTTGGGAACCTGCTATTTTTAGAAAGTTACTTATTATTACACTACAAGTATAATAACAACATAATACAAGAATAACTACAGTTAGTACTTAAAACATGACATAACATGAATAATAAGCTAAGAACACACAAAATCAGTAAAACACATGTATCTCAGGCCACTCATACACGTCTCTATTCTTATGTAGTATTATCCGTCAAGGCGGAGTAGGTTCTTCAGCGTTTCCGTTAGCTTCTACTGGACACAAGGTACGGATTTCTCGTCCTTCAGTAAGGACAATCTCTTCCTTTATTAGGATTTTCCGTATGTACCCAACTGTTTTCCCAGTAGTTATAGATTTAAATGCTTATGTTTTATTAGTTACCTTAGCCATATACATGCATGCCAGTTTCACCTAGTTATGGAGGTACCATAACCATAACACTAGAGGTACTAGTGTTATGACTTCACCATGGCTTAGTGATAGCTCATGGTGTCCCTTCACTTTATTTGACCTTTATTATTATTATATTATCATGTGGGGCGTATGGGTGCATCCTAGTTACAGTTTCAGTCAGGATTTCATGGTGAATGTGGTGTGTGCCTTGCATCCTTCACAAGGAGCCGATCCCTCCTACCCAGGCCATATTAATTAGAGGCATCCCCTCTAATTGCATGACAAGGTCACCCCTCCAAGTATTCATGCCTGTTGTTGACCTCATGACCTATATTGGATTTTGGTATATTAAACTAATAAAGATTTTCATAAGTAAACATAAGCTATATTTTCAGAATATAAAACCAGATTATAAACATGTTCCAGGTTTTCCAAGACTTATTCATTTCCGCTGCTATTCATGCTTTACATTTCTTTCCTATATTATGTCATTCATGCTATGTCATATATCCATTCACTGAGCGTATTACTCATCCGTTACTTTTCTTTCCATGTCCCAAAACGACAGGTACCCAAGGTTAGACTAGAGCATTTGGAGGACATGCTTAGGATGTGAGCTACATTAGAATTCGTCTCCTCTTGCCTTCATATATTTATGCTTGTTTAGTCTTACTTTAGTTAATTTATTTTATTTATGTTTTGGGCTTATGTTCAGGAACCGATATTTGATTTCGGTTTTTCCCTTTGGTCATGTATGATTAGTTCGTTTAACCTTGCATGCTTTGATGACACGCCATAATTATCCTGTGATAGTCCATTATCAAAATGGGGTGCTACTATTATGGTATTAGAGCCCAAGGTTTCGACCTGTAGGCTCTCAACTTGACTTGTGACTAGTGGGTAGTCACCAGGATCCTTCCAAGCGGACGTTTGATTTCCACGTATTGATATTTTCAGAACCTCGTTGTTTTAACCATGATGTTTTCTTCGGAATTGTTTTACTAATATGGATTGAACAACCGTCATCCATACTTAGTTACATGTCATTATTTTATGCATGATGTTTCTTGTGAATGTTGACTAGTATGAACTGAATCACAGTAGTTCATACTTAGTCGCACGTTTCTGTTAGGTTTAGACAAGTTGGTTTTCATGCATTCATTTCATTTTCATTTCATGTGTTCATTTCATGTATTCATCTCATTGTCGCAGGAATTATGACTAAGTAATGGTTGGTACAGGACTGGCTCTATTTAGTCGCATGTGCTTTTATTGAAATTTTTGTTGTTTAGTGGACCGACCCATAGGCGTCCACACTTGCCTCTTGTTTTGTGAACCGACCCATAGGCGTTCACCCATGTACATATCATCATATTTATTAACCATGCATTTTAAACTGTTTCATGCATTATAAAATGTTTCATGATTTATAAATTATTTCATGCATCTTTTATGTTTAGGTCATGTTATATTGTGTCAGACTTACCATTTATGTTGCATTGTGAAATGACTCATAGTCATCCACACTATCGATTCTCAAAATTTATTTCATTGCAGTCATAACTTTTCATGTACTCTTATTTATTGTTATGTTTGGTTATGTTGATTATGTTGTCATAATTTCATGGTTAACTCTGTTTTCATGCTGATTATGTTTTCATGCTCCTATATGTTAATTTTTGCCTCATGGTTCCTCGTGTCGTTTACGCTTTCATGCTAGACCCGGAGGGATTATATTTAATCATGTCCTCATGATAGCCATGGTTGCTTTTCATTGATCATGTTTTCATGCTGGCAATCATTCGATTCCATTAAATCGTATTTTGTGCCTCTTATACAACTAGAATTATGTCTATGATAAATTAGCTAGATTCTTATGTTGTTATATTCAGTTTGATTTGTACCCATTTAAATAATTTACCTTACTCTAATCATGTTAGATGATTGACACCATATCGATCACCTCATGTGAATCCAGTGTGTACTCCATGTACCATGTTCCATGTTTACTTCATGTATCATGCTCCATACTTATTCCAGTTACCGCACTCCATGTGTGATACTAATCCATTTTCAATTTTCTCAGACATTTTTTGTTCTTATCTATTGTTGCTTAAAAGATGATAAGAAGGCGACAGATCGGAGCAACCCGTCTAGAATTTTATTAACCCCCCAGATGTACCATTTCATTCCATAATCATACCTTTTCCGTTCGTACGTCACGTGCCATCCAGTTGTCTTTTCCAGCATACGAGTGGAAACCGGTACCAGCCGGCCACTCAGCTGAAAAGTTACATGAATCACAGTCATAATAATGACTGTCATGAAACTGACCTATAAAGAGGTAGTAACAACTACCGTGACAGCAAACACTCTGACTATAACGACGGAACTTCGATTACGAACAAGAAATACAAAGGTTGAGCAGTACAACCGATCCGCCAAATTCTAGCATGATGACCTAAGATTTTAAATCTCAATGTTTCACATCTCGAGATACATGTCTAGACACCAGTCAAGACACATGTCGTACGCATATTTTCTCAAAGCACGAGTCAGGACACATAACTCACGTTTATTATCTGAAACAACCATACGTAATTCAGAATACCATCCAAGGGGTATAACCATTATGATGTGCCATAAATAGTCAGGCCAAAAGAATTTCAACATCATCACCAGAGTGTTGTTCACGTTTGAACACGCAATGTTCGTTATGCGAGAGGCAGGCGAAGCACATTCAGTAGAATCTGCAACATTTTACTCCATGCATTAACATGGCACTTTTGTTTCTCGATATCATATTTCATATAACTATAACCATAAAGACGATATTCGTACCATATATGTATACGAAGGTATTCATTTAGTCTAATGATAAGATCCAAGATACTAACACACTTCTCTCGGACAAATGCGAGTAAATATGATTCCGGTAGGAACTACTAACAGCAACCTATTCTACGATCGGTCGCCATTCATATCAGATTATGTACAGTGATGTTCAGGAATACTTTCAGTCTGGTTTTCTATCAGGTAAATCTGTGCAAGTCACTTATGTTTTACAAACATATGATTGTCATTTCATGGCTACGAAGATTTTCTAGATATCATTTATGACAAGACTTCTGAAACTCCTTTTACTCAGAGCCGGCCAATTATTTCAAAATTTCCAGATGTATTTCTAGAAGAACCTCCGAGTATACTTCCTGGCTGCAAGATAGAACATAACATCAAGCAGGTTAGGGAGCAGAACCTGTTTCCAAGGCTCTTCATAGCATGGCTTTCTGGAGCTAAAGAATTAAAGGTTCAGCTGCAGAGATGCTTGAACAAAGTTCATTCATCAGGTGCATCACCATGGTGTGCACCAGTCCTTTTTATTAAGGAGAAGGAGGGTAACATGAGATTATGTGTCGACTACCGTCGATGTAAACAAATCACCGTTCATGACCGTTATCTCCCTCCACGTATTGACAACGTATACGATCGACTATAGGGTGCTAAGCACTTCTCCAAGATAAACTTACAATCATGCTGACAACAGTGGCGAGTGAAAGAGCAGGACATTTCCATGACTGCTTTTCGCACATGATTTGATCATGCTTAATCCACGATTTTGTTTCGGTCTCTCAAATGCTTCAGCAGCATTATGGACTTGGTAAATTGAGTTTCCATGAACTCATAAACAAGTTCGTTAGTATTTTAATTGATGACAACTTGATCTTCTCTAAGTCTGGAGAAGAGCATGAAGAACATATTCGCGCTATGTTGCAAATTCTACGACAACAGAAGTTTCATCTGAAATTTTCCAGTAAGGGTTCTAGTTGGTTACAGTGATACGATGAATCGCATCGTTTCTCACAATTAAATTTCACCATGAATCATCTTACGTGTAAATAAGAGAATCCTACATTAAGTTATGTGTTCCAGAGGGTCCTACGCAAGAAGGAGCCCAATTTGCAGAGACTCTTAGTTTTTAAAATTTCTATGTATCCAGATTCCGTGAAACAAGCTGCAGTTACGTTCATATCGAACTGCCTGACATACCACAGGTTAAGATAGAACACCAACATGCTAGTAGTCTACCTCAACCAGTAGAAATTGTTGAACGGAAATGGGGCAAAAATCCCATGGATTTTGTACCGGATCCACCACAGGCTCAGAAGAAGCATGATGCTATTTGGGTTGTTTTCAACCGTTTGACCAAGCCTGCAAAATCCTTCCATCCGTAAGGATTTCACAGTTTATCAGTAATTTTCCAGCCGGAGATCGTACGATCATTGGGCACTCCTTCAGCTATCAGCTCAGAGGAAGACTCGCGTATGCATTCATCATTACGTTCACGTCCTTGTTTAATGTTTCGTTTTACATTCATATCTACGTTCACGACACTGTTCACGTTCATGATCGTATTCTAGCTTACGATTTACGTGTCACTTTTCGTTCTAAGAAGTTTTGTAGAAAGCTTGGGAGACCAGACTCAAGTTCAATAAACTGTCCATCATCAAACAGACATTTCACTTCATGTTTCACGTCTCACCTCGTATCATTTGACGTTACCTCCTTAATTATTCTATATTCACGATACGTTGCACGTATCATGTCCACCATATGTTTCCCATGTTACATTTACCATATTTCGACGTATCACGTTCACAATTGCTCACGCATCACGTTCACAATTGTTCACGTATTATGTTTCAGTATGTCTCGTACATCCTTACTAAGACGTTTCTTGTGTCATTATTCTAGATTATGTCGCATCAGAACGTTTTATTGTCCTTATACGTTATTCTTAGCAATTCGATCAGACTCATGAGAACCCATCCCACGTTGGTGAACCAAAAACTTTCTGTATCATCAAGACAGAGTCATGAAGATCAAGATTATTATTTCTCGCCAAGACCAGTTAGAAGATCGTTCCGAGTGGGAAGCCACTTGGAAACGGAGGAGTCCATCTGGATTCTTATCCTCTTTTCGGTCCATGACTTAGATATATTTGTTTCTATTACATCATGTCTCATGTCCTTTCCAGTCATGTCACATTCATGTCCTTTCAGTTCACTTGATTTTTTTGCTTTTATGTATCGTCAGTTCTTTCAACTTCGTCAGTTATCTTACCTCTAATTAGAGGACGAATGATCCTTTTAGAGGGGAAGAAATTGTAAAATCCTCAATGTTATCATGACCCTAGTTCGAGGACGAATTATTCTTTCATAGGGGAAGAGTTGTAAAACCCGCATTTAAATATCATGAACAGTAACCATGAACAGTAATTACATGAAAATACGAATAATCCATGACACGTCGTCATGTAAATCACTAGTAAAAGTAAAACTTTAATATTTATTATTACAAGTATAATATTATTAATATAATTACAAGTAGTATCATAATACTCATTTAATCGTTAATAAATAATTAATGTACATAGAATCATGAACAAATGAACACGGGATTAAGCACGACATTTACTAGTGAAACGAAACTTGAATTACTAAAACCACAAGGACTATAGGCGGCCAAACATAAGTTAACATAGGCTTGGCCTGTTTGTGATTTAACTAGAAACAAAAGGATGAAATCTACGTCATTTGTCAAGTTACAAAAAAAACTTCAAAAACCCTAGACATAGCTAGGAGGCCGCCGGCCATATCCATCAAAGGGAGAGAGGAGACAAACTTTCAAGCTGGGAATTTGATCGAGGGTGTTCGTGTGTTAGTCCTTGATCATACACGCGTTTGGTAACGAATCGAAAACCTTAATCTTTCTCCTTTGATTCTTTGCTATTCGGCTATATATATGCCTACATAAAATAATGAATGAAACTAGTGCAAATCGATTTAAAATCACATGAAATCACAAAAGGGGTTTGGGTTGGTTTTGGGTTCCGGTCGGCAGCAAGAAACAAGAACTCCAACTCGCGTCGGGGTGGCCTTGTGGCTCGTCGGGGTTCACGACGCAACACAGTAACACTACCGGTCTAGTACCAGTGGCTGTTTGGTTCGTTCAGGGGGAACACAGGCCGAGTAGTGGGAAGCCACCGGTTTCCGCCGGTGGTGGTTTTGGTCCATCAGTGGCTAGCCAAGCTACGGCAGTGGCAACCGGATAGACCGGTGTAGCCGCTGCTGGTCCGTTTCACGTTTTGGGTTATATTAAAACACGGGCTTAGTCACGAGAATTATTTTACAAGTTGTACATTAATTCTACAAGTTATATTATATTTTCACAAGGCTAATTAAATTAAATTAGACACGACTAATAGTTAATTTAATTTAATCGTGGACTTAGGTTATTATTATTTGAGTAAATAATGCATGTTTTAACCGAAGTATTTTTATCAGTTATTTTAGACTCTAGTATTAATTAATTACTAAAACATGGACTATAATTAATTAATAAAACATGACTTAGGTTATAATTAATAATTATTAATACATGTTTAACCTAAGTACTTTATATGCCTAAATTTAATTAAATCATATAACCTATAGCTTATTAATTACCATGACAGTTAATTAATAAACTACACTATTACATGACTTATAACTTTTAACCAGTAAACTTTAGCTTATATTACTAGCTTATTAATGTAGCTGAATTCTAAATATGGAAACTTTCTATTTTAGGAAACTTACTATTTTAGAAACTGGTCTATTTTTGGGAACTTGCTATTTTTAGAAAGTTACTTATTATTACACTACAAGTATAATAACAACAGAATACAAGAATAACTACAGTTAGTAGTTAAAGCATGACAGAACATGAATAATAAGCTAAGAACACACATAATCAGTAAAACACATGTATCTCAGGCAACTCATACACGTCCCTATTCTTATGTAGTATTATCCGTCAAGGCGGAGTAGGTTCTTCAGCGTTTCCGTTAGCTTCTACTGGACACAAGATACGGATTTCCTGTTCTTCAGTAAGGACAATCGCTTCCATTATTAGGATTTCCCGTATGTATCCAACTGGTTTCCCAATAGTTACAGATTTAAATGATTATGTTTTATTAGTTACCTTAGCACATGCATGCCAGTTTCACCTAGTTATGGAGGTACCATAACCATAACACTAGAGGCGCTAGTGTTATGACTTCACCACGGCAGAGTGATAGCTCGTGGCGTCCCTTCAGTTTATTTGGCCTTTATTATTATATTATCATGTGGGGCGTATCGGTGCATCCTAGTTACAGTTTCAGTCAGGATTTCATGGTGAATATGGTGTGTGCCTTGCATCCTTCACAAGGAGCTGATCCCTCCTACCCAGACCATATTAATTAGAGGCATCCTTCTAATTGCATGACGATGTCACCCCTCCAAGTATTCATGCACGTTGTTGACCTCATGACCTATATTGGCTTTTGGTATTTTAAACTAATACAGATTTTCATACGTAAACATAAGCTATATTTTCAGAATATAAAACCAGATTATAAACATGTTCCAGGTTTTCCAGGACTTATTCATTTCCGCTGCTATTCATGCTTTACATTTCTTTCCTATATTATATCATTCATGCTATGTCATATATCCGTTCACTGAGCATATTGCTCATCCGTTACTTTTCTTTCCATGTCCCAAAACGGCAGGTACCTAAGGTTATACTAGAGAATTTGGAGGACATGCACAGGATGGGAGCTACCTTAGACTTCTTATCCTATTGCCTTCATATATTTATGCCTGTTAGTCTTCCTTTAGTTCATTTATTTTATTTATGTTTTGGGCTGATGTTTGGAAACCGATGTTTGATTTCGGTTTCCCTTTGGTCATGTATTATTAGCTCATTTTACCTTGCATGCTTTGATGACACGTCATAATTATCCCGTGATAGTCCATTATCAAAATGGGGTGTTACAGTTACTCATTTTGATATAACAAGTATAATAACACATAAGAACATGAAATACACTAATCGGAATACATGAAGCATTAAGAAAACACATGATTAAACATGGATCAGTAACATAAGTTAAGAACACATAAAACAAGACAAGAGCCAATAAAATAAGTTAAGAACACGTCAAGTAAACTTATAACCAGTAAGTATAAGTTACCCAAACTACTTATACACGTCCCTTTTTATTATGTAGCTATCGTGAAGTCGGAGTGATCTTCCACTTTCGTTTTCATCTTCATTACTGGACATAAGGTACGGATATTCCGTCCTTCAGTAAGGACACTCTCTTCCTTTATTAGGATTCCCTGTTTGCAGCCATCTTTTTTCCTTAGTAGTGTACTTAAACTAAATAGTAATTACATGATTAATATTTTAGATTTCCCTGAGAAATATACATGCATGCTAGTTTCACCTAGTTATGGAGGTACCATAACCATAACACTAGAGGCACCGGTGTTATGACTCTTCCGTGGTGAGAGTGATTGCTCGTGGCGTCCCTTTCAGTTATTTTTCCTATTTTATTATTATCTTGTGGGGAGAATGGGTGCATCCTAGGACAAGTTTAGCAAGATTACATGGTAACTGTAGTGTGTGCCTTGCATCTGTTACATGGAGATGATCCCTCCACCCAGACTATTATAATTAGAGACAACCCCTCTAATTGCATGATGAGGTCACCCTGACAGGTGTGTAAACACCCATCCTTTTTACCACTTAATTACAATAATAACCGGGCCAAAACGTGTATTTTATGTCATTTATGTCGGAATTATGCGTGGTTTGTGTTTTTGTTGTGATTTAGGATGAAAAGGTGAAAAGTGGAGAAAACACGGGCATTCACGGGCTTTTATCGAATAAAAAGACGAAAGACAAAGTCAAGAAGTCAAGAGTGCGAAAAGAACGGAAGTCCAAGACCAATTCTGAAGATTTATCGAAGAAAAAGTCAAAAGACGGAAGTTTACTAAAGCCGAAGAACTCGAGTCTTATTTATGAAGAAAATTCAAGACGAGTTTAAAGAAATCCCAAGACAAAGTCCAAGTATTAAGAAGATTAAAGAAGCTTAAGGACTTGATCATGCAATTAAGAAGAAATGAAGGAGGGGAGGAAGCTTCCTAAGCACTCCTTAATCCTCCCCTATAAATAGTCATTAGGATTAATCATTTCATTTTGTTGGCTAATAGTGACAATTAGTTCTTTCATTTTATTTTCCTTGCAATTTAATTACCTTGTCACTTACTTTATTGTCAAATTTAAATACCTTGTCTTGCACCTTAAATTCATTTAATTTCAAGTAAGTTTTCCTTTTAATTCTTGTCAATCTTTACTTTTTCTTGTTAATCTCCTATCTACCTTTCTTTATTTGATCTTAATCTTCATGCTTTATTGTTTATGTTCATGTTCTTGATTTTTATTGATTTATTTAAGTGGGTTTTGATTATTTTGATTAGTTTTGTTAGTTTTGTTGATTTGGATTGTTTGTTTATGATTAGTAGATGTTTTGTTATTAGTTTGATTTAATCTTGTGGTTGATTTTGTTAAGTTTTGGTTAAATTCGTGTGTTTCTTGTTCTCCTTGTTCTTCGCCTGTTTGTTACTTTGATTCCCAGGAAACATTCCGGATCAAGCCGGTTATTCCGAGTGAAAGAGTTTGTGCTGGTTATTACGTATAAAAGTTGTTCATTCAGAATATCAATTGTTCCGAACCAAATTCGTTCATCCGGAATATTGGACATTCAGGATCAAGGAGATTTATTCGGAATAATTTATTATTCCGGATCAATACCTTCATTCGGAATATATATTATTCCAGATCAATACTTTCATTCGGAATATAAGACATTCCGGATCAACCATTTATTCAGGATCAATCTCACATTCCGGATCAACAGAATATTCCGGATCAAGGGAATATTACGGATCAACCTAACATTCTGAATCAAATAATATTCCGGATCAACAAGTTCATCCGGAATAATTTATTATTCCAGATCAAGGAGTTTATTCGGAATATTAAGACATTCCGGATCAAGGGTTCTATTCGGAATATTATTCCGGATCAAGAATTATTCCGCATCAAGGGCAATATTCCGCATCAAGGCTTTATTCCGAATAGAGAAGATTATTCCGAATAGGTGACATATTCCGAGTAAGCAATTTATTCCGGATCAAGGGTTTTGGTGAATATTCCGAGTGAAGAAAAACATTCCGAACGAAGGTGACATTCCGGATGAGTGTTTATTCCGAATGAGGGTATTATTCCGGATGAGCTAATTTTCAGGTTCTTTTAATTTCTGTCTTTAATTTTCTGTTTATAATTATCAAGCTTTATTTTTCCCGCCTTTTTACTTAGTCGCACTTTACGATTACTTGCCTTAGTTTTAAGTTTTAGTTGCGTTTTAAGTTTGCCTTAGTTAGATTTAAGTTTGCGTTATTTACTTTTAGTGCCCTTTAATTTTCCGTCACGCTTTTAAATACTTGCCATTTACTTTAAATTAGGTTTAGCTTTAAATTACTTGCCTTTTACTTTAAATTTTTGCACTTTTAAAATACTACAACGACACAATTATTGTTTCACCAAAGAACGACTGAGTCGCATAGTTAAACCAGAATCAATTCGATTAGACACACGACAAAGAATCTTTTTAATTAAGTAAAACCTAGTTATCAAATGGCGCCGCTGCCGGCTCTTTTCGTAAAGATTAACGGGTTTCTGTGAGAGACGCGTTGCTTTTTGGGATCCGTTCACTTGTGAGCGTTATTTTCTTACTTAAAAAATTCAAAAAACCATAAAAATAAAAAATTGTTAAAAATCCAAAAAAATTAAAAAATTTCAAAAATCCAAAAAGATTTTATTTTTATTGTGTATATATATTCTCTTTGTGTTTGGTATTGTTTTCTTTTGCCTTTGTAGGTGTATGCGTACTAGATCTTCTAGTTATCAAGAGCCCGAGACTCGAGAATATTTAAGTATGGCAGGTGTTAACAACAACAATAATCCACCGCACCTCAATAATAATAACAACAATGTTCTTCCACAACCCGATCTTCGGACAATGGAGGAGCTTTGTCAACCTACCATGTTTGGACGAGGAGAACCGATTGCGCCGATGCAAATCACGGCTCCAGAGTTTTCGTTGAAGCACCACATGATTCATCAAGTGCAAACTAATCCATTCGCCGGAATGCCTGATGATGATGCTAACAAACACCTCGACAAGTTCATTACAATCACTCAAAGCATGAAGTTGCCCGGTGCCACAATGGATGTTCTTCGCCTTCAACTCTTCCCACATACTTTATCACATCACGCCGAGAAATGGTTTGATCGTCTCCCGAAGAATTCCATTCATACTTGGGATGACATGACTCAACGCTTTTTGTCGTGCTACTTTACACCATCCATGGTCACGAGCCTTCGCAATCAAATCAGCGATTTCATGCAAGACCCTGATGAATCTCTTTTTGATGCTTGGGAAAGATATAATGTCTTGATTGATCGTTGTCCAAACCACAACATGCTCCCTGTGACCTTAATAGATACTTTCTACAACTGATTGACTTTTCGAGACCGTGATACGATTAATGCAGCCGCCGGTGGCACATTTATGAAAAGGAGACCCGAGGAGTGTAGAGAGTTAATTGAGAACATGACTACTCACCACAAAAATTGGGATTCCCCCGCCTCTTCAAGGAACAACCCAAGAGTCAATGTCTCTTCCACTTCAGCAAACCCCGACATGACCGAATTCACCCGCATGATGACTGAAATGAACAAAAGTATCTTGCTTCTCGCTTCAAACCAACAGCAAGAAGTTAAAGCGGTTGCACCTTCTTGTGAAACATGCGGCGATCCTCACCCATACACTGATTGTCCTTCTACACAAGGAAATCCGGTAAACGTGTATGCAGCTTATGGTAATTATTCACCGGAAAATTACCAAGCTCGACCACAAGGGGATAGAAATTTGTTGAGTTACCGGTCCAACAACTACCTTTCACCTGGTTTTTCTCCTCAAAACCAAAATCCCGCCAACAACTACAATAGAAGCAACCAAATCCCACCAAGAGCTTCTAATCCTTATCACCCACCCACTCAACAAGCCCCACCCATTAACCCCGATGTTGAAGCATTGATGAGAACCCCAAGGTGAGCAAATCAAGAATCTGTAGAGCCAAATTATCAATTTGAAAGGAGATATTACCAAGCAAGGAAATGACATTAGATCCGAGCTTCGAGATAATATCCAATCTTCCTTTAGCAATCGAACAAATGATATTAAGAATATGCTGGCTAGTTTCTTGCCCACTACTCAACCCTCTTCTTCGAGTTCTCTACCTTCAAACACCGTCACCAATCCGCGAGCAAATGTGAGTGCTATTACTACCCGTAGTGGAGTTACCATAGTAGGACCACCTATCCCACCCCCATCATCTACACCTCCTCCACCACCATTTATCCCTACTCCTCCTACACCTAGTATTAGTGAACCATTACCGTCTCCGCCTCGTCATGACGATGTACCTAGGAAGGACCCTTCAACATCTCAACCTTTACCTACTACACCTGCCCCTTCACCACCCAAACCCAGTATCCCTTATCCTTCACGGCTAGGCAAGACCACAATGCTCACCAAGGATGACTCTCAAATGTCAAATTTTATGAAGATGATCTCTCAATTGAATTTCAACATTAGCCTGGTCGAAGCACTTGTCCACATGCCGAAATTTGTCAAAGCATTCAAGGAATTGCTTAACAAGAAGGAGAAGTTGATTGAGCTCGCCAACACACGCTTAAAGGAAAATTGTTCTGCAGTTATTCTTAAAGAACTTCCGGAAAAACTTGGAGATCCCAGTCGTTTTGTGTTGCCGTGCATTTTTAACAAAACCGAAGAATTTACTGCCCTAGCTGATCTCGGGGCCAGTATTAATCTTATGCCTTTGAGTGTTTGGAAAACACTATCATTACCCGACCTACTCCAACAAAGATAACTCTTGAACTTGCAAATCGCACTCTCGCTTACCCTGTTGGTATTGCCGAAGATGTGTTCATTAAAGTTGGCACATTTACTTTCTCGGTCGACTTTGTGGTTGTTGATTATGAAATGGACCCTCGTATTCCTTTAATACTTGGTCGGCCATTCTTGAGAACCGGACGAGCTCTAGTTGATGTTGCCGAAGGCGAGTTAATCTTAAAAGTCGGGGATGATGCACAAGTTTTCAAAATGGGGAAGCTTACAAGCAAATCCTTAGGACGAGAATCTGCGAATATGATTAATGTGCTCGATGATTTTGTCATCTACAACAATCCTCTATTCGAGTCTTGCAATGATAATCCACTTTTTCATGATGATGTGTATGATTCTCTCTCCAATTTGGAACCTGCTCCCATTTATGATTATCTACCGATCTTCGATGCTTATGATGATGATTCTAGCTCAGATTCGGATGATTTTGATGATTGTACTTCCGAGTATCCCGACCTGCCTACATATGATGATTTTGATGAGGCCGATACTCTTTCGAGTGATTCTTCGCATGATGAAGATCCTCCTACATCACTCGATCCTACTTTGGACGATTACTCATTTGAGGAAGACTTCTCTACGTTTCTCAACACTTACTTCCCTCATGAGAGTGATGCTCCTCCTTTAGATTTTGAAGATTATCGTCTTGATCCTACTTTGGATTTGAAGAAAATTCTTTCAAAGGAGAAGAAACCGGTTGACACCGACATCCGCAGCACATATGATTTAACACCTCTTTGTCCACCTTCTGAGGACGAGGTTGTGCATCTTCTTCGTGGATCATCTTCACACTCTGCTGAGCCTGAGTGCTATTTTCCCTTAAAGAAAAAGGTGTTCGACCCCGGTATCGATATTATTCAGCCATCTCAGTATTCGTCTGATGAAATAAAAGGAAATATCTTTGGAACTTATGGAAATCTGCTTGCACCACCTCACCCTTGCTTCCACCGTGCTCCATCTTTGCTTAAGGGAACCTTGCCTACTCTTCTTTGGCTTGCCTTGTTCGCCGTAAGCTTGTGCTATTTGATGGACGAAAACTATGTCTTTGATCCCGGTGGATATGTTTCATGCTTCTTCCTATCATGATCAAGGTCGAGTCAGGCTCACGACTCGGTTAACAAAAATCAAGCGCTTCTTGGGAGGCAACCCATGCATCTATCTTTTAGCTTTCTTTATCCTAAGTGTAGGGGAGACCCGTTGGTGTTTGCTATTTCCTCTCTTCTACTAATCAGGGATTCAAGCTTCAAAGACACACTCTTGATGATTTTTGACGACCCGTGATTCCGTGTTCCATTTTCCCGGTTCTATCGTAAACTCTTTTCGATTCACTATTTTATATTATCTCAATATTAATAGGAATCTCTTTAGTTGTCTTTTCCTTAGCGAGATTTAAACAACGTGCACAATGTCCTAAGTTGTAACACCCCCAATTTCGGGTCATAGCAGCGGAAGGGTCATTGGGTGTTACTATCATGGTTCAACCTCAATATCATAGAAAACGCCTCAAAATGAGTCGTTTTAACAAAACATACATCCATTCATTTGTTTAAAAATAAAACAGTTCACACATGGTCCCAAATAGTCTTAAGTTTACACAACCAACCAAATAATAAAAGTTTCTTAGAATGGACATAGTTTAGTAAAGCGGGCCAAAACAATTTAATTTAGCAAGCTGCGTGAAACCGCCTTCCTTGAGTGCCTTCTTCATGGACCTGAGATAAAACATGCTATAAAGTCAACAAAAACGTTGAGTGAATCTATAGAGTTTAAATTAAATAAATGAACACAAGTATTCTGAATAAACCTTCCGTAGTTGACAATCATGTGGATCAGACATAATTATCGTTGTTATTTCATAAGTCTCGTGAAATTGAACGTTAACATATATTATTTCAGCCCAACACACCTAGCAAAGTGCGTATATTTCTCTTATACAATTGCATCCGATGTTTCATTACTGGTGCATCACAACACCACGCGATAGCTAGTCGCGACCGGACTGGGAGTCACCCCGATAGATCTATCCATAGTATTAGCGTTCTTTTCGATTAACAATTCACGATTCATGGGTCTTTAAGGCTAAACAAACTTATATAACAACTTTCATCTAAGCATACAATCGGGTCCTTTGTGTTCAATTGTAAAAGAATGAGGGTTTACCACAACTTCTCGTTGTACCCTTCATTTATATAATGTTTTTCCAATAATAAGGGTTTCCACAACTTCTCGTCGTACCCCTCTTATTTTAATAAAACAAGCATGTTATCCCCCTCGTGGGTTTTATAAAACAAGTAAACATGTAAAGCGAGGCTATAGACTCACCTTGGTACGATAGTAGTGACGTGACGATCGCCGACGATTTGTGATGCCCGTTAAACACGAAGACCGCAACCTACCAATTAAGGCGCGTTCGTTAATAAACGACTCAAGTATATATAATACTTAAATAATACGAAAGTCGATTTCAAATAACCATGAAAATCCCGATAATTAACAAAAATATAAGTGTACTTCTATACCCTTTTTCTCAACACTTATACATTTAAACACTCACACCCTCGGTATTGACCCGTCATAAGACGCCAAGTCAACGCAAGTCAAACCTTCATTTTACTTCCCTCGGACCAGTAGCTAAGTCATTTATATAATGACTTAACACTTGAGTAAGTCACCATGTCCAATAGTGAATACTCAACTCACGCCATACAAGTATTGAACTACGTGTCCAAAATACCTCTCAGCATGTACACTCCAAATGTACACACCAATCTAACCTATCTAGACATGTCCGATTTCGACGAAACTTGGTGACAAACTCACACATAATATGAATAAAACTCAGTTTAAATTTCATTCAAAAATATTACTTCTAAGACCTTCTGCCCGACACACCTTCGTGTTGCAAAAACCGGACAGTTTTACGCCTTTGACTTGTAAAACCATTTTGACTTATCTAAACATTTCCGTTTGCAAAACCGACACTCGGGTTTGAAAATAGACTCATGACCTGAGGTTTATCAACTTACCACAGCCCTTGAACATTTTTAAAACTCATTTTATAGTCCCCGAGATTCGTTCCAAATATCGACAACAATTTTCGGATTGTGCCGATACCCGTCTCCCGGTACACAAATACTAAAAGTAGCATAACTTTTCGCTCGTAATGAGTTAGAAGCTCTACTTTAGCTCAAATCGAAGCTAACGAAATTCTCTACGACCCTATCTTATTAGTTTACCAAGTTTATCACAGTAACAATTTCAAAAACGGACTTAAAGTTACTGCCTAAAATAGCCTATCTAAAAATCATATCAAAACAATTTTTCGACCCATTCCAACAATTTCTATAGCCCTAATATGATCCTAATATCATAATAACACATCTAATTAACTCATAACATCCTCAAATTTAATCTTACAAAAATTAAATATATAAAAATCTTACATGCAACCAAAACCCACTATGAATATAATAATATTAACACCATTCACCACCATAAAAATGGATCAAACTTGGTGTTCATCATCAAAAATCAAAAATAAAATTTAGTGAATGCATGTAGAAGAAAATTATACCAATAGAAAGCTTATGAAATTTCCAAGATGGGTCTTGTTTTAGATTTGGATGAATCAAAGTGGATCAAAAATTTTTGAAGGGTATTTGGTTTGGGGTTGGACGGCAAAAATGGAAGAAGAGAGAGAGATTGATTTTTTTTTTTTGAAAGTAAAAAGTGTGTGTGAGTGTGTGTTTGTTTTTAAATTTTAATTAGTTAGTGGGGTGAGGACCAAAGTGCAATTTGGCAAAACTTTTGGCCCAAAAGTGCAAGTAAATAGTTTACAAGGTAGGAAATGTAAATTGTACATTTTAAAAATATTTACGGGGCTCGGGTTTCGTAAAAATACTTTTCGAAAGTTAAAACGCTTCATAAAAATAATAATAAAGCTTCGACACGACTTAAAACGTAATTAAATCGAAAACGTCGAAAATATTCAATATCGAGACAATCAATAATAAAACGTAAATTTTTGGGCATCCGTCGGTATCGCGATCACTAATAGTTATCGTCATTCATTAAAACGTAAAATACGAGAAATAGAGATTAAATATAATAAAAATCATTTTCATGATTATTTGAGAATATAATATCGATACCTAACATATTCCTTGTCGGTTTTCATCTAATCGACATTCTTACGCTAGTTTCAAGTCATAACCTTCTCGGTTAGTCGATAAATTAAAATTCTCATTAAAGTAAACAAGTAATACGTAATAGTCGAGATTAAAATAACGACCTGAAATTGACGGGTTGTCACATCATCCCCACCAAATTAGGATCTTCGCCCTCGAAGATCAACTTGCGTTCTTGCCCGATCGCTTGTTGAAATCAAAGAGATGAGGGTAATTCTTCCACATTTGGTCTTCTCGTTCCCAAGTAAACTCCGGTCCTCTTCGAGAGTTCCATCGAACTTTGACGATAGGTATTCGGCTTTGCTTCAGTTGCTTGACCTCGCGATCCATGATCTCGACCGGTTCTTCAATAAAATGCAACTTTTTATCAACCTTAACCTCGTCTAACGGTATAATGAGTTCTTCATCGGATAAACACCTCTTCAGATTCGACACGTGAAAAGTGTTATGAATCCCATACAGTTCTTGTGGTAGTTCGAGTTGGTATGCCACGGGTCCTACTCTAGATGTAACCTTGAATGGTCCGATATAACGAGGACTTAACTTCCCACGTTTTCCAAATCGTACAACACCTTTCCATGGTGATACCTTTAGCATAACCTTATCTCCCACGTTAAACTCCAATGGTTTTCTTCTCATATCCGCATAACTCTTCTGTCGGCTTCGAGCAGACAACAACCTATTCTTGATTTGCACAATCATATCCGTCGTCTCCCTAATCAAATCTGGTCCAGTGAGTTGGGCATCACCAACCTCACTCTAGCTAACGGGTGATCTACATTTTCTCCCATACAGTGCTTCAAAAGGTGCAGCTTTAATACTCGCGTGATAACTGTTATTGTACGAGAATTCGGCCAAATGTAAGTGCTTATCCCAGCTACTTCCAAAGTCTATCACACAAGCACGTAGCATATCCTCCAAAGTTTGAATTGTTCTTTCGCTTTGCCCATCAGTTTGTGGATGATAGGCTGTGCTCATATCCAAATTGGTTCCTAACGACTTTTGAAGTGATCTCCAAAATCCAGAAGCAAAACGACTATCTCTATCGGAAATGATCGAAATAGGAACACCATGCTTGCACACGATTTCCTTCAGATAAATATCGGCGAGTTTCTCCAAACCAAACCTCTCGTTGATTGGAATAAAATGAGCGGATTTAGTTAAACGATCGACAATAACCCAAATCGCATCGAACCCAGACGGTGTCCTTGGGAGTTTTGTGATGAAGTCCATCGTAATTCGCTCCCATTTCCAGACTGGAATTTCAGGTTGGACAAGTAATCCTGACGGCTTCTGATATTCAGCTTTCACTTTTGCACATGTTAAGCATTTCGCGACGTATGTTGCAATATCAGCTTTCATATTCGGCCACTAGTATAACTTTTTCAAGTCTTGGTACATTTTGTCCGATCCAGGATGAATAGAATACTTGGACTTATGAGATTCTAACATAATCAAGTCTCTCAGTCCACCGAAGAATGGTAACCAAACTCGACCTCTCAAACATCTGATACCATCGGGTCGCGTCTCAAATGTTTCACCGTCTCCTCTAAATCTTTCGGCAGCAATATTTTCCTTCTTGCATGCTTCAACTTGTGCGTTCCGAATCTACTCAGGTAAGTTATTATGAACTGTCACCACCAAAGCACGCACTCGAATCGGTTTCTCCCTTTCCTTTCGACTTAACGCGTCAGCTACCACGTTCGCCTTTCCCGGATGATAACGAATTTCGCAGTCGTAATCACTCAATAGTTCAACCCATCGACGTTGCCTCATATTCAGTTCCTTTTGATCCAATATGTATTGTAGGCTTTTATGATCAGTGAATACTGTACACTTCGTACCATACAGATAATGTCTCCAAAGTCGCAGAGCAAAAACCACAGCGCCCAATTCCAAGTCATGGGTAGTGTAATTCTCCTCATTCTTCCTTAATTGTCTAGAGGCATATGCGATCACCTTTTCACGTTGCATGAGAACAACACCATATCCTCTGAGAGATGCATCGCAATAAACAACAAAATCTTCACTTCCTTCAGGTAACGATAAAATCAGCGCACTACAGAGTTTCATCTTCAGGGTTTGGAAAGCTTCTTCTTCATCATCGCCCCACACATACGGTTTATTCTTCTGAGTCAGCTTCGTTAATGGTTTCGATATCAAAGAGAATCCTTCAATAAACCTTCGGTAATAACCAGCCAGACCTAGAAATTGTCGCACTTCAGTTGGAGTAGTCGGAGCACTCCAATTCTTGATGGCTTCGATCTTTTCAGGATCAACATGTACTCCACTTTTATCAACCACGTGTCCGAGAAATTGCACAGAATTAAGCCAAAAATCACACTTTGAAAACTTAGCGTATAACTTTTCGTTCTTCAACAAGTTCAATATAATCCTTAAGTGTTCGGCATGCTCTTCATTGCTCTTGGAGTAGATTAGAATATCATCTATGAAAACGATCACGAATTTATCAAGATACGGCTTACAAATGCGATTCATTAAGTCCATGAATACAGCAGGTGCATTAGTCAAACCAAAAGGCATAACCAGAAACTCATAATGACCATAACGAGTTCTAAACGCCGTAATAGGAATATCTTCCTCACGTATGCGAAGTTGATGGTAACCAGAACGAAGATCAATCTTGGAGAAAACACGAGAACCTTGAAGTTGATCGAATAAATCATCAATTCTTGGAAGCGGATAACGATTCTTGATCGTTAGCTTATTCAGCTCTCGGTAATCGATACATACGAAACGAACCATCTTTCTTCTTAACGAATAAGACAGGAGCTCCCCAAGGTGACGAACTCGGTCGTATAAAACCTTTATCAGATAGCTCTTGCAATTGTACAGATAACTCCTTCAGTTCGGATGGGGCTAAACGATATGGCGCACGAGCCACGGGTGCAGCACCAGGAATTAGGTCAATTTGGAATTCTACTTGCCTTGGAGGAGGAAGTCCAGGCAAATCTTCCGGAAACACTTCAGGAAAGTCACGGATAACAGGTACATCTTCAGCACGTTTCTCCTTCGATTCTTTCTCCACTACTTTCGCTAGGAATAACTCACAGCCTCTTTCGATATACTTACGAGCCTTAATGCATGAAACGATTTTCAGTCGTGAATTACGTTGATCACCTTCGATAACCATGGTCTTGTCGTCTAAAGGAATCCTAACTTTCTTTTCTCCACACAAGATAGATGCGTTATACTTGGATAACCAATCCATTCCGATAATAATATCAAAACTTCCCAATTCAACAATCATCAAGTCTATCTTAAAAATACGGTTCAAGAGATTAAGAGAACATCCTAGGAGCGCACGATTGGTTCTCACTAATTTACCATCAGCTAGTTCTACCTCATAACTTGCGTCTAATTCGACCGGTTTGATATCAATTAAGGCACTAAAACTTGTAGACACAAAGCTTTTGTCCGCACCAGAATCAAATAAAGCTGTAGCATAACGGTTGTTCAGTAAAAACGTACCAGTGACAACTTTCGGGTTTTGCTTCGCTTCGGCTTCTCCCAACTGATAAGCTTTTCCTTGGTTATCTCCACCACGTGCATTCTTTGGAGGTTGAGGGCATTGGTTCCTCATGTGACCTTTACCTTGGCAGTTATAACACTTCACTCCCTTCTTTCCTGGTCCCCAACAGTCTTCAGTCTTGTGACCTAACTTGTTGCACTTTCCACACTTAGTACATTCACCAGTATGAGACTTCTTGCATCGTTGACATCTGGTTCCTTTATCAGCAGTTGCAGCTTCAGTCATCGCATTAGCGTTACCCCTCCTTCGGTTTTGATTTCTGCTGTGAGATTGACGGTTATCACCACGATCATCACTGTCATGTTCAGCTCTTCTTTTGTTGCCTTCAGAAACACCATCAGCCTTGTCTTGGATGATTTGACCCATTAGTTGGTAGGCCATACGAACAGCTTCATCAATATTGGCAGGTTTAGAGGAGGTCACATCCCCACGGATGTTGGTCGGTAAGCCTCGAATATACTGCTCTACCTTCAAGTATTCAGGGTTAACTTTGTTTGGACAAAGTAGAGCAAGTTCATGGAATCTGTTGGTGTATCCATCGATGTCAGTACCCTTCAGTCTCAGCTGATATAATTCCTGTTCTAACCTCTGAATAACACTCCTTGGACAGAACTCCTCAGTCATCCACCTTCTTACCTCAACCCAAGGTGTAGCATAAGCAGCATCCATACCCAATGATGTCATTCTTCCATTCCACCAAGTTAACGCTCGCCCTTGAAGAGTAGCGGAGGCAAACATCACTTTATCTCCTTCCTCACTTTCACTAAATCGAAACACGGATTCCAATTTCTCAAACCATTGCATTAACCCAACAGCGCCTTCAGTACCCTTAAAAGTTGGAGGTTTGCATTTCATGAACGAGGTATAATTGCACTTCTTGTTTTCAGGAATTACTGGTCTATCAGCATCACCAGTTCCAGCACCAGCATTGCCAGCTCCCGCATTACCAGCTCCAGCATTACCAGCTCCAGTAGCGCCAGCTCCAGTAGCGCCAGCTCCAGTAGCGCCAGCTCCAGTAGCACCAGCTCCAGTGTTGCCAGCTCCAGTATCGCCAGCTCCACCAGATCCACCAGCTCCACCGGATCCACCAGCTCCACCGGATCCACCAGCTCCACCAGATCCTCCAGCTCCATTATTCAAGTTTGCCATAAATGCATTCATAGATATCTGAAATTGATCAGCTACTATAGCACGTAACTGAGTCTCAGTCAACTGTTTAGGCGGCATGATCCTGTTACACAATTCACATCAAAATGAGTATTCATTCAACGCTTGTGATAACAAAACATGAATAACACAGAATAAGAATAGATAGATGAAATGAAACAAGGAAGGATGATAGAACGAAGAATAGTATTTAGACAAGGAACAAAGATTCACGAGGAATGAGTCAAAAGACAGGGATTTCTATTATGACAATCAGCGTCGTTTGTAAATCACGTATTAGTATTATAATAATCAAATAATAAACATTTATAAATAAATAAATGTAATCCATTATGCTTTAAGCATAAATAATAATTAAATATGTATAACATATATATATACTTTTCTTATTCTCGTCCATTGGCAACTCGGAGGTTTCGCTTGCAGATGTTATAGTCAAAAGATTTCAAAATTTTATTTTTGGAAAATCTTTTCGTTCTCTATAACTTGAGCTCTGATGCCAATCTGTAACACCCCCAATTTCGGGTCATAGCAGCGGAAGGGTCATTGGGTGTTACTATCATGGTTCAACCTCAATATCATAGAAAACGCCTCAAAATGAGTCGTTTTAACAAAACATACATCCATTCATTTGTTTAAAAATAAAACAGTTCACACATGGTCCCAAATAGTCTTAAGTTTACACAACCAACCAAATAATAAAAGTTTCTTAGAATGGACATAGTTTAGTAAAGCGGGCCAAAACAATTTAATTTAGCAAGCTGCGTGAAACCGCCTTCCTTGAGTGCCTTCTTCATGGACCTGAGATAAAACATGCTATAAAGTCAACAAAAACGTTGAGTGAATCTATAGAGTTTAAATTAAATAAATGAACACAAGTATTCTGAATAAACCTTCCGTAGTTGACAATCATGTGGATCAGACATAATTATCGTTGTTATTTCATAAGTCTCGTGAAATTGAACGTTAACATATATTATTTCAGCCCAACACACCTAGCCAAGTGCGTATATTTCTCTTATACAATTGCATCCGATGTTTCATTACTGGTGCATCACAACACCACGCGATAGCTAGTCGCGATCGGACTGGGAGTCACCCCGATAGATCTATCCATAGTATTAGCGTTCTTTTCGATTAACAATTCACGATTCATGGGTCTTTAAGGCTAAACAAACTTATATAACAACTTTCATCTAAGCATACAATCGGGTCCTTTGTGTTCAATTTTAAAAGAATGAGGGTTTACCACAACTTCTCGTTGTACCCTTCATTTATATAATGTTTTTCCAATAATAAGGGTTTCCACAACTTCTTGTCGTACCCCTCTTATTTTAATAAAACAAGCATGTTATCCCCCTCGCGGGTTTTATAAAACAAGTAAACATGTAAAGCGAGGCTATAGACTCACCTTGGTACGATAGTAGTGACGTGACGATCGCCGACGATTTGTGATGCCCGTTAAACACGAAGACCGCAACCTACCAATTAAGGCGCGTTCGTTAATAAACGACTCAAGTATATATAATACTTAAATAATACGAAAGTCGATTTCAAATGACCATGAAAATCCGGATAATTAACAAAAATATAAGTGTACTTCTATACCCTTTTTCTCAACACTTATACATTTAAACACTCACACCCTCGGTATTGACCCGTCATAAGACGCCAAGTCAACGCAAGTCAAACCTTCATTTTACTTCCCTCGGACCAGTAGCTAAGTCATTTATATAATGACTTAACACTTGAGTAAGTCACCATGTCCAATAGTGAATACTCAACTCACGCCATACAAGTATTGAACTACGTGTCCAAAATACCTCTCAGCATGTACACTCCAAATGTACACACCAATCTAACCTATCTAGACATGTCCGATTTCGACGAAACTTGGTGACAAACTCACACATAATATGAATAAAACTCAGTTTAAATTTCATTCAAAAATATTACTTCTAAGACCTTCTGCCCGACACACCTTCGTGTTGCAAAAACCGGACAGTTTTACGCCTTTGACTTGTAAAACCATTTTGACTTATCTAAACATTTCCGTTTGCAAAACCGACACTCGGGTTTGAAAATAGACTCATGACCTGAGGTTTATCAACTTACCACAGCCCTTGAACATTTTTAAAACTCATTTTATAGTCCCCGAGATTCGTTCCAAATATCGACAACAATTTTCGGATTGTGCCGATACCCGTCTCCTGGTACACAAATACTAAAAGTAGCATAACTTTTCGCTCGTAATGAGTTAGAAGCTCTACTTTAGCTCAAATCGAAGCTAACGAAATTCTCTACGACCCTATCTTATTAGTTTACCAAGTTTATCACAGTAACAATTTCAAAAACGGACTTAAAGTTACTGCCTAAAATAGCCTATCTAAAAATCATATCAAAACAATTTTTCGACCCATTCCAACAATTTCTATAGCCCTAATATGATCCTAATATCATAATAACACATCTAATTAAATCATAACATCCTCAAATTTAATCTTACAAAAATTAAATATATAAAAATCTTACATGCAACCAAAACCCACTATGAATATAATAATATTAACACCATTCACCACCATAAAAATGGATCAAACTTGGTGTTCATCATCAAAAATCAAAAATAAAATTTAGTGAATGCATGTAGAAGAAAATTATACCAATAGAAAGCTTATGAAATTTCCAAGATGGGTCTTGTTTTAGATTTGGATGAATCAAAGTGGATCAAAAATTTTTGAAGGGTATTTGGTTTGGGGTTGGACGGCAAAAATGGAAGAAGAGAGAGAGATTGATTTTTTTTTTTTTTGAAAGTAAAAAGTGTGTGTGAGTGTGTGTTTGTTTTTAAATTTTAATTAGTTAGTGGGGTGAGGACCAAAGTGCAATTTGGCAAAACTTTTGGCCCAAAAGTGCAAGTAAATAGTTTACAAGGTAGGAAATGTAAATTGTACATTTTAAAAATATTTACGGGGCTCGGGTTTCGTAAAAATACTTTTCGAAAGTTAAAACGCTTCATAAAAATAATAATAAAGCTTCGACACGACTTAAAACGTAATTAAATCGAAAACGTCGAAAATATTCAATATCGAGACAATCGATAATAAAACGTAAATTTTTGGGCATCCGTCGGTATCGCGATCACTAATAGTTATCGTCATTCATTAAAACGTAAAATACGAGAAATAGAGATTAAATATAATAAAAATCATTTTCATGATTATTTGAGAATATAATATCGATACCTAACATATTCCTTGTCGGTTTTCATCTAATCGACATTCTTACGCTAGTTTCAAGTCATAACCTTCTAGGTTAGTCGATAAATTAAAATTCTCATTAAAGTAAACACGTAATACGTAATAGTCGAGATTAAAATAACGACCTGAAATTGACGGGTTGTCACATAAGTGTAGGGGAGTTTACTCCCACATGCTTAAACATTGAGGACAATGTTTATATTAAGTGTAGGGGGGACTTCTATCGAAGTTAAGTGGCCTTTTCCTTGTACTTGTCCTTATTTTAACCGGAAAATCAATTTTTCGACATTTTTCAAAATTTTTGATCTATTTTGGCCTATTAGTTTTTCCCTTTGTATAGTTATTTTCTTTCCTTGCTAGAATAAATTTTGAATAAAGTGGTTTTAATTTTTAAACGTTGTGAATCTTTTGACTCAACCCGAGTTTACTTATCTAAGTTTACTCTAGCTAGTATCCTTAACGTGTTTAAGTCAAGTTTTGCTAGGCTTTTATATAGGGAGCTATAAAACGCGAAAGTCTTAACTCTCACGGGTTAAGAACAAGAACTTTTCGCAAGTTCCTATAATTGATCCTAGAGAGTCGTTTATCAAGGGAACTTTAAAACGTGATTTCTAAACTTGAAAGATTCTAAGAATTTGAAAGATCCTATAGGCGACTCGAAAACCCAAAACTTCGATTTAATAGGCTAAGCATCCACGAGTCTCATTCCTTGAGATTTTAAACTGTGGAGAAAGAGAGATGATAGAGTCAATTATAAGTTCGGTATTCTTTCGTGAATTTATGTGAGTTAATTATAAGCCTATTCTCCCATCGCTTGCTAATAAAGTTATCTGCAATAAATAAGGTTGTACGATTTGAAAGGTTACTTAGCTTCTAGCCCAAGATCGTTTAAAAGTTGCTCGGTATGGATTAGAGTTCATAGCCAAGGCATAACTTATTGAAGCGGGATGCGAAGATTGGCGAGTCCAAAAAGGTCCTAACAAGGCATGAGGGCTACATTTTGTTGCTAAAGATCCAAAGTTATGTGAAGAATCATTTATCGAAAATCAATATGAAGGATCGAGACACACGATGAAAAGCAAAAACTCCCCAAAAGTCATGGAGAAGTCTACTCGAAAAGGCCCTAACAAGGTATGAGGATAAATAAAGCCAAATCCAAAAAGGAGGCAGATCGTTGTATATCAAAGTCTATGAAGAAGTCATGGTCCAAGTATGAATCTCTCAAAACTTCAAGTGAAGAAATTCCTATATGAAGAGAAGACCATTATTTCATGAACGTCTCTCAAGATTTGAAGTATGAAGTCGCTGCCATATATCGGTCCGAGAAAGTTCTCAAATCGCGAAGCGAGTTATGCCAAGATATGAACTTTATGAGGTCCCGAGAAGCAGTTTTAAAAGATTTTGTCCTTTAGCTAACTATTGATTAAATAGTTCACTTTATTTTCAGACTAAATAACTATCGAAATAAGTCAACAATGCATCCTCGTGATCATTCAAGACAACAATAAAATATAAGAGATACCCCTAGGAATAAGGGAGTCTAAGTGATTAATTGGCCCACATGAGTTCGTGTTAGTTTGCTAACTTATAATAACAATGATCTCGTTTTTAAGCTTGGTTTGGAGAAAGTGAAAATTTGAGGATGATGATTATTCATGACATTTCTAAAACCCAAGGTATGCTTTTGATTTCTTTATTTTGAATGTTTATAATTTTCTATCTCTTTAATAAAGGCCAGCGTGGATTGATTATGATGAAAAATGTAAACGTGCTTTGTAACTAATGCATTGCATGAGGACATTGCAATGGTCAAGTGTAGGGGATTTGATAGGTGTGTAAACACCCATCCTTTTACCACTTAATTACAATAATAACCGGGCCAAAACGTGTATTTTATGTCATTTATGTCGGAATTATGCGTGATTTGTGTTTTTGTTGTGATTTAGGACGAAAAGGTGAAAAGTGGAGAAAACACGGGCATTCACGGGCTTTTATCGAAGAAAAAGACGAAAGACGAAGTCAAAAAGTCAAGAGTGCGAAAAGAACGGAAGTCCAAGACCAATTCTGAAGATTTATCGAAGAAAAAGTCAAAAGACGGAAGTTTACTAAAGCCGAAGAACTCGAGTCTTATTTATGAAGAAAATTCAAGACGAGTTTAAAGAAATCCCAAGACAAAGTCCAAGTATTAAGAAGATTAAAGAAGCTTAAGGACTTGATCATGCAATTAAGAAGAAATGAAGGAGGGGAGGAAGCTTCCTAAGCACTCCTTAATCCTCCCCAATAAATAGTCATTAGGATTAATCATTTCATTTTGTTGGCTAATAGGGACAATTAGTTCTTCCATTTTATTTTCCTTGCAATTTAATTACTTTGTCATTTACTTTATTGTCAAATTTAAATACCTTGTCTTGCACCTTAAATTCATTTAATTTCAAGTAAGTTTTCCTTTTAATTCTTGTCAATCTTTACTTTTTCTTGTTAATCTCCTATCTACCTTTCTTTATTTGATCTTAATCTTCATGCTTTATTGTTTATGTTCATGTTCTTGATTTTTATTGATTTATTTAAGTGGGTTTTGATTATTTTGATTAGTTTTGTTAGTTTTGTTGATTTGAATTGTTTGTTTATGATTAGTAGATGTTTTGTTATTAGTTTGATTTAATCTTGTGGTTGATTTTGTTAAGTTTTGGTTAATTTCGTGTGTTTCTTGTTCTCCTTGTTCTTCGCCTGTTTGTTACTATGATTCCCAGGAAACATTCCGGATCAAGCCGGTTATTCCGAGTGAAGGAGTTTGTGCTGGTTATTCCGTATAAAAGTTGTTCATTCGGAATATCAATTGTTCTGAACCAAAGTCGTTCATCCGGAATATTGGACATTCCGGATCAAGGAGATTTATTCGGAATAATTTATTATTCCGGATCAATACCTTCATTCGGAATATATATTATTCCGGATCAATACTTTCATTCGGAATATAAGACATTCCGGATCAACCATTTATTCCGGATCAATCTCACATTCCGGATCAACAGAATATTCCGGATCAAGGGAATATTACGGATCAACCTAACATTCCGAATCAAATAATATTCCGGATCAACAAGTTCATCCGGAATAATTTATGGATCAAGAAGTTTATTCGGAATATTAAGACATTCCGGATCAAGGGTTCTATTCGGAATATTATTCCGGATCAAGAATTATTCCGCATCAAGGGCAATATTCCGCATCAAGGCTTTATTCCGAATAGAGAAGATTATTCCGGATAGGTTACATATTCCGAGTAAGCAATTTATTCCGGATCAAGGGTTTTGGTGAATATTCCGAGTGAAGAAAAACATTTCGAACGAAGGTGACATTCCGGATGAGTGTTTATTCCGAATGAGGGTATTATTCTGGATGAGCTAATTTTCAGGTTCTTTTAATTTCTGTCTTGAATTTTCTGTTTTTAATTTTCAAGCTTTATTTTTCCCGCCTTTTTACTTAGTCGCACTTTACGATTACTTGCCTTAGTTTTAAGTTTTAGTTGAGTTTTAAGTTTGCCTCAGTTAGATTTAAGTTTGCGTTATTTACTTTTAGTGCTCTTTAATTTTCCATCACGCTTTTAAATACTTGCCATTTACTTTAAATTAGGTTTAGATTTAAATTACTTGCCTTTTACTTTAAAGTTTTGCACTTTTAAAATACTACAACGACACAACTATTGTTTCACCAAAGAACGACTGAGTCGCATAGTTAAACCACAATCAATTCGATTAGACACACGAAAAAGAATCTTTTTAATTAAGTAAAACCTAGTTATCACACCCCTTTATGTATTCATGCACGTTGATACCTTAATGACCCATATGGGCTCTTGGCATTTAAAATACAGTTTTTATGAAATAAACATAAGTATTTTTTAGAATATAAACAAGTTTATAATAATACATCAGGTTATTCAGGATTTACAATGTTCCACTGCACCTTACTTTCATTTCACACTTTACTTATGTTTATGCCATTTATATCATTTCCATATATCCGTTCACTAAGCGTATTGCTCAGCCGTATATTTTCCTTTCCATGTCCCAAAATGGCAGGTACCCAAGGACAGGTTTGATCATTTGGAGCATGTGCATAGGATGGAAGATGCCCGTGACTTCTTCTCCTTTTGCCTCATATACTTATGCTTGTTTGGACACTTGTTTTGTCCTTCCTATTCTATTTATTTTATTTATGTTTTGGGCTTATGTATGGGAACCGATGTTTGATTATGGTTTTCCCTTTTTGGTGATTTATGTTTTGGTACATTACCTTGCATGCTTTGATAACAAGCCATATTTATCTTGTAACGGTCCATTTACCAAATGGGGTGTTACATATTGATTTACAAGATCACATTCAAGGAAGTCTCTATACCTAGCAACAATAACTTTGTTCTCAGGTGGATAATAAAAGTAGTAACCCATAGTTTTCTTAGGGTATCCTACAAAGATACATTTCATAGATCGTTGTTAGAGTTTATCACCCGAGTCACGTTTCAAAAATGCCTCGCAACCCCAAACCTTTAAATAAGACAAGTATGGCTTTTTGCCATGCCATAGTTCATATGGTGTCTTATTCACCTTCTTTGTGGGAAGCATATTTAAAATACGAACAACAGAATCTAAGGCATAGTCCCAAAAGGATAATGGCAAAGTTGTAAGATTAAACATAGATCACATCATATTTAATAGTGTATGATTTCTCCTTTCGGATACACCATTTTGTTGTGGAGTATAAGGTGAAGCAAGATTCTGAACAATTCCGTTCTCATTAAGATAATCTTTAAAATCTTGACTTAAGTACTCACCACCTCTATCAGAATGAAGAGCTTTAATCTTCTTTCCTAGTTGTAATTCTACTTTCGCTTTAAACACTTTGAATGTTTCAAATACCTCATGTTTATGCTTAAGTAAATAAATATAACCATAATGGCTATAATCATCCATAAATGTTAAGAAGTAGCTAGCACATTTCCATGACACATGTCTAAGTGGTCCACACACATCAGTGTGTATTAAACCAAGTAGACCAGTATCCCTTTCAACATTATTATTAAAAGGTTTCTTGGTGTAAAACCCGCTTTAAAGTACACAAACATTAATTACGTACAGTCTCAGATTTAAATTAAACGTTGCGTAACTATTTATTCAGATAATAAATAATAATATTAATTAAAGTATTATGTAATATATTTTTTCAGAAAACAAATAATACATGTCATAGTATTAAACAGAAGTTAATCACGAGCACACGTAATTAATTATAACACAAATAAAAATACAAGTATGCTTATGGTGGTGTTGGGCTACGGCTGAAAACCAAAGAACAAGAGAGAATGGGCTTGAGCCCAGCCCGTCCTAAAAACCATCTCAAGAAACAAGTTACACACTTACAAAATATCAAAACATAAAGAAAAATTAGGGTTAGTGTGTATGCATTGGTGCCTCCGACTGGGGAAAGCAAATCAAGAGACAAGGGTCGTTTGATTTGAAATGGAATTCGAGTTCGTGTTTGTTCATCGTTTAGCACATGAATCCGGTAACGTATATTTTAAATCCTTACCTTTTATCTTTATTGATCACGAATTAGTATTTCTATGCCTAAACACATGATTTATATATTGTAATCATGCGTTAAAGATCATTTGGTGGTCAGGTTTATGTGGTCTCACGAAAACCGAGACCTCAAGGTCTCAGCGTGTCCTTCTTTGGCCAGTCGTGACCCAAATAAAGGGCCGGTGTTGGTCTTGATTCAGTCGACCACAAACAAAATCCCAACAGGGGAAAAGAATAATGGCCAGGGGGTGTTTGTTGTAGTCGTAGGGTGTGTTTGTTTCAAACAGTGGGAACCGAGAGCTTAAAGCTCTCGGTGGGTATCAGTAACATAAACATTGGGAATATAACACAAACAGTGGGAACCAAAGACAAAGCAGGGGGAACATAATGACAACAGTAGCAACTAGCACTAGGCCGGTGGCTACTGTTTGGTTAACAACAGCAAGAGGGCAACAACCGTGGGCTGTGATGGGTCTTGGTTTGGGTTGACCCAAGACGTGGGGGTCTCGAGGAAGGTTTTGGCTCGGATTTTCGAGTACACGTTCGATATAAAAACGCAAAGGTTTTATTTAATTTATATTAAATAATTTTTTACCAATTAAGATATATCATGCTTTAACCAAATTATGAATGTTTTCATGAATTTAATTAGTAAATTAAATTGAGATGATTTAATTAATTAGTAATTAAAGGTTGGTTTTATTTAAATGATTTAATTCTCATGGAAACAATTTTAGAAACGTTTTATTTTAGGAAACTTTCTAATTCAAGAAACTTGCTATTTATAGCAGGTTACTAATAACAGTATTATAATACTAGAATACAGTATAATACACTGATAAAAATATAGTATAATATACAGTAATCAGAAGTACAGGATATGCATTAATCAGTAAATATTTAAAGACATTCAGAGTTACCAATTTATATACAAACAGTACAACAATACAAGAACATAATAAAACAAGTTAAGAACAGTAAGAATCAATAACAGTAAACAGTAATAAATAACAGTAAACAGTTATCAGACAACTTATTTCACGTCCCTTATTTATGTAGTATCTGTAAAGTCAGAGTATATCCTTCAGCTTTCATTCTTATTTCATTACTGGACACGGGGTACGGATTTTCCGTCCTTTAGTAAGGACTTCCTTTCCTATGCATGATTAAGATTTCCCGTCTGTAGCCAAATGTTTTCCCCAGTATATGTTATAAACTTTACATTAAATGCCATGATAACTATATTAAATTGCCTGTGCTTTATATACAGGCATGACCAGTTATTACTAGTTTTGAAGGTACTGTAACCATGCCACTTGTGGCATCGGTGTCATGACTCCTCTGCGGGGGAGTGATTTCTCGCAGCGTCCCTTTATTTCAGCTTGTCCATTTATCAGTATTATCAGCGGGGCGTATGGATGCATCCTAGGTTATCAGTTACAGATTATTAGGTGAATATGGTGTGTGTTATACATCCTTCACATTGGATTTGATCCCTCCACCCAGCACATCAGTTAGAGGTCACCCCTCTACAACATGACGAGGTCACCCCTCTATGTATTCATGTAGACGTTGTTACAGCACATTGTTGGAAATACGTTTTACGTATTAGAAAGGATCGGTCACTCCAAGAATAGATTAAGTGATAGCTCGTAGTCTAGTATTATTAAGTTAAGTAAACAAGGTCATGCCTAGCCCATGGAATGTATGAGGCCGACGGCACATTGTGTAAGCCCAATCCCATCACAAGGCTTGGGTATATAAACCCTCTCCTTAGTTGGAGAGGGTGTGGTTCACTTTGATTTTACACATAGTAAAGTGTGTTTATTCATACTTTCCCTCTCTAAGTGTGTGTGTGTTCTCACCATCTTTCTATCTCTTTCTCTCTCTAGATTAAGCATAGATTTACAATATCCTACAAATGGTATCAAGAGCCATGGGATGATTGTATTTTTTATGTGTTTGTGTTCTTGATTTTCGTGTCTATTTTGATCTAAATCATTCGAACCAATTTTATTATTTTTTTGTGTTTTTTATGGTTTTTTTCTTGATACAAATCTTCTACATAGTTGTGGTAGAGTATTGGTATATTTACATAGGCTAAAAACACAATTTTTTTGGTGTTTCGATTATTTTTTGGCTTAAAATCTCGAATTAGGTGTCTTTTATCCGAGAAAAGTGCTAATAGTGATCACTGTTGTACTATTGCGACAGAAGTGCTTGGATTTCCATCGCAATGGCTAGGGTTTATGATATTGCGACCACTATTGCGATAGAACTTATGACATTGCGACAGCTTTAGTGATATTGCGATAGAACTTCTTTTTGTGACATTGCGACAACTTTAGTGATATTGCGATAGAACTTGTGACATTGCGACAGCTTTTGCAACGTTGCGATAGAAAGTCTTTGAGACATTGCGACATATTACTTTTGCATTGCAATCGAAGTTATTTAAGGTATTGCGATAGAATCATACGCTTGTATTTTGATAGAAGTTATTTGAGGCATTGCGATAGAATCATACGTTTGCATTGTGATAGAGTCGATTTGGTGCATTGCGACAGAGTTACTGTTAAGACATTGCGATAGAATTTGATTTTGGGCATTACGATTGAGTGACAAGTATTCCAAGATTTTTCAAAAACGTATTTTTGAAAATCGTGACTTTTTGTTTGCCTTGGAATTTTTTTGGTTTATCAAGTACACACCTTTAGGGGATTTCAACATTATTTCTCGACTTCTACACACGACAACAAACACATCTAACTTCTTTCATTCTTCAATCAACTTTTGTAAATCTTTACTTATCGAAATGGAGTACACATCTCTTACGGGTAAGTCCATCCTCTCGGGTATGAATAATCGTCCACCAATGTTGGTGAAAATTATGTACGAGGATTGGGCTTCCTGAATGGAACTTTATATGTTGAACAAAAAGAACAGACATCTCATTTGGGCATCGGTGCTCAATGGACCATTAGTATATGGTACTGTGACGGAAGGTACTGTTACTTTTCCTCGCACAACGGGTGAATTAATTGGAGATGCTAAGATTCAAGACAAGTGTGATAAACAAGCTACAAACATCATTCTCCAATCCCTTCCTCCAGATGTCTACAAACTCGTCAATAATCATAAAGTTGCCAAAGAGTTATGGGATAGAATTCGTGTTCTAATGCAAGGCACCTCGTTAACTAAACAAGAAAAAGAGTGTAAGCTATATGATACGTTTGATAAGCTGGCTTATGTCCCCGGGGAGACTCTCAATGATTAATATTTGAGATTCACTCTATTGATGAATGAGCTCAACATCTATGGCCTAGCAATTCCTACGTTTCAATTAAACACCAAGTATTTGAATACTCTTCCTTCTGAATGGAGCAAATACGTGACGGCTGTTAAATTGGCTAAGGATTTACATCAAACCGATGTGGATCAACTTCAAGCTTTTCTTCAACAACATGAATGCCACATGATAGAAGCTCGGTTGTCTACACCTCAAGTTCATGATGCACTTGCCATGTATGCTACTCAACAAATGAATCCCCAACAAAACATGGCTTATACTTATCAACAACCATCATACTTGTAGCAGCCACCACAACACAACTATCAGCAACCACAACAACCATCTTATCAACCACTGATGATGCCACAGCAAGCATTTTAACAAAGTGTTCTTCAACAGACTTATCTACAACAACCAGCACATCAGGCATCACCATCACAAGCTATTACTTCTCCAATGGGCTATACTCCTCAGCAAGGATATTTTCCAATTGAAGCATCACAAGCACAAGCCATCTACTCCAATGAACTTCCACCAATTCAAGCACCGGTCTTTACTCCAAATGATACGCCTACTGATGTCTTAAACCATCTCACTGCCTACTTGTCAAAACTTGTTGCTACTAGAGGCTTTCCACCAACGAACAATTAGCTCTACACTTCTTCAAATCCTCGAGAACAAGCCACTATTCAAGGTGGTCAAGTGATGGTGCAATCCATTCACGGAAGGCAAAATTCATATGGACCTACTGCAACGACCGTGAACGCTCAAGCTGTGAATTCTCAAGCTAGTGGAAATGGAAGCACTATTGGTCCTCAAAAGGTTGTGACTAGCTACAATTGCCGAGGGAAAGGTCATATGGCTAGGGAATGCACTCAGCCGAAAAGGAGAAGGGATGCAATGTGGTTTCGTGAGAAGATGTATTTGGTCGATGCTCAATCTAAGGGAAAGATTTTAGATTCAGAAGAGTTAGCATTTTTTACAGACCCAGGGGCAGCAGATAATGAAGGCATTGCAGTCGTCTCTACTTCTAATGTAGCATATCAATCAGATGATCTTGATGCATATGATTCGGATTGTGATGACATTCACTCAGCCTAAGCTGCTCTCGTTGCTAATCTCTCTCACTACGGTTCTAATGTCGTCAGTGAGGTGCCTACCACATCTAATAATGTTTATAATAATCCACATTAAGTTGAGCATGAAAATGACAACCTCGAACAACATTCGAGAACTAGTAACTCAAATGATGTGGTATCCAATCCAACACATTTGAGTGAACCTCAACCAAATGCTACGACGGGTATGGAATCTTATGCTCAACATGATTTGGTAATGGTGCCTAAACATATTATTGATAACATGAATGCGACTGTCCGACACACCGTAGATACGAATACCAATCTAACCGCTGAGCTTGTGCTGTATAAGGAAAAGGTCAAAGCTTTTGAAATGGTCCCTCAAGCAGAGAAAAAAACTTGTTCTGAATTTGACCAATTTCGTTTTGAAAAGATAGAACACTTAAAAGAAATAGAATCATTAAGAGCTAATTTTTCCAATGAATCAAAAGAAAAAGAGTCGGTTGTAAATGATTTTCAAAAACTTAAAAAGGATTTCAAAACTCTCGAGTCTAAAAAGTTTGAATCGGAAATTAATGCTACCAAACTTCTTAAATTCAAGGAACAACAACTTTTAAAACAATACGCTTCCACAGAAAAGATTCATCTTTTAACTAAATCGTTTAAAGAACTAGAACTTAAGCGTCTTCAAGATTTACCACCTAATCCCGGTTATGCAAAACAAGCTCAAGAATATATTCCTTGTCTTTATGATGTGACCCTAATTGGCAAATCGAAAGAAGCGCCTTATGTTCGTGATACTGAGGAGACAATGTCACTTGCGGAAGAAAATCGATCTAAAATGCTTTCAACATTCCATAAGCTTGATTATGATAAGCATAATAAAGATCAATTTGATAAAAAGACCCGTATTCGATTACAAAAGGAATTATCTCAATTATCAGCTTTTGTGCCCCCAAGTTTGTCAAATGAAAACCTTCCTAGTACGTCTCCTACACTTGTCAAAAAGGATTTAACTAAGTTAATTCCACCGGTAAGTAAGGTGTCAGATAGCTTAAATGCGGTGCACCAACACTTTGCCGATTTTGAGCACACTAGAGCTGCGTTTCGAGACGAAATTGTTCTGTTTGTAAGCAATATTAAAGCTTGTCTTAGCAATATTGATCAATATTTGATCTCGGAAATAGAAGAAGTTAGACGTGTTTTCAATGAAATGGATGATGCATATGAAAACAGTTTACTTAAAATAGAACGAATTTCACGCCAAAATGATCAGCTTCTAAAGTAAGTGATGTCGCATGATATTGTTTCCGTCTGTGTGAATAATAGTGTTGATAATGATTTTATTGTACATAATGTTGAATATGTGGATAATGTGGTAGATAGTATTTGTCACAGATCTGACGCTGAATTTTTAAAACTTCAAGATTCTTATTCTTCGCTTTCAAAACGTTCTGATAAGATTCAAAAACATTGTATTTCGCTTGAATGTACACAACAACTTATTCAAGAGCTTTTTGATACATCATTCGAGGGTGTTAATATAGATGATTCCAATTTTTAAAAGAATTTTCGATTAAATTTACAATCAAAACAGCGGCAGCCAAGTGACAAGGTTGCTAAATCATTGCCGATAGACATAGAGAAATCTAAGGAGATTAACTATGTGAACGTACTTGAGTCCGCTGAGAATATTAAACTTGATCTAGATAATCGAGTTTCCAAGATCTTGTCCAAAGTTGATAACTTAAAACAGAAAAATACACAACTCTTCGATTCAGTAAAGCCCGCGTGTGCTAATACCAGTGCACAGAATCAATCATTGATTGAACGATTGAATCGAAGTCGGTGGAAATATCTGATTTGAGGGAACAAATTTGTGATAAAAATTTGGCTTTGACTGAGTTAAAGGAAACACTTCGTACCTTAAAAGGTAAGAACGTTGTGGATAACGCAACCACTATCTCAGCATCGTTCTCTAGTGCAATCAAAAGGAACCTCATCGCCGTCACACCACTTAACAAGGGCCCTAGGACTAAACCATCACAAACATTGGTCACTAAAGATAAGGTAAAATCAAAACCAGCTTCTAATATTCCCGTGTTGCCTTCTATAGGAGTAAGCACCACTACTAAGGCTCAAAGATCTAAGCTTAAAAGAAACAAGAAGAATGATAAGATCTTGCCCCCACCTAGTAGTCAAGTGAAGAAGAAAGTAGAAGCCCACCTTAGTAATGTTATTTCTGTTTTGAATAAAATTAATCATGTAGCTAAACCTAAAGGCTCTACGGTTGTGCAGCGTTCTAAGCATAGTGTGAATTCTAATTTGAAATGTTGGAATTGCAATGAATGTATGTTTTATAGTCGTTATGATTCTTGCCTTATTGACCATGTGAATGAGATGAATGCCCGTAAAAATGGTTTAGAATGGAAACCGACTGGGAAAGTGTTAACCCAAGTTGGTTGGATGTGGTGCCCCACTGGTAGAACTTTCACTATAGTAGGAAATGTGTGCCCTTTAACTAGGATCACTCCCACTAAAGCGAAGAAAGTGTGCCCTTTAACTAGGAGTACCAAGGCTACCAAAACGTAAGCGTGTCCATTAATTAGGAACACCAACACTACTGTAGGAACCAAGTGACCTTTAAATAGGTCTACTCCGACTGTAGTGCCCGCTAATACTCCAAAACCTCATAAAGTTGGAACAATAAAACCTGTTATTGGTAAAACTCACTTTAGAAAACGTCGGAAAGCTAAGGCTGATACAAATGTTAGTAATTCTGATATTGATACATCTGTATCTGCTAACACTTTGGATGTAAAACCTGCATGCTTTTACCATGAATAGTACCCTTAAGATCGTACGTACTAGATTAAAACTTTTCTTTTATAGTACGATTACGTTTATATGTTAGGATTTTACGTATTACGTACGTGTTAGAACACGATAAGTATTTATTACGCACGAACACGCAATAAGTATTTAAACAATACTTAATCACGAACATGCGATCATGAAATCATGAAAGTAATTAAATCACGGGCTAATATTAATTACGTAGATATATTTATTACGAACACGAATAAATATATTAAGTCACGATCGATAACTAATTAAAACACGTAAAACACGAACACGAGAACACACGAGAACACACCAATATTTTAGACACGGAAAAACATTCGGGTTACCCCTTGTGGGCCCCATTACCACGAAATTAGGGAGGGAGGATGGGCTTAGCCCATCAATTTTTACTAAAAGGAGGTTAAAGAAAATTACACTACTCATTTTTCTTTACAGAGAATTTTTACAGAAACCTAAAAAACTCCTCCTCCTCCTTCTTTTTCTCTTTTTGGCCGCCACCTTCAAACACACCAAAAGGGGTGTTTGTTGATCTTGGATCTTGGAATTTGTGTTGGTGTTCGTGTTTGTTCCTCGTTCTTTAGATCCACGTATTCGGTAAATCCTTTTAAACCTTTTTCTTTTGATTTGATCTTTTATTAATTAAGAACATGTTATGTTTTTTTTATAAAACCTAATTAGATCATAGATCTAACATGAATTGGGAATTAATAAAATCAAAAGTAATGTTTTAAGGGGTGTTTGTTTTGGCCGCAGCCTACACCGAACCCGAGAGGGTTTCGGTTTGGCCATCCGACCACCACCGAGACCATATGGTCCCGGTTGGTAGGTGTGGTTCCCACGGCAGCATCAAGACAAGGGGTACCTCGATTTGGTTCGGGGTACGGTGTCGATTTCATGTCCGGTTCATGGTTTTTAGTCTAGATCCGGTTCATGGTGTATGTTTAGTTTTATTTTTTTATGATCTTATGTTAAAATTAAATTAATAATATGACATGATTAATTTAATAACATGACTTAGGTTATTTTAATTATTAATAATCATGAAATTAATTAACCTAAGTATTTTTATATTATACTAAGTAATTAATTAATTATTAAAACCGTGACTTATAATTAATTAATTCTCATGACTTAGGTTCTATTAATATAATTAATAATACATGTTTAACCTAAGTATTTTATACGCTTTAATTTAATTAAAACATGATATATTTTAATTAAATACTTTTAACCTATAGTTATTTAAATTACATGAAAGAATTAATAAACTATACATTATAACCTCATGACTTAGAATATTAATCAGAAAACACTTTAGCTTATATTATTAGCTTAAGAATCCAGCTTATTTCTATTTATGGAAACTTTCTATTTTTAGAAACTTATCCATTTTAAGCAATAATTCTATTTTTGGAAACTTTCTATTTTTGGTAACTTTCTATTTTTGGAAACATTCTATTTTAGGAAACCTGCTATTTTTAGAAAGTTACTTATTATTACAAAGCGAGTATAATAATACAAGAAATACAAGTAATACTTAAACAGAATATACAGAATACACGATAAATACAGTATAACGTTAAAATCAGTAAAACATGACATGAACTTATAAAATAAGCTAAGACATAACATTAAACCAGTTACGTACTCAGTGATCCGATACTTATACACGTATGTATTTATGTAGCGTTAGTGATACCGAAGTAGGACTCTCTTCCGTCCGTCTTCTTCGTTCACTGGACATAAGGTACGGATTCCCGTCCTTTCAGTATGGACATTCTTTCCTTATTAGGATTCCCCGTATGCAGCCAAATGTTTTCCCGTGGTATAAGTTATGTGTTTGAATTGCTTATGTTTAATTAAGAATACCTATAGCCATATACATGCATGACCAGTTTCACCTAGTTATGGAGGTACCATAACCATAACATTAGAGGCACTGATGTTATGACTTCACCACGGCGGAGTGATTTCTCGTGGCGTCCCTTCAGCTTTTGGCCATTTATATTATATTATCATGTGGGGCGTATGGGTGCATCCTAGTTACATGTTTTCAGTCAGGATTTCATGGTGAATGTGGTGTGTGCCTTGCATCCTTCACAAGGAGCTGATCCCTCCTACCCAAAAACCAGTATATTAAATTAGAGGCAGCCCCTCTAATTTGCATGATGAGGTCACCCCTCCAAGTATTCATACACGGTGGATTTTCATGACCTATTTTGGCTAATGGTAAATATGTTAAACAGTTTTCATAAGATAAACATAAGGCTTTTCAAACTATAAAACCAGTTTTGTGAACAGGTTCCAGGTTTTCCAGGACTTATACATTTCCGCTGCTATTAAGTCTTTATTATGCTTAGTCACTCATACTATATCTATATCTGTGCACTGAGCGTTTTGCTCAGCCGTTACTTTCCTTTCCATGTCCCAAAACGGCAGGTACCCTAGGGAAAGAGCATTTGGAGGACGTGCATAGGATGGAAGCTGCTAGAGACTTCTTTTCCTTCTTGCCTTCATATACTTATGCTTGCTTAGTCTTTCATTCATTTCTTTTACTTTATTATGTCTTGGGCTTATGTTTGGGAACCGATGTTTGATTCCGGTTATCCCTATGGTCATGTAATGTTTCAGACATTTATCCTTGTATGCTTTGATGACACGTCATAATTTCACGTGACATTCCATTTATCAAAATGGGGTGTTACATAGGAACCCATAGTTTACAATGCATTGTCTACTGTTGTTGATGAAAACAGGTGGTCAAAATTGTTCTCTAGTATTTGGACTCTGGTTGCTCCAAGCATATGACCGGAGATCGCTCTCAGCTCAGAAGTTTTGTCAGCAAGTTTCTTGGTACATTTCGATTTGGAAATGATCATATTGCAAAGATAATGGGTTACGGTGAATATCATATTGGGAATGTTATAATTCAAGAGTGTATTATGTGGAAGGTCTCGATCACAGCTTATTTTCTGTGGGACAATTTTGTGATGCAAACCTAGAAGTTGCTTTTCGAGATCATACTAGCTTCATTCATTATTTGGAAGGGGTTGATTTATTGAATAGTACTCGAGGGAATAGTTTGTACACTTTGTCTCTACAAGATATGATGGACGGTTCTCCCGTATGTCTTCTCTCCAAAGCATCAAAGACTAAGTCATGGTTATGGCATCGACGGTAATCTCATCTTAACTTTGACGCTATTAATCATTTGGCGAAAAACGAACTTGTTCGTGGTCTTCCTAAACTTAAATTTCACAAGGACCATTTGTGTTCCGCGTGTACAATGTGGAAAAGCACTAAGAAATTATACAAACCCAAGACTGAAGACACCAACCAAGAGAAAATTTATTTGTTGCATATGGATCTTTGTGGGCCAATGCGTGTTGAAAGTCTTAGTGGTAAAAAGTATATCCTCGTCATTGTCGATGATTACTCTCGGTTTACATGGGTGAAATTTCTTACAACAAAAAATGAGGCACCTAAATTCATCATCGGATTTCTCTAGATGATTCAAGTGCGTCTCAACACTACTGTCCGACGCATTCGTACAGATAATGGAACTGAATTTGTGAATCAAATCTTGCGTAATTATTATGAAGAAGTTGGCATATCTTATGAAACATCCGTTTCTCGCACTCCACAACAATACGCTGTCGTTGAAAGGCGAAATCGCACACTTATGGAAGCTGCTCGAACAATGTTAATTTACGCAAAGGCTCCATTGTTTTTATGGGCAGAAGCAGTTTCTACAGCAGTTTTCATCCAAAACTGGTCACTAATTTGTAAACGCCATGGTAAAACACCTTATGAGCTTCTACATGGAAAAGTACCAGATTTATCATATCTTCATGTATTTGGCTCTCTTTTCTATCCATATAATGATGGTGACAATTTCAGAAAACTTCAACCCAAGGCTGATATTGGTATTTTCATTGGTTATTCACCTACAAAGAAAGCATACCGAATCTACAATCGTAATTCTCGTAAGATCCTCGAAACTATGAATGTTGATTTTGATGAAGTGATGGCAATGGCTTCTGAGCAAAGCAGCTCTGAATCCGCACTTCATGAAATGGGACCCAGTAACATTAGCTCTGGTCTTGTCCCAAACAACCATACTTCATCATCATTTACACTACCTTCTAGGAATGAATGGGATACGCTGTTTCAACCGTTCTTTGATGAATTCTTTACTCCTCCAAGTATTGTTGCTCCAGAACCCGAAGTAATAGCTCCGGTTACCGAAGTTGTAGCTCCAGCAACCGAAGCACAATCAGATACGTCTACACCTACAATTGGTCAAGATATACCTTCAACGAGTAATTCTCTACCAACACCCGAATCAACTACCCATGTCATGCATGTTGATGATGAAGAGGATGGTGATGATCACGATTTAGAATTCGCTCAAATGCGTGAACTTCCATTCTTTGGTGTATCGATTCCCGACCCTAATCAATTCGGGTCGTCCACCTTAGAGGAAGATCCTACTACGATCTACTCCAATCTACGAATTTGTGAACATGACAACAAATGGACAAAGGACCATCCTATAGATTCTATGAAATGGATTCGTGATCATTTGTTTTTGGAGCACTAGAGGTCGAGGCAGAGATGGTGGCTGGATTATCAACAAATTCTTGTCCTTTGAGTAGAAGTGTCTCCTTTAATTCAGCCAAAATCATGTTTTTATCTATGAGTTGAATATTTAAGTCAGAGATTTCCTCGCACATACGGTTCAATTGGTCAACGAGTGACTTTTGATCTGCCGCATTAAAATCGAAGCGTTCTTCTAACGAACCATAAATATCTGAGAAACCCTGCTTTACTTTATCAAGCTCCCCTATCATAGAAGTAATTCTATCTTCTAGGGCATGATATTTAATCTCTACAGCCTCTAGTTCCAATTTCTCTGCTAATGATTCTCTCTTAAGTCTCATAATTTCTTCCTCTAAAGCCTGAACAACCTGAATCATCTTGTCACTTGTCTCAACGGAGTTTTCACAATCATTTGTTTTTGAAAGAGTTTCATTTTTTGATTGATTTTCAATCTCAAGAGATATACAATGTTGTTGAAGCTCATTAAAACGTTTTGAAACTGTGTTATAAGAATCTTGAAGCTTTAAAAATTCAGCGTTAGATTCATGACAAGAATGATTATCTACATTAATCACAGGCTCAACAATATTCACAGATATATCATGCACATCATCACATTTATTCACAGTAGATGAAATCTCATGAGCATATTTAAGAGTAACAACTTGCATCACTTCGAGAGACACTATATGTTCTAAGAATCGCTCATATTCGGATAAAATCTTTTCTTTTTCAATTAAATGTTGTTCATAAGCATCATCCATTTCATAAAAAACTTTTTAAACTTCACCAATTTCAAAACTTAGATTTCCCGCTAGATCATAGACTCCATTTTTAATATGGTCTACAAACGGAATGATATCTTTCTCAAACACCGTTTTCATGTGTTCGAAAGCCCATTCTCCAGCGGTTTAAGCTGTTGAATTCGTGCATTCCAGGATGACCTTGTCACACTCGGTAAGGTATCGCTCAATATCTTCCAAGCTGAGCTTTACCATACTTACCGGTGGAAGATTCTTAGGAATTTCCTTCGGTTCGTCCGAGTTAACGAGTGTAGGAATTATACTAAGGCATTCTCTAGTAGGCATGAAAGCGGATGTGTGGATAAATTTCTTTTGCATATTAAATCGAGTTCTAAGATATATTTTTTCATTTGTTGCATTCATTTATGCATAGTCATATTCAGGATATGTAGGAAGTAATTTTAACCGATTCTCTTCATATGGTGTCATGCTCTCAGATTCATTCAAGAACACAATCGGATCTAATACCAAACCTAACTTGGTTGCATCATAAAGTTGTGGGTTGTGGTGAAATGCTTGCTTTGCATACCCCGGGTTAGGTGGTAGGTCTATTAGACGCGATATATTGAACTCTTGAAAAGAAGAATGAAACAAGTGTACTAAACGTGAAGCAAAGTATTGTTTTAAAAGCAAAATTTCAGTCTTTTTAACTCTCTCAGACGCCTTAATTTCCGTTTCAACTCTTTTAGACTCGAGAATTTCGAAATCTGTTTGTAGTTTTTGAAAATTATTAACGACTAACTTTTTTTCTGTAAGTTCTTTGAAAAGATTTGCTCTTAAACTCTCAATTTCTAGCAGATTATCCATTTGGACTTGCCTAAACCTATCAAATTCAGGATTGGTTAAGGTAGTAGACACTGGAGTTAATTCCAAGGTTTTAACCTTTTCCTTATGCAAAGCAAGCTCGACAGATAAAGTCTGATTCACACTAAGGGTTTCAAGGACCGCATTATTCATTTGGCTAAGCAAAGATGCCGAGACCATAACCAAATCAGGTTGAGCAGATGAATTGGTAGTCGTAATAGCTCCCAGTTGTGGTTCACTCAAAGTCTGGGGACTTGCATTGATATTGCTATCACTGTTTGTCTCCTCGATTGAGTTACTAACCACCAGAGGCTGTTCCGAATACTCAGACACTTGCTCAATTTGATAAGGTACAATACTAGTATCTGTAGCAGTATTTGGTACCTCAGAAATTGTGTCAGCTCCATACAGTGCTAGATTTGCCATGAGAGCTTCTTTGGCGGTATTGAGATCATCACAGTCAGATTCGTATGCATCCAAATCATCACATTGATATGCGGCATTGGTTGTGATGGCTGCTTTGAGACCGTCAGTGTCCGCGACTCCCAGATTTGCGAGAAATGCCAACTCTTCTTCATCGAGCTCATGTCCTTGGGCTTGAGCATTCACCAAGTAGATCTTCTCCTAAAACCATGTGTTGTCCTTTTTCCTCCTGGGCTGCTTACACTCTCGGGCCATGTGCCCTTCCCCTTTGCAGTTGTAGCATATAATCACCTTCGTTTTGCCAGTTCTATTACCTCTTGTAGCAGTAGTGTTAGATGAACGTGCACCAACAGTAGATGAATTGGGTCTCCCCTGAAGTGGTTATACCATGACTCTGCCATCTTGAATTGTAGCCTGTTGTCGAGAGTTAGAAGAGTTCCTTAACTGATTGTTTGTTGGAGCTGGCCTTCTGTTACCTCATTTGTTCAATGTTTGAGTGAGATAAGCAGACATTTGAGCAAGTATATCAGTAGGACTATCCCCTTGTCTAAACTCAGGGACAAGAATCTCATCATCACAATAGAATGCTGGTTCTGATTGAGCTACAAGCGGAATTGAGGGAACACAACCATGTTGTGGGTAATGGGGTTGAGAAGCCTCAAGTTGTTGATAGGTAAGAGTAGGGTTTGTTGGAGGTTGATAAGGTGAATACTGTTGTGAAGCATAAGGTAACTGATGTGAGTCTCCTTGTGATGATGTTGTTGGTTGCTTGTATTGTTGGTGATAAGATGTAGGCGGTTGTTGCAAGATCGAATACTGTGGGAAACTTGGTGTTTGATACAATGGTTGATAGGAAGATTGGTGCCCCAAAGCAAACGGAGAGTTGTGATATGACAATGTAGGATGGTTTTCCATTAATACCAATGGTTCTTGATAAGATCCCTGAGAGATGCGTTTTTGGATCACGTGCTTCTCGTGTTGTTGCAAGAAGGCATATAGTTGATCTAAATTTGAGTGTGCAAATCTCGAATCATCTTAACATCGGTAACATACTGACTCCACTCTTGGGGTAACGTGTTCAAGAACTTTGTGTTTAATTGAAACTGTTCATTACGTAGATTATACACGTTCATGTCATTCATCAAAGTAGTGAAACGCCAGTAGTAATCGTGAAGAGTCCCCCTGGAATGTATGTAAACCTATCAAACAAGTCATACGTGACACTCTCGTTCTTGCTTAGTTAGAGAGGTCCCTTGTAACAAAACAGCTAATCGATCCCAAAGATCCTTTGCCACTTTATGTTCACTTACCATTCTAAAGATATCGGGTGGAAGGGCTTGAAGAATTGTCTGAACGGCCCTTTCATCTGCATCGGCAATGATTTTGTTAGCATCAGTCAACTCATGATACAACCTTTCCCTCGTCACATTGTTGACGGTAACTTCTCCCCAATCTAATGGACCTTTTTCAATTGATTGAAGCATAAGTCGACCATTGGGTTTGCCCATGATGTACGTTTGCATACGACCTTGTCATGCTTCAAATAAATCTTTAATGAGCAAAGGTGGGCGAGTGTCGGTACCTGAGATGATTGAGATATCGGTAAGTGAAGTCATTGTAGGCATGAATGAATGATGATTCATTGTTTGAACACTTGATTGAAAAAGATTATCTTTTGATCGTTCAATGAAGTAAGGATGTGAAAAATGTTGTTGTTGATTTAGATCTTGTATTGATGTATCAGTATTGAAATCCACTAAGAATCCTAGAAAAATATTCTAAATAAAACCAATCACTAATCTTCGGAATAATCCCCTATCTTCGGAATATCCTTATCTTCGGAATAACCTTGATTTTCAGAGAAATGTGGATTTTCGGAATACGTGATTTTTCAGAGAAATCTTCGGATAAATCTTTGGAATAATTGGGTTTTCAGAAAAAAAAACGATCTTCGGAATAATTGAACTTTTCAGAACTTTCTTCGGAATAAGAGGGTTTTCAGAAAAAGAACCAATCTTCGGAATAAATGAACTTTTCAGAGATTTCTTCGGAATAAGTGGATTTTCAGAACTTTCTTCGGAATAAGTGGATTTTCAGAACTTTCTTCGGAATAAGTGGATTTTCAGAACTTTCTTCGGAATAAGTGGGTTTTCAGAACTTTCTTCGGAATAAGTAGATTTTCAGAACTTTCTTTGGAATAAGTAGATTTTCATAACTTTCTTCGGAATAAGTGGGTTTTCAGAAATTTCTTCGGAATAAGTGGGTTTTCAGAAATTTCTTCGGAATAGTTATCTTTTCAGAAAAGAACCAATTTTCCGAAAAATTGAACTTTTCAAAGAATTCTTCGGAATAAGTGATCTTTTCAGATATCTCTTCGGAATAAGTGAACTTTTCAAAGATTTATAAACCCTTTTCTGAAATGAAAAATTTCGGAATAACAAACCCTTTTCCGAAATTTCCGGTACGTCTGGATGTACAGTAACTGAATAATAGCTAAAAAGTACCCAAAAACACGAAAAAATTTTGTGATTTCTACCAAGATAATCAAACCGTGTGTTTTGTTTACCACTTTAAACCATAAAATCACAAAAATTTTCAAGATTTGAGATGGATTATCCTAAAAAACCCACTAACCCAAACAAACACTAAACAACACGAATCAACATACCATAAATCATCCCATGCTCTTGATACCAATTATAGAACAATGATAATCTTATAACTAATCAAGAGGGTTGTTGTTAAACTAGAGAGAGAAAACTAGATAGAGAAACAAAGAAACTTTATTAAATGTGTAAAATGAGTAAACAACCAACACCCCTTTCCATGGTGGAAAGGGTTATTTATCCAAGTCCTTAAGTGGACTTGGGCCTCCGGCCCATGAACATGCTCATGGGTCGGGCTAAACATAAGTATTACTTAAACAATACTACGAGCCTATAACTATATAGTTGGAGTGACCGAGACTTTCTTAATACACAAAACGTATTTCTAACAAGTCAGTTACAAGAAAGTGAAATGTTTTGTCATTTTGATGCTTTTCTTAGTGAAGTTGAACCTAAGACGCGGCAACAAGCATTTACCCAATCCTATTGGATAGAAGCTATGCAAGATGAACTTAATGAATTTATACGTCTTGATGTATGGGAACTTATCCCGTGCCCGGATCAAGTGAATTTACTTACTTTGAAATGGGTTTACAAGGTGAAACTCGATGAATTAAGTGGAATATTGAAGAACAAAGCTCGACTAGTAGCTCGTGGATACAAGCAATTATTGGGCATCGACTTTATGGAATCCTTTGCACCGGTTTCCCGTTTGGAAGCAATTAGACTATTCCTCGCTTATGTTGCACATATGAATATGATCATCTACCAGATGGATGTGAAGACGACATTTCTCAATGGTGAAATCAAGGAAGAGGTCTATGTTCAACAGCCAGATGTTTTTGTTAATTATAAATATCCAATCACGTGTACAAGCTTAAGAAGGCTCTCTATGGGTTGAAGCAAGCTCCACGCGCATGGTATGATCTATTTTCACAATTCCTCATTACGCAAGGCTTCGCTAAAGGCAAGGTGGATCCCACGTTGTTCATTCAGAAACGAGGTAAAGGTATGATTATGCTACAAATAGATGTTGATGATATTATATTTGCTACCTCGACCCAAACCTTATCGGATGAGTTTGGGACACTCATGTCTTCCAAGTTTAAGATGTCAATGATGGGCAAGGTATCATTTTTCTTAGGTCTTCAGATATCTCAGAGTCCTAGAGGCATCTTCATCAATCAATCCAAGTATGCCCTTGAATCTCTTAAGAAATATAAGATAGAATATTGTGACCCCATGGATACTCCAATGGTGGAACGAACTAAGCTAGATGCAGATCCACATGGGATTGTTGTTGATCCAACACTTTATCGTAGAATGATCAGTACCCTTCTGTATATCACAGCTAGTCGACCTGATCTTCAGTTTGCTATATGTATGTGTGCTCGGTATCAAACTCGGCCTGCTGAGTTACACTCAGCTACTATTAAATGATTTTTTTGGTATATTAAAGGAAACATTAATCGGGGACTTTGGTATTCGAAGGACTCTTCGATTGCACTAATGGCATATGCAGATGTGGATCACGCGGGTTGTCAAGATACAAGGCGTAGCACGAGTGGAACTTTAAGACTACTAGGAGATCGACTAATCAGTTGGGCATTAAAAAGGCAGAAAAGTGCTGCAATTTCAAGTACGGAAGCAGAATACATAGCTATGTCTGGTTGCTGTGCTCAAATTCTTTGGATGAGATCGCAATTAACCGACTATGGTTTAGGTTTCAACAAAGTTCCAATGTACTGCGACAACAAAAGTGCAATTGCCTTATGCTGCAACAACGTTCAATTCTCCCGGTCGAAGTATATTGACATTCGCTACCACTTTATCAAGGAGCAAGTGGAAAATGGAGTGATAGAGATTTACTTTGTCCGATCAGAGTATCAATTGGCAGATATTTTCACGAACGCTTTAGATCGCGCTCGAATGGAATTTTTGGCCGACAAGCTAGGTTTGAGAACATTCTCGCCCGAGACTCTAAAGGAATTGGCAGATGAAGCGAAAGAATAGTGGTGGTAAACTATTCTCCGTATCTTGGTGATCAACTGTATATATTGTTTATATTTTTATCCACAAAAGCAAAATACAAAAATATAAAACCATATAAAAATCATAAAAATTGAAAAATTCAGAAAAATCCAAAAATATTTTTACATTATTTTTTCAAAGGCATGTCTTTTGGTACGATAATATTTACGGCCTTAGAAATGTTGATTAATATTGACACGGCACCATAAATAGAGTTCGTACAAAAGTTGTAAATATTTCATAAAAGATGCCTATATGCTTGTAGTTATTTTAGACTGCAACCCGCTTTTCATATTAAAGTCAAGTATTTCTTATGAAAGCTTTGGCTCACAACGGGAATTAAATTTCTCGGGCATGGTTTACTTTATAACCATGTAAGGGATTGTGTTTACGTTATAACACAATCTAACACGGATAAATGTACGCATCAGTGCATTTATTTGTTAAAACGAGAGAAATCTTGTTTTTATGAAGTTATCATCTCTACAATCATATCAATCTACAATTGGTATATACATACTCGACGATGCGACTACTCACACGGCGACTACATCTCTTTCAATAGAACACGGGTCAACAATTGAGGGGGAGAAATTGTCAAGCATTCAGAATCTTTGATGCTGAAAGTGCCAAGCTCTCTAATTGATGTCAAGACAACAATACCAATCATACATGTGGTCTCAAGAGATGAATTCAAACGTGACGTGACGACCAACACTTGCTGACAAGAACCATTTGATCTTGTCATATGATGTTCTCATCGATCAGGTCCAACCTTGTAAATTCATTCTTATATGGTGAATATGTGATCATGTTACAAATCGGTATCATATCTCACAAATTGGTCTCATGAAGATTAAACGGACTTGAATTTTTCTTCCAAAAGCCTTTGTTAAAATTTCATTAAATCAATTGATATCAAAAATATCGGTTGGGTTAATATTTTAATACGGGGGAGAAAATGTGATTTAATATGGGAAATAATTAATCAAAACTGGTTTGACTTACAATGATAGCTCATCCCGACATGTGTGAAATGTTTTCGAATATCGTGGCATAAGTTAAAGGGGAGCAAAATGGATTTGCTATATCAAAATTTGATTTTCATGGTGACAAATACTTACCCACAACCCTATTTATTTCACGACGATGAAGATTGTGGTGACATAAGGATGGTAGGATAGGTTAAGTCCAATTATTCTTCTAAAACCGGAGGAATCTTCTAAAGGACATTCGATATCTAGAAATAGTAGTCCTTAGAAAAGATGGAGAAAGATTGTGAACGTAGCTGAATGCCGACCAAGTACTTAAGTTAGCACTGGAACAATCACAACAAGGTGCTAGTTATGACGTATTGGTAAGCATTGAAGGGTTTGAAGAATGAAAAAGAATTGTAAAGATAAAGGGTGTAAAGAAAGAAGCCCTCCTTACAACCTTAGGCAGAAACCGGGTCAACACATATGCTATTGAGATCATTTTAATGATGCTCGATATTGAAGATAGACATCATGGACCCATTGATGCAATGCACAACCCATCCCAGCTAACTTAGATATCTCTCAAAAGGTATTTGTTTTAATCACATGGAGACAACACATTATCTATCGATTTATCCGAATAAATAGGTATTGAAATGGTGTCACTTGTCTCTAGCCTCCGATCACTAATAATCCAAAATGCGCGATCGAGTCTAGAGCCATTTGAGATCATCAAATATCTCATTAGGACACACTTCCATATTTTCTTGCTTCCTCACACAATGTGAAAAGTAAGAAAGATATTAAGAGTCTTACGCAAAATATTCATGATCTTGCCTGAACATCCGATAAATATGCAAGTATTTACAATGAAGATCAAAATCCTTCTTGAGCGAACATTAAAAAGCTCATGGTAGGTGACTTATGAGATTCTTTATGAATCAAACTTGTGATAACTGGAAAGCAACAGTTGTTTAATTCTTAATTGAATTTAAACACGTATCCAGGCCTCTATGTAATATCTCAGTGATCTTGCCAGAACACTCAGAGTGACACTCTTAAGTGTTTACAGTAATGAGTGGAAATCCTTCTAGTGTTAACCTCAAACAACACTTGGTAGGTAACTTGCAAGATTCAATATGAATCGAGGTCGTGACAACTGGAAAGCAACGATGGTGTGATTCTTTAATGAATGAATCTTGTTCCAGGAATCGGAATTGATGAATTCAATCATGCAATTAATTTATCCAAATGATTCACTCTTTATGTTCGCAGTCAGCTATGGACGGTCGAGTAAAGAGAACGAGTTTACCCGCGAAATTTGTCAAGGATATTTTTAATTAAATCTACCTGCCACAAGTACGATATTTAATATCGTCCAATGGTTTTCATTGACCGGAGGTAAAATGCTACCGAATTAGAATGAAATGTTCAAATCCATTTCGTTCGTGTCTACTTATGTTACTAAATTTGAAGACGGTGGCGTTGCGGAATCCGAGAAGAAGTCGTCCCCGCATGCTTATACTTTATGCACTTAATACTTCATCTAATTCAAGAAAGCCTAAAAGTCAAGACTTACGCAGTATCAAACTCGGAAGCTTTCAAGAATTACAAAGGTATAAGTATGTGGGACGTGAAGTCACGAACAGACGAAGATCACAAGTGATGGATGCACAAGAACAAGGCAAGAGATTAATGCTCACCAGAAAAGAAAAAGAAAAGAAAGACGAAGACTACGAGCTCAAGACAAACATATTATGCTAGGTTTATTTTATTATTTTAACTCGGGTAACGCCCTTGTTTGGAGTGAACTCCCTTAGGGGGAGATTGTTGGAAATATGTTTTACGTATTAGAAAGGATCGGTCACTCAAACAATAGATTAAGTGATAGCTCTTAGTCTAGTATTATTAAGTTAAATAAACAAGGCCATGCCTAGCCCATGGAATGTATGAGGTCGGCGGCCCATTGTGTAAGCCCAATCCCATCACAAGGCTTGGGTAATAAACCCTCTCCTTAGTTGGAGAGGGTGTGGTTCACTTTCATTTTACACATAGTAAAGTATGTTTATTCATACTTTATCTCTCTAAGTGTGTGTGTTCTCACCATCTTTCTATCTCTTTCTCTCTCTAGATTAAGCATAGATCTACGATATCCTACACACCTGACCTATATAAGCTCTTGGCACTTGAAATGTAACACCCTATTATGATAAATGGAATGTCATACGTGATTATGGCGTGTCATCAGAGCATACAAGGATAAATGTATAAAACATTACATGACTATAAAGGAAATACCGGAAACAAACATCGGTATTCCAAAAGTAAAGCTCATCACACATAAACATAAGTACTGTAAATGAAAAGGACTAAACAATGTCCATAGAAATTAGTAACAAAAGTATGAAGAAATGCTTAAAGTAATGAAGGCTAGAAAGCTTCCAATCCATATGCACGTACGCTTAAAGTCTACGAGCGTCCTTGAGTACCTGCCGTTTTGGGAACATGTAAGGAAAACGGCTGAGCATAACGCTCAGTGCACGGACATACAAGCATAGAATGAATAACATAAACGTATACGACATATAGCAGCGGAAAAGACTAAGTCCTGGATAACCTGACATATCTTAGTAAAACTGGTTTTATAGTTTGAAAAGACTTATGTTTATCTTATAAAACCTGTTTAACATGTTTACCATTAGCCAATATAGGTCATGAAATATCAACGTGCATGAATACTTGGAGGGGTGACCTCGTCATGGAATTACAGGGGCTGCCTCTAATTAATATAAGTTTTTAGGTAGGAGGAATCAGCTTCTTCTGAAGGATGCAAGGCACACACCACATTCACCTGAATAATCTGCTGAAAACATGTAACCTAGGATACACCCATACGCCCCACATGATAACATAATAATATGGCCAAAAGCTGAAGGGACGCCACGAGCATCACTCTGCCGTGGTGAAGTCATAACACTGGTGCCTCCAGTGTTATAGTTATGGTACCTCCATAACTAGGTGAAACTGGTCATGCATGTATATGACTGATGAGACTGCTTTTATACATAGTCTCATCGTCCAAAATAGGCTTAAAATACATTAAATATCATTAAAAATGCCAAATATATTCTTGCGTTTGTTGCTTGTGTATTTTAGGTACGGATATTGAGGAAATGACAAAAAGATCACAAGAATCAATCAAAAACAAACACGGGAAACGAAGTCGCACAATGAACCGGACCCGAATCATGAATTTCCAAATAAGACCTTAATGTTTTGAAGATTGGCAAGATTGGTCCCTCACTTTTTGAAGACTTGTCACTTTAGACCCTTGTAAACCTTAATTATTACAAGTTTGGTCCTAAAGTTTCAAGACATGACACTATTAGCCCTTGAAGAATGCAAATATTGCATGTATGGTCCTTATTCAAAGTTTGAAAGTATATTGGGCCCTTTTCAGCAAGTTGATAAAAGTTGTTATGAGTAAATGGGGCGTTGACAAGTTTCTAAACTGAAGTGACAAGAAAAGGGGAATAGAGGGGCTTCTTTTGACCAGATACCAAACTTAACTCCACCAATCATCCACCTCCACGTCACCCACTACCACCCAACAACCAATCCCCTCCTCTCAACCATCCACGTCACACCCCACCACTTAAATAACTGATTTATTTAAATCAGTTATAAACCTTCCCTCCATAACACTTAATTTAAAATTAATCCCACCCAAAACGGATTAAACCCCCTTTTCATCCCCATTAAACCCTAATTAAACCCAGACCCAATTAAACACAAAAAAAGGGTTTTTGTTTGAGCACCTCCAGATCCTTAATTAACCTAAGCCTAATCCTAACCCACACCCCAAAATACCCATCACTTTCATCATGAGACCACACCATGTGACCCCTACAACGTCACTTTCCCCCAAACCCCAAAACCTGACCAAATCAACGTCCCACATACTATACTTGCTCCCAAAGGTGTTTTGAACGTCCAAGATTGAAGATTCCATCTGTTACAACAAGGACAATCACATGAGGCATATTGGACTTAAATTTAAATTTTGAAGACCAAGGGCATTCTTGGAGTTTCAAGAGATTTAGGGTTTAGCTTTTCTAGCATTTGTATTATTTTAATCAGCATTCTAGAAAATTCTCTTGACTAGTATAAAATGAGACGACTTGTATCTCATTTTCCTCTTGTTCTAGGTTTTGTTTTTCTGCATTTTGTAATTCCTTTTTAAAAGTAATGAAAGTTGGTATTGTAAAAAAAACCTGTAATTCCTTTTTATTGATTTAAAAGTTGGTGTCTGCAAGAAAAATAAGCTGAGTTCCATATTAATTTTGTGAAATATTTTGTAAACTGAGTTTTCAAAAGGGGAAGTCTCAAGTTTTGGAAATCTGTTTCTAGGTTAGAAAATAGGTTCAAAGTCCACATAAGCCGTTTTATTTGGGCTCTCATATGACCATAGAACCTTGATATCTTGGAGATATCAAGATTCAGTGGGTATAGTACTTGGGTAAAAAGGTTGTGAGGTGAAAACGTTTTTGCTACTTGTCCTGTTTGTTATTCACTTTTACTCTATCAAAAGCTACAAGCCAAAAGCTTGTAGCATTTGATATTTGAATCTGTTATTTGGTCTTGTGGTGTTGTGTAGGGAAGTGTCCGTTCATCACAAGAGGTTGTGGATTTGTTACTTCATCAGCAACCTTAACTCAGCCCATTTTCTTTCAAGACACTCCTGGCTTTACCTAGTTGTTGGTCAAGCTCAGGAGAGCTTAGCTGACCCTCACTAGGATGCAAAGTGAGGGAGGTGCTCACTCTCTTTCATTTCTCCTTTTTCTTTCTTAATTTTTCTGAAAATCTGCTTGCAACATGATATGCATGAATTTGGTGATTATTTGAATGATTTCTGTTTGAGTAAGTCTATTTTGGTTTGTTATGCATGCTTAGATAGGTTAGAGTGAATTTGGATTCAGTTTGTAAGCACTTGGTTTGTTAAAGTTTGCAATCAGATAGTTAAAGGGGTGATTGGGTTAAGGGTCTTATTGGTTTAAGGTGACTTTAAACTAGAAGGAAAATGCCTAAACAAGCCTGGTTTATCAGTATTAGCTATTTGTTTTCATTGGATCTGAGTTTGGTCAAGTTTTATAGGAGTTGCATGTTTAATTTTTGGTTAGACTTGATAAAACTCATTATGCCTTTAACTGCTAGATTTAAGCTTAATTTCTCATTTTATATTTGCTCTCTGATAGGACTGGGGCTACACTAGGATTGTGTTTAGTTTGTATGTGATTTAGTTGGATTTATGCAAGTTTGTGCCTGTTGAAGCTCACTTAAAAGCCAACTGCATCAGCTAGAGGACTTTGTGCTACTTTCTGATTTTCAGAAAATTGATGTGCCATGTGTATGTGATATTGGTGTGGTTACTTGTGTTTTTCTTGCTCAAATAGACTCCCTACACTCAACTGAGTGTAGAGGTGCCCCATTGTCCATCAAAATCCACAAATCACCAAGAACAAGCTCCTCTTGTTCATTTCTTCACCTGTGAAGATACGTTTTTTTGTGTTCATCAGTTACTGTAGCAAGGGTTGTTAACTGGGTACAATTTGTATTTTCTAGGCTTCAATCTTGTGTTATTTAAGTTTTAATTTGTGTTTTTGTGGATAACAAGTTACTGGTTTTGAGTTTTATAAATTTAAAAAAGAAAAAAAGAGAGGTTTTTAACAAAAAGGACGTGGCCAGGACTCGAACCTGCGCCACTCCTCTCACACACCAACGTGATAACCAGTTGCCCTAGGGTCTTTGACTGGTTATCACTTGGTTTATTAAATACTTAAGGTATTTGTGTTTGTAGCTTATTTAAGCAAACAACTTAGAAATAAGCTGATTTCTGCTTATTTACTTTAGTTTTTTACCAGTTTGCATTTTTCTTTTGTTATTTGCTAGGTTTAGGACTTTTTGGCTTAAAAATATTATTTTTCACGTGAATAGTTAATTTATTAGGAATATTTTAAGTTTTAATTTTAGAAAGTAAATAAAAAATAGGAAAAAGTGTTTTAAAAATTTGAAAAAATAGTTTTTAAGTTTTCAGTAGTATTTTTGAGGTTTACATCAATTGAAGTTTTCAAACTAACTTATTTTTTATTTTATATGATTTTAGGGTTTTTAATCAACTTTAAATATTAATATAAAATTATTGAAAAGGTTTTGGAAACTTTTGTTTGCATTTTTGTCTTAGTTACATTTCTAGATTTTTGGTAATTCTTTAGAATTTTTTCATAAACTTTGAATTTTTTATATTATTTTATTATTATTTTATTATTAAAAAATTAAAAGTTAGTTTTTTCTACTTTTTTCATTTTTCCTAGTTCAAATACATAAAGTTAGGAGTTTTGCAACTTTTAGAATATCTTAATTGTCCTTAGATTTATTTTTATTATTATTTTAAGTTTTAATAGTTTTTAATTGTTTTAAAATAGTTTTTATTAATTTTAAAATTTTCAAAAATAGTTTTAAGTTAAGTTAGGTTGTTTTAGAGGTTTACAAAGTGATAAAACTCATTTTGGGCTTTTTGGTAATTAAATTGATTTTTAGGGCTTTAAAATAGCATTAAAAAATCATTATTTAATTATTTAAAAGGTTTGGGTGATTTTTGATTCTTTGTAAACTCTTTATACATTATTTAGGATTTATTTGCAATTTTTAGGAATTTTTAGATTAAAATTTTTTAATTTGGTGCTTTTACGGTTTTACGTGTACGACTCTTTCGTCTTAGTGTAATCCGTCATCGTAACCGTCATTCTCTTCTTATCCCATTTCTATTTTTCTTTTCTTTTCTCATATAAAATCACAAAGTTAATCATTTCATTACACAACACACTAGCCTCCTTGAGAACGATCCCCACTAAGGGTCATTAGTGCTTGGTTTTCCTAAACCGACACTTAATACTTGCCACTTTTGCACTCTTTTCCTAAAGAGTAGTAAAAACACTACATCAATTTTGGCGCCGCTGCCGGGGAGGCGTGTTGTGTTTTTATTTGGAATTTTTGTTTTTATATACTAACCATAAATAGTATTTGTATTAGTAGCACTCTACTAATACGTATTATCGGTTTTTCGTTTTTGTGAATACTATTACTATATTGTATACGTAGAACAATAAATTCACAAGTACTCCAAATACGTGAGAAATCACAGCCTTGAATTGGGAGGTCATTACCCAATCATTGTATTCGAATCTCAAACCAAAGAAAAAAGGCAAAAATAGATAAATACTTTCGTGAAGCTCAATTTTGAAAAATACAAACTATAAGGTGGGTATAAGGCGGATATTATAAAATATATCCTAAGGAAAAAGTCTCTTAAGTGCTTCACGCCGCCTCGTTTCCCCGCTTGCTTGTGAGTATTTGATTTTGAGAGCTAATCGAGGGTTTTTCCGCCCAAAGTATTATTAAGTATCATATATATTTTCTTGGTTTTATTTGATTAAACCCTCTTGAACGTTTTGGTGTTCCACCAACGTTCTAAAGTCATCGAAGGCGTTCACTTCACGTGATCGTTTTCATTCCTTAAGGCTTCTTTAATCAAGAGATTTGATTCAGGAGGAGATTTGTAGATTTTTGTCTACTTAATACAATTCCAAAATCCAAGTAAAAACAATCAAAAATCCAAAAAAAAATTGAAAAAGTTAAAAACACCAAAAAGAATCTTCTTTGCTCATCCCCACGTTGTACGTGACGTTTATGCTTACTCGTAATCAAGCAAGACGTGAACGTAAACGAAAAAACAAAAAGGAGTCAACACCTACTCCTAATCTTTCTAGTGAAGAGACTCCAAGTGAGGAACCTATTGTAGAACAAGAAGCTATCATGGCTAATCGTACTATGATGGAGTTGCTTCAAGCACCCACCAAGGGTTTTGGAGAGGCCATTGTGATTCCTGCCATCCTTGCGGAGAACTTCGAGATCAAGACGGGTTTAATATCTATGCTTCAAGCCAACAAGTTTCGCGGACACGAAAAATACAACCCACATTATCACATTAGGCAATTTAATCGTCTCACCGCGACAAGCAAGTTTAAGGATGTACCACACGATGCCATTAAGATGATGTTGTTTCCATACTCGTTAGATGGACCCACCAAGATATGGCTCGAGAAAGAACCCCCAAATTCGATTTTGACGTGGGGTGATCTCGTTTCTAAATTTGTGAATCAATTTTTTCCACCATCTAAAACAACACATTTGAAAAACGAGATTTCACGATTTACTCAAAGGTCTAATGAAAGTTTTTCAATGGCTTGGGAAAGGTTTAAAGAAATGTTACATGAATGTCCACACCATGATTTTTCCGAATTGCATCAAACTGACACTTTTTATAATGGGCTTAATGAACATGAACGAGATTACCTAAATGTCGCCGCGGGTGGTAATTTTTTGTGCAAAACGACCGATGAGGCTTTGAAAATCATTGAGAATAGGTCTAAGGTTTATAGCCCTCGTAACACACCGAGTGTTGCCACTATGGGTTCATCGTCGTCTCGTAACATGAGTGCCTTGCAAGATGAAGCAAATGAGGAGAATCGGTTTTTCGATAGGTTTTCGACTCTTATGACTCATTGGAAAGCACAAGATGCTTTGAATTCCGCATCGGTTAAGGCGGTTGCCAAGAGTTGTATTTCGTGTGGTGGAGCTCATGATTTTTCCGAGTGCATTACCGCGGATGGTAACACTTCGAATGCTTATGTAGCCATGGGAACTTATAACCAAAACGGTCAAGGTTCCCGCCAAAATCAAGCTCCACAAAATCAAAATGCTAACAACTATCGAAACAACAATCAAAGTGGTGCTTATCAAGGAAATCAACGTAACTACAACAAGGGTAATTATCAAAGTGGAAATGGGCAAATTTCAAACCAAAACCAAAACCGTGATTTTCAAACTACCACACAAGGTTTTCAAAATGATCGCACCAAAAATCTTCAAGGAGAATTTTTGAATTATGCTAAAGCAAACGATGCTAAGTTTGATAATATGCAACGTGAAATGGTTAGCTTAAGATCCGAGTTGAAAAACGAGCTTAAAAACGAACTTGCTAATGAACTTAAGACTCATGCTAATAAAATGGAAGGAAATGTTCAACGTCTCCAACAAAACCAACAAAAAATGGAGCAAGGTCAACATGAGATTAAGCAAGAGTTGTTAAAAGCAGATGCTAGGCAATCTAAGTTTGAAGACTGAATGGGAAAAATGTTTGAAGCTATCATGTGTAAACCTTATTCTTTGGGTGGTCTTCCTAGTGATACCATCGTAAACCCGAAAGGAGAATTGAAGGTTATTACTACTCGTAGTGGTAAAACTTTCAAAGAACCCATTTCTCGTCCAAGTACTTCTACGGAGAAGGAAAAAGAGAAAGAACCTGAGGTGGTGGTAGAAAAGGAGCAAATTCCAAGTCCACGAAGTACCGCTCAAACCACACCTAAGGGTGAACCAATACCAATAGTGGAACCCGATATTCCAAGGCCGTTGCCTATGCCCCAACCCACACCACCCTTACCTTACCCTTCAAGACGAAACCAGGAAAAGGCACAAGAACGAAATAATTATCAATTTGAACTTTTTATGAAATGTTTCGTGACTTGCATTTTAATATAAGTTTTGCCGACGCCTTGGTCATGATGCCTCGATTTGCCGCAAACTTTAAAAGTATGTTGAATAACAAAGAGAAATTGCAAAAGTCGTCTAGTTGTTCTTCGGTTTTTCTTTGCCGCATACCTCAAAAAGTCGGTGATCCCGGTAAATTTTTAATCCCATGTACAATACAAGATATGGAGGAATGCTACGCCTTGGCCGATCTTAGTGCTAGTATAAATTTGATGCCTCTTGAGATTTTTAAGTCGCTCAATCTTCCTAATCTCACTCCTTAAAGAATGTCAATCGAGATGGCCGATCATTCTACGATTCTAGCTTGTGGAGTAGCCGAGGACGTCTTCGTGAAAGTTGGAAAGTTCTACTATCCCGTGGACTTTATTGTTGTTGACATTCCCATCGATCCTAAAGTTCCTCTAATTTTAGGTCGATCATTTTTGAATACTTCGAGAGCACTTATTGATGTGCATGCTAGGAAAATCACTCTTCGTTTCAATGAGGAAGAACTCGTCATAAATGCAACTCAAAACTCCACACTTTCTCATGCGTATTCTAACACGTCTTTGAACAATGTCAATCCCATCAAAAACATTTGCAAAAGGATTTCAAAGAGAGTTTTAGGAGTTGATGATAAAAACGATTTTCCGTCCCCTCCGCCGATGGAGGTTAAGAGTGTTAAGCCTACGATTCCAATCACGAATGATTCTTCGGATGATGAATATTTTGATCCCGATGGGGAAGTTTTCTTTATTGACAAACGTTTTGAGAACTTACCACCACCAAAACCAAAACGGTTTTCAAATGTGAGAATTTTTAGTATGACTAACATTGCTTTAGAAACACCAAATATTTTTGACATAATTAAGTCGGGTTTTCATAAGGAGAGTTTAATAGATGAAAAAGGGAAAGATTTTAAATTGGATTTAAAAGATTTTTCTACAATGCTAACTCCGTCATCACCTCGTGTTTTGAGTGCTACAAGCTCGTCTTATCCTTTTGAGGATGATTTGTGTGGACATAGTGTGGGGGAAGCCCCTTATGTTCACTCCCCTTTCTCCACCGAGGACGAGATATTTGATCCCGGAATTGCATATAAAGGGAAATCTCGGTCTTCCACCGATGCAATAAATGGAAAATCTTTCTATTTGATTGGTGCGAGTCTACCTCGAGTAGCTCATGGTTTTTGTGACTTACCCATTGTTCCACCCTTCTATTTCTTCTCATCTATTTTCTTTAAACCCTTTGGGTTTGTGTTGACACATGATGAAGTGGCGTTGAGTTGTTTTTCCAATGAAAACGGGAACGCCATCTTCGATCCCGGTATTTTGCACCATCAAAGGACTTAGTCCTTAATACCGGTTGTTTTTTGGCCTTGTTTATCATGTAAGCCCCACCAAAAATGACCATACCATGATTATCCCTAAATGATCACATTTATGGGGGATTCGAGTCGAGCTTTTGACTCGGTTATCAAAAACAAGGTGCCTCGTGGGGGAAACCCATGCTTATCCATGTACATATTATTGCTTTCTAATTAGTTTAATGTGAGGGGATTTGTGCCCTTCCAACCTTTGTTCCATGGTTGTTTGTGAATTGTGGTTTTTAGATCATGATCTTCACGATTGGAGCCTCTCGTGTTCGTTTTATAGGAGCACTCGGTCGTTTTCTTTGAAGACTTTCTCAATATCCATGACATATCCTTTTGATGTTCTAACCTTAGGTTTTTAGCACACTTCATAAACGGCTATTAATTTAACGGTTACACCCTTTTCCATGCTAGATTAGGCATTCAACTACGTCTCTAGTATGGGGGTATTTTACGCCCCTAGACTCGAAACATTAAGGACAATGTTTAACTTTAGTATGGGGGGGGGGGGGGTTAATATATACTTGCCTTGCCAAACCTTCACGCTTTCCAAAGTTTATCTTTTGTTTATCGTTTTTGTTGCAAAATAAGGCTAAAAATGGCCAAATTTTAAATTTTTTCTCATATTTTATAAGTGATTGAAGACATGAATGTAGGTTTTCCGATTGCGAGAATAAGAGTAATTTTTTACTCGACCATGCATGTTGAGCACTTAGCTTCGATTCCTTAACTTCACATTAGGCTAAGTCTCTTAAATGAGGACGAGAAATGACAGGGTTAATTATAAGTTACTATGCTAAACGTAGAGTACTCGTATTCTTTCAAAAACTCATGTGTTCTCGTTGTTTGCTTATTCTCCCCACGCTTTTGCATAATAAATTGTTAATAAATATTGATTTAGCGGTTTAGTCACTATTGTTGGTTTCTAATTTGTTCTAGTAGCTTCCATGCAATTAAATTGGGAAAACATTAAGGTATCGCCAGCGTCACGGTTTTGAAGTATTGGCAACCGAATAACCAAAAGCTTCACCCAATAATAAGATTTCAAGTGCTCACCTAAATCAAGCAAACAATTTGAAGCCCCACAAGGCCGAAAAATCTATGCAAAATTGAAAGTGAATCAAGCCTTAATCTTCGAAGCTTTAAAGATCTAAAATTTGTTTTTGCGTGAGGATATACGTCTTTGGCTAATAAAACCACCGATGAGGCGGATAATAAAAGGCAAGGCAAGACCGAAGTCATAATAAAAGCTTCATGGCGAAGTTGAATAAAAGATGGAGGTAAACCAATGATAATAAGGCCCTTCCGTTAGGGGGCGTATAAAAGTCTTGGTAATAAGTCTCATGTTCAAAACCGTTATAAAACCGTGTTTATCGATCCTTCTTGTTGACTTAATTTTTTGACATCGTTGTCTATTAGGAGGGGTTATTGATTTGATGATCTTGGTTACACCGTTAAGACTCTATTTTTAGACCTAAATCTCTATTATCGCATAACTCAAACAATGTATCCTCGTGAAACATTCAAGACAAAATAAAATATAAGAGATACAACTTAGGAAATTGGGAGGATAAGTACGTGATTAGGGCATATGAGTAGTGTTAGCATTACTAACTTATAATGACAATGATCTCGTTGCACGCTTGGCATGGAATTGGGGTGAAAATCGAGGACGATGAAATTATTTCTAACGAAGCATTCACGTGTTCTTATTCTATGAACCTAAACGTCCCATTTTGCGATGGAAATCATACATTATGTGTAAAACGCAAGTAATAGCAATAGTAATAGTGTAGCTAGTTTATCATTCAATAAAGTGAATAAAAATGAATTTTGGAGGTGCTACGATACTTTATTCTAGCATTGCATGAGAGCACGACAACGGTTTAGTATAGGGGAGTGATGAGACTGCTTTTATACATAGTCTTATCGTCCAAAATGGGCTTAAAATACATTAAATATCATTAAAATTGCCAAATATATGCTTGTGTTTGTTGCTTGTGTATTTTAGGTACGGATATTGAGGAAATGACAAAAAGATCACAAGAATAAATCAAAAACAAACACGGGAAACGAAGCCACACAATGAACCGGACCCGAATCATGAAGTTCCAAAGAAGACCTTGAAGTTTTGAAGATTGGCAAGATTGGTCCCTCACTTTTTGAAGACTTGTCACTTTAGACCCTTGTAAACCTTAATTATTACAAGTTTGGTCCTAAAGTTTCAAGACATAACACTATTAGCCCTTGAAGATTGCAAATATTGCATGTATGGTCCTTATTCAAAGTTTGAAAGTATATTGGGCCATTTTCAGCAAGTTGATAAAAGTTGTTATGAGTAAATGGGGCGTTGACAAGTTTCTAAACTGAAGTGACAAGAAAAGGGGAATAGAGGGGCTTCTTTTGACCAGACACCAAACTTAACCCCACCAATCATCCACCTCCGCGTCACCCACTACCACCCAACAACCAATCCCCTCCTCCCAACCATCCACGTCACACCCCACCACTTAAATAACTGATTTATTTAAATCAGTTCTAAACCTTCCCTCCATAACACTTAATTTAAAATTAATCCCACCCAAAACGGATTAAACCCCCTTTTCATCCCCATTAAACCCTAATTAAACCCAGACCTAATTAAACACAAAACAAAGGGTTTTTGTTTGATCACCTCCAGATCCTTAATTAACCTAAGCCTAATCCTAACCCACACCCCAAAATACCCATCACTTTCATCATGAGACCACACCATGTGACCCCTGCAACGTCACTTTCCCCCAAACACCAAAACCTGACCAAATCAACGTCCCACATACTATACTTGCTCCCAAAGGTGTTTTGAACGTCCAAGATTGAAGATTCCATCTGTTACAACAAGGACAATCACATGAGGCATATTGGACTTAAATTTAAAGTTTGAAGACCAAGGGCATTCTTGGACTTTCAAGAGATTTAGGGTTTAGCTTTTCTAGCATTTGTATTATTTTAATCAGCATTCTAGAAAATTCTCTTGACTAGTATAAAAAGAGACGACTTGTGTCTCATTTTCCTCTTGTTCCAGTTTTTGTTTTTCTGCATTTTGTAATTCCTTTTTAAAAGTAATGACAGTTGGTATTGTAAAAAAAACCTGTAATTCCTTTTTATTGATTTAAAAGTTGGTGTCTGCAAGAAAAACAAGCTGAGTTCCATATTGATTTTGTGAAATATTTTGTAAACTGAGTTTTCAAAAGGGGAAGTCTCAAGTTTTGGAAATCTGTTTCTAGGTTAGCAAATAGGTTCAAAGTCCACATAAGCCGTTTTATTTGGGCTCTCATATGACCATAGAACCTTGATATCTTGGAGATATCAAGATTCAGTGGGTATAGTACCTGAGTAAAAAGGTTGTGAGGTGAAAACCTGTTTGCTACTTGTCTTGTTTGTTATTCACTTTTACTGTATCAAAAGCTACAAGCTAAAAGCTTGTAGCATTTGATATTTGAATTTGTTATTTTGTCTTGTGGTGTTGTGTAGGAAAGTGTCCATTCATCACAAGAGGTTGTGGATTTGTTACTTCATCAGCAACCTTAACTCAGCCCATTTTCTTTCAAGACACTCCTGGCTTGACCTAGTTGTTGGTCAAGCTCAGGAGAGCTTAGCTGACCCTCACTAGGATGTAAAGTGAGGGAGGTGCTCACTCTCTTTCATTTCTCCTTTTTCTTTCTTAATTTTTCTGAAAATCTGCTTGCAACATGATATGCATGAATTTGGTGATTATTTGCATGATTTCTATTTGAGTAAGTCTATTTAGGTTTTTTATGCATGCTTAGATAGGTTAGAGTTAATTTGGATTCAGTTTGTAAGCACTTGGTTTGTTAAAGTTTGCAATCAGATAGTTAAAGGGGTGTTTGGGTTAAGGGTCTTATTGGTTTAAGGTGACTTTAAACTAGAAGGAAAATGCCTAAACAAGTCTGGTTTATCAGTATTAGCTATTTGTTTTCATTGGATCTGAGTTTGGTCAAGTTTTATAGGAGTTGCATGTTTTATTTTTGGTTAGACTTGATAAAACTCATTATGCCTTTAACTGCCTAGATTTAAGCTCAATTTCTCATTTGATATTTGCTATCTGATAGGATTAGGGATACACTAGGACTGTGTTTAGTTTGTATGTGATTTGGTTTGGATTTATGCAAGTTTGTGCCTGTTGGAGCTCACTTAAAAGCCAACTCCATCAGCTAGAGGAGTTTGTGCTACTTTTTGATTTTCAGAAAATTGATGTGCCATGTGTATGTGATATTGGTGTGGTTACTTGTGTTTTTCTTGCTCAAATAGACTCCCTACACTCAACTGAGTGTAGGGGTGCCCCATTGTCCATCAAAATCCACAAATCACCAAGAACAAGCTCCTCTTGTTCATTTCTTCACCTGTGAAGATACATTTTTTTGTGTTCATCAGTTAATGTAGCAAGGGTTGTTAACTGGGTACAATTTGTATTTTCTAGGCTTCAATCTTGTGTTATTTAAGTTTTTATTTGTGTTTTTGTGGATAACAAGTTACTGGTTTTGAGTTTTATAAATTTAAAAAAGAAAAAAAAGAGAGGTTTTTAACAAAAAGGACGTGGCCAGGACTCGAACCTACGCCACTCCTCTCACACACCAACGTGATAACCAGTTGCCCTAGGGTCTTTGACTGGTTATCACTTGGTTTATTAAATACTTAAGGTATTTGTGTTTGTAGCTTATTTAAGCAAACAGCTTAGAAATAAGCTGATTTTTGCTTATTTACTTTAGTTTTTTACCAGTTTGCATTTTTCTTTTGTTATTTGCTAGGTTTAGGACTTTTTGGCTTAAAAATATTATTTTTCACGTGAATAGTTAATTTATTAGGAATATTTTAAGTTTTAATTTTAGAAAGTAAATAAAAAATAGGAAAAAGTGTTTTAAAAATCTGAAAAAATAGTTTTTAAGTTTTCAGTAGTATTTTTGAGGTTTACATCAATTAAAGTTTTCAAACTAACTTATTTTTGATTTTATAAGATTTTAGGGTTTTTAATCAACTTTAAATATTAATATAAAATTATTGAAAAGGTTTTGGAAACTTTTGTTTGCATTTTTGTCTTAGTTACATTTTTCTAGAATTTTGGTAATTCTTTAGAATTTTTTCATAAACTTTGAATTTTTTATATTATTTTATTATTAAAAATTAAAAGTTAGTTTTTTCTACTTTTTTCATTTTTCCTAGTTCAAATACATAAAGTTAGGAGTTTTGCAACTTTTAGAATATTTTCATTGTCCTTAGATTTATTTTTATAATTTTTTTTCAGATTTAATAGTTTTTAATTGTTTTGAAATAGTTTTTATTAATTTTAAAATTTTCAAAAATAGTTTTAAATTAAGTTAGGTTGTTTTAGAGGTTTACAAAGTGATAAAACTCATTTTGGGCCTTTTGGTAATTAAATTGATTTTTAGGGCTTTAAATTAGCATTAAAAAATCATTATTTAATTAATTAAAAGGTTTGGGTGATTTTTGATTCTTTGTAAACTCTTTATACATTATTTAGGATTTTTTTTCAATTTTTAGGAATTTTTAGATTAAAAAATTTTAATTTGGTGCTTTTACGGTTTTACGTGTACGGCTCTTTCGTCTTAGTGTAATCCGTCATCGTAACCGTCATTCTCTTCTTATCCCATTTCTATTTTTCTTTTCTTTTCTCATAACAATAAAATCACAAAGTTAATCATTTCATTACACAACACACTAGCCTCCTTGAGAACGATCCCCACTAAGGGTCATTAGTGCTTGGTTTTCCTAAACCGACACTTAATACTTGCCACTTTTGCACTCTTTTCCTAAAGAGTAGTGAAAAAACTACATCAATGACTTAGGCATTTATTAAACATAAGCAATCAAAACATATAAAACATATACTGGGAAAACAGTTGGCTGCATACGGGGAAATCCTAATAAGGAAAGAATGTCATACTGAAAGGACGGAGAATCCGTACCTTAAGTCCAGTGAACGAAGAAGACGAACGGAAGAGAGTCCTACTTCGATATCACTAATGCGATTCGTGAATAACAAGGAAATTAATAACACGAACGATCTAACAATAATTGGATCCACCAAAAATCAACAAACACCTCCTTAATGGTGTTTATATGTGGCGGCCAAAAGGAGAAGGATGAGCAGGGTTTTTGTGATTTTCTAATATTCTGTATTATGAAAATCTACTTCCCTTCTTTCCCTTTTTAGTTAAAATTTTAAGGTGGGCTTGGCCCATACCTTGTCTATGCCGCGGCTATGTGGAGCCAACAAGTGGAAACCCGTTGTTTTTCCGTGTTCTATTTATTCACGTGTTCTCGTGTCGTATTTACGTGATTTAATTATTAATCGTTCGTGTCGTAAAATATATTAATACGTAATCGTAATAAATATACGTAAATACATAATAATAGGTTCGTGATTATTTACGTTCATGATTTTCATGTTCGTGATAATTATTATTATTGATAATAGTTATCATGTCTTAATACGTAATAAATACTTATCGCGTAATAACACGTACGTAATACTTGTAATTCCTATTCGTGAAACGTAAACGTGCTAAATAAGGAAAGTTCTAATCATGTACGTACAATTATATGTGTACTGTTCATGGTAAAAGCGTGTGGGTTTTACATGAAATACAGTAAATGCATGTTTTCAGATTTAACATATAATAATTCAGCTTTACTATTTATAAAACAGACCTTCAGAACATACACAATTTTCCGCTGCTCTTTACTTATCAGTTTCTAGCTTCAGTATTTGTTATGTTCTTCATTCTATTACATTCTTGTCATGCTTTATATCCGTTCACTGGGCGTTATGCTCAGCCGTAGTTTCTTTTTATATTTCAACGGCAGGTATACAAGGACGCTCTTAGGATTCTGAGAGTATGTGCATTGGATGGAAGCTATCCAAACTCCTTTACTTTAGCACTTCATACATTACGTTGCCTGTTTGGACATTGTTTAGTCCTTCCCTTCAGTACTTAATCTTTTATATTTGAGCTTATGTTTGGATTACCGATGTTTGATTCTGGTATTTACGTTATGGTCTGTTAATGTTTCAAGACATTTACCTTGCACGCTTTGATGACACGCCATAAATACACGTAACGGTCCACTTATCCAAGTGGGGTGTTAAAATTATGGTATCAGAGCCCAAGGTTCGACCTGTAGGCTCTAAAACTTGACCTGTGACTAGTGGGTAGTCATCAGGAACTTCCTAGATTTTGGCGTTTGTTATCTTCCATGTTTCTCATGCATTATCATTCAGTTTTCTTAATTATCAGTAAGTTTTCTTAAAATTTTGACTAAGTAAAAGGTTGGTATAGTTGTAAAACCCGCATGCTTTTACCATGAACAGTACATATAATCGTACGTACATGATTAAAACTTTCCAAATATAACGTGTTCACGTTTCACGAATGTTAATTACAAGTATTACGTACATGTTATTACACGATAAGTAATTAAGCATATTAATACACGATAATTATTATCAACAATAATTATAATCACGAACATGAAATCATGAACGTAAATAATCACGAACCTATTATTATGTATTTACGTAATTAGTATTACGATTATGTACAAGTATATATTATAACACGAACAACTAATAATAAAATCAAGTAAACACGACCACGAGAACACGTAATATTTTAGAACACGAAAAACATAGGGTTCCCCCTTGTGGGCCCCACCTACCTGCGGCATTAACAAAAGAAAAGGGCCAAGCCCACTTTTTATTTTTAACTAAATTAGAAAAAGGGAAAACATATTTTTCATAATTACAGAAGATTAGAAAAATACAAAACCCTAGCTCCTCCTTTTTCTCCCTTTGGCCGCCGGTTAGAACACCACAAGGAAGGGTGTTTGTTGATTTTTAGTGATCCAATTCAAGTGAGATCGTTCGTGTTATTATTCTCCTTTTGTTTCACGCATTGGTAATCCTTAAACCTTTATCTTTTTAATCATTTTATTAGATCAAGAACACATGAAATCATGATAAATAAATAACAAGATTAAAAACATGTTAATTAAATCATGGGGGGTTAAAATCACGATGGTTTAGGGGTGTTTTGGTTTGGCCAACGCACACAAACCGAGAGCCGAAGCTCTCGGTGTCCCACGTGTGACCACAGCCGAGACCTTCGGGTCTTGGTGTTGGCTTTGTGGCTCGGCAGCAGGCGAAACAAGGGACCCCGACGCATGTCGGGTGGCCTTGGGTTTTGGGGGTCTCGGCTGAAAAACAAACAAGCACCACCGACTTAAGCCGGTGGCTAATATGACCAAGCTGGGGGAACACAAGCCGCGGCAACAGGGGGAACCACCGGTGGGAACTTTGCTTAGCGGGCGACTAGCCGAGAGACCAAGGAGAACCACCGGCTTAAGCCGGTGGTATTATTGCGAAAACAGTGGCAACCAGCCAAGCCGGTTCGCCACTGTTAAAGGGATGTTTGTTTGGTCCGGTTCAAGGGTAAACACGGTCCGGTTCACGACTTAATTTTTTTACAAGTTAATTAGTTTTTACAAGATTAATTATTTACAAGATTAATTAAATTAATTTAACATGTTACATAATTAATTTAATTAAGACATGACTTAGGTTATATTATTATTAATAATACAGAATTTTAACCTAAGTATTTTATTATGTAATTTAGACTAAAGCAATTAATTAATTATTAAAACATGACATGTAATTAATTAATTTCCATGACTTAGGTTATATTAATAATAAATATTAATACATGTTTTAACCTAAGTATTATATGCACTTTAATTTAATTAAATCATGATATATATAATTAAATCTTATAACATATAGTTTATTTAATTTACATGTATTAATTAATAAACTATACTATTAATCACATGACTTAGAATATGAATCAGTAAAAACTTAAGCTTGTCTTGTTAGCTTAATAATCCAGCTTAATTCTACTTATAGAAACTTTCTATTTTTAAAAACTTGTTTATTTTAAGCAACTAATCTATTTATGGAAACTTTTTATTTTTAGAAACCTATCTATTTTAAGCTGTAAATCTATTTTTGGAAACTTTCTATTTTTGTAAACTTTCTATTTTTGGAAACTTTCTATTTTAGGAAACCTGTTATTTTTAGAAAGTTACTTATTATTACACAACAAGTATAATAATACAAGAAATACAAGTAATACTTAATCAGAATATCCAGAATACATGATAAACACAGTATAACGTTAAAATCAGTAAAACATGACATGAACATGTAAAACAAGCTAAGGCATGATATAAAATCAGTTACGTACACAGTAATCAGAATACTTATACACGTATATTATGTATGTAGCATTAGTGAGATCGAAGTAGGACTCTCTTCCGTTCGTCTTCTTCGTTCACTGGACATACGGTACGGATTCTCCGTCCTTTCAGTATGGACATTCTTTCCTTATTAGGATTTCCCGTATGCAACCAACTGTTTTTCCAGTATATGTTTTATATGTTTTGATTTGCTTATGTTTAATTAAATTCCTAATCCATATACATGCATGACAAGTTTCACCTAGTTATGGAGGTACCATAACCATAACACTAGAGGCACCAGTGTTATGACTTCACTACGGCGGAGTGATAGCTCGTGGCGTCCCTTTTAGCTTTTGGCCATATTATTATGTTATCATGTGGGTCGTATGGGTGCATCCTAGCTTACATGTTTTTACAGATTTATTCAGGTGAATGTGGTGTGTGCCTTGCATCCTTTACAAGGAGCTGATCCCTCCTAACCAAAACTTATATTAATTAGAGGCAGCCCCTCTAATTGCATGACGAGGTCACCCCTCCAAGTATTCATGCACGTTGATATTTCATGACCTATATTGGCTAATGGTAAACATGTTAAACAGTTTTTATAAGATAAACATAAGGCTTTTCAAAAAATAAAACCAGTTTTACTAAGTTACGTCAGGTTTTCCAGGACTTAATCAATTCCGCTGCTATATGTTGTATATGCTTATGTTATTCAATGTATGCTTGTATATCCGTGCACTGAGCGTTATGCTCAGCCGTTTTCCTTTCATTTTCCCAAAACGGCAGGTACTCAGGGACACTCATAGACATTAAGCGTACGTGCATATGGATTGGAAGCTTTCTAGCCTTCATTACTATATGCTTATCTTCATACTTTTGCTACTTATTTCCATGGACATTATTTAGTCCTTTTCATTTACGGTACTTATCTTTATGTGTGATGAGCTTTACTTTGGGGTACCGATGTTTGTTTCTGTTATTTCCTTTATGGTCATGTAATGTTTAAGACTTTTATCCTTGTATGCTTTGATGACACACCATAATCACGCGTGACATTCCATTTACCAAAATGGGGTGTTATAATTATGGTATCAGAGCCAAGGTTTCGACCTGTAGGCTCTCAAAACACGACCTGTGATTAGTGGGTTTATGACTAAGTAATGGTTGGTACATGACTGGCCCTATTTAGTCGCATGTGTTTTATCGAAACTTTTAACTTTGGGACCGACCCATTGGCGTCCCCTCGCCATGTCTTTTGTTTTGAGTGAACTGACCATAGGCTATCACTCTCGCGCATATAAACTTTTCATAAAATTGCATCACGCATTCATGTACTAGTTTTCCTGCATAAAATTTTTCTCATGATTTATTGGTATAATTTTTTTTCATGTATATATTTTATGTTTTGATCAGTTCAATCATGTATTTTTATGTTATACTATCAGATGGTTCTCACACGAACAACTCAATGCAGCAGTCCAAGCTGCAATGCAAGCTATGCTTCCTGAGCTGAGGAACGAAATCAGGGCTGAGGTGCAGGCTGCCAACAATCAGCAACAACACCTAGTACCTCCTCCTCCTCCTCCTCCAGCAAACTTGGTCACATGGCTGGAAAGATTCAATAAGCTACGCCCACGATCTTTCGAGAAAATAGATAACCCCAGTGTAGCTGAAAGCTGGTTGGCTCACATTGAGAAGATCTTCGATGCAATGGGATGTGACCCCGTCTTCAACTCGAGGTTGGCCTGTTACGGTTCGAAGGTGATGTGCTATCATGGTGGAAGGCACTGAAGCAGTCTGAGGGAGGTGATAATTGGGTGGCTGGTTTGACTTGGGCTTAGTTTAGGGATTTTATGATGGGACAGTTCTTTCCCAAGGCTGAGCAAGACAAGCTAAAGAGACAGTACTATGGATTTAGACAGAGAGCTAGAGAGAACAACAACGAGTTCATGCAACGCTTTCTTCGTTTGCCTGGTTTTCTTGGTGCAACAGCAGGTACTCCCGAAGAGAAAGCATACCACTTTCGGTAGGCTCTTCGTACATCAGTCGCAAACAACTTGGTGTGTGCTACGTTCAACACAGTGGCACAAGTGGCCGATGCAGCACGTAAGCTGGAGATGCTGCAAGAAAGAGAAGAGTTCGGGGAAGCAGAGAGACCCGAGAAGAGGTAAACATTCGTTTTTCAGCGATGACCAAACCGTATTCTTTCAGTATTTGTCAATATTTATATCTCTTTTAAACTGCATCTTTCAGGAAGAAGACTGGGGACCGGTCTCAGCCGGCTACTCAGCAACAGCCTACTCAGCCCAAGGGAACCGGTCAGACTCACGACCGTTCTGCTACGGATAGGCGTGGCGGTAATGATAATTACCGTAACAACGCTGGAAACTCCAACAGCAGCAGGTCCTTACATTTACTCATTTTGTTATGATTGCATGCAATAGTTCATAATTCTGATGCATTAGAGAATCTTCTACCAGGAATCATGGTAACGGGAGGGACCAGAACCAAAGAGGTTCACAACCTAACCGTCCAGCTATCACTGGTATTCCATCTTACGATTTTTTCCGCATTGTCCTTTGTACCTATTATCATGTCTCATGTATACTGTTCTTAGCAGGCTCTCAGCCAGCAAGGACACCTGCTGGAGGATATACTCATCCTCTTTGCACTACCTGCAACCGTAGGCACCCAGGGCCATGTCGCCGCGACAGCGACGCATGCTACAAGTGTGGCCTCCCTGGCCATCACATGAAGGACTGCCGCAAGGGCGAGATGGAGGGCACATCTGGACATGATGATACTAAGCCGCCTCCTACTAGTGGACGCGTTTACACGACTTCTCGCGATCAGGCCAACAAGTCTACATGTACCATCACTGGAATCTTGTATATGTATGGTCAAGCTGCATGTGTTCTATTTGACATGGGTGCTACTAATTCGGTTATTTCTACTGCTTATGCTAAGAATGTTAGGATATCTCCCATGCCATTAGAGAATGTACTGAACATTTCCACGCATTTAAGAGACTCTATACGCATAACCCATGTGTACAAGAGCCTTCCCCTAGAGTTTGATGACAAGATTCTCTTGTTGACGCACTTCCGTTGGACATGAATGATTTTGACATGATATTGGGCATGGACTGGCTATCCAAACATCATGCTACCATAGACTGCCATTCATATCGAGTCATCTTCGGTGATGTTAATGCACCAGAGTACATTCACAACGGGTTCGTACCCGGAAGGTCTGTACAAATCATATCAACCCTACAAGCACGTGCATTACTTTCACATGGTTGCGATGTCTATCTAGCTACTGTTGATGACATGGATGTTGAATCTCCATCAATTCAGAATCAACCGATAGTGTCAGAATTCCCAGATGTATTTCCAGAAGAACTTCTGGGCGTACCACCTGCACGTGAAGTAGAGTTTAATATCGAGCTCATCCCAGGAGCTGAGCCGATTTCCAAGGCTCCTTATCGCATGGCTCCCATAGAGTTGAAGGAGCTGAAGGATCAATTACAAGAACTTCTGGAACGAGGCTTCATTCGACCGAGCGCATCTCCATGGGGCGCACCGGTCTTATTCGTGAAGAAGAAAGACGGTAGTATGCGTCTTTGCATAGATTATCGCGAGCTCAACAAGATCACCATCAGGAATAGGTATCCTCTACCACGCATTGACGATTTGTTTGACCAACTCCAAGGCGCCAAACATTTATCCAAGATTGATATGAGGTCGGGCTATCATCATCTACGGGTTAAAGAGCAGGACATCTCCAAGACTGCTTTCCGTAGACGCTATGGCCACTACGAATTTGTAGTCATGCCATTTGGCCTTACCAATGCTCCAGTAGTGTTCATGGATTTGATGAATAGAATCTTCCATGAATTTATGGATAAGTTTGTCATTGTCTTCATTGACGATATCCTGATATTCTCTAAGTCCAAGGAGGAACACGAAGACCATCCTCGTACAGTGTTACAGATTCTTCGCCAGAAGTAGTTGTATCCTAAATTCTCCAAGTGTGAGTTCTGGTTAGACAAGGTGGCGTTCTTAGGTCACATTGTATCAGCAGAAGGAATCTCTATGGATCCAGCAAAAGTTGAGGATATTACCAAGTGGCCAAGACCGACATCAGCGACTGAAGTTCGTAGTTTCCTAGGCTTAGCTGGTTACTAACGTAGGTTCGTGGAGAACTTTTCCCGTTTAGCACTACCATTGACCAAACAAATGCGGAAAGGGGAGAAATTCGCCTGGACTAAAGAAAGAGAGAAAAGCTTTGAAGACCTAAAGCATAAGTTAGTATCTACACCAATTCTTACTCTCCCATCTGGTATAGGTGGATTTCAGATCTATAGATATGCATCGGGGAAGGGACTTGGCTGTGTTCTCATGTAACATGGGAAAGTGATCGCGTACGCTTCACGGTAGCTTAAGCCTTATGAGGAAAATTACCCTACGCATGACTTGGAACTTGTAGCTGTTGTGTTTGCATTGAAGATATGGAGGCACTATTTGTATGGAGAATCATGTGACATTTTCACGGACCACAAGAGATTGAAGTACATCTTCACTCAACGTGAATTGAACATGAGACAGGGGAGATGGCCAGAGCTGTTGAAGGATTATGACATTAATCTACAGTATCATCCTGGCAAGGCGAATGTAGTGGCAGATGCACTTAGTAGAAAGTCCAAAATGATAAACGATATTAAAATTAAGGAGGAAATTATAAGAGACTTGGAGCGACTAGACATTAAGATCATGGTATGTGGACAACACGGTTACTGGGCTAATGTTAGAGTGGAACCTGAGTTACTCTCTATGATCAAGGAAGCTCAAAAGGATGATGGTGAAATCTGGGCGATAATTCAGAACTTGGAGAAGCAGACAGAATTTCGAGTAGACGCAGACGGTATCTATGGCAGGGCACGAGACTTTGTGTTCCTGATGATCAAGAACTCCGGGAAACATTGTTAGCTGAGAATCATAGCTCCCCATTCTCTATTCATCCTGGTTTGACCAAGATGTACCATGACATCAAGCAATACTTTTGGTGGAGTGGTATGAAACAGGATGTTGTGACATTCGTCTCCAAATGTCTTACCTGCCAATAGGTTAAGATCAAGCATCAGCGATCTGGCGGTCTTCTACAACCGTTAGATATTTCAGAGTGGAAGTGGGACAAGATCACCATGGATTTTGTTACCGGTCTTTCGCAGACAAAGAGGAAGCACGATGCGATTTGGGTTATCGTTGATCGACTTACTAAGTCAGCTCATTTCTTACTGATCCGCAAGGAAGATTCGGTCAGTAAACTCGCCAATACTTACAAGAAGGAGATCATGAGACTTCATGGTGCTCCATCCAACATAGTCTCAGACACAGATCCTCGTTTCACTTCACGATTTTGGAGGAGTCTGCATAAAGATTGGGGTACAAAACTTAAGCTTAGCATGGCTTTTCATCCTCAAACAGACGGGCAATCTGAGCGAACGATTCAGACATTAGAAGACATGATGAGGTCATGTGCGTTGGAATGGACGAGAGATTGGGACGATTACATCTGTTTGGTAGAGTTTTCATACAACAACAGTTGGCACGCAAGTATTAAGTATGCTCAATGTGAGATGTTGTATGGCAGAAAGTGTCGCGCCCCAATCTGCTGGGATCAGGTTGGCGAGCGAACACTTGAAGGACCAGAAGTGATAGAGTTAACCAACGAGAAGGTCGCAGTAGCTAAGCAGAAATTACAAGAAGCACAGTCACGTCAGAAGAGTTATGCCGACAAGCATGGTAGGGACTTACACTTTAACGTAGGAGATCATGTTTTCCTTAAGGTATCGTTGGAACGGGGTCTTAGAAGTTTTGGAATCAAAGGGAAGCTCAGTCCTCGATTCATCGGACCGTTTGATGTCATTGAGCGAGTCGGTGAAGTATCTTATCGTTTAGCGTTACCTCCACATCTTTCTCATGTTCACGATATGTTCCATGTGTCCTTACTCAGAGGGTACAAGTATCATCCCCTTCACATGGTTCAGTATCCACTAGAGCAGATTCGTGAAGATCTTACCTTCATAGAGGAACCCGAACGAGTTCTTGATAGACAAGAACGAGTCATGAGGAGGCAGATGATTCCATTCGTCAATATCCTTTGGAGGGATCAAACCGAGCGGGAAGACACTTGGGAAACAGAGAAGTCTATCCGGGTTTCTTACACTCATTTCATATTTTGAGTTCGGGTATGTTCTTCTTTTCCAATTTACGTTATCTATAATTCGGGGACGAATTATTCTTTTTAGGGGGAAGAGTTGTAAAACCCGCATGCTTTTACCATGAACAGTACATATATAATCGTACGTACATGATTAAAACTTTCCTAATATAACATGTTTACGTTTCACTAATGTTAATTACAAGTATTACATACGTGTTATTACACGATAAGTAATTAAGCATATTAATACACGATAATTATTATCAACAATAATTATAATCACGAACATTAAATCATGAACGTAAATAATCACGAACCTATTATTATGTATTTACGTAATAAGTATTACGATTATGTGCAAGTATATATTATAACACGAACAACTAATAATAAAATCACGTAAACACAACCACGAGAACATGTAATATTTTAGAACACGAAAAACATGGGGTTTTTCCTTGTGGGCCCCACCTAACCGCGGCATGAACAAAAGAAAGGGGCCAAGCCCTTTTTTTATTTTTAACTAAATTAGAAAAAGGGAAAACATATTTTTCATAATAGAAGATTAGAAAAAATACAAAACCCTAGCTCCTCCTTTTTCTCCCTTTGGCTGTCGGTTAGAACACCACAAGGAAGGGGTGTTTGTTATTTTTGGTGATCCAATTCAAGTGAGATCGTTCGTGTTATTATTCTCCTTTTGTTTCACGCATTGGTAATCCTTAAACCTTTTTCTTTTAATCATTTTATTAGATCAAGAACACATGAAATCATGATAAATAAATAACAAGATTAAAAACATGTTAATTAAATCATGGGGGTTAAAATCATGGTGGTTTAGGGGTGTTTTGGTTCGGCCGACGCACACAAACCGAGATCCGAAGTTCTCGGTGTCCCACGTGTGACCACAACCGAGACCTTCGGGTCTCGATGTTGGCTTTGTGGTTCGGCAGCAGGCGAAACAAGTGACCCCGACGCATGTCGGGGTGGCCTTGGGTTTTGGGGGTCTCGGCTGAAAAACAAACAAGCAGCATCGGCTTAAGCCGGTGGCTAATATGACCAAGTAGGGGGAACACAAGCCGCGGCAGCAGGGGGAACCACCGACTAACCGCCGGTTGGAACTTTGCTTAGCCAGCGGCTAGCCGAGAGACCAAGGAGAACCACCGGCTTAAGCTGGTGGTATTATTGTGAAAACAGTGGCAACCGACCAAGCCGGTTCGCCACTGTTAAAGGGATGTTTGTTTATTCTGGTTCAAGGGTAAACACGGTCCGGTTCACGACTTAATTTTTTTTACAAGTTAATTAATTTTTACAAGTTTAATTATTTACAAGATTAATTAAATTAATTTAACATGTTACATAATTAATTTAATTAAGACATGACTTAGGTTATATTATTATTTTTAATAATACATTATTTTAACCTAAGTATTGTATTATGTAATTTAGACTAAAGCAATTAATTAATTATTAAAACATGACATGTAATTAATTAATTTCTATGACTTAGGTTATATTAATAATGAATATTAATACATGTTTTAACCTAAGTATTATATGCACTTTAATTTAATTAAATCATGTTATATTTAATTAAATTTATAACATATAATTTATTTAATTTACATGTATTAATTAATAAACTATACTATTAATCACATGACTTAGAATATTAATCAGTAAAAACTTAATGTTCTCTTATTAGGTTAATAATCCAGCTCAATTTTATTTATGGAAACTTTCTGTTTTAGAAACTTATTTATTTTAAGCAGCTAATCTATTTATGGAAACTTTCTATTTTTAGAAACTTATCTATTTTAAACAGTAAATCTATTTTTGGAAACTTTTTATTTTTGGAACCTTTCTATTTTTGGAAACTTTCTATTTTAGGAAACCTGCTATTTTTAGAAAGTTACTTATTATTACACAACAAGTATAATAATACAAGAAATACAAGTAGTACTTGATCAGAATATCCATAATACATGATAAACATAGTATAACGTTAAAATCATTAAAACATGACATGAACATGTAAAACAAGCTAAGACATGATATAAAATCAGTTACGTACACAGTAATCAGAATACTTATACACGTATATTAAGTATGTAGCATTAGTGAGATCGAAGTAGGACTCTCTTCCGTTCGTCTTCTTTGTTAACTAGACATAAGGTACGGATTCTCCGTCCTTTCAGTATGGACATTCTTTCCTTATTAGGATTCCCTGTATGCAGCCAACTGTTTTCCTAGTATATGTTTTATATGTTTTGATTTGCTAATGTTTAATTAAATGCCTAAGACATATACATGCATGACCAGTTTCACCTAGTTATGGAGGTACCATAACCATAACACTAGAGGAACCAGTGTTATGACTTCACCACGGCGGAGTGATAGCTCGTGGTGTCCCTTTCAGCTTTTGACCATATTATTATGTTATCATGTGGGGCGTATGGGTGCATCCTTGGTTACATGTTTTTACAGATTTATTCAGGTGAATGTGGTATGTGCCTTGCATCCTTCACAAGGAGCTGATCCCTCCTACCCAAAACTTATATTAATTAGAGGCAGCCCCTCTAATTGCATGACGAGGTCACCTCTCCAAGTATTCATGCACATTGATATTTCATGACCTATATTGGCTAATGGTAAACATGTTAAACAGTTTTTATAAGATAAACATAAGGCTTTTCAAACTATAAAACCAGTTTTACTAAGTTACGTCAGGTTTTCAAGGACTTAATCAATTCCGCTGCTATATGTTGTATATGCTTATGTTATTCATTCTATGCTTGTATATCCGTGCACTGAGCGTTATGATCAGCCGCTTTCCTTTCATGTTCCCAAAAATGGCATGTACTCAGGGACGCTCATAGACTTTAAGCGTACGTGCATATGGATTGGTAGCTTTCTAGCCTTCATTACTTTATGATTATCTTCATACTTTTGCTACTTATTTCCATGGACATTGTTTAGTCCTTTTCATTTATGGTACTTATGTTTGTGTGTGATGAGCTTTACGTTGGGGTATCGATGTTTGTTTCCGGTATTTCCTTTATGGTCATGTAATGTTTAAGACATTTATCCTTGTATGCTTTGATGACACGCCATAATCACGCGTGACATTCCATTTACCAAAATGGGGTGTTACACCAGGACTGGCCATATTTAGTCGCATGTGATTTTCAGTCGAATTTTGTTTTGGTGAACTGACCCATAGGCGTTCACCTTTGCTCGTTCAGATTTTGTTTTGGTAAACCGACCCATAGCGTTTACCCTTACTCATGTCAGATTAATGTTTTTCAGTCGAATGTTATTTGGTGAACCTACCCATAGGCGTTCACCCTTGCTCAGGTCAAATTTCATGCTTTCCTGTCAAATGTTGTTTTGTGAACCGACCTATAGGCGTTCACCTTTGTTCAAATCACGAGGTTTCATTGAAGTTTGACTAGCATAGATTGGACAACAGCCATCAAAATTTAGTCACAGATTGTAAATTTCTATACATGACAGTTCTCGTAGAATTTTGACAAGTATGTGCCGAACCGGAATCGTCCATACTTAGTCACATGTCTTCTCATTCGAATTATACTCTTATGAGGATCAAGTTCTCACAATCTCACGTTGAGGTCGTTTTCATGCTGATTCAGTTTCATGTCTCCTTATGAGGATTATGTTATCACCAGGGTGATGATGTTTTCATGCTAAGACACAGAAGGGTTTCAGTATAATCCTGTTTCTTGATAAATCATGTTTGGTCTTCATCAATCATGTCTTCTTGCTGACCGTTGTTGAAACTCCGTTTAATCATACTTTTGAGCCTCTATTCAACCAACATTAAGTCTACGCAGGAATTGTCAGCCTATCATGTTACTCGTTTCAGTTCGGTTTGGTGACTGCTTAAATCAAGTTATTTTTTTTCGACCAAGTCAGACGATTGACACCAGTATCAATCATCTCCAGAAATTGCCATCGGAGCCATGTACAATATTTCATGTGTACTCCATGTACAGTATCTCAGGTGTACAACATGTACAGTATGCCACGTGTACTTCATGTACAGTATTCCACGTGTACTTCATGTAAAGTATTCCAGGTATACTCCATGTCCTTACTCCATGTGTAATGTTATCAATCCTCAACCACCTCAGGCGTTTGTTCCACTTATCATTATTCTACAGATGCTGATGATACACATAAGTTGGAGACTTTACTAGATACAGATGCTGCTCATATTTCAGAGACATTACAAGGTGTTGATGCTGCTCATAAGTTGGAGATTCCACAAGATGTTGATGCTGTTCATAATATGAAGATTTCACAGAGCAAGAACGGAGACTATAGATTTGAAATTCCAGAAAATAATATACTTCAACCATCAGAAGCTACCACCCCATTCCATGCCTTTACTTCCTCAGTTAAGATGTCACACGTCACACAACTATTTTTCAGTAAGAAGAGTGGGAACCGGTACCCAGCCGGCCACTCAGCAGAAATAGTTACATGAATCACGGTCATGATAATGACCTTCATGAAACTGATAGACAAGGCGGTAATGACAACCACCGTGCTTATACTAACCAGTCAGTAACCATCGACACTCCGGAACGGACGAGACCAGAAATACAGAGGTCAACAGTCTAACTAGACCGCCAACCCTAGCAATTACTAAAATTTTCAACCTTATTCGTATCCACCTACCAAAACACATGTCAAGAAATCAGTCAAGACATAGGTCTCAAGTATCATTTTGGAAGGCACATGTCAGGATACCAGTCATGATACATGTCATACAAATATCTTGTCAAGGCACGAGCCAAGACTCATAATTCCAATATGCCTTCTAAACCAGGTCCTCAGTAATTCAGGATACCCTCCAAGGGGGTATACCCGTTTTGTTATGCCATGCATAAATCGGACCATTAAAAATTCAGTTACCCACTGGAGTATTGTCCAGGTTAGACACACAGTGTTCATTCTGTAAGGTTACAGACGATACAAATTCAGTGAAATCTGCCACGTTTACTTCACGTATTCATATGCTAGCTTCATCTTAAATCATATATTACCTACCTCCCAGCCAGAAAAGACTCCATGGAATCACCATATTTAGAAGGATTTTTCATTCCAGTTGAAGACAAGATTTGTCTTACTAACTCCTGAATATGTTCATTATATTTTCCTGCCAGAAAAATCAGTACAAATTGTTTCTGCCTTACAAGTGCGTGACTTATTAGTTCATAGCTACGAAGAATTTCTAGCTACCACTTATGACCTGATCTCGTAAGTTCCTTAAATCTAAGGTCAGCAGATTACTCCAGAGTTTTTAGATGTACTTCCAGAAGGGTTTATATAAATCCCTCCCTAACCACGAGAAGGAGTTTAACACCGAGCTTGTCATAAGAACAGAACCTGTTTTCAAAACTTCTTACTGAGTTAAAAGAGTTGGAGGATTAGCTGCAAGAGTTACCTAAACGAGACTTTGTTCTCCCTACCGCACCACTAGGAGGTGCACTGTTTTCTGTCTATCAGGAAGAAGGCCGGTATCATGAGATCATGTATTGACCACCGAAAATTTTACAAGATCACCATTCATGACCGATGTTCATCTCATGTACAAAAGGTTATCTGACCTGCTACGAAGTCTTAAACATTTTTCCAAGATCAATTCCCGGTCATGCTACCATCAGTGGCGAGAAAAAGAACATGATGCTTCCAAGACTGCTTTTGCACACGTTATGTTCTCTCTAAAATTTTGCTTTAGGGCTCCCAAATGCCACAACTAGAATTAATGAATAAAATTTTCATGAATTCCCAGATAAAATCGTCAGTATATTCATTGATAACATCCTGATTTGCTAATTCTAGAGAAGCACACGAGAATCATTTTCTCATAGTCATGCAGATTCTCCGATAGGAGAAAATTATATACGCAGCTTTCCAGATGTGAATTCCAGTTGAAAAGGTGGCATTTCTGGGCCACACTATTTCAGCAGAAAAAAATTTAGAAATTCTGCGAAGGTGAAGACCGTCACCAGATGGTCAAGACCGAAGTCTATGACTGAAGTACGAAAATTTTCTAGAACTCAGTTGACTACTACCGCAGAAATTGCTGACAGTTTTCACGATTAGCTTTCCATGACTAAGCTTACGCATAAAGGAGAGAACCTACACTAAAATTTTGTACTCCATAAGATCCTACGCTAGGATAGGTCTAAATTACCAAGACTCATAGTTCTTCCATGACTATTCATCTAAATTCCACAAGTATGTACCATAATCTCAGGCAGGATTTTGATAGAGACAGTATAACACATTGATATAACTATGTTCATATCTAGATGCCTGGCGTGCCAGTAGGTTCAAGATAGAACGCCGACATACTAGTAAGTTATTTACAATCATTATAAATTCTGAACTGAAATGAGACAGGATTCTATGGAGGTTGTTATCAGTTTACCACAGAACCCATAAAAGTATGATACTATCTAAGACACCGCTGACCATTTAACCCAGGCTACACGTTTTCTTCCATCCGAAAGGATTTCATAGTAGCAGACCTGCAAGAAATTCAGCAGTAGATCGTACAACTACAAGGTAATCCATCAACCATCATATCAGATAGAAATTTCACGTTCACGAACCACGTATACGTTCATGTTCACGTGCATGTTACATTTACCTTCACGGTTACGTCTCACGTCCACATTGTGATGTTGTTTCAAATCCATATTTTGTACTATCTCATGGTTTAAACTCACATTCGCGTTCATGACATTGTTCACGTTTAGATTCGTGTTCCATCTCACGATACACGTTTCATAGCTTGTTACTGAATACGGTCACAAAAAGTTTAAGAAACCAGACTCAAGTTTAGCACAACTTTTCCATACCCAGGCATACGTTTCACGTCTCAGGTCGTGTCGTTTGGCATTCTTTCCTCAGTCAGCATACGTTCATGTTATTTCCTAGTATCACATTCACAGTATGTTTCACGTATCATGTTCACGGTATATTATATGCCCACCGTTCATCAGATGATCGCGAACCACGTTCATAATTGCTCACATAGCACGTTCACAATTGTTCACGTAGTTCGTCCCAATACGTCTCCAATACCTTTACTCAGAGATATAAATGTTACCTTTTCAGGTTAATTGTATGTATCGTTTCATGTATTCTACATGTATAGCTTACTCATTCGATCAGATTCAGAAAATCTATCTTAAGTATGGAATCAGAAAATTTTCAGCACCGTCAAGACAGTGTCATTAAGACCAAGATGTTCATTATGTAAAGATCCTTGAAGGAACCGTTTCGAGCGGGAAGCCACTTGGAACAAAGGAGTCCATCCGGACTTCTCACCCTTTTTCCTTCAATAATCCAATTAAGTTCTTTCAGTCATGTTACGTTCCATGTTCACTTCATTCATGTCACGGTTATACCCTTTCAGCAGCATTATGTTCTAATTCGAGGACGAATTATCTTTTCAGCTTATGTTTCCTTTTAGCTTTTATAACTCCATCAGCTTATATTACCTTTAATTCGAGGACGAATGATCCTTTTAGAGGGGAAGAATTGTAAAACCCCAAAATTATCATGTTTCTAATTCGAGGATGAATTATTCTTTTTAGAGGGGAAGAGTTGTAAAACCCGCTTTAAAGAACACAATCATTAATTACGTAGAGTCTCAGCTTTAAACTAAATGTTGCGTAACTATTTATTCAGATAATAAATAATAATATTAGTTCAAGTATTATGTAATACATATTTATTTAGAAAAAAAATAATACATGTCAGAGTATTAAACAAAATTTGATCACGAGCACACGTAACTAATTATAACACAAAGAAAAATACAAGTATGCTTATAGTGGTGTTGGGTTGCGGTTGAAAACCAAAGAACAAGAGAGAATGGGCTTGAGCCCAGCCCGTCCTAAAAACCATCTCAAGAAACAAGTTACACACTTTCAAAATTTTCAAAACATAAAGAAAAATTAGGGTTAGTGTGTGTGCATTGGTGCCGCCGGCTGGGGAAAGCAAAACAAGAGACAAGGGTCGTTTGATTTGAAATGGAATTCGAGTTCGTGTTTGTTCTTCTTTTAACACATGAATCCGGTAACGTATATTTTAAATCCTTACCTTTTATCTTTATTGATCACGAATTAGTATTTCTATACCTACACACATGATTTTATATATTGTAATCATGGGATAAAGATCATTTGTTGGTCGAGTTTATGTGGTCTCACAAAAACCAAGACCTCAAGGTCTCGGCGTGTCCCTTTTTGGCCAGCCGCGACCCAAATAAAGGGCCGATGTTGGTCTTGATTCAATCGGCCGCAAATAGAAACCAAACAGGGGAAAAGAATAATGGTCAGGGGGTGTTTGTTGTAGTCGCAGGGTGTGTTTGTTTTAAACAGTGGGAACCAATAGCTTAAAGCTCTCGGTAGGTATCAATAACATAAACAGTGGGAATATGACACAAACAGTGGGAACCAAAGACAAAGCAGGGGGAACATAATGACAACAGTAGCAACTGGTACTAGGCCAGTGGCTACTGTTTGGTTGACAACAGCAAGGGGGCCACAGCCGTGGGCTGTGGTGGGCCTCGGTTTGGGTTGACCTGAGACGTCGGGGTCTCAGGGAAGGTTTTGGATCGGATTTTCGAGTACACGTTCGATATAAAAACGCAAAGGTTTTTTTTTTAATTTATATTAAATCATTTTTTACCAATTAAGATATATCATGATTTAGCCAAATTATAAATATTTTCATTAATTTAATTAGTACATTAAATTGAGATGATTTAATTAATTATTAATTAAAGGTTGGTTTTATTTAAATGATTTAATTATCATAGAAACAATTTTGGAAACGTTCTATTTTAGGAAACTTTCTAATTCAGGAAACTTGCTATTTATAGCAGGTTACTAATAACAGTATTATAATACTAGAATACAGTAGAATACACTAATCAAAATACAGTATAATACAATAAATAGAAGTAGTGGATATGGCATTAATCAGTAAATATTTAAAGACAGTCAGAGTTACCAGTTTATACACAAACAGTACAACAATATAAGAACATAATAAAACAAGTTAAGAACAATAAGAATCAATAATAGTAAACATTAATCAGATAACTTATTTCACGTCCCTTATTTATGTAGTATCCGTGAAGTCGGAGTAGATCCTTCAGCTTTCATTCTTATTCATTACTGGACACGAGGTACGGATTTTCCGTCCTTCAGGAAGGACTTCCTTTCCTATGCATGATTAGCATTTCCCGTCTGCAGCCAAATATTTTCCCTAGTATATTTTATAAACTTTACATAATCTACCATGATAACTATATTAAATTACCAGAGCTTTATATGCAGGCATGACCAGTTATTACTAATTATAGAGGTACCGTAACCATGACAGTTGAGGCACCGGTGTCATGACTCCTCTGTGGAGGAGTGATTTCTCACAGCGTCCCTTTATTTCAGCTTGGCCATTTATCAGTATTATCATCGGGGCGTATGGATGCATCCTAGGTTATCAGTTACAGCTTATCAAGTGAATGTGGTGTGTGCTCTACATCCTTCACATTGGAGTTTATCCCTCCACCCAGCACATCAGTTAGAGGTCACCCCTCTACAACATGACGAGGTCACCCCTCTATGTATTCATGTAGACGTTGTTACAGCACATGACCTATATAAGCTCTTGGCACTTGAAATACATTAAATGCATGTTTTTAGATTTAACAGATAATAATTCAGCTTTACTATTTACAAAACAGACTTTTCAGAACATACATAGTTATCCGCTGCTCTTTACTTATCAGTTTTATAGCTTTAGTATTTGTTATCTTCTTCATTCTAGTACATTCTTGTCATGCTATATATTCGTTCACTGGGCGTTACGCTCAGCCGTAGTTTCTTTTCATGTTCCAAACGGTAGGTACATAGAGACGCTCTTAGGATTCTGAGAGTATGTGCATTGGATGGAAGTTATCCAGACTCATTTACTTTATGCACTTCATACATTACGTTGCTTGTTTGGACATTTTTTAGTCCTTCCCTTCAGTACTTAATCTTTTATGTTTGAGCTTATGTTTGGATTACCGATGTTTGATTCCGGTATTTCCGTTATGGTCAGTTAATGTTTCAAGACATTTATCTTGCATGCTTTGATGAGACGCCATAAATACACATAACGGTCCACTTATCCAAGTGGGGTGTTACACTTGGTCATCTTCCCAGAGATACGAGACTCACATTTATCAAATGATTCATCATTAATATTATCTAAAAAACCTTAACGTTGAAGCTTTTGTATGTAGTCTTCCCAATATGGGCAAGTCTACAATGCCAAAAATAAGAAGATTTCTTGTCTAACTTTATCTTCTTATTCATTCTATAATAGAATTATTATAATACTTGGAATCATTATCATGCATGTCAATTTCAAACACACCATTCACAGCAATTGCATTAAAATAGAAAATACCATCTTTGAAAACATAAATTCCATTATTATTAATAGTGTGAATAAATCCAAGATCTAACAAACAAGAAAAGGAAACGACACCTCTAAAAATAGTAGGTACATAATGAAAACTATTTAAAATCAGTACTAAACCTAAAGGTAAAACTAAATTAAACGTTCTTATAGTTTCAATAGTTTCTTGTGCTCCATTGCCCACTTGCAGATATTGCTCCCCATAGGATAGCTTCCTTTCCAGCTTAAACCCTGAAGCGTATTACAAATGTTAATAACATCCCGTATCTTATACCTAGGAATTTAACTTGTATGTTAGATTAAATAATTCAATCATAAATAAGTTACTTGAAGCTGCAGCACTTAGCTCAGACTTTTTCGCTTAATTTCTCGCAACTCATTGAGGTAAAGAGGGCAGTTCCTCTTCCAGTGACCATTGGCGCCGCAATGGTGACAAGTCTCATCCTTTTGAGATTGATTCTTCTTAGCAAAGTTCTGCTTATGCTTTTGATAATTCGTAACTTTACTTTATTACCTTTGCCTTTGCCTTTCATCTTTTTGTTCGCTTGCGGTTTTGGCTTACTCACTATACCCTTTTATATGTTTAGTACTGGAGGAGTAGAGGTAGATGCCTTGTCCTGTAACCCTTTTTCATAGTCAATGAGCATTGCATGCAAATCATTAACTATCTTCCCTCGTACGATGCATATTATAGTTCCTAACAAAATCATTTAAGTCCTTGTTAAGGGACCTATTTATCAAGTTAATCACCATATCATGGTCATAGGGTTTCCTAAGTGCAATGAGAAGTTCCATGTAACCTATCATTTCCATATAGTGTGCACTTACAGATTTCCCAGAGGATTGCTTACAGCTATGCAAAGCATCTACTAAATCGTAGATCTTCACAACTTGGGGCTTCTCGAACATAGCCTTGAGTTCTTCAAGCATGCGCATGGGAGGATAAAGCTCAAACTTCTTTTGTAAAGAAGGTGACATTTTCCCAAGCATTAAACAAGCCACATCAGATTCCTTCTTTAATTCAGCGCAGTGTGTAAGCCTTTTGACTTCAGAAGCTCCTTCAGCAAGGTCGACCGGTACGGCTGTGGAAAAGTAATCAATAGTACCCGGTACTCTCAAGACAATTCTCAGGGAGCGATACCAATTATTGAAGTTTGGGCCAGTAAGTTCGGGACGATAAAAAAACGTTTTGAACGCAATACTTAAAGCGTTATTGTCGGGTTGAGCCATGTCTACATAAAAATGTTCAAATATTAGTATTTTCGATAAATACTTTCAAGAAAATAAAATTACCCCGGTAAATAAATTAACCATAATATTTTCCTTGAAACTAGAACCTATATTGACATAAATCTATTACATCAGTTGATCTGCTAGAAATGAACGGATTCCACATAGTAACTTGTCGAACAATTTATTGGCAAACAATTTCCAATTTCTAGATATTCTAGGGACATACATTGTCAAAAGAACGTTTTGCATTGCAAACATGTTTCATCCCCTCTGAATGCCTTAAGTTTCCAAATCTCACTGAGTAACTTCACTAAGTCATCTAATCTAAACAACGTAAAACTTATCATGCGAATTCTCATTTTATGAAAAGTTTTCTCTCCATCACAACATCGTTCAAAATCTCATATGACGACGTTGTAACTTCAAGTATCCGTCAATTAGATGGCATTCAACTTAAATTTTGAAGGGTATAAATTTGATGTCAAAATCAATGTATGGAGAAGCATGCATACATCTCCATATCATAAGTTTAATAAAACATTTAATAAATTTTTCACAAGACTAAATTTCTACATATATTATGTTGAGCTATTGGTTAAAGCCAATCAAAGAATCTACCCACAACTATTCACAACGTACTTTTTCTAGAACTCGGCTACGAACAAAGCAATAACCTTATTCATTGTGTTTAAGATGTGAATTTGTGGTAAATCAACCTTAAGGTGTAATACAAATAATAATCGTAGGTAATTTCAATTTTGACGCACAGGCGAGCCGGGAATTTAGTCAGCGACAATGGCATACCCTCATTTCTTAGTCGGGTACTTGACCAGCAGCGTGTTATACCCACTTTATAATTTGTCAAAATTGAGTAGGCCGTTAAATTATTATTGCAAATCACCAATCAACGTAATTCTATGTAATTTAGGTCTCAAAACAAATCTTAATTTATTATGATTTAGACCAAATTATTTTTCTTAAAAAATTTACCCTTGTTTACAACATACAATTTAAAAAAAACGCATGAAAACAATAAGGTACAAAAAAACTAAATCATAAATATATAATAACAATTTATATGTGCAATAAATCAATCAAATAGCCGCATGCATACGATTTTATTCAATAAATTTAAAATTTAGGGTTTTTATGTTAATAAAAAGTCTTCCCTGATTCTAGATTTATTGAAACAAAAATAAAAACACGTAGCACATTCGATTTTGCGATCCATAAAAAACATGCATGTTCATCATGGATCCACCCACATCACTTAACAATTAAATCTCTATAGATCATAACCATTAATCTACATGACATAAAATTAATCGTGCAGTTTAATCTAAAATCATACAACATGTAATTTAGGGTTTTATTTTTTTTTATAAAAATTCGGCCAAAACCGATTTTAAAAAACAAAACCCTAGAATTTATATAAAATATAAAAAACATGTAATTTTAACTCAAAACAATTATTAGTTAAATTTTTTAGATTTTTTGATAATTAAAACGGCTCTCGATGCGACTGGAGGTTTATTAGTTCACAACAATTATTAAAACCCTAACAAAGATCAAAGCACATATAGCGGAAGCGAATTAACAAGATCATAATAACACAATTATAATTAATCGAAATAGGGTTACATACCTTTTTCAAAGCACTTCTCACGAACAAGAACAAATTCACCGAATCAGGGTTTATATTGAATCACCAAGATATAATCTAAAGTAAGACGATATTACGTTCTTGTACACACGTATTACGACGAGTTACGTAATGCTAGTACGTATAAATGGAGCTTCAACGTCTAGTGGAAAATCAACCTAACAACCCTAGAGAGGGGCTAGGACTTGATTATTGCTAAACCAAAAAACCAAACTAAAACCCTTAGGGGTATTTGTTTTCCGATCGCACAAAGAGAAACAGAAGGGAAAGATTGTGTTTTGAATTATGAGGGTTAAGGGGTGTTTATACAGGTCCAAATATCCTTGTATCCCAAGTAAAAATTTAAGGAAAGTTTTTCCTTCTGCCCCCTTGGTTCTAACCGACGGTCGAAACACCCCCATGGGGTATTCCAGACTTTTCTTTTCCTCTTCTGTTTATTCCACAACACTCGTTAAATCTTAACTCTTAAATATTTAACGATCGTTAAAGTTATAGCTCGATTTAATTTAATAAACATATAAATATATTTATTAAATAATTTAACTTTATACGTATTGTGTGCAATCCCGTAATCCCGAGTTCGATCCTAGCACACGACTATTAAATATAAGTCCATAAACTTTCATTATATACCCAAGCCCACAAGGCGGGCTTGGGCTTACAATATGGACCGACCATTATAGAATGGACCGGGCATTACCTTGTTTGTTTATCATAAGTTACTAGAATACGAGCTACTAACTAATATATTGTCAGAGTGACCGATTCTTTCTAAATACGTAAAAACGTATTGTTGGGTCCTTTAGTTGTAGATCTTTCAGTATGTTTAAGGATGGTGAACGACTTCTGTAATCACAAGTCTATTCACATAGTGACTCTAATGAAACACAAAGTATTAGTGCGGAATACAAATACTAAGAACAAGAAGAAACAGAATAACTAGATAAATAACTTGATCCTTTCTAAGGATTTCTACTATATTGATATGAAATGAAAACTGGTGAAGGTGTGTCTAACCCTTCTGCCAATGGGTTCGTTTTATACTACAAGGAAACCTATAACACCCCCAAATCATATGCGCAGCGGAACTACAACATTTCGGTGTTAGGCAGTTATCATCACACATAAGCTATTTCGAACGACTCAAAGAGACGTAGAAATTTAAACATAAATTAAAGATTGTTTAAAACAATAAAGTCTACTGTTTTCCAAACCCCAAAGATAATACAAAACAGAGTCGCGTTTTGGTCCCCATTGAATCTCAACCCAAAAGTACATTTTCGTTTACATGACATAATATAAAATAATTAAGTGCTAAAAGGGAGGAAAAACAAAGTAGACCGCCAAGCCACAACAACTTCCATCCTCGCATGCTCTGCTCCTATCAATCTTGGTTACCTGAAACACATGCTTAAAACCGTCAACACAAAGGTTGAGCGAATCTACAGGTTTATCAAATCATAGGTTGAACATAAGTATTAAAACCAATCATGACTATTCAATAGCATTGTCGCGCAAACAATCTATTATTCAAGGATATTATATTTAGCAATAGCAATTAATTGTGTTTAAGCTCTTGAAACTAATCCGTTAACTCAATCACCCGCGTACATTTGCCGGCATGATTAAGATGAAACCAGTGCCCTTTCTAAAGGCATCAGTTGCAATTATACCTTATTTCTTATCACAAGTTATCCGTCCGTAGAGGGTACTCAACGTACTAGCTCTCGTCTCGGATAGGGTCGTCAACCCCATAGTACTATCAATTGTATAAGCGGCTATCTCCAACCCACACAAGAGCAAGACAATAGTTAATAGTTCGCGAATTTAGGGACTTTTGCAACTAGGTACTCAACACAATTTAAGGCAACATTTGGGTCCAACAATCATTCATGACTTATGTTCATTTTCATTTAAATAGCATGTATCCCCCTCAAGGGTAAAAACATTTGAAATAAGTAAAGAGCGAGGCTATAGACTCACCTTGCGTATTAGTAGTGGTTCTAGCGAAGACGTAACGAAAATATCACCGACGATGTGGATGCCCCCGGGAAATCAAATACAACACCTAACAAATAAACACTTAATGAATAAACTCCTTCAAGTACTTTCAAGTACTGTATGTATATAATTAAAGTCACTCAAAGTTTGTATAAACTCACGCCAAAATTCCATACAAGTGATTATTACTAGACTCGTACTATCTACCTATGCAATTAGAAATATTTCAAATTTTATAACTTTGCCGGTACTTACCAAAAGTACGGGCTGTTTTCTATGACTTAAGCATTTCTATAAATTACAAGAAAATTTGTCCTTTACCCTCCCCACCTCCCGTGGATCACGACCTCACATACTTTTCGTATGTTGAGAGGACCTTTTTACCTTCTATGACTTATCCTCCTGCCTCTCATTTATTATGTTCCTCCGGGACCGAGGACAAGATCTTTGATCCCGGTATTACATTCGAGGCTTCCCCATGGACCATTTAATTCGGGGTCGAGTCAGGCTCGTGACTCGGTTAACAAAATCAAGCGCTTCTCGGGAGGCAACCCGATTATCTATCTTTTATCTATTTTCACCAATAAGTATAGGGGGAGCCAAGTAGGATGTTTGTGTTGTGATGTTGTGTGCAGGGACATGTGCTTAATGATCCACTTTTGGTACTTTTGACGAGACCCGTGTTCCCGTGTTTCCCGTGTACCCGGTTCCTTCGATAAGTTTTTGCTATTGTGATTCACTCATGTATATAAATAAAACAAACAAATGTAATCACTTTAGTTGTCCCTTCCTTGGCTCGATTTTAAACAATGTACTCAATGTCCTAAGTGTAGGGGAGTTTATTCTCCCACATACTTAAACATTGAGGACAATGTTTATATTAAGTGTAGGGGGATTTCTATCGAAATTTTAGTGGCCTTTTCCATGAATTTGACCCCATTTAACCGGAAAATTTTAAAAAAAATTCAACGTTTTTCAAATTTTTGATCTATTTCGGCCTAGTAGTTTTTCGTTTATTTTGTTTCCTTTTTGTCATCGCATCTTATATTTTCTATTTCAAGAATAAAGCAAAAATAAATAAATTAATAAAATGGTTTTAACAAGTTTAGATATCTTTGATATATTAGGCCCGTCGTGAATATTTTGACTCAACCCGAGTTTACTTATCCAAGTTTACTCTAGCTAGTATCCTTAACCATATGGACCTTAATTGGTTTATTAGGCTAAGCATCCACGAGTCTCATTCCTTGAGATTTTAAATTGTGGAGAACGAGAGATGATAGAGTTAATTATAAGTTTGGTATTCTTTCATTAACTTTTGTGAGTTAGCTATGAGCTTTTTCTCCCATCGCTTGTTAATAAATATATTTGCAATAAATAAGGTTGTACGATTTGAAAAGTTACTTAGCTTCTAGCACAAGATCGTTTAAAAGTTTCTCGGTATTAATTAGAGTTCATAGCCAAGGCATAACTTATTGAAGCGGGACGCGAAGATTGGCTTATCCAAAAAGGCCCTAACAAGGCATGAGGATACCTGAGTCCAAAAAGGCCTTCACAAGGCATGAGGATTCACTTTTTTTTGCTAAAGATACTAAGAGATGGTGAAGATCATTAATCCAAATCAATATGATGGATCAAGACACACGACGAGAAACAATTACTCCCCTAAAGATCATGGAGAAGTCTATCCAAAAAGACCCTAACAAGGTATGAGGATAAATAGATCCAAGTCCGAAAAGGAGGTGGATCGTTGTATATCAAAATCCTAAATAAAGAAGAGGATAAATGAAGAAGTCGTGGTCAACGTTTGAATCATCTTTCACTCCTAAAGAAGATGTATACCAAAATGAAGAGAAGACCATAATTTCAAGATCGTCACTCAAGATTTGAAGTTTGAAGTACAAGCCAAATATCGGTCCGAGAAAGGTCTCAAATCATGAAACGAGTTATGCCAAGATATGAACTTTATGAGGTTTCGAGAAGCAGTTTTAAAAGATTTTGTCCTTTAGCTAACTATGGATTAAATCGTCCTACTTTATTTTCAGCCTTAATAAATTATCGAAATAAGTCAAAAATGCATCCTCGTGATCATTCAAGACAAAAATAAAATACAAGAGTTACACCGTAGGAATAAGGGGGTCTAAGTGATTAATTAAACCACATGAGTAAGTGTTACTTATGCTAACTTATGGTAAACAATGATCTCGTTTTTAAGCTTGGTATGGGGAACGTGAAACTTGAGGGTGATTTATATTAATGACACCAAAGCCCTAATTAAAGTCTTAGATTTCTATACGAGTTTCTTCCATCTAATAATTTCCAAGTTAATAAATTGTTATTACTGTTGTTTCCTTTAAAATATTTATCTTTTCATCGTAGTAGTATTAGTATATCTTAATAAAGGCCGAGATGGATTAATAATGAGAAAAATGTAACTTTATGCTTTAAAATAATGCATTGCATGGGGTCATTGCAATGGTCAAGTGTAGGGGATTTAATAAGTGTGTAAACACTTATCCTTTTACCACTAAAATCAAGGAAAAACAAGACCTAATCATGTGTTTAATGTCTTAAAAGTCGGAATTACGCGTGGTTTTGTGTTCTTGTGTTTAAATAGGTACAAATGATCAAAAGAAGAGAAACACGGGATTTCACGGTCAAATGTTGAAGAAAAGACCAAAAAGAGACAAAGACAAAGTCAAAAGATCAAAAGTGTGCCTAAATTCACGAAAACCGGCTAAACCGACACGAGTTTGAAGAAAATGATCAACAAAGCCAATTCGAGCTCGATTTTAGCGGATTTAATCTTTTTGAGGATTTTAAAGCTTGGCGGGTCCCACATTCAGATTAATGGGCTCAAAGGTCCATTTGGAAGATAAAAGCCCAACAAAGTGAGACTTGTGAAACTTAAAAGCCCAAATTAAAATATACGGATGGATTTAAGGGTGAATTGGGCCAAATCAAAAGTCAAGTCATATTATAATGATGGGACGGATGTCTTAATTAGGCCTAGCCCATTTGATCTTACAATGGACGATTTATCGTCACTTGTATTTAACCTTGGTCAACTCCCCAAATCTCACCCTACACACGTTTTTCACTCTACCCACTTTACTTTGGTTAAAAAATTGAAATAAAGCCCAACAAATGTATTTACCCTGCACCCACCCACTTCACGTTTATTTTAAATAAACATTCATACACGTCCCACTTCACCCCACAATTAATAAAACATTTTTCTTTTTACTTTTCCCCACACACCCATTCGATAGAAACAAGAAAAGTCATTCACTGTTTCCTTTTCTTCACCACCATTTACTGTTTTTTTCATCTCTCTAAAAAATAAACAGTCACCCCCAATCTCCAAACCCTAATATCCTTAATCAGTAAAATTCACAAGTAAAAATTGGGGCTTTTAATCCAAACGTGTGATTCACACGTGTTTGGATTAAATCCCCATAAAAATTGCATCAAGCACTTCCTATGGTCCTCAATCCATCCGACGTGGCCAAATACCTTGTTTTGATTGGTCTAACACCAATCCCACCAATAACAATACACCACATCATCAATCCGTGGCACAAGAGTGATATCAACCGTTGATCAAGTGAAGATAAAGAGAGAGAAGAATGGATGGCCATGATTTGAAGTCGTAGGCACCAAGGATTAGTTTTAGGGTTTCTCTATAAAACCCCCTTCATTATAATTTTTTTGAGAGTCCATTTTTTTTATTTTTTTTACTGTTTTCTTAGGAGTAGATTAAATTAGATTTAATTTTCTGAAAATCAGATATAGGTTATTGTAATTTTTAATTTCCAGTAACTTGTACCTTTTTTATATAATTAATGAAAAGTTGAGTTTATTTTATTTTTCGTCTAATTTAAATTTCTTGCAAATCTCAATTAATCTTAATCTTTAAATTAGTTTATGTTACTGTTCTCGTTATTATTATTATAAAAAAAAAAAGTTTACTGTTCGAGTAATCTGTTCGAGGCATCACTGTTCATTTGGTTCGAGAGATTTGGTCTGAGGCGATGATGTTGATGATTTGAGGTGGTGTTCGATTTGTTCAAAGACGGCTCAGCGCCGCTTCTTCGACCCAACGGATTTCGTCTCAAGGTTCTACACCTCTTTTAATTTTTCTAGTTTCTCTTTAATTTTTATTTTATTTAATCTGCTTATGTTTGTTTTTGATTTGATGTTATTTGATCTGCTTATTTTTTAATTTTTTTTTTAGTTATTTGATTGGTTAATTCTGATTTTGTTTAATCTTATATTTCTGTTTGTTCTGTTTGAATGGACCTGCGTAAGTACTGAATTTCATTTAGTTGATCTTCTCTTATCAGGTTTGGTTTAAATTTTTGCTTTGTTGAATATCTGATTGTTCCCCGTTAGATCTTTTGCTTATAAGTTTCGACTGCTTATTTGGCTTATATGCTTATTCAGTTTTTAGCTTATATAATTTGTTTTGCTTATTTTAGATTAACTCGTTTTTTTGGTTATATAGTTTAGCTTATTAGATCATAGCTTTATCATTCTTTGCTTATTTTGAAGTTATTAGATCTGCTTATTTTTCTTGTTCTGAGATTCTACTAGCTGCTTATTTTAAATCCTTTTATATTCTCTTATTTGCTTTTTTCTTGCCTGTCTGATTTTTTCGCTTGTAGCTTATGTTAATTCGTACTGTTTTGCATATAACTCAGACCATTTGGTCTGAGTATCAAGTTTCCAAAAAGCTGTCCAAAAAGTTAAAATAAAAATACATAGAAAAATTTATATGTCCTGGGGTTCGATCCCCAGACTTCTCGCATCATAGTCCAACGCCCCAACCATCTCATCCCATGCCTCTTTTGTGTTTACTTTCTCATAGTTAAATTAATATAGGATAATCAATAGTTGGCAGTTTTAATTAAAATTAGTTTAATTCAAGTTTAGTTTTAATTTTTAATTAAAAAGTATTATTTAATTTCCTTTAATTTAGTTTTTTATAAAAATAAAAAGATAAAAAAAATGTTTTTCATTTATTTTAAATAGTTTTTAAATTTAGTTATAGAATTAGTTTTTTTTATATATATTTTAGTTTTGTTTAAAAAATAGTTTATTACTTTTATAAATTTAAAATTTGTTTTCATTTTATTTAAAAATTGTTTTTATTTAAAAGTCTTTAGTTTAAAATTAGATTTGTTTTAAATTAGATTTTTATTCAAATTAGTTTAATTTTTGAAATAATTTTCATTTAAGGTCTTTACTTTAGTTCTCAAAAATTAGATTTAAAGTTTTAGTTTTAAATATAGTTTTAATTAAATAGCTTTTAATTAATTAGTAGTTTTACTTAGATTTAAAATATCAAAAATAGTTACCAAGAACAAATTAGTCCCACATTAATTGAAAATCAATTCGAGTGAGTCGAGGAAAAACGAACAATAATTGACATTAAAATGCTCCTAAGAAAACAGTAAATAAAATAAAAAAATGGACTCTCAAAAAAATTACAATGAAGGGGGTTTTATAGAGAAACCCTAAAACTATTCCTTGGTGCCTACGGCTTCAAATCATGGCCATCCATTCTTCTCTCTCTTTATCTTCACTTGATCAACGGTTGATATCACTCTTGTGCCACGGATTGATGATGTGGTGTATTTTTATTGGTGGGATTGGTGTTAGACCAATCAAAACAAGGTATTTGGCCACGTCGGATGGATTGAGGACCATAGGAAGTGCTTGATGCGATTTTTATGGGGATTTAATCCAAACACGTGTGAATCACACGTTTGGATTAAAAGCCCCAATTTTTACTTGTGAATTTTACTGATTAAGGATATTAGGGTTTGGAGATTGGGGGTGACTGTTTATTTTTTAGAGAGATGAAAAAAACAGTAAATGGTGGTGAAGAAAAGAAAACAGTGAATGGCTTTTCTTGTTTCTATCGAATGGGTGTGTGGGGAAAAGTAAAAAGAAAAATGTTTTATTAATTGTGGGGTGAAGTGGGACGTGTATGAATGTTTATTTAAAATAAACGTGAAGTGGGTGGGTGCAGGGTAAATACATTTGTTGGGCTTTATTTGAATTTTTTTAACCAAAGTAAAGTGGGTAGAGTGAAAAACGTGTGTAGGGTGAGATTTGGGGAGTTGACCAAGGTTAAATACAAGTGACGATAAATCGTCCATTGTAAGATCAAATGGGCTAGGCCCAATTAAGACATCCATCCCATCTTTATAATATGACTTGGCTTTTAATTTGGCCCAATTGACCCTTAAATCCATCCGTATATTTTAATTTGGGCTTTTAAGTTTCACAAGTCTCACTTTGTTGGGCTTTTATCTTCCAAATGGACCTTTGAGCCAATTATCTGAATGTGGGACCCGCCAAGCTTTAAAATCCTCAAAAAGATTAAATCCGCTAAAATCGAGCTCGAATTGGCTTTGTTGATCATTTTCTTCAAACTCGTGTCGGTTTAGTCGGTTTTCGTGAATTTAGGCACACTTTTGATCTTTTGACTTTGTCTTTGTCTCTTTTTGGTCTTTTCTTCAACATTTGACCGTGAAATCCCGTGTTTTCTCTTCTTTTGATCATTTGTACCTATTTAAACACAAGAACACAAAACCACGCGTAATTCCGACTTTTACGACATTAAACACATGATTAGGTCTTGTTCTTCCTTGATTTTAGTGGTAAAAGGATAAGTGTTTACACACTTATCAGTGATACAAACATGCATTAACAACTAATATTCAAGATTTAACAAACCAAACCAAATCCAAATCCAAGGCTCCTAGCCTCACCAAACACCATGGTACCATAGGCGCCCATACACCTATGTACCAATCCCAAGGCCCCGCCTTGTCATTATACATTGGTCCCATAGATGCTCACACATCTATGTACCTCCCCAAGGCCCCGCCTTATCAACATCCCCTTGGTACCAAGTCAAACCACAATAACTAAGACGGTACGTGTCCCCCGATCCAAATCATAAACACAATCAAGAATCACATAGCAATTAATCACATAAGTGTACACACAAGTCCGTTATCAATCATAAACATTCACAGCATAAGTTATAAAACCAAATAGTGTCTCTTCCATCCCATCTGGAAGTCAAAATCATTAGTAGACATGGGACTATCCAACTCACCTGATTGAGCTTCTCCCAATAATCCGTGCACTAGCAAAAAGCTAACAAACAAAAACACAAAATCAAAACATGAACCAATCACTAAAATGGCTCATAAACCTATGATGGACATCTAACCCTCTCTCATATATATACCTCATTTATATGCTCTAAGCATCTCATTACACCCCTCTATAAAGCCCTTAACTTAGTTTACTTCATAACCCATCCCGTTAACATTTTACCCAAAACAGTCCCGGTTTTTAGGTCTCCAAACTATAAGCCAAACGCCCACCTAACCATACCCATGATATTTGTAAAGGAAATCCTATGCCCTTACATATGTCAGCTAACTCCTCCCTTTTGCCCCAACCTTAAAGCTACTGTTAAGGCCCCGATATATATATATATATAAATATATATATATATATATATATATATATATATATATATATATATATATATATATATATATATATATATATATATATATATATATATATACTAGTGGCAAAACCCGTCCGATGGACGGGTATGACTTGTGATTTTCGTTTAACTTTTTTTAATTGGTAAATTTTTGTTTGTAAATATATTTTTTAGTATAGTTGTCTTTTAATGCATTTATCAGTGAGGCATGACTTGTTTTTGTTGTTTTAGGTTTTTATTTACGATAGTAATTGTTTGTAAGTCTTTTATTTGAATAAATATTTGTTAATAGATTAAGAATGTTAGACTTTTAAATTCAAGGGTTAAAAACTGTAACGCGTACTGAAACATGATATTAAGCGTAGCCCATTTACAAAAGCAATAATTTTAGGGCTTCTCAATAACTATTATTAGAAGCTCATATAAGCTTACCCAAACGCTTTATTTATTTGATAAAAAAAATGATCTAGCGTGAAATGAATCAAAGCCGCTGACTGATTTTAAGATGTTGAGTGAACTTGATCTTGAACGAAAATGATTGTTTAAAAGAATTGTTCTCAATAAGCAATTTGAGTTGACTAAAATTAATAATGTAACCTTCCGTCTAATTTGGTACAAAACAAAATTCTTAAAATTTGATGAAAAAAATTCTTTAACTCCAATAGAAATATATATTACAACATATAAAAATATGATTACCATGTTTAGTCATAAAACAATTTTGACAACATTTCTATAGTATAATATAGGGCTTAGTATAATATAAGAAAAAATATTTACATTTAATACCCTGAAATATTATCATTTTACAAAAATAACCTTTCATTTAGACCTTGCAGTAGGTATCATTCCCTGCAGTTTGCAGCAGGGATGATTTCCCCTATAATATAATCAATATATTACGATACTAAACAGATACGACAGTATACATTACAACGTCATTTTATTTTACTCCACATGTGACCGGTTCTTCAAATCTACTGTAATATAGTAATGGATAGTAGTACACTCATGTTATCAACGTTTTGAAAACTGGTTTTTAAATCGATTTGATCGAGTCATCGAGTTCGGGGCAACTTGGATCGATCCGGATTAACCCAGGTCAACCCGGTTTCTAAATATTTTTTTATATTTTTAATAATTAACAAAAATTATATATAAAAACCATGAAAACTTTTGTATATCGAACATATAAACTATTTACCAACCGATATAACGTGTAAAAATAAAAGCTCGTCGCAAATACGTCAAAATTTACATATTCATAAAAACCCGAAAAATCGAAACTTGAACGCGTCTCGAAAAACGGGTTGACCCGGGTCACCCCAAACCCGACGGGTCTTGCCGAGTTTCAAAAATGTGAAACCCAGATCAATATAACCGGTTCTTTTCAACCGCAACCGATTGACCCACTAAGAACTGATTTGGCCCACTCAGCACTTCTATTTTTAGTTTTTTACACACAATAAGAATCTTAAAAAAAATTACTCCACCACTTAAGTTTCACACATACATATATATATGAACGTTGTTAGAATTTTTAATTTTCTGGAAAGTGCAAAATTCAAGTTTGTTTATATTGTTTGCACAAATACAACATTTACGTAGCTACGCCTAAAGCCTTCAAATTACCAGAAATCATCAATACTTTTGCTTAAGATTAAAATATAAAACCCAATATTCGTTGTTTATGATAACTAAAAGGAAGCGGGTCGAACAAAGATATATATTTTGCTTTCACAACAGCAATTCCATAAATGGTCTCCAGTTTAGATAACACACTGCCATTATTTCTAAAACACCGTTTTCTACTTTTATATAGAATAAACTTACACACTAACATCTACAAACACCAACATATTCTGCAGCCATAAGCGCCTTGTAAACATTCTTGTTTCCAGGCCTATGCATGACCTGCAACCAAGCCAACGAAGTATCAACATATCGCTTCTGACCAATACCAATATGTTACTATCTATGATGGAGAGTTGATAAAAGAAAGGAAAAAAAAAGCAGAAGCAAATCCTTTTTGATTGATCCATGTTAAAAACGCAGACCCTGGATACCCTTGAGAATTGATTCAAAGTTCTTGTTATTAGTGGAACGTTTCTGATCTGATGATATAATCAGTGAGCTCCTTGACAGGTACTTATGACTCTGAGAAGGGTACCAGGACTGGCATATGTGGTTTGAGACTATGATGCCTCACTTAATTACTGATTAACACTGGGACATGATTGCTAGAGATACCGGGTCGTCTTGAAGATCCACTTGATTGAAAAATATGATAACTCGAAATCTGGATACAGCAAGAAACAGATAATGACAGAATTAGCAAATGTTAAAACTTTATATGCAACTACCATAAATCAAGGTTGTTTGGGACTATATATTATTAGTGCTTACAGGCTAGAGAAGGACTTATGCAAGTGTTTGGATTGTTAAGTTTATTTAACTTATTTCCTTAGACTTTGATGAGATGAACGATTTTGAATTAGCACAAGAGTAAAATTATATGAAGCATATTGTTTATAGGTTAAATAAACCATTAATTACAAAAGATGAGTTATAAAATTTCCCCACCATTACATATAGATCAGCCAGAAAGTAGTCACTGTAATTATATCCTTGGTTGTTGATGATCTCATAAGCAATTGCTCCGGAAAAGTTATTGACATTATGGTGAGAGATGACCAAAAGAGCTAAACTTGTTTCTTCAATGACCCTAACAATCAACTTAAACTTGAAATTTGAATTGAAAACAGTACATTAGTATAACGTAAATAATATTTACTTCAGTGTTAATGAATTTGCGTTATAAAAATCGTCAATTACCTTGACACAACCTGATAAAATTATTTCGTGTTCATCAAACATGTAGGCCAGCTTGGCTGACTTGGCACTCTTCTTCTTAGTTGCACTGGATGAAGAACAATAATTATTTTTACAGGAAATAGCCATAAAACTAATTTGGAAGATTGTTTTAATATATTTTTTAATGACAACACAATATGAAAACAGTGATAAAAATATCACAGTTCACTTCGTGAAGCCATACAGCAAGTTTTTGTTATTCAAAATAATAATAATAATAATAAGATTTCGAAATAGCCTACAGTCCATTGGAAGAATGGTAATCATGTATAAAGTTTTTTTTACAGGTAAAGGATCCTTACCCATTCTTTGAATGTGAAAGTCATAGTATGGTCGGTCTCACTATATCGTTGTGTTTTTATAATATGAAATGGAAGCTGAACCTGATTAACTTCTGCTGAACTTGGTGTACTCGTATAATCCGGGTCCTCGCCTCTTTGCGTATAACCTGTGTATAGAAAGTGAAAACTTAAGTAACAAATTTATGAACTTGTCTCGCAATACCAAATGCTAAAAAGTGTAAACAAACTTCTAGTACAGAAGTACATGCATTTTCAACTGAAAACAGAAAATCAATATTAAGAAACGCTTACTAAATTGAGAACATATGCTCCTCTAAAATTAAGCTGAAAGTCGTATAACCGGAATTGGTTATTTTCAAAGTAACTATACTTTTCTCAAGTGGTACTGGGAGAACATAAGTATTCAGTCCTCTTGTAGTTGATTGCCGCATTTGGCGACACCTTTCATAACCTTTTTATATCAAACAGCATTATCCAACACGTATAGATCTTTTTTTATTGAGTAACAGGAAATAAAATTCTTATTACCCCCATTGGGTTCCAAAGATAGACACTTCATTCTTCATAACATTCGTAGGGTCATTCTTTTTTTTATTGAGTAATAGTAAACTGTGAGCAGTATAAGACTATTGTCGTGATGCATTAATCTTGTTTGCTTTGACCTATGTCATATGCAATACACAGCCATAGCGAACGACAGCTTTAAAAGAACAAAATACATGCTTTCCTGTGTTAAAGAGCTAAAGCCTGTAGCACCCTTTTACAAACACAGACAGCTATTTGCTTCAAAAATTAGAAAAACCAACCTTGAAGCCAAGAATGGGTCAAATGGGCCAAACGGGTGAAAGTGGCTTGGTAATCTCAGCCAAAAGTTTTTAAAACTCAGTCAAATTTCAACGTCTACCTGCAGAAATAAAGATAGAATTCTCATAAAATGCAATAGCGTTCACACCTCCAAATTTCACAACATAAATTGTAGCTCTTCTAAAACTATGTGTGAAGTATCTGTGCAACCCTTATGCATTTGGTGTACAGCAGTACAGGTGGCAACATGGGAAGTCAACATTTAATTTTTGGTATATATGTCAAAATGGGTCGATTGAATCTTAATCACTTTCATTACCGCTATAATCAAATAATTTATGTTATAGCCACAATGATATATCTCTCACTCTATTGACCCATTAAGAAAGAACTCTCACCCTATTGACCCATTAAGAAAAAACCCTGCTCAAATCAACCCGCTCATAAGTAAATGGGTCAAAATTGCCATATGCCATCAGCTTTGATAATAGAAGTGACCTCAATGCTTTGATACCCATATCCATGATTTATGCTTTATGGTCATCATCATCTCCACCAAACTTCTCAAGTTCCTTACTATAAGCCAAATAAATAAAAAAATGTTAGATTATGACACAAACATAATCCACAAGTACACAGGAAATAAAAATATCAGGTACCATGTAATAATCCCTTCTGGTCACTGCTGCTACACGTCAGTAGGAACTCTTGGGAAGGGGCAGATTTAAGGGGAGTGTATCGTTTAAGAAAGCTGATCGATACAGTAAATGATGGACAAACCATTCGGATTCGTTTTACGTTTGACAATCTTACTATGTAGCACCATATTCCACCGTTTGTAAAATCTAAAGCAAAAAATACAGTTTAGTCAATCCAAGTTAATGATCTATAGCTTATGTTTCAATGTACTAACCCAAATTGGCATATGCATATAGCACGTATTGAGGTCTGTAATATCTGTTCTCTTTATGAGACGTTGAACCACTGGGTTGTTCTGTAGCATAACTTATCTTCCTCCGTTTTGTCCTGTAAAAGACCAGATTGTTTAAAAACAATCGCAAAGACTGAAAACTTTAGAGATCTAACCTACTTAAGTAGGTAAATACTACTGAGAATCAGACTGCAATGTAACATGTGATAATGTCATCTAATAATGCTAGCCCTTTCATATGAAGATCAGAGGGCATTTTAATAAAAGATGATTAGAAATGTTAATAAGAAAAAAACTCATGTCCTCTTTATATTATGCCCAGAATTATGATTGGTAGCAACCATGGTTGAACATATGTCTGTTGGTCGTTCTAGTCTTCGTCCAGGAATTTGAAAATGTCCAACCGAGCTAGCTTCTATTATATTATGCCCAGATTAATAAGTGGTGGCAACATTGGTTGAACATATGTTTCTAGTCCAAGTTCAAGAATTTGAAAATGTTCTATCTAGCTAGTTTCGGTTTTCCCGGTTTGTAAGAAATATCAACAAAGACAAAGTTATTTATTGAAATATAGTGAAAAATGGAAAAAAAAAATCGAATTTTTATTATAATGAGTGACGAGTTGCATACCATTCTGTATTATCTTCAGATCAAGAGTATCTCGACTATAATTTTCCAAACATCTCAGCCAACAGTTCATTGGCATTAACAAACTCGAGATGTTCTTCAAGAATCTTTATCCGATTTGTTAAACACATATTCGATTCGTGGACTAATGCATCATACTTCATACGCACCTCTGAGAAAAAGTCGCATTAAAAAAGGAGCGAATTTTACATATAAACATGATCACTATCTGTAACGATTAACACAGACAGTAACAAATAATATGTGAGTTTTTTTATAAGAACCTTTTTTGATGCAACTTTGTGATTTGTTCTCGCTCCTTTTAAAAAATTTCAATTTCGGTTTCAAGAGGCATTTATCTAGAAGTAGGTGGATGTTGATTGTTTTGGCACTTTTGAACATCATTTGTCCTTGGACTTAAAGCAACTGAATCAGATATGCATGTTCACGGTTCAGCAGGTTACGCAACAGCATTGATTGGATCGCATGAGCTGCGTGACCACGGGTACATCGAACAATGTTGTATCACTTTGAATACCATGCTACAAAATTTATACATGGTTAGTTTTCTATGAATTATTATACGATATCCTAGTAAAGTTTTACGACACTCATATTTAACTTTTCTATATAAGAAAGTCGCTTAAACACACTTTATCATAGTATTAGCTTCCTGGTTGACAGATCAAGCATTACAAAAGTAGATTTTCTTACCGTTCTTTGACCTTTCTTGAAAACAAATCAGTCGGTCCAACATTGTCACTGTGAAATCCTGCATTCCAACATGAATCATGTCAGAATTACGTTGCATTAAAAATGAGCTAACAAAGATAAGGAAAGGTGAATGTGTAGAAGTTACCTCCAATCCCAAGTGAGTTGTGCCTGCCAAGAGCATTTACAGGCAGTCCGCTGCGATCTAAAGTTGTACTCATACCACTCTGCTAAGCCATATTTTCTTGCGTTTCTACAGACTGGCCCTTCATTATATTACATTCATCTTTAGTTAACCTCCTTTTCTCCTCCATTGCCAAAATCTCATGTTCCATGGGGATCCTGAGACATCCATTTACACTAAATAATGGGCTATCTTCACGCAACGATCTAGAACCTTTTTTTTTCTTTTTAGTTAATTAAAAACGCATGTTAATATAAAATACTGACGTTACGAACGATCATTTGCCAAATGGACTAACAATGCCAAAGTATATAAACGTTTGGTTGAAGTTGAAAACAAACCAAACTGAGCCTGATCTACTACTCGTATGCTTGTAAGCATAATAGTTTAGATGTGATCCAAATGATCAGTTATGAAAGTTACATACATAATCGACAAATAATCTAAAACCATGATTATTTGATACATATCATCAAAATACAAATTTCATATAACCATCCTCGGACAACCATATTAAGAAACCCAAAATTATTATAATAGCTATTAGTTTCAAACTTATAATTTAACATAAGAATATAGGTACTGTTGATGATTAGTTTGATTCTATGTAACATACTTTGTAGCTTTTCATTATCATTAAATGAAAAGCACATAATATTGCAGATTTAAGTGAGGATATATGTACCTACACATGCTCCTGTATGTCTTTTTGGTATTATGGCTGTTGAGTTTCATCCTGGAATCTAAATCACTTTTTGATCTTTTGGGGATTCCAAATCTGAGAGATGTTCAACTTAGAGAAGATTATTACCCAGCACATGAGAGCAATATGAGTAATGAGATGAGAGCAGATTAATGTAGTCGAGTTGAAGATGTTTGGCTCCTGTTTTAACAGCAGCCAAACACCCTTCTGAGGAGGGTTTGGCAACTGGTTTAATAGCACGCAGGATTCCCTAAATCAAAGTAATGATCGGCATGTAATGCAACTCTCTTGATTGCACTTAATTGAGACATCTGTTCCCCTCCATTTCCTCCCATGGTACACAATTTCAAAGGTACCAGAACCAATTTCCCTTAATTTTATGGTTCCTTATAATCTGTGCCAAGAATCACATAAAGGTGCAACACCTGACTTATAGATTAGCAACACTTGATATGAGCATTATATAAGCAAGAACATAATATAGAGAATATATAGCTTACTTTAAATAATGTTTCAAAGATAATTAAAACAACTATGTGTTTTCACCCAATATAGACATGTTTTCATAACCATGTGTTTTAAATAACTATGTGTTCGAACATAATATAGACATGTTCTTGATTAATATATAAGTCATGTTTTCAACCAATATAAACCGTTTTTAACCAATATAAACCGACTATATTGACTGGCCAACAAATTGAGCAGGTACAGGCAAATAGAAGAGGCAACAGACCATCTAATAAATTGATTTGAATAGGTCTCTTTCTATGTGTGTCACGCAGAAGCTAATGTTGCCCTATACAACTTCCTGTGGTAAAAAAGTTGAATATATGAGTTATGGTAAAAAAACATTAATTAAGTACTGCTACTTAAAATTTTATTGGTTAAAGTTAACACCAACCTCCTCATAACAAACATCTATGGTTATTAATAAGAGCCTATGTTGCAAAAAGCACTCCCCTTCTTCTCTGCAAACTGATCCATCCAGAACCTTAATTCATACGCTCAAATTAGAGTTCATGATATTAGGGTTTGGAAGATACGAATTCTGATTTGTGTTCTTTTTTATGTGGGTAAAAGGTTAATGGTTGGTTAAAAAAAAGACGTACCTGGTGGATCGGAACGGATTGCGTCTTCTTTATTTTGAGGATTTAACAGATGATCGAAATTTATTGTGTTTCGCATTCTGATGCGTCTTTAATAGTGTGTTTCTCTTTTTTATTTAGTGTAGAATATGTATATTGATATCAGATCAGTATCCGAGTTTGAATCTTGTGCGGGTCGTCAGGTTGAATGTATATGAGAATAAATCGATGATTATTTTGAGCCCATGATTTTTTAAGCCCATGCTGACGTGGATTAGTGCTTTGATAGATGACGTGGCAAATCCCTCCTCTTATATATAATATAAAGATATATATATATATATATATATATATACTTCTGCCTATCCGCATATTACCGATTTTGAACATACAAAAAGTTTGTTATGATTAGGGGGTCTTACTCTAACCCTACTTAGCCCTCCTCCAGGCCTCTTATTTAATATATAAACCAACTCCCATGCTCATTAGAGGGCTCAAGTGTACTCCTATGTACCCCAATCACCCTAAAACATTAATTGAAAACCCGCTGATTTCAAAACTGTTTTGACCTCCGACTGTTGTAACCTGTTTTTGACACACTTCCCGACCTCCAATTTAGTTTTCGTTTCTTGAATTTGAAAGCCACTTCAATTACCTTTCCAGGGATACTTGGATCGCAAAATAAGATTTTGTAGAACTCCCTATATGATCAAAACAATTGACCCTAAATTCTGTCCAGTTTTTAAAAACGGATTCAATTAAATTAACCTAATTAATTATCCATAACTCCACTAATTACAAGCCCTAATTCACCTAATCATTATAATATCATTAATATACAGATTTTAATTTAAACTCTAACCCAAATCCATCATAAGATGATTATAAAAACATTAAAAATAATTAAATTGAAAAGGGTTTAAAGATTTTACCTTTGATTTATGAAAACCCAAAATTTTATGAAGAACCCTATTTTTTTATTTATGTGCCGTGAGTTTATGATTGATCTCCAGGGGATGATGTTTTTTTGTGATTAATAAATAAATAAAAATCTTATATAGATAACTAAATAAGTCCTAGCCCAATACAACTTACCATAATAAATTTTCTTTTCCCTTTTTTTTCCTTGCGTTTAACCACCGCCTATAATCCTTTTTTTTATTACTTATTATTATGTTATTAATAATACCTTAATTTACCTTAATTTATTTCAGCTCCTAAAGCCTCCGAAACCTTAAAACCATAAAACTAGTCAATTTTACGCGTATACCGAAAAAACCGTAAAATATACAGTTTTAAAAAAAATCTTAAATTTTGAAATAAACTTTATAACTATGTCCTAAATGACTTCAAACCATCCCGAAAAATACTCACATGACTAAACACCTTACCCGAGACCTCTAAATCCTAAACCGTAAATCGTAAAAATACGATTTTCTATAATACATATATGTATACGTAAACCACTAAATAACACCATCTCATTTTATAGTCACTACCATGTGAGCTCATGAATATGAAATCATCACACATCGTTTCACTCACAAGGTACCCCGTACCGGAAACGATATCCAAATCACAATCTATACACACCAATTAGCACATAAACACGTAAAGACACGTAACTAGCACAAAATAAAACTAAGTGACGAACCTCAAAACAGCGGTTGTCACAATATGGGAAAGATTTAGGGTAGTTTTTGCCAATTGTGATTCTTGTGGACCAAAATGCAAATACTTGGTTAAAAAACGGGAAATGACTATTAGTCACTTTTGAAAATTTTTACGGGTCTCGGTTTTCATAAAAATGCTTCTCAAAACTTAAAACGCACACAAAATATGATATTATATAGTCCCGGCACGACTTAATACGACATTAAAATAAAAACGTCAAAATATTAAACATCGACATGTTTAAAATAAAATGTAAAATTTTTTGGGCGTCCTATCGTCATCACTAATAATCCTCGCAACACGTCAAAACGTAAAAATAAAATTTTCAACATCATCCAAATCAAATTACCAATCGTCATGACAATCAACCTCGTCAAAAATTTCAAAAATATAAGTAAAAATATAATTAAATAATGACCACGGTTTTGGGTTGTTACATCCTACCCTCCTAAAAGAGAGCGACGTCCCGGCGCTCAACCCGCCTCACACTCGCACTTCCTCACTTCTAGAGTCAACATGATCTCTTATCCTCAAGAGATTCTCACGTCTTTTACACCAGTCCAACTCAATTCTTATGATATCACCATATCCACAACTATTACTACACTTCAACTTTCAATTTCACCTTCTATTATGCTAATATTCCTTCATCATTCATACTCCTTCTGCATTACTTTCTAAGTTTCGTTCCTGCCCCAATACTCTGACAACATACATAGTTGTGATTCAAGTTGTCAGATTACACCTCTTAACTACTGGTATGACGATTATCATCGCATAAGGATTCCATTTTCACTAGTTTTCATTAGTCCTCATAGTAAAATATTAAGATATCATTATCCCAAGTTTCTATTATATGTTGATGTGATTGATACCAATTTCAATTACCATCGTTTAATTCATCCTTTCACTCTGTCCATTGCTTTCCGAAAATACGCAATATTCCTTCTTAACTCAATTCTTCACACTTTCTGTAGAAATCTCTAATATCCAAAAGTCAATCTCCGGATTACATATAATATGTTCAAACCTTATCCAATACTCATACTTTATCACAGCGATTTCCAGTATTCAAAAATTACTCTGCCTCTATGTCCTGAGGTTACAATCAAACTAAATACAATGAGATTATCTATAATTCTAACCAGTCACTTAAATACTTTCCATACTCATTTTCCACTTTCATTAATTCTAACAATCTCTATGTCCGGAGTGTAGTGCTTGCTAGATCACTGAATTATTGTACCTTCCATAGTACATTATTACACCTTCCTTATATCATATTACTGTTTAAATAACTCCGTTAGCCTCATATATTCAAATCTGAAATATATAATGGTCAAATCACTTCCTGATATCATAATATATTTTATTCCAATCATTCTGTATTAATACTTCAATTTGTAAAATCCCTTCAATACTACATGCGACACTCTCAGCACTCTAAGAATAATTAAATTCTCTTTTTAATTTGAACAATTCATTCACCACTGGTCCTTGCATTCTTAACATACTCTCTGATCTAATAGGAGAAAAATTAAAGAATCACAATAACCGTTTTTATCCCACAAAAACATACATCTCAACTTTCTCATTTCTATTACCATTCTATTTCAAAATTTCCAACAATCTGTTGATCTTCTTTCTTTGATATTCCTTTTTCCATTAGTTTATGAATTCAATTCTAACTTTCTTTCCATTCCATCCATTCTGCTTGTTGCTACCAATATTCCAATTATCTCAAAACTCAAGAGTCAATTCTCAATTACTTCAGAAACTTTATAAGCCCTTTTTCCTTCTCCTTCTTACTAAATACTCACTAGTTGATACTGACAGTATCCACACTTATCCTTCATAATCTGAAACATACTTCGTAATACATAACTATAACATATCCCATCTAAAATTTACCGATTATTATTTCCCCGTCATCATTAGGTAATCCTTGACTCCTTTCTTTAAAATCTCTGAATGGCATTTATACACAAGTCCTTCTTATTCTTATTTTCTTCATACTTGATTCCATACAAGTAATACTTTTCAATCCCAAAACAAATACCACAATGCCAAATTTCATGATCATATAAACCCCGTTATACTTCTTTATTCAAGTCAACATACTACTATTGCTTTCCTTTCCACTTGATATTATCCAAATATCATCATCGCAGCTCTATAATTCCTTCAGATTCCTCCAATACTAATTATACAGGCACAGAACTTCAATCTATCCTCAGCGTTCATAAACAACTTCCTCAACTACAGAATCAGATATCACAACCACAACTTAAATATATGAATGGATTTCACACATTTAGTTCTTCTTTGTCAGCCTTATCTTTGGTTTAACAATCAGTGAAAACCTCCTGATAAACCTCCGATAATACTCAGCATACACAAAGGAATTGACAAGCTTCAGTCGGTTTCGTCAGTATCGACAAAGCCTCAATCGTTTCAATCTAGTCAGATTTTCACGATCACATCAGCCATAGATTGCACATTCTAAAACATCTATAATACTCCAACTAAAATTCTTATCCAAAGAATTTTTACACACCATTCCTTTTTAATAAAAATTTTCCAATTGTTAGGGAATATTTTTCTTTCCTTCAATCATCTATTCATCACACTAAACATTCACAATCAATAATGGACATCGAAATCTGGTGCTCAGTTTGTTCAGCCCCACAGCAATCATCTTATTCACAGAACATCCAGCTTCTTTACTTTCTTCCGTTATTAGTTCTCTGATGACTTACCCTTCCAGTCAAATCAGATTATCCTTATTGTCTCATCTGCCAATCCTTACAATCAAACACATTACCATTCTCAACTTCCTGATAATACCATATAATAAAATATACAATCAGATTGCATAACTCCTATCACCAAGCTAACACAAAGCTTCCTTTTTCCCATGACGACAGTGAACTCTACGATTCTGTAGAACAATCACATAGTGCCCTCAAGCACTAGCTCATCTTCTCATTCTTTTCCGACTACTACTAGTAAAGCGCACCGAAAATTTGACTTATTGTAGTTTCCTACTACATACCTTCTCATCATTGACCAATAAAATCGTCAAATAGAAATTCCACTGATTACTCCCTGAAATCAGTACTCAATGTTCAACAACATTCCAATTTAATTCTTTCCACCTTTATTTATCATATCCTATGATATTCATCCTTATCATGCTTAACTTTCTCACAACTCTAGTTTAGTTGATTGCGCTATACTTCTTAATTCCATAAACTCAGAAAATATTTCCGTAATATATATATATATATATATATATATATATATATATATATATATATATATATATATATATATATATATATATATATATATATATATATATATATATATATATATATATATATATATATATATATATATATATATATATATATATATATATATATATATATATATATATATATATATATATATATATATATATATATATATATATATATATATATATATATATATATATTTCTTCCGTCGGTGAATTTCTCATTTCAACCAATCGCAAATTCTCGTTGATTTCTCGCCCTCGAGTCAGCTAAAATCTAACATCTTCAAATCTCAATATATCCTCAATAACACCCTCAGAATTTAGATACACCATCAATAACACTTTCAGAATTTCAATAAAATTCTAACTCAATGATTACCAGATAAGAACACACAATTTACTGCATCTAAATCTCAAATCTTATCAGCATTTCTAAAATATAGGCTGTAGTAGCAGCAACATTCCTTTCATATTGATCTTCCATTATCTGAATAATTCCTTTATTCAATCTCCTTTACCGAAATGAAAACATTCCATTACCACAGAAATACCAATTTTTATACCACATTCCTTGTTATTCCTTCAGAAGCTCGACCTCTAGCTAGTCCGTACTTACATCAAGTAAATAGATAATTACTTAAGTGGTATGAAATATATGTGATCTACACATCATACTTCCTCCTGCTTACCCGATTTATAGCAACTGCTTGAATACCATCTCTTCTTATCTTAGACTATTAAATTCCAAGTTTACCTTCTCTTAGAGGAAATAAATTTCTATTCCTTATTGTCATTCGCAACAATACCATTCCTTTACCCTCTTCTGCCACACTTAATTTTGAATCAGGATCAATCTTTAAATTACTATCTCTTTTCGTCTAGTTGAACATTCCCAAATGACTATCGATATATTAAACATCCATCAGTTACTCGAACTTATCCATATAGTTGCACCTTTCCAATTATCATCAATAGTCGTACGACACTCTTCACCGTATCTCTTCTCACTCCTAAGAATCTAACACACAGACATCCTTCTAAAATCTTGCAGAATAACAGCAGCCTCTCCAACTGGAGCAGCAGCATCTTCAATCTCAGCAGTATCTTCAATTTCAGCAACTTCTTCAATCTCAGCAGCATCTTTAGTTTCAGCAGCATCTTCAACTAAAACAGCAGGATTTTCAATCTCAGCAGCATCTCGTCTCTTCTCAGCACTATCAGCTTCAAACAATCTAACAACTATTCCCACAATCATATAATCTACCCTAATGGTTGGCAACCTTTGGAGACATATTTCAAGATACTCAGTCACACACATAGGAATCCCTGCTAATGACAGAAACATATCTTACTCAACTCCTTCTATGTTATAACAGTAGAAAGAAACTTAATAAGTATACACATCGAGATAGAAAAAATAGGATCTTTTTATCAAGATATAACATGAATACTGCATACGCCAACAACACAATACTACCTAAGTTCCACAATCATCTTACAAAAGAGAAGATAACAAAAACACATCAAAATACTAAAGGCTAATAGTAGATTTCATCCATAAATCCGAGAAAATCGCAACAAAACCTTGTCACTAATGTCACTTACCCTTACCATCCTAAACAACAACAATAATAATAATCCATCACAATACTACCTCACAACATCTAAATAATCCAAATACAACACAATAATACATAAACTGAAATACAACAACAATCCATCACTACATCACTCCATAGGATGTAGTCCATCACTTTCTCCAACTTGGCTCGTTCCTGCTTCATCTTCATCTGGTCCTAACTTGCAGCACCTCCCTTTTGGATCTAAACACGGTGGATTCCTAAATCCATATCTCAAAATCCCTCCTTGACACGGCGGATCTATCATATAATGAGAATTAGCATATACCTCACTATCCTGAAACTTCCAATGTGGTTCAAGATACGGCCCAAGATGATCTACATATTCACTTAACCTGCGAAGCCTATCTATCTCTTTCTGATACTTCTCAAAATCAGTCCCATAACTTCTCACTTCTGCTCTAACCTCAGTTCTTCCAACCTCACTCTCAGTCATATAATTATCACTATCAGATTCTACAACATTTTTCTTATCATTCATATCATCCTCGTAATCTAACCATCCACCTGAAATCTTATGATCACCTACATACTGATTCTGCAAACTCCATTGACCTACAGCAAATCCCCCATTCTTGACATAATATGGTATGTCAGACATTTTCTAAAATCACAGAAAATTCAAAAGTACATAAGGTCATTATTCAAAAATATATATGCACTGCATAACTATGCAAATGCAAATGAATTACGTATGCAAAACAGATATATGTATGCGATGCAATAATTATGCAAATGCAAATAATTTACGTTTGCCAAATATATATGTATGTGATTGCAATGCATTGCAAATGATAATTATACAATATTCATAATGATGAAATTATAATAAAATTATGATGAAATTATGGTGAAAGCACTCCACGTCCTTTCATTAATACCAATACCTCATTGCAGTATTTACTTAATAAATACTCAAGAATTCACAACAATTATAAGGGATACATCTTTAATAACAAAGCATAACAAAAATAAATAATCTTACCGGAGCCTTGCAGAGAAGTTACGTTGCTTTTATAAAATACTTTCGACACCAAAGTTATAGTTTAGGACATTTTTCAAAAATCGACCTAATTCGCTATAACTAAAAAGCTCTGGTTACCAATCTATAACACCCCCAATTTACATTGCGCAGCGGAAAATACACAATTGGGTGTTATTCAAAACCTTAATTTCACAACTCTTTAAATGACCCAGAAACAATATATTTAGGAATAAATATGGAACTAATTTAAATCAATGTCTAAAACCTTCAATCCCAGGTAAAATCAGTTTAAAATATATCAGAGTAGCGTAAAGGTTCCCCTAAGATCTTAATCAAAACAACAAATCTTTTACCAAAATACTTGACCATTTACCGTAAGTTTATGACAATAGGGAAAGAAATCAGTTTTAGACCAAATTACTACAAAATCAATCCCGCAATCCTTCTCCAGCAAGCTCCGCAATTCAACAACTTCAAGTACCTGAAATACATGCTTAAAATCATCAACACAAAGGTTGAGCAAGTCTATAGGTTTTACAAAACATAATTTGAACACATCGTAAAAATCATTCACAATTGTTTAATAGAATTGTGGCCATACAATCTATTAATCAGGTATATCATATTATAGCAGTAGCTATTGAATTGTATTAAGCTCATGACACCGACCCCTTAACTTAGTCACCCACGCCAAGTGCCAGCATGACTAGAAAAATTACCAGTGCCCCTACTAGGGTATTAATTGCAAGAATACCAATTGTCATTCACATAAAATTATCCTTCCCAACGGGTTACTCAGCGTAAAGCCCTGGTCTCAGATAGGGTTGTCAGCCCAATAGTACTATTATTAGAATAAGCGGCTATTCCCAACTCGCAACATCAAGTCAGAAGATAGTTAACGGCTCGTGAATTTAGGGTCTTATGCAATTAGGTACTTATACAATTCATTTCATCAAAGGCAACATCGGGTCCAACAATTACTGATGACATGTGTTCATTTTACTTCAAATAGCATGTATCCCCCTCGCGGGTTTTAAAATCATTAAAACAAGTAGAAAGCGAGGCTATAGACTCACCTGAAGTAATAGCAGTAGTATGACGATCTTCGACGATAGTTGATGCCCGTTAAACACAAAAACCGCAACCTATCAAATAAGGCGCGTTCATCAATAATAAATCGAGTAAAATCAATACTTAGTAATATCAAACTCAAAATCGTAAAATCACAATCAATCCAAAATAAAAATAATACAAGTAACCTTTTACTCCATTCTATATATTTATTCTATTAGTTAACTCCTTCGATAAAAATCTGCCGGTACACACCAAATGTACAAGCTCATTTACCCCACTTAAACACGTCAAATTTTTATGATACTAATCAGAAACTTCACTTACTATATATAGAAAGGCCTGTTAAAAACTCATCAAAAGATTTTACATTTAAAGTTCCCTGCCCGACACATCTTTGAACTACAAAAAGCGGACAGTTTTACGTCAACAATTCATATATTCTTTTAACACATTTATTTTTCTCCGTTTATGAAACCGACACTCAACTTTGAAAATAAACTCGACATCCTCATACTTAACCTTCAAAATCAGTCCATGACATATTTAAAAATCCATTTTGTAGTCCCCGAGATTCGATCCAAATATCGACAATAATTATATATTGTGACGATACTCGTCTCCCGGTACACGAAATAATCAAACTAACGTAATTTTTCACTCGTTTTGAGCTACAAGTCCTACCTTATACGAAAACGAAGCTAAAAACATCCTCTACAACAATATCTAATTAGTTCATCTCAAACTCAAACTCATATTTTCATAAATTAACTTTAATAATCTGTTTAAAAGTATATATTTAAAAATCACTCAAAATTAATTTTTCACCATATTTTAACCCCATTTTTACTACTATAATCATTCTTACACTACTAGTTTATATCATAACACACTAAATCATACTAGATGATCAATTCATAAAAACCCAACTCAAAAATATCAACATGCAATCATAAAACTAATGCATAAACACATAAACACCTACATACAACAACAATTTAAGATCAAACAACAAGATTTTCATCCAAAAATGGGTTTTTCAAAAATGTCAATGCATGTATAAGATTTTCATACCAATGGATAGAGAATCAAAAACTAGGAATGAGTCTTTGATTGCTTTTAAGAGATTCAAACTTGAAATCAAAATTTTTGGGGTTTTGTTTGGCTTGGGGTGGACGGGAAGAAAGGGAGAGGGGGGAGAGAGAGAGAGAGAAAAATTTTGGTGGAATGTGTTTGTGTGTTTATTTGTGGTTAAAAATTCCTTTTATAAGGGAAAAGTTTAGGGTAGTTTTTGCCAATTGTGATTCTTGTGGACCAAAATGCAAATACTTGGTTAAAAAGCGGGAAATGACTATTTGTCACTTTTGAAAATTTTTACGGGTCTCGGGTTTCAAAAAAATGTTTCTCAAAACTTAAAACGCACACAAAATATGATATTATATAGTCCCGGCACGACTTAATACGACATTAAAATAAAAACGTCAAAATATTAAACATCGACATGTTTAAAATATAATGTAAAATTTTTCGGGCATCCGTCGATATCGTCATCACTAATAATCCTCGCAACTCGTCAAAACGTAAAAATAAAATTCTCAACATCATCCAAATCAAATTACCAATCGTCATGACAATCAACCTCGTCAAAAATTCCAAAAATATAAGTAAAAATATAATTAAATAATGACCACGGTTTTGGGTTGTTACACCCCTGCTCCTCAATCCAAATGGAGTAGGAACCAAGATATTCTTCTGGTGAATATTCTTGGTGAACCCTCTGAGGGAGTCACCACCAGAGGTAAATTGAGATCTCTGGAAACCGCCTCAGCGAATGAATGCCTTTTCGCTAATTTTCTCTCTGAGGATGAACCTAAGAATGTGGCTGCTGCGCTTCTAGATGAAGGATAGGTTGTTGCCATGCAAGATGAGTTGAATCAGATCAAGAGGAACAAGGTGTGGACTCTGGTAAAAGCTCCATCTAGGAAACAAGTGGTTGGAACTAAATGGGTCTACAGAAATAAGAGGGATGAAGCTGGCATGATTGTTAAAAACAAGGCTAGGCTTGTGGTGCTGGGTATAATCAATCTGAGGGTATTGACTATGATGAAACGTTTGCACCAGTAGCCAGATTGGAAGCTATCAGAATCTCCCTAGCCTTTGCAGCTTATATGGGGTTTACTATATACCAGATGGATGTGAAGAGTGCTTTCCTAAATGGTAAGCTTGCAGAGGAAGTATATGTCTATCAACCCCAGGTTTTGAAAGCAATGAGTATCCGGATCACGTCTACAGACTTCACAAAGCACTCTATGGGCTGAAACAAGCGCCTAGAGCCTGGTATGAAACCCTATCAAAATTCTTACTTGAAAATAAGTTTGTCAGATGTACCATTGATCAAACCCTGTTCACTTATAGGTCCAAGGGTGATGTCATTTTAGTACAGATTTATGTGGATGATATAATTTTTGGTTCAACCAATATTACCTTGAGCAAACAATTTGCCAAACTTATGACCAAAAAGTATGAAATGAGCAATGATGGGGAAATTAACTTTTTTCTTAGGTTTTCAAATAAAACAAAATTTAAAAGGAATTTCTATTTGTCAAGAAAAATATGTTAAGGATTTGCTTAAGAAGTATGATCTGTCTGATTGTGCATCAGTGAAATGCCCCATGCTTCCTCCCAACAACTTGGGAGCTGATGACTCAGGGGTCTCTGTTAATGAGATCTTATATAGAGGCATGATTGGGTCACTGATGTAGCTCACAGCAAGCAGACCAGACATACAATTTGCCACATGTCTCTGTGCTAGGTACCAAGCTAACCTCAAGGAATCCCACCTTGTAGCTGTCAAAAGAATTTTCAGGTACTTAAAAGGATCTCCCACACTAGGTCTCTGGTATCCAAATGGATCAGGCTTCGACCTCAAAGCCTACTCAGACTCTGACCACTCTGGGTGCTGTCTTGATAGAAAGAGCACCTCTGGGAGTTGTCAAATCCTTGGAGGAAAGTTAGTATGCTGGAGTTCCAAGAAACAAAACTCTGTGGCCATGTCATCAGCTGAAGCTGAATAGGTAGCGGCCGCTGGTTGCTGTGCTTAAGTTCTCTGGATGAAAAGTCAACTGGCTGATTATGGGATCACTTATGAAAAGGTTCCCATATTCTGTGACAACACAAGTGCTATAGCCATCTCCAATAATGTAAAACCCGCATGCTTTTACCATGAATAGTACCCTTAAGATCGTACGTACTAGATTAAAACTTTCCTATTATAGCATGATTACGATTACATGTTAGGATTTTACGTATTACGTACGTGTTAGAATATGATAAGTATTTATTACGCACGAACACGCAATAATTATTTAACAATTATTAATCACGAACATGCGATCATGAAATCATGAACGTAATTAAATCACGAACTATTATTAATTACGTGTATATATTTATTACGAGCGTGAATAAATATATTAGGTCACGGTAAATATTTAACAAGAACACATTAAACGCGAACACAAATAAACAGGAATGAATAATTAAACAACGAGACACGGAAAACGGTACGGGTACCCCATGTGGGGCCCCTACCCGCGGCAACAATAAGGAGATGGGCCAAGCCCATCTCAAAATTTACTAAAGGGGGTTAAGGTAAAACTAGTTTTCACTTTTTCACTTTACAGAAGAAAAATTAAAAACCTAAACCGAACCCCAAGGGGGTCTCAGTTTGGCTACTAGACCACCACCGAGACCATATCGTCCCGGTTGGATGGTGTGGGTCCCACGACAGCAGCAAAACAAAGGGAACCCCAAAGTGGTTCGGGGTATGGTGTCGATTTCATGTCCGGTTCATGGTTTCTAGTCAAGATCTGGTTCACGGTGTATGTTAAGATTATTTTTTTTATAATCATATGTTAAAATTAAATTAATAAATATGACATGATTAATTTAATAAACATGACTTAGGTTATAATTTAGTTATTAGATCATGAAATTATTAACCTAAGTATTTTATTTTTTTTAGACTTATAATTAATTAATTATTTAAAAACCATGGTTATAATTAATTAATTAACATGACTTATGTTATATTATTAATAAATAATAATACATGTTTTAACCTAAGTACTCAACTTTATTTAATTAAAAACATGATATACTTTAATTAAATACTTTTAACCTATAGTTTATTTAAATTACATGAAATAATTAATAAACTATACATTATATCATTATGGCTTAGAAAATAATCATAAAAACACTTAGGCTTATATGCTTAGCTTATTTAACCAGCTTATATCTAATTATGGAAACTTTCTATTTTTAGAAACTTATTAATTAAGGCAGTCAATCTATTTATGGAAACTTTCTATTTTTAGAAACTTATTTAATTAAGGCAGCTGATCTATTTATGGAAACTTTCTATTTTTAGAGACTAATCTATTTTAAGCAGTAATTCTATTTTTGGAAACTTTCTATTTTTGGAAACTTTCTATTTTTGGAAACTTTCTATTTTTGGAAACTTTCTATTTTTGGAAACTTTTTATTTTTGGTAACTTTCTATTTTTGGAAACTTTCTATTTTAGGAAACCTGCTATTTTTGGAAAGTTACTTATTATTACACAGTAAGTATAATAATACATGAAATACCAGAAATACTTATTCAGAATAGACAGAATATAAGATAAACACAGTTTAAGGCTTAAAACAGTAAAACATGATATGAACATATAAAATAAGCTAAGACATGACATAAAACCAGTTACGTATTTAGTAAGCAGATACTTATTCATGTATGTATTTATGTAGTATTAGTGATACCGAAGTAGGATTCTACTCAGTTCATCTTCTTCGTTCACTGGACATAAGGTACGGATTCCCGTCCTTTCAGTATGGACATTCTTTCCTTATTAGGATTCCCCGTATGCAGCCAAATGTTTTCCCGTAGTATAAGTTTATATGTTTGACTTGCTTATGTTTAATTTAGAATACCTATAGCCATATACATGCATGACCAGTTTCACCTAGTTATGGAGGTACCATAACCATAACATTAGAGGCACTGATGTTATGACTTCACCACGGCGGAGTGATTGCTCGTGGCGTCCCTTCAGCTTTTGGCCATATTATTATATTTATCATGTGGGGCGTATGGGTGCATCCTAGTTACATGTTTTCAGCAGATTACTCAGTGTGAATGTGGTGTGTGCCTTGCATCCTTCACAAGGATCTGATCCCTCCTATCCAAACCAGTATATTAAATTAGAGGCAGCCCCTCTAATTTGCATGATGAGGTCAATCCCTCCAAGTATTCATGCACGGTGGATTTTCATGACCTATATTGGCTAATGGTAGAACATGTTAAACAGTTTTCACAAGATAAACATAAGGCTTTTCAAACTATAAAACCAGTTTTATCAAGACTTAACCAGGTTATTCGGGACTTAGTTTCTTCCGCTGTTATATGTTATATGCTTATCCTATTCATGATTTATTATATATCCGTGCACTGAGCGTATTGCTCAGCCGTTTTCCTTTTCTATGTTCCCAAAACGGCAGGTACTCAGGGACGCTCGTAGACTTTAAGCGTACGTGCATATGGACTGGAAGCTTTCTAGCCTTTCTTTACTTTATGCATTATCTTTACTTTGATACTCTTGCTATGGACATTGTTTAGTCCTTTCCTTTTCAGTACTTATGTTTGTGTGTGATGAGCTTTACTTTTGGACTACCGATGTTTGATTCCGGTATTTTCCTTTTATGGTCATGTAATTTTAGACATTTTTCCTTGTATGCTTTGATGACACGCCATAATTACGTGTGACATTCCATTATCAAAATGGGGTGTTACAATTATGGTATCAGAGCCAAGGCTTCGACCTGTAGGCTCTCAAAATATGACCTGTGATTAGTAGTCACTATGGTCTTCCTAGAACTGACAGTCTGATGTTGAGTTTTTACCACCCTTTAGGAAAAGAGCAATAAATAGGGCAAGTGAGCACGACGATTTAGGAAAACCGTGTGTGAATGACCCTAAGTAAGTTCGTTCTCAAGGAGGCTAGTGTGTTATGTGTGTAATGATATGGATTAATTTGTGATTGTATTTGAGAAAAGAAAAATAGAAAAGGGATTAGAAGAGAATGACGGTTTTGAAGACAGATTAAACTAAGTCTAAAAAGGCGTACACGTAAAGTCGTAAAAACCACCAAAATTAAAATTTTAACCTAAAAATTTCTAAAAATTACCAAAAATCCCTAATAATATTCTAAGAGTTTACAAAAAATCAAAACTTGCAAAAACCTTTTAATTAATTAGATAATGACTTTTTAATGCTAATTAAAGCCCTAAAAATCAAAATTAATTATTAAAAAGCCCTAAACAAGATTTTCAAGTTTGTAAACCTCTAAAATACTCTAATTAAGCTAAAAACTATTTTTCAAAATTTTAAAACCAATTAAAACTATTTTTAAACAATTAAAAACTCCTAAAATCAATTAAATCTTAAATTATATGTAGAAAATAATTAAAAGACCTAAAAAATATTAGGAAAGTTGTAAAAATCCTAATTAAGTGTTTAGAACCTAGGAAAAATATAAAAAACCTAGAAAATCAGACTTTGAATTTTTAATAATAAAATAATATTAAAATAATATTAAAAATCCAAAAATTATAGAAAATTCTAAAAACTTGCAAACTAGCTTAATTTAACTTAAATAACTCAAAAATGAAAGTGAAATTACCTAAATACCCCTATTGGGCCTAGAAAATGGGCCAAACCTAAAACAGACCCTTATTGGGCTTAATTAAGGCCCAATAAGAAAAAGTGTTCAAAATAAGCCCAAAAAGCACAGGTTGACTCAAAATTTGATTTTAAACAACTTTTTCCAAATGCCCAAAAGCTGAAAATGTGAAATAAGCCAACTTATAATAAGCAGCTTATTCTTAATGGGCTTTTGAGCCCATTAAGCCATAAGCTGATGCCATAAGCTAAAATTTTACACACAAGCTTCTTTTGACCTAACAAAGACTTCTTCAAAAAGAATTTTCAAATAAGCCCACTTAATAAGCCAGAAACAGTTCACCAACTTATTCACAAAACGACAAAATAGTCGTTTTTATGATCTAGACCACCTCAGAAGCTGATTCAAGTTGCAAAATGTTTCTTATGACAAAACTAAGCTTAATAATCAAAAACCTACTCAATAAGCACTCTCAATAAGCTGGAAAATTAAATAAGCACTTATGTTAAAAGTCAAACAAGTTGGTTTTCTAGTAAAAAGTCAAAGTCAAAGTCTCATAAGCTCCAGTTTACTAAAATGGGTCAAATAATGAAGATCTATTACAAAAAATAAGTTGTTTCAAGTCAGAATAAGCTAGAATAGCTTATTGATAAGCTGATGACAAAATTGCACTAGCAGGGGCTAGTTTTGGATGTTGAGCAGTGGAAACTTTTTCCACTGCTTGACTATTTTGACTTTTTGTCTTTAGTGACTTTTTTGGAGATTCAGATTTCACAAAGGCACCCAAATGATCTTTGGATCAAAAGGAGTCAATCACAATCAAAATAACAAAATCACTAACACCCAATTGATACAGTTTAATCAATCAATCATCAGACATGATACAGACATGAACAATAAGCAGTTAAGCACTTATGAGCAGTTTTAGCACAAATCAACCAGCCAAATTCAACCAAATGCACACACAAGCTATAATAAACTCCAATAAGCAAGTCTAAACAGGTTTCATGCACTGGTTCAAAGAATTAAGCAAGATTCAAGCAATGAAAGTTACTGATGAACACTAACACATGCAGTTTTTCCTTTTGCTGATGTATTTGACACACAAGCCAATTTCAACACCTCAAATCTTTCAAACAGGTTATATTAACTTTGTTTAAACCAATTTTATCCCTAAGCATGCATACACACTAAGTGTTCCCAAAATCCTAGGTCAAAACAAGCAGAAACAAGGTCTATATAGCAGATTGTTTAATCCAAGTGTTCAAACCCAAAAACTTGCAGCAAAACACTCTCAAACAAAGGTATAGCAGATACAAAGCATAAACAACAACTTCCCTTAACACAATAACAAGTTACAAGCATAAACCAGTAGACCCAAACACCCCTTTAACTTTTTCAAATCAAAATTTTCAAAAGCACAATGAGATTTCAGGCCAACCAAGCATCAATTAACACTAAAACAAGTATAATAAACAGATTCAAGCAAGAACAAGCCACAAAATTCACAAGAACACAAGTTTCATACAAATATCACCAAAAATCACAATTTAAGCAGATTTTGAGATTAAGTATGCAAACCTCATGGATGTACATCCACACCCACGAATTTTGAGCTTATGTGCTAGCAAGAACAAGCACAAGCTTCCACAATAAGCCTACTAAGATTGAACAAGGGTTAAGCACAATATCATAAAAATCAGAAACTTTGAAAAACTTGATTAATGCAAACTTGTTACCCCACACTTGATTATCCCCAAGTTATAAGCCTCACCACACCTTAACCAACTCAGTTAGGATGCTATGATCAGCCCTATAGCCCAAGAATTCCAAGATTGGAACAAGACTTAGCAAAATGTCAAGAAAATGAGGAAATATGCAAACTTTGCATACTCCTCTTTTGAAAACAGGTTTTGAACTTCAAGAACTAACAAGCATATAACAAATGAAAGCAGTAAATAAGATTGGCCAATGACTTTTCTTCAAGATTTCAAACTCAATTTCATTAACTTAGAAATAGTATTTACAGAAACTTGAACCAAGGAAAAATCAAAAGCAAAGACTAAATGTTGGAACCCTAAGCCTTTATATAGGCATACAATAAGCTAAGTTACAGCTAAAAACTAAAAACCCTAATGGTTGAAGTCCCAAAAATGCCCTCTTGAATTTGAACTCATATGCTTCATGTGACTGATTCTTGGACGTATGTGAAGTAGATAGCTGTTGGAATTTGATCTAAGGGCTCAAACAAAGCTTAAAATGTAAGCTTGTATCTGGATGGTTGATTCTCTGGCTGGTTTTGGCAGTATCCCCAAAAGTGTGTAGCAAGGGTTTATCATGTGAGCACATGAGTGACGTGGCAAGGGTTTTTGAAGTGGGGATATGTTTATGTTGAGGTTAAACACAAAACTGGACAAGATCATGGTCTAATTCATAGTAATTAGTAAATCCCCAATTCGGATTATGAACTCCAAGAACAAGGTTTTGATCTTGTTTTAAGTTTAAAAACATGTTAACCGCCACTTTTAAACTTAATTAATTAAGTTTGTTAAATCCGGTTGTGAGTGGATGATGACAAGGAGGAATGGTGAAGTATGATTGGTGGAGAGTGTGAGTGGGACACATGGCAGCTTGTCACTGGTCTAGGTATCTTTCATGTTGGCCAGCTTTAACCCCTTGATTCTTTACTTCTTGTCTTTTCAGTAGAAAAGTCTATCAACGCCACAATTAGCCTTATCAACTTTTGCCCTTTTACATTTTTGGCCCAAAAACTTTTAGAAAATGAATTCAGGGGTATTTCTTGCCATATTTGAATTCTTCAAGGGCTGATTTGGTATTTTCTTCAATGATAATGGTCTAAACTTGTATGATTGACATTGTGGAGGACTGAAATTGCCAAGTCTTTGATGATTGAGGGACCATTTTTGCCAATTGTTGAAAGTTGAGGGTCCTTTGTGTAATTTTGAGATTTTCAAAGGACCAAACTTGTCATTTCTTGTACTTTGAAGGACTTCATGATGTATTTGACTTTGTGGATGATATTGGTTGACAATTTAGCTTTGTTGAGGGGCTAAACTTGCCAAATCTTCAAAGTGGAGGGCCCTTTTTGTAATTTTGACAAACTTTAGGGACCAAACTTGTAATTATGAGGATACAAGGGTATAAAGTGTCAATTCTTCATAATTGGAGGACCTTCTTCATAATTCTTCAAATCTTCAAGGGTTGATCTTGGGAATGTCTTCATTAGGGCTTGGTTCATTGTGCGGCTTCGTTTCCCGTGTTCGTTTTTTGCATGATTCTTGTGATCTTTTGTCATTTTCTCAATATCCGTACCTAAAATACACAAGCAACAAACACAAGCATATATTTGGGTATTTTGATGATATTTAATGCATTTAAAGCCCGATTTGGACGATGAGACCATGTATAAAAGCAGTCTCATCACTCCCCCATACTAAACCATTGTCGTGCCCCCACGCAATGCTAGAATAAAGTATCAAAGCATCTCCAAAATTCATTTTATTTACTTTATTGGAATGATAAACTAGCTACACTACTACTATTACTACTACTTGCGTTTTAGACATAATGTATGATTTTCATCGCAAAATGGGACGTTTAGGTTCATAGAACAAGAACACGTGAATGCTTCATTAGAAATAATTTCATCGTCCTCGATTTTCACCTTAATTCCATGCTAAGCGTGAAATGAGATCATTGTCATTATAAGTTAGTAATGCTAACACTACTCATATGCCCTAATCACGTACTTATTCTCCCATTATTCCTAAGTTGTATCTCTTATATTTTATTATGTCTTGAATGTTTCACGAGGATACATTGTTTGACTTATGCGATAATAGAGATTTAGGTCTAAAAATAGAGTCCTAACGGTGTAACTAAGACCATCAAATCAATAACCCCTCCTAATAGACAACGATGTTAAAAAAAATTAAGTTGACAAGAAGAATCGATAAACACGGTTTTATAACGGTTTTGAACATGAGACTTATTACCAAGACTTTTATACGCCCCCTAACGGAAGGGCCTTATTATCTTTGGTTTACCTCCATCTTTTATTCAACTTCGCCATGAAGCTTTTATTATGACTTCGGTCTTGCCTTGCCTTTTATTATCCGCCTCATCGGTGGTTTTATTAGCCAAAGATGTATATCCTCACGCTAAAGCGAATTTTGGATCTTTAAAGCTTCGAAGATTAAGGCTTGATTCACTTTCAATTTTTGCATAGATTTTAGGCCTTGTGGGGCTTCAAATTGTTTGCTTGATTTAGGTGAGCACTTGAAATCTTATTATTGGGTGAAGCTTTCGATTATTCGGGTGCCAATACTTCAAAACCGTGACGCTGGCGATACCTTAATGTCTCCCCAATTTAATTACACGGAAGCTACTAGAAACCCAACAATCCTAACTAAACCGCTAAGTCAATATTTATTAAGCAAAAAATATTTACATGCGAAGGGAGAATAAGCAAACAACGAGAACACATGAGTTTTTGAAAGAATACGAGTACTCTACGTTTAGCATAGTAACTTATAATTAACCCTATCATTTCTCGTCCTCATTTAAGAGACTTAGCCTAATGTGTAGTTAAGGAATCAAAGCTAAGTGCTCAACACGCACGGTCGAGTCAAAAATTACTCTTATTCTCGCCATCGGAAAACCTACATTCGTGTCTTCAAACACTTATAAAACATGAGAAAAATTTAAAATTTTGGCCATTTTTAGCCTTATTTTGCAACAAAAACGATAAACAAAAAGACAAACTTTGGAAAGCGTGAAGGTTTGGCAAGGCAAGTATCTATTCACCCCCCCCCCCCCATACTAAAGTTAAACATTGTCCTCAATGTTTCGAGACTAGGGGTGCAAACACCCCCATACTAGAGACGTAGTCGAATGCCTAATCTAGCATGGAAAGGGTGTAACCAATAAATTAATAGCCGTTTATGAAGTGTGCTATAAACCTAAGGTTAGAACAATCAAGGATATATCATGGATATTTGAGAAATGTCTCCAAAGCAAACGATCGAGTGCTCCCATAAAACGAACACGAGAGGCTCCAATCGTGAAGATCATGATCTAAAAACCACAATTCACAAACAACAACGGAACAAAGGTTGGAAGGGCACAAATCCCCACACGTAAGCTATATTAGAAAGCAATAATATGTACATAGGATAAGCATGGGATTCCCCCACGAGGCTCCTCGTTTTTGATTACCGAGTCATGAGCTCGACTCGATCCCCTCAATACTAATTATCATTGGGGAAGGTGACTTGGTAGAGGTAGTTCAAGGATGGAACTTCCCCGCCAAAGTAGTGCTTCAACCTATGTCCATTCACCTTGAAGTTAGGACCATCATCTTGAGCTAGCTCGATGGTCCCATACGAAAATACTTGAGTCACGATGAATGGACCGGACCAACGGGATTTCAACTTACCGGAAAAGATTTTCAATCTTTAATTAAAAAGCAAAACTTGATCCCCAATGTTAAAAACCCGGTTTTTAATTTTAGAATCATGCAACTTTTTAGTTTTCTATTTATAAATCAATGAATTTTCATAAGCAATGTCTCTCAATTCATCCAATTCATTTAATTGCATTTTCCGGTGTTTTCCCGCGGTCTCCATATCATCATTACAATGCTTTAGGGCCCAATAAGCCTTGTGTTCTAATTCGATAGGAAAATGACAATTCTTTCCATACACAAGCTTATAGGGAGTGCACCCAAAGGGCGTCTTATGAGCGGTCCTAAAGGCCCATAAAGCATCGTCTAACTTATCCGACCAAGATTGTCGGTTCTCTCCAACGGATCTCTCCAAAATCCTCTTCAACGCTCGGTTTGAAACCTCGACTTGCCCACTCGTTTGTGGGTGATAAGCCGTAGAAAGACGATGTGTAACCCCATATTTCCTTAAGACTCTTTCGAATTGGTCATTACAAAAATGGGTTCCACGATCGCTTATGATCGCACAAGGGGTTCCAAACCGAGCAAACAAGCTTTTCAAGAACTTAACTACGACACGAGCATCATTAGTGGGCAAGGCCTTTGCCTCCACCCACTTAGAAAGGTAGTCAACCGCAACGAGAATGTACTTATTACCACGAGATGATGGGAACGGCCCCATAAAGTCTATGCCCCAAACGTCAAAGATCTCACATACTTGAATGATATTTTGTGGCATTTCATCTTTTTTGTGAGGCTTTTCCTTGTCGTTGGCATGCATCACACGACTTCACAAGATCTTGTGCATCTCGGTAAATAGTAGGCCAAAAGAAGTCGGCATCAAACACCTTTTTAGCCGTGAGATTAGCACCGTGGTGACCACCCGTGGGTCCCTCATGACAAGCTCTAAGGATGTTAGAAGCTTCGGTGCCAAATACACAACGTCGGATGATTTGATCCGCACAAGTTCGAAACAAGTAAGGGTCGTTCCAAAAGTAGAACTTGACGTCACGAAAGAATTTTCGTTTTTGTTGAGTCGTCATACCCTTAATGATGAAGTTACCCGCATGGTAATTTGCAAAATCCGCAAATCATGGGGTAGAAGAATCAAGCTTAGAATTCACTACACCAAGTGTCTCGAGCGGAAATGTTTCGGTGATTTCCTTGGGCTCGTAAACACTTTGGTGAGGATCTTCCAAACGAGAGACATGATCGGCCGCTAGATTCTCGGCTCCTTTTTTATCAACGATTTTGTGATCAAATTCTTGAAGGAGGAGAATCCAACAAAGTAATCTAGGCTTAGCATCTTGCTTTGCCATAAGATACTTGATAGTCGAATGGTCCGTATACACTATGCATTTCGTCAAGACGAGATAAGGTCGGAATTTCTCAAATGCATACACCACGGCAAGGAACTCCTTTTCCGTTGTAGTGTATTTAAGTTGAGCCTCGGTCATCGTCTTGCTAGCATAGTGAATAGGCAAGAAGTGCTTATCAAGACGTTGCCCCAAAACGGCCCCAATAGCGTAATCACTAGCATCACACATAAGCTCAAAGGGGAGGTTCCAATTGGGAGCAACAAGAATGGGAGCTTCGGTAAGTTTCCTCTTGAGGATCTCAAAGGCTCGTACACAATCTTCGTTAAAGACAAAACGTGCCTCTTTTTCAAGAAGATGTGTAATGGGTCGAGAAATCTTTGAAAAATCCTTGATGAATCGACGATAAAAGCCCGCGTGGCCTAGGAAACTCCTAACTCCCTTGACGGTTTTGGGATGAGGTAATTTGGCGATGACGTCTACCTTAGCTTGATCTACCTTAATCCCCGCTTTCGAGACCTTGTGCCCTAAGACGATTCCACTCTTAACCATAAAATGACACTTTTCCCAATTGAGCACAAGGTTGGTTTCCTCACAACGTTTCAACATTCTCTCTAGGTTTGACAAACACGAAGTGAAAGAATCACCAAACACGGAAAAGTCATCCATGAAGACTTCCATCGTCTTCTCGATCATATCATGAAAAATAGCCATCATGCATCGTTGAAAAGTTCCCGGTGCATTGAAAAGTCCGAATGGCATTCTACGATAGGCAAACGTTCCATATGGACACGTAAACGTAGTTTTTTCTTGATCACGAGGATCGATGGGAATTTGGAAGTAACCGGAAAAACCATCTAAAAAGCAATAGAAATCGTTTCCCGCAAGACGCTCCAACATTTGGTCCATGAAGGGCAAGGGAAAATGGTCTTTTCGAGTGGCTTCATTCAACTTTCGATAGTCAATGCACACTCTCCATCCGGTCACGAGTCTAGTGGGAATCAACTCATTGGCATCGTTTGGCACAACGGTCATCCCTCCCTTTTTAGGGACACAATGAATAGGACTCACCCAAGGGCTATCGGAAATAGGGTAAATCATTCCCGCGTCAAGGAGTTTAAGGACCTCCTTTTTGATGACGTCGTGAATTTTGGGGTTCACCCTCCTTTGACTTTGGATTGTGGGCTTGAAATCCTCCTCCATTAAGATTTTGTGGGTACAAAATTTGGGATCGATCCCCTTAATATCGGATAACTTCCACGCAATCGCCCCTTTGTGATCCATTAGAACATCGACAAGTGCGGTTTTTTCATCATTCGAAAGGTCTTTCGCAATAATAACCGGCAACTTGTCGTCCTCCTCCAAATAGACATATTCTAGGTGAGGAGGTAAATCTTTCAACTCGAGGATAGGTGGTTCCTCAAGTGAAGATTTAGGCTCGATACTCATAACCTCCTCGGGTGGAGGAAATGGGAAATCATTAAGAAAATCCTTGATAATCGAGAAGTCCTCATCGTTGTCGAGGTCTTCGTCACAAGTACGTGGAACATCACATTCTTCCAACGTAAAACCACCACCTTCAAAAGGAGTGAAGGTTGGTGTCGAATTATCAAGAATTGGATCCAACATAGTGGGATTGCCACTAGTTTCTTCATCACCAAAACCTAGAACTTCTTGTGAAAATTCCTCGCAAACCACGTCAATCATATCAACGAGGTTTATGGTTGCAACGGAATAAACATGAGAAATTTGAGAGTTTTGAGTTGCGTTTATAACAAGTTCCTCGTCGTTGAAACGTAAGGTGATCTTTCTAGCATGCACATCAATCAAATCCATAGACGTATCTAAAAACGAACGACCTAAAATGAGAGGAACTTGAGGATCCGTGGGGATATCAACAACGATAAAGTCTACGGGATAGTAGAACTTCCCCACTTTCACAAAAACGTCTTCCGCCAAACCACATGCGGGAATTGTGGAATGGTCGGCCAACTCGATAGACATTAGTGAAGGAGTAAGATTAGGAAGATTGAGCGACTTGAAGATTGCAAGTGGCATCAAGTTAATGCTAGCACCAAGATCGGCCAAGGCGAAGCATTCTTCCATATCTTGGGTTGCACAAGGGATCAAAAATTTACCGGGATCACCGACTTTTTGAGGTATGCGATTAAGATAAACCGATGAACAACTAGACAATTGGTGCAATTTCTCCTTGTTGTTCAACATACTCTTAAAGTTAGCGGCAAATCGAGGCATCATGACCAAAGCATCGGCAAAACTCACATTAAGGTGCAAATCACGAAACATTTTCATAAAAAGCTCAAATTGGTAATTGTCGCGCTCTTGACGTTTCTCCTTCCTAAGTCTCGATGGATAGGGCAAAGGTGGTGTGGGTTGAGGCATAGTAGGCATAGCCTTTGGAATCTCGGGTTCCAATGATGGTAATGGGTCGACCGTAGGTGTGGCATGAGCGGTACTTCGTGGGATTGGGACATGCTCCTTTTGGACCACCACCTCGGGTTCTTCCTCAGTTGCTTCCTCCGTAGGAGCAATTGGTTGAGGAATCGGCTCTTTAAGTGTCTTACCACTACGTGTGGTAATCACTTTCATCTCACCCTTAGGGTTGGATATGGTGTTGCTAGGAAGACCACTTTGACGACGGTTTACACATTATTGCCTCAAACATAGACGAGATTTTATCTTCAAAATTAGATTGCCTCAATACGGATTCGGTTTGCCTTTTCTCGGCCTTAATCATCTCTTGTTTAATCTCATGTTGCCCTTGTTCCATCTTTTGTTGGTTTTGTTGAAACCTAGTGACATTTCCTTCCATCTTGTTGGTGTGGATTTTAAGTTCATTAGCTAACTCATTTTTCAACTCTTTCTTCAAGTCGTTTTTAAACTCGGATCTTAGGCTAATGATTTCTCTTTGAATATTGTCAAACCTAGCATCATTCCCACTAGCATATTCAACAAACTTACTTGGAAGATCTTTCAATGTTTGCAAACTTTTGTTGTTATTTTGAAAATCATTTTTGTTTGAAACTTGATTATTAGCCCCTTGATTCCCATAGTTTCCCTTGTTGTAATTGTTCTTAAAACCAACTTGATTGTTGCGATAGTTGTTAGCATTTTGATTTGAACCAAAACCCGGTGGAGTCATTTGATTAGAGCGGGAAACTTGACCGTTTTGGTTGTAATTTCCCGTGGCCGCGAAGGCACTCGAAGTGTTACCACCGTTGGTAATGCACTCGGAGAAATCATGACCTCCACCACAATACATGCAAGAAACCTCAACCGCTTTAGCCGTAGCGGGAGCACTTGGTTCACCAACTTTAAACTCAATCAAAAGTCCTTTCAACTTATCAAAAATCTTGTTTTCCAAGTTCGCCTCAATTTGGCAAGCATCGATGGTATTAGACAAAGAAGGTGAAGCCGAAGACGAAGCCTTACGAACACTAGACGTGCTACGAGGACTATACACCTTAGATCTATTTTCAATTATCACCAAAGCTTCCTCAACCGTTTTACACAAAATATTACCACCCGCGGCGGCATTCAAATAATCCCTTTCATGATCATTAAATCCATTGTAAAACGTGTCAATTTGATGAAAATCGGAAAAACCGTGATGAGGACACTCATGTAACATTTCCTTAAACCTATTCCAAGCCGTTGAAAAACTTTCATTAAATTCTTGTGAAAACTTTGAAATCTCGTTTTTCAAGTGCGCAGTCTTAGAGGGCGGAAAAAATTGGTTCACAAACTTAGACACGAGATCCTTCCACGTCAATATAGAATTGGGTGGCTCTTTCTCTAACCAAATTTTAGCGGGCCCCGCTAAGGAATACGGAAAAAGCATCATCTTAATCGAGTCGTTAGAGACATCCTTAAACTTGCAAGTAGCGGTAAGACGATTGAATTGGCGGATATGGTTGTGTGGATTGTCCTTCTCATCACCACGGAATTTGTTGTTTTGAATCATGGACAACAAACCCGTCTTAACCTCAAAATTCTCCGCAAGGATAGCGGGAATCACAATAGCCTCTCCATAACCCTCGGTGGGTGCTTGAAGTAACTCCATCATAGTTCGATTCGCCATGGTTGGTGCTTCTCTTACAATGGGTTCGTCAATAGGAGACTCCTCACTAGAATTGTTGGGAGTGGGAGTTTTGTTCTTTCGTTTACGTGCACGTCTTGCTTGATTTCGAGTTAGCATAAACGTCACGTACAACGAGGGGATGAGCAAAGAAGATTCTTTTTGGTGTTTTGTATTTTTCAATTTTTTTTTTGTGGTTTTTGATTGTATTAATCTTTTTGGAAATTGGTGAAATGTATTAAGTAGACCAAAATCTACAAATCTCCACTTAATCAAATCTCTTGATTAAAGAAGCCTCAAGGAATGAAAACGATCACGTGGAGTGAACGCCTTCGATGACTTTAGAACGATGGTGGAACACCAAATCGTTCAAGAGGGTTTAATCAATAGAAACCAAGAAAATATATATGATACTTAGTAATACTTTGGGCGGCAAAACCCTCGATTAGCTCTCACAATCAAATACTCACAAGCAAGCGGGGAAACGAGGCGGCGCGAAGCACTTAAGAGCCTTTTTCCTTAGGATATATTTTATAATATCCGCCTTATACCCACCTTATAGTTTGTATTATCAAGATTAAGCTTCACGAAAGTAATTATCTATTTTTGCCTTTTTTTTCTTTGGTTTGAGATTCGAATACAATGATTGGGTAATGACCTCCCAAGTCAAGGTTGTGATTTCTCACGTATTTGGAATACTTGTGAATTTATTGTTCTACGTATACAATATAGTAATAGTATTCACACAAAAACCGAAAAACGATAATACGTATTAGTAGAGTGCTACTAATACAAATACTAATTATGGTTAGTATAAAAACAACAATGCCAAATCACAACACAACACGCCTCCCCGGCAGCGGCGCTAAAATGATGTTGAGTTTTTACCACCCTTTAGGAAAAGAGCAATAAATAGGGCAAGTGAGCACGACGATTTAGGAAAACCGTGTGTGAATGACCCTAAGTAAGTTCGTTCTCAAGGAGGCTAGTGTGTTATGTGTGTAATGATATGGATTAATTTGTGATTATATTTGAGAAAAGAAAAATAGAAAAGGTATTAGAAGAGAATGACGGTTATGAAGACGGATTAAATTAAGTCTAAAAAGGCGTACATGTAAAGTCGTAAAAACCACCAAAATTAAAATTTTAACCTAAAAATTTCTAAAAATTACCAAAAATCCCTAATAATATTCTAAGAGTTTACAAAAAATCAAAACTTGCAAAAACCTTTTAATTAATTAGATAATGACTTTTTAATGCTAATTAAAGCCCTAAAAATAAAAATTAATTATTAAAAAGCCCTAAACAAGATTTTCAAGTTTGTAAACCTCTAAAATACTCTAATTAAGCTAAAAACTATTTTTCAAAATTTTAAAACCAATTAAAACTATTTTTAAACAATTAAAAACTCCTAAAATCAATTAAATCTTAAATTATATGTAGAAAATAATTAAAAGACCTAAAAAATATTAGGAAAGTTGTAAAAATCCTAATTAAGTGTTTAGAACCTAGGAAAAATATAAAAAACCTAGAAAATCAGACTTTTAATTTTTAATAATAAAATAATATTAAAATAATATTAAAAATCCAAAAATTATAGAAAATTCTAAAAACTTGCAAACTAGCTTAATTTAACCTAAATAACTCAGAAATGAAAGTGAAATTACCTAAATACCCCTATTGGTCCTAGAAAATGGGCCAAACCTAAAACAGACCCTTATTGGGCTTAATTAAGGCCCAATAAGAAAAAGTGTTCAAAATAAGCCCAAAAAGCACAGGTTGACTCAAAATTTGATTTTAAACAACTTTTTCCAAAGGCCCAAAAGCTGAAAATGTGAAATAAGCCAACTTATAATAAGCAGCTTATTCTTAATGGGCTTTTGAGCCCATTAAGCCATAAGCTGATGCCATAAGCTAAAATTTTACACACAAGCTTCTTTTGACCTAACAAAGACTTCTGCAAAAAGAATTTTCAAATAAGCCCACTTAATAAGCCAGAAACAGTTCACCAACTTATTCACAAAACGACAAAATAGTCGTTTTTATGATCTAGACCACCTCAGAAGCTGATTCAAGTTGCAAAATGTTTCTTATGACAAAACTAAGCTTAATAATCAAAAATCTACTCAATAAGCACTCTCAATAAGCTGGAAAATCAAATAAGCACTTATGTTAAAAGTCAAACAAGTTGGTTTTCTAGTAAAAAGTCAAAGTCAAAGTCTCATAAGCTCCAGTTTACTAAAATGGGTCAAATAATGAAGATCTATTACAAAAAATAAGTTGTTGCAAGTCAGAATAAGCTAGAATAGCTTATTGATAAGCTGATGACAAAATTGCACTAGCAGGGGCTAGTTTTGGATGTTGAGCAGTGGAAACTTTTTCCACTGCTTGACTATTTTGACTTTTTGTCTTTAGTGACTTTTTTGGAGATTCAGATTTCACAAAGGCACCCAAATGATCTTTGGATCAAAAGGAGTCAATCACAATCAAAATAACACAATCACTAACACCCAATTGATACAGTTTAATCAATCAATCATCAGACATGATACAGACATGAACAATAAGCAGTTAAGCACTTATGAGCAGTTTTAGCACAAATCAGCCAGCCAAATTCAACCAAATGCACACACAAGCTATAATAAACTCCAATAAGCAAGTCTAAACAGGTTTCATGCACTGGTTCAAAGAATTAAGCAAGATTCAAGCAATGAAAGTTACTGATGAACACTAACACATGCAGTTTTTCCTTTTGCTGATGTATTTGACACACAAGCCAATTTCAACACCTCAAATCTTTCAAACAGGTTATATTAACTTTGTTTAAACCACTTTTATCCCTAAGCATGCATACACACTAAGTGTTCCCAAAATCCTAGGTCAAAACAAACAGAAACAAGGTCTATATAGCAGATTGTTTAATCCAAGTGTTCAAACCCAAAAACTTGCAGCAAAACACTCTCAAACAAAGGTATAGCAGATACAAAGCATAAACAACAACTTCCCTTAACACAATAACAAGTTACAAGCATAAACTAGTAGACCCAAACACCCCTTTAACTTTTTCAAATCAAAATTTTCAAAAGCACAATGAGATTTCAGGCCAACCAAGCATCAATTAACACTAAAACAAGTATAATAAACAGATTCAAGCAAGAACAAGCCACAAAATTCACAAGAACACAAGTTTCATACAAATATCACCAAAAATCACAATTTAAGCAGATTTTGAGATTAAGTATGCAAACCTCATGGATGTACATCCACACCCACGAATTTCGAGCTTATGTGCTAGCAAGAACAAGCACAAGCTTCCACAATAAGCCTGCTAAGATTGAACAAGGGTTAAGCACAATATCATAAAAATCAGAAACTTTGAAAAACTTGATTAATGCAAACTTGTTACCCCACACTTGATTATCCCCAAGTTATAAGCCTCACCACACCTTAACCAACTCAGTTAGGATGCTATGATCAGCCCTATAGCCCAAGAATTCCAAGATTGGAACAAGACTTAGCAAAATAACAAGAAAATGAGGAAATATGCAAACTTTGCACACTCCTCTTTTGAAAACAGGTTTTGAACTTCAAGAACTAACAAGCATATAACAAATGAAAGCAGTAAATAAGATTGGCCAATGACTTTTCTTCAAGATTTCAAACTCAATTTCATTAACTTAGAAATAGGATTTACAGAAACTTGAACCACGGAAAAATCAAAAGCAAAGACTAAATGTTGGAACCCTAAGCCTTTATATAGGCATACAATGAGCTAAGTTATAGCTAAAAACTAAAAACCCTAATGGTTGAAGTCCCAAAAATGCCCTCTTGAATTTGAACTCATATGCTTCATGTGACTGATTCTTGGACGTATGTGAAGTAGATGGCTGTTGAAATTTGATCTAAGGGCTCAAGCAAAGCTTAAAATGTAAGCTTGTATCTGGATGGTTGATTCTCTAGCTGGTTTTGGCAGTATCCCCAAAAGTATGTAGCAAGGGTTTATCATGTGAGCACATGAGTGACGTGGCAAGGGTTTTTGAAGTGGGGATATGTTTATGTTGAGGTTAATCACAAAACTGGACAAGATCATGGTCTAATTCATAGTAATTAGTAAATCCCCAATTCGGATTATGAACTCCAAGAACAAGGTTTTGATCTTGTTTTAAGTTTAAAAACATGTTAACCGCCACTTTTAAACTTAATTAATTAAGTTTGTTAAATCCGGTTGTGAGTGGATGATGACATGGAGGAATGGTGAAGTATGATTGGTGGAGAGTGTGAGTGGGACACATGGCAGCTTGTCACTGGTCTAGGTATCTTTCATGTTGGCCAGATTTAACCCCTTGATTCTTTACTTCTTGTCTTTTCAGTAGAAAAGTCTATCAACGCCACAATTAGCCTTATCAACTTTTGCCCTTTTACATTTTTGGCCCAAAAACTTTTACAAAATGAATTCAGGGGTATTTCTTGCCATATTTGAATTCTTCAAGGGCTGGTTTGGTATTTTCTTCAATGATAATGGTCTAGACTTGTATGATTGACATTGTGGAGGACTGAAATTGCCAAGTCTTTGATGATTGAGGGACCATTTTTGCCAATTGTTGAAAGTTGAGGGTCCTTTGTGTAATTTTGAGATTTTCAAAGGACCAAACTTGTCATTTCTTGTACTTTGAAGGACTTCATGATGTATTTGACTTTGTGGATGATATTGGTTGACAATTTAGCTTTGTTGAGGGGCTAAACTTGCCAAATCTTCAAAGTGGAGGGCCCTTTTTGTAATTTTGACAAACTTTAGGGACCAAACTTGTAATTATGAGGATACAAGGGTATAAAATGTCAATTCTTCATAAATGGAGGACCCTTCTTCATAATTCTTCAAATCTTCAAGGGTTGATCTTGGGAAAGTCTTCATTAGGGCTTGGTTCATTGTGCGGCTTCGTTTCCCGTGTTCGTTTTTTGCATGATTCTTGTGATCTTTTGTCATTTTCTCAATATCCGTACCTAAAATACACAAGCAACAAACACAAGCATATATTTGGGTATTTTGATGATATTTAATGCATTTAAAGCCCGATTTGGAAGATGAGACCATGTATAAAAGCAGTCTCATCACAGTCGTTTTCATGCATTCATCATTTTTATGCATACATATACATGTCATTGTCGCAGGTTTATGACTAAGTAATGGTTGGTACAGGACTGGCCCTAATTAGTCGCATGTGTTTTATCAAAACTTTTAAATTTGGGACCGACCCATAGGCGTCCCCTCGCCATGTCTTTTGTTTTGGGTGAACTGACCATAGGCGTTCACTCTCGAGCATACAAAAGTTTTCATAAAACTGCATCACGCATTCATACACAAAATTTTCTTGCATAAAATTGTTCTCTTGAAATTTTGGTATAAATTTTTTTTTCATGTATATATATTTTATGTTTTGATCTGTTTAATCATATGTTTTATGTTATACTGTCAGATGGTTCTCACACGCGAACAGGAACAGCTCAATGCTGCAATCCAAGCTGCAATGCAAGCTTTGCTTCCTCAATTGAGGAACGACATCAGGGCTGAAGTTCAAGCTGCCAACAATCAACAGCATAATCAGGCACCTCCTCCTCCTCCTCCAGTGACATTAGCAGTATGGCTGGAGAGATTCAACAAGCTCCGTCCTCGAGATTTTGAGAAAACAGATAGCCCCAGTGATGCTGAAAGCTGGTTGGCTCACATCGAGAAGATTTTCAATGCTATGGGTTGTGACCCCGCATACAAGGCGAGGTTGGCATGCTATCGGTTCGAAGGCGATGTGCTAAATTGGTGGTTAGCGTTGATGCAGTCTGAGGGTGGTGATGAGTTGGTTGCTGGTTTGACTTGGGCTCAGTTCAAGGACAGGGTGATGGAGCAGTTCTTTCCCAAGGCTGAGCAAGACAAGCTCAAGAGAGAGTACCATGGGATCCGACAGAGAGCTAGGGAGAATAGCAACGAGTTTATGCAGCGCTTTCTTCGCTTAGCTGGTTTCCTTGGTGCGGCAGCAGGTACTCCTGAAGAGCAGGCACATCACTTTAGGTGGGATCTTCGCACATCGGTCGCAAACAATCTGGTGTGTGCTACGTTCAACACTACAAGTGGCCGATGCAGCACGTAAGCTGGAGATGCTGCATGAGAGAGATGAGTTCGGGGAAGCTGAGAGACCCGACAATAGGTAAACATTCGTATTCAAGCGGTGATCAATCCGTATACTTTCCATATATGTCAATTATTCATCTCTTTAAATGTATCTTCCAGACAGAAAACTGGGGACCGGTCTCAGCCGGCTACTCAGCAGCAGCCTCATCAGCCCAAGGGAAACGGTCAGACTAACGACCGTTCTGCTACGGATAGGCGTGGCGGTAATGATAATTACCGTAACAACGCTGGACATTCCAACAGCAGCAGGTCCTAATACTTACGCAATTTTCTTATGATTTCATGTTATAACTCATATTCTGACACTTTAGCAAAACTTCTACCAGGAACCATGGAAACGGTAGGGACCAGAACCAGAGAGGTTCACAGCCTAGCCGTCCAGCTATCACTGGTATTCAATCTTATGATTATCCGCATTGTCCTTTGTACCCCATTATCATGTCTTATGTAAAATGTTTTATCAGGTCCTCAGCCAGCCAGAGCACCTGCTGGAGGATTTACTCATCCTCTTTGCTCTACTTGCCACCGTAGGCACCCAGGGCCATGTCGCCGTAACACAGACGCATGCTTCAAGTGTGGTCTTCCTGGCCACATCATGAAGAATTGCCGTAAGGACGAGATGGAGGGTACATCAGGACATGTTGATTCCAAGCCGCCTCCTACCACTAGGCGTGTCTACACGACATCTCGAGACCAGGCCAACAAGTCTACAGGTACCATCACTGGAATCTTGTATATGTATGGTCAAGCTGCATGTGTTCTTTTCGATACGGGTGCTACTCACTCGGTTATTTCTACTGCTTATGCTAAGAACATTAGGATGCTCCCCATGCCACTAGAGAATAGGCTTACTATTTCCACGCCTTTGAGGGACTCTGTATTAATCACCCATGTATACAAGAGTCTTCCCCTATAATTTGACGATAAGGTTCGACCTGTTGACGCACTTCCGCTGGACATGAATGACTTCGACATGATTTTGGCATGGATTGGCTATCCAAGCATCATGCTACCATAGACTGCCATTCATATCGAGTTATCTTCGGTGATGTTAATGCACCTGAGTACATTCATAACGGGTTCGTACCCGGACGGTCTGTACAAATCATATCTACCCTGCAAGCGCGCGCACTACTGTCACATGGCTGCGCGGGTTATCTAGCTACGGTTCACGACATGGATGCTGAATCTCCATCAATTCAGGATCAGCCTATACTGTCGGAATTCCAAGATGTATTTCCAGCAGAACTTCCGGGCATACCACCTGCACGAGAAGTGGAATTCAGTATCGAGCTTATTCCAGGAGCTGAACCAATCTCCAAGGCTCCTTATCGCATGGCTCCCATAGAGCTGAAGGAGCTGAAGGACCAACTGCAAGAACTTCTTGAACGAGGTTTCATTCGACCGAGCGCATCTCCATGGGGCGCGCCGGTCTTATTCGTTAAGAAGAAGGAAGGCAGTATGTGTCTTTGCATAGACTATCGCGAGCTCAACAAGATTACTATCCGGAATAGGTATCCACTGCCACGTATAGACGATCTGTTTGACCAACTCCAAGGGGCCAAACACTTCTCCAAGATTGATCTTAGGTCAGGCTACCATCAGCTACGGGTCAAGGAGCAGGATATCGCCAAGACTGCTTTTCGTACCCGCTATGGCCACTACGAGTTCGTAGTTATGCCATTCGGCCTGACAAATGCTCCAGTAGTGTTCATGGACTTGATGAACAGAATCTTCCATGAATTTCTGGACAAGTTTGTCATTGTCGTCATCGATGACATCCTGATTTTCTCAAAGTCCAAGGAGGAACACGAAGACCATCTTCGTACAGTACTACAGATTCTTCGCCAGAAGCAGTTGTATGCTAAATTCTCCAAGTGTGAGTTCTAGTTAGACAAGGTGGCATTCTTAGGTCACATTGTATCAGCAGAAGAAATCACTATGGATCCAACGAAAGTTGAGGCCATTACTAAGTGGCCAAGGCCGACTTCAGCGACGGAAGTCCGCAGTTTCTTAGGCTTAGCTGGCTATTACCGTAGGTTTATGGAGAACTCTTCCCGCTTAGCACTACCATTGACCAAACTGATGCGGAAAGGGGAGAAATTCGTATGGACTAAAGAACGAGAGAAGAGCTTTGAAGACCTGAAGCAGAAGCTAGTATATGCACCTATTCTTACTCTCCCATCTGGTACGGGTGGATTTCAAATCTACAGTGATGCATCGGGGAAGGGACTTGGTTGTGTTCTCATGCAACATGGGAAAGTGATCGCGTACGCTTCACGGCAGCTTAAGCCTTATGAAGAAAATTACCCCACGCATGACTTGGAACTTGTTGCAGTCGTGTTTGCATTGAAGATATGGAGGCACTACTTATATGGAGAATCATGTGATATTTTCACGGACCACAAGAGCTTGAAGTATATATTCACTCAACGTGAATTGAACATGAGGCAGAGGAGATGGTTAGAGCTGTTGAAGGATTATGACATTAATCTACAGTATCATCCCAGAAAAGAAAATGTAGTAGCAGATGCTCTTAGCAGGAAGTCCGGAATGATCAGCGACGTTAAAATCGAAGAGGAAATCATAAGAGACTTGGAGCGACTAGACATTGAGATCATGGTACGTGGACAGCACGGTTACTGGGCTAATCTTAGAGTAGAACCCGAGTTACTCTCTAAGATCAAGGAAGCTCAGAAATATGATGGAGAAATCTGGGCGATAGTACAGAATTTGGAGAAACAGACGGAATTCAGAGTAGATGCAGATGGTATCGTATGGCAGGGCACGAGACTTTGTGTTCTGATGACCAAGAACTCCGGGAAGCCTTGTTAGCTGAAGCTCATAGCTCCCCATTCTCTATACATCCTGGTTCGACTAAGATGTACCATGACATCAAGCAGTACTTTTGGTGGAGTGGTATGAAACAGGATGTGGCCACTTACGTCTCCAAATGTCTTACCTGCCAGTAGGTTAAGATCGAGCATCAGCGGTCTGGCGGTCTCCTTCAACCATTAGATATTCCAGAGTGGAAGTGGGAAAAAATCACCATGGATTTTGTTACTGGTCTTCCGCCTACCAAGAGAAAGCACGATGCAATTTGGGTTATCGTAGATCGACTTACCAAATCAGCTCATTTCTTACCGATCCGCAAGGAAGATCCGGTAAGTAAACTCGCCGATACGTATAGAAGAGAGATCATGAGACTCCACGGTGCTCCATCCAGCATCGTCTTAGACAGAGATCCTCGTTTCACTTCGCGATTTTGGAAGAGTCTGCAGAAAGCTTGGGGTACACAACTTAAGCTTAGCACGGCTTTTCATCCTCAAACGGACGGACAGTCGGAGCGAACTATTCAGACATTGGAGGACATGTTGAGGTCATGTGCGTTGGAATGGACGATGATTGGGACGATTACATCTGTTTGGTGGAGTTTGCATACAACAACAGTTGGCACGCAAGTATCAAGTGTGCTCCTTTCGAGATGTTGTATGGCAGGAAGTGTCGCGCCCCAATCTGCTGGGATCAGGTTGGCGAGCGAACACTTGAAGGACCAGAAATCATAGAGTTGACAATGAAAAGATCTTAGTAGTTACGCCGATAAGCATCGTAGGGACATAGATTTTAACGTAGGAGATCACGTCTTCCTTAAGGTTTCACCGGCACGTGGTGTTAGACGCTTCGGGATTAAAGGGAAGCTCAGTCCTCGTTTCTTCGGACCGTTTGATATCATTGAACGAGTCGGTGAAGTATCTTACCGGTAGGCGTTACCTCCGCAGCTTTCGCATGTGCACAATGTGTTTCATGTGTCCTTACTCAGAGGGTACCAGTATCATCCCCTTCACATGATTCAGTATCCACTGGAACAGATACGTGAAGATCTCACTTTTATAGAAGAAGCCGAATGGGTTCTTGACAGACAAGAACGAGTCATGAGAAGGAAGACGATTCCATTCGTCAAAATCCTATGGAGGGATCATACCGAGCGGGAAGCCACTTGGGAAACAGAGGAGCCTATCCGGGCTTCTTACCCTCATTTTATATTTTGAATTCGGGTATGTTCTTCTTTTTCGGTTTACTTTATCTATAATTCGGGGACGAATTATTCTTTTTAGGGGGAAGAGTTGTAAAACCCGCATGCTTTTACCATGAATAGTACCCTTAAGATCGTACGTACTAGATTAAAACTTTCCTATTATAGCATGATTACGATTACATGTTAGGATTTTACGTATTACGTACGTGTTAGAACATGATAAGTATTTATTACGCACGAACACGCAATAATTATTTAACAATAATTAATCACGAACATGCGATCATGAAATCATGAACGTAATTAAATCACGAACTATTATTAATTACGTATATAAATTTATTACGAGCGTGAATAAATATATTAGGTCACGGTAAATATTTAACGAGAACACATTAAACGCGAACACAAATAAACACGAACGAAATAATTAAACAACGAGACACGGAAAACGGTACGGGTACCCCATGTGGGGCCCCTACCCGCGGCAACAATAAGGAGATGGGCCAAGCCCATCTCAAAATTTACTAAAGGGGGTTAAGGTAAAACTAGTTTTCACTTTTTCACTTTACAGAAGAAAAATTAAAAACCTAAAAGTTGTCTGCTTTCTCCTTCTCCCTCTTTGGCCGCCGCTATCAACACAAGAAAAGGGGGTGTTCATTGATTTTGATCTTGAATATTGTACGTGTGTTCGTGTGTGTTCATCCTCGTTCGATCCACGCATTCGGTATATTCTTTTTTATCCTTTTTCTTTTTGATTTGATCTAATGATTAATTAAGAACATGACTTTGGTTATATTATTAATAAATAATATACATGTTTTAACCTAAGTACTTAACTTTATTTAATTAAAAATATGATATACTTTAATTAATTACTTTTAACCTATAGTTTATTTAAATTACATGAAATAATTAATAAACTATACATTATATCATTATGGCTTAGAAAATAATCAGAAAAACACTTAGGCTTATATGCTTAGCTTATTTAACCAGCTTATATCTAATTATGGAAACTTTCTGTTTTTAAAAACTTATTAATTAAGGCAGTCAATCTATTTATGGAAACTTTCTATTTTTAGAAACTAACTTCATTAAGGCAGCTGATCTATTTATGGAAACTTTCTATTTTTAGAGACTTATCTAATTTAAGCAGTAATTCTATTTTTGGAAACTTTCTATTTTTGGAAACTTTCTATTTTTGGAAACTTTATATTTTTGGAAACTTTCTATTTTTGGAAACTTTCTATTTTTGGTAACTTTCTATTTTTGGAAACTTTCTATTTTAGGAAACCTGCTATTTTTGGAAAGTTACTTATTATTACACAGTAAGTATAATAATACATGAAATACCAGAAATACTTAATCAGAATAGACAGAATATAAGATAAACACAGTTTAAGGCTTAAAACAGTAAAACATGATATGAACAAATAAAATAAGCTAAGACATGACATAAAACCAGTTACATATTTAGTAAGAAGATACTTATTCATGTATGTATTTATGTAGCATTAGTGACACCGAAGTAGGATTCTCCTCAGTTCATCTTCTTCGTTCACTGGACATAAGGTACGGATTCCCGTCCTTTCAGTATGGACATTATTTCCTTATTAGGATTCCCCGTATGCAGCCAAATGTTTTCCCGTAGTATAAGTTTATATTTTTGACTTGCTTATGTTTAGTTTATAATACCTATAGACATATACATGCATGACCAGTTTCACCTAGTTATGGAGGTACCATAACCATAACATTAGAGGCACTGATGTTATGACTTCACCACGGCGGAGTGATTGCTCGTGGCGTCCCTTCAGCTTTTGGCCATATTATTATATTTATCATGTGGGGCGTATGGGTGCATCCTAGTTACATGTTTTCAGCAGATTACTCAGTGTGAATGTGGTGTGTGCCTTGCATCCTTCACAAGGAGTTGATCCCTCCTACCCAAATCAGTATATTAAATTAGAGGCAGCCCCTCTAATTTGCATGATGAGGTCACCCCTCCAAGTATTCATGCACGGTGGATTTTCATGACCTATATTGGCTAATGGTAGAATATGTTAAACAGTTTTCACAAGATAAACATAAGGATTTTCAAACTATAAAACCAGTTTTATCAAGACTTAACCAGGTTATTCGGGACTTAGTTTCTTCCGCTGTTATATGTTATATGCTTATCCTATACATCCTTTATTGTACATCCGTGCACTGAGCGTATTGCTCAGCCGTTTTCCTTTTCTATGTTCCCAAAACGGCAGGTACTCAGGGACGCTCATAGACTTTAAGCGTACGTGCATATGGACTGGAAGCTTTCTAGCGTTTCTTTACTTTATGCATTATCTTTACTTTGATACTCTTGCTATGGACATTGTTTAGTCCTTTCCTTTTCAGTACTTATGTTTGTGTGTGATGAGCTTTACTTTTGGACTACCGATGTTTGATTCCGGTATTTTCCTTTTATGGTCATGTAATGTTTAGACATTTTTCCTTGTATGCTTTGATGACACGCCGTAATTACGTGTGACATTCCATTATCAAAATGGGGTGTTACAAATAATCCGGTACTTCATTCCAGAACTAAGCATATTGACATCAGGTATCACTTTATCAGAGACCATATTTTAAAAGGTGATATTGAGCTTCATATACCCACTGAATACCAGCTCGCTGATATATTCACCAAGCCTCTAACTGAGCCAAGTTTTACTAGGTTGGTTGCTGAGCTGGGTATGCTCAATATTGGTAAACAAATCTGATAAATGATCTCTGTCTATTGGCATTAAAGGGAACTGAATGTAACGAGGTAGTTACATTCCACCGGGAGTTAATATATTCCCATATTTAATTCAAATGATTATCCTTTATTGCCAACAACTTTCCCACTTTCCAAGGGACAGAAAAATCACATGAAGAGTCAAGGGGTCCTACTTTTCTTAAAAGGTAAATTTTTGCATTAAATGCTTTAATTGTAATACGGCTAAACCTTTTATCAAAACCCTTGACTCATTTTTCAAACTTCACATTACTCATTACTTTCACACACACATACTATTCATCTTCTTCACAACCTCCATTTCTTCCTTCCATCAACAATGGAGTCTTCATCAACAAACACATCTTTCACCATCTTGGCCGCCTCAAACGTAGATTTTGGGATAACTGATGGAAAGATTGCCCTGAATAACTGTGTATCTCTTTTGGAACACAACACCTCTCTCTACCATCCATTGTTCTCCTTCCTCAAGAACTCCACAATTTTTGAAGCCATTACCAGAGTACCTTCCACATGCTACCACCAATACTTGAAGGATTTCTGGTACAGCGCCGAAGTTGATCAAACCTCATCACACATCACCTTCAACCTTTCCGCACATCCACAACCTCTCACCTTTGATCTTCACACCTTTGCCAAAGTCATTGGACTTCCTGTCAATGAAGGCTTGTCCACCGTGCCTGCCAGCGCCACGGTGAAGAAGGCTCTGGCTACCCTTCGTCCTCATGACAACAATGACAAACCTTTCACCACCCAAGGTTTCAAGAACAAATCACTGATCAAAGTGAATTACTTTTCACCCATCTGGAGGACACTGATGCTATACATTGTGAAATGTCTGGGAGGAAACCAAGGTTCACATGATCAGCTTAATGGTGCCCAGCAAGCAATTGCTTACAGCTTAATCTGGGGGCAAGATATAGGGATCGCTCACATACTTTACTCTGACCTCATTGTTAAGCTGAAAAAAAGGGAAGAAGAATCGACTGGCCACCATCTGCTACACAAGATATCTTTCTCTTCTCATAGAAGATATGCTTGGTGAAACCTACACAAATGATGAACTTCACTCCTTTTCTCCTTATCACATCACTGCAGCCTCACTGAAGACTCCCTTGGAGGATGAAGTGCCTCTCAGCAGGCACATGATGCAGGTTGCTGGGTTACTCGTTGCTGATGGAGAGCCCTTGATCCCTCACAATGAGGTGAATGCTGAAACACCAACCGACAAGTCTCTGTCCAAGACCTCTGTGTAGTCCTTTTCTCAGCCCAAGGCGCCCAAGGACAAGAAGAAGAAGAGGAAAGACATCCCCCTTTCCTCTGAAACCCTTTCTGTTAATCCTTCCATGACAAAGAAGACCAAGAAGAACCCATCCCCTTCTCTGGAGGATGTGGCTGAAGAGCCTGTCGCTGACAAACAACCTGAGTCTAGCGTCTCCCAGTCAACAGAGACGACTAAGAACCTTCTCAACACTGATATCTCTCAGGTATTAGTTTGCCATTTTATTCTCTTAGAGGTTCACTTACAATCACTCTCAACATTCTGTAGGAGAGAGTGATGAAGTCTTAGGGTTTGCCTCAACCCATAGAGTGTCTGTGTCAGCACCTAGAACCCTTAGGATTATCTGTACACTCTGTATTAACACAAGGATATTATTCATTTGTGCTCATAACACACCCCGGTGATCCTTCACCCTCTGGACTGTGCTCTTGTCCATAACAACTTGAGCATGCTATAGGTCCCGACCCAGAGTCTCTGCACCTTACTACGTAGTCTCTGGGTCCCCTCATATAAAAAGAATCCCAAATAATTTATTCTTTTGGGGGGACTGAATAATCACCCTCGGTCCTCCTAGGGGCAGCGATAAAAGGCGACCATTACCTTCAAATATGTCACAACTAAAAGAGTCCCAAAGAATTTATTCTTTTGGGTGGACTGAATAATCACCCTCAGTCTTCCTAGGGGCAGCGATAAATGGCGAAATTTAACTTTCATGAATTCACAATTAAAAGAGTCCCAAGGAGCAATCCTTCAGGGGGAGCTGGATAATCACACCCAGCTATCCTAGGGGCAGCGAACGGCGACCATTCACCACATAATTTTCACAAATCAAAAGAGTCCCAAGGAATAATCCTTATGGGGGAGCTGGATAATCACACCCAGCTATCCTAGGGGCAGCGAATGGAGACCCTTCAACATATATGTTTCATACTTAAAAGAGTCCCAAGGAGAAATCCTTAGGGGGGGCTGGATAATCACACCCAGCTTTCCTAGGGGCAACGAATGGCGATCTATAACTTCATATTTTTTTCACATTGGTTACTAACAAATGTCATAACAGGCTCATAATCTTCATGAAGAACAGCAAAATGATGATGCCTATTCCATTGCTGGTGATGAAAATGCCGAAGCCCCCCACATTGATCTGGATGCCATGTCAGACATTGATTCCATGCCAGAGGATGAGGTCTTCATTATTGAAGATGACTTGACCATTTCAGACTGTGTTGATATGGATGCTGATGATGACCAAGTCACATCAGAATTAAAACCCATCTCCTTCCCATCAATGACAAATGTTCAAGAACTAGCTTCCAAGCGGCTATTGGACCAGAGGCTCCGTACACCAACCGCAGTTCCCTTACCCACTTTGCCAAATGTCATGGAACTGGGGGCGATGCAACACTTAGAACATTTACAAAACCTCAAGCCTGTCCATGTTCCTCGAATGAAAGATGTTCAGGAACTAGCCGCTGAGGATCTTTGGGTCAAGAGGGGTGACATCAGTAAAACCAAGCCTAAAGTCACAAATGATGTCATCCTCTCTGAATTAAAAACACTCACCCATGCTGCTGAGGAACTCACCACCACCCTAGGGACTTCACTAACTTCATCTGTGGAGTCCTCTATGACTGCACTGCTTCCACAACTGCTGGGAAATGCCTTGCAACTCACCTCCTAGCAGTTCTAGACCAGAGTCTTCAGCAATACATACCATCAGTCCTTACAACAGCTTTCAAAGCAAATGTTGTAGCTATTGCCAAGGCGTCTGAGCCTTCTATAAAACTTCTTCAGAAGCTCTTACAAGAGGAACTTAAAGAAATCTGCTTATTTTTCCATCAATAATTTGTTAAGTTCCTCAAACCTGGATCAGGCACAGCTACTGCCGGCGCTATGCTTGAGGGGGAGAATTCAGCAACCTCCATCTCTGAAGAAGAAGCAGACACTGCTCAGCCTAATGGGGAGAAAACTCTTAAACAACCAGCACCTTCAACAGGGATCCCAACACCAAAACCCATCAGATCCTTCAACCCTATCACTGAGGTAGCAAAAGAAAAGGGTAAAGGAATTGCCATTGAGGTACCTAAAATAACCCTGCACTCCCTCCAAGAAGAAAGCGGATCCACAGCCAAGCACTCCAAGCACTCTGACTTAAAAAAATTTAAAGTGCTGATGAACCATCTCTAACCCCAGAGCAGGCAAAGGCTCAAATCTTGGAACACAAAAGGCTAGCAAACATTAGAGCAGTTGAACTCAAGAGCAAAGAAACTCTGAACAAACTACTCTCTCCTGCTGTAAAGGAAGCTCAGCTGGTTAAGCTCAAAGAACTGGAAGTTAAAAGGAGCAACCTTCAAAAGAATTATGAGAGAATTGTGGACCAAAGAGCTGAGCCCGGTCAAATCACCAAATATGCATGTTACACTGACAAAGACAAAAGAGTGGTGATGACCCTTTACAGAGAAAACCAACTAACCAACTACAAAGTCTTCAGTGACTTTAAACTCAGAGATCTGGGCCTCTCTGAATGGTTAGAAATGATGTCTCTTGCCCAAAAGAAGATTGGGCCTGGTGCTGCCCAAATGATGAAAAACATTCAAGCAAAGCTGAATTGGGTAAGAGACACTACGAAGAAGCTGAAGGTACCTCTGCCTCCTCAACTATCACAACAACAATCTTCTCAAGGACAAAAGAAAAGGAAAACCCAAATGGGGCCTCTGGTAGAAAAGCTGGTTACTGAGAATATTGTTGTAGATGGGATGCACAGAAACCTAGTACTGCCCAAAGAGATCACCAAACCAGTAGGGGGCCAAGTATACTCAAAACCAGAGACAGGTATGGTCTTCATGAATTGTAATTGTGAGTATTGCTTTCAGCGGATGAATAAACTACATCTGGCATCAACTATCCAACTCATCAGACTCAAACAAGGCATCCTAAGGAATTGCAAATTAGCTGATGATTTTGAGTTTGAAGTTGAGCTGATCATTAACTCTAGGAGTGACAAAGTTAAAGCCCAGAGAATCTATGATCAAGGCCTCGATCGCTGAAGAACCTTTTATTTTTTGTTTATGTTTACACCACTGGGTGTTCTTGTAATAGACTAGGTTCTTTATGTTTAATAAAACTCTGAGGTATGTTTATTAAATTATGTGTAAGAAGAAGTTGTGTACTCACTTACAATAATTTTAGACTTAGTATCATTTATAAACAAATAAGGGGAGATTTTTGGGCCAATGAAAGTTTTAACTATGGCCCATTCTAGATTTGTTTAAATTAGACTAAGTGTTACTGATCGCTGAGAGGACCAGCGACAGAGACCAGACCAGTGGAAGGCAAAGCCTCAGATGGCACACTAGGAACATTCAAGTCAAAGACAACGTTAGAGAAGTCGAAGAAAATCTGAAGTCATACTCACCAGCGATTATGGAGAGCTGGGATGTAGAAGGAATGTGCTGGTGTTCAAGGATCTCTGAGTTGACAATACTCAAAGATCACTTAAGAACCCTAGAAGTCTGAGACAAGAAAAGCTTGTCCAATCCTTTATAGTTTAGGCGGGAGAATCTACCAAGTGTTTTGAGCGGGACAAAACAAGAGATTCAAGATAAAGCCTAGTACGACCTAGTGGGACAAAAGGTGAACAGTTGGCAGAACTGTTCACCTAAAGTTGTTTAAAGGTATGTATCGATTTGGACATGCATTTAATACGTTGTACTCTTCCATTCAGAAGATGACACGTATCAACTAATCCCACTAAGGAAGCAACCTCGTACCACTATAAATAGGAGTGAGAAAGGAGAATTAAACCAACCCTTGTGCTTGGATAATTATCTAAGTTATTTCTCACTTTGGAACCGCTGAGCCCTCAGCTGTCTACCAGCGTCTCATTGGTTCCCTTATAAACTTGAGTCTCGAATCTAGTTTACTTGTTCTAGGGTTCATTTCTTATTGTCATTCAATGAGTGCATCCATAGCACTTTGTAATACTTTGTTTATAACAGTTAATAAAGCATTACGCGTTTGAAAAGTATTTCATTGTGTTTTCGTGGTTATACGAGTTATAGTTTCAACAATTTTCATATTAAGGGACTTTCAAGGGGCATGTATGTAATTTAAAAATCAAAATGCTAGCGGTTAGATCTAAATGCTAGTTGATAAAGCATTTTGAATAAGAGCAGTTACACACAATTCAACCGCTAGTCGCTCTTTGCCAAACAAGCATTATATTTAAACTGCTAGTCGCTTGCCGCTAGTTGCTCCAAAATACTCTCAAACGCTTGGTACCAAATTTACCGTCGGAGTGGATCACTGTATTAGAGATAATTAACAGGCCCAAGCTCGGACTGCAAGAGGGTCCATCAAAGAAGTTCATGTAGCTTGTCCTATTAATGTTTCATCAATAAACATTATGAGTCGCTTAGAAAATCTTACGGGGTTTTTTACCTTTCTACATGGTATCATGAGCACAGGTGGATCTAGTTATCCACCATGAGTCGTTTCTTCAATGTCTCTCTACCACCCCATCAAAATTCTCAGTCTCTATCATCCTATTATTGGCCGTCTTGTGCCGCTTCTCAAAACTTCTTGCCGGCTGTCATGAGCCGCTTCTCAAAACCAAATCTATCTATCCCAACCATCAAACCTTAGTCGGATATGATAATCCGTCATGATCTCTATTCTAAAATCAGATAGATTCGTTTTATCTTCTTTTTTCTTTGTTACTCCTTTTGCAAATTTCTAAAAGTCAATTTGCATGTTCTCCTTTTTTCCCCTTCTTTTCACTTTTGTTGCCACGATCAAAGAAGATAAGAAAAAAAAATGTTTCGGTGCAGTATGAAGACTTTTCTCCGCATGAAGTCGGGATTCTTCATCAGTAATCTTTTTCTTTAGCGTTATTATTAATGTTTACTTCTTCAGTCTCGAGCTTTAGCGATTTCGTCGCTCGAACGGCGGGAGGGTATTAGAGATAATCAAGAGGCCCAAGCTCGGACTGCGGGAGGGTCCATTAGAGTTTCATGTAGCTTGTCCTATTAATGTTTCATCAATAAACATAATACCTTATGGGGTTTTCTACCTTTCTACACACTAGAGCGGTTTGTTGGAGCAAGGGGTTGGAGTTTTTTCTAAACGCTACTTCAAGAAGCATTTTATTTAGTAGCTTATTCTAGCTTCTTTTTTACATGTTACTACAAGTTATGTCAATTAAACAAGACTTGTTTTTAAAAGTAACTTTATTTTTAAAAACAATAAGCTCATTTTCGATAAACTCTTATAAGTTTATGCGCCAAACATACCCCTAGAAGAATGTTATGTAATACATTAGCTTATTTTCTTACATGTTTTTTCAAATTATGTCAATCAAATGTGATTTATTTTTAAAATTAATTTATATTTAAAAAGAAAACTCATATTTTAATGAGTTTGCACATCACACGTACACTTAATCTTCACATCTTATTCTAATAAATACACTTTTAATTTTAGACGATGTTTGTTTTTTTACACGTAACTAGAAAAAAGTTATCGAATTCTCAAACTCACAAAGCAGAAATACTAGTAGGGTTGTGCATGGCAGATTTCAAACTAATTCAGATCGAAAAATTGGACCGCACCGACCAGAACCAGGCCAAACAATTTCGATACGATTTTCGATTCGGGGTTTTAGATTATTTCGGTCCTCGGTTTGGTTGGTCCACTCCAATCCGGTTTAATCTTACCAAAAATCTCGTCGATTATGCCTAATAGGACCGGACCAGACCATTTCGGTCAGATCTCGATCCGGAGTTTTGGACCATTTCAATCTTCAATCCGATTCAATCTTAGCCGATCCGATCCGATCCGAGATCGATGCTCAGCCCTAGTTAAAAGTTACAACATACGTTTGTATTATTTTTCTCAATAATGCATTGATTATTGTTATATAGTCGGACAAATTTAGATTTGTGTTTAGCAATAAGCATTTTGTATTATTTTGAAACGCGTTAATATTCAAAAGATTGTTAGACTAAAAAAGTTATGGTGGTAAACTCACCTCTATATTAGCGTCATCTCGGTTTTTTTCCTCATTTTTAACTGTAATGACGGTAAAAAAATCATGTTTTATTCAAATATTCACTTTATATATAATATACCTCACTAATATTCACTATAGCTCACAAACCAACTAAAGCTAATAAAAGAGAGCATAAATCGACCTACATGCCATGACTCATGTAAGGGTTTACCCACCGTTTCTACAAACACTCACGCACAAGTTATATTGAAGGGGTGTCAACTCACACGTGAGTTCGTCACTCACGGTGAGAACTCACCTTCACTTCGCCTACTTTAAGAAAAAAAAATTGCATTTAAGATTTGATCGAAACTCTCTTTTTCTAAAGGCTTTTTTCATATTAGCGTTGAAAATACTTAATTAACAAATTTGAATGAGTTTAACTGTAATGCCCCTGTCTATAAATTAATGAGTATCAACCAATTGAGGTTGGCACAGTTGGTTAAGGCATTGGGCCCCTTAACCAAACATTTCGGATTCGAGCCTTGAGAATAGAAAAAATATCAATAAGGAGGGATACTACCCATCGAGGTACCGAGCAAACTTTCGTGGGAGATTATTTCACTCGTCTTAATGGCGGTTGAAACTCCTCGTTGTAGACTAAAAAAATAATGAGTATCATATTTATGTATAGCTAAATCATATAACCAATTATAATTACAATAAATAATATACAACGAAATGCTAACTGATATTACCTACTGATTATTACTCATACTAACTGCTACTGCTATATTCGGCCAAACATGCCTTTAGTGATTTGTTTGAATAAGTACTAGTTATAAGACCCGTGCACGCACGGGATTTGAAATAAGTCTCGTAAATTAAACAATCTAATAGAGTAATCTCATATTTCAGATTTTCAAAGTATATCGAGTTAGTTAAGTTAACAAATTATCAATATAGGTAAGTGTTTCCTTGTGTGTTACAACGCTCTCCATATAACAAAAAAAATATGTTACTTGTGCAACTGGTCACTCATTGATTGTATTCATATTTCCGAGAAGCAAGATCATCTAGCATTAAAGAAATTATTGACATCAATCCGTATTACACAAACAATCTGACGAATTGTGTTCTATAAAGTTGAAATTCAGGAATATTTAAATGAGTCAGCCTCGGCTCAATATGGAGAACCAAAAACTCTAGAGACCATTGTATATAACCTTTGCGGCATTCGACCACAGGAAGATAATTGTAAACTCAATAATCAAATTGGTGGAAATCAAAGTAACCATATGGTACCCGAGAAAGTAAAATAAGAGCCACGTAGCATTTTTTTGCCAAGTGAATGTTGTTCAAGCTGAGGTACATGCAATGCATTCTTCATTCCCCCCAATGTTGCTTTCTTCCCCAAAAATATGGATCAAAACAATATAATTACGGCCAAATAATTTATACATAAAAAATGATAATACAAATGCAGGCCAAAACTTAAACAACATAAGCGGAATGAATGGTATGCATGTTTTACAGCTGGAGCGTTTGGTTCATGGTTTAACAGCAGCCAAACACCCCTTTTGCACCAGAAGGGGTGTTTGGCTACTGGTTTAACAGCAGCCAAACACCCATTTTGCAACAAATGGGGTATCTGGCTACTTTTTAACATCATCCAAACAACCAATTTGGTAGTCCAATTGTATCTATAAAGGGGTATGATAATGGTGCAGAACAAATATAGGGAGAGGCATCATATCACTATAGCAATACGAAAGATAGCAAATGGGAACTTCAAGTAACTGATCAAATTGTTTTAGGATTATGTTTGTCATTATGCCTGATGAGCGGGCTTGTTTTGTTAATATCGATTACAAAATATAAGTTTAGATAAATCATATAAAACCAAACAACATAATATATTGAACGCATTAACAAAGAAAATAAAATGAATGTTCATCCGATATGATAAAAAATTATTAAAGTATTATAAAATACAGCGTATTTATTGATAAACTTCAGCACTAATTTACCTGAAAATCTTTGCTAAAAAAAATTACTTGAAAATCCACTACAACCTTTAAAATCTTCCAAAAGAAGCTTCAGCACCAAAAACTTCTATGTACGCCGTGTGTGAAACAAATCACCGTAAAACAAAGTGCTTACCAAAAATGACTTGACGATTTAGACTGTAAGCAAAGGTATCTAAACCTACAAATTAAGTTTTGATAGGCTAAATCATTGATAAAAAAATTGAAACAAAGTTGCTAAATTTCTTATAATGGAAAGCATTCAGCCGTGAGTACCTGCTATTATGACATCACTTATTATATATCGAAGGATATTAAATAGATAGGTTCCTCCATTCATTCTAACACTCAAACTTGAATAAGTTGCAAGACTAATAATTAAATTGGTAAAAAGGTACTAAAACGGATATAGCTTAGCAAACATTTGCAATATGATGTTTTCTTAAATTTAATGTGATAACTTATAAACTTACATAAACTAAAAATGTAACATTGCAAGCATAACCTATATTTACATGTATCTATTAAAGGAGGCTAACATACCGAGAGGCATTCTAGCGCATTTTCGGATATCCCAAAGCTTGATTATCTGATCCATCCCGTTTGTTATGAAAGTAAAATAAGAAAATAGACCTATACATGGCGATGAAAGAACTCACTTTTATGAATGATGACTGACATGACGTACTTAAAATATGATTTTAAATACTTACTTAACTAGTGGTGGCAGGGGAGGATTTAGGGCAGCCTGAGGTGGGTATGGGGATGGCGGATAAAATTGGACATTGTTGGGATAGCTTAATAGAAGCTTTTTTCATGGTTGAATGCCAACACTAGGGACATTGTTATATGTAGCAGCCGGAGGTGGATATTGCGTTATCGGTATGTGGATAGCTTTCTTCATGGTTGAATTCCAAGAATCGGGGCATTCTTATATCTAGCAGGCTCAATTTAATTAGAATTTTCTGTATCATCAGTGAAATTTTAAGAAGCATCAGAATTGCCAATAACAGCACCAGGCAAAAGTTTTGATCACTTGCTTTTTTATTGAACCTTGTAAATGCAACTGTCCCAATGAATCAGTTTTCTGCATCAATGCAACTCTACCAATTTACTGCATATATAACAAAAAAATTATATTCTTCTAGTATCAGATTTATTAAATCAGATAATAAGAGAAGCGAAAATTACATTCTTGTGACATGGCATTAGCTTTACAGTCGCAAAGAGGAAAAGTGATATGTGCTCTTTGGATTAGAACTGACCCAACAGACGCATGTATCCTCTTTGGAATCCGAGTTTGTACTCGGATTACTTCCGCTCACCATTAATACATCCACTGGCAACAAAAAAAGAATACAAATAGATTAAAATCATTTAAATGCAAAACATGCATCAGCTAACATATCAATATCGGCTATAAGCCTTCATTAGAGGGCTACTAATGTGTACTTCTTCTTTATTGAGCTATAAGTTCATCTTAAGAATATTCTTGAAGTTTATGCACTGTTTAAGCCATATATGCCTCCAACTTACCCTTGTTATATTCAACCTTTCCTACAGAATCCCCTAAATAGCTGAATGGTCAAGAGAGGGTACAAAAAGATACATAAAACATTCAAATAATATGAAGTCAGATGTCAACTCACATTTTTATAGTTAAATAGTTATATACAGTACACAAAAATACGTAATCCCAAACACCCCCTGAAAGTCCCTAAACTATGCTTGAAACAATAAACTTAACTGATCAACACACTTAATTACTTTTCAAATGTAATACTTATTATTGTATAATAAAGAATTACAAGTGTTATGGATAACACTGTTTGATGACAATGTGTTGTGTACACTTTGGACAAACTAAAACCTAACTTATGAACACAGTCGCAGCTGTATGGTTCTATAAGTTCTAAGAGTTAATGTGTAAATTCTATCAAAGTGTTAAACATTAACGCTAGGTTACATAACCTATTTATAGTGGTAAGAGGTTGACTCAAGTACTGGTTGATGGTGACTACACTAGACAGACACTTGTCAGACCTTTGTCACAAGATGCTCTTCTATTCTTGGTAGTCTGCCATAATGCTTTAGGGAAACAGAGCTGACACAGTTTCCCTTTTCTTCATAGTCTCGTACACACTAAGGTATGTCCAAAGTGTGCTGAGTGTTAACAGGGTATTGCCACCCCTGTTAACCCTCAACCCCTCAGAGTCCCTGATACATCTTGGATGTTATCCATCACAGCCAATGAGTATGTCTTCAAGTAATCTTCGACTTCCTTGACAATGTCTCTGACATGGACTCCTCTAAGGTTGCTCATATAGACTTAGATCTCTGTGAGTCTTGCGATACTTTCTTGCCTCCTAGGCACAGGCAAGTTAATATCTAACATCTTGATTTGTGTTTAAATCTATGATACAGGGAATCTAATGAACTTAGATTCCCAACAATCTCCCCCTATTTAAACATAAATACAGCTAGATCTATCTAAGTTAAGGTAAGTGAGATGACAGCTTCTTCTTACTCATAACAGATCTAAACGAACATACCTCATGCTTTTATTAATACTTAAAGGAAATTACAAGTACAATACAAAGGTGAAATAAAACATGAAGGTAAAATTCAGCTGTGAAATCCTTCATAGTCATCATTCTTGATTCTTTCTTCAACTTTAGCTAAGTCTGTTCTAGTATCCAATTCAGCCTGCAGAGCTTGTGCAAATACCTTGGAATACTTTGTGTTGATTTTAAGTGCGTTTTTTAGACAAATCAGCTGAATGGTTGATGTTAATCCTAGCTCATCTTCCCTTTGGAATGCATATTGACATGCCATGTTCATGAAGGCCATACCTTTCTCAGGCTCACTATAAGTCTGACCATCAATAGGGCCTATGATTCCATTTGGTAATACCAAATCCCTATGCATTCCATCCACTTGAACATCATTAGTAACGAAGGTCTCCTTAACAAATTGAGTCATCCTTCTTCTTTTCTTTCCAGTCTTTGGAAGTTCTTGTTCAAACAGCTCTGGTGGGGGATCTATATTGAGTTTGGCTGCTGTTTCTTTAACCTAATTAAACTTAGCTTTGAGGGTCTTGAGAAGAGTAAAATTTGTCTGCCCAGTTCTTTTAGCAGCCAAAGCCTCAAGTTTAAACCATTCAGTCAAGCCAAGTTTCTTTAACTTAAAGTCTTCAAAGATATCCATATTTGCCTGTTGGTTATCTCTCCACAAAATCATTTGTGGTGTGTTAGTAGACTTGTGAATGGTATACTTAAACTTGGTGATTTTTCCAGGTGCAAACTTGTTGTTGAAGCAGGCATCATAATCAGCTTTTACCTTTTTCAACGCCTCTGTGCGTTTGACTTCCATCTCTTTCAACCTTTGTCTTTGCTTCTCCCTTTGAAGTGGAGTCATTTTTCTCAGAGTTTCCTCATTAAGCTCCTTGGCTTTCTTGATTTCATTCAACCTTTTGAATTCAATAGCCTGTTTCTCAATTTCCTCAGGTGTTAGAGGATTCTCATTTGATGTTGTGAAGGTTGTGAATTGGGATGGGTCTGTGGTTGATCCTCCTGTCTCTAGCATCGCAGCTATTTTCTTTAGTTTGGCGTCTGAGTCTACCATAACTATTTCCTTTCCTTTCTTTGAGACAGAGGATACCACACTTGCATTTTTCAGCTCTTCAGCTTGTTTGAGAAAATCCATCTGAGCTTGGGTTTGTACAGCTTTGGGAAGGGAGCTAACAGTGAACTTGAGTTTCTTGGCAGATGGTTCACCATCATCCACAGCCTCACTGGTGTTAACCATAGTCAGGGATTTTGATGAATCAACTTCATCCTTTGTTTGTTGCTCCCCCTTAATTTCATCCTCATCATCAGGTATAATTACTGGAGTGATGAATTGGAGAGGGACAGGTGAAGGGATAGTGTTGTCAGCAGAGTCTGAGCTTTGTTTAGTAGATTCAAGGTTAAGTACCTTTTCCTTTTCCCCCTCACGTTCAGCCTGTCTTTTCAGACGTTTGGATGAACGTGCCTGAAAGTGCTTAGCAATCTGCTCAATAGAGGCAGCCATTCCTCGTTGCCTGGTTCTTGAAGCTCTGGCAATTTTCAGCAGGTGGTTGCAATTACCATTGGTGTTGCGATGAACACGATCAATTATAAAGTTGGTGAGACGAATTTGCCTGTTTCGTACAGCTTCAAACTCTCTATGCATCGTTAACTCATGAGCATTGAAAACTGCAGGGACCTCTGTGACGATGGCATCTTTGATCCGTGTGGACAAATGACTAAGTCCTTGGGACACTCCCTTTCTTGCACCATCCTTAATAGGTTCAGTGAATGCATCCCTAACCGCCTGTGTGATGATCTTTGGAAAGTTGACAGTGAAAGAATGCATTTTAGATTTTATGATGTCCAGCTTTCTTGATAGGCGTTCCATGTCTGATTGATGGTGTTCAGGCTTAAGATCATGGATGTTCAGACTTTGTTGCGCATAATCATCCTCCCTTGGCAATATATCAAAGTTGGTTTGGGTAGGGTGATCAAACAATAAGAATTCAGCTGTCGGATCATATGCATGCCTTTGGAATACTGTAGTGACAGAGGTAGTAGAGGTGGGTGTTACTACAGCTTCCTTGGGAGGAGGAGTGGTATCAACAGCTGGTGTGGACACAGCGATATCCTTTGGAGGAGACAGAGATTGCTGGTCATCATCTTCTTCATCCTCCTCCTCCTCAATCATCCCCTCAGGGAGAATCTCATCATCAGGCATAGATTCAGGTTCAGAGAAGTCATCTACTAAGGAGAGCACATCCTCTTCAACATCAGGCATGGGCTCTTCCTCGTTTGGTTGATCCTGAATCAATGTATCAGCTTCTTTATCTGGCTGCTTCATAGATTCAATGTTTGGTTGTACAACATCAGCCTGCAAGTTGTTTTAAATTAGTAACAGTGAAATAAATAAGGGGAATGGTCGCCAGTTCGCTGTCCCAGAGAGGCTGAGGGTGATTATTCAACCACTCCAAAGGATAAATCCTTGGGATTCTTTTAAGAGTGAAAAGCATGAGGTTAATGGTCACCATTCGCTGCCCCTAGGAAAGCTGAGTGTGATTATTCAGCCCCCCCCCCCCCCCCCCAAAAGGTTAAAACCTTTGGGACTCTTTTATTTGTGAAACATATATTGTTAAAGATCGCCATTCGCTGCCCCTAGGAAGGTTGAGGGTGATTATTCAGCCCCCCCAAAAGGTTAAGAAACATTTTGGACTCTTTTATTTGTGAAACATATGTAGGTAAAGATCGCATGTTACGCTGCCCCTAGGAAAGCTGAGGGTGATGATTCAGCTCCCCCTGAAAGGATAAATCCTTTGGGATTCTTTTAAGTGTGAAAAAGATGCAGGGTAAGGTCGTCTTGTAACACTGTCCCTAGGAGAGCTGAGGATGATTATTCAGCTCCCCTAAAAGTAAAACTTTTGGGATTCTTTTTCTGAGGGAACCAAGAGGCTGTGTGAGGTAAAGCTACTCTGGGTCGAGACATATATGTATCCAGATTGTTGTTTGCCTGAATACTGTCTAGAGGGTGCAGGGTCATCGGGGGGCTTTATAAACACAAATGAATCACTCCCTGGTGCATAGACAGGGTGTATAGAAGTCTTAAATGATTTCTAAGTGCATACAATGACTCCTATGGGTCAAGGATAACCCTAACTTCACCACTCTCACCTACATACACTTGAGAGTGGCTGCTTGTGGACCTCTAAAATGATAAGACTGATTACATGTGCGATATCAGCAGAATTTGGCAGGTTCCCTGTTGTCTCGGCTGACATCGAGACGCTAGACCCTTGTTGTTGGTCAGCTGAAGTCTCTGAATCCACGGGAATCTCTGTAACAGAGGAGGATGAGAGGTTCACGTTCTTCTTTACCCTGTCCTTTGCAACAATTTTGGTTTGGGAAGAAGATGGGTTTTTCTTCTTCTTTGGTTGTTGGCCAGTTGTTGCCTTGGACGTCGTGGTGTGCTGCCCAGAGGTCAAAGACACAGACTTGTCAGACACATCAGATGTATTCACCTTCTCAGAGGAAGGGAGCAAGGACTTCACAATAGAAGGTTGTTTATTGGCGATGTTCAGCATGTGAGAAGTAGCAGGCGCATCTTTAGATCCAATCTCCTTATAGATAGCTCCAGTAATACGATATGGCTTCAGGGTTGTGAGTGCAGAGTTGTGGTAGCTGTCACCCAACAGGATTTCGAAGAGAAGAGAAAGAAAGCGAACATAGCAGATATTTTTCTCCCTGGCCTGATTTGCTCCATTAAGCTTTTGCACAAGGTTTGAGAAGAGTATGATTCCAACGTCTACGTCTGTGCCCCAGATCAGCCCAAAAGCAATAGATTGGTGATTAAAAGACATTTGGTCTTGAGAACCCTGCATACCACCCAGGGACTTGACTATGTGAGTGAAGAGGACACGCCACATAGGGGAAAAGTATTTGATCTTCAGAGGAGACTTGGAAAGAACTTCAGCAGGAGTGAGAGCTGGGTTTACATCATGTATGGGTTTAAGTGTGGCAAGGGCGTCCTTTACAACCTTTTTGTCTACAACCTTCAGGCATTCATCTCCATATCATAGCCCAGCCACATTTGCAAAATCTTTGAGAGAGAAGGCGAAGGGGTGTTCATTTCATGAGAGGCTAAAAGTGATGGTGTCGTCAATGACTTCAGCAGAATACCAGAATTCCCTAAGGTATTCTTGGTAGAAAACGGTTGGGGTCTTTGTGAGTGCTTCACTTACATCACAATTCTTCATAAAGTTCACCAGATCTATGTAGGAATTGTTAGGAGCCTTGAGCCATCCAATCGAGTTGTTAGAAGCAAGGATTCTCTCATTATGTTCGAAGGTGAAGTTAGAAGCCTTGGGAACTAGGAACGCCATGGATTTAAGGTCGAAGAAAACGAAAATGGTGAGAGGGTTTCGAGAGAGAAAGTTTAGAGAGGGAGATGAGATTGTGAGAAATGAGAATAGTGGTAGGTGAGAAGAAACGTGAGACAATATTTATATTCAAAAAATTGAAACAGTTATTCAAAAGCATTTAATGCGTAGTGGGAAAAAGACTGCACAAGTGGGTCCCTTGACCTTTCAAAACCATTTGTCTCCTCGTTATTCGGAAAAGAAATAATTAAATATAGGGAATGTTTTTTAGCATTTACTTGGAAAGTAACTACCTAGTTTCATGTGAAAAACATTTAATATTTAATTAGACATTTTTTTAATGAACACATTAATTATCAAGCCACAGGCTTTGAGATATTAAGCATCCCAAGTTCAGCAACTAGCATGTTGAACGAAGGTTCAGCGAAAGGCTTTGTGAAAATGTCAGCTAGCTGCAGCTTAGTGGGAACGAAATGCAGCTCAATATCTCCCTTCATTATGTGATCCCTGATAAAATGATACCTGATATCAATGTGTTTAGTTTGAGAGTGAAGAACAGGGTTGTTGGAGATGGCAATGGCGCTTGTGTTGTCATAGAAAATTGGCACTTTGTCATATAAGATCTCATAATCAGCCAATTGACTCTTCATCCAGAGTACCTGAGCACAACAGCTGGCAGCAGCAACATATTCTGCTTTAGCTGATGACATGGCCATAGAGTTTTGCTTCTTATCACTCCATCCAACCAGTTTTCCTCCTAGGATTTGATAGCTACCTGAGGTACTTTTCCTGTCAATACAGCATCTAGCATAGTCTGAATCTGAATAGGCCTTGAGATCAAAGCCTGATTCCTTGGGATACCATAGACCTGGGGAGGTTGTTTTTTTGAGATACCTGAAAATTTTCTTAACAGCCACTAGATGGGATTCTTTTGGGTTACCTTGGTACCTTGCACAGAGACATGTGGAGAATTGGATATCAGGACGACTGGCTGTTAAATACATGAGTGACCCAATCATGCCTCTGTATAAAGTCTCATTAACAGAGACCCCTGACTCATCAGGACCCACGTTGTTGGGTGGAAGCATGGGGCATTTCACTGATGCACAATCAACTAAGTCATATTTTTTAAGTAAATCTTTAACATACTTTTCTTGACAAATTGAAATTCCCTTAGGACATTGTTTAATTTGAAAACCCAAAAAGTAAGTTAATTCACCCATCATACTCATCTCAGATTTCTTGGTCATTAATTTAGTAAAACGTTTACTAAGATTAACATTGGTTGACCCAAAGATGATATCATCTACATAAATCTGCACAATGATGAAATCACTCTTGTCCTTGAAGGTAAAGAGTGTTTTATTAATGGAACCCCTGACAAATTTATTTTCAGTTAAAAAATAGACATAGTTTCATACCATGCTCTTGGAGCTTGTTTCAGCCCATACATGGCTTTGTGTAGTCTGTACACATGATTAGGAAACTCGCTGTTCTCGAATCCTTCAGGTTGTTCAACATATACTTCCTCAGCCAAATCTCCATTGAGGAAGGCACTCTTAACATCCATCTGATACACAGTGAAGTTCATGTATGCAGCATAAGCAAGAAAGATTCTGATGGCTTCAAGTCTTGCCACAGGAGCAAACGTTTCATCATAATCAATCCCTTCAGTCTGTGTAAACCCCTGTGCTACCATCCTAGCCTTGTTTCTAATGATGTTTCCAATTTCATCCATCTTATTTCTATAAATCCATCTTGTGCCTGTGATGTTCTTACCAGGTGGAGCTGGCACTAGAGTCCATACCTTGTTCCTTTTGAACTGATTAATTTCTTCCTGCATAGCAGCTACCCACCCATCTTCCATAAGAGCCTCAACTACTCTCTTAGGTTCAATTTGAGAGAGAAATTCAACAAAGATACATTCGTTGGCTGAGGCTGACTCTGAGTCATGAATTCGTTGTCTAGTAGTAACCCCTGCATTAGGTTCCCCAATAATGTTGACAAGAAGAATGTGTTGATCTCTTGACCATTTAGCTTGAGGAGCTGGGGAATCATGGACAGTGACATCTGTGGGGGTAGCTAGCACTATTTGAGTTTCATCCTACTGAATAGGAGGAATTTCTTCAAAGATGGCCTCAGTATCTGTGTCAACTTCAGCTATATCAAGGGGTACAGATTCATTGTCAGCAGCAGAGTCTTCAGGGATTTGAAGAATTAGTGAGTCATCTTCAACAGTTGAGGAACAAGGACTACAAGAAGGTTGTGGTTCTTCTTCATCAAGTCCCTGACAAGAGGGAACTTCCATGTTATGTGTTGACAGAGGGTCAAATGCAGGAACATAAGGAGTAAGAGTGTTGGAGTGATGATGGTGATGACGGGGAGGTCTTGATTCTAAGAATTCATCATTTGGGAAAGACACGTTTTCATTAAAATCAATTTCATCACCCTCTGTTCATGATCGCTGTATGACGTCATCATCTTCATTGAATCTGACATGAAAGGTTTCTTCTACTTCTTGTCTTCTAGTATTGAATACTCTGAAGGCCTTGGCAGTTGGAGAATATCCTAAGAAGAAACCATCATCAACCTTTTCATCAAATTTTCCAAGTTTATCCCTGTAGTTATAAATGAACACAGGGCATCCGAAAACATGGAAATAGCTGACATCTGGAGCTATATTTCTGAAAACTTCATAGGAAGTTTTTCCATGTCTCTTGACAATGATAGACCTATTTTGGGTGTAGCAAGCAGTGTGAACAGCTTCTCCCTAAAATTGCTTTGGTAAAGCTGCACCATTTAACATAGTTCTGGCTGCTTCAATCAGAGTCTTGTTTCTTCTTTCAGCCACGCCATTTTGTTCAGGGGTACCAGCTGAAGAGAAGTTTTGTGATATTCCCTTTTCATCACAAAAGAATTCAAGTTTTTGATTCTTGAATTCAGTACCATTATCACTTCTTAGAGCTTTGACTCTAACATCATTCATATTTTCAACCTGTCTTATGAAGGACATGATGGTATCAGTAGCATTACCTTTTCCTTCTGAGGAAGAAAACCCATGTATACCTTGAAAACTCATCAACTATGACCAAGGTATATTTGTTGTGATTAATGGTCTGAGGTTTGACAGGTCCAAACAAATCCATGTGAAGGAGATGTAAGCACTTGTCGATAGAGAATGATTGCCTGGTCTTAAAAGAAGACATGTGATGCTTTCCCTTGACACAAGCTGAACAAGTCTTGTCTTTAGAAAACATCACTGACGATAGACGAGCAACCAGGTTTTGTGTGGCTATCTTGTTGATGTTCTTAAAGTTGAGATGAGACAGTCTTTTGTGCCACAGCCAATTGACACTTTCAGAGGCTTTGGCTAGAAAACAGTTGGAGCTGTCTTCAGAGCAAGTAGCCATGTCGATGACATACACATCTCTCATTCTTGGTGCAATAAGCACCACATCATTGTTCTTGTTGATTATGGTTCCCTGAGTCTTAGTAAACAAAACCTTGTAGTCAGCATCACACAATTGGCTGATGCTAATAAGATTGTGCTTAAGACCATTCACATATGCAACCCTTGTAAAAGTTATCCCATTGCAGTTCACTAAGCCGTATCCCTCTGTGTCGCCTGAAGAATTATCCACAAACACCACTTTAGGACCTGGCTCCTTTGAGTATATGTGCAGGTATTGTCGAATCCCTGTCATGTGTCTAGAACAGCCACTGTCTATATACCATATCGATTCCTTAAGATGTTTCTGCACAGATACATAGAAACAATTTAGTTCCTATGGTGAACCCACTTTCCAGTAGGTTCCCTGAATTGTTGATTAGCAACTCTTGAGTTCCTGTAGAACTTTTGACGATGGGAAGGACAATTAGCTGTCTCATGGGTGAACCTTCCACATATATCACATCCTGGAAAGTCACTACACTCATTTGAGTGACGGTCTGTGAATCCACAAAATTTACAAGGAGGATAAGGTCTGTAGTTACCTACTTGTCTCCTAGAAGCCTGTTGTCTATCCCTAGAAGGTGTCTGAGATCTCTTAACAGCCATTTGTCTATCATGATCTATGGTCATGTGATGAGAGTTTTTACAAATATTGTAGTAAGGTTTGACTATCCTTTCACCTTTGGGTTCTCCTAGAATAGACTTAGGTTCATAGGAAGTAGAGCATTCAGCGGAAGGCTTAATATGTTGTTTCAAGAGTTCTACTTCTTTCATTAATGACAACAGGCGTTCTTCAGTTGAGGAATCAACTTTGTTAACAGATTTTGTTGAGACAGGCTTAAATGCAACTTGCTTAACTGATTGTTTAGCTGGCACAACGAATACCATAGCTGGTGGTTTCTCAACTTCTGTTTTGGGTTCAGCCTTAGCTCCTCTAGAAGAGCTGCTGGGTTCAACTCCTGAGAGTTTTGGTAAGGGTGGTAAATCAACCACATCTTTAGAGACAGAGGACATCAGTCAAGAGGGGATCTGACATATGAATTGTCTCTGTAGATTTGAAAACAATCTCTTTGGGTTTGGTGAGAATTTTCAATTTGTTTTTCTTGGCAGAGATAACCCTTTTAATGTCAGCAGGTAGTTCATCATTAAGCAATTCATTTATAGTGAACCTACTGCATAGCCATTTTTCGATAACCTTATTTAATTCAGATACTTGATAATTTAAGGCACTATTCTTTAAGGTTAACCTATTAACTTCCTTTTGAAGAGATATCTTTTCAGAATTAACATGTTTGAGAGTTTCACATTCAGCCCTAGCAGTTAATAGTTCATGTTTAACAGAGTGAAACTTATCTAGCAAGTTCTTTCTTTGTTCCTCAACAAAGTGTAAATCAACAATGGTGTAATCAAGGACATGTTTGCGTTCATTACTTTCAGACATAGATAGAAGCCTGTGTACCTTTTTCATAGTGATGTCAACCCATTATCCTGATCTTGCATCTCCTTTCCCAACAGCTGGTTCATCCTCAGCTATTGCCATGAAAGCCCTGACTCTAGTAGTATCTTCCTCATCTGAGGTCAGCGGCTCATCATTCCAATCATATGCTTCAGCTACCAACCCTTTCTCTGTCTTCTTATCACCCTCTTTCTTCTTAGACAGAGCTTCAAGCTTCAAATTCATCTGTTCTAACTTAGCTTTAAGTGCCTTATACTTGTTCTTGTAATCCTTATTCTCATTGTCTGAGGAGTTGAATTGGTGAGATGAGTTGTTATGTTGTGATTTGAACTTGTAAGGTTTGGTGGAATATGATAGATAAGAAGGTGAGGATGTCTTAGTGGAAGGACGATCTTTTTGAAAGTGTCCAAGTTTTCCACATGCAAAGCAAGTTTCTTTTGATTTGTCGGTTTGTTTGCTAGCTGATCCTACTCTCCCTGATCTTTTGTAGAATCTCCTTTGATTAGCTAGCAAGGCTCTTTCATGAAATTCAGCATTAAGGTCTGTCAAGAACTCTTGGCTGGTGCGTGTGTCTTCTTCAACATCAAAGTCGCTGTCATGAGGGTGTGGGTAGAAATCAAAGCTTTGGATGTTGCTCCCTGAACTACAAATCTTTCAGTCTCTGATTTGTATATGCTATCAATCAGTCCTTCTTCATAATTGTACTTTCCATATAGCTGAGCTAAGGTGTCATTCTTGATTGAGTTATTAGCTCTCTGAGTCTGACCCATACTCAGCCATTTTCTTGGAAGGCTGTTGACAAATGTGGCATTTACTTCAGCTTAACCAATGGTGACGTCATTCATAGCAAGGTCATTGAGAAGAATCTTCAGCCTTGTATATGTTTGTTGAACCTTTTCACCTTCAAGTGCCTTGAAAGCATTGAACTGAAGTCTAAATGCCTAAATCTTGGTTTCTCTGGTTTCAGAGGGTCCTTCATGACCAAGGATAAGGTCTTTCCACATTTGTTTGGTTGTAGGACACTGAATGACAGACTTCATGATGTGTTTGGGAAGACATGATATAATGATGCTTTTGAGACGTTTGTCTTGGTTTGCCAATTTCCTATCAGCTAGAGTCTACTGCTTGAGAGGTTTGGGAAGAGGATTCTCATCAGTAGAGGTAAGAGCCATGGGAACATAAGGTCCATTATCTATAATTTCTAGAAGAAATGGTTCAAGTCCGTCGAGATACACGAGGATTTGACTCTTCCAACTTGCAAAATCACCTTCATCAAAGACTGGTACATTGGTGACATGAGATCCGCCTCTTGAGTAAAGAAGTTAGGGTAGATCATCTTCATTTTGAGGTGGAGGAGTGAGTCTTGGTGATGTTGGGGGTGCATTAGTGTTGTTCCCAGAAGACGGTAGTGGTGGTGTATTGCTTGTTTCAGGCATGGTGGATCTTGATTATAAAACTTAGAACGATGTTTATGAGGGTTTTAATATCAAACACTGCTCTGGTACCAATTGAAAGTCCCTAAACTATGCATGGAACAATAAACTTAACTAATCAACACACTTAATTACTTTTCAAACGTAATACTTATTATTGTATAATAAAGAATTACAAGTGTTATAGATAACACCGTTTGATGACAATGTGTTGTGTACACTTTGGACAAACTAAAACCTAACTTATGAACACAATCGCAGCTGTTTGGTTCTATAAGTTCTAAGAGTTAATGTGTGAATTCTATCAAAGTGTTAAACATTAACGCTAGGTTACATAACCTATTTATAGTGGTACGAGGTTGACTCAAGTACTGGTTGATGGTGACTACACTAGACAAACACTTGTCAGACCTCTGTCACAAGATGCTCTTCTATTCTTGGTATTCTGCCACAATGCTTTAGGGAAACAGAGCTGACACAATTTCCCTTTTCTTCATAGTCCCGTACACACTAAGGTATGTCTAAAGTGTGCTGAGTGTTAACAGGGTATTGCCACCCCTGTTAACCCTCAACCCCTCAGAGTCCCTGATACATCTTGGTTGTTATCCATCACAACCAATGAGTATATCTTCAAGTAATCTTCGACTTCCTTGACAATGTCTCTGACATGGACTCCTCTAAGGTTGCTCACACAGACTTAGATCTCTGTGAGTCTTACGATACTTGCCTGCCTCCTAGGCACAGGAAAGTTAATATCTAACAGCTTGATTTGTGTTTAAATCTATGATACAAGGAATCTAATGAACTTAGATTCCCAACAACCCCCTTATTATTTGTACGCTGATCTGAAGATCAAGATTAGGACTAATGGAATTAGGTCATATGCTCATTGGACTTGTGAATTCTTGTAAGCTGATGTGCAGCAGATCAGAGAGAATATGTAATCACATACACCCCCTTTTTACTTGTAGTCTGACCTGCATGTCGAAGTTAGGTAATCTGAATGAGTTCAGTGTGTTTCTTATAGTCGTGAATTGTTGTAGGATGATATACAGTAAAGAAAGAATAGGCAATCCCAAACACCATATTCATAATACATAACTTTGTACATACAAATATATAACTATTGTTTGCATAGGAAGCTACTAACAACCATTTATATTTCCGTGTGCATTATTTATCAAAACTTTGTGTAATCTCTTGTTTGAGTTGAGCAAGGCTAAACACCTTTCACCACGTTACACACTGTTTCTAAAGTTAGAGATAATATATGAACTTGTGCCAATAGCATCCAAGATCAATGTGAATATGATACCCGATTTAGACATATAAGGCTGAACTACACCCTTACGCCTTGTCCTAAAAAGATGATAAAGAAACCTGTCCTATCAAATTAAACAAAACCATAAGATTCATTATTAATAGCTCACATAAGATAATTAGGAGAACCTTGGATGTGCGTTTTGGATGTCATTACAGGGGGTATGTGGGATTGCGTATTTAAATTGATAAATGAAAATCCTATACATTTTGTACCAAAAGAAAAAAATTATGAATAACATTAAAACATAAAATGCGGTAAATATCAAAATCGAAACAAAATATCGAGATGATAAAGAGATGTATAGGCATATCATCGTGATACCCTATAACTTTCTAAAGTTGCAGAGAAAGACTACATACCTTGGTAAATCCAACCCTTTTTCATCACCTATTTATTCTCCTTTCTTGACCAAATAATTAACAAACGGAAAATGGTCAATGTCATGCACATATGATTAACAGTGCTCTTGTAATTAAATAAATCTTAATGAAACTATCTTGCTTGAAGAAATGGCTGAGGAGGTCTATTAAACTTAGCTTGTTCTGAATCAAACTTGATATGAGCAAAAACTCATATCAGTTAATCAACAAATCACCCTAAAACACAAGAAAAATATCTAACCTTTGTGCTATAAAGCGGAATTATGTGGTATGTTTTGTGTTTGTGTACAAATAGGTAAGAAGGATGCATTTTCAAGTAAATAAGAAGAAAATCAAGTTAATTTGGATGAAAAAGACAAAGAAGGATCAAAAGTGACAAGACTTTGAAGACAAAGGACCTATCTTGACAATATTCAAAAGATGAAGGAATAAAGTGCAAGTTTGGAAAAGTCAAGATCAAAGTCAAATTTGGTCAACTATCAAGTCAACCAAGTCAAAGGGATCAATTATGTTCAAGAATGAAGCATAAAGAACCAGAATTATCAAGGTTATGAAGATTATAGCCCAAAATACAAATCTGCCAAAGTGAGGGATTGAAACTGCCAAAAATACTTCAAGTTTGGATCAATCCGTGTGAAGGAGTTCTTAGCCAATCAAAATTCAAGGAAAAGAGGTTTTGGATTGCCAAATAAGGGACAGTTGGCCACTAACTTCACTTTGCATTTAATAGCTGAATCTCAACAGTGCAGCGCACTAAACTCCTCTCAGCCAATCAGATTTCAACACTCCATAATCCAATTATCCACTTTGGATAATAATCCGTGTGCTCACTCCTCGCCCAACCAGAAAGAGACACGTATCATCTTCAACAAAGTGACGAGCCCAGAATCAATAAAACAGAGGAGTGCATTTCAGAGGAAGATTCCAACATCAAAAGTGTTTAAAATCAAGAGACGAACTCATTCCAACCATCCAATTAAGATAAAATCTATTCAAGAGGAAAAGCCCAATTGTGTTCTTCAACTGCAGATTGCAATTAACAGATTTAGGCCACGTGGAAGATGAGGATTGGTTCCAACACGTCACTCATCCTCATCAACACTCAACTGCACTCTATAAATACCCCTAGCTAGCTTTCATTTGTTGTAATGTAGAAAGTGTGAAAACACACACACTTTATTTTTCTCTCTCTCAATCTGTTAGGAATTAGCTTAACAACTCAAGAGATTGACAACCTCTTGAGTATGTTAGTAGTTGTAACAACTTACTTACCATTGTAACCACCTTTCAAATTCAATCAATAAAATTTCACTTTCATTTCCTAAATCTACTGTTCATACCTGCAATTATGTTATCCTTGTGTTGATGTTAGCTTATTATGATCAAAATTGATCATGATTAGCTAAGTGTTGAAGATTTGTAGCTGTTTTGATCCTTTCCTGTTCATCCAGTACCAGTACTTGTAGATTTTGAAGATTAATGGTTCAACAATGGTGATGATGATAATAGCTGTTGATTAGTAGATTTTAATGCTAAGGTGGTGGTTTAGAATTGGTTAGAAAGCTCAGCGCTTCTCTACTCCATCAACGGAGGCCTAAGCTAAAAGGTTTTGAGTTCTACATTTTTGTCCCACTAAATTGTTGTCTGCCTGCTTAATTCTTAGTGTAAACCTGTTTGCTTGCATGATTAAGTGTGTTTAGATATCATTTGAACTAATTTTGGTGATTGGATAGCTTAAGTGTAGTTTGATTCTTGATCAATAGCTTAATTCTTGTTTCTGTTTGCAATATATCAGTAATAATAGCTTGTTAGTACAATTTGAGTCTTAGCATGTTTCATTGCTTGAGTTTGGTTCTAGTTCATTACAATTTAGTCATTGAGTTTGTTTAGATATCTGTCTTAAATCAGTTTAGCCATTAGCTCAAATTTCTTTGCCAAAACTTTGTAAAAATCAGTTAACTTGTGTTTGGGATTAGGTTTCATTTTGAGTTTAAGTGTTGTTACTTGGTTAAATCCTGCTCATTCTCAGTCATTTAGACATTTTAAACAAAGTTTAGCAGTTTTCAAGTCAAACCATAAGTCAAAAAGGCAATTTGCACAAAAATAGTTTGGGTCAGTCTTTGTTTAAAAAAATTTCAGAAAAGTTCTTGATTTCAATTGATTAGCATTTCTTTATTAGTTGATGAAATTCCTTCAAACCAGCTTCTAAACATCATCCAACATCTGAAGTTTAAGTGTGTAATAGGAATTTCTACAGTATCTTGATTTGAGTTAGGAATAAGCATTTGAATAAGCACCATAGCATTTGTCAGTTTCTATGATAAAAGCTCAGTTTGTTTTCTCATATCTCCATTTCTACTTCATAAACTTCTTGATTTTCTTTCTCATTTGTGTTTAGAAAGTGTTCATGAGTGGATTTTGAAATTTTCAGCTTTTTGAAAAAGTTGGTCAACGAAAGTCAAATAAGCACTTGTTTAGCTTAATTTCAGATTTCATCTTATCCAGTTGATCATTTTCCATTTGGAAAGACATTCCATACTCCTTGTCAGCTTATTAATCAGTTTTCTCAAGAAAATCAAGTTGTGGAAGTTTCATTTTTCTGTTTGCTTATAGTAGGCTTATTAGAATAAGTTAACTTGAGTTTTAATAGCTTTTAAGTGAATTCCTTTTGCAAGCCTAGTTAATTCTTGATTTTAAGCTGTTTGCAAGTTATTAGAGCTTATTTGGTCCAGTAATAAGCCCTAGCCAGCTTATTTGAGTTGTTTGCCCGTTTTTGTTTAAAATTTTCTAAGTAATTGCACTTTAGTCCCCCAGCTTTGGATTTGTTGCATTGTTAGATAATTTTCCTAGATTTTAGGGTTTGTTAAGTTTAGTCCTTCAGTTTTCAGTTTAGTTAAAAATTAGTTGGTCAATTTCATAAGTTTGTTAGATTTAGTTAATTGTTAGTTATATTTGCATAGTTAGTCCTTGTAGTTACTTGATTTTACATTTTAAGTCCATTAGTTTCTAGAATTTACATTTTCAGCCCTTTAATTCATAGATTTACATTTTTGTTTTTATTTGGATAAAAAATTTGGTAATTGCAATTTGTTTTACGTATAAGTAGATTGATATTTTTCATTTTTCTACGTGTTGTTTGAATTAGACATAGCAAAGCCAAATAACCTTACCAACCAAAAACAATTATAAACCCGATTTAGTTAGGACTTTCAATTGGTTAAGAATCGAGAAAACGAACTTCAATTATACTCAATATCAAATAGCGCCGCTGTCGGTTCTTTGACTTTACGAGAGACTATCGATTGGCGGTTTTCATTGGCTTTTGGGATCCGTTCACCTAGTGAACGTTATTTTTACGTATCATAAATCAAAAACAAAAAAAATAAAAAATATAAAAATATATAAAAACTAAAAAATAACAAAAACAATTCTTTTCCTAAAGAATTGACCAAACAAATTACAAAATCCAAAAAGCAATCTTTTTCCTAAGAGATTGCACCCAAAAATATATATTTTTTGATTCTCTCGGTTTTTATGTACATATAGTATTTTCTCTAAAAACTCATAAATACAAAAATATTTTCCATATATTATTATAAGTAAATATGTATACGTATAAGAACAACCAACACACATATTCTCCATAAGTATTGCCAAGGCAATACACCGTGTTGAGGGGCGTTCCGGTCCTTAACACATGTATCGATCAAACAAAATAAAGCAAGAATAGATAAATACTTCCAATAAGCAATAATTCGAAGAATACAAACAATTAAGTGAATAGAAAGGCGATGAGCTATAAAATGCCATCTAAGGGTCAATAGGTACTTAAGTGCTTCGCGCCACCTAACCCCCGTTCACTTGTGAGTATTCTAAGAAGGAAGGCTTCATTGGGGGTCTTGCACCCAAGTAGTACATACGTATATTATTATTTTCTTGTGGATATTTCATATTGAAACTCGAAGAGGATAATCCTTTTCTCTTCAAAGTCACACGAGAGCTTCTCTCTAATTCCTCGTATTGAGTTGCATGCTCACTCGCGGGCGTGCACAAATACCGATTGGTGTACAACCCCTTCCTCCGAAAAGGAAGAAAAAGAGAAAGAGTAGGAACACCACCGTCCATCAAGCCGATCCCGAGAATCGTGCTTTGATTCATCCACAACAAGAAGCCATGGCCGGAGTTGATACTCGATCTTTGATGGAGCAATTGCAATCCAATGTGCACGGATATGTCGATGCTATCAAGATACCCGATATTCTCGCAAACACATTTGAGCTAAAAACATCCATGATTAACTTGGTTTCAAACTCACCTTTTTATGGGAACAAGAATGATAATCCTCATGATCACCTTAAGAGATTTCTTGCTCTTTGCAACACCATTAAGTACAATGGAGTTCCCCATGATGCCATTAAGTTGATATTGGTACAATTTTCACTAGAGGGTCCGGCTAAGCATTGGTTAGATACACAACCACCCGAGAGCATTACCACATGGGATGGTTTCACTACGAAGTTTTTGAACAAATTCTTTCCCCCATCTAAGACCACAGCTTTGAGGAATTTAATTATAGGCTTTCAACAAAAACCTAGTCAAACATTTAGTGATTCTTGGGAGGAGTATAGAGAGTTATTAAGGAGATGCCCTAACCATGGATTGGATGAAGTTCACCAAATCAATACTTTCTACAATGGCCTTAAACCTCATCACCAAGACTCACTCAATGCTTCCGCGGGAGGAAATATTCTTCTTAAATCCATTCAAGAGGCTTGGGATATTATTGAAACCAAAGCAATGGTACAAACAAACACTCAATTTGAAGAAAGGGTTCATGTTATCCAAAAAAATTCTCAAACACCTTGTGATAACCAATTCCTCAAGAGATACTTCAAAAGATAGATAGGGATCATGAGATGAGTTTTAAGGCACATCAAGAATTAATCCAAGCTATTAAGAGCCTTTCATTGAACAATTCCACAAATGATGTGCATGTCATTACTCTTTCATGTGAGACTTATGGAGGTCCTCATTCCTATCAACAATGTGATAAGGTGCAAAGTTATCAAGGGGAATGTTATGCTTACCAAGAGGAACATCGTGAACATTTCAAACCCAACATCAATCAAAATAACCTTTCTTATAAGTCTCAAAACTATCTTGCACCACCGGGATTCCCACCCCAACCTCCCACCCAACTTCAACAAAATCCCCCTCAAGTGTTACAAAGGAACCAAGGTCCAAGGCCACAATACCAAGGGAATAACTATAGACCACCAAATACTTTTTACAATCAAGGAAATACCTTTCAAGGCAACAATCAAGGGTTTTACAATCAACCTCCACCTTTCTAACACCAAGGTTTTCAAGGGAATGTGCCACATGATTATAACACAATTGAGCTTCTTCACAAAATGAATCAAGAGAATGAAAGGAGGTTCCAAGCTAATAAGAAACGAATGAAAGAAATGCATGAGGAAACACATAAGAAATTTATGATGCTTTTCAATCAAAGACAACAAGGGGCTTTACCATCTAACACACAAACGAACCCAAGGGAAAATGTTAATGCTATTACAACAAGAAGTGGAAAGTCAACAAAGGATCCTTCACCTCCTACACCTCCTATTGTTAAACCCACTTTTGTTCCTACATGTGATAAGCCTTCTACATCCGCTTAACCACCTCCAAATGCTCCTATTCAATCAAACACACCTTCTCAACCTATTCCCACTTCTCCTTTACCTTCCACAACTCCCAATGAAGAAGCTAACAAAGATATATCTTCCACTACAACACCTACACCTAAACCAAATCTTCCTTATCCTTCAAGATTGAAAAAGGACAAGTTAAAGAACAAGGATGATATCCAAGTTTCAAATTTCTTAAGGATGTTCAAGCAACTCAACATAAACATCTCCTTTGCGGAAGCTCTTGCTTACATGCCAAAATTTGCTAAGATGTTCAAGGATTTACTCTCCAACAAGGAAAAATTGGTTGATTTGCCCAACACATCCCTTAATGAATATTGTTCCGTCGTGCTACTTAAAACCATACCAACAAAACTTGGAGATCCGGGGCGCTTCTTGATACCTTGTAGTTTTCTCGGGGTGGAAAATTGCATGGCTTTGGCGGATCTAGGGACAAGCATTAACCTCATGCCTTTATCGGTTTGGAAAAAACTCTCTCTTCCCGGGCTCACTCCCACTAGGATGACACTTGAGTTAGCTAACCGTACCATAGCTTACCCCGTAGGTATCACGGAGGATGTGTTTGTAGGTATGGATAAGTTTACATTTCCGGCCGACTTTGTAGTGGTTGATTATGACATGGACCCTAGAGTTCCTTTGATTGTTGGTAGACCATTTTTGAGAATGGGTCGTACTTTGATAGATGTGGCAGAGGGAGAATTAATTATGAGAGTAGAGGATGAGAAAGTGGTGTTTAAGATAGGGAAAGTTTGTGATATGAAAGAGGTTAAGGAGTCTAAACCTTGTGAGACTATTAACATAGTTGATGTGCTAGATGAGGTGTGTGATGAGAATTTTCATGACGCTTGCAAGAGTAATGGTGAGGATATGCCCCATGTTGAAACCGTGGCCTCAATTGCTCCCTCCTTAACACCTTTTGGAGAGAGTGATTTCCTCTTGGAGGAATTTGAGTCTAACTTTCTTGGAAATGATGATTCTCCCATCAATTGGGAATAAGATATTCTTACCATCCAAAAGTTTCTCAATGAGGACCCTATTCCTTCCCCCATTTCACAAGAAGTAACCAATGATGATCCTTCCATAGTAAAACCTTCCATAGAGAGTCCACCTCCAATTGAACTTAAGGACCTTCCATCCCACCTAGAGTATGCTTTCTTAGAGGGCAAAGACCAATTACCCGTGATCATTGCTAAAGAGTTGAAAGAGGATGAGAAAGAGAAACTCATAGAAGTCCTTAAGAAACATAAGAAAGCCTTAGCATGGAAAATATCCGACATAAGGGGAATTGATCCACATTTTTGTACATACAAAATCCTTATGGAGGATGATTACAAACCCGCTATTCAAAGCCAACGAAGGGTTAACCCAAAAATCCATGAGGTCATTAAAAAGGAAGTTATTAAACTCCTTGATGTGGGCATGATTTACCCCATTTCTGATTCTCCATGGGTTAGCCCGGTACATTGTGTTCCAAAAAAGGGTGGAATCACCGTAGTACCTAATGAGAACAATGAGCTTATTCCTACGAGACTTGTTACCGGTTGGAGAGTTTTTATTGACTATAGGAAGCTCAATGAGGCTACTAGGAAAGATCACTTACCATTACCTTTTATGGACCAAATGCTTGAACGCTTAGCAGGAAATGAGTACTATTGCTTTCTTGATGGCTTTTCGGGTTATTTCCAAATACCCATTGACCCTAAGGATCAAGAAAAGACCACATTCACTTGTCCCTACGGTACATTTGCTTACAAGAGAATGCCTTTTGGCTTATGTAATGCACCGGGGACATTTCAAAGGTGCATGATGGCAATTTTCCATGATATGATAGAGCAAACAATGGAGGTTTTCATGGATGACTTTTCCGTCTTTGGAGATTCATTTACCTCATGTCTCACCAATTTAGAACGAATGCTTAAGCGTTGTGAGGAAACACGTTTAGTTCTTAATTGGGAGAAATGTCACTTTATGGTGAAAGAGGGAATTGTTTTGGGACACAAGATATCCAATAAGAAGTGGATCGAGCTAAAATTGATGTGATTGCTAAGCTTCCCCCACCCACTACTGTTAAAGGTGTAAGGCGTTTCTTAGGTCATGCGGGGTTTTATAGGCGCTTCATACAAGATTTTTCTAAGATAGCAAGACCGATGACTCACCTCTTGGAAAAAGAGGCTCCTTTCATTTTCAACCAAGAGTGTTTGGATTCATTTGAGACTCTTAAGGAGAAATTGACAAAGGCTCCCGTTTTGGTGTCTCCAAATTGGGAATTGCCTTTTGAGCTTATGTGTGACGCTAGTGATTATGCGGTGGGGGTCGTCTTAGGACAAAGAGTGAATAAGCATTTTCAACCTATACACTATGCTAGTAAAACCATGACCGGTGCACAACTTCATTATACTACCACGGAAAAAGAGTTGCTTGCTATAGTTTATGCCTTTGATAAATTTAGACCATACCTTGTGCTATCCAAAACCATAGTGTATACGGATCATTCCGCTCTCAAGTATCTCATGACAAAGCAAGATGCTAAGCCTAGGCTTTTGAGATGGGTTTTATTGCTTCAAGAGTTTAAGATAGAAATTCGAGATAAGAAAGGAGCCGAAAATTTAGCGGCGGATCACTTGAGTAGACTTGAGCATCCTTTTCAAGGAGATTTTCCTAATAAAGAAATCAATGAATCCTTTCCATTAGAGGAGCTCATGTCTATCTCTTCTCAAGAGGATGCCACCCCTTGGTTTGCGGATATAGCAAACTATCTTGTGGGGAATGTGCTTATAGAGGGTCTTACTTCCCAACAAAAGAAGAAGTTTCTTAAGGAAGTTAAGTACTACTTTTGGGATGATCCTTACCTTTTTAGGCAATGTGCGGACCAAATCATTAGACGGTGTGTAGATGGGCCCGAGGCATTTAAGATTTTAGAAGCTTGTCATAAAGGACCTACGGGTGGACATTTTGGGCCCAACTATACCGCCAATAAAGTCTTTGATTCGGGTTACTATTGGCCTTTCATTTACAAAGATGCCCAAGAGATGGTGAAATTTTGTGATGTATGTCAAAGACAAGGAAAAATTACGCAACGTGATGAGATGCCACAAAATTTTATTCAAGAGTGTGAGATTTTTGATGTATGGGGCATAGATTTTATGGGACCTTTTCCATCTTCCAAGGGAAACAAGTATATACTTGTAGCGGTGGATTATGTGTCAATATGGGTTGAGGCTAAAGCCTTACCTACTAATGATGCTAGAGTTGTTGTGAAGTTCTTGAAGCAATTGTTTGCTAGATTTGGTGTACCTCGGGCCATCATAAGTGATCATGGTACGCACTTTTGTAATGATCAATTCACGAGAGTTATGAAGAAAATGGAGTTAATCATAGACTTTCTACCGCGTATCACCCTCAAACCAATGGTCAAACCGAGGTCACAAATCGTGGTTTAAAGAGAATTTTAGAGAGAACGGTGGGAGAGCATCGAGCTTCTTGGTCGGATAAACTTGATGATGCTTTGTGGGCTTTTAGTACGGCTTTTAAGACACCAATTGGTTGTACTCCTTATAGGCTTGTCTATGGAAAAGCATGCCACCTCCCATTCGAGTTAGAACACAAGGCATCTTGGGCTCTCAAGTGGACTAATTTTGATTTAAACCAAGCCAGTTCACATAGAACGGATCAACTTAATGAAATGGATGAATTAAGAGCCAATGCCTATGAGAATTCTTTGCTTTATAAGGAGAAGACTAAGCAATTGCATGATGCTAAGATCAAGAACCGTGAGTTTAAAGTTGGAGAGCCGGTTCTCCTCTTTAACTCAAGGTTGAAACTTTTTGCGGGCAAGCTTAAGTCTAGATGGTCCGGTCCATTCACTATTGCTCAAGTATTTCCATATGGAACTATTGAGTTGTCACAACCCGATGGTCCAAATTTTAAAGTGAATGGTCACCGTGTGAAGCACTATTTTGGGGAGGACATTTCCGTTGAAATGGTCCAAGAGGTCCCCATTTTCCCCATGAATTAATTCAAGAGGATGAGTCGAGCTAGAGACTCCATAACTTAAGCATTGTATAACTAGGTTTAGAGTGTTGTAGGTTAGAAATAAGGGTATAGAGTTGAGCATAAGTGTAGGGGAGACCTTCTTTTGTCTTCATGATGTTTGTAGGGTTGCTCACTCATTTCGTGCTTTGGAGCTTATGGAGGAGGCCCTTGTATCCGGTTCACTTCGTTACTATTGTGATCTTTCATAGACACCTTGTGCTTTAAAAATGAATTCACTATAGTTGATCTTTCCTTAACTTGGGTTAAGCAAAGTCTATTCATTGTTATAAGTGTAGGGGAAGTTTTTATACTTCCATACTCTTAAACATTGAGGACAATGTTTAGCTTAAGTGTAGGGGGTTTTCTATCGAAGTGACCTTACCTAGAACTTGTCATTGACCTTCATGATAACATGGAAAATTAATTTTACAAACATTTGTCAAATTTTTTATCTACTTTGGCCACCAAAAATATGCATTCATAATTTTTGCATTAATCATTTTTCATTTGCATATCATATTTGCATTGTATATATTTCTTCTTTTATTTTTCATCAAAAAGATATAAAAAGAAAAAAAAATATAATATGGACATGGTTTAACAAATTTAGACTTCTTTGACATATTAGGCCCACCATGGATATTTTGACTCAACCCGAGTTTGCTTATATAAGCATTCTCTAGCTAGTATCCTTAACCATGTAGTCCTTCATTGGTCTATTAGGCTAAGCATCCACTAGTCTCATTCTTTGAGATTTTAAATTTGTGGAGAATAGGAGATGATAGAGTTGAAGCAAGTATAAAAGGGCTAGATAAACTTCATGATAATTACTTGTGGCTAAACCCTTCTCTTTCTTTGCCTCTATTTTCTTCGCATGTATATATTGTTAATAAATAATCAAGAACGGTTTTAATCGGTTTGTAGTCTTTTATGCATTTTTGACTAATCATTTGTGGATGGTATAAGTACGTCTTAAGATTCTAAGTTAGAACGTTTTATGTGTACTAGACTTATGTCATGCTTAATACTTAGCGGGAGTTTCTCCTTTTATTCTTTTCAACTTTCTTTGTGAGGAATAAAGAAAAATAAGAGCGGCTTACAAAAAAAATGAGTGGCTAGAAAAAAAAAGAAAAAAAAAGAAAAAAAAATAATTATTATACAAGACTCCCAAGAGGGGCAGTGTGGTGTTAATTATAGTAACTATTAGATTCCAATATTACCTTGACGGGTTGCGGGGATTTAATAGTTGCTCCAATCCAATATTACCTTGACGGGTTGCGGGGTTGAAGATCCAAGGTCTCAAAAAGGCGGCGGATGTAAATTATTGCGTGAGTTTTCTTTTTCTTTCCTTAGCGAGTGTGTAGCTACTTATTAATGCATGACATGAGGATTTTACACATAAAACGAATGACTTATTACTCTTGAGTCGGACTTATATTAACCATGGGCGGTTTTTCAAGAAATGGATGAGATGACTACTTAGGGTTAAAACCGTGCTTCCTTATTTTTGGATTTTGCATTTCTTATACTTCACACTTGAATAATGACAAATTTGCCCAAAAGCAATTTGCTCAAATAATAACCGGTTCCACATTTAATTGTCATGAATAAATTGATGCACTTTTTACTTGTGAATACAATGATCCTATTTTTAAGCTTGGTATGGGGAAAGTGAAACTTGAGGGTGATAGGTATGCATGGTACCAAAGCCCTAATCTAAGTCATTGATTTCTTTAGGAGTTATTTCCATCAAAACCATTTCAATAAAAATCCAAAAAGATATAAATAGATTTTTTTCTTTAGTATTGCATTGTTCAAAATCAAAATCATGCATCATATAGTGTAGAGTAGTGTAGATGCATTCCATATTGGCCAAGGTGGATTAATTATGAGGAGAATGTAAATTTGTGCTTTAAAATATAGCATTGCATGAGTTCATGGCAATGTTCAAGTGTAGGGGATTTGATATGAGCAAAAACTTATATCAATTAATCAACAAATCACCCTAAAACACAAGAAAAATACCTAACCTTTGTGCTTAAAGCGGAATTATGTGGTATGTTTTGTGTTTGTGTACAAATAGGTAAGAAGGATGCATTTTCAAGCAAACAAGAAGAAAATCAAGCTAATTTGGATGAAAAAGACAAAGAATGATCAAAAGTGACAAGACTTTGAAGACAAAGGACCTATCTTGACAATATTCAAAAGATGAAGGACTAAAGTGAAATTTTGGAAAAGTCAAAGATCAAAGTTGTTAGCCGTATATTTTATATAGTCAAACAAGAATGTAATAGGTCATCTTAGTCGTTATTGGTCTTGTATAGTAATAGGTTAGTCGGGAAAAGCGGGCTTGGACTTTAAGCTAATATTGTATAAGTTAGGGGCGTAAGCCCAAAACAAAGCCAAGCCCGGCCCAAGATGAAGCCCACAAAGGGATCAATTATGTTCAAGAATGAAGCTTAAAGGACCAGATTTATCAAGGTTGTGAAGATTATAGCCCAAATACAAATCTGCCAAAGTGAGGGATTGAAACTGCCAAAAATACTTCAAGTTTGGATCAATCCGTGTGAAGGAGTTCTTAGCCAATCAAAATTCAAGGAAAAGAGGTTTTGGATTGCCAAATAAGGGACAGCTGGCCACTAACTTCACTTTGCATTTAATAGCCGAATCTCAACAGTGCAGCGCACTAAACTCCTCTCAGCCAATCAGATTTCAACACTCCATAATCCAATTATCCACTTTGGATAATAATCCGTGTGCTCACTCCTCGCCCAACCAGAAAGAGACACGTTTCATCTTCAACAAAGTGACGAGCCCAGAATCAATAAAACGGAGGAGTGCATTTCAGAGGAAGATTCCAACATCAAAAGTGTTTAAAATCAAGAGACGAACTCATTCCAACCATCCAATTAAGATAAAATCTATTCAAGAGGAAAAGCTCAATTGTGTTCTTCAACTGCAGATTGCAATTAACAGATTTAGGCCACGTGGAAGATGGGGATTGGTTCCAACACGTCACTCATCCTCACCAAAACTCAACTGCACTCTATAAATACCCCTAGCTAGCTTTCATTTGTTGTAATGTAGAAAGTGTGAAAACACACACACTTTACTTTTTCTCTCTTAATCTGTTAGGAATTAGCTTAACAACTCAAGAGATTGACAACCTCTTGAGTCTTTTAGTAGTTGTAACAAGTTACTTACCATTGTAACCACCTTTCAAATTCAATCAATAAAATTTCACTTTCATTTCCTAAATCTACTGTTCATACCTGCAATTCTGTTATCCTTGTGTTGATGTTAGCTTATTATGATCAAAATTGATCATGATTAGCGAAGTGTTGAAGATTTGTAGCTGTTTTGATCATGTCCTGTTCATCCAGTACCAGTACTTGTAGATTTTGAAGATTAATGGTTCAACAATGGTGATGATGATAATAGCTGTTGATTAGTATATTTTAATGCTAAGGTGGTGGTTTAGCATTGGTTAGGAAGCTCAGCGCTTCTCTACTCCATCAACGGAGGCCTAAGCTAAAAGGTTTTGAGTTCTACATTTTTGTTCCACTAAATTGTTGTCCGCCTACTTAATTCTTAGTGTAAACCTGTTTGCTTGCATGATTAAGTGTGTTTAGATATCATTTGAACTAATTTTGGTGATTGGATAGCTTAAGTGTAGTTTGATTCTTGATCAATAGCTTAATTCTTGTTTATGTTTGCAATATATCAGTAATAATAGCTTGTTAGTACAATTTGAGTCTTAGCCTGTTTCATTGCTTGAATTTGGTTCTAGTTCATTACAATTTAGTCATTGAGTTTGTTTAGATATCTGTCTTAAATCAGTTTAGCCATTAGCTCAAATTTCTTTTCAAAAACTTTGTCAAAAATCAGTTAACTAGTGTTTGGGATTAGGTTTCATTTTGATTTTATGTGTTGTTACTTGGTTAAATCCTGCTCATTCTCAGTCATTTAGGCATTTTAAACAAAGTTTAGCAGTTTTCAAGTCAAAACATAAGTCAAAAAGGCAATTTGCACAAAAATAGTTTGGGTCAGTCTTTGTTAAAAAAGTTTTCAGAAAAGTTCTTGATTTCAATTGATTAGCATTTCTTTATTAGTTGATGAAGTTCCTTCAAACCAGCTTCTAAACATCATCCCACATCTGAAGTTTAAGTGTGTAATAGGAATTTCTACAGTATCTTGATTTGAGTTAGGAATAAGCATTTGAATAAGCACCATAGCATTTGTCAGTTTCTGTGATAAAAACTCAATCTGTTTTCTCATATCTCCAGTTCTACTTCATAAACTTCTTGATTTTCTTTCTCATTTGTGTTTAGAAAGTGTTCATGAGTGGATTTTGAAATTTTCAGCTTTTTGAAAAAGTTGGTCAACGAAAGTCAAATAAGCACTTGTTTAGCTTAATTTCAGATTTCAGCTTATCCAGTTGATCATTTTCCATTTGGAAAGACATTCCATACTCCTTGTCAGCTTATTAATCAGTTTTCTCAAGAAAATCAAGTTGTGGAAGTTTCATTTTCCTGTTTGCTTATAGTTGGCTTATTAGAATAAGTTAACTTGAGTTTTAATAGCTTTTAAGTGAATTCCTTTTGCAAGCCTAGTTAATTCTTGATTTTAAGCTGTTTGCAAGTTATTAGAGCTTATTTTGTCCAGTAATAAGCCCTATCCAGCTTATTTGAGTTGTTTGCCCGTTTTTGTTTAAAATTTTCTAGTAATTGCACTTTAGTCCCCCAGTTTTGGATTTGTTGCATTGTTAGCTAATTTTCCTAGATTTTAGGGTTTGTTAAGTTTAGTCCTTCAGTTTTCAGTTTAGTTAAAAATTAGTTGGTCAGTTTCATAAGTTTGTTGGATTTAGTTAATTGTTAGTTACATTTGCATAGTTAGTCCTTGTAGTTACTTGATTTTACATTTTAAGTCCATTAGTTTCTAGAATTTACATTTTCAGCCCTTTAATTCATAGATTTACATTTTTGTCTTTATTTGGATAAAAAATTTGGTAATTGCAATTTGTTTTACGTATAAGTAGATTGATATTTTTCATTTTTCTACGTGTTGTTTGAATTAGACATAGCAAAGCCAAATAACCTTACCAACCAAAAATAATTATAAACCCGATTTTGTTAGGACTTTCAATTGGTTAAGAATCGAGAAAACGAACTTCAATTATACTCAATATCAAAACTCAACACTGTTATTTTCCTAACAAAACCACATCAGTAGAATGGAACTTCACATTTTATTTTTAGGCAATAGATATGATATCAGACTTATAGACATGTCACACTTTAACTATAACAAATCTACATCGATAGAACACACAGAGTAAGTGAATACGATTACTTGGCATAAAGGATAAACATCAGATAGCTAAGCATGTGTAGCATATGCTAAGCTTTGACCCATTTACTTTTTAAAATGGATAAAAAAGAAGTTTGCTAGCAAGAAAATGGGTCAAATTGGTCGAATGCTTCAAACTAATAGAAAGTTGAAAAGAATTGTACCTTTTGATAGACAATACCTCATTTGCAGCGCATGAGCAGTCCCTCAACAACAAAAAGAATTCCCCATCTTATGAGGTTACTTTCTCACTGAGTTCTTGATTCTTGCAAAAGGTTATATCATTCACATTTGTTTGCAGTCAGTCCTACAATGTTTTTGAGTGGTTTCCATGTGAATACCTCACAATATACCATATTAATTAGGATTAATACTTAGAAACATGATATGTTGTGACCTATGAGAACAGTAGCTTGTGTGCAAATAAAATAACAGCAGCTTGAAATATGAATTTTCAGTAGTAGACATATGTAAGATGCGAATAGTTTAGTTTCTATGAGTATCAGCTTTAACCTAAGCTTGTACAGTTAATCATATTCACATGCTTGGGTGGATTTTTAATTTTAAGTCGTCGGTATTTAATCATATTCACTTGCTTCAGCCTAACTTGTACATAAGTCTGTTATCATCTTTACCATATGTTTACATTCTTATTACATCCTTAGTAAGTTTCTATGAGTATGGTGTACAACTTTAATAAGAAGGTATTGACTATTGACTGAAAGCAATAACAATCCTTCAGTTTATTGTGCAAAATATTCTACAATACTACAATACCAGCTATGATTTGCAATCAATCATATCTTTAACTACATACCAAGCTAGGGTAAATCGCATCAGGCAGAAGACTCGCATATAATCTACTCTTATTTTATATTCTGCAATACTAAAATATTCCGAAATAGACCGCCCGGATTTATTAATTTGCAAATACTAAAAAGAACCTAAGGTGCACTTCTAAATATAAGGGATAAAACTTTCTAATTACCAAGCTCGTGTTTTATTTTTTGAAATATATGTCAGGTGTGTTTCGCGCCTGCACCACTGCATTTTACAAAACCAACCAGAAAAAGAGATACAACCATTAATATAGTAAACTGTACCTCATTTAGGCGTTCTACATCATGCATTTTCTGCAACATCCATCGATCAATCAATGCCTTATTTTTAGTCTCTGCATTGATAGTTTTAGTTCTGATGTATTCATACTGAAACGTGTGCTCTTTATTCTCACTTATAAGCAATTAGAGGGCTTTAGTCTTTTCTTCCAAAAGTGTTTCCAGGCGAAAACATTCACCCCTGCAGCATAAACATTTTAACAGTCGGAGAATGTTACATTAGTGAATTTCCCTCGACAATAAGGTGCACACAAGGCAAAGTGGAGAACCTTTCTTGAAAAAGATCACTCTTGAGAGTAGGAATTAAGGATCCCTTATTTTGAAGTAAGGAATTTACAACTCAACACTCGTCAATCACCACCAAAAGCTTATCAGATAAATGGGAATGAGCTTTGTAACATTTCTGAAATTCTAACTCAAGAGCTTCTGCATTAGACTTCCATTGTGAACCCATCATGATGCAAATAGAAATCATATAAGTTACAATACTTTAGTATTTATTGTTATAGTTGGTAAATCTATAGGTTTAAAAACTCATAGTCAACAATTAACATGCAACAACATGAAATACAATATGGTGGCAAGGATGTATCCTATAAAATTGGAGGCATTTCAGGTAAAATTTTCAAAAGTTCAAGACTGATTGTTTTGGGCCTGCTAAAAAAGAAATATTTTTTTCACAAATTCATGACAACTGGTATACCTTCAGATGAGGATCTGAATCTTGAACTGTCCACTTCTTTTCATAACCCAAATCAATCTTCATTGGTACAGTTTTCGTCCAAGCTATACGTCTGCAGCACAGAAAACTCATTCAGTAAAGCTTTCTATGTTCCTTCGCTCTTGAGGAAACCAATATATGTTGAAAAGATCTTTCACCCAATGCAAATATAGATCAGTAATTAGAGGTGTCTTCTGGTTATAAATCAAGTCAACTTTTTTGTTCGCCGATTATTTGATGATTAATGTTTACGGGCTTATAACCGTTAATAGTCCCCTGAACTAAAGACTATCCAAGTTGAGGTAACCATAAATATCTTCTCTTTATCCAGGGAAAATGTAACTGAAAACTAAATAATGCAAATGACAGTGAATGCATATGAATAATAGCAATTGTTCGAAAAACCTGAAAGGCCTTAACTTTGTCAGATTAAGCATGCAATATCTGCTATTGCATAGTAGAGTAAGATAAAAATAGAGGTGTCAATTTGGATCAAAACAGTTTAAGTTAGCGAGTTTTCCCCAAAACACTTACTTGTCTACCTAAAAGTTTTTTATTATTAGTTACGGCCTTACGAATTTAAATATGTTTTTTAGGCAACTCTTTGTTGTCGTGATATTGTGTACTGTATATATCCAAAGGTTGACGGGATATTGTATGCTGGGCCCTCACCGCATCGTTGGTGCTTGGAATCATACCATGCCAAGTTGGCTCACTTGTGGAGCTCCATTTGCAGGATGATGATCCGTCACCACCAAAGCATTAGTTGTCTGCTGCTCTGCCCTTAATTTAATAGAATTGGCTCTGCTATATCAGCATCTGCATCTTCAGCTTTTTAAATCAATGAGGACTTCAAAAATAAAACATTTGGAAGTTATACTTAATGACCATAAAATAATGAACAATCATCATCTATGTGAACATATCCGGACTATAAATATACCTGGTGCTCAGGAAATTTAGGCAATTCAACTAATATAGCCATTAAAGCTGCACCTTTCCTGCTCAACGCAAAAACTCTACCTCTCTTTGTTGTATCTCAACATCAATGGAACTTTCATACCTGAGGAAATAAGAACTTCCGTTCAAAAATGGTATACACCTTTCTCAAAGCTTTCTTTTTCTTCTGTTAAAATGGTATACAATTGATTATCTTCTGTTAACATAGTTTAATTTGATAATATAATTAGATGAAGTTGTTTATCTATCCAAACATCTGTGACTGATAAATGAATTTTCCTACACAAGCTATTGTGGTAGACCCATGTGCAGCCCTTTTGGTGTTATAGTTACCAGACTATTACCTATGCTCTACTACTTCAGCCAAACCTAGATTTATCTTCAAAACCATTTTGAAAATAAAGATTTAATTTTTAAGAAAATGGCTTCTTATAATCTGATAAAACTGGTCGTTTTAAAGACTGATATCATCTATACTGAGAACACTCGGTGAAAAACTAAATTTGACAGAAAATGTTGATCCTAATGGTTTTCACATTCCTCTGTAACCATAAAGGTAGATCAAAGTAGCCTCACTATTATACTTAGCACAACATTGGTTAATGACTACCGTTGAAACAATCAAGTCAAAGAATAGTTGCTTAAGAAAACATCATCTTGTAGCAAGACTGGAGTTGTAGAGAGTATCATGTCGTATGCCTTTTTGGTAATCGAGTCTCCCGATAAATCCAACCTATCATGCAGAATTCAAATATCAGTATGTTAAAGCAAAATTTACTGTAATCTAAATGTCGTTTGAGTAAACATATAAACATGAAAAAACTTGAAAAAGGTAAATTGAAAAGAGTAATATAGAGGTTGCTGCAAATTAGTAATCCAAAGAATAGTCGAGAAAACTCAGCAAAAGCTAAAATGAAAAAGGGATATAAACACGTTCAATTCACTCCTCTCAGGGGACTGTTCTTTTTCTGTTTTCTGTAGGGTCGGCACAGGAGTGAAAATTGTTTCAGGGGGCCTGTGATACACAGAAGATAAAGTAGCAATGTACGCAAGCAGAATCAAACTTATTGGAGTCATCGCTTATCACATAGTTTTCAGCTAAAACTACATCTTTTGCGGCCTGAAAGAGTTACCCTTTACATTACATAACATTCGAGACTGATGCCATAGATGAGCCTTATTGACCCGTTACCCCCTATATTACATATTTTATAGTATTTCTGACAAACATTTGAGACTGATATCTATCATAGATGGAACAGCAATACGTAGACTGGACTCATTTTAGTCCACTAATTTTTGACCCGTTACCTCTATCTATGTTACAAATAGAAAAGTTTCGGGTCCCTAAATATGTATCCCTTGGTTGTTTTCTTAAAGAGTGCTTACTTGACTGCATAAAAATACATCACGACTCCGCGCATTTGCATTTTACCTAAATTCAGCGCCTACTTTTTATCAAAGAAGACGATTTCATACGTGAATCCCATATGCAGACTGTCCCCAAATACAAACCTGTTAATGTGATCTAATCTTTATTCCCTAAACTATATACTGGTAGCTGAGTTGCAAATATAGCCAAAAAGTTAGCTGACTTCTGATGGAAACCCAGCAGCAACTTAGGTGTAAACTCGATCCCTATTATCTAGAGTGGAAGGAAATTATTTAATAATTATCTTTTTATTTTGATTCAGTATCATCTCACTACTGGTCATAATCATCTATAAAGCTAAAACATATCAAAGTGATTTCAAAAAGCTGATAAGGTCACCTATTCTAGCTTTTCAAATTATGTTTATGGCGTAAACCATTTGGTTATATTGGTCAGGTGGTAAGTCGAAAAAAAGTGACATTGTCGGCTTTTCTAAATCAATGATACGATGAGTTACCAAATTCAGAATCTAAGTCAAAAAATTTCTGCATAAGTCAGAAATTTCAAAGCATATGTCAATTAGACATTTCTTCAAACACTTGATATTCATAACTTACAAAACATTGCTGGAAAAGATAAGTCATATGGAAAACTAACTGGAAGGAATGTTATAACTATATTGATAACAAACGGAATGAATAGTCGACAAATATGACAGTACAATGACCTTGTATTAGCATAACTGTGTATGATATATGAAAAGAGAACTAACAAAATCCCATAATTCGTATACAAACAGCAATACGCGGTTATGTTCAACACATAAATTAAATTAAATAATAAGAATGAATCACACTTCTTACTAAATTGACCACTTAGCAAAATAACTAATGATTAATATAACAAAGAGATAAATGCCTATTACCTTTGCTTCAATCTCAGTTAGTTAATTGATTACATCCAGCAACTGATTATTATAACAACGACACCAATTTTCTTTTCCCGAACGCACTGCAAAAAAATCTAAGAAGATTTTGCGTATTATTAGTGTCTTCCTGCTAAAATTTTGTTTTCTTCTTGGAAAGGAGTGATAAACTCATAAAAGTGTATCCAGTTCTTTAACTGAGACTTCATAACCCTGTATAGGGATTACACATGAGGTGTCATCTACTCTTTAAAGGAGGAGATTTGAGGATGAGGTTCAAAATTAACCAAAGGTGCACATAAACTTGCAATTTACACCATAAATCATGAATGCAACTAACGAAAGATTTTGAGTAACAACCTTAATACACAACTAACGAATTTGGAAAAATTAAATGAGGTTGATGTAAAAGGAAGCATTAAAACAAAACATACCTTTCATTAATCAGAATCCACGAGGTTGAATTAGGGTATGTTTTCTTGGGTGGATTCATAAATTGTCGAGTGGGGATTTAAGATTCAAAAAAAGCGAGTTTCAATCCTAAACTAACTTTAAAAATGATAGTTTCGATCCTAAAGTTCTATAATCTTAGACCCGCTTTTTCTTATAAGTTTTTTTCTTTTCATTTTTGACACGTATATTTTTTATCTTGTTTTCTACTTTCATTAAAATTAAAAACGGAAATTATACATTTTTTACTAAATCAAGGATAATTACACTTTTTAAAAGAATAAATAAAATAATTATTTCTTATTAAAGAAAGAATATCTAAATAAAAGTCCCTACTTTAAGTTTTGCTTTAGAAAGAAAAAGATGTTCAAGGCAAAAACTGTGAATCAGTGGTGGGCAGTCCACATCTTTGTATATTGTAATCGTCTAAACGGAATTAATCGGATTGTTAATTTTGTTAAATTTTATATATTTTTGACAAATTTTACGTATTTTGGTAAAAAATTTCTTACAAACCAACTTATAATAGATCTAACAACTATTATAAGTGATTAAAACATGTTTAATCAGTAAGTAGAAAATACGTAATTAGCATTTTTGAATGAGATTTACTGTGATGCCCTATCTATAAATTAATGAGTATTGTTGTATTCATGTGTATTTACATCATTTAACCTATTATTACAATTAATAATATGCAACCAAATGCTAATTGTTCTTACTTATTGATTATTGTTCATGCTAACTGTTTATTGCTATATTCAATCAAATATACCTTTAGTGATTAGTTTGAATAAGGCAAAAATTGTGAATCGGTAGTGGGTTAGTTGATATCTTTGTATCTAGTAATCGGTTTAGACGGAATTAATCGGATTACTATTTTTGCTAAATTTTAGATATTTTTTACAAGTCTTATGCACTTCGGTAAGAATTTTTTTACAAACCAACTTATAATAGATTTAAAAACTATCATAAGTGATTAAAACATGTTTTCGGTAAGTTTAGGGTATTTCTGTTAAAATTTGCATGTTTTTAGCAAGTTTGATCACTATTGGACGTCTTTGACCGCTATTAAGCGTGGGTTGACTTATTGTTTGGCCGTTTAATGGGTCTGGAAAAGTTAGTGTCCCAGTAGCGCCTAAGCGGCGATTAATCGGTCTTGCAACTCTTATTTTGTAACTTTTTTATCGAAATACGAACATAAATTGTTTTTATTGATAATGCATTTGTTAAAATTCTATATTCAGACGGATTTAATGATTCGTTTGAATAAGTGTCCTTTTGCTTTAGAAATATGTAATTATATGTTTATAAACTTGTTTTTTCTCGAAATAACGACATAAACATAAATAAACCCCAACATTACGGTATGTTGTCGGAAACTGAATCAATCTCAGACTTCCGACCACTCTGTTAGCCTTTTAGGGCTCCGGTTTTTTTTTATTTTTTTTATTTTTTTTATTCTTGTAAAATATATTTTACCTAAAAAATAATTTATAGCACATAATAAAAAGATTACAAGAATGATATAATAAGTTTAATTAAACAAGTCTAAAATCGGTAATTATATAAAATTAAGAAAATAAGAATCGTAAATAATTTAAGGATATATACACTTTCCTGTTTATCCTAAATCACATTAATTACTAGAATCAATATCCTTACTTCATTAACTTAACTTTCTCTTGTTTTCTTTTATATAAGTATCATATGCTTGCAAATAACTCGACACAAACATCACTGCAAACTAGTATTCTTTTTGTTTTTAATTTTCATCGATCAATGGGGTGTGAAAAAGATGACTCCGATTCATCAAAGGAGTATGCGGAACACAGCATGCGCAACAAGCTCTCGGCTGAGAACTACGCTAGGCAAAATCTAAGCGCAATTGCCAAGAAGATGGAGGCGAACCCTAATGCCCCTGATCCTCATGCTCGTCTTTACAAGTGCAAAGAATGTGACAAAACTTTTCCAAAGTTCCAAGCTTTAGGTGGACACAAGGCAAGCCACAAAAAACCTAGGTCGATGTCCGAGAATCAACATGAATGCAAGATTTGTGGCGAGAAGTTTGACATCGGGCAGGCGTTGGGTGGACACATGAGGAAGCACCAGAGTTTGAAACAGGAAGCGGGTGAGGTCAAGTCGTCTGATAGCAGTGATGTTGGGGTTGGTCATGTGTTGCAGCAGCAGCCAAAGGTTGAAGCTTTGCAGGAGTTAAAGGTTGAAGCTTTGCAGGAGTTGAAGTTTGAAGCTTTGCAGGAGCAAAAGGCCAAAAGTGATCCGTCCGAAGGTGTGGTGATCAGTAAAGATGACAACTTTAATGAAGGGACATCTACTAGTGATTCAGGACGACCAGAATTAAAGTTCTATGATTTGTGCGTACCAGCGGATGCAGCAGATGAGGATGAGGGTGCTTCACATCCTGCCAAGAGGATACGTATTTTTTATGAGTTTATTAAGCCTGCTGATGTTTAATTTTGCTCATGTCTAATTTTGCTGATGCATAATTCTGCTTTATGATTTTTTTATTTATTTACTGGGATTGAGCTTTTGGGATCATATTAAACTGCTTGTAACTTTGATGTTTTATCATCCTACTATATGATTAGGTTTATTATTAATGGAATCTAGGGTTTTGGTATTATAATTGCTTGTGTAATGGTATTAACCCTTTTCTAAGTAGTCGAGTCATCTATGTTAACCTAACCCGTTTGCTGATGACCCGAATACGACCCATTTAGCTTCTTTATCTAAATTGTTTGGCAGGGTTAGGTACATAATTGGTTTGCGACCCGTTTAACCAATTATAATCTTTGATTCTTTAAGCTCAAAAGAGTGTGTGGGTCAACCCTTTTAACCCATTCCAAAATTCAAGCACAACCGGTTTATAGATGGGTTAAGTGGGTTAACCCAGTGACCCAAGCCTTGTTTAGACTCTAAGTGATCCATACTTTGGAGTGAATGAACATGGTCGTTAATATGATTTGTTCTGAATGCTGTTGAAAGTTGCACAGTAACATCAATACACTCGGGCAAAGACGCTGGAGAAATAAAGTACATGATAAATAAGCTATATAAGCTCCAAGGTTGAGCAACAAAGGCTTCACAAACCAGAAAACTGAAAAATGAGACACAACACTCACAAGCCTTACCGTCCTAAAACACATTGTATTTTTATTGCATATATCCTGAATCTAATATATGCTTCTATTCTCGCAAGAATCTGATTGGTTGACAAAACTCGGTCGGTCTGGAAGTTTGCCAGGACGGCCCCCCTGGACCCACCATGGTAGCCTCATCAAAGGCAGACCAAGCTTAAAAATGACAGGACTTTGTAAAGATCGTATTTTGACTAGGATAGACTTAACTCATCTATTGTGTGCGGTAACAAGGTAAAGCATGTTATTACTTTATAGTGAAAATGTACATAAACTTACAATGTCTCGTCAACAACCAAAAATTAGAAAAGAATGATTCACTCATACTGTCTAAGATTCTCAAAAATACAATTTTATACTCGTCTTAAATACCCAATATGGTCCTAATCTGATCTGGTGGGTGCCTGGCTAATGACTTAGGATCAGCATAGCCGTTGTTTGGATCCAAAATCGCCTTGTAAATAGCATCATAAGCATCAGCCAGAGATCTAGCCACCTGGACAGAAGCTTCAGACCGCAGACCTGGAAGCTGCATCTGTTCAAACTCGGGCAGTGAGCTCTCACTTCCCAAAATGAGGCCAAAGAAAGCTTTAAGACACTCAGAGAGCGATGAAGGCGATGTTTCTTCCATCTTGGCTAATGGTGAATCAACATTGGAGTTCTGGAAAAGAACCATCTTATCTGACAAACCACATCTTGCTAAAATGGCAGTCACTTCTTTCTCCACTAGGCTGCGCATGTGATTGTCTATCATTGTTCCAAGTTTCTTCACGTATTCAGAAGCCACATCATGCCTTAATAATGGTTGTTGGATTGCACATAAGCAGTTGATTATAAATATCTTTGAAGGTGTTTCCTTGTTCTGCATTTACCAAAGGATAATCTCATAAGAATTTGGATAAAATTGAAAGGCCTCGTAAGCAGAATTATTGTTTCAGCTAATTAAAACAGTAAGCAAGAATTAGAGTTTCGGCTAACTATATCAGTTTCTGCGGAAACAAAAAAAAAAACAGATATGAAACAGTGTTCTGCATTTATGTGATGAAAGCACAATTTGTAAGAAACTGCAAGGCCACATCAGCAATATTAGAATTTCACTACTCAAAACAGTGTTCTACAGAAACAAAAAAAAAAAGGCCGCATCAGCAGAATTAGAATTTCACTACTCAAAACAGTGTTTTACAGAAACAAAAAAAAACAGAGTAGCAGCTCATACTTTGTAGTGTTTACTTCCATCATTTTTAACTTTGTGATGGTAGACAGATAAAACTTTATGTACAGCAACAGTTAACAGATGCGCAGAGAAGTTATCAAGTCGAACAAAATGTAAGAAGAAACATTACATATACATAATATTGTTTTTCTTTTATTTTAAATGAGCCAAATGGGTCAAACAGGCCAGACAACTCGCAAACTGGTTTGTATGCATATAACCTTCTAACACGTTTTATTCATTAAGTTAGATCATTATTTTCAAACTAAAATAATTAAAGATTTAAAAGTTGTAGGCCACAATAAATAATCAGGTCAACAAACAATCCAGACCCGTACTAAAAAATTACCCGCTTTGATCTGTTATCCAACAATAGAAGATATACCTTGAAAAATCGGAGAAAGATGAATAGTAAAGACAGAGAGAAAAGATACCTTAGGTGGAATTTGGTTGCTTGCTGCCAAAATAGCATCAACAGATGATCTACGTGATTGGCCCACGTCAGACCTTGTTCTACTTCTTCTTGACGAATCAATGGAACCTTTCGACTTGTGTGCTTCCATTGCTTGTTCACAAATCTAGAAACAAGGGTAAACGAAAAATGAAACTACACTTCAAATACAGAGAAGTTCATCATTTAATAAACAGTTCATGCAGTAAGAATAGTAAGACTGTCTGATGTTATTTACCTGTATTATAGGATCTAGCAAAGCAGATATTACTGGATCAAATACTGGCTTTTGCCCAGAGGCAGGAACCATCATGCTCTCGTGAATCCCAATTAGTTCAAGCAACAAAGAAACTCCTTCCCGTACTGCCGGTGGTGGGGAGAGATCAACAGCAACTAGAGGAGGATATCTCAAAAGCTTCTCCCCTCGAACTTTTAGAATGTCAAAAAATGTTTTCTGGGCAGCATCCCTCAAAGCCCAAAGCGTATTACAAAGAGCTGTTTCTCTACCTAGAAGATCGGACACCTATAGAAATGGGACAATTTAGATGCAAACCATTTAGAAATCAGCAAGAAGTAGCTAGACGTGGCGATATCGATCTGTCAACTATGAATAGCTCAATTCTAGTTATGTTTAATCAATAGCAGGTCAAACCTTAAAAATGAAAATAAAAATTAGAGAAACAGGCCGAAAGTAAATGAAAATGTAATTTCAATGCACAGAACCTCAATTTACATATAAATTAAGTTTAGTTCTTGCTGATACAGTTCATTTATTTGGCAGGTTAACCGATTGTAAAAAAGTTCAAAAAACTGGACAGGAAATGTTTCAGGTAAACCCAAATCCACAAGACCCGTAAAAAGATTACCCATTTGTACCAGTTCACCAAACTCCCAGACCCACCTATTTTTCCATTTTTAAGTCATAATAGGCGTACTCACAGTATGACTGTAGAACTCGAGGGTATTGCTAAGCTTATATGAGATTATAAGATTTGGTTGAGACTGCAACACTTGTTCAACTCTGACTTTGAAAGGTCGGCAAACACCCTCAAAGATCCTATCCAAAACAAATGTCAAGTCAGGTTCTGGCTTTTCTTGATTAATCTCCACGCTTTTAGAGAACCGACGGGCAGTTGGTCCAGTATCCACTACTGCATCTGGATCAAGTAAAACAAATACAAGTTCTCTTTCAGATGCAAGGGCCTGCATTTGAGAAAAAGTATAGCCAAATTACAAGTCGTAATTGATAGTCACCAAGATATATTCCATTTATAAGAGTGTATTTCGCACCTGATGCAGCCAACCTAGCATGTCACCTACAAAGCGTAGAGGATCATGAGCATGTACTTCAATTGGCCTAGGCATTCCACCAGGTCCTCCACGTGTAAGAGCACTTATAAATCTCCTAAACAATGCATTGTGCCTCATATTTGCTACCTACCAACAATGAACTGATTGGTTAATCAAAGCCAGTAGAGGTGTCAATATGGCATCTACTTATAATATTGGTCGATTCAGGCTATGCCTATATCTTGAAGGGGTCACAGGATAACATAAAAGTATCTCAAAAAGAAAGAGGTCGTTTTGACCATTTCCCAACCCATTCATTATGATACCTTTAAAAGTTAGGAGGGTCAATTGATATAGGATTGAAGAATGGTGATTCGTGTATATATACCTCTTCAGCACAATACTTGAACAGTACTGGTCTTTCTTTAAGACAGCGAACTGCCATTTTCAGAAGCTCGTTAACTTCAGGATTGTCGGTGTCACCCAATCTCCTGCACTCTGTCTGAACCCACCTGAATTAATAACAAAACAGACACAATCAAGAAAGGACACACAAAGAAGCGAGGAGGCCAATGGGTCAGGCGGACAGGTTCTGTCTTATTTGGAAAGGGTTAGGGTTGAAAAGGGTTTTTTAGAGCGAGTAGATACAGCTCAGGTTGGGTTGAACCATAAATATTCCTGGGTCCATATTGCTAATTTTCTATGGACTGGTTTTACGATTATGTTTGAATATTTAAAAAACAAACAGAAATAGACATCCCTTATCTTGGATCGATTTGAGCAGTATCTTTTCATGATTACGTTTTGGTTTGGTCCATTACAGATAAACCAAAACGAAGGTAAAGTAAGATAATCAATGGTTACCGCCTCCTAAATGGGTTGAAACCACGACCTTTAGAAGCAAGGTAAATTAGATTAACTAATGATTGTTGATGATCAAGAGGAATAGCAAAACCATCTCCGAAAAACTGAGGGCATTAAACTGCATGATGTTTATGATAGAAGGGCAACACTTAAATTACTTTCTTGAAAGCTTGACTCAACTTAATGCCAATATCTAAACAACTTGTCAGTGCTAACTGAAAATAAGATTGTAATAAACATAGTTACCATGCATAGAGGTTTATTTGAGGTCAAAATTTCGTTAGTTTGAGCATAGTTAGTTAGGCAAAAGCGACATGCCTTCTCTAAGGCGAGAAGCGAGAGGAGACAAAATGCGAACGCCTCGACAAAATGCGAGCGCCTTGAGTGAACTTTTTACACTTTGTGCTTACTGATAGTGTCTAATATAAAAACAATGATTAAATAAAATCATAGTTATGTTAAATCTTCAATTTTAATAGAAAAAGACTAGAAAATAGAAGTTTATTCAAATACTTAGTCTTACAGTTATACTATTCTTATTCGAAATAGTCGTCTAAGTTTCATTTCCTATTCACCCATCGTTTCTGAGATCCACTATATCATCTTCATCCACTATAACAGTTTGCTTTTGTATCTTGATGTAGACAAGTGAGGATGGTAGTTCTTTTTAGTAAGTATTATTTATAAGTATATTATAGCGTTTTAGTGCAGAATGCCTTGCCTTAAGCGCTCGCTTTTCAAAAGATTCTAAGAATTTTAGATTTCATCAAATATATCACCTGCACAAGCGCTCGTAGGCACCTTCTTGATAGACAGCCATCATATCCATGAGCTCTAACCCTGCACGCTGTGAACTTTATATGTGAGAAACAACTTTAAATGCTTAAGAAGAATTATTAGCGTAAGAAACATTGAAGAGAACCAAATCATCTAAATATCTCACAACCTCGGTTGACTCATACAGATTAATATGTCAATACAAAAATGACACTCAAAAGCACAACCTCAATCTCATACAACCAACATTAAACAGCAATTAACAAGCTGAGTTCAGCCTTCGTTTATAGCAACCAATTAGACAGTATAGAGTCAGAATAGAGATTCCAAACGTAATTGTCGACATAAAAGTTCGGAAATGTTTCACCCTTTTGTTTTGCCAGAATGCTCTTAGAAAAAGAATATTCAGAAGATCAGTATACTAATAATGATAAGTTGATAACTATAGTAACGACCGTCATCTGAACCCTGATATTTACTTGCACTGATTCTGCTTCGTACGTCGTTCTACCTATTGTATATAGTATGTCATCATGTATTCTATTGCTGTCAAGTTTACCAAACGCATGATACAAAATATTCACCCAAACTCAAGAACATTTAGAAGAATAGAAGTATTTGTAGTTTAATATAAACACCATGTTACATGCCCCAAAACATCTTTCTCATGTCTAACCAGTTTCAAGTAGGGTTCGTAATATATGTCGGATTCGTATTGGCTGTTTCAGGTATAAAACTCTTAACTCTCAACTATATAGCTTTTTTATAAAGGATTAATAAAATACATTTTACTAGACCACACATATTTTTAAATAGGGATCTTAATAACCAAGCAGAACATTCAATTGATGCATGTGTTACATAGCAACTCAGATATACAATATCTAAAACAGGAGCAAATAAAAACGTGTGTCGGTTTTGTTTTTGGTATTACCTGGTGATGGGTCCTGAGAAGGACTTTGCAATTTGCATGGATCGTTTGGACATGGTTCAATGCCTTGAAAAAGTTCTCATTCAATTCTTCCTCCCTCAGTGCATTTATCTACAGAAGTAACACTACAATTAAGTATACCACATTCTACCATGTTTCTAATGCAATGGAGGCATGGGGTTCAATTACAATTTATCACTATAAAAACTCATTACCTCTTCGTTTGAAAGTTGATAATCTCGAAGAAAGCATGATGCAATCTCTTGCCTCTGAGTAGTGACTTCCAATTCTTGTTTAAGCCTTTCTGTGGTAGTGATAATATCTCCAGTAGTAGCATTACAATTACTCAAAGATTTAGCAATTCTGCACATTTTTACGCATAAATTATATCAGCGCTGTAAGCCAACACTACAAATAGTGAACAACCACGTTTACTTCAGAATATACCCGGTAACTTATTAACAGATCTTTCCAGTCATAACTGTGTACGGTTATGTGTCACTAATTACTCAATTTTTATCAACTTCATCTAGATTTCACACAATAATTACTGAATTAACTGGGGATAATGTATCCAAATCCACACATATACTGAAACTACTTTGGTACAGGTTGTTAGGAATGAACTCCACTATCTGTCAACATCACATTCTTTAAAACCGTACTAAATTTGGTACAGTGGTATATCTATTATCTATAAACTCCACTATCAAACGTCATCACATTTTTAACCGGATTCAACATAACGATTCTCTATTTAGATTAATAAAAATAAAACACAAATGATCTAAATTCTAAATCCTTTTTTTAAATGAGTCTAATAATAAAAGCTTACTTATCACAGCAATTTGCTAATGCATTAACCTTTTATCCCACTCGATTCAACGCCTAAAAACAAATCTTAGTGTTAGGACTTGTACTAGTATTCGGGTATAATATTCCCCAAGCCTAAATGTATGAACGTGTTGATGATCATCATGTGAACAAAATTTGCAAATAACAATAGATTTTTCACCAATTCATACTTTTTACTCTACAAAACAAAACTACATTTTCAATCTCATCAACTGTAAATAATATTATAGCAACCTAAATGACCAACATAAACACTTTCACACCATACAATGCAATATAACAACTATCAAAAAACGATCCAAAGATTAGTAAAAAACTCACTTGTCGCAGCATTCGGCCAACGCATTAACCTCCTCTTCAACCTTATCCAACGCCTATAACAATAAAACGTTCAGCACATTAATCAATCAGTTAAATAAAAACGTGATAAAAGTTTAAAAAAAAAAAAACGTACTTGTTGTGTAGCACTAGAAGCAAGTACAAATTATATAACAAATTTCTGATCCAATTAATTGATTATATGAACATAAAAAATATGATTTACTTGTTGTGCAGCATTCGACGCGTGTAAAAGTCATGATCAATTTGATAAATCATTTAAAAAAACAGTTAACAGATTATTGAATTAAACAAAAACGAAATGAATAAAAAACAGGATCACTTATTGTGCAGCATTAGAAGTCCCCCTAGAAGCAAGTACACATAACATAACAAATAAGTAAATTACATGATCCAATCAATCAATTAAATAAAAACGAAATGAATGAAACTACTTGCTATGCAGCATTTGACGCGTGTAAAACGTCATGATCAATTCGATAAAGCTTTTTAAAAAAACAGATAACTGAATTAAATAAAAATGAAACGAACGAAAAACACGATTACTTACTGTGCAGCATAAGAAAGTACAATGATCTAATCAATTCATTGGATGAAAACGAAACGAATACATAAAATATGTGATTTACTTGTTATGCAGCATTCGACGCAAGTAAAAGTCGTGATCAACTCGAATTAAAAAAAAATGAAAATGAATTAAAAACACGATAACTTATTGTACACATTATATAACAAAGAGCTAAATTACATGATCCAGTCAATTAGTTAATTAGAAACGAATTAATAAAAGAAACATAATTTACTTGTCGTGTAGCATTCAACGCTGATAAAAGTTTCGATAGTAATTGATTTAAATAACAAATAAGTAAATTATATAATCCAATCAATGATTTAAATAAAAAGGAAATGAATTGAAAACACGGTTACTTATAGTGCAGCATTGGAAGCAATTACATGATCCAGTGAATGAATTATATAAATAAAAAGGAAATGAATTGTGTAATTACTTGTTGAGCAGTATTAGAAGCTAGAAGAAATTCGTGATTGATTTGAATAGAGCGTTTTTCGATAGTGGATCGGAGGTTGCGACGAGCAGGGGGAGTGTTATCGGTGTAAAAAGATGAAAGAGTGTTGAGTGAAGATAATAGATCTGGTGTGTCTGTTCGTGTTTCCAGTACTTTTTTCAGCTTACGTGATAGACCTGGTGCTAGTGCTGCTGTTGTTCCCATTGTGAGTCTGTTTCTTTGTTTTGATTGGATCTGTTTTTCTGTTTTGTTATGTTTTCTTCTTCATCTTCTTCGTGTCAATGGATCGGGTTTTTTTCTTTTACTGTTTTACCCACACTTCGATTTTATGTGTGCCATCATTTTGAAAAGATAATGATTTTGCATTTTTTTTTCAAAATTTTACTAGGACACTCGAAAATATATTGTTAGTTTTAACGGATTATATATTTGAGTGTCTCAATTAAAAAAAAATGAAATGTGTTAATCAATTTTTTTTTAAAAATGATTTATTTTAAAATAAATGATCAGATAATTATTATTTTGAAAATATCATTTTAAAAAATAATAGTATTTAGATTTAATTAAATAATCAGTTTTTTAGTGTTTGGCAAATTTAATTTTTTATAAGTAAAATGACTTAAATAAACTCATTTTAGCTTTTCTTTATTTTGAAAATGAAGTAAGTAGTTTTTCATTTACTTTTTTAAAACTCCATTTTGAAAGTTTCAAAACGCAAATAATCATTTTTCCCTATTTATTATCCAAACATTTATTTTAACTTATTTTTCATTTTCAAAATAAAATAAATAGATAATGTATTTACAAACTCAATCTTAAACACATACAAAATATAATAAAAAGCTCGTCCGGCCCAACCAACTAAGGTGCCATTTTTTTTTTCATTAAAAAAGGTATAAATTAGTAAAAGTACTTAAGGCTCATTTAGTTAGAAAGAAAACACCTTGTTTTACAGTTTTCTAAAAGATATAGAAAACAAAAATTGTGTTCAAATTAGGTTTTTTTTTTTCTTTTTTAAATTTTAGAAAACATAAAATTCGTATTTTGCCCTTTTATACAACTTTTACTACTTTGTCTTCTATGGTTTTTTCCTTTAACACATCAAATCTATTTTTTTTCCTTATTTTTTTAATAACACTAGACCAAACCCTAACACCTTTTCCCCACCATAACGAAAATGTTATTTTTACTTTTTACGTTTTCGTCGGTATTTTACGTTTTCGTCAGTATTTTATGTTTTCGTCCAATTTTTTACTTTTTCGTCAGTATTTTTACATTTTCATCAGTATTTTTTACGTTTTAGTCAGTATTTTTACGCTTTTGTTTTTGTGTTTTGAAAATGTCTTTATAATATTAAAAAAACTTATAAAAAATGGAGATAGAATAAAACAACACTTGAACATGTTTTCTAGTTTTGCAAAATGAAAAACACAAATACATGTTTCTCTAACTAAACGAGTTTTCTAAATTTTCAAGTGTTTTGTGGAGATGGACACCCTTTCTTTTTTTCGACAAAACAGAAAGTAAAAAAATGAAAGAAAATATTTTCCAACTAAACGCACCCTTATATTTCATGATGCCAACTGGACATTTCTTAAGCATGGTTCTAAATAGCGCGCGTTATAGCGGGTTATCGCATGAAACGTGACCTCCATGTTACGAAGTAGACTAAAGCGACATAAAGCGTGATATAACGCGTAGCGTGACACTTTTTTTAATCTTTTTGCAGATTTAGAAGAATTTGGCTTGTTTACTAGTTTTGGGCTCTTTATTAGACTTAGACTTAATAATTTTAATATGAAGATAAATTCTTGAGTAAATACTAGCTGATTTTGTTTTAAATTTGAGTTAAAGTATTACTTTATTTTATATTATGTAAGAATTGGATTATGAATTAATATATTTAATTTCTTATGTATAACGTCTTTTATAAACTCGTTATATAAATTTTTATTTATAAACATTTTATGCCCAGGGGACGAGCCAGTATATTTCTGTTAAAGGGGCACGTATTTTTTACAGTGGCGTGAAAAAGAGAAAAACCATGCAGTAAAATGTCGCTAACTTGTTTTTGAATAACCGATTAAAATCAAGAATTCATAATGGGAAACCCGACCAAAACACGAAGATGGACCCAAAAGTTAATTAACCAAAGTCGAGTTGAATCATTTTATATAATTAAAGCATCAGATCTTGAAAAAATACTTAAAATTAGGGATAAGCATTTTGACTCGAATCCCGAACATGAATCGTACTCGGAATCGTACCGATTCCCGGTACCCGAATCCCGTTCAGTACGGGATCGAGACTACGAAATAAAGTGAAAAAAAATTCGGGACCGGTATCAAATCGGGAAATTCCCGAAAAAAACGGAAAAATCTCGATTTCCGGTACTGATACCCGAATTCCGTTCGGTACAGGATCGGTACATAACTTTTTAGATCGAGAAAAAATCGAGAACACTAAATTGGAACGGATTCGGGACGGGATCGGTCCCGAACTCATCCCTACTTAAAATTCATTAACTTTGCAAAAATATATAATTGCTTAAAAATTACTTATAATCTTGAAAAAGTTATTATCTATGTAATATAGATTAGAATGTATACTTTTTGAAGTTTAGTTTTTTACAATGAGTGTATTTAATGTGTATTTTAAAGTATTATTCAGAATAAACTTTTTCAACTATAAAATAACTCTCACATAAAATATAAGGTAAACTACAAAAAAACGTCCTTAAACTTTTCTTTTCGCAAATTTGTCACTAAGAGCAAACCACAAGTAATATTGCCACTATACTTTAAAATCACGTGCATTTTTTCCTCCGAGTTGACGATTTTTAACTTTTCGTTGTTTTTCTCCGTTAACTCCTACACGTGTCTGGCACATGTTGGTATATTCGTCATTTCCACTACCACCAACGACACTACCACTATCCCACTTTTATATTAGGGCAAAAAAAACGTTCCCGAAACATTACTAACACCGTATTTTCACTATAGCTTCCCGCAACACTTCAAGGGCCAAATTTACAACATCAACATTGAAACTTTCACTAGTATCTCGACTTTAAATACCCTCAATACTATCAATACTCTAATGGTTCAACTTAAATTCATATTACCAACCCAAAACTCGATTCAATTGATTATCAACTAGTTGTAATGGCGTATCAGAAAAAGTCGTTTTTAGAATGCACAATAATAGGTTTTTGTATATGGTCCGTTGAGGTATGTAAATGGTAATCGTATCCAAAATTTGTGAGTTTAGTTCTTAGGCTAGGATATTTACAATTGGCATGAATCATATCTTGGAAAGGCTTGGCGATGTGAAAAAATGGGTTTCGTTTTTTTGTTAACAAATCACTAGAAGAAGGTTTGAAGTTGATTTAAACCGACAATGATGTGCATACGATGTTGGAACTGGCTTGTAGGAATGGTTTAATTTATTTGTATGTTGTTCACAAGAAACAGAGACTAGCTCTGTATTATTTCAAGAACATTGATTTAGATTTAGAGGATTCGGATGAGAATTATTTGGGATGGGTAGAAGATGATGCTAGGTTGTGTTGTCATAGTTCAACTCCTTTTGCGACTGAACAACCTTTTCAAAAAAGGAAGAGGAACAATGGCAACCATCAAGGTGGTAAAAAGAAAAGATTGAAGAGAGCGGTTGTCATAACAAAAGAAAGAAACATTGATGGAAAGGGCAAAGAGAATAACACAAAGGGGAAACAAACGAGTACTAGAAAAGGGAAAGAAAATGAGGGTGCCAGTGAGACTGAGCCTTAGACTTCATTGTTGAAGAAGAAGGGAGCTACGGAAAAGGGTAAAGGGATCATGGTTGAAGAGGATTCGGTTTGTAACCCAAATGTTGGTGCTATACGAAGGTCTACTGGCATAGTCATTAGAGAGGGTGGATTTGTGAATGATATGAGTAGGTCTAAAAACAGGTTGAATGTCGGGGGTTCCTCTTATGTTGATAAATGTGACCGGAAATAAAGGTCACATAAAAAGGTTTGTTGTGCTTGGTGTAAGAGCTCCTAGCAAGTTATACGAGTATCAAGATTTTAATATCACGAATTGCGTACTTGGTCTTAGAGCACCAACATATGTGGGAAACCAGTTAACTAAAGATGGCTGTTACAAGGAGTGTTTGGGATAGTTAGGGTACCATTATGAATATTCTGACTACTTTGTAACTAGATAACCCCTAGGGAACTCATAATCTGCTTATTCTTGTCTTGTTATTAGTGCTTATCTGATTATTCAAAACAAGGAATGCGTAACTTATGCACTGCTTACTTGTTGATTGGTTAACTGGTTATTCACAAAAGCTTTTTTTTACTGCTTATTTCTGTTATCGTTAGCGCCCTTAGGCTTTTACATTATGGATATTAACCTTGGGCTTTTTCATTTCTGGTTAGAGTTCAAAGTAAAACATCACACCGAATAACAATTATGCTAGATTAACAATTAACAATCTAAGAGAAAACACATTAATTAAACCTTCAAATTAAAAACATAACACCTTAATTGAAATTAAAACATAGTAATTTACATTCAGTTAACATTAAACAACCCAAAATACTGGTCACTGGCAACCCCTATCGACAAACAACAACCCTTCATGATCCAACCGATTCACATCTCCCTTTGCCTCGCTAAAAAGTCAATCTTGTCAATAACCTTGCTGTGAATATGGGTCACCATTTTCATCAACAACCTTGCTTTGCGCATGTCGACAGTTTAGAGTGCCTTGAGCTTTGTGAGATTTACCCTAGCACATCTAGAAGGATTGCCATTTTGGAGCTCGAGCATCAACTCCCCCTACGTATGACCCGTTCGATCAGTCGTTGGAAGTTATTCATCAACTCTCTTGCCTGCCATATGTCCTCGCTAATCTCTGATTGGTACGAGGCTACCATCATCTCACCAAGGTGAAATGACCAAAACATACCAACTAGTTCAACAAGTCAAGCCATTTGTGTGTGTGCACGTTTGTGTGTGTGTGTGTATGTATGTATGTGCGTTTCAAGCTAATATAATGTCGTTATGAATAAGATGGAAAGTTTTGTGTGTGTGCGCGCGTTTGAAGCTAATATAGTGTCGTTGTGAAGAAGATGGAAAGTTTGCCTTTGTGCAAAATAACGTCCCTGAAAGAAAAGATGCCAATGTAATAATGACGTCGGTGAAAGGTTTAATAATGTTTCGGGGACGTTTTTTGCCCGAATGTAAAGATGGAAGAGTGGTAGCGTAGAAGTTTTGGGTGGGAAATCTATTCGAGGACTTTTTTGCATCTAATGAAAGGTGGAAGCAATCTTGGCAAGTGGAAAAGACGAATATACCCCCACGTGCTAGGAACGTGTGGGAGTTAACAGAGGAAAACGACTAAAAGTCAAAAATCGTCAACTCAGGGGCAAAAATGCACGAGATTTTGAAGTATAGTAGCAATATTACTTGAAGTTTGCTCTCAGTGATAAATTTGCGAAAATGGAAAAGTTTAAGGACGTTTTTTACAGTTTACCCTAAAATATATACTACGTATACTATTATAGTTTATAAAAAGATAAAAGAAAAATTAAATTGAACATATTAAGCTAAAAAAATTGATGTTATAAAGCATACAAATTACAAACTATTAGTGGCTACCAAACAAACTACAATACTTTGAGTTTGATAAGACAAAAAAGGTAAATTTATTATTGGTCAACTTTATCTCCCCATTCATGTGATGTAATTTTTCTATATCATTTTTTTATTTCTACTTCTCCCTTCCTATGTCTTCTTCCTCCATGAAACTCTATAGATAAATCTGCTTGATAACATGACCGAAAATGGAGTTTATCAACAACAACATTAGTTGTAGGGGGGCACAATGACCAAAAACACGAAAATTTTCCGATAAAATACACTACGCCAGAAAGTTCAGGGGAGGCACGTGCCCACTTCGTAGCTCTGCCTCTGTTTATGCCGCTATATATTATGCTTCAAAAACATTGTAGCTTTGCTATAGCTTATGTAACTTGAAACTTGGGAATATCGATACGTCACGCTTCACATTATTTACAACCTTGCTTCTTAAGTACTCGGCCTTGGGCGATAAGCTTCCATGTCAATGATCTAATTAGTTTAGAGTTGAATTTCAACCATCATTATTTTTTTTAAAACATGAGGTTAAACTGTGCATTCACAGATGAAAAATGACACTACTAGAGCAACAACTCTCAATCAGCTATTTTGGAATATTATGTGGTAACTTATTAAGTACATTTTTGTTTTTGTTTTCTCGGTTAAAAACGTTCAAAGATGGATGATGCAAGAATGTCTTGTTAGCTCTTGATGAATTTCTAAAACTTTTTTTTTTTCGTTTAATTTTTGTTTTTGAAGAGGGTTATTTTTGATACCTTGTATCCCTTGAATACAAAGGGACCAATTTTCACCTTTCATCTAATATAAATCAATGGCTCAGATTAATCTCACTTTTATTAATTAAAAAACAGAGGGGAAATTTGGTCATTTCACACCCCAACCACCTACCTTCTAAATACATCTCACTCTTTTTTTTCTCTCTTCTCACACCGGAACATACAAAACACACTCACAAAACACACTCACAAAACACACACACACACACACAACAAATATACGATCTATCATCCCGATCCAAATCACGAATTGATCCATGCTCGATCTATTATATCATCATCTCTTTCTTAACTGAATAATCCCCTTCTAAAATTTATTAAAATTTGGTAATATCATCAAGATCTATATATTTTGTTTTTATCTTACTTGATGTAAATAAGATTATTATTTAATTTTATTTGACATGAATTTGTGTACTAGTTTAGATTTGATGTGATTAAGATGATAGCTTTTTTTAGCTTATCAATTTATTCTTTTTTTAGCTTATTTTGATGTGATTATATATGTGTTAGCTTATTTAATGTGTTATAATTAAATTTATTTGATATGTTATAATTAAGCTTAATGTGAATAAGCTTATTAAGATAGTTATATAAATAAGCATATGAATTAGACTAGAGTTATGCCAATAAGCTTATAGATAAAGTTTGTTGAAGTTGTAGCATAAGCATAAGGTGAGTTATGTTAATAAGCTTATTAGGAGAGTTATGTTGAAACTATAGGATGCACTTAACAGATGTATCAAATATGATACCTCCATACATCATATTTGATATATGAAGGTATCATATATGATAATATGATAATGTGCTTGAAAAAAAATGCAAGCAAGTCTCTGATCTCCTGGTGAATAATTTAAAGTTAGTTGTGTATATATTATCATATATGATAATCTGGTTGAATTTCAGCTTCTGTAATATATCATATTTGATACTCTGGTTCTAATTCAAATTCTATCATATATCGTATTTGATAATCTAGTTGAAACTAAAACTAAATATTTTTATTTGTGTTGTGAAAGCTATTTTCAATGCACTTTGAAGAACTCAATCATCTCAAGACCAAGAATTGAAAAATCAAATTCCCGACTGAAATAACAACATCATGTACATAAAAATGACAAAGGCGCGTCAAGTTTGCAACAAAAATATTGATGGGTGAGATCAACATCCATTTTAAACAATTGAATAATTTATCTATTAGTAATTTGTGTGTGGTGATGTATTAGTTTAAATTTGTAATGCTTCTTAATAGTTATTATTTTGTTGAATATGAAAATAGCGAAACATCTATAGATGTAATTTTTGGATAATATGGCTATTTTGTTAAAGTTTTTATCATATTCATGAAGCATAGTTTTTGCATTTTTCTGAGTATCATATATGATAATACTTGTAACTCTTTAATTCTGCCACATATGATATTGCATTATCATATATGATACTCAAAAAAAAGTTTGACAAATTAAAAAAAGGGTCTACTTAATTCATGATTAAAACAAGGAGTATGTTGGATTCATGATTAAACACTAGTTCATAAAATAAAAAGAGTATTTTTTTGTGAGTATCATATTTTGTAGAAACTAGAAGGGGGGTTGAATAGTTTCTTAAATTTAGTTGTTAAATATGAGTTTTCAAAAAATCATTTTCAAAAACTTAGACTTGAGAAAATATGTGAAATCTTCTTATACACGATCGGATCGCAATGTACGATCGCAAGTTGGATCGCAATATTGGATCGCAATATTGGATCGCAAGTTGGATCGCAATTAGTGATCGCAACTAGTGATCGCAACATAGTAATCGTAACTTGGGCAGAGTGCCATCGCAATGTAACCTTAAACCCAGATCGCAATACACGATCGCAATGAGCGATCGCAATCACTGATCGGAATAAGGAATTGCAACTCGTGATCACAATATCTGATCGCAATGTAGAAACCCTAAGGCTTTTGTGATCACGATACTCGATCGGAAAATGTAAAACCCTTAAGAACTTTACGATGGAATGTAAAAGGAAAATAAGCAAAAACCAAATAAGCACTTTTCTAATATGAACTTACCAAAAACTTAACCAAATCAATATTAAGAAGAACTAAATAAGCCACAAATTAAAAACTTTCAAAACACCAAATAAGCAAAATTTATATAATCAACTTTATTATTTTTGGTAACTAAAAGGGAGAGCTTTTAATTATCTATTTCTAAATGTAAAAGTTACTTAAAAGGAAAACAAAATAAAACAATTCAAAGGAAATAAAGCAAATTTAAAACTTAATTAAAAAGTAAATTTAAAATTAAAACTAAATAAAAAAATTTAAGATTAAACTTGACAAAATTGTCGGGAAAGAAATAAACTTTGAAAACAATAAAGTATATAAAATAAATCAAAGTGTTGCGATCGGATCGCTATGTACGATCGCAAGTTGGATCGCAATATTGGATCGCAATTAGTGATCGCAACTAGTGATCGCAACATAGTAATCGCAAGTTGGGCAGAGTGCAGTCGCAATGTAACCTTAAACCCAGATCGCAATACGCGATCGCAAGCACTGATCGGAATATGGGATCGCAACTCGTGATCACAATATCTGATCGCAATGTAGAAACCCTAAGGCTTTTGCGATCACGATACTTGATCGGAAAATGTAAAACCCTTAAGAACTTTATGATGGAATGTAAAAGGAAAATAAGCAAAAACCAAATAAGCACTTTTCTAATAAGAACTTACCAAAAACTTAACCAAATCAATATTAAGAAGAACTAAATAAGCCACGAATTAAAAACTTTCAAAACACCAAATAAGCAAAATTTATAAAATCAACTTTTAAAAGATTAAACTTTTAAAAACACTTTATTAAAAATAAGAAAATAACAAATCAATCAAAAAGCACAATAAGCTAAAACCATAAATCACATAAAAATGATAAGAACAAAAAGATAAGCACTTTAATCAAATAAGCATAAAGATGAAACAAACTACATACTTTTACCGAATCAAACACAAGATTAAAACAAGAAAGGAAGAATAAGATTGATTATAAAAAGCTTGAAATTAAGATGAAGATTAAAGATTCAAGATTACAAGATTTAAATATGAAAGATTAAGCAAACTTGAAAGAAAATTTAAGAGAGAAAGTTACACCTACTCCTAATTACCTTAAGAGAAACTAAAAAATGAACTAACTCCCTCAAATGAAAGTGAGGGTCTTCTATTTATAGGGAAAGGAGTGGTTGGTGTGATGCTTCCTTCTTTCTTTCTTTTGTCTTCTCGTCTTTTTAAATAACTCGTCTTTTAGTTTTCTTCTTTTAGTAGACTTGGTTCTTCGACTTCGTCATACTTCCGTCTTTAGACTTTTTCTTCGATAAATCTTCAGAATAGGCCTTTGACTTCCGTTCTTCTTGCACTTTTGATCTTTTGACTTCGTCTTTTGTCTTCGATAAAAGCCCATGAAAGCCCGTGTTTTCTTCCTTTTTCATATTTTTGTCCTAAAACACAACAAAAACGCAAACCACACATAATTCCGACTTTTACAACATAAAATACACGTTTTGGTCTTGTTTTTATTATAATTAAGTGGTAAAAGGATAAGTGTTTTCACACTTATTAAATTCCCTACACTTAACCATTGCAATGCCCTCATGCAATACATAATTTCAAAGCATAATTTAACATTTTCCATCATAATTAACCCACCTTGGCCTTTATTAAATACTAGACACTTAAGGAAACTAAAAAGATAGAAAATTACAAAATGCTAGAAGGAGGAACAAGTAAAGAGATCGAAGACTTACATTAGGGCTTTGGTTGTCATGAATGTTTATCACCCTCAAGTTTCACGTTCCCCATACTAAGCTTAAAAACGAGATCATTGTTATTATAAGTTAGTAAGCTAACACTCACTCATGTGGCTCAATTATTCGCTTAGACTCCCTTATTCTTAGGTGTATCTCTATATTTTATTGTTGTCTCGAATGATCACGAGGATGCATTGTTGACTTATTTCGATAGTTTATTTAGGCTGAAAATAAAGTAGGACGATTTAATCAATAGTTAGCTAAAGGACAAAATCTTTTAAAACTGCTTCTCGAAACCTCATAAAGTTCATATCTTGGCATAACTCGCTTCACGATTTAGACCTTTCTCGGACCGATATTTTGCATTGACTTCATACTTTGAATCTTGAGAGACGTTCTTGAAATAATGGTCTTCTCTTCATAATAGGAATTTCTTCACTTGAAATTTTTGAGAGATTCTTCATACTTGGACCATGACTTCTTCATTTTTCTCCAATCTTTATTTGGGATTTTGATATATAACGATCCGCCTCCTTTTAGGACTTGGATCTATTTATCCTCATACCTTGCTAGGGTCTTTTCGGATAGACTTCTCCATGATCTTTAGGGGAGTATTTGCTTTTTGTCGTGTGTCTTGATCCTTCATATTGATTTTTGATAAATGATTCTTCACATCACTTTGGATCTTTAGCAACAAAATGTAGCCCTCATGCCTTGTTAGGGCCTTTTCGGACTCGTCAATCTTCACATCCCGCTTCAATAAGTTATGCCTTGGCTATGAACTCTAATTAATTCCGAGCAACTTTTAAACGATCTTGTGCTAGAAGCTAAGTAACTTTTCAAATCGTACGACCTTATTTATTGCAATTATATTTATCAACAAGCTATGGGAGAAAAAGCTCATAATTAACTCACATAAATTCATGAAAGAATACCAAACTTATAATTGACTCTATCATCTCTCGTTCTCCACAATTTAAAATCTCAAGGTATGAGACTCGTGGATGCTTAGCCTATTAAATCAAAGTTTTGGGTTTTAAAGTCATCTATAGGATCTTGCAACTTCTTAAACTTTTTCAAGTTTAGAATTCGCATTTTAAAGTTCCCTTGATAAACTACTTTCTAGGATCAATAATAGGAACTTGCGAAAAGTTCTTGTTCTTACCCGTTTGAGTTATGACTTTCGCGTTTTAAAGTTCCCTATATAAAAGTCTAGCAAAACCTGATTTAAACACGTTAAGGATACTAGCTAGAGTAAACTTGGATAAGTAAACTCGGGTTGAGTCAAAAGATTCATGACAGGCCTAATATGTCAAAGAAATCTAAACTCATTAAAACCGTTTTATTTAACTACTTTATTTTGACTTTATTCTTGAAATGAAATGAAATATTTACATACGATGTGATGACAAAAGGAAAGAAAATAAAAGAAAATAATTAATAAATACTACTAGGCCAAAATAGATCAAAAAGTTTGAAAAATGTCGAGAAATTAAATTTTTCGGTTAAAATGATGACATATTCATGGAAAAGCCCACTTAACTTCGATTGAAGTCCCCCCTACACTTGATATAAACATTGTCCTCAATGTTTAAGCATGTGGGAGTAAACTCCCCTACACTTAGGATATTGTGGACTTTGTTTAAATCTTGCTAAGGAAGAGACGACTATAACGATTTCAATGTCAACAGATAAGATGGGAAATATTGAATCACAAAAGTTTAGGATAGAACCGGGAAGACGGGAACACAGGATCACGGGTCGTCAAATATCATCAAAAGTGGATCCTTGAAAACTTTATCTCTGCACATCATAAGAAACAAGACAACAAACACCTACGTGGCTCCCCCTACACTTCTTATGAAAACGGGTAAAAAGGATAGATCATCGGGTTGCCTCCCGAGAAGCGCTTATTTTTGTTAACCGAGTCACGAGCCTGACTCGACCTAGAACTAATTCAAGGGAAACATAGTGAGGGATGGAATCATCTCATGAGAGATGTCCTCCCCAAAGTACAAATTAACACGTTGGCCATTCACCTTAAAAATTGGCCCATTTGGTTGAGATAGCTCAACGGTGCCATAAGGGAAGATTTTGGCAACGGTGAATGGACCGGACCAACGGCTTTTAAGCTTTCCTGAAAATATTTTCAACCGAGAGTTAAAGAGTAAAACTTGATCACCTATGTGAAACTCTCGGTTCTTAATCTTGGAATCGTGAATGAGCTTGGTTTTCTCCTCGTAGATCAATGAATTCTCATAAGCCTCATTCCTCAGTTCATTAAGTTCATTGAGTTGGAGTTTCCTAAGATCACCGGCTTTGTTTATGTCAAAATTAGCCCATTTCAAGGCCCAATAAGCCTTATGCTCCAACTCAATGGGGAGGTGGCACGCCTTTCCGTACACTAGGAGATAAGGAGTACAACCTATAGGTGTCTTATAAGCGGTACAGAAAGCCCACAAAGCATCATCTAATTTATCGGCCCATGAGGCACAATGCTCTCCTATGGTACGCTCTAAGATTTGCTTAAGTACACGGTTAGAGATCTCGGCTTGACCATTAGTTTATGGATGATACACGGTGGAAAGATGGTGATTGACACCATACTTAGCCATGACTCGTGCAAATTGATCGTTGCAAAAATGAGTCCCGCGATCACTAATGATAGCACGAGGAACACCGAATCGAGCAAATAATTGTTTCAAAAAGTTCACAACCACCCTCGCATCGTTCATAGGTAAAGCCTTTGCTTCAACCCATTTAGATACGTTGTAACACTTCATTTTTATAAATGGAATGTCACGCGTAATTATGGCGTGTCATCAAAGCATGCAAGGTAAATGTACCAAAACATACATGACCATAGGGAAAACCGGAATCAAACATCGGTCCCCCAAACATAAGCCCAAAACATAATAAAGTAAGTGAAATGAATGAAAGACTTATACAAACATAAGTATATGAAGGCAAAAAGGAAAAGAAGTCTATGGCAGCTTCCATCCTATGCACGTCCTCCAATTGCTCGAGTCTGTCCTAGAGTACCTGCCATTTTGGGACATGGAAAGGAAAGTAACGGCTGAGCATAACGCTCAGTGCACGGATATACAAGCATGAAATGAATAATATATGTACAAATAACATATAGCAGCGGAAATGTATATGTCCTGGAAAACCTGGTTATTTCTTAGTAAGACTGGTTTTATAGTTTGAAAAGCCTTATGTTTATTTTATGAAAACTGTTTAACATATTTTACCATTAGCCAATATAGGTCATGAAAATCCACCGTGCATGAATACTTGGAGGGGTGACCTCATCATGCAAATTAGAGGGGCTGCCTCTAATTTAATATACGGGTTTGGGTTAGGAGGGATCAGCTCCTTGTGAAAGATGCAAGGCACACACCTCATTCACACTGAGTAATCTGCTGAAAACATGTAACTAGGATGCACCCATACGCCCCACATGATAAATATAATAATATGGCAAAAAGCTGAAGGGACGCCACGAGCAATCACTCCGCCGTGGGGAAGTCATAACACCAGTGCCTCTAGTGTTATGGTTATGGTACCTCCATAACTAGGTGAAACTGGTCATGCATGTATATGGCTATAGGTATTCTAAATTAAACATAAGCAATCAAACATATAAACTTATACTATGGGAAAACAGTTGGCTGCATACGGGAAATCCTAATAAGGAAAGAATGTCCATACTGAAAGGACGGGAATCCGTACCTTATGTCCAGTGAACGAAGAAGACGAACGAAAGAGAGTCCTACTTCGGTATCACTAATGCTACATAAATACTGTGACACCCCATTTTGATAATAGAAATGTCACACGTAATTATGGCGTGTCATCAAAGCATACAAGGAAAAATGTCTAAACATTACATGACCATAAAAGGAAAATACCGGAATCAAACATCGGTAGTCCAAATGTAAAGCTCATCACACACAAACATAAGTATAGTAAAGGAAAGGACTAAACAATGTCCATAGCAATGTATCAAAAGAAAGGAAATGCATAAAGTAAAGAAAGGCTAGAAAGCTTCCAGTCCATATGCACATACTCTTAAAGTCTACGAGCGTCCCTGAGTACCTGTCGTTTTGGGAACATAGAAAAGGAAAACGGCTGAGCAATACGCTCAGTGCACGGATGTACAATAAAGCATGAATAGGTTAAGCATATAACATATAACAGCGGAAGAAACTAAGTCCCGAGTAATCTGATTAAGTCTTGCTAAAACTGGTTTTATAGTTTGAAAAGCTTTATGTTTATCTTGTAAAAACTGTTTATCATATTTTAGCATTAGCCAATATAGGTCATGAAAATCCACCGTGCATGAATACTTGGAGGGGTGACCTCATCATGCAAATTAGAGGGGCTGCCTCTAATTTAATATACTGGTTTTTGGGTAGGAGGGATCAGCTCCTTGTGAAGGATGCAAGGCACACCCCACATTCACCATGAAATCCTGACTGAAAACATGTAACTAGGATGCACCCATACGCCCCACATGATAAATATAATATAAATGGCCAAAAGCTGAAGGGACGCCACGAGCAATCACTCCGCCATGGTGAAGTCATAACATCAGTGCCTCTAATGTTATGGTTATGGTACCTCCATAACTAGGTGAAACTGGTCATGCATGTATATGGCTATAGGTATTCTAAATTAAACATAAGTAATTCAAACACATACTTATACTACGGGAAAACATTTGGCTGCATACGGGGAATCCTAATAAGGAAAGAATGTCCATACTGAAAGGACGGGAATCTGTACCTTATGTCCAGTGAACGAAGAAGATGAACTGAGAGGAATCCTACTTCCGTATCACTAATGCTACATAAATACATACATGCATAAGTATCTGCTTACTAAATACGTAGCTGGTTTTATGTCATGTCTTAGCTTATTTTATATATTCTTATCGTGTTTTACTGTTTAAAGCCTTAAACTGTGTTTATCTTATATTTTGATTCAGTATTTCTGGTATTTCATGTATTATTATACTTACTGTGTAATAATAAGCAACTTTCCAAAAATAGCAGGTTTCCTAAAATAGAAAGTTTCCAAAAATAGAAAGTTTCCAAAAATAGAAAGTTTCCAAAAATAGAAAGTTACCAAAAATAGAAAGTTTCCAAAAATAGAAAGTTTCCAAAAATAGAAAGTTTCCAAAAATAAAAAGTTTCCAAAAATAGAATTACTGCTTAAAATAGATAAGTTTCTAAAAATAGAAAGTTTCCATAAATAGATCAGCTGCCTTAATTACATAAGTTTCCATAAATAGATTAGCTGCCTGAAATAAATAAGTTTCTAAAAATAGAAAGATTCCATAAATAGATTAGCTGCCTGAAATAAATAAGTTTCTAAAAATAGAAAGATTCCATAAATAGATTAGCTGCCTTATTTAATTAAGTTTCTAAAAATAGAAAGTTTCCATAATTAGAAATAAGCTGGTTAAATAAGCTAAGTATATAAGCCTAAGTGTTTTTATGATTATTTTCTAAGTCATATGATATAATGTATAGTTTATTAATTATTTCATGTAATTAAAATAAATTATAGGTTAAAATATTTAATTAAAGTATAACATGTTTTTAATTAAATAAAGTTAAATACTTAGGCTAAAACATGTATTATTATTTATTAATAATATAACCTAAGTCATGTGAATTAATTAATTATACCTATGGTTTTTAAATAATTAATTAATTATAAGTTTAAAATATAAAAATACCTAGGTTAATAATTTCATGATTTTAATAATTAAAATAACCTAAGTCATGTTATTAAATTAATCATGTCATGTTATTAATTTAATTTTAACATAAGATCATAAAAATAAAAATCTAAACATACACCGTGAACCGGATCTTGACTAAGAACCATGAACCGGACATGAAATCGACACCATACCCCGAACCAAATCGGGGTTACCCTTGTCTTGTTGCTGCCGTGGGACCCACACCAACCAACCGGGACCATATGGTCTCGGTGGTGGTCGTGTAGCCAAACCGAGACCCTCTCGGGTTCGGTGTAGGCGGCGGCCAAGAACAAACACCCCTAAATCATCCCTTTGATTTATTCCAAAACCAATTCCATGTTAGATCTATGATTTAATTAGGTTTTTAAGAAAAACATATCATGTTCTTAATTATTTAAAAGATTAAATCAAAAGAAATGGTTAAAAGAATTACCGAATGCGTGGATCTAAAGAACGATGAACAAACACGAACACTAGCAATAAATCCAAGATCAAAGATCAATCAACACCCCTTTGGTGTGCTTTGAGGGTGGCGGCCAAAAGAAAAAGGAGGAGGAGGAAGAACTTTTAGGTTTTTCTAAAATCTTCTGTAAAAAAATACGAGTAGTGTTTTTCCCTTAACCTCCTTTAGTGAAAATTGAAATGGGCTTGGCCTATTTCTCCCTTGTTGCCGCGGGTAGGGGCCCCACATGGGGTACCCGTACCGTTTTCCGTGTCTCGATATTTAGTTACTCGTTCGTGATTATTTGTGTTCGCGTTTAATATGTTCTCGTTAAGTAATTATCGTGACATAATATATTTATTTACGCTCGTAATAAATATATATACGTAATTAAATAATAGTTCGTGATTTAATTACGTTCATGATTCATGATCGCATGTTCGTGATTAATTATTGTCAAATAATAATTACGTGCTCGTGCGTAGTAAATACTTATCGTGTTTTAACACGTACTTAATACGTAAAATCCTAACACGTAATCGTAATCATGCTATAATAGGAAAGTTTTAATCTAGTACGTACGATCTTAAGGGTACTATTCATGGTAAAAGCATGCGGGTTTTACAACTCTTCCCCCCTAAAAAGAATAATTCGTCCCCGAATTATAGATAAAGTAAACTGGAAAAGAAGAACATACCCGAATTCAAAATATGAAATGAGGGTAAGAAGCCCGGATAGAGTCCTCTGTTTCCCAAGTGGCTTCCCGCTCGGTATGATCCCTCCATAGGATTTTGACGAATGGAATCGTCTTCCTTCTCATGACTCGTTCTTGTCTGTCAAGAACTCGTTCGGGTTCTTCTATAAAAGTGAGATCTTCACGTATCTGTTCCAGTGGATACTGAACCATGTGAAGGGGATGATACTGGTACCCTCTGAGTAAGGACACATGAAACACATTGTGCACATGCGAAAGCTGCGGAGGTAACGCCAATCGGTAAGATACTTCACCGACTTGTTCAATGATATTCAAACGGTCCGATGAAACGAGGACGGAGCTTCCCTTTAATCCTGAAGCGTCTAACACCACGTGTCGGCGAAACCTTAAGGAAGACGTGATCTCCTACGTTAAAATGTATGTCCCTACGATGCTTATCGGCGTAACTCTTCTGACGTGACCGTGCTTCCTGAATTTTCTGCTTAGCTACTGCGATCTTTTCATTGGTCATCTCTATGATTTTTGGTCCTTCAAGTGTTCGCTCGCCAACCTGATCCCAGCAGATTGGAGCGCGACACTTCCTGCCATACAACATCTCGAAAGGAGCACACTTGATACTTGCGTGCCAGCTGTTGTTGTATGCAAACTCCACCAAACAGATATAATCGTCCCAATCACCCGTCCATTCCAACGCACATGACCTCAACATATCTTCCAATGTCTGAATGGTTCGCTCCGACTGTCCGTCCGTTTGAGGGTGAAAAGCCATGCTTAGCTTAAGTTGTGTACCCCAAGCTTTCTGCAGACTCTTCTAAAAGCGCGAAGTGAATCGAGGATCTCTGTCTGAGACGATGCTGGATGGTGCACCGTGGAGTCTCATGATCTCTCTTCTGTACGTATCGGCGAGTTTACTTACCGGATCTTCTTTGCGGATCAGTAAGAATTGAGCTGATTTGGTAAGTCGATCTACGATAACCCAAATTGCATCGTGCTTCCTCTTGGTAGGCAGAAGACCAGTAACAAAATCCATGGTGATTTTGTCCCACTTCCACTCTGGAATATCTAACGGTTGAAGGAGACCGCCAGATCGTTGATGCTCAATCTTAACCTGCTGGCAGGTAAGGCATTTGGAGACGTAAGTGGCCACATTCTGTTTCATACCACTCCACCAAAAGTACTGCTTGATGTCATGGTACATCTTAGTCGAACCAGGATGTATAGAGAATGGGGAGCTATGAGCTTCAGCTAACAAGGCTTCCCGGAGTTCTTGGTTATCAGGAACACAAAGTCTCGTGCCCTGCCATACGATACCATCTGCATCTACTCCGAATTCTGTCTGTTTCTCCAAATTCTGTACTATCGCCCAGATTTCTCCGTCATCCTTCTAAGCTTCCTTGATCTTAGAGAGTAACTGGGGTTCTACTCTAAGATTAGCCCAGTAACCGTGTTGTCCACGTACCATGATCTCGATGTCAAGTCGCTCCAAGTCTCTTATGATTTCCTCTTCGATTTTAATGCCATTGATCATTCCGGACTTCCTGCTAAGAGCATCTGCTACTACATTTGCCTTTCCGGGATGATACTGTAGATTAATGTCATAATCCTTCAACAGCTCTAACCATCTCCTCTGCCTCATGTTCAATTCACGTTGAGTGAAGATATACTTCAAGCTCTTGTGGTCCGTGAAAATGTCACGTGATTCTCCATATAAGTAGTGCCTCCATATTTTCAATGCAAACACGACTGCAGCAAGTTCCAAGTCATGCGTGGGTTAATTTTCTTCATAAGGCTTAAGCTGCCGTGAAGCGTACGCGATCACTTTCCCATGTTGCATGAGAACACAGCCAAGTCTCTTCCCTGATGCATCACTGTAGATTTGAAATCCACCCGTACCAGATGGGAGAGTAAGAATAGGTGCAGATACTAGCTTCTGCTTCAGGTCTTCAAAGCTCTTCTCTCGATCTTCAGTCCAGACGAATTTCTCCCTTTTCCGCATCAGTTTGGTCAATGGTAGTGCTAAGCGGGAAAAGTTCTCCACGAACCTACGGTAATAGCCAACTAAGCCTAAGAAACTGCGGACTTCCGTCGCTGATGTCGGCCTTGGCCACTTAGTAATGGCCTCAACCTTTGCTGGATCCATAGTGATTCCTTCTGCTGATACAATGTGACCTAAAAATGCCACCTTGTCTAACCAGAACTCACACTTGGAGAATTTAGCATACAACTGCTTCTAGCGAAGAATCTGTAGTACTGTACGAAGATGGTCTTCGTGTTCCTCCTTGGACTTTGAGAAAATCAGGATGTCATCGATGAAGACAATGACGAACTTTTATAGAAATTCATGGAAGATTCTGTTCATCAAATCCATGAACAATGCTGGAGCATTTGTCAGGCCAAATGGCATAACTACAAACTCGTAGTGGCCATAGCGGGTACGAAAGGCAGTCTTAGCGATGTCCTGCTCCTTGACCCGTAGATGATGATATCCTGACCTAAGATCAATCTTGTAGAAGTGTTTGGCCCCTTGGAGTTGGTCAAACAGATCGTCAATACGTGGCAGTGGATGTCTATTCCGGATAGTAATCTTGTTGAGCTCGTGATAGTCTATGCAAAGACGAATACTGTCGTCCTTCTTCTTAACAAACAAGACCAGTGCGCCCCATGGAGATGCGCTCGGTCGAATGAAACCTCGTTCAAGAAGTTCTTGCAGTTGATCCTTCAGCTCCTTCAGCTCTATGGGAGCCATGCGATAAGGAGCCTTGGAGATTGGTTCAGCTCCTGGAATAAGCTCGATATTGAATTCCACTTCTCGTGCAGGTGGTATGCCCGGAAGTTCTGCTGGAAAAACATCTTGGAATTCCGACACTATAGGTTGATCCTGAATTGATGGGGATTCAGCATCCATGTCGTGAACCGTAGCTAGATAACCCTCGCAGCCATGTGAAAGTAGTGCACGCGCTTGTAGGGTAGATATGACTTGTACAGACCGTCCGGGTATAAACCCGTTATGAATGTACTCTTGTGCATTAAGATCACCGAAGATAACTCGATATGAATGGCAATCTATGGTAGCATGATGCTTGGATAGCCAATCCATGCCCAAAATCATGTCGAAGTCATTCATGTGCAGCAGAAGTGCGTCAACAGGTCGAACCTTATCGTCAAATTCTAGGGGAAGACTCTTGTATACATGAGTGATTAATACAGAGTCCCTCAAAGGCATGGAAATAGTAAGCCTATTTTCTAGTGGCATGGGGAGCATCCTAATGTTCTTAGCATAAGCAGTAGAAATAATCGAGTGAGTAGCACCCGTATCGAAAAGACAACATGCAGCTTGACCATACATATAAAAGATTCTAGTGATGGTACCTGTAGACTTGTTGGCCTGGTCTCGAGATGTCGTGTAGACACGCCCGGTAGTAGGAGGCGGCTTGGAATCAGCATGTCCCGATGTACCCTCCATCTCGCCCTTACGGCAATTCTTCATGATATGGCCAGGAAGACCATACTTGAAGCACGCGTCAGTATTACGGCGACATGGCCCTGGGTGGCTACGATGGCAAATTGAGCAAAGAGGATGAGTAAATCCTCCAGCAGGTGCTCTGGCTGGCTGGGAACCTGATAAAACATTTTACATAAGACATGATAATTGGGTACAAAGGACAATGCGGATAATCGTAAGATTGAATACGAATGATAGCTGGACGGCTAGGCTGTGAACCTCTCTGGTTCTGGTCCCTACCGTTTCCATGGTTCCTGGTAGAAGTTTTGCTAAAGTGTCAGAATATGAGTTATAACATGAAATCATAATGAAATGCGTAAGTATTAGGACCTGCTGCTGTTGGAGTGTCCAGTGTTGTTATGGTAATTATCATTACCGCCACGCCTATCCGTAGCAGAACGGTCGTTAGTCTAACCGTTTCCCTTGGGCTGATGAGGCTGCTGCTGAGTAGCCGGCTGAGACCGGTCCCTAGTTTTCAGCCTGGAAGATACATTTAAAGAGATGAATAATTGACATATATGGAAAGAATACAGATTTATCACCGCTTGAATACGGATGTTTTACCTCTTGTCGGGTCTCTCAGCTTCCCTGAACTCATCTCTCTCTTGCAGCATCTCCAGCTTACGTGCTGCATCGGCCACTTGTGCTAAAGTGTTGAACATAGCACACACCAGATTGTTTGTGATCGATGTGCGAAGAGCCCACCTAAAGTGGTGTGCCTGCTCTTTAGGAGTACCTGCAGCCGCACCAAGGAAACCAGCTAAGCGAAGAAAGCGCTGCATAAACTCGTTGCTATTCTCCCCAGCTCTCTGTCGGATCCCATGGTGCTCTCTCTTGAGCTTGTCCTGCTCAGCCTTGGGAAAGAACTGCTCCATCACCCTGTTCTTGAACTGAGCCCAAGTCAAACCAGCAACCCACTCGTCACCACCCTCAGATTGCATCAACGCTAACCACCAATTTAGCACATCGCCTTCGAACCGATAGCATGCCAACCTTGCCTTGTATGCGGGGTCACAACCCATAGCATTGAAAATCTTCTCGATGTGAGCCAACCAGCTTTCAGCATCAATGGGGCTATCTGTCTTCTCAAAAGCTCGAGGGCGGAGCTTGTTGAATCTCTCCAGCCATACTGCTAATGTCACTGGAGGAGGAGGAGGAGGTGCCTGATTATGCTGCTGATTGTTAGCAGCTTGAACTTCAGCCCTGATGTCATTCCTCAGTTGAGGAAGCAAAGCTTGCATAGCAGCTTGAATTGAAACATTGAGCTGTTCCTGTTCGCGTGTGAGAACCATCTGACAGTATAACATAAAACATATGATTAAACAGATCACAACATAAAATATATATACATGAAAAAAAAGTTATACCAAAATTTCACGAGAAAAATTTTATGCAAGAAAATTTTGTGTATGAATGCATGATGCAGTTTTATGAAAACTTTTGTATGCTCGAGAGTGAACGCCTATGGTCAGTTCACCCAAAACAAAAGACATGGAGAGGGGACGCCTATGGGTCGGTCCCAAATTTAAAAGTTTCGATAAAATACATGCGACTAAATAGGGCCAGTCCTGTACCAACCATTACTTAGTCAAAAATCTGCGACAATGACATATATATGTATGCTTAAAAATGATGAATACATGAAAACAACTGTCAGTTCTAGGAAGACCGTAGTGACTACCCACTAATCAGAGGTCATATTTGAGAGCCTACAGGTCGAAGCCTTGGCTCTGATACCATAATTGTAACACCCCATTTTGATAATGGAAATGTCACACGTAATTATGGCGTGTCATCAAAGCATACAAGGAAAAATGTCTAAACATTACATGACCATAAAAGGAAAATACCGGAATCAAACATCGGTAGTCCAAATGTAAAGCTCATCACACACAAACATAAGTATAGTAAAGGAAGGACTAAACAATGTCCATAGCAATGTATCAAAAGAAAGGAAATGCATAAAGTAAAGAAAGGCTAGAAAGCTTCCAGTCTATATGCACATACTCTTAAAGTCTACGAGCGTCCCTGAGTACCTGCCGTTTTGGGAACATAGAAAAGGAAAACGGCTGAGCAATATGCTCAGTGCACGGATGTACAATAAAGCATGAATAGGATAAGCATATAACATATAACAGCGGAAGAAACTAAGTCCCGAGTAATCTGATTAAGTCTTGCTAAAACTGGTTTTATAGTTTGAAAAGCTTTATGTTTATCTTGTAAAAACTGTTTATCATATTTTACCATTAGCCAATATAGGTCATGAAAATCCACCGTGCATGAATACTTGGAGGGGTGACCTCATCATGCAAATTAGAGGGGCTGCCTCTAATTTAATACACTGGTTTTTGGGTAGGAGGGATCAGCTCCTTGTGAAGGATGCAAGGCACACACCACATTCACCATGAAATCCTGACTGAAAACATGTAACTAGGATGCACCCATACGCCCCACATGATAAATATAATATAAATGGCCAAAAGCTGAAGGGACGCCACGAGCAATCACTCCGCCGTGGTGAAGTCATAACATCAGTGCCTCTAATGTTATGGTTATGGTACCTCCATAACTAGGTGAAACTGGTCATGCATGTATATGGCTATAGGTATTCTAAATTAAACATAAGCAATTCAAACACATACTTATACTACAGGAAACCATTTGGCTGCATACGGGGAATCCTAATAAGGAAAGAATGTCCATACTGAAAGGACGGGAATCCATACCTTATGTCCAGTGAACGAAAAAGATGAACTGAGAGGAATCCTACTTCTGTATCACTAATGCTACATAAATACATACATGAATAAGTATCTGCTTATTAAATACGTAGCTGGTTTTATGTCATGTCTTAGCTTATTTTATATGTTCTTATCGTGTTTTACTGTTTAAAGCCTTAAACTGTGTTTATCTTATATTTTGATTCAGTATTTCTGGTATTTCATGTATTATTATACATACTGTGTAATAATAAGTAACTTTCCAAAAATAGCAGGTTTCCTAAAATAGAAAGTTTCCAAAAATAGAAAGTTTCCAAAAATAGAAAGTTTCCAAAAATAGAAAGTTACCCAAAATAGAAAGTTTCCAAAAAGAGAAAGTTTCCAAAAATAGAAAGTTTCCAAATATAGAAAGTTTCCAAAAATAGAAAGTTTCTAAAAATAGAATTACTGCTTAAAACAGATAAGTTTCTAAAAATAGAAAGTTTCCATAAATAGATCAGATGCCTTAATTAAATAAGTTTCCATAAGTAGATTAGCTGCCTGAAATAATAAGTTTCTAAAAATAGAAAGTTTCCATAAATAGATTAGCTGCCTTATTTAATTAAGTTTCTAAAAATAGAAAGTTTCCATAAATAGATTAGTTGCCTTATTTAATTAAGTTTCTAAAAATAGAAAGTTTCAATAATTAGAAATAAGCTGGTTAAATAAGCTAAGTATATAAGCCTAAGTGTTTTCATGATTATTTTCTAAGTCATATGATATAATGTATAGTTTATTAATTATTTCATGTAATTAAAATAAACTACAGGTTAAAATATTTAATTAAAGTATAACATGTTTTTAATTAAATAAAGTTAAATACTTAGGTTAAAACATGTATTATTATTTATTAATAATATAACCTAAGTCATGTGAATTAATTAATTATACCTATGGTTTTTAAATAATTAATTAATTATAAGTCTAAAATATAAAAATACTTAGGTTAATAATTTCAAGATTTTAATAATTAAAATAACCTAAGTCATGTTATTAAATTAATCATGTCATGTTATTAATTTAATTTTAACATAAGATCATAAAAATAAAAATCTAAACATACACCGTGAACCGGATCTTGACTAAAAACCATGAACCGGACATGAAATCGACACCATACCCCGAACAAAATCGGGGTTACCCTTGTCTTGTTGCTGCCGTGGGACCCACACCAACCAACCGGGACCATATGGTCTCGGTGGTGGTCGTGTAGCCAAACCGAGACCCTCTCGGGTTCGGTCTAGGCGGCGGCCAAGAACAAACACCCCTAAATCATCCCTTTTGATTTATTCCAAAACCAATTCCATGTTAGATCTATGATTTAATTAGGTTTTTAAGAAAAACATATCATGTTCTTAATTATTTAAAAGATTAAATCAAAAGAAAGGGTTAAAAGAATTACCGAATGCGTGGATCTAAAGAACGATGAACAAACACGAACACTAGCAATAAATCCAAGATCAAAGATCAATCAACACCCCTTTGGTGTGCTTTGAGGGTGGCGGCCAAAAGAAAAAGGAGGAGGAGGAAGAACTTTTAGGTTTTTCTAAAATCTTCTGTAAAAAAAATATGAGTAGTGTTTTTCCCTTAACCCCCTTTAGTTAAAATTGAAATGGGCTTGGCCCATTTCTCCCTTGTTGCCGCGGGTAGGGGCCCCACATGGGGTACCCGTTCCGTTTTCCGTGTCTTGATATTTAGTTACTCGTTCGTGATTATTTGTGTTCGCGTTTAATGTGTTCTCGGTAAGTAATTATCGTGACCTAATATATTTATTTACGATCGTAATAAATATATATACGTAATTAAATAATAGTTCGTGATTTAATTACGTTCATGATTTCATGATCGCATGTTCGTGATTATTTATTGTCAAATAATAATTACGTGCTCGTGCGTAGTAAATACTTATCGTGTTTTAACACGTACGTAATACGTAAAATCCTAACACGTAATCGTAATCATGCTATAATAGGAAAGTTTTAATCTAGTACGTACGATCTTAAGGGTACTATTCATGGTAAAAGCATGCGGGTTTTACAAATACATACGTGTATAAGTATCTGCTTACTAAATACGTAACTAGTTTTATGTCATGTCTTAGCTTATTTTATACGTTCATGTCATGTTTTATTGTTTTAGGCTTTAAACTGTGTTTATCTTATATTCTGTCTATTCTGATTAAGTATTACTTGTATCTCATTTATTATTATACTTACTGTGTAATAATAAGTAACTTTCTAAAAATAGCAGGTTTCCTAAAATAGAAAGTTTCCAAAAATAGAAAGTTACCAAAAATAGAAAGTTCCCAAAAATAGAAAATTTACAAAATAGAAAGTTTCCAAAAATAGAATCTTTCCAAAAATAGAAAGTTTCAAAATTAGAAAGTTTCCAAAAATAGAATTACTGCTTAAAATAAGTAAGTTTCTAAAAATAGAAAGTTTCCATAAATAGATTAGCTGCCTTAAATAAATAGGTTTCTAAAAATAGAAAGTTTCCATAAATAGATTAGCTGCCTTAATTAAATAAGTTTCTAAAAATAGAAAGTTTCCATAATTAGATATAAGCTGGTTAAATAAGCTAATTATATAAGCTTAAGTGTTTTCTGATTATTATTCTAAGTCATGTAGTTATAAAGTATAGTTTATTAATTATTACATGTAAATTAAATAAACTATAGGTTAACTTAATTAAATATATCATGATTTTAATTAAATAAAGTAAAATACTTAGGCTAAAACATGTATTATTAATTATTAATAATATAACCTAAGTCATGTTAGTTAATTAATTATAGTCATGGTTTTTAATAATTAATTAATTATAAAGTCTAGTAAAATATAAATACTTAGGTTAAAATTCATGATCTAATAATTAAATTTATAACCTAAGTCATGTTAATTAAATTAACTATGTCATGTTTTATTAATTTAATTTTTACCACATAACTATTAAAATCATAACCCTAACATAATCAATGAACCGGATCGTGACTAGAAACCATGAACCGGACCCGTAATCAACACCATACCCCGAACCAAGTCGAGGTTCCCCCTTTTTTGCTGCTGCCGTGGGACCCACACCACCATACCGAGACCATGAGGTCTCGGTGGTGGTTCATAAGCCAAGCCGAGACCCCTTGGGGGTTCGGTTTAGGCGGCGGCTAGAACAAACACCCCTAAAAACCCTTGTTTTGATTCACCCCATAATCATAGACATGTTTTAATAACTGATTTTAATTAGTTTTTAAAAACATTAAGATTTAATGTGATTCATAAATCAAAACATAAAAGAAAAGAGTTAAAAGGTTATACCGAATGCGTGGATCAATCAAGGATGAACACACACGAATGCTTGCCCAAAATCCAAGATCAAAATCAACTCGAACACCCCTTTGGTGCTCCTAAATGTGGCGGCCAAAAGGAGAGGAAGAAGAGAATTAGGGTTTTTTTGTTATTTCTTGATTTTGTGATAAATGACACAAGATTTTCCCCTTTTTCTTGTTTAGAAAAAAAAAACAATGGGCTTGGCCCTTTTCTTCCTAATTTCGTGGGTAGGTACCCACATAAGGGTAACCCGTACATTTCTCGAGTCTAAATATTATAGTGTGTTCTCGTGTTCGTGTTTTACGTGTTTTAATTAGTTATCGATCGTGACTTAATATATTTATTTGTGCTCGTGATAAATATATATATATACGTAATTAATATTTGCTCGTGATTAGATTACGTTCATGATTTCATGATCGCATGTTTGTGATTAAAATTATTATTAGAATAATTATCGTGTGTTCATACGTAATAAATATTTATCGTGTTCTAACACGTACCTAATACTCGTAATACTTATACGTGAAACATAAATATGTTATAAAAGGAAAGTTTTAATCATATACGTACGATCTTAAGGGTACTATTCATGGTAAAAGCATGCGGGTTTTACAACTCTTCCCCCCTACAAAGAATAATTCGTCCCCGAATTATAGATAACGTAAACTGGAAAAGAAGAACATACCAAACTGAGAGGGTATGTAAGATAAATGAACATCATGGTAGAAGGGACGTGGAACGTGACATGTCTTGAAAGGACATGGAACGTGACTTTACTGAAAGGACATATCTAACCGATAAGAGAAAAACGGATAATAAGTCCGGATGGACTTGTCCGTTTCCAAATGGCCTCCCGCTTGGAACGATTTCTTCTCAAGATCTTGACACAATGTTAAATCTTGGTCCTCCTGACCTTGACTTGAAATCTCTACAAGTTCATTGTCATCTACGTAAGATAGATCCCCTGAATTCGATCGAGAGAATAAGAATTGACGTGTAAGGCAACTGAAACGTTATCGTGCAAAACACTCTAACTTAACTGATAATTAGCAACTATGCGCGAGACATAAAGAAACGTAGTACGCGAAAAATTTTGAACGTAATACGTGAAAATTTTTGAACGTAATACGTGAAAAATTTTAAACGTAATACGTGAAAATTTTTTAACGTAATACGTGAAAATTTTTGAACGTGATACGTGGAGATATGATGAGTGTAATATGAGTAAACATATCGTGATCCATGATACGTGTAACATATCTTGATCATGATATGAGGAACGTGGAATGAACATGACATGTGAAACATATCTTGAACATAGAATATAATGGCGGTAGCGCCAAACGCTACAAGGTGAGACATAGAATATGACGAGAAACGTCTATATGAGGATAGGGAGTTATACTAAACTTGGGTCTGGTCTCTCAAGTTCTTGCAAAACTTCCCAAAATGAGAAAAATGAACGTAAAATCGTAAGCCGAGATGCCATCATGAACGTGAATAGTGTCATAAACGCGAGCGCGAAAGTAAGTCGTGAAATTTGAACAAGGACACTAAGTAAATAAGGAGCACAATTATGAATATTTGTCTGACCCGATAACTGAGGGATTGCCAAGTGATTGAATGAGCCTTGGCTGGAACATGTCCGATCAATCTGTTGGTTCTGAAATCCTTGCGGATGTAAGGATTCTGCAGACTTGATCAAACTGTTCGCAATAACCCAGATATCATCATGCTTCTTCTGAGTTTGCGTTAATCTGGTAACCAAAATCCGTGGAGATCTTGTCCCATTTCAATTCACAATTTCAGATGATGAAAACATCCCAGTCTGTTGGTGTCCTATCTTAACCTATTGGTATGTCAGGTACTTAGATATGAACGTAACTGTATCTTGCTTCGTAGAACTTGATACATAGGAGTTTGCGAAACTCTGGGTCTTTGAATCTAGACTTCTCCTAGAATAGGATTTTCTAGAACACCTAATATAGTGTAGGGTTCTCTCCTTTACGCATAAGCTGAGTCATGGTAAGATTAACCGTAGAAACCCATGTGATTCAGCGTGTCACTGTAATCAAACAGAATTGATATTGGAAAAATTTCTAGGGTAAAATTTCTCTTGTCATAGAATTTGCAACATAGTGCAGATATGGTCTTCCTGTTCTTCTCTAGGCTTAAAGGAAATCAGGTTATCCTCAATGAAAACACTGATGAATTTGCTATGAGTTCATGGAAACTCATTCTTATAATGCCGTTGGAGCATTGATGAGACTAATTCAAAATCATAAATCTATCATGACCGAGTCGTGTACGAATAGAAGTCATGGACATGTCCTGCTCTTTCACTCGTCACTGTTGGCAACATGATCATGAGTTCGATCTTGGAAAAGTGATTAACACTATAAGGTCGATTGGACATGTTGTCAATACGTGGAGGAGAATAACGGTTATGAATGGTAGATTTGTTTAAATCGACGGTAGCCGACACATAATCTCGTGGTACCGTCCTTCTCCTTGAAGGTTCTTCTGGAATATATGGGAAGATTTTGGAATAATCAACTGGCTGTGCATAAAAGGACTTAAGTAGTCGTGTCTTACTGACAGCTAGAAAATTTTAGCGACCATGGCTAACAACGCACATGCTTGTAAGCATAGATAATTTGTACAGATTTTCCTGATGGAAAATCAAGATGAATGTATTCAGGAGCCTGAACATTACTGTACATAATTATGAATCTTAGCATGGTGTGCTGTTCATAGTCCATAATTAGGATAAAATTCATCTTGTGTCTATCCGAGGAAATGCGTTAGCAGCTTGGATCTCATCATTAAGCTGAAGGAAAATCTTCGTATACGTGGGAATACGAAAGGCGTCCTTCATGGTCATGAATATATGAAATATGGTGAAAGAAATGAAAGTGACATCGGCAACGTGACAATTCTCACTGATGCGCCGGTAACGGTATTGAAATTCTTGTGGCCTGATTAATACATGGCACAACAAAATGGATATACCCTTGGAGGGTACCCTGAATTTCTTAGAAATGTTCCATAGTTGGACGTAAGTCATGTGTCTTGACTCGTGTCTTGGAACTATAAGCATGACATATGTCTTGACGGGTGTCTTGACATGTTTCTTAAGAAAGTATACGTGAGACATGTGTCTTGACTGATGTCTTGACATGTGTCTCGAGATGTAAAATAATAGAACTACAATATTAGGTTATTATGCCAGACTTGGCGGATCAGTTGGACTACTGATCCTTTGTATGTCTGATCACGTCCGCGGCCGGAGCCTCGGTTGCGATTTCTAGGATAGTTTCTGTCATAGCAGTGGTTACTATCGTCCTGTCTGTCAGTTCAATGACAGTCATTCTCATGACCGTGATTCATGTAACTATTCAGCTGAGTGGCCGGCTGGTACCGGTTTGCACTCATATGGCTGAAATGACAGCCGAATGACGTGTGACATGTAACTAAGAATTAGGGACAATGATTTATGGAAATCGTCTGATGGTGAAGCATCTTCTCGTCCAATTGCTTTGCTCTGACACCTTTGTCTTCGTCTTGTAGGATCTCCAGGTTGTGAACAACATCCGCATCTCGTAGCGTCTCCGAACGTCAGCAGCATCAACCTTTAGTAACATCTCAAGTTATGAGAGGCATCAGCAATCTTGTAGAATATCAGCAATTGAAAATACGCCTGAGATGATTCAGAATCGACTAGCGAATACTCGTGAAGTATTGCAAGTGGAATACACATGGATTAAGGTACGTGTAATACACATGAAATACGGTACGTGGAGTACACGTGGAATGCACATGAAATGATCGGTATGGGGTCGATCATTTATCATGATTTAAGGAAAGTATATCGGTTAAACGGTTAGGAAAACCATCATGATAACCTGCCAGTATTAGCATAGAAATCATTTTGGTTATATCGAGAAACGTTAAAGTGTGACTACACAAAATTCAGCGATGATTTGCCTGACAGCATGATCAATGAAAACCAACCATGACTATCATGAAAGCAGAATTCAATGAAATCCAACAATGTCTTGCATGAAGGCATAATAACAAAAGAGGCGTAAGACGTAATCCACATGAATACGGAATTATCCTGAAGAAACATGAAACGATTTAACATGAAGGAGTGTATAACATAATCAGCATGAAACTGAGTTTAACCATGACAATATGAAAACATACTTGACATAAAAACATAGTAACTTATGAGGGGACATAAAAAAAACAATTTATGCCAATAAATCATGAGAAAAATTTTATGCATGAAAAACAGTGCATGAATGCGTAATGTAGTTTATAAAAACCTTTATATGTGCGAGGGGACGCCTATGGGTCGGTCCCAAAACAAAAGACATGGCGAGGGGACGCCTATGGGTCGGTCCCAAAGTTAAAACTTTTGATAAAAGCACATGCGACTAAATAGGGCCAGTCTTGTACCAACCATTACTTAGTTATAATCCCTGTAACAATGATACATGAAACATAAATAAATGAAACTCATCTGTCAAAACTTATCAGAAAATTTTTTATGTGACTAATTATGAACTACTGGGGTTCAGTCCACAGAGCCACAGTTCACGAGGAACATTATGCATGAAACAATGACACATAACTAAATATAAATGACGGTTGTCCATCCATATTAGTAAAACAATATCGGTGAAAACATCAAGGTTAAAACCTCAAGGTGCTGAAAACATCATGGTTAAAGCAACAATGCGCTAAAAACATCAATACGTAGAATAACAAACGTTGGCATAGGAAGCTCCTGGTGACTACCCACTAGTCACAGGTCAAGTTTTAGAGCCTACAGATCGAAGCCTTGGCTCTGATACCATAATTGTAACACCCCATTTTTATAAATGGAATGTCACGCGTAATTATGGCGTGTCATCAAAGCATGCAAGGTAAATGTACTAAAACATACATGACCATAGGGAAAACCAGAATCAAACATTGGTCCCCCAAACATAAGCCCAAAACATAATAAAGTAAGTGAAATGAATGAAAGACTTATACAAGCATAAGTATATGAAGGCAAAAAGGAAAAGAAGTCTATGGCAGCTTCCATCCTATGCACGTCCTCCAATTGCTCGAGTCTGTCCAAGAGTACCTACCGTTTTGGGACATGAAAAGGAAAGTAACGGCTGAGCAAAACGCTCAGTGCACGGATATACAAGCATGAAATGAATAATATATGTACGAATAACATATAGCAGCGGAAATGTATATGTCCTGGAAAACCTGGTTATTTATTAGTAAGACTGGTTTTATAGTTTGAAAAGCCTTATGTTTATCTTATGAAAACTGTTCAACATATTTTACCATTAGCCAATATAGGTCATGAAAATCCACCGTGCATGAATACTTAGAGGGGTGACCTCATCATGCAAATTAGAGGGGCTGCCTCTAATTTAATATACTGGTTTGGGTTAGGAGGGATCAGCTCCTTGTGAAGGATGCAAGGCACACACCTCATTCACACTGAGTAATCTGCTGAAAACATGTAACTAGGATGCACCCATACGCCCCACATGATAAATATAATAATATGGCAAAAAGCTGAAGGGACGCCACGAGCAATCACTCCGCCATGGGGAAGTCATAGCACCAGTGCCTCTAGTGTTATGGTTATGGTACCTCCATAACTAGGTGAAACTGGTCATGCATGTATATGGCTATAGGTATTCTAAATTAAACATAAGCAATCAAACATATAAACTTATACTATGGGAAAACAGTTGGCTGCATACGGGAAATCCTAATAAGGAAAGAATGTCCATACTGAAAGGACGGGAATCCGTACCTTATGTCCAGTGAACGAAGAAGACGAACGGAAGAGAGTCCTACTTCGGTATCACTAATGCTACATAAATACATACGTGTATAAGTATCTGCTTACTAAATACGTAACTGGTTTTATGTCATGTCTTAGCTTATTTTATACATTCATGTCATGTTTTACTGTTTTAAGCTTTAAACTGTGTTTATCTTATATTCTGTCTATTCTGATTAAGTATTACTTGTATCTCATGTATTATTATACTTACTGTGTAATAATAAGTAACTTTCTAAAAATAGCAGGTTTCCTAAAATAGAAAGTTTCCAAAAATAGAAAGTTTCCAAAAAGAGAAAGTTTTCAAAAATAGAAAGTTTTCAAAAATAGAAAGTTTCCAAAAATAGAAAGTTTCCAAAAAAAGAATTACTGCTTAAAATAGATAAGTTTCTAAAAATAGAAAATTTCCATAAATAGATTAGCTGCCTTAATTAAATAGGTTTCTAAAAATAGAAAGTTTCCATAAATAGATTAGCTGCCTTAATTAAATAAGTTTCTAAAAATAGAAAGTTTCCATAATTAGATATAAGCTGGTTAAATAAGCTAATTATATAAGCTTAAGTGTTTTCTGATTATTATTCTAAGTCATGTAGTTATAAAGTATAGTTTATTAATTATTACATGTAAATTAAATAAACTATAGGTTAAAAGTATTTAATTAAATATATCATGATTTTAGTTAAATAAATTAGAATACTTAGGCTAAAACATGTATTATTAATTATTAATAATATAACCTAAGTCATGTTAATTAATTAGTTATAGTCATGGTTTTTAATAATTAATTAATTATAAAGTCTAGTAAAATATAAATACTTAGGTTAAAATTCATGATCTAATAATTAAGTTTATAACCTAAGTCATGTTAATTAAATTAATTATGTCATATTTTATTAATTTAATTTTTACCACATAACTATTAAAATCATAACCTTAACATAATCAATGAACCGGATCGTGACTAGAAACCATGAACAGGACCCGTAATCAACACCATACCCCGAACCAAGTCGGGATTCCCCCTTGTTTGCTGCTGCTGTGGGACCCAAACAACCATACCGAGACATGAGGTCTCGGTGGTGGTTCATAAGCCAAGTCGAGACCCCTTGGGGGTTCGGTTTAGGCGGCGGCTAGAACAAACACCCCTAAAAACCCTTGTTTTGATCCACCCCATAATCATAGACATGTTTTAATAACTGATTTTAATTAGTTTTTAAAAACATTAAGATTTTATGTGATTCATAAATCAAAACATAAAAGAAAAGAGTTAAAAAGGTTATACCGAATGCATGGATCAATCAAGGATGAACACACACGAATGCTTGCCCAAAATCCAAGATCAAAATCAACCCGAACACCCCTTTGGTGCTCCTAAATGTGGCGGCCAAAAGGAGAGGAAGAAGAGAATTAGGGTTTTTTTTGTTATTTCTTGATTTTGTGATAAATGACACAAGATTTTCCCCTTTTTCTTGTTTAGAAACAAAAAAATGGCTTGGCCCTTTTCTTCCTAATTTCGTGGGTAGGGGCCCACATAAGGGTAACCCGTACATTTCTCGAGTCTAAATATTATAGTGTGTTCTCGTGTTCGTGTTTTACGTGTTTTAATTAGTTATCGATCGTGACTTAATATATTTATTCGTGCTCGTGATAAATATATATATATATATATATACGTAATTAATATTTGCTCGTGATTAGATTACGTTCATGATTTCATGATCGCATGTTTGTGATTAAAATTATTATTGGAATAATTATCGTGTGTTCATACGTAATAAATATTTATCGTGTTCTAACACGTACGTAATACTCGTAATACTTATACGTGAAACGTAAATATGTTATAAAAGGAAAGTTTTAATCATATACGTACGATCTTAAGGGTACTATTCATGGTAAAAGCATGCGGGTTTTACATACGTAGTCAACGGCTACGAGGATGTACTTGTTCCCTTTGGATGATGGAAATGGCCCCATAAAGTCGATGCCCCATACGTCAAAGATTTCACATTCTTGGATGAAATTTTGAGGCATCTCATCTTTATGTGGGATCTTGCCTTGTCTTTGGCAAGCATCACAATGTTTAACCATTTAATGAGCGTCATGATAAATGGTGGGCCAATAAAATCCGGAGTCGAAAACTTTCTTCCCGGTATAGTTAGGACCAAAGTGACCACCGGTGGGTCCTTTGTGGCAAGCTTCTAGGATTAGTAAAGTTGCCGGCCCATCAACACACCTACGAATGACAAGATCCGCACATTGCTTGAAAAGGTAAGGGTCGTCCCAATAATAGTGTTTAATATCCTTAAAGAATTTTTTCTTTTTTTGGGACGTTAACCCTTCCATAAGAACACCACCCGCCAAATAGTTTGCAATATCCGCAAACCATGGGGTATCATCAAGATTGGAGTTAATAGACATTAAGGCCTCATGGGGAAAGTACTCATTAATTTCTTGATTAGGAAGTTCCCCTTGATAAGGATCCTCGAGTCTACTAAGATGATCCGCGACTAGGTTTTCCGCTCCCTTTTTATCACGAATTTTGATTTTAAATTGTTGGAGGAGGAAAACCCAACGAAGGAGTCTTGGTTTAGCATCTTGCTTGGTCAACAAGTATTTCAAGGCGGAATGGTCGGTGTAAACGATGGTGGTGGAAAGCACAAGATAGGGGCGGAATTTCTCAAAAGCATAAACTACGGCTAAAAGCTCTTTTTCTGTAGTGGTATAATGCAATTGAGCCCCCGTCATTGTCTTGCTAGCATAATGGATTGGTTGGAAGTGTTTGTTAACTCGTTGACCTAAAACCGCTCCTACCGCGAAATCACTAGAATCGCACATGAGCTCGAAAGGTAACTCCCAATTTGGAGAGACTAAGACCGGTGCCTTAGTTAATTTACCTTTAAGAAGTTCGAAAGAATCGAGACATTCTTGAGAAAAGATGAAAGGAGCATCCTTTTCTAAGAGGTGAGTCATAGGTCGAGCTATCTTAGAGAAATCTTGGATGAAACGACGATAGAATCCCGCATGTCCTAAAAAACTCATAACTCCTTTGATGGTGGTAGGTGGAGGCAACTTAGCAATGACGTCAACTTTAACACGGTCGACTTCGATACCGGCTTTATAAATTTTATGACCGAGGACAATGCCTTCTTTTACCATGAAATGGCATTTTTCCCAATTAAGAACGAGACGTGTGTCTTCACACCGTTTAAGCATACGTTCTAAATTGGTAAGGCAAGATGAGAAAGAATCACCATAGACCGAGAAATCGTCCATAAAGACTTCCATAGTTTCTTCAACCATGTCATGGAATATAGCCATCATACACCTTTGGAAAGTCCCAGGAGCATTGCATAAGCCGAAAGGCATTCTTTTGTAAGCAAATGTTCCATAAGGACAAGTGAATGTGGTTTTCTCTTGGTCTTTTGGATCGATAGGAATTTGAAAATACCCGGAGAAACCATCTAAGAAGCAATAGTAGTCATTACCCGCTAAAAGCTCGAGCATTTGATGCATAAAAGGAAGAGGAAAATGATCCTTACGAGTGGCATCATTGAGCTTGCGATAGTCTATGCAAACTCTCCAACCCTTGACAAGTCGAGTAGGAATCAACTCGTTGTTTTCATTGGGAACAACGGTTATTCGCCTTTATTAGGCACACAATGGACGGGACTAACCGATGGCGAATCCAAAATAGGGTAAATCATTCCGGCATCTAGAAGTTTGATAACTTCTTTCTCGATGACGTCATGAATTTTTGGATTAACCCTTCTTTGGCTTTGGATTGCGGGTTTAAAGTCATCTTCCATGAGAATTTTATAAGTGCAAAAGTTAGGATCAATTATGCGAATGTCAAAAATTTTCCAAGCAATTGCTTTCTTATGATTTTTGAGCACATCTATAAGTCGAGATTTTTCATCCTCTTTTAAGTCCTTTGCAACGATGATGGGTAACTTCTTATTGTCTTCTAGGAAAACGTATTCAAGATGAGACGGTAACTCCTTAAGTTCTGAATCCGGAGGATTGTCAATGGAAGACTTAGTCAAATTAGGATCATCGTTTGTAACTTCCTTAGGAGTATGTGGAGAAATATGGTCCTCATTGAGAAGTTTCTCAATGGTACGAATGTCTTCTTCCCAATCGCAGGGAGAATCGTCATATTTTAAGTTCACATCCCCTAAACTTGCTTCAAATTCTTTTAAAAGAAAGTCACTTTCTCCAAATGGAGTCAATGATGGAGCAATAGAAGCTACGTTCTCAACATGAGGTAAAGGAGAAAGACCACTTTTACAAGCGTCTTTGAAATGTTCTTCATAAGCCTCATCAAGTACGTCAATGAAATTAACGTTCTCGTGTTCATAAGGTTGCTTAGAAAGTTTACCCATGCTAAAGACGATTTTGTCGTCACCAACTCTCATGATTAATTCGCCCGCGGCTACATCAATAAGAGTGCGACCAGTCCTCAAGAATGGACGTCCAACGATTAATGGAACACGGGGATCCATCTCGTAGTCAACGACAACAAAATCCACCGGAAAGGTGAATTTGTCGACACCGACAAAGACATCTTCGGCTATCCCTACCGGATAAGCAACCGTACGGTTAGCTAACTCCATTGTTATTCGTGTGGGGACTAGCTCGGGTATAGATAATTGTTTTCAAACGCTTAATGGCATTAAGTTGATACTAGCACCTAGATCGGCTAGGGCCATACAATTCTCTACCCTAGGAAAGTTGCAAGGAATGAGAAAGCGACCCGGATCACCAATTTGGTTGGTAATTTCCTTAAGAGAACCGCGGAGCAATTCTCATTAAGTTGGGTTTGAGAAATATCAAGAAGTTTTTCCTTATCACTTAGAAGATCCTTAAACATTTTAGCATATTTAGGCATGTGAGCAAGCGCCTCGACAAAGTAGATGTTGAAATTCAATTGTTTAAACATTTTAAGAAAGTTTGAAACTTGAATATCATCCTTGTTCGTCAACTTCTCTTTCCTCAACCTTGAAGGATAAGGTATGTCGGGTTGAGAAGAAGGCTTTGGAATAAATTGGTCACTTACATCCTTTGGTGGTGGAGGGGCGGGGTTGGAAGGTGAAGGAATTGGTGAAGGTTGCTCGTTATCATTTGTCACAATCATCAGAGTAGGTTTAGGAATCTCGGGTTCCTTATAGCCTTTTCCACTGTGGGTAGTGATTGCTTTCATCTCCCCTATTGGATTTGCAATGGTGTTACTCAGAAGAGAACCCAAAGCAGAGGGTTGATTACTTGTGAAGAAACTAGCCATCGTATCCCTTAAGTCATTCGTTTGATTGTTTAAAGAATTTCGCATGTCAGTCCTAAGCTCGGCTCGAAGATCATTCCCTTGTTTATTCAAATCACCTTTCAAGTTAATAATTTGGCTTTGGAGATTTTTCACCAACACGTCATTAGTCCTCATGTAGGTTTCGATCTCTTGATTAAATGTCGTGGATTGGCTGAAAGATGGAACTTGGTAAGCGGGTGGTTGATAGGTGGGTGGTTGGTAAACTTGATTATTTCCTTGAGGTGGATATGGATTTCTTTGGGTTTGATATTGATTAGGAGCTCGAGGTTGGATTTGATTGTTGCGATTAAGGTTGTTTTAGTTTTGAGGAGGAAAACCGGGTGGTGAAAGAAAATTATTTGAACGATAACTTAGCAAATTGTAGTCACCTTGAAGACGTGCTTGATAGCCTCCCGTAGAAAAGTTACCGTTAGCCGCGTACACGTTCTCACAAGGATTGTCTTGAGTAGAAGGACAATCGGTGTATGAGTGAGGACCGCCGCAAGTCTCACAAGAAAGTGCTACAACTTTAACTTGTTGATATTGCTTCGTAGCCATGGTTAAGAAATTTTTGTTTATCTCGGCTATTTGGCGGGTGAGTTCGGTTAACTCGGGGTTTGATGAAGTAGAAGAAACATTAACCCTCGGGTTATTTCTTGAGTATGCGGATGAATCCCAATTTTTGTGATGAGTGGTCATGTTCTCTATAAGCTCTCTACACTCCTCGGGTCTTCTTTTCATAAATGTACCACCGACGACGGCATTAATCGTATCACGATCACGAAAAGTTAAACTGTTGTAGAAAGTATCAATTAGAGTGACGGGGAGCATATTATGGTTAGGACAACTATCGATCAAGACATTATAACATTCCCAAGAATCGAAAAGAGACTCATCGGGTTCTTGAGTGAAACCACTGATTTGATTCCTAAGACTAGTTACCATGGATGGTGGAAAGAAGCACGAATTTTTTTTTGAGTCATCTCGTCCCATGTATGAATTGAGTTATTAGGAAGACGATCAAACCATTTTTCGGCGTGGTGGGATAAAGTGTGTGGAAAGAGATGAAGATGGAGAAAGTCCATGGTAACACCAGGCAATTTCATGCTTTGAGTGACGGTTATGAATTTATCGAGGTGTTTGTTGGCATCATCATCCGGTAATCCGCGAAATTAGCAAGCATTTTGAACTTGTTGGATCATGTAATGCTTCAACAAAAATTCGGGAGCCGTGATTTGCATCGGCGCAATCGGTCCTCCACGTCCATTCATTATCGGTTGGCATAACTCCTCCATCGTACGAAGGTCGGGTTGAGGGTGATGGTTGTTATTATTCACAACGGGGTGTAGTGGATTGTTATTATTATGCACCGGCCATATCTAGGTCTTTACGAGTCTCGGGCTCAAGATTAGACGAAGATCGAGTACGCATACACTAAAAATGCAATACGATATTTTTAATTTTTTATCTTTTTTATTTTTATTTTTTTTGGATTTCTTTGAAAATTTTATATTTTTAGGATTTTTTTGAAATTTTTTATGCTATGAAAATAACGTTCCCAAGAGAACGGATCCCAAAATCCATTTTTCTCACAAAAAACCGTTAATCTTTATGGAAAGAGCCGACAGCGGCGCCATTTTAATATGACTTATTTTGATTTTGTGTTTTGTTCGTTTTGTTGAGTGTTGTTCGTACTCGATTCAATTCGAATTGATCACGGTTTAGGGTGAACTTATTGTTTTTGGTAACTAAAAGGTGGAGCTTTTAATTATCTATTTCTAAATGTAAAAGTTACTTAAAAGGAAAACGAAATAAAACAATTCAAAGGAAATAAAGCAAATTTAAAACTTAATTAAAAAGTAAATTTAAAATTAAAACTAAATAAAACAATTTAAGATTAAACTTGACAAAATTGGCGGGAAAGAAATAAACTTCGAAAACAATAAAGTATATATAAAACAAATCAAAGTATTGCGATCGGATCGCAATGTACGATCGCAAGTTGGATCGCAATATTGGATCGCAAGTTGGATCGCAATTAGTGATCGCAACTAGTGATCGCAACTAGTGATCGCAACATAGTAATCGCAACTTGGGCAGAGTGCCATCGCAATGTAACCTTAAACCCAAATCACAATACACGATCGCAATGAGCGATCGCAATCACTGATCGGAATAAGGGATCGCAACTCGTGATCACAATATCTGATCGCAATGTAGAAACCCTAAGGCTTTTGCGATCACGATACTCGATCGGAAATTGTAAAACCCTTAAGAACTTTACGATGGAATGTAAAAGGAAAATAAGCAAAAACCAAATAAGCACTTTTCTAATAAGAACTTACGAAAAACTTAACCAAATCAATATTAAGAAGAACTAAATAAGCCACGAATTAAAAACTTTCAAAACACCAAATAAGCAAAATTTATAAAATCAACTTTATTGTTTTTGGTAACTAAAAGGGGGAGCTTTTAATTATCTATTTCTATATGTAAAAGTTACTTAAAAGGAAAACGAAATAAAACAATTCAAAGGAAATAAAGCAAATTTAATACTTAATTAAAAAGTAAATTTAAAATTAAAACTAAATAAAACAATTTAAGATTAAACTTGACAAAATTGGCGGGAAAGAAATAGACTTTGAAAACAATAAAGTATATATAAAACAAATCAAAGTATTGCGATCGGATCGCAATGTACAATCGCAAGTTGGATCGCAATATTGGATCGCAAGTTGGATCGCAATTAGTGATCGCAACTAGTGATCGCAACATAGTAATCGCAACTTGGGCAGAGTGCCATCACAACGTAACCTTAAACCCAAATCACAATACACGATCGCAATCACTGATCGGAATAAGGGATCGCAACTCGTGATCACAATATCTGATCGCAATGTAGAAACCCTATGGCTTTTGCGATCACGATACTCGATCGGAAAATGTAAAACCCTTAAGAACTTTACGATGGAATGTAAAAGGAAAATAAGCAAAAACCAAATAAGCACTTTTCTAATAAGAACTTACCAAAAACTTAACCAAATCAATATTGAGAAGAACTAAATAAGCCACGAATTAAAAACTTTCAAAACACCAAATAAGCAAAATTTATAAAATCAACTTTTAAAAGATTAAACTTTTAAAAACACTTTATTAAAAATAAGAAAATAACAAATCAATCAAAAAGCACAATAAGCTAAAACCATAAATCACATAAAAATGATAAGAACAAAAAGATAAGCACTTTAATCAAATAAGCATAAAGATGAAACAAACTACATACTTTTACCGAATCAAACACAAGATTAAAACAAGAAAGGAAGAATAAGATTGATTATGAAAAGCTTGAAATTAAGATGAAGAAACATTACAAGATTTAAATATGAAAGATTAAGCAAACCTGAAAGAAAATTTAAGAGAGAAAGTAAAACTAGAGAGAGAAAGTTACACCTACTCCTAATTACCTTAAGAGAAACTAAAAAATGAACTAACTCCCTCAAATGAAAGTGAGGGTCTTCTATTTATAGGGAAAGGAGTGGTTGGTGTGATGCTTCCTTCTTTCTTTCTTTTGTCTTCTCGTCTTTTTAAATAACTCGCCTTTCAGTTTTCTTCTTTTAGTAGACTTGGTTCTTCGACTTCGTCATACTTCCGTCTTTAGACTTTTTCTTCGATAAATCTTCAGAATAGGCCTTTGACTTCCGTTCTTCTTACACTTTTGATCTTTTGACTTCGTCTTTTGTCTTTTTCTTCGATAAAAGCCCGTGAAAGCCCGTGTTTTCTTCCTTTTTCATATTTTTGTCCTAAAACACAACAAAAACGTAAACCATGCATAATTCCGACTTTTACAACATCAAATACACGCTTTGGTCTTGTTTTTATTATAATTAAGTGGTAAAAGGATAAGTGTTTTCACACTTATTAGTGCTTACTCCCCTTGCTTGGGGTACTAAGGAATCGAGCTATGGTGACAAGCTACATAGAAGGGTTTGTAGAAGAGAAGAAACACCCAACAAGATATAGCAAAGGTCACACAAAAAGAGAAATAAGATAAGAAAAGAGAAGTTAACCAAGATCCATGAAAAGTCATGTTAAAAGAAACCATGAATAAAGATACAAGAAAATAAATCATACAAAGATGTATGAAAAAACAAGCCAAAAGAAAAAGCATAAATCTAATCCTAGTTAAACTAGAACTCTAAGATTTGCTTGAATTAGATGTCTTGGAGATAAGCAATCCACATGCTTAAATAAAAGACAAGGTAGTGGCGGAAGGAGGTGGTGGTGGCTTGGTAGTAATCTTATAGTCATAGTGAAGAGGAGGTTTGACTAGGAGACTCTTGATGTAATTCAACTCCTCATAGATATGAGCCATAACAAGATGTTGATATTGACAACAATGGCAATATGTCCCATGATGCATGACATTATCATGTAAGGGAGGAAGAACACAAAAGGCTAGTGGTGGAAGAGAAGAGATTCCACAATCAATATTCTTAGAAGAATAACAAATATGATTTTGAGTGTTCTTGGGTGAATTTGGATTGAAAAAGATTGGGGAAAATGGAGGAGAATCAAGGCTTTCATTTGGTGAATAGGACATTTTAATTTGAGAAAGGATGAAAAAATGCTTAGGGTTAAATAGAGAAAGCACAAGACAATTTTGGGGTGGTTTTTGAAACAAAGATTCAAAAAAGTGTTGGAACAAATTTGGAGTTACAGAAAACTCGAAATCAGAAGGCTCTGCCCGCGGTTCCTTATCTTTAAATGTGGTTCCATATATATATATGGATCCGTGGGTTATTTGGAGAACCGTCCACAGAAGCTTGGTTTTGGTGGATAAGGAGAATTTTCCAATTCATCAAATCCTAATTTTCTAGTCTAACTTATCATAGAGACATGCTAAAAAGCAATAATAGACATAGAAAACACACAAGAACTCATCAAACAAGATTTTGACCAAAATACGTGGATTTAAAATAAAATCGATGTTAGAGGTGTGTTAGCCTTAAAATATTGAGTCAAACAAGAATGTTCGGTCATAGGTTTATATTGTAACATTTATTAGAACGTTGTAATAGTTAGTTAAAATAGTCGTGACATTACGAGCTTGATGGCTAGCTTAAAAGGCCTCTTTTAAGGTACTAAGCATTTTATTCAAGCCCGACCCATTAAACAAATATAGTCCATTAAGGCTACATGTAAGCCCGACTATATATACCTCTCCTAGCATGTTAGGAGAGGTTGGATCTTTCATTTTTCTTAATCTAATCTCACATATTTTTCTTCATTCTCTCTCTACTTTCTCTCTGTACTTTCTCTCTCTACTTTCTCTCTCTACTTTATCTCTCTAGAAATCATCTATCTTTCTTCTTTATTTCAATAAATCAACCATGGTGAAGTGAATTAATCTGGGAAAAATAATTGGTATCAATCGTCACGGGGTAGATTAGTGATTGGTTGTTGTTATTGATTTGATTCGTGTGATTTATCATCAAATCATCTCGGATCAAATTTTTTTAGTGTTTTTCGGGCTCTAAATCTTAATATAAATCTCCTACATAATTGGTAGGGATTTGGGTTAGTTATTGTGGTTAAAATCACAAGTTTTTGGGGGCGTTTGGATTGATTTTGGGATACGGTTCGAAGAAAGGTGGTTCGTATCAGATTTAAGTTTGGCAGTATTCACTTTCGGAAAAGGGTTTTAAATTTATTACGAAACTGATTTTTTTAGCATTTTTCCGAAACTGGTTGTTGGCTACATTTCCGAAACTCACATTCCGAAACTCACAACAACACCATTCCGAAACTCATATTCCGAAACTCAAAACACCCGAAACTCAAAACACCCGTAACTCAAAACACCCAAAACTCAAAACAAAAATCCCGAAACTTAAAAGAAAAAACCGAAACACCAAAAAAAAAACCGAAACTCAAAAACAAAAAACTCAAATTATCCGAAACTCACAGTTTTCCGGAAACTCAAAACATTTTTCCGAAACTCAAAATTTTGAAATTTTTTCCGAAACTCGTTTTTTTTTCTTTCCGAAACTGAATTTTGAAATTTTTCCGAAACTCGTTTTTTTCCGAAACTGAATTTTGAAATTTTTACGAAACTCGTTTTTTTCCGAAACTGAGATTTTTTCTTCCCGAAAGTGAATATTATTCCTTTCCGAAACTGAAACATATTCCGAAAGTGAGAATTTTTAATTTATCCGAAAGTGGGGATTTAAACATTCCGAAAGTTGATGAATTTTTAATTTTTAATTTATCCAAATCGTGTGTATTTTTGGCCTTAGAATTTTTGGTTTCTTGTGAAGACATTTTTAGGGGATTTTAACATTTTTCTTCGACAACAACAATCACAACACATCTACTTAAGATCCTTTTTCACTTCAACAATTTCAAAATTTTCAACATGGATTCTACTCAAGAGTATCGTGTCACAAACAACAACATCATGGTGGCGAGCAATAAAGAGAGACCACCAATGCTTGTGTCCGGTCGATATGCACAATGGCAATCACGATTTCTTCGATATCTTGACACTAAACCCAATGGTGATGTTCTTCGCCGTTGCATCACAAACGGACCCTATACTCCCACTACCATCACCATTCCTGCAACTCCAGCAACCGACACCACGCCAGGTGCCGCTGAGCAGACGATTAAAGAAACATATGAGAATACCTCAAAAGCGAATCGAGCTTGGATTGATGCAGAGAAGGAAGCAATCTATTTGATTCTAAGTGGGATTGGGGATGATATTTACTCAACGGTTGATGCATGCTCTACTGCTAAAGAGATGTGGTTTGCCATTGAATGTCTACAACAAGGAGAATCACTAAACAAACAAGATGTCAAAACAAACTTGTTTTGGAACTTTGGCAAGTTTACTTCATTGGATGGGGAATCAATTGATTCATATTACTCCAGGTTCTACAAAATGATGAATGATATGACAAGAAACAACTTGGAAGTCTCCACCATGCAAGTCAATGTGCAATTTCTACAACAACTTCAACCAGAGTGGACACGATTTGTAACTTTGGTGAAACAACAAAATAAGTTGGACGAGGTCAACTATCACACGCTCTTTGACATTTTGAAACAATTTCAGAATGAGGCAAATGAACTTCGAGCTGAACGGGTAGCAAAGACTGCTAATCCACTTGCTTTGGTGTCTACCACTCACCATGTCCAAGATCATCGCTCTCGTGCTCCAAAGTCATACTCCACCACATCCTCCTCACCAAGATACTCCACTACATCCTCCTCGCCAAGATACTCCACTCCATCCAAGTCTTCAGCTCCCACAAGATCACGAGGCAAAGAACCAGGAGCACCATCACCATCACCTGAGCCATCATCTGAGGAGGATAGTGATGAAGAACAAGCTCAGAAGGATAGGAAGATGAACCAATAAATTGCTTTCATTATGAAGATCTATAAGAAAATCTTCAAACCCACCAACAACAATCTTCGAACATCATCTAACACAAGGAACCAATATGTTGAGAGTCCTTGAAGTTATGACACAAGTCAACGTGATGAAAGTCCTCCTAGGTATGATCGACAAAATCCAACACATGTTGAGGGTTCTGCAAGGTATGATCGACAAACTGCTAAGTATGATATTCAGAGGATTGCTACTGTTGCTGGGAATAGGGAAACTGTTGGAACTCAAGTGGTTCAGCAAAGTGGGATTCAGTGTTTTAATTTCCAAGGTTATGGGCATATGGCAAAGGAATGTAGAAAGCCGAAACGGTTTAGGGACTCTGGTTATCATAAGGAAAAGATGATGCTATGCAAGAAGATGGAAGCTGGGGTTAAACTGTTGGCTGAGGAAGGAGCAATGCTTGATGATACTGATGATGAAGCCTCCAACCAAGAACTTGAAGCACATTACTCGTACATGGCAAAGGTTGAAGAAGTTCTTAATGTCACTAAAGATGACAACGGTCCTATCTTTGATACTAAGCCAATCGATAAGGTACACACTGAAGAGGAATATAATGTGTTTGGTAATATTCATGAGCATTCTGAGCTACCCAAAGCTATTACTGACACATGTATGATGGAAACGGTTGATAGCAATACCACACCTGATTCATCGGACATATGCAATAATGAGTCTGAGGATGAACAACATGCAAATGAGTATGATGATGATGAGGAGCGTATTGCGCTTGCTAACTTAATTGCTTCTTTACAAAAAGATGTCAAAGAAACTAGAAAGAGTCAAAAGCAATTAAAGAAGGCAAATGCTACGCTCACTCAAAATTTTAAAGAAAGCAAAGCTGTAGTTATAAAATCTAGTGAGCTTCTTGCAAGTTGTAGAGCTGAGCTTATTCAAAAAGACAAAGAGCTTGCAAGGTACAAAGGGGGTGTCGTTACTACTGTAAAGGATGTTTTTGAAACTAAATACAACGTAACTCTTAAGCTTTTAGAACAAGAGAAACGTAATTACAACACCTCTTTAAGTACGGAACAACACAAAACGTATCTTGCTACCACCAAATTGAATGAGTTAACTCAAAAGATTAGTTTTCTTCAAGAGGATAAAACTAAACTAGTCACTGCGAAAACAGAAGAGGTTGCAAACTTGCAAAAAGATTTCAAACTTAAACAAGCTAAAGACATTGACAAAGTCGTGGAACTTGAAGTTCAAATTGTTTTTTATAAGAAAATTGTTTATAAAACAAATCAATCTATTCAAACCATGCGAATGTTGGCACCTCGTTTGTTTTTCAAGGGTAACGCTAGTTTTGCTAGTCCTAAGTACCTCGAGCAAGCTCAATCTGAGAACCCGCGCCTATATCTTAAGATGTCCCAATGGACCGACGTTGATTGTCTAATTGCTAGGCCAGATAGTGATGAGTCACTAATTTTTTATGAGGAGAGTAGATCACTAGTGAATAAAGACTTTGTGAAACCATATAATTATGCTTATGAAAATAGTCTTTATAAAATTTTCAAACCACAAAAACAGAAGTCTCGTGAGCAAATATTTTTCGAATGTGAAAAAATAAGAATTAAACGGAGACAAGTTTTTGCCACTAAGAAAACTAATGTTTCAAAATTTATTGAGTACTTGCCATATAAAGCTTCTGTAAGCAAGAGTAAGCAAGCACTTAGTTTTCTTAAACAAAACATTGAAAATTTCAAAAAGGTTGTAGATGACGATTGGAAAGAACGTGAACGTTTGAAAGGCAAAAAATAAAATCCTCACGATATAACTGTGCTTGTGAAAAGTATTTTGATTCCGCTTGCCGAAAGAACGCAAAAACATATTTTGGAATTTGAAACATTAATTAAGCAAGAAATCTTTGATGATTTGAAATATGTGGAATCTATTGAACAAGAAGTGAACGACCATCAACCTGAAAGAGACGATTTTCTATAGCATATGATCTACTCTTGCAAGAATGCCTCTCAAAAGATATTATGTGTGTTTATGTTACATATTGTGCTGATATTGATGAATATTCTGATGTTGCATGCAAATATCAAGTTGAACAAAAAGAGTTTTCGTTACTTCAACATAGATATGATTATCTTCAAAAACATTGTCATTCACTTGAACTTGCTTTGCATAACAAAGTTGGCAGCTTTTCAAATGATACACGTTTGGAAGTAAAATTATCTGACTCATGTCGATTACTAAACGAAAAAAGTCTTGATATTTCGGATTTGAAAGCTCAGTTACAAGAAAAAGACATAGCAATAACAGAGTTGAAGAAACTCGTTGCTAAGATGGGTGGGAAAGTTGTGGAACCTAGCGTTAAGAAACCTGTTGTTAGATAACCCAATGCCTATAAAGTGAATAAACCCTCTATCTTGGTAAAACCATCCGCTTTCTCAAATTCCTCGTTTGTAAAACATGTGTTTTCCCCCAAGATGGATGGAAAGGAAAGGAAAGGATACCACATACTCAACCCATAAGGAATACTCTAGCACCAAGCGTTAAGCACAATAATGTGATTAAACCAGGGATATATAGAATGACTACTAAACCCACAAACAAAGTTAGTCAATCGCCTCAGACTTCTAGAAACACTAATACTCGTGTGTCTTCTACTACAGGAGTAGTCTCCATTGCTAGTGTTAGCCGGCCTCAGCTTAAGCGCACTCAAGTAAATGATAAGGTTTGGAAACACAAGAGTCAAGGGAAGATAAAGGAAGTAGAAGAACACCCTAGGCATTTGAATGTTTTTAAGAATAAAATCTCTGTAATCACGTGTAGTGACGATTTGAATTCTTTGAATGATTTGAATGCTTTGAATGTTAAGTTTGTTTGTGTCAAATGTGGAAAATTTGCTAATGCTAATCATTCTATGTGTGCTATGAATAATGTCAAAGGCGTAGATAGTAGAACTAAGAAGCAAGTTGCGATGCCTTAAACCAAAATATAAAGTGAACCATTCTGGTGCAAACCCCCCCTAAGAAAAGTATTGCATCAGACTCCATCACTAAGAACCCTAGAAGAAGAATTAGGGAATTATATGAGTCTGCTAGCAAGTCTTGGAAATGGTGGTTTGCTAATCAATGTCCTCTAGGATATAAATGGATGCCTAGAGTTAGGACATAAAATGTGACAACGAGTGTTAGTATGCCTTTAAATGTTGCCAAGGACACTAATGATTCTGAAATCACAACTAACGTGGTATCCAATTTAGAAAATGCTCCATCGTGTTATAATTCTTCTTCAGGTGATACAAATAATTCTCTTCATACTGGACTCCGGATGCACGAAGCACATGATGGGGAATCTCAAGCTTCTAATTAACTTCGTGGAGAAGTTCCTGGGTACGGTCCGATTCGGAAATGATCAATTTGCACCGATCCTAGGATATGGAGATTTGGTTCAGGGGAATATCACAATCAAAAGGGTATACTACGTCGAAGGGCTCAATCACAATCTTTTCTCGGTTGGTCAATTATGTGATGCAGATTTGGAGGTTGCTTTCAGAAAGAAGACATGTTTTGTTCGTGATTATGATGAGAATGATTTACTCACCGGTTCACGGGGTACCAATCTTTACACAATTTCACTTCAAGACACAACTTCCTCGACTCCAATTTGCTTCATGGCTAAAGCTTTAACGACCCAGGCATGGTTATGGCATCAACGTTTATCTCATCTCAATTTTTATACCATCAACTTGCTTTCCAAGAAAGATATTGTGAGAGGCCTTCCAAGCTTGAAATTCATCAAGGATCATCTTTGTTCTTCTTGTGAGCTTTGTAAAGCTAAACGAAGTAGCTTCAAGACAAAGACTACACCAAGCTCTAAAGGACGGTTAGATCTTCTTCATATAGATTTGTGTGGTCCCATGCGTGTTCAAAGTATCAATGGGAAGAAATACATTATGGTAATTGTCGATGACTACTCAAGGTACACATGGACTCACTTCTTGAGATCCAAGGATGAAACACCCGAAGTTCTCATCAACTTCCTTAAACTGATACAACGTGGTCTTCAAGCTCAAGTAAAAGTGGTTCGTACTGATAGAGGCACAAAATTTTTGAATTCAACTCTAAAAAATTATTTTGAAGCCGAAGGGATTGAACATGAAACATCTATTGCTCGAACACCCGAACAAAACGGCGTGGTTGAAAGACGAAACCGTACTTTATTTGAGGCCGCTCGAACATTTTTATCCGCTTCAAAACTTCCACTATTCTTTTGGGCCGAAGCCATGTCAACCGCATGCTACATACAAAACCGATCCTTAATTATCCTAAGAAACTAAAAGACGCCATATCACATAATTCATGATCGAAAACCTTCACTCAAACACCTTCACGTTTTTGGATGTACTTGTTACATTATATGAGATGGTGAAAATTTGGATAAGATGAAAGAGAAAGGTGATGCATGTATTCTAGTGGGATATGCAACTCAGTCTAAGGGATATAGAGTTTACAACAAGAGAACAAAAAAGAGACTATTCATATCCGATTTGATGAATTACAAGAAATAACACTTGAACAAAACAGTTTAAGTCCCGAACCACAACGACAAACTACTTCCGTTCACAATCGCACGAAACTCGGAACTCAAGACCACAACAATGAACCGTCAAGTTCAAAGCTGGTTCAAGGAAATGTTCCAAGAGCAGATATGACAGTCAACACGACAATTGAAGAGTTGGAAATGTTATATGGACCAATGTATGATGAATAATTCATGGGGGAGAAACACGTTGTATCGAAGTCTTCCGCTGTCACTCATGATAAGAATGATGATACCGTTCATCGTCAACAAAAGGATACAACTTCATCTACTTCAACACGGGTTGCTGCAGATTTACCTCCTCAGAATATCACATCAACAACCGCTCCTACAACATCCACAACTACTGTCATCACTCCAGAGAACACAAATCAAGCAGACCATGCATTAAATGACGAAGACGAATTTATCAACCCATTCGGTACACCGGTACACGAAACTGGAGAGTCTTCTACTCGCCATGTTGATCCGTCAAATATGCATACATTTTATCAACGACATCCTTCAACACATCATTGGACCCGAGATCATCCTTTGGTTCAAGTAATTGGAAACCCTTCACAGTCTGTTCGTACAAGATGACAACTTGAAACCAATGGTGATGTTTGTATGTTCGCACTCGCTGTAAGTACAGCTGAACCAACAAATATCAAAGAAGCCTTGGCAGATCACGCTTGGATTGAATCGATGACGAATGAACTTCAACAATTTGAAAGACTTAAAGTTTGGGAATTTGTTGACAGACCATACGATGTAATACCATTAAATCTTCGATGGATCTGGAAAAACAAGATGAATGAAGAAAACACGATCATCAAGAATAAATCTAGGCTAGTGGCTAAAGGGTATGGCCAGAAAGAGGGTATTGATTTTGAAGAATCATTTGCACCAGTAGCTCGTATGGAAGCGATCAAGATTTTCCTTGCTTATGTTGCACATAAGGGATTCATCGTTTATCAAATGGACGTAAAGACGACGTTGCTTAACGGTCCTTTGAAGGAAAAAGTCTATGTCACATAGCCGGAAGGATTCGTCAATCCTCATTATCCTGACAAGATGTATCGTCTCCACAAAGCACTTTATGGACTCAAGCAAGCTCCAAGGGCGTGGTACGACGAGCTCTCAAAATTTCTGGTATCCAAAGGTTTCTCAAAAGGTTCCATTGATCTAACTTTGTTCACTTATAAATATGGGGATGACATTTTGATTATGCAAATTTATGTTGATGACATTATTTTCAGGTCTACAAACCCAAAACTTTCAAAATTGTTTGAAAAAGTAACGCACAACAAATTTAAAATGTCAATGATGGGCGAACTAAAATTCTTTCTAGGAATTCAGTTCACCAATCCCCAAGTGGTATCTTCATTAACCAAGCTAAGTATTGTCAAGAGATAATCAATAATCATGGTATGACCTTATGTGAACCCGTTGGGACACCATTATCAACCACATCCCTAGATGATGATTTGGAGGGAGATGCCATAGATCAAACAAGATATCGTTCCATGATCGGCTCCCCCATATACTTAACAGCAAGCTGACCAGATATATCACATGCTACGTGTTATTGTGCACGATATCAAGCACAACCCATTGAAAAACACCTCAAGGAGGTTAAACAGATCTTTCGGTACCTTAAGAATACCATTCATATGGGACTCTGGTATCCGAGGGAAACCGTTTTCTATTTAACGGCCTATTCAGATTCTGATCATACAGGGTGTCTTGATACACGAAAAAGTACTTCTGGTGGTGCACAATTCCTAGGTCAAGATAAGCTCGTTGGATGGTCTTCCAAGAGACAGGATTGCACGTCACTGTCATCAGCCGAAGTAGAGTATGTGTCTCTATCTGCGTGTTGCGCTCAAGTTCTTTGGATGAGAACACAACTCACGGATTATGGCTTCCACTTTGATAAAGTACCTATGTACTGTGACTCAAGGTCTACCATAGCCATCTCCTGCAATCCGGTACATCATTCCCGCACGAAACACATTGATGTCGGGTATCACTTCATTAAGGAACAAGTTGAAAGGGGTATCGTTGAACTATACTTTGTTAGAACTGATTACAATTTAGCTGACTTATTTACAAAAGCTCTTTCGAAAGAGAGGTTTGCGTATCTAGTTAGGCAAATTGGTATGAGATGTTTGACTCCAGCTGAACTAGAGATTCTGGCAAAGAAGCCTCCTTGATTCATCTATCAAACATCTACATGTAAATATTAATGAAAAAGAAAAATACAAAATTAAAAATCTATGAAAATCCAAAAATTTTCTTCTCGACATGTCTTTCAGTATCGATAATATGGACGTACCTAGAATTGTCACTCAATAACGACACGGGTGTGTACATAAAGCTCGAATGAAAGTTGTAAATATTTTTTAAAACATGTCATTTCTACTTTTAATAAAGAAAAATGTCTATTTTGAATAATTTTTCCTACAACGGGTAGAGAAATTTATCTTGGGTTGAGCTTGTCATAAAACATTCAACGTTTTGAGCTCAACACAATGGCTTGTAATCACTTTCAGATTGCAACCCGGATCTATATTCACGGGGGAGTGTACGCTTTAGTACCCTTACCCTCAGCAAAAGAAGAGAAATCTTCTTACACTTGAGTGGATTCGTCTAGATATTCAAAGTCTATGAACTCAAGTTTATGCTTTTAAAATCCATTCTTTTCAAAAATTTGGAATTTTGAGATTTTTTAAAAAAGCGTTGAACACAATTTTTTCAAGAATTTTTCAATGATATTCAAAATCTTTCAAAAAAATTGTGTGTTCAACAACTCCTATCCTCAAAAGTTTAATGTGGATCATATCCTCGTAATGAAAATTCAATTGGATCAACTTTTGAGGGGGAGCTTTCCTAATTCATGCTAAGTTTGACACATTTTCCTCCCGAAAGTTTTCAAGTTTATTTTTAACAATATATTTTAATCAAATTTGGTATCTCTAATATCAAGCGATTTTATATATTAGAGATAGGGGAGAAATTGTGATTAAAATGTGATCTAAAGACTCAAGCACTCATGGTTACGATCAAATACCCACAACATCTTTAATTCACGACGTTATTAGTGTCAAAAGGGTGGTTAGGTTTAAGTCCTATGATCCAACCAGAACAAGAGGGATCTTCCCAGGGACAATCCAATAGATTATTAGAAGTCCTTAGGAAATATGGAGTAGAATGTGAACGTAGCTGAATGCCGACTAAGTACTGATGCTAGCACTGGAACAATCACAACAAGGTGCTAGTAATGATGTCTTGGTAAGCATTGAAGGGGTTGAAGAATGAAAAAGAAATGTAAGGATAAAGGGTGTAAAGAAATTAGCCCTCCATACAACTTAGGCAGAAACCGAGTCAACACATCATGAAGACAACGCATCATGGACCCAGTAATGTAATGCACAACCCTTTCCTAGCTGACTCAGGCTTCTCTCAAAAGAAGTTTGTTTTATTGTCACGGAGATCAACACGACTTCTATTGACTTTCTCACTACGAGATAGTTGATATTGAATAGGTGGCATCCACTCCAGCCTCCGACCACTAAAAGTGCACAAACCGAGTCTAGAGCCAAGAGATCAATCAAATCCCGTTAGGACACACGGATGAAGATCAAGAGAGTCCTATGCTATATCCTTGCGATATTGCTAGAACACCCAGAGTGATACTACTTAGTATTCACAATGATGAGTGGAAATCCTTCCAGTGTTAACATCAAACAGCACTGCGGCAGGTCATGTGTAAGATTCTTTATGAATTGAACATGTGTAAACTAAAAAGCAACAGTGGTTTGTTTCTTTATTGATTCAAACTCGTTTCAGGTGTCTACGCAATATCTTTATGGTCTTGCCAGAACATTCAGAGTGATATTCATTAATATTCACAGTGATGAATAGAAATCCTTCTAGCGTCAACATCAAACAGCGCTACGGTAGGTAACTTGCGAGATTCTTATGAATCAAGCTTGTGTCAACTGGAAACAAACAATGGTAAGATTCTTCAAGGATAAAACTTGTTCTAGGAATTTGAATTGACGACTTTATCAAGCGGATATTTATCCAATTGATTCACTCTTTATGTTCACAGTCTTGCTTTGAGACGGTCGAGTAAAGAGAACGGCTAGTACCGCCGCGAAACCCTGTCAAGGAGATTCTTAATTGAATCTACCTATCAAAGGTATGATATTTAATATCGTGTAACGGTCTTCACCGACCGGAGGTAAAACGCTACCGATTTAGGACGAATGTCAAAGCCATTCAGTCCGTGTCTATGTTTTGTCTCGAGAAGGTGGCGTTACTGTGTACTCAGCAAAGTCGAAGATTCAAAACCACATACTCATGCCTAAAGACATATTCAACAATCGAGAAAGCTAAAGACTTCCGCAACTCTGATGATCAAAATCTTCCTTATCAATTAATGTAGAGGAATGACCTCTCTTCAAATGATATTGTTAGCAAGCTTTCAAGATAGTGCAAAGTATGAGCATGTGGATAAAGACACAAGATCGCAAGATGGCAAAGACAAGTCAAGAATGATTTGAAGATCTCAAGTTTAAAGACAAAGTCGAAAGAAACGACAAAGACTCAAAGATCACAACATGAAGGAACAAGACTACTATTACACGTTCAAGACTCATTTATGACGAAATTCGTAATCTCCATTGATCTCCAAATATCGAAGAGGAATGACCTCACACTGAGGGAGATTGTTAGCCGCAAAATATTGAGTCAAACAAGAATGTTCGGTCATAGGTTTATATTGTAACATTTATTAGAACATTGTAATAGTTAGTTAAAATAGTCGTGACATTACGGGCTTGATGGTTAGCTTAAAAGGCCTCTTTTAAGGCACTAAGCATTTTATTCAAGCCCGACCCATTAAACAAATATAGTCCATTAATGCTACATGTAAGCCCGACTATATATACCTCTCCTAGCATGTTAGGAGAGGTTGGATCTTTCATTTTTCTTAATCTAATCTCACATAGTTTTCTCCACTCTCTCTACTTTCTCGCTCTAGAAATCATCTATCTTTCTTCTTTATTTCAATAAATCAACCATGGTGAAGTGAATTAATATGGGAACAACAAGGTATGTTAATTTAGACACATAGTCATGACACAATGATCCCCCATAGTTCAATTTTGTTCTTGTTATATTTGAGAGACTCATACATATGAATTATGTATGCTCGTTATCAATAGCAAGAAGCTATGAAAAACGTTTTTAGATTGAATTAACAATGCAAAAACATTTCTCGACCATTTTCGAAAGAACTTTGAGAATTTTGAAAAAGAAAAGAGGAATTTTCCAAAAAGAGTTTAAGATATTCAATGACTCAAAGAATGAAAAGACTCAAAGAGAAAAACACTTGATTAATAATATGCGCAATTAAGGAATATGTTCCATTAAATCTAGACCTAGACGCAAGTAATTAAAAGGTTCCCTCTTAAGTGGCTTAGTGAAGATATTAGCTAAGTTTTCTACTAAGGGCACCTTCTCAATTGAAATGTTCCCCGTTTGAACATTATCCCTAAGGAAATGGTGGCGAATCTCTATGTGCTTAGTTCGCGAATGTTGCACGGGATTTTTGCTAAGGTCTATTGCACCCTTATTGTCACACATGATAGGAACATCATTAAGTGAAATCCCGTAATCAACAAGCGCTTGCTTCATCCATAGAGCTTGTTGATAATCTTTACCGGCACTCACATACTCGGCTTCCATGGTGGATATAGCAAGAGCGGTTTGTTTCTTGGAGAACCAAGAAGTTAAACAACAACCCATGAAGGTACAAACTCCACTAGTACGTTTCCGGTCTACATAGTCTCCCGCATGATCCGAGTCCGCGTATACTATGGTTTCTACGCCGGTCCATTTAGGATAACATAATCCTAAATGTATAGTGCCCTTAATGTATCGAAAGATACACTTAACTGCTTCAAGGTGAGAGGTTTTGGGATCCTCTTGAAAGCGAGAACAAAGGCAAACACTAAACATAATATCCGGTTGACTTGCCGTTACGTACATAAACTACCAATCATACCTCTATATTTGGTGTTGTCTACCGACTCACAGTCATCATCTACGGTGAGTTTAGTATCCGAGGCCATAGGGGTCTTCATTGGTCTAGAGTCCTCTAATCCAAATTTCTTTAGTATTTCTTTAACGTACTTAGATTGATTAAAGAAAATACCATCGTCCATTTGTCTAATTTAGAGTCCTAAAAAGAAGTTAAGGTCTCCCTTCATGCTCATTTCAAACTCGTCATGCATGCTTTTGCCAAATTCATCACACAAGCTTTGACAAGTTGAACCAAATATAATGTCATCAACATATATTTGTACGATTATGAGGTGAGAACCTTTCTTCTTTGTAAAGAGTGTATTGTCTACCATCCCCATAGTATACTCATGTTTTATAATAAATGCTTTAAGTCCTATCATACCAAGCTTTGGGTGCTTGTTTAAGACCATAAAGAGCTTTCTTAAGCTTGTAAACATGATCCGGTTTCTCAAAATCAATGAAGCTGGGAGGTTGAGCCACATATACCTCCTCATTGATCAAACTGTTAAGAAACACACTCTTTACATCCATTTATTGAAGCTTAAAATCTAATGAACAAGCATAAGCTAAAAGGATCCTAACGGACTCTAACCTTGCTACCGGTCATATGTCTCATCATAATCAATCCCTTCTTGTTGATTATAGCCTTGAGCTACAAGTCTTGCCTTGTTACGAGACACAACACCATTCTCATCTAATTTATTCTTATATACCCACTTGGTTCCTATGATGGTAGTACTTCTAGGTGGAGGAACAAGTTCCCAAACGTCATTAGTAATGAATTGATTCAATTCTTCTTGCATGGTGATGAACCAACTCTCATCTATCAAAGCTTCTTTAAAATTCTTTGGTTCAATCAATGAGACGAAACAAAAGAAGTTACTTTGATCTTGGACTTGAGATCTAAGGGTCCTTTGATTTAAGTCTCCTATGACGTTTTCGAGAGCATGATCCTTAGACTCCCTAATGTTTACTCTCTTTTCAACATTAAGGTCATCAACTCCTATTTTTCTAATCTCTTTGGCTTTAACTATGTCTAATTCATCTAAGTCATCATCTAGCAAAGGTGGTGTCTTAGATGAAGGAGGGGTTTCATCAAATGTCACGTTGAGTGATTCTTCTATTACACCCGAGGTTCGTTTGAGGACTATGTAGGCTTTACTAGTTTGAGAATAACCTAAAAAGATACATTCATACGACTTTGGGTCAAACTTAGTAAGGTAGTCTTTGGTGTTGAAAATAAAGAACTTGCTTCCAAACACCTTAAAGTATTCTAATGAGGGTTTCTTACCTTTAAGAATCTCATAAGGGGTCATTCCTAGAAAAGGTCGAATAATAATTCGGTTGAGAATATAGGTCGATGTGTCAACGACATTGCATCAAAATTTTTGAGGCAAAGATTGCTCGTTTAACATTGTCCTACTCATCTCTTGGATAGTCCTATTATTCCTTTAAACTACCCCATTTGATTGTGGAGTGCGAGGAGTCGAGAAGTTATGGGTAATAACACGATCTTCACAAAAGGCACCAAATTGCACTTCGTTATCAAATTCCCTACCATGATCCGTCCAAATAGAGACAATTGAACATCCTAGCCGATTTTGGATCCTTCGACTAAAGATTTCGAAATTATCGAAAGCTTCATTCTTAGTAGCCAAAAATCTAGTCCAAGTGAATCCAGAAAAGTTATCAACTATAACTAGGGTATAAAGGTTACCTCCATAACTCTGTATTCTTCCCAACTTTGCAAGCATCACAAAAGTGACTATCAAACTTAATCTTGGAGAGATGTCTTACCAACTCCTTAGAGACTAAATATTGAATTAAACGCATATTAGCGTGACCTAATCTTTTATGCCAAAGAGTAGAACTATCATCTAAAGTTGCTAGACATAAGTTGTCCTTTGACTTCCTATTGACCTTCATGACATAAAGCCCATGCTTTCTAACACCTTTTTCAATGATCTTTCCATCTTTTACGATTTCACTATCATGTTCCGAAAAGATGACCTTACACTTATTGTCACAAAATTGACCTATACTTAGTAAGTTAAACCCTAAGTTATCTGCGTGTTCAACATTTTTAATGGTCATGGAGTCAAGAGAAACCGTACCTTTGCTAATGATGTTACCACGTAGCTTACTAGCGAAAGTGACATTACCTCCATTATATGCTTTGTAGGATGAGAACAAATTTTGATTACCCGTCATGTGTTTAGAACAACCACTATCCTTAATCTACTCATCGGGCTCTAAATCAATTCCCAAGCATATCTAGGTAACAACACACAAGATCAAACATTTGGTCCCCAATATCTCATGGGTCCAAAGTTGTTAGTTCCAAACATCCCTTGCATTTGGTTGGGATGCATGAATACAGGACACATGCCCCACGAAGAAAAACTTTGTTGAAAGTTATTTCAATTCATATGAGCATTTTGATGTATATTGTTTTTCTTAGGAGTCTTTGATCTAGACCTAGAGTTATTTTTGTTTATAGGTGTTGGCATTTTACTCCTAGATCGTGACTTAGAGTGATCATTCCTTTTAGGTGTTGGTGTTCTACTTCTAGGCTTTGAATCATTACGTACTCTTGGAGGAGTAGATGATTGTCTTGATAGATTTCTCATTCCCATTAGAGGTTTACTTAAAGGCTTGTAGAATTTATCAAGTTCCTTTTTATCAATTATAGGTAATTTAACATTGTTAACAACAAGATGTTTTGGCCATTTACCTAAATGTACTTTTCAGAAAGTTGAGAATTTTCACAAAATTCGTCTTCTATCCGCGGTTACTTAATGCAACATGCGGTTCCATATTTATATAGAACTGCCCCATATTTTGGAGCACCGCGGGCAGTGGGACGTTTTTCAGCAAACATAACTTGTTTTGGTTCACTTGTAGATGCTTAATTTGTGTTAAATCCCAATCCAAGTCTTTCCCTAGAATGAATTTTCCTACAAAGCATATCGTCAAGAGCACTAGTACTTTTCATGAACTTTTCCAAGTTATTGGAGGTGCTCTTGAGATATCCATTCTCTTGTCTAAGACTTTTACAACTTAGACAACCTAAATCAACTTCTTCGTTTTTCTCAAGCTTAGCTAATTTATCTCTTAGCTCACTAATCTCATTTTCAAGCTTGGTCCTAGTTGATTTTAGCACTTTGTTCTTTTCAATGAATTTTAGACTTAGTTTGCATAGGTTGTTATATTGACCTTCTAATTCTAAAACATCTAGAGAAGAACTATCATTGCTATATATTCGGTTTCAGAATGTACCTCTTTGGAAGAATGAGCCAAGAGACATTTCTCGTCTTTAGCATTGTCGTCACATTCTTCACCACTGTCGCTCCATGAACCTCCAACAAAACCCGTGTGATTCTTGTCGCGAGATGGCTTGGGACATTCACGGATGAAATGATTTGGTTCACCACATCTAAAGCATTTCCTATCACTTTTGTCATTCTTGACAAATCGGTTTTTGGAAAAGACTTTCTTGTCGTTGATTGGTTGTCTTACATGTTAACCTCGACTTTTGAAGAACTTCTTGAAGTCTCTAACCGCCATAGCATATTCCTCATCATCACTTTCCGAGGAGGAGCTATCATGGTCACTTTGCACCTTCTTGGCTTTTAGTGCTAGAGACTTTCTTTCACTCTTGGTTTTTACCATTTTTGTGTCCTTCAAAATTATCATTTCATGAACTTTTAAGTTGCCAATAAGTTCATCAAGTGATAATGTAGTGAGGTCCTTTAATTCTTCAATCGTCGTGACTTTAGCTCTCCACTTTGGATGCAATTCCCTAAGAAACTTCATAACATTGTTCTTGCTAGAAAAACCTTCATCAAGTGATTTTAGACTAGTAATAATAGTCTTAAACATAGCAAATGCACTATCAATAGTTTCATCTTCTAAGATGACAAATTGTTCATATTGTTGAACAAGAAGATCGATTTTACTTTCTTTGACTTGGCTATTACCTTGGTGGGTTACTAAAAGAGTATTTTCAAATATCTTTAGCGGTTTTACACATGAAAATCCTTTCATAATCTTTCTTAGGTAAAACATTATAAATCACCATTTTAGCCTCATTATTTTTAGCAAGTTTCTTCTTAGTGTCATCATTAGAATTTTCAAAAGCGACTAACTCTTTCTTTTTAGAAATTTCATTACATTGATAAGGAAAAAAATCACCATTGCAAATAACATGCAAAAGATCTAAATCTTTTGATTTCACATAAGTCTCAAATCTATTTTTCCAATAAATAAAACTATCGGTTTCAAAAAGAGGTGCTCTTTGCATAGATTGCCCTTCTAGGTACTTGTTGGAATCCATATATCGATTCAAGTTTTAAAATACAATATATTTTAAAACGCTTGAGCAACCACGCTCTGATACCAATTGTATAAAGGTAGAAGGGGGGGGGGGGGGGGTTGAATAGTTTCTTAAATTTACTTGTTAAATATGAGTTTTCAAAAATCCTTTTCAAAAACTTAGACTTGAGCAAATATGTGAAATCTTCTTATACACAATATGGACAAGGTATAGTGCAACTAAAGTAATAATCACAAGTATATGCAAGTAAAGAATAATGAATGTAAAGAGATAAGGAAAAGAAAGATCAAACCAAACACCAAAGATTTATAGTGGTTTGGCAACGAAGCTCACTCCTCGTTCTTACTGCACTCCTCGAGTATTCCTTACTCAAGAGTTCACTAATCAACAAGCTCCTTAAGGTGGAGAAACCGTACACGTCGCTTAACCAATTCCAACTCTAAGCTAAAAGTCGAGCCCTAATCTTAGCTAGGACCAATCTACACCAATATACTTTAAGGACTAAGTATTAACCACACTACATACACAACTTCCAAATAGAAACAACTATTTGGATCTTTACAACAATAACACAAAAATGAAAAATAGAAGTTTGATCTTCAATGGATCTTTGAGGTAGACACAACACTTCAAGGATGAAAGTGTTCATCTCTCTGCACTTGAGAGGAAGAGATGGGAGGAGAAAGATTCACTTCTAGACAAGTAGTAATCAACCAAATAATCAAGGATTTGAATGATTTAAGAAGTAGGATTGAATCTAAATTATATGTGCAAAAGAGGTGAAGAGAAAATCTGAGAATGGTCCACTATTTATAAGACAATGCTCCAACGGCTATCTCTGGGCGCGGTTCCTTAAAAGCTGCCCGCGGTTCCTTATTGATAAGGAGCCGCATAAGCATTTAAGGAACCGTGGGAGTAGACTCTACTTTCTTTTGTCTTTTAGTAAAGTAGTCACATCTGGTGGAATATTTATCCCCAAGGAATATTCCTAAACCATATGGAAATGCCATTTTCAAAATTTCAAATATTTAATTTAATAAAACATTTTCATAAAAATAAAGTTTAATAAAAAATTTTATAACATTTAATAAAAGGTGAGTTTGTTTTTTCATACCTGATATTAGTGAAATCTCATATAAATTATATCATATTTAACCCTAAAACACAAAGTAAAATACCTGATTTTGATGTGTAAAAGTAGTATTATGGGTATACTTTGTTGTTTGTGCTTGTGTAGGTAAAAAGATACAAATTTGAAGAAAACATGGAATTCAAGCCAATACTGATGAAGAAAAGACAAAAAAGGGCAAAAAATGACAAGTTGTGAAGTTCAAAACTCAAGATTCAAAGCTAAAAACTAAAGGGACCTATTTTCCCAAATATGAAAGAAGATTCAGACATGATTCGAGTGAACCTCTTGTTAACCAATCAAAATCCTTCATTTTGTTAACTTGGATTCCCAACTAGCCTCAATTAATGAAGAGAGAGTGAAAGCAGCCGTATCATAATAGTGCCACCACCTACTCTCTTTTCACCAATAGAAAAAGGCCACTTCATATACTTTACTGTTATAACGGATAGCAATCCGTGTCTCAATTTATGGACTAATAACAACAAGCCACGTGTCACTCTCATACCCAGAACATGGAGAACGATTTAGACACTCTCATGGAAAGTTGTCAACATTAAATATGCTCTAAATGATGAGACGAATCTATCCCAGCAATCAAATCAAGATGAAATTCACTCAATCAAAAATGCCCAAATCTGATCAAGAACAAGAATTATCAATTAGGAAGATGAAGCCACCTGGCACGTTGTGATTGGATAGAACACGTCACTACATCTCCCCGACACTTAGTTTCAGTCTATAAATAGACCTTGTTGCTCTCATTTGTAACACGTAGCTTAGTGTGTAAAAACACACACTTTCCTAATTTTCTCTCATTCTCATTTTCAGTTAGCATCTCTAACTTCTCAAAGTGCTTGACAAACACTTTGAGAGTTAGTTAATTGTTAGTTCAGTTGTAAATACTTATTCCATTAATAAAATCCAAGTTTTCCTAAATTTACTCTTCACTCTCATCTCAATTGCATACTACTATCCTACTGTTATATGATTGATTATGTTTTTCTTGATTGAACAATGGAGTCGTTTTGATGATTTGGAAGCTTAGAGCACGTAATAATCAGTTGCAGTCTAAGTTCTTAGCAATCCATAGCCAATCCTTTGATCAGACATTGTAGTAGAGCAGTTATGGTGATGATGATGATTGATGTGGGTTATAGCTGAGTAGATTGGTTGATTTGGTGTTGATAGAGTGATAAGTGAGCCCAGCGCTCCACTTCTTCATCAAAGAAGCCTTCAAAGTACTCATAAGTGATTTCTGTACATTTTCCCCTAAATTCTTAGTATGCATGCTTATTCTTGTATTCTAGTGTAATCCTACTTGCTAATGCATGATACTTGTTCATTCTCATGACTTTGATATGTGTTGAGTGGTAGATAGCCTTAGCAGTAGGATTTGTTAGTTCTCATAGCTTATAATTGTGCTTATCAGTTTAACTAGTGTTTGGCTTAGATCATAATTCTTGATCCAGTGTTTAGAAGTTGCTGTTTGGAGTCAGTTTTCACTCACTAGCTGGTTACTAGTAAGTTTGCAAGTTTTAGAGTCAATTGGTAAAGTCAAACAAGCAATTTTCCATTTAAATACTTTGGGTTAGATTTCACAGCCAAAACATGCACTTTTCAAAACCTTGCAAATCTTCATTTCTTGGAATTAGGAAGTAAATTTTGTTTCTGAGTGAAGCTTATAACCCATCTTTCTAAACATATAAGGTAGGTGATACAGTTCTCAGTAATAAGCAAGAGAAAAGCCTTAGTATAAGCCTTTAAGCAATTGCAAGTTTCTTTGATAAGATCTTAACAGAATTCTCATATCTGCTTATTCCTTTCATAAAATTAGTGATTTTATTCCACAAACTTGTTAGATAAGCTGAGAAAATAAGATTAGACCAAGGTCAAACTTGGTCAATGCTGGTCAACTCTTGGTCAACATAAGCCAAAACAGCTTATTTGATTTTTCTGCTTATTCCTTAGTGCTTTTTAAGATATTCTTGAATAGGTCTTCCTTATTTGGCCTCTAGATCATGTTTTGAGCAAATCAACTATAGTGCTTATCTCAATAAGTTGTTCTCTTAAAAGTGCTTATTACAAAATAGCTTATTTGGCATATAGCTTGTTTTAGCTGAATTCCTTTTAACTGACAAAGTAATTTTGGATTAAAAATCTTTTGAAACAAAATTCACCTTAATTGGTGGCTTATTGCTCTTGCTATAGCTTATTGAAACCAAGTAGCCCGTTTTTACTTAATCACTTTTAACTATTGCAACTTAGTCCCTAGAGATTAGGAGTTGGTATAATCAGTTTTTAATAGTATAAGTTTTCTAGGTTTTGCATTAAGGTCCCTAGATTAGTTGATTAATTACATTTTCATTTAGGTAGTTTGCAAGTTTGTTACAATTTGGTTATAGTTGGTTATAATTTTCATTTTCAATCCTCCAAGTTTCTGAATTTACAGTTTTAGTCCTTATACTTTTGTAACATTTACATTTTGAGCAATTTACATTCTTGTGCATTGATTACTTGTACATTTAGCATTAAATGTTGTATGTGCACTTTGTTTTAGACTAGTACGGATACGTAGAGATCATATTTTTACATTTTTACGTGCTTTGTGATAATTAGACCTAGAATACCAAAATTCTATAAAATCTAACACCAAAAACAATTTGTGAACTTGATTTCTATTGGAGAATCAATTCGTATTGAGTTGGGAATAACGAACTTAAAATAATTCAAATAGTAAATGGCGCCGCTGCCGGTTCGTTACGCGGAGATTGACGATTGATTGACTTTTACAATTGGATTTTGGGATCCGTTCACTTGTGAACGTTCCTTTTACATATCATAAATAAAAAATATAAAAAAATCAAAAAGATAAAAATATAAAAAATAACAAATCACAAAAATCAATTCTTTCTTAAGAATTGAACCAAAGAAAAAAAATCAAAAAGTAATCTTTTTCCTAAAAGATTACACCAAAAATATATTGTAGATATTGGTTTCACTCGTTTACGTACATATTATATTTTCATAAAAATCAAATAAATACAAAAATATTTTTGATATATTATTATATGTAGATACATATACGTAGATACGAACAACCAATCCACCTACTTCCATAAGTATTGCTTTTGCAATACACCATACTTGGGGGTGTTCCGGTCCCATTTACGTGTATCAATCAAACATAATTAAGGCACAATAGATAAATACTAAAATCTACTTGAACTTGAGAAAGAGGCCACTATGTGGGGGGGTATAAGGCGAGTGTATTTCACATTCTAAAGAAACAGGCTCTTAAGTGCTACGCGCCGCCTCGTTTCTCCGCTTCCCTGTGGGTCTTTCAAGGGTGATAGTAGTGAGTGGTGTGCCACCGAATTAGTACTACATATATATATATATATATATATATATATATATATATATATATATATATATATATATATATATATATATATATATATATATATATATATATATATATATATATATATATATATATATATATATATATATATATATATATATATATATATATATATATATATATATATATATATATATATATATATATATATATATATATTTTCTTGTGGATATTAATTATTGTACCTCGAGAGATATAATCTCTTCTCTCTCAAAATTCGACCAAGAGCTCCTCTCTCATTCTTCGAGTTGAGTTGCATGAGCATCCGAGCGCGTGCACATATACCATTTGGTGTACAACCCTTTCCTCCCAAAAGAAAGAAAAAGAACAAGAACAACACTGTCCATCAATCCGATCCCGAGTATCGTGCTTTCAACAACTCACAAGAAGTCATGGCTGCCATTGATAATAGACCATTGATTGAGATCCTCCAATCAAATGTGGATGGAAATGCGGATGCTATTGTTACTCCCCTGATACCCACAAACACTTTTGAGCTTAAGACATGCATGATTAATATGGTTTCTTCTATCTCCTTCCTAGGGAGACCCATGGATGACCCCACGACCATATCAAGAGATTCTTGTCACTTTGAAATACACTTAAGTATAATGGGTCCCTCATGATGCAATTAAGATGATCTTATTCCCTCTCTCCTTAGAGGGTAATGCTAGGAATTGGTTAGACAAGCAACCTTCTATGAGCATTTTTACTTGGGAGGATTTGAAGAAGAAATTTGTGAATAAGTTCTTTCCTCCTTCACAAACCACCGCCTTGAGAAACCAAATCATAGGTTTTCAACAAAAGCAAGACCAAAACTTTAGTGAGGCTTGGGAAGAGTTCAAAGAGTTGTTGAGAAAGTGCCCAAACCATGGTTTTAACCAAGTTCACCAAATTAACACCTTCTACAATGCTTTGAAACCTCACCATCAAGATTCCCTTAACTCGGTCGCAAGTGGGAGCATTCTTCAAAATCCACACAAGATGCATGGGATATCATTGAAACAAAATCCATGGTTCAAACAAATAATCAAAGAGATGAGGTGGTCCATGTTATTCAAGAGAGTGCTCATACATCAATTGATAATCAACTCCTCAAGAATCACAATGAGATACTTCAAGCACTTAACAAGACCCAAAAGATGAATCAAAAGATGTTTCAAGCATTTATGAAAGTTTCCTTGAACAATTCTTCTACCAATGATGTTAATGCCATTACCCTATCTTGTGAGACATGTGGAGGACCTCACTCATATTTGTAATGTGATCAAGTTTAAAACTTTCAAGGTGAATGCTAAGCTTATCAAGATGAACAAAGAGAGCACTTTAAACCCAACATCAACCCTAATCACCTCTCTTACAAGTCCAACAATTACCTTGCTTCACCAGGTTTCCCTCCACATCAACCCACCCAAAACCAACCTAATCCTCCACAAATGCTTCAAAGAAACCAAGGGCCAAGAGGAAATTTTCAAGGAAACAACAACAATAGAGGGACTAATAACTTTTAAAATCAAGGGAACAACTTTCATGGCAATAACCAAGGGTTTTACAATCAACCTCCACCTTTCCAACTGAAAGTCCCTTAATATGACAATTGTTGATAAACTATAACTCTTGTAACCACGAAACACAATGAAATACTTTTCAAACGCGTAATGATTTATTAAGTATTATAAACAAAGTATTACAAAGTGCTATGAATACACTCGTTGAATGACAACAAGATATGAACCCTAGAAACAAGTAAACTTGATTCGAGACTCAAGTTTACAAGGGAACCAATGAGACACTGGTAGGCAGCTGAGGGCTCAGCGGTTCCAAGGAGAGAATTAACTTAGATAAATTATCCAAGCACAAGGGTTGAGTTAATTCTTCCTTCTCACTCCTATTTATAGTGTACGAGGTTGCTTCCTTAGTGGGAGTAGTTGATACGTGTCACCTTCTCAATGGAAGAGTACAACGTATTAAATGCATGTCTAAATCGAGACATAACTTTAAACAACTTTAGGTGAACAGTTCTGCCAACTGTTCACCTTTTGTCCCACTAGGTCGTACTAGGCTTTATCTTGAATCTCTTGTTTTGTCCCGCTCAAAACACTTGGAAGATTCTCCCGCCTAAACTATAAAGGATTGGATAAGCTTTGCTTATCCCAGACTTCTAGGGTTCTTAAGTGATCCTCTGAGTGTTGTCAACTCAGAGATCCTTGAACACCAGTACATTCCTTCAACATCCCAGCTATCCATAATCGCTGGTGAGTCTGACTTCAGATTGTCTTCGACTTCTCTGACGTTGTCTTTGACTTGAATGTTCCTGGTGTGCCAGCTGAGGCTTTGCCTTCCACTGGTCTAGTCTTTGTCGCTGGTCCTCTCAGCGATCAGCAAACACTTAGTCTAATTAAACAAATCTAGACTGGGCTATAGTTCAAACTTTCATTGGCCCAACAATCTCCCCTATTTGTTTATAAATTATACTAAGTCTAAAATTATTGTAAGTGAGTACACAGCTTCTTCTTACACATAATTTGACAAACATAGCTCAAAGTTTTATTAAACATAAAGAACCTAGTCTATTACAAAAACACCCAGAGGTGTAAACATAAACAAAAAGTAAAAAGGTTCTTCAGCAATCGAGGCCTTGATCACAGATTCTCTGGGCTTCAACCTTGTCACTCCTAGAGTTGATGACAAGTTCAACTTCAAACTCAAAATCCTCAGCTGCTTTGCAATTCCTTAGGATGCCCTGTTTGAGTTTGATAAGCTGGATGGTTGATGCCAGATGTAGTTCATTCATCCGCTGAAAGCAATACTCACAATTACCATTCATAAAGACCATACCTGTCTCTGGTTTTGAGTATACTTGGCCCCTTACTGGTTTGGTGATCTCTTTGGGCAGAACCAAGTTTCTGTGCATCCCATCAACAACAATGTTTTCAGTAACCAACTTCTCCACCAGAGGCCCCATTTGGGTTTTCCTTTTCCTTGGTCCTTGAGAAGGTTGTTGTTGTGAAAGTTGAGGAGGCAGGGGTACCTTCAGCTTCTTTGCCGTGTCTCTTACCAAATTAAGCTTTGCTTGAATATTCTTCATCATTTGGGCAGCACCAGGCCCAGTCTTCTTTTGGGCAAGAGCCATCATTTCTAACCATTCAGAGAGGCCCGGATCTCTGAGTTTAAAGTCACTGAAGACTTTATAGTTGGTTAGTTGGTTCTCTCTGTAAAGGGTCATCACCACCTTTTTGTCCTTGTCAGTGTAACATGCATACTTGGTGATTTGACCAAGTTCAGCTCTCTGGTTTACAAGTCTTTCATATTCCTTTAGAAGGTTGCTTCTTTTAACCTCCAATTCTTTGAGCTTCACCAGCTGAGCTTCCTTTACAGCATGAGAGAGTTTGTTCAGAGCTTCTTTGCTTTTGAGTTCAGCCGCTCTGATGTTTGCCAGCCTTTGGTGTTCCAAGATTTGAGCTTTTGCCTGCTCTGGTGTGAGTGGTGGTTCATCATCACTCTTGAATTTGTTTAGGTCAGAGTCTTTGGAAAGCCTTGCTGTAGATCCACCTTCTTCTTGTAGGGAGTGCAGGGTTATTTCAGGCTGTTCAATAGCAATTCCTTTACCCTTATCCTTTATTGCATCAGTGCTAGGGTTGAAGGATCTAAGAGGTTGTGGTGTAGGAATCACTGTTGAGGGTTTTGGGTGTTTGAGTGACTGCTCCCCCTTAGGTGAGGCAATGTCTTCTTCTTCTTCTTCTGAGGTGGAGGTTGCTGAATTCTCCCCCTCAGGCATAGCGCCGGTAGTAGCTGTGCCTGAACCAGGACTAAGGAACTTCTTGAATTCTTGATGAACAAATAGGCAAATTTCCTTAAGTTCCTCTTGCAACAGCTCTTGAAAAAGAGTTCGTGAAGGCTCAGACGCCTTAGCAATAGCTGCAACATTTGCTTTGACAGCTGATGAGAGGACATATGGTATGTATTGCTGGAGGCTCTGGTTAATAACAGTTAGGAGGTGAGCTTGCAAGGCACTACCCAGTAGTTGCGGAAGTAAGGCAGACATAGAGGACTCCATATATGAAGTTAGTGAAGTCTCTAGTGTTGTGGTGAGCTCCTCAGCAGCGTGGGTTAGGGTTTGCAGTTCAGAGAGGATGACATCATTTGTGACTTTGGGCTTTGTTTTACTGATGTCACCCCTCTTGATCCAGAGAGCCTCAGCAACGAGTTCCTGAACATCTTTCATTCGAGGAACATGGACATGCTTGAGCTTTTGTAAATATTCTAAGTGTTGCTTGGCCCCTAGTTCCATGACATTTGGAAATGTTGGGAAGGGAACTGGGGTTGGTGCACAGAGCCTCTGGTCCAATAGCAGCTAGTTCTTGCACATTGGGCAATGATGGGCAGGGAATGGGTTTCAATTCTGATGTAACTTGGTCATCATCAGCATCCATATCAGCATAGTCTGAAATGGTCAAGTCCTCTTCGATAATGAAGACCTCATCCTCTGGTATGGAATCAATGTCTGACATGGCATCAATATCTATGTGGGGGACTTCAGCATTTTCATCACCAGCAATAGAATAGGCATCATCATTCTGCTGTTCTTCATGAAGATTATGAGCCTGTTATGACACTTGTTAGTAACCAATTGTGAAAAAAATTATGAAGTTATAGATCGCCATTAGCTGCCCCTAGGAAAGCTGGGTGTGATTATCCAGCCCCCCCTAAGTATTTCTCCTTGGGACTCTTTTAAGTGTGAAATAGTTATGGTGAAGGGTCGCCATTCGCTGCCCCTAGGATAGCTGGGTGTGATTATCCAGCTCCCCCATAAGGATTTCTCCTTGGGACTCTTTTGAGTTGTGAAAATTATGTGGTGAATGGTCGTCGTTCGCTGCCCCTAGGATAGCTGGGTGTGATTATCCAGCTCCCCCTAAAGGATTGCTCATTGGGACTCTTTTAGTTGTGAATTCATGGAGGTTAAAGGTCGCCATTTATCGATGCCCCTAGAAAGACTGAGGGTGATTATTCAGTCCCCCAAAAGAATAAATTCTTTGGGACTCTTTTAGTTGTGAATTGTTTGAAGGTAATGGTCGTCTTTTATCGCTACCCCTAGGAAGACTGAGGGTGATTATTCAGTCCCTCCAAAAGAATGAATTCTTTGGGACTCTTTTCAGTGAGGAGACCTATAGCATGCTCAAGTTGGTATGGACAAGAGCAAAGTCCAGAGGGTGAAGGATCATCAGGGTGCGTTATGAGCACAAATGAATCATGTCCTTGTGTAAAGACAGAGTGTACAGATAATCCTAAGGTTCTAGGTGCTGACACAGACACTCTATGGGTTGAGGAAAACCCTAAGTCTTCATCACTCTCTGCTACAGAATGTTGAGAGTGATTGTATGTGAGCCTCCAAAAGAATAAAATGACAAACTAATACCTGAGAGATATCAGCGTTGAGAAGGTTCTTAGTCGTCTCTGCTGACTGGGAGACGCTAGACTCTGGTTGTTTGTCAGCGGCAGGCTCTACAACCACATCCACCAGAGAAGGGGATGGGTTCTTCTTGGTCTTCTTGGACTTGGAAGGATTAACAGAAGGGGTTTCAGAGGAAAGGGGGATGTCTTTCCTCTTTTTCTTCTTTTCCTTGGGCACCTTGGGCTGAGAAGAAGACTGCACAAAGGTCTTTAACAGAGACTTGTCAGTTGCTCTTTCAGCATTCACCTCATTGTGAGGGATCAAGGGCTCTCCATCAGCAATCGGTAACCCAACGACCTGCATCATGTGCCTGCTGAGAGGCACTTCATCTTCTAGAGGGGTCTTTAGTGATGCAGCAGTGATGTGATAAGGAGAGAAAGAGAGAAGTTCATCATTTGTGTATCCTTCACCCAGCATGTCTTCTAAGAGAAGAGAGAGATATCTTGTGTAGCAGATGGTGGCCAGTCTGTTCTTCTTCCCTTTGTTTTCTAGCTTAGCAATGAGGTCAGAGTAAAGTATATGGGCGATCCCTATATCTTGTCCGCAAATTAAGCTGTAGGCAATAGCTTGCTGGGCTCCATTGAGTTGATCATGAGACCCATGGTTTCCACCCAGACATTTCACAATATATAACATCAGCGTCCTCCAAATAGGTGAGAAGTAGTTCACCTTGATCAGGGATTTGGTCTGGAAACCTTGTGTGGTGAAGGGTTTATCATTGTCGTCATGAGGACGAAGGGTAGCAAGAGCCTTCTTCACAATGGTGTTGGCAGGCACAACGGACATGCCTTCATTGACAGGAAGTCCAATGACTTTGGCAAATGTATGAAGATCAAAGGTGAGAGGTTGGGGATGTGTGTAAAGGTTGAAGGTGATGTGAGAAGAGGTTGGATCAACTTCCGCGCTATACCAGAACTCCTTCAAATATTGGTGGTAGCAAGTGGAGGGTACTTTGGTTATGGCTTCAAAAATGGTGGAGTTTTTGAGGAAGGAGAACAAAGGTTGGTAGAGTGAATTTGTGTGTTCCAAGAGAGCTACACAGTTGTTCAAGGCAATTTTGCCATCGTGTATCCCAAAATCAACGTTCGAGGCGGCCAGAACAGTGAAAGCGGTGTTAGATGATGAAGACGCCATTGCTGAAGTGTGGAAGAAATGAAGGTTTTGAGAAGATGAATAGTTGTGTGTGTGTGAAAGTTATGAGAATGTGAGTTTTGAAAAGTGAGTTAAGGGTTTTGATAAAAGGGTTTGCCGTTTTACAATTAAAGCATTTAATGCAAAAATTTACCTTTTAGGAAAAGTGGGACCCCTTGACTCTTCATGTGATATTTCGTCCCTTGGAAAGCGGGAAAGTTGTTGACAATAAAGGTTAATCATTTGAATTAAATATGGGAATATATTAAGTCCCATTGGAATGTAACTACCTCGTTACATTCAATTCCCTTTAATGCCCAGAGACAGAGGTCAGAGATCATTTATCAGATTTGTTTACCAATATTGAGCATACCCAGCTCAGCAACCAACCTAGTTAAACTTGGCTCAGCTAGAGGTTTGGTGAATATATCAGCGAGCTGGTATTCGATGGGTATAAAATGGAGCTCAATATCACCTTTTAAAATATGGTCTCTGATAAAGTGATACCTGATGTCAATATGCTTAGTTCTAGAATGAAGTACCGGATTATTAAAGATGGCTATAGCACTTGTGTTGTCACAAATTATGGGAACCTTTTCATAAATGATCCCATAATCAGCCAGCTGACTTTTCATCCAAAGAACTTGAGCACAACAACCAGCGGCCGCAACATATTCAGCTTCAGCTGATGATATGGCCACAAAGTTTTGTTTCTTGGCACTCCAACATACTAACTTTCCACCAAGGATTTGACAACTCCCAGAGGTGCTCTTTCTATCAAGACAACACCCAGCGTAGTCGGAGTCTGAGTAGGCTTTGAGGTCGAAGCCTGATCCATTAGGATACCAGAGACCCAATGTGGGAGATCCTTTTAAGTACCTGAAAAATCTTTTGACAGCTACAAGGTGGGATTCCTTGGGGTTAGCTTAGTACCTAGCACAGAGACATGTGGCAAATTGTATGTATGGTCTGCTTGCTGTGAGGTACATCAGTGACCCAATCATGCCTCTATATAAGGTCTCATTAACAGAGACCCCTGAGTCATCAGCCCCCAAGTTGTTGGGAGGAAGCATGGGGCATTTCACTGATGCACAATCAGACAGATCATACTTCTTGAGCAAATCCTTAACATATTTTTCTTGACAAATGGAAATTCCTTTTGAGTTCTGTTTAATTTGAAAACCCAAGAAAAAACTTAATTCCCCCATCATGCTCATTTCATATTTTTTGGTCATTAATTTGGCAAACTGTTTGCTCAATGTAATATTTGTTGAACCAAAAATTATATCATCCACATAAATCTGTACTAAAATGACATCACCCTTGGACCTATAAGTGAACAGGGTTTGATCAATGGTACCTCTGACAAATTTATTTTCAAGTAAGAATTTGGATAGGGTTTCATACCAGGCTCTAGGCGCTTGTTTTAGCCCATAGAGTGCTTTGTGAAGTCTGCAGACGTGGTCAGGATACTCACTGCTTTCAAACCCTGGGGGTTGATAGACATATACTTCCTCTGTAAGCTTTCCATTGAGGAAAGCACTCTTCACATCCATCTGGTACACAGTAAACCCCATATAAGCTGCAAAGGCTAGGAAGATTCTGATAGCTTCCAATCTGGCTACTGGTGCAAACGTTTCATCATATTCAATCCCCTTAGATTGATTATATCCCAGCACCACAAGCCTAGCCTTGTTTTTGACAATCATGCCAGCTTCATCCCTCTTGTTTCCGTAGACCCATTTAGTTCCAACCACTTGCTTTACAGCTAGAGCTTTTACCAGAGTCCACACCTTGTTTCTTTTGATCTGATTAAGCTCATCTTGCATTGCAACAACCCACCCTTCATCTAGAAGCGCAGCAGCCACATTCTTGGGTTCATCCTTAGAGAGAAAATCAGCGAAAAGGCATTCATTCGCTGAGGCGGTTTCCAGAGATCTTAATTTACCTCTGGTGGTGACTCCTCAGAGGGTTCACCAAGAATATTCACCAGAAGAATATCTTGGTTCCTACTCCATTTGGATTGAGGAGTAGGAGTCTCTGTGGGTTCAGGAGTCAAAACAGGTTCAATGAATGCTGAGGGTTCTTCACAGATGAATTCTTCATCCATAATCTCTTCATCAGGAGGAGAGATTGGTTCAATAAGATCAGCATTCACAGTAGTGGGTGGAGAGATTTGTTCAGCATTTTCAACTTCTGGAGTGATGTCTGAGATTGAATGAGGATCAAATGCATGAACATAAGGGAAGTCCTTGTGACCGCCCTTGGATGATTCCTTGGGATGTGAGAAATCATCCTCTGGATAAGATTTAACTTCATTGAAGTCAATGTCACATTATTCTGAGTTGGTGTGGTTGATGACAGCGTCTGCTTCATTAAAGGTGACATGAATGGATTCTTCTAATTCTTGTCTACGGATATTGAACACTCTGTAAGCTCTGGAGGTGAGAGAGTAACCAACGAAGAATCCATCATCAGACTTTTCATCAAATTTTCCCAGGTGATCTCTGTAGTTGTGAATGAAAACAGGGCAACCAAAGACATGCAAGTAGCTTACATCAGGGGCTCTCTTCCTATATACTTCATAAGAGGTCTTGCCATGTCTCTTCACAATGATGGATCTGTTTTGTGTGTGACAAGATGTATTCACTGCTTCACCCCAGAATTGTTTAGGAAGTCTTGATTCGCTGAGCATTGTTCTAGCAGCCTCTATGAGGGTTCTGTTTCTTCTTTCAGCGACACCATTTTGCTCAGGGGTGCCTGGGTTGGAAAAGTTCTGTGATATTCCCTTTTCATCACAAAAGGCTTCCATGGCATGATTCTTAAATTCAGTGCCATTGTCACTTCTGATAGCCTTAACTCTGCAGTCATTGAGATTCTCAATTTCTCTGATGAAGGACATTATTCTTTCAGCAGCATCACTCTTTCTTTTGAGAAAGAAAACCCAAGTGTATCTGGAGAATTCATCTACAATGACTAGTTTATATTTGTTGTGATTTAGGGATTGAGGTTTTACTGGTCCAAATAAGTCCATGTGAAGGAGATGGAGGGACTTATTTATGGAGAATGATTGTTTAGTCTTGAATGAGGCTCTGTGGTGCTTCCCTTTCTCGCACGCTGAGCAGGGTCTGTCTTTGGTGAAGGTCAGAGAGGGAAGCCCAGCTACTAAATCATTCTTGGCCAGTTTGTTAATGTTTTTGAAGTTAAGATGGGAGAGTCTCTTATGCCATAGCCAATTTTCACTATCAAATGTTTTGGCATAGAGACAAGTGTTTGTCCCCTCTGGACAAGATGTCATGTCGATGACGTACACATCCCTTCTCCTGGGTGCAATAAGCACAACATCATCATTTTGATTGAAGATTGTTCCTTGGGTCTTGGTGAACAGAACTTTGAAGCCAGCATCACAGAGTTGACTAATGCTGATTAGGTTGTGCTTTAGTCCATTGACATAAGCGACCCTTGTGAAGGTTATTCCATTACAATCCACTGAGCCATAACCCTCAGTAGCCCCTGAGGAATCATCTCCGAAGACTACTTTAGGACCAGACTCCTTTTTATATCTATGTAGATATTGTTTAACCCCTGTCATGTGTCTGGAGCACTCGCTGTCCAGATACCAAACAGATTTCTTCAGATATTCCTGCATAGATACAACAAATCCAGATTAGTTTCTATGATGAACCCACTTTCCAGTGGGTCCATGCTGTCGCTGACCAGCGACATTGGTCCTTCTCTGGTTACCTCCCCCTCTTTGGTTGCAATCCCTGGGTTCATGACGCATGCTTACACAGATGTCACATCCAGGATAATGTTCGCACTCATCAGAGTGATGGTCGAAGAAACCACAGTACTTGCAGGGGGGTTAGGTCTGTAACCCTGAGAGTTATCTCTGGGCTTAGGCTCAGCCTTTCTTGAGGGTCGATGAGGAGTTTTAGATCTCATTTGAGTTCTGGTTCTTTGAACCGATATGATCTCCTCATGCTCTCTGGATGTGTGTTCAGAGGACTCGCATGTGATACACTTAGGTTTCTTGGAGCAATCCTCGGATGAGTGATTCTTGAAACCGCAGTGCTTGCAAGGTCTTAACAAAGCTCTCCCCTTGGAGCTACTAGACCCCTCACCAAGAGAGTTAACAGATGGACTATTAACTCTGGGGTTGATCTATTCTTTCAACCCTTTCACCTCTTCCATCAGGGTGAGGAGAAGTTGCTTGGTGGGAGAAAGCTCTTCAGGGGGAGGAGTGGGTTTGTTGGAGTCCTTAGCCACAAAAACCTTTTTATTCGCTTTGTCAGCGACTTTGAGAATTGAATTCCCAGGAGTTTTGGTTTGAGGTTTAGGGCCAAGCAAGGAATCAAATGGGTTGGCACCAGCGGGTCTTGGTGGAGCTGGTACCTCTGATTCTTTGTCAGAGTTCTTTCCATCCACAGAGGTGGAAGAAGGAGAAAAGACATCTGAAGGGACAAATTTGACATTGGGAACAGGGACATGTTTTTTGAATCTACCCTTTCCCCCAATAGCCTGAACCACATCACCAGGTATGGATCCAGCGACTATTTCTTCCACTGTGGATTGAACCAAATTCCATTTCTCAATGGTTTTTCTTAGTTCAGAATTTTCATCAGACAAAGACTCATTTTCAATGGATAATTTGCTCACTTCATTTTGAAGGTGATTAGCAAGATTCACAAATGGTTTAAGATTTGTTAATTCAGATTGGCAAAGATTTAACTCTGTTTTAAGACTGTGAAATTTGTTTAACAGGTTTTTTCTTTGCTCTTCCACAAAGTGGAGGTCAACCAAGGTATAGTCACTGACATGGTCTCAATCAGGACCTTCAGTCATAGATAACATTCTTTGTACCTTTTTCATGGTGATATCCACCCATTGACCAGATCTTGCTTCACTTTTACCCACAGCGGGTTCTTCATCAGAGACAGCCATAAAGGCTCTGACGGTGGTGGTACCTTCATCCTCAAAAGTGAGAGGTTCATCATCCCAGTCTAATGAGGCAGCGATCAGACCTTTTTTAGTCTTCTTAACATCCTTTTTCTTTGCTACATCATCGGCTTTCTGATTGAGTTTTAGCAACTCAGCTTTCAAGGCTTTGTATTTGACTTTGTAGTCCTTCTTCCCTTCTGAGTCAGAGAGAGAGGTTTGCTTGAAATGAGAGTTGGAAAACTTTTTCTTGCTGTTGTTGCTGCTGAATGAAGGGAAGCTTGGAGAGGAGGTTTTGTTTGACAAACAATCTTTTTGATAGTGACCGGTCTTTCCACAAGTGTAGCATGACACCTTGGATTTATCAACCTTTGCAGCTCCAACTCTACTAGATCTCTTGTAGTACCTCTTTTGATCATCTAAAAGAGCTCTGTCATGGAACTCAGCATGTAATTCATCAAGAAATTCTTGACTACTTCTGGTGTCCTCTTCAATGTCAGAGTCGCTGTCCTGAAAGGAATGGTTAGCAACAAGAGCTTTTGAACTAGTGATACTGGTGGTAAATCTGTCAGTCTCTGATTTATAAATGGAGTCAATTAGCCCTTCTTCATAGTTATATCTACCAAACAATTGGGCTAAAGTATCATTCTTTATAGCATTATTAGCTCTTAAGGTCTGATTCAGGCTAAGCCATTTTCTAGGTAAGCTATTGACAAAAGTAGCATTAACCTCAGCCTTAGGTAGAACAACTCCATTGTTTCCTAAATCATTCAATAAAATCTTAAGCCTAGTATAAGTTTATGCAACAGTTTCTGTTTCCAAAGCTTTAAAAGCATTAAACTTAAGTCTAAGGGCTTGGATTTTGGTTTCTTTTGTTTCCTCTGGACCTTCATACCCTAGAACTAATTCAGTCCACATCTCTTTAGTAGAGTTGCATTTAATGATGGACTTCATAATGTTCTTGGGTAGGCAAGAGACTATGATACTTTTGAGTCTCTTGTCCTGGTTAGCCAGACGTCTATCCGCTGGAAACCATTGCTTAGCAGGTTTCTTAATGGGTCTCCCAGGGGTAGAGGAAACGACCAGTGGTACATATGGACCATTTTCTAAGATTTCTATCAAGAAGGGTTCTAAGCCATCTAAATATATAAGAAATTCACTTTTCCAACTTGAGAAATCCTCTTCATCGAATGCTGGTACATTGGACACATGTGACCCCCCTCGAACATCAAGTAGTTGGGGAAGGTCATCATCATTATTACCAGTGCTTACAACTAGTGTAGGCATGGTAGTAGATGTGGTGGCCGGTATGGTGGTCGAAGTGGTACCTAAACTGGTTTAACCAAAAGGTGGAGGAGGTATAGTATCAGCCATATTAAGATCTTGATTTTAAAACTAGAACGGTTTATGAAAAGTTTTATAAATCAAACCGCTCTGATACCAATTGAAAGTCCCTTAAATGACAATTGTTGATAAACTATAACTCTTGTAACCATGAAACACAATGAAATACTTTTCAAACGCGTAATGCTTTATTAAGTATTATAAACAAAGTATTACAAAGTGATATGAATACACTCGTTGAATGACAACAAGATATGAACCCTAGAAACAAGTAAACTTGATTCGAGACTCAAGTTTACAAGGGAACCAATGAGATGCTGGTAGGCAGCTGAGGGCTCATCGGTTCCAAGGAGAGAATTAACTTAGATAAGTTATCCAAGCACAAGGGTTGAGTTAATTCTTCCTTCTCACTCCTATTTATAGTGTACGAGGTTGCTTCCTTAGTGGGAGTAGTTGATACGTGTCACCTTCTCAATGGAAGAGTACAACGTATTAAATGCATGTCTAAATCGAGACATACCTTTAAACAACTTTAGGTGAACAGTTCTGCCAACTGTTCACCTTTTTTCCCACTAGGTCGTACTAGGCTTTATCTTGAATCTCTTGTTTTGTCCCGCTCAAAATACTTGGAAGATTCTCCCGCCTAAACTATAAAGGATTGGATAAGCTTTGCTTATCCCAGACTTCTAGGGTTCTTAAGTGATCTCTAAGTGTTGTCAACTTAGAGATCCTTGAACACCAGTACATTCCTTCAACATCCCAGCTATCCATAATCGCCGGTGAGTCTGACTTCAAATTGTCTTCGACTTCTCTGACGTTGTATTTGACTTGAATGTTCCTGGTGTGCCAGCTGAGGCTTTGCCTTCCACTGGTCTAGTCTCTGTCGTTGGTCCTCTCAGCGATCAGCAAACACTTAGTCTAATTAAACAAATCTAGACTGGGCCATAGTTCAAACTTTCATTGGCCCAACACCAACAACAAGAATTTCAAGGAAATGGGCCAAATGATTTTAACACCATTGAGCTTCTTCACAAGATGAATCAAGAGAATGAAAGGATGTTTCAAGACAATGAGAAGAGAACGAGGGAAATGCAAGAGGAGACAAACAAGAGGTTTATGTTACTCTTAAATCAAAGACCACAAGGTGCTTTACCCTCTAACACTCAAAACAATCCAAGGGCAAATGTAAATGCGATCACTACAAGGAGTAGGAAAACAACCAATGATCCTTCAATTCCTCCTAAACCTCCTTTGGTAACACCTACCCTGGTTCCTCCTTGTGATAAGCCTACACCTTCAAAGCCTTCATCTTCTAGTTCTACACCTTCAAAACCTACACCTTCAAAACCTACACCTACTACTCCTTCACTTTCCACACCTATCAATGAAGAAACCAACAAAGAGAATCCTTCAATAACTACCACTCAACCTTTACCAAAACCAAACCTTCCATACGCCTATAGATTGAGAAAGGAGAAAATTAAGAACAAAGATGATATACAAGTATCCAACTTCTTGAGGATTGATTTAAGACTTTTTGTGTGTGTGTTTTCGTACTCGATTCAATTCGAATTGATCACGGTTTTGGGTGGAATTATTGGTGTTGGTCACTAAAAAGGGGGAGCTTGATTATCTAAGTCTACAAATAACATAAACGTAAAAGCTATTAAAAATAAAGAAGAATGTCTAACCTTGATTGCTTTTCCAGAATGAATGCTGCACAGTAAAACTTGGTAAAAGAAACTAAAGATAATTATCTATTTAAGAAATAAAGTTGAAAACTTGAAAAGATTAAACCAAAAATTAAGACTTTTTAAAATAATTGACAAAAGATTAAAATTTTAAAAGAAGTAAATTTGAAAGCTTTATAAAAATGCAAACTTGAAATATATTTAAGACAAACAAGTTAAAATAATGCTAAGTAAAAAGGCGGGAAGAATAAAAATTTAAAACTTAAAACAATTCGGGAAAATAGATTTTGAACTAAGTCTGAATAACTAATCCTTCACACAATCCAGGATATTAATTCTGCACTTAATTCGGAATAGGGAGTACAAGTCTTAATTTGGAATACTTGGATTTTGCACACTATTCGGAATACCCACATGCAGAACTCAATTCGAAAAGTTGATCTTGAACTAAATCCGGAATATCTATCCTAAACGTAGTTCGGAATGTGTAATTCAAAACCTAATCCGGAATCCCTATCTTTCACGTAATCCAGAATCTGAATCCCCAACACTATTCGGAATCCACAAAGTTTAAACAATCCGGGATACCTATCAAGCACACAATTCGGAATCCGTAGGCAACACCTAATTCGGAATATAAATCTGGAACTCAATCCGGAATCCACACAATTCAAACCTAATTCGGAATGGGTGTCATGAACATAATTCGGAATGTAGGGTTGGAACTTAATTCGGAATCCAGATCCAACACTTAATTCGGAATGGCTAAATCTCGAGCTTAATTCAGAATGTGCAATTTTGCACTTAATTCGGGAAATGAGCTTCACACGTAATTCGGGAAATGGAATCTATTCATAGTTCGGAATGTTGTGATCTTAGACACAAGTCTGAATGATGATGTTTTGCAACTTAAGTCAGAATAATGTAAACAGTACACAAGTCGGGATAAAAGGGTTTACTCTCAGTTCAGGAAACTAGGGTTTTAAAAACCCGGATTAACTCAAAATAAGCAAAATCACAATAAGCACTTACCAAAAATTTTACCAAATTAATTTTTAGAAAAAGCTAATAAGACATAATTTAAAAACTTTTAAAAACACTAAATGATCAAAATATTTAAACTCACTTTTTATAAAAATATTAATCTACCAAAATCAACTTATTTAAAAACTAGAAAGCATAAAAATTAAGCAATAAGCACAATAATCTAAAAACCTTAAACACACCAAATCAATAAGCACAATCCAATAAGCAAATCAATCTCACATTCAATAAGATTAAACCAACTACATGATTAATAAAGCACAATAATAGATTATGATTCAGAAAGGTAGAATGAGAACTAATTCAAAAGCTTGATTAGATTGAAGATTAAGATCTAAAATTACAAGATTAAGATGAAAGTTTAATAAGCTTGAAAGAAAAGCTAGAGAGAGAAAAAGTAAAACACACACTAATTACCTTCTAAACTTAAAGAAAAATAAAGACTACTAAAAATTAAAGACTCCCCCCTAATGACATGTTTAGGAGACTATATATAGGGGAAGGGAAGGTATTGTTTCCTCCTTCTTTCTTCTTGTCTTCTCGTCTTTTAAATAACTCGTATTTCTCGACTTTGTCTTGGGATTAGTCGAATGATAAAATGAACTCGTCTTCTAATTTTCTTCTTTTAGTAGACTTGGTTATTCGACTTCATTAAACTTCCGTCTTTAGACTTTTTCTTCGATAAATCTTCTGAATAGGCCTTTAACTTCCGTTCTTCTTGCACTTTTGATCTTTTGACTTCGTCTTTTGTCTTTTTCTTTGATAAAAGCCCGTGAAAGCCCGTATTTCCTTCCTTTTTTATCCTTTGGTCCTAAAACACAATAAAAACACAAACCGCACATAATTCTGACATTTACGACATAAAATACACGTTATGTTCTCGTTTTTAATTGTTTAAAGTGGTAAAAGGGTGGGTGTTTCCACACCTATCAAATCTCCTACACTTGACCATTGCAATGCCCTCATATGCATTAATTACAAAGCAAGATTTACATTTTCCATCATAATTAACCTACCTTGGCCTTTATTAAACACTAGACACTAAGGAAACTTAAAGAGATAGAAAATTACAATATTTGAAGGAAGAAAACAAGTAAAGAAATTTAAGACTTACATTATGGCTTTAGATGTCATGAATGTTTATCACCCTCAAATTTTACGTTCCCCATACCAAGCTTAAAAACGAGATCATTGTTATTATAAGTTAGCAAGCTAACACAAACTCATGTGGCTCAATTATTCACTTAGACTCCCTTATTCCTAGGTGTATCTCTTATATTTTATTGTTGTCTTAAATGATCACGAGGATGCATTGTTGACTTATTTTGATAGTTATTTAGGCTGAAAATAAAGTAGGACGATTTAATCAATAATTAGCTAAATGACAAAATCTTTTAAAACTGCTTCTCGAAACCTCATAAAGTTCATATCTTGGCATAACTCGTTTCGCGATTTGAGACCTTTCTCGGATCGATATATGGCATTGACTTCATACTTCGAATCTTGAGAGACGTTCTTGAAATAATGGTCTTCTCTTCATAATAGGAATTTCTTCACTTGAAGTTTTTGAGCGATTCTTCATAACTAGACCACGACTTCTTCATTTTTCTCCAATCTTTATTTTGGATTTTGATACACAATGATCCGCCTCCTTTTAGGACTTGGATCTATTTATCCTCATACCTTGCTACGGTCTTTTCGGATAGACTTCTCCATGGTCTTTAGGGGAGTATTTTCTTTTTGTCGTGTGTCTTGATCCTTCATATTGATTTTTGATAAATGATTCTTCACATCACTTTGGATCTTTAGCAACAAAATGTAGCCCTCATGCCTTGTTAGGACCTTTTTGGACTCGCCAATCTTCGCATCCCGCTTCAATAAGTTATGCCTTGGCTATGAACTCTAATTAATACCGAGCAACTTTTAAACGATCTTTTGCTAGAAGCTAAGTAACTTTTCAAATCGTACAACCTTACTTATTGCAATTGTATTTATTAACAAGCGATGAGAGAAAAAGCTCATAATTAACTCACATAAATTCATGAAAGAACACCAATCGTATAATTGACTCTATCTGTAACACCCCCACAATTGCTATGCGCAGCGGAACTACAACAATGGGTGCTACACAGTATTCATTGCACACAAGGTATATCAAACGACGCTAAAAAGACGTCGACTTAAAACTTGAAATTTAAAATTTTCAGATGATACATGTCCACGGTTTTTCCAACCCCAAATAGTACACAGAGTTTAGCGTTTTCGGTCCCCATGAATCTCAACCCAAAAACTTCAGTTTTACAACCACATGACATTAAACATAAAAATTGTTTAAGTAGAAAAGGAGGGAAAAACAAGCGGACACCAAGCCGTACACACAACATCCATCCCATGCATGCTCCATCCTACTTCTCAGCGGTTACCTGAAACACATGCCAAAAATTTGGTCAACGAAAACGTTGAGTGGAATTCATAGGTTTTTCAATCCATTTGAACGTATATATAATAAAAACCATTCGTGATCATTTATAGTCTTGTCGATCAAACAAACTATAATCAGGATACTGACAATTGTGTTTAAGCTCATGACACTAATCCGTTAACTCAATCACCCGCGTAAATATACCGGCATGATTCAGATGAAACCAGTGCCCCTTCTAAAGGCATCAGTTGCAATTATACCTTATTTCTCATACAAAATAATCTACCGCAGAACTTACTATAAGTACAGCTTCTCGGCTAGCATTGGGTCGTTAACCCCGTAGTACTACAAATTGCATAAGCGGCTATTTCCCCCTACTCGAGGGCAGGACAATAGTTAATAGTTCATGAATTTAGGGACTTTTGCAACTTTGGTACTCAACACAATTTCTAAGGCAACTTTCGGGTCTAACAATCATTCATGATATACGTTCCTTTTAAAAACTAGCATGCATTTCCCTCGCGGGTAAAACAATTTGAAATAATATAAGCGAGGCTATAAATTCACACCTTAGATATTAAGTAGTCGGTAGTTCGAGGGATGATCACTGACGACGAAACGGATGCCCGGTTAAATCAACACCTATCACAAATAAAGCGTAATGAGTAATCTCATCTTAATACTTACGGTACTGTATAAAATACATATATTCAAGTCACTTAGGACAAATATAACTCACGCCAAAAACAAAATAACAAGTATCATTCATTTTATTCCATTCGTTCTTATTAGTTACGTTATCCATTTTTACTCATTCTCGCCGGTACTCGACTAAAGTACGGGCTGTTTTACCTTATTAAACCGCACTTATAAAATTTGACAAAATTCTCAAAAATCCTATATGACCTGTAGATAACATGTTTTTAAGCCCAATAAAAGTTTTTACTTTTACGACCCGTTACGCAACTCTTTTCCACGACTACATTTTACGGGCTGAAATTGCGCTTCGACCAATTTTGACCTCTTTGACCTATATGAAAAATACCTTTGACTTCTTTGACTCATAAGTCAACATATAGACCCATTTGTACAGGTTAGGGACCAAATTTTGACCCTTGACCATTTACCAATTTATACTTGTGACCCTCGGGATTTGACTAAAACTTTACACAAATTCGGATTATGAAAGTCCTCGTCTCCCGGTACCCGATCTTTAAAATGTCATAACTTTTAGCTCGTTTTGAGTCACGGGCTCTACCTTATACCAAATTAAAGCTAGAAAGACCCTCTATCACTACATTTAGTTTTCAAGACCTGGAACAAAAATCATTTTTATGAAATGGACCAAATGTTTCTGCCTAAAAATGACCATACCAAAAACGCACTTAGACTCGATTCCAAGACTTCTAACCACCACTAAACATCATCCTAAGCCTTACCAAACATATCCTATCATCAAACTTCAATCCTACCCCTATTGATCAACCAATATCAAAATCAAAACTTCAAAGAAATGTACATGCAACCACTAACACCTATGTGAAACATCCTTAAACATCAAACCAAACACAAGATTAACATGCAAAATCAACAACCACCATGGCTCCCCAAACACCCCCTTTGCCGTGGGGTTTGGGTGACCCAATCACCACAACCAAATTAATTTTGGTGGGTTTTCATGGTGTTTATACTTCCATAACACTTAAAATCAACATGCATTAGCTCTTTTAGCCTCAAAAATGAATTTGGATCATATGGAAAAATCTTGAAAAATTTTTATCAATGCATGTGGGATTTGAGCACATGAACATGTGGGGAATGACCAAACTAAGTGTGGTCTAACCTTAGATTTTTGAAAAATCAAGTGGAAGAAGATTTTTGGTGGGTTTTTGATGTTCTTGGGGGTGTCCGTCGGCTTTAGAGAGAAAGGAGGGAGAGAGTTTGATTTTTTTTTTGTAAATTTTGTGTGTGTTTGTGTTTGTGGCAAATTTGGCCTTTTTGGTGGGTTGGGAGGGACCTTTGTGCAATTTTTGGCTTCTTTTGTCCTTAAATAGAAAACGTCCTCAAAACTTTGCGGGTTCGACTCATTTGTCAATTTTGAAAATTTTACGGGAGTCGGAAATCTTCCCGAACGCTCCAAAATATTTTTGGGATACTTTAAATGTACTCGGAAGGCTATAAAACTCACCCGACTCAACTTAACACGAACCGTAAATAAAATTCTCGAAAAATTACATTATCGACGAATCGTCAAAAATTATATGAAATTGGGCATCCCTCGGGATCGTAATCGTCATCGTCCTTCTTAAAACGTCAAACGTAAAAATTATAACCTCGAACATCGGCTTTAACCAAAATACTTATAAGTATAGAAATTAAAATTTAATAAAAATTTCAAAAATTAGCGTAATTTAGGGTATCGTTAATGACCTCGATTCTAGGGTGTCACATCCACCCCTCCTTAAAGAGAGCGACGTCCCGGCGCTCGCCTCTTCTTGTACTCACATTTCGTGCTACTGGAACAGATGAGGATACCTTTCCTTGAAAAAGTCCTCACGTTCCCAGGTGTATTCCGGTCCACGCTTAGAATTCCATCGGACCTTCACAATAGGAATCCTACTACGCTTCAACCGCTTGACCTCCCGGTCCATAATTTCCACAGGTTCTTCCACAAAGTGCATTTTGTCGTCTAGTCGAATCTCGTCCAAAGGAATCACCAATTCCTTGTCCGCCAAACTCTTCTTCAAGTTCGATACGTGAAACGTGTCATGAATAGCACTAAGCTCGGTCGGCAATTCTAACTTGTACGCTACTGGTCCAATTCGTTCAACGATCTTAAACGGTCCAATATACCTCGGACTCAACTTTCCTTTCTTCCCAAAACGAATTACACCCTTCCACGGCGATACCTTGAGCATAACCATATCTCCAACTTCAAACTCCAACGGTTTCCTTCGGTTATCGGCATAACTCTTCTGTCGGCTTCTCGCAGCAAGTAGTCGGTTCTTGATCTGCACGATCTTCTCTGTCGTTTCTAAAACCATTTCGGGTCCAGTCAATTGACTTTCCCCTACTTCACAGGCGATCTACACTTTCTTCCATACAATGCTTCGAACGGTGCCGCTTTGATACTCGCATGATAACTATTATTGTACGAAAATTCCACCAGAGGCAAGTGGCGTTCCCAACTTCCTCCAAAATCAATCACGCACGCTCGGAGCATGTCCTCCATCGTTTGAATCGTTCGTTCACTCTGGCCGTCAGTTTCCGGGTGATAAGCCGTGCTTAAACTCAGTTCAGTGCCCGTCGCACGTTGAAGCGATTTCCAAAATTCCGACGTAAATCTACTGTCGCGATCCAAAATGATCGATAACGGCACTCCATGTCTACAGACGATCTCCTTCACGTACACGCTGGCGAGTTTTTCCATGCTGTCCGTCTTCTTCATAGGTAAGAAATGAGCAGATTTCGTCAACCTATCCACAATTACCCATATCATATCGCTTCCACTAGGAGTCCTAGGTAAACCCGTCACAAAATCCATTGCGATTTTCTCCCATTTCCATTCTGGGATTTCCGGTTGTACCAACAATCCAGATGGTTTCTTATGTTCTGCCTGAACCTTCGCGCAAGTCAAACACTTACTAACGTAACGAGCAATATCTGCCTTCATATTCGGCCACCAATAGACTTTCTTCAGGTCGTGGTACATCTTATCCGATCCGGGATGTATCGAATACTTAGACTTATGCGACTCATTCATAACCAATTCTCGAACTCCAGGCTTTCCTTCCTCAGACGAACACAATGGCAACCAAATTCGATTCTCAAAATATCTTAGTCCGTCAGACCTAATCACAAAAAGAGGTTTCAACATTCGTCCCAAGTTTTCGGCTTCAACATTCCCTTTCATTAAACCTCTCTCCTGAGCCTTCAGTATGGTTTCGGTTAAGTCAACGCTCTCAGTCATCACTAAAGCTCTAACCCTCAAAGGTTTCTCCCGTTCCTTCCTACTCAATGCATCCGCTACAACATTCGCCTTCCCAGGGTGGTAGCGAATTTCACAGTCGTAATCACTCAATAGTTCCACCCATCGTCTTTGTCGCATATTCAACTCCTTTTGATCTAAAATGTGCTGCAAACTCTTGTGATCAGTGAATACAACACACTTTGTCCCATACAGATAGTGTCTCCACAATTTCAACGCAAAAACTACCGCTCCTAATTCCAAATCGTGCGTCGTGTAGTTCTCCTCATTCTTCCTTAATTGCCTCGACGCGTAAGCTATCACCTTCTCACGTTGCATTAATACCGCTCCATAACCTTTACGAGACGCATCACAATACACTACGAAATCTTCGGTTCCTTCAGGCAATGATAAAATCGGCGCGGAACATAACTTATCCTTGAGCGTTTCGAAAGCAAGCTCTTCCTCATTTCCCCATTCATACACCCTATTCTTTTCGGTAAGCCTCGTCAATGGTTTTGCAATCAAAGAAAATCCTTCAATAAACCTTCTATAATACCCAGCTAAACCCAAAAATTGTCGAACTTCAGTCGGCGTCGTCGGTGCTGACCATTCCCTGATTGCTACGATCTTAGCAGGATCTACACGAACTCCCTCACTATCAATCACATGACCTAGAAACTGCACTGATTCCAACCAAAACTCACACTTAGAGAATTTTGCATACAACTTCTCCTTCCTTAACAACTCCAAAATCTTTCTCAGGTGCTTCTCGTGCTCCTCCTTACTTTTAGAGTAAATAAGTATATCATCGATGAAAACAATAACAAACTTATCTAGATACGGCTTGCACACGCGATTCATAAGATCCATGAATACAGCAGGCGCGTTCGTCAACCCAAACGGCATCACTCGAAATTCAAAGTGTCCATACCGCGTACGAAAGGCGGTTACAGGAATATCCTCCTCTCTTACACGCAGTTGATGATACCCTGATCTTAGATCGATCTTAGAGTATACACTGGAACCTTGCAATTGATCGAACAAATCATCAATCCTCGGCAATGGGTACCGATTCTTAACCGTCAGCTTATTGAGTTCTCTATAGTCGATACACATTCTAAACGAACCATCCTTCTTCTTTACGAACAACGCTGGCGCTCCCCAAGGTGATGAGCTCGGCCTAATAAATCCTTTGTCCATCAACTCCTTCAATTGATCCGCTAACTCCTTTAACTCAGATGGTGCTAAGCGATAAGGTGCACGTGCAACCGGCGCAGCTCCTGGCACTAAATCAATTCGAAACTCGACCTCACGGTTAGGCGGTAAACCTGGCAACTCGTCTGGAAAAACGTCCGGATACTCGCGAATAACTGGTACCTCTTCGATCCTCGCCTCTAAATCACCATCGCTCGAAACCTGTGCCAAAAACACATCGCATCCGCTCTCTACGTACCTCATCATCTTCAAACACGAAATCACCTTCAAACGAGAAGTGCATTCGTCTCCCTTTACCGTCAAAACCCTATTCCTCAGCGGAATCTGCACCAATCTCTCACCACAGACGATCGTAGCACTATGCGCCATTAACCAATCCATTCCCACAATCACGTCAAACGATCCTAGTTCTATAGGCATCAAGTCGATTTTAAAAGCATAATTTCCTAACTTCAAGGTACACCCTTTCAGTATAGAATTTGTACTAACAATTTTTCCATCGGCTAATTCAACATTATAACTAGTCGTTAACAACACCGGTTCTCTATCGATATGACGACTAAATCTAACGTCTACAAAACTCTTGTCGGAGCCAGAATCAAATAAAATACTAGCATAACAAGCGTCTAGCAAAAACGTACCGGTAACCACATTTGGACCCTGTGGTTTATCAGCAGTTCCCACTTGATACACAGCAGCCGCATTATTACCTCCCCGCCTGTTTCCTGCCTTCGGGCAATTCGCTTGCACATGCCCTCTCTCTCCACAACTATAACATCCTCTCATCCTGATAGCATTAGCCCCAGTGGCTACTCCTCCCGTTCGGCAACTAGCGGTCCTATGACCTGCCTTTCCACACTTGCCGCATGCCGGCGGGCAATTTCCAATATGATACAAGTTGCACTTACCACAATGGGGATTCACTTTCACACCTCTAGGGTTCGTCACTGCCCTCATCCCTTCATTCCTTCTTTGATTAAACTGTTGATTACGGTTCGGCCCATGGTTGTTTCGATTTCCACCTCGGTTCTGGCCTTGGGATTGATTGCTTTGTGCTGCTACCCATTTCCTTTTGTTACCCTCAGCAATGTAGTTCTGCTTGTCCTAAAGCTTAACGTCCATCAAAGCGTGAGCCATTTGAACCGCTTCGTCAAACGTTCCAGGTTTCGACGAAGTTGTTTCACCTTTGATATTGCTAGATAAACCCTTAATATACTGCTTCATTTTATTGGCATCATTGGCAAATATGTTCGGACACAAAAGACTTAACTCATTGAATCTCCTGGTGTAAGCAGCTATATCGTTGTTCTTTAAGGTTAAATGCCTCAATTCGTCCTCCAATTGCCCCAATTCCTCCTCTGGGCAAAACTTCTTAGTCAACAAAGCTTTGGTCGCATTCCACGTCCTTGCATTCGCTACAGCCAATCCCACCGTAGCTACCTGGGTATTCCACCAACTTAACGCATCATCGAGAAACGTAGCTGCTGCAAACTTTACTTTATCCGCTTCTGCACAACCACTGATTTCAAACGTGCTTTCAACCTTTTCCAACCACCGTCTAAGTTCTAAAGCTCCACCCGTTCCACGGAACTGCGTGGGACCACACTTCATAAAGCTAGAATAGGTACACATCCTCGGGGCTTGCTGTCTCCCCGCGTTCCTTCCTGGATCCTGATTTCTCCCAGCTCGGTCCGCTTGCAACGCATTTGCTATAGCTTCCTGAATCATGGTGTTAACACGATCGGCAGTCAACTTTGGAGGCATGGTGTTATCGAATATCTCTTTCTGCAAGACAAGAAAAATAGAAAAAAACAATGTAAGTATTCATATCAAGTTTCCCAGACATAAAATACATACAACGACACATCACTACGGAGTTACTAATATTCATCAATTCACACCACAAAAGATCAAATTTAAGACATATCACAGATCATGAAAGGTAACATAGATTGTATTGATAATTAACCAAAATCGTGACAAGTAATGCCACTACAATCGTTCACCACAAAACATCAAGTACTTGAGTTTCTCGTCATAATACCATCATACAAAGGTCTAAAATAGTTCTATTACAATGATCAAAGAAAATACAAAACAAGTAACTAGGCATGTGGTGATCCACACGGCCTCTTGGATGGCGGCTCGTCGTCGTCTTCCTCGGTTTCCTCATCACTTACGTCCTCATCCACATCATCCACTTTTCCTTTCTCCTCTGGCCCACATTCTGTTTCCTTTTTCGTCCCTGATGTGGATCCATACTCAATCGCTACCTGATTTCCCACCGAAATACAAGCACCTCCAGTAGGCGGCTGAACCATGAAGTCGTTCACCTCCATCTCCAAATCGTCCACGAATCTCCAATCCGGGGGCAATGAATCCCTCACACGATGCTCCCAACTCTGCATCATCGACAACCTCATCTGATCTTCCCTCACACGGTCAAGACTAGCACTTAAATTCGCAACCATTGATTTTAAACTGTTGATGGCACTTGTGTTCATTATCCCATCATACGCAATTCTTGAAGTCCTTTCCAACAGTCTTTGATGTTCCCTCTCAGTCTTATCAAACTTCTTAATCACCCTAGTCTCAACTACAAACCGCTCATACATCAACCTTTCCATCCTCCCCAAACGACCTGCGGGATCCCAGTAGTGTCTCGGTCTCGGAAAGTAGACCCTTGCAATGTTCTCATGAATCGATGGCGACTTGGATGACTCTCCACTGCTCCCATTACCTTCTCGAACGAATCCTGGCACTGTTCTCAAATAATCCTTACAATTTTCCATTGGGCGATCAAAGGGTTGCTGCTCATAACGACCGGTCGGTGGTACCTCATAACCCTTCGGCGAATTCGGGGATTGAAACAAATCGGGTTCGGTCTGGCCTACGGCATCCTCGGGAATGCCATCATCCAATAGCTCCTCGGGCTCTTCTTCGGAATCCTCATTCTCGTCACTACTCATGCTGAAGTTATCCACCTCACTTTCGTCATTGTCGTTTTCCGGCCCTATTTCGTCTTCTGGAGCGATCCATCCATTATTATTGTCCGGCGGGTTCGGAGGAAACGGTCCCCCTTCGTGACCTATGACGTAATCGTTTCCGTTATCGTTGGGCGGTACCTCGGCCATTCCTGCAATAACAGCGAATTTCGGAGGGTACATAAGTAATTATACAATAATTATAAATATATGCATGCAAATGCAATGCAAAGGTGGTACATATGCCCAAAATGTAATAATATGATGCTCATGCATGATTAATATGAAAATTACGATGTCGGATATTTCACGTAAAATTCAACGTCTACATATAGTAATTCCATACTTATATAATAATTACCCACATATATACTTTACTCAAAAGTATACGTCAAATGCCATAAATACAACAATAAATCTTACCGGAGCCATGCAGGATAGTTGTGTGTGCTTGGACCCTTTCTTACGACACCAAAAGTTATAGTTTAGGATTTTCAAAAACGACCTAGTTCTCTATAACTCGTGGCTCTGATTACCAATCTGTAACACCCCCACAATTGCTATGCGCAGCGGAACTACAACAATGGGTGCTACACAGTATTCATTGCACACAAGGTATATCAAACGACGCTAAAAAGACGTCGACTTAAAACTTGAAATTTAAAATTTTCAGATGATACATGTCCACGGTTTTTCCAACCCCAAATAGTACACAGAGTTTAGCGTTTTCGGTCCCCATGAATCTCAACCCAAAAACTTCAGTTTTACAACCACATGACATTAAACATAAAAATTGTTTAAGTAGAAAAGGAGGGAAAAACAAGCGGACACCAAGCCGTACACACAACATCCATCCCATGCATGCTCCATCCTACTTCTCAGCGGTTACCTGAAACACATGCCAAAAATTTGGTCAACGAAAACGTTGAGTGGAATTCATAGGTTTTTCAATCCATTTGAACGTATATATAATAAAAACCATTCGTGATCATTTATAGTCTTGTCGATCAAACAAACTATAATCAGGATACTGACAATTGTGTTTAAGCTCATGACACTAATCCGTTAACTCAATCACCCGCGTAAATATACCGGCATGATTCAGATGAAACCAGTGCCCCTTCTAAAGGCATCAGTTGCAATTATACCTTATTTCTCATACAAAATAATCTACCGCAGAACTTACTATAAGTACAGCTTCTCGGCTAGCATTGGGTCGTTAACCCCGTAGTACTACAAATTGCATAAGCGGCTATTTCCCCCTACTCGAGGGCAGGACAATAGTTAATAGTTCATGAATTTAGGGACTTTTGCAACTTTGGTACTCAACACAATTTCTAAGGCAACTTTCGGGTCTAACAATCATTCATGATATACGTTCCTTTTAAAAACTAGCATGCATTTCCCTCGCGGGTAAAACAATTTGAAATAATATAAGCGAGGCTATAAATTCACACCTTAGATATTAAGTAGTCGGTAGTTCGAGGGATGATCACTGACGACGAAACGGATGCCCGGTTAAATCAACACCTATCACAAATAACGCGTAATGAGTAATCTCATCTTAATACTTACGGTCCTGTATAAAATACATATATTCAAGTCACTTAGGACAAATATAACTCACGCCAAAAACAAAATAACAAGTATCATTCATTTTATTCCATTCGTTCTTATTAGTTACGTTATCCATTTTTACTCATTCTCGCCGGTACTCGACTAAAGTACGGGCTGTTTTACCTTATTAAACCGCACTTATAAAATTTGACAAAATTCTCAAAAATCCTATATGACCTGTAGATAACATGTTTTTAAGCCCAATAAAAGTTTTTACTTTTACGACCCGTTACGCAACTCTTTTCCACGACTACATTTTACGGGCTGAAATTGCGCTTCGACCAATTTTGACCTCTTTGACCTATATGAAAAATACCTTTGACTTCTTTGACTCATAAGTCAACATATAGACCCATTTGTACAGGTTAGGGACCAAATTTTGACCCTTGACCATTTACCAATTTATACTTGTGACCCTCGGGATTTGACTAAAACTTTACACAAATTCGGATTATGAAAGTCCTCGTCTCCCGGTACCCGATCTTTAAAATGTCATAACTTTTAGCTCGTTTTGAGTCACGGGCTCTACCTTATACCAAATTAAAGCTAGAAAGACCCTCTATCACTACATTTAGTTTTCAAGACCTGGAACAAAAATCATTTTTATGAAATGGACCAAATGTTTCTGCCTAAAAATGACCATACCAAAAACGCACTTAGACTCGATTCCAAGACTTCTAACCACCACTAAACATCATCCTAAGCCTTCCCAAACATATCCTATCATCAAACTTCAATCCTACCCCTATTGATCAACCAATCTCAAAATCAAAACTTCAAAGAAATGTACATGCAACCACTAACACCTATGTAAAACATCCTTAAACATCAAACCAAACACAAGATTAACATGCAAAATCAACAACCACCATGGCTCCCCAAACACCCCCTTTGCTGTGGGGTTTGGGTGACCCAATCACCACAACCAAATTAATTTTGGTGGGTTTTCATGGTGTTTATACTTCCATAACACTTAAAATCAACATGCATTAGCTCTTTTAGCCTCAAAAATGAATTTGGATCATATGGAAAAATCTTGAAAATTTTTTATCAATGCATGTGGGATTTGAGCACATGAACATGTGGGGAATGACCAAACTAAGTGTGGTCTAACCTTAGATTTTTGAAAAATCAAGTGGAAGAAGATTTTTGGTGGGTTTTTGATGTTCTTGGGGGTGTCCGTCGGCTTTAGAGAGAAAGGAGGGAGAGAGTTTGATTTTTTTTTGTAAATTTTGTGTGTGTTTGTGTTTGTGGCAAATTTGGCCTTTTTGGTGGGTTGGGAGGGACCTTTGTGCAATTTTTGGCTTCTTTTGTCCTTAAATAGAAAACGTCCTCAAAACTTTGCGGGTTCGACTCATTTGTCAATTTTGAAAATTTTACGGGAGTCGGAAATCTTCCCGAACGCTCCAAAATATTTTTGGGATACTTTAAATGTACTCGGAAGGCTATAAAACTCACCCGACTCAACTTAACACGAACCGTAAATAAAATTCTCGAAAAATTACATTATCGACGAATCGTCAAAAATTATATGAAATTGGGCATCCCTCGGGATCGTAATCGTCATCGTCCTTCTTAAAACGTCAAACGTAAAAATTATAACCTCGAACATCGGCTTTAACCAAAATACTTATAAGTATAGAAATTAAAATTTAATAAAAATTTCAAAAATTAGCGTAATTTAGGGTATCGTTAATGACCTCGATTCTAGGGTGTCACACTATCATCTCTCGTTCTCCACAATTTAAAATCTCAAGGAATGAGACTCGTGGATGCTTAGCCAAATAAATCGAAGTTTTGGGTTTTCAAGTCATCTATAGGATCTTGCAACTTCTTAGACTTTTTCAAGTTTAGAATTCGCATTTTAAAGTTCCCTTGATAAAAGACTTTCTAGGATCAATTATAGGAACTTGCGAAAAGTTCTTGTTCTTAACCCGTAAGTTAAGACTTTCGCGTTTTAAAGTTCCCTATATAAAAGCCTAGCAAAACTTGACTTAAACGCGTTAAGGATACTAGCTAGAGTAAACTTAGATAAGTAAACTCGGGTTGAGTCAAAAGATTCATGACGGGCCTAATATATCAAAGATATCTAAACTTATTAAAACCATTTTATTTAACTTTATTTTTGAAATGAAATATATACATACGATGCGATACAAAAGGAAATAACGTAAAAGAGAATAAATGAAAAATACTACTTGGCCAAAATAGATCAATTTTTTGAAAAATGTCAAAAAATTAGATTTTCCGGTTAAAATGAGGAAAAATTAATGGAAAATCCCACTTAACTTCGATAGAAGTCCCCTTACACTTAATATAAATATTGTCCTTAATGTTTAAGCATGTGGGAGTAAACTCCCCTACACTTAGGAAATTGTGCACGTTGTTTAAATCTTGCTAAGGAAGAGACAACTAAAGTGATTCCTATTTTAATATTGAAGAATCTAAAATAGTGAATCAGAAGAGTTTAGGATAGAACCGGGAAGACAGGTACACGGAATCACGGGTCGTCAAAAGTCATCAAAAGTGAATCTTTGAAGCTCCAATCCCTGCACATCATAAGAAAGAAAACAACAAACACATACTAGGGTCTCCTCTACACTTAGGATGAAAAACAGATAAAAAGGATAGATTAGCGGTTTGCCTCCCGATAAGCGCTTGTTTTTGTTCACCGAGTCACGAGCCTGACTCGTTTCCGAATTAATTCAAGGGAAACATGGTGAGGGATGGAATCATCTCATGAGAGATGTCCTCACCAAAGTACAACTTAACACGCTGGCCATTCACTTTGAAGTTTGGCCCATTTGGTTGCGATAACTCACTGGTGCCATAAGGGAAGACTTTGGCGACGGTGAATGGACCAGACCAACGGCTCTTAAGCTTGCCCGAAAAGATTTTCAACTGAGAGTTAAAGAGTAAAACTTGATCACCAATTTTGAACTCTTGGTTTTTGATCTTAGAATCATGAATGAGCTTGGTTTTCTCCTTGTAGATCAATGAATTCTCATAAGCCTCATTCCTTAGTTCATTAAGTTCATTGAGTTGGATCTTTCTAAGATCACCGGCTTTGTTAATATCAAAATTAGCCCATTTCAAGGCCCAATAAGCCTTATGCTCCAACTCAATGGGGAGGTGGCACGCCTTTCCGTACACAAGACGATATGGAGTGCAACCAATAGGTATCTTATATGCGGCACGGAAAGCCCACAAAGCATCATCTAACTTATTGGCCCATGAGGCACGATGCTCTCCCACGGTACACTCTAAGATTCTCTTAAGTCCACGGTTTGAAATCTCGGCTTGACCATTAGTTTGTGGATGATACGCGGTGGAAAGTCGGTGATTGACATCATACTTAGCCATGACTCGAGTAAATTGATCATTGCAAAATGAGTCCCACGATCACTAATGATATCACGAGGAACACCGAATCGAGCAAATAGTTGTTTCAAAAAGTTCACAACCACCCTCGCATCATTCGTAGGTAAAGCATTTGCTTCAACCCATCTTGATACGTAGTCAACGGCTACGAGGATGTACTTGTTCCCTTTGGATGATGGAAATGGCCCCATAAAGTGGATGCCCCATACGTCAAAGATTTCACACTCTTGGATGAAATTTTGAGGCATCTCGTCTTTATGTGTGATACTGCCTTGTCTTTGTCAAGCATCACAATGCTTAACCATTTCATGTGCATCACGATATATGGTGGGCCAATAAAATCTAGAATCAAAAACTTTCTTCGCGATGTAATTAGGACAAAAGTGACCACCGGTGGGTCCTTTATGGCAAGCTTCCAAGATTTGTAAAGCTGCGGGCCCGTCAACACACCGACAAAGGATCAAGTCAGCATATTGTTTGAAGAGATAAGGGTCGTCCCAATAGTAAGTTTTCACATCCTTGAAGAATTTCTTCTTTTGTTGGGACGATAACCCTTCGATGAGAATTCCACCCGCCAAGTAGTTTGCAAAGTCCGCAAACCATGGGGTCTCATCAAGATTGGAGTTAATAGACATCAAGGTCTCAAGGGGAAAAGATTCATTAATCTCTTGATTTGGGAGCTCCCCTTGATAAGGATCCTCGAGTCTACTAAGAAGATCCGCGGCTAGGCTTTCCGCTCCTTTTTTATCACGAATTTCAATTTTGAATTCTTGAAGGAGTAAAACCCAACGAAGAAGTCTTGGTTTGGAATCTTGTTTTTTTAACAAGTACTTCAACGCGGAATGATCGGTATAGACAATGGTAGTGGAAAGGAAAAGATAGGGGCGAAATTTTTCAAAAGCATACACTACAGCTAAAAGCTCTTTTTCGATAGTGGTATAATGCAATTGAGCCCCCCTCATTGTCTTGCTAGCGTAATGGATTGTTTGGAAGTGCTTGTTAATTCTTTGTCCCAAAACCGCTCCAATAGCAAAGTCGCTAGCGTCACACATCAATTCAAAAGGTAACTCCCAATTAGGAGGAACTAAGACCAGTGCCTTAGTTAATTTATCCTTAAGAAGATTGAAAGATTCGATACACTCTTTAGAAAAGATAAAAGCAGTATCTTTTTCCAAGAGGTGGGTCATCGGGCGAGCGATCTTAGAAAAGTCTTGAATGAATCGACGATAGAAGCCCGCATGACCAAGAAAACTTCTCACACCCTTCACGGTTGAAGGAGGAGGTAATTTAGCAATCACATCGACTTTAGCACGGTCGACTTCAAGACCGGCTTTGGAGATTTTATGACCAAGAACAATGCCTTCTTTTACCATGAAATGGCATTTTTCCCAATTAAGAACGAGACAAGTGTCTTCACACCGTTTGAGCATACGTTCTAAATTGGCAAGGCAAGTAGAGAAAGAATCACCATAGACCGAGAAATCATCCATAAAGACTTCCATAGTTTCTTCAACCATTTCATGGAATATAGCCATCATACACCTTTGGAAAGTCCCAGGAGCCTTGCCTAAGCCAAAAGGCATTCTTTTGTAAGCAAATGTTCCATAAGGGCAAGTGAATGTGGTTTTCTCTTGGTCTTTTGGATCGATGGGAATTTGGAAATACCCGGAGAAACCGTCTAAGAAGCAATAGTAGTCATTACCCTTTAAACGCTCGAGCAGTTGATCCATGAAAGGAAGAGGAAAATGATCTTTACGAGTGGCATCATTGAGCTTGCGATAGTCTATGCAAACTCGCCAACCCGTGACAAGTCGAGTAGGAATCAAATCATTGTTTTCATTGGGAACAACGGTTATTCCGCCTTTCTTAGGCACACAATGGACGGGACTAACCAATGGTGAATCCGAAATAGGGTAAATCATTCCGGCATCTAGAGATTTGATAACTTCTTTCTTGATGACGTCACGAATTTTTGGATTAACCCTTCTTTGGATTTGGATTGTGGGTTTAACGTCATCTTCCATGAGAATCTTATGAGTACAAAAGTTAGGATCAATTCCGCGGATGTCAGAAATTTTCCAAGCAATTGCTTTCTTATGATTCTTGAGCACATCGATAAGTCGAGATTTTTCATCCTCTTTTGAGTCCTTTGCAATGATGACGGGTAACTTCTTATTGTCTTCGAGGAAAAAGTATTCGAGATGAGACGGTAAATCCTTAAGCTCTAAATCCGGAGGATTGCCGATGGAAGGCGTAGTCAAATTCGGATCATCGTTTGTGATTTCCATAGGAGAAGGTGGAGAAATATGGTCCTCATTGAGAAGTTTCTCAATGGTACAAATGTCTTCTTCCTAATCGGTGGGAGAATCGTCATATTTTAAGTCCACATCCCCTAAAGTTGCTTCAAATTCTTTCAAAAGGAAGTTACTTTCTCCAAATGGTGTAAGTGAGGGAGCAATAGAGGTAACGGTCTCAACAATGGGTAGAGAAGAAAAACCACTTTTACAAGCGTCTTTGAAATGTTCTTCACAAGCCTCATCAAGTACATCAATGAAATTAACGCTCTCGTGTTCATAAGGTTGCTTAGAAAGTTTACTCATGTTGAAGACGATTTTGTCGTCACCAAATCTCATGATTATTTCGCCCGCGGCTACAACAATAAGAGTGCGACTGGTCCTCAAGAATGGGCGTCCAACGATTAATGGAACACGGGGGTCCATCTCGTAGTCAACGACAACAAAATCCGCCGGAAAGGTGAATTTGTCGACAGCAACGAAGACATCTTTGGCTATCCCTACCGGACAAGCAACCGTACGGTTAGCTAACTCCAATGTCATTCGTGTGGGGACTAGCTCGGGTAGAGATAATTGTTTCCAAACACTTAATGGCATTAAGTTGATACTAGCACCTAGATCGGCTAGGGCCATACAATTCTCTACCCCGGGAAAGTTGCAAGGAATGAGAAAGCGACCCGGATCACCAAGTTTGGTTGGTAATTTACTTAAGAGAACTGCGGAGCAATTCTCATTAAGTTGGGTCTGATCAATATCAAGGAGTTTTTCCTTATCACTGAGAAGATCTTTGAATATTTTAGCATATTTAGGCATGTGAGCGAGAGCCTCAGCAAAGCAGATGTTGAAATTCAATTGTTTAAATATTTTAAGAAAGTTAGAAACTTGAATATCATCCTTGTTCTTCAACTTCTCTTTCCTCAACCTTGAAGGATAAGGTATATCGGGTTGAGACGAAGGCTTTGGAATGGAATTATCACTCACATCCTTGGGTGGAGGAGGGGTAGAAGTAGCAGGTGGAGGAATTGGTGAAGGGGGCTCGTTATCCTTTGTCACAATCACTGGTGTAGGTTTAGGAATCTCAGGTTCCTTATAACCTTTTCCACTTTGGGTGGTAATTGCTTTCATCTCCCCTCTTGGATTGGCAACGGTGTTACTCGGAAGAGAACTCGAACCAGAGGTTTGATTACTTGGGAAGAAACTAGCCATCATATCCCTTAAGTCATTCGTTTGATTGCTTAAAGAGTTTCACATATCATTCCTAAGCTCGGCTCGAAGATCATTCCCTTGTTTCGCCATGTCACCTTTCAAGTTGATGATTTGACTCTGAAGATTCTTCACCAGCGCGTCATTAGTCCTCATGTACGTTTCAGCCTCTTGGTTGTATGTCGTGGGTTGGTTGGGATGGGGAATTTGGTAAGCGGGTGGTTGATAAGTGGGTTGTTGGTAAACTTGATTATTTCCTTGAGGTGGATATGGGTTTATTTGGGTTTGATATTGATTAGGAGCTCGAGGTTGGTTTTGATTGTTGCGATTGAAGTTAGTTTGGTTTTGAGGAGGTAAACCGGGTGGTGAAAGAAAGTTGTTTGAACGACAACTTAGCAAATTACGGTCACCTTGAGGACGAGCTTGATAGCCTCCCCGTGGAAAAGTTACTGTTAGCCGCATACACGTTTTCCGGATTGTCATGAGTAGAAGGACAATCGGTGTATGAATGAGAACCCCCGCAAATCTCACAAGAAGGTGTGACAGCTTTAACTTGTTGAAATTGGTTCGTAGCCATGGTTAAGAAATTTTTCTTCATCTCGGCTATTTGGCGGGTAAGTTCGGTTATCTCTGGGTTTGATGAAGTATAAGAAACATTGGCCCTCGGGTTATTTCTTGAAGATGCGGATGAATCCCAATTTTTGTGATGAGTGGTCATGTTCTCTATAAGCTCTCTACACTCCTCGGGTCTTTACCACCGGCAGCAACATTAATCGTATCACGATCACGAAAAGTTAAACCATTGTAGAAAGTATCAATCAAAGTGACGGGGAGCATATTATGGTTCAGACAACGATCGATCAAGACATTATAACGTTCCCAAGCATCAAAAAGCGACTCATCAGGTTCTTGAGTGAAACCACTGATTTGATTGCGAAGACTAGTGACCATGGATGGTGGAAAGTAGCGCGACAAATTTTTTTGAGTCATCTCGTCCCATGTATGAATTGAGTTTTTAGGAAGACGATCAAACCATTTTTCAGCGTGGTGGGATAAAGTGTGTGGAAAGAGATGAAGATGGAGAAAGTCCATGGTAACACCGGGCAATTTCATGCTTTGAGTGACGGTTATGAATTTATCGAGGTGTTTGTTGGCATCATCATCCGGTAATCCGCGAAATGGACAAGCGTTTTGAACTTGTTGGATCATGTGATGCTTCAACGAAAATTCGGGAGCCGTGATTTGCATCGGCGCAATCGGTCCTCCACGTCCGTTCATAGTTTGTTGACAAAGTTCCTCCATCGTACGAAGGTCGGGTTGAGGGACATGGTTGTTGTTGTTGTTATTATTCAAATTGGGGTGAGGTGGGTTGTTATTATTATGCACACCGGCCATATCTAAGTCTCTACGAGTCTCTGTGGAAACCTTGGTTTCCGGATCTTTTAAGCTACTAGGAATGCATCACGTTCATATGATTAGATAATCAAAGCGGAATTAGAACATGACACATTAACAAGGTGTTTGGACACAAAACACATGAATTAAAACAATTGGGTTGCTCATTATATTAATAACAAACAACCACTAGGTGTGTGTACATTGAATCCCACACCTAGTCGACACACGCTTTAGGTTTACATTGTATATGAAAGTTATGAATAAACCTAATACCCTTGGTTCCTTTTAAAGTGTAAGGATTAGGGTTTACAAGAGATAATATCAAATAAACATGTAAATCTTCTATTTAAATAAACATATACAGAATAAATTCTACATACATATCTAAATAGAAGCTTCCAAAGGCTTATTGTCTACTTTTATGTCAATGCTTAGTTTGTACATGACAATGCTTAGATTGTACATGACAACACTTGATCCATCAACCTCCGATTTGCTCTTGTCAACGCTTGTTTTGCTCTTGACAACGCTTAGACAAATGTCTTCATGTTTTCTTCGTTTTTGAGTTTCTGCCACATCAACATTTTGACCCAACAATCTTCCCCTAGTTGATGTCGGCAAAACTCTTTGTGTATCTCTTGTAAGTTGTACATGATCTTCAAATTGCTTCCCTTTAATTGTAGCATGTATGTCTTCCCCTTTTTGTCACATCAACAGGGAAGTAAACAATGTATGCAATCTTGAAGTTTCTCCAAATGTAGGCTCTATGTAACGATCTTGAAGAAAAATAAATAAAGTATTCTTGATGTAGAAGTAGAATAACCCAACCTTGTGTTCCATATCTTGTACTATCCATGTGATGAAGAACTTATAAGAAAACTGGAAAGTATAAGTAGACATCGATCTCTTGTCAATATTCTCATCCTATGTGAGACACTGAGCACGATAATGTAACTCCTTCAAGTGTTATGACAAGTCTTCGTCACCAAACTTTTAAAGCACAAACAAGTTTTCGTTAAAGTCTATGACTGGAAGTGCACGACTTTAAGATATGATAGAACACAAACTCGCGAAAATCTTCTTCAAACATCAAACTTACCATAAGAATTCTTCCCCTTAAGCCAACACCTCTTCATGATGAATTTAATGAAATAACATCTTCATACCATATGTAAAAGGACTTTGGTGGATAACTCTTTCACAAGGCTATCCCGATTACATAGTTTAAAATATCCATCAAATTCTCCATGAATTGTTGCGAACTTACTTAAAAATCATTTACTCCTTGTAAAAATATCCGAGCCATAAATATCAACTTGATATTTTATATAAAAATGGAGATTCCATGTACCTTCGTGTGTAAATTCCTCCTTTTTGTGTGCTAAAAACGTATCAATTTTCTAAACAGCAGCTATTCCTTTTGTTGTCCAATATCCTTCACTGTCCTAGATATCAACACTGTGTGTTGTCCAATATCGGACAACACTTGACAGCGTTTGAAAAACCATATATCGGATAACAAGTGTCAACGCTTTTCCAACAACGTTTAACTTATTCTTGTCAGCGTCTAATACTAGGTTTTGCAACCGAGTATGAAATTTCGTTGTTCCGAATCTCTTCGAATTGACTATTGGTTCAAAGTGCGACTCAATTGTTCTTGGTGGAAATGAAAATGGTTTGGTTGATTATCTATTTTAAACTAATAGCAAGTAAATGTAAATGTCGTTGAGTAAAATTAAAGTTTTAAAGATTAAACTAAAGTAACGAGTTAAAAATAAATGTTTGAAAACTTAAAGACAAGATTAGAAAATTACTTGAAAACTTAATAAAACTAAAACTTGAAAACTATGTAAAAACAAGAAATTAAGTCCGTCGGAAAGTTGCCAAATCGGAATCTGATCGGAATGAAGGTCGGAAAGAAGGCTGATCGGAATGCAAACAAGCAATACTGGTCGGAATAATTCAATCGGAATGTGGGAATGAGGGGCTATCGGAATCCTGTTGTCGGAATGAGGAGAACTAGGGTGATCGGAATGAGGCCAAACTAATGCAAACAGAATATATTTAAAACTACAATCGGAATACATGAACTTGAGTCAAATCGGAATGTTTAGCAATCCCCAATCGGAATCTCAACAAAATACCCACAATCGGAATATCTTAAAATCGAATCCAATCGGAATGGGTTAAAACCCTAATCCGATCTATTGATCGGAATAAGGGGAGGGTGTGTAGTCGGAATGTACCAATCGGAAAAGGGTTTACTACCTTTTCCGATTTATGTGGGATTCGAGAATAAGCAAAGGTGATGAGATATTTTGATAAGCTATCACCAAAACTTGAACGAATCTAAAGTGAGAGGGACTAAATAAGCACAAATAACAACTTATCCAAACTTAAAATAATCAATCTTTTGAATCAAACCATAAAAAGATGAACTTTTTAAGAAAACTTTTAAAAAAGTAAATAAGCTAAACATATAAATAAGCCAATAAGCACAAAGATCTCAAAGCTTTTTCGTATGAAAACTTAAGTAGGCATAAAAAGATTAAATTTTTAGCACGGAAACATTAAGAACAACACGGATCAAATGTAATTCGCACCAAAAGTAAACTTAAATCAAAGAAAGGTAGAAAGAGATGAAAGATTAAAAGCTTAACTTGAACTTGATTAATGAAATCCAAATACAAAAAGCTAAATCTTGAAAGATTAAAAGAAAAAAAGATGAAAACTTAGTAAGAGAAAGTGGAGAACTTTCTCTCTCTAAAACTAGAAAGAAAAGTGAAAAATGAAACTAAACACTAAAAACTAACCACCCTCCTAATGTGTATTAGGAGGGTATTTATAGGGAAAAATGGGAAGGAGTGCATGTGTTGCCTCTTCTTTCTTTCTTTCTTCACGTCTTCTCGACTCGATTTAATTCTTTGTCTTTTCTCGACGTCATCTCGGGATTTGTCGATGTATATTGAACTAGTCTTGTAATTTTATTCTTCTATTAGACTTGAGTTCTTCGACTTCTTTAAACTTCCGTCTTTAGACTTTTTCTTCGATAAATCTTAGAATAGGCCTTGGACTTCCGTTCTTTTTGCATTCTTGATCTTTTGACTTCGTCTTTTCCCGTTTTCTTCGATAAAAGCCCGTGAAAGCCCGTGTTTTCTTCCTTTTTCATCTTTTGGTCCTAAAACACAATAAAAACACAAACCACGCATAATTCCGACTTTTACGACATAAATTACACGTTTTGGCCTTGTTTTATTGGAAATAAGTGGTAAAAGGATAAGTGTTTTCACACTTATTAAATCCCCTACACTTGACCATTGCAATGCCCTCATGCAGTGCATTAATTTTAAAGCACGGTTTATATTTTCCATCATAAGTAACCCACCTTGGCCTTTATTAAACACTAAACATTTATGGAAAGTGAAAAGATAAAAACAAGTAAAGAAATAAAAGACTTACATTGGGTTTTGGCGGCCATGAACGTTTATCATCCTCAAGTTTCACGTTCCCCATACCAAGCTTAAAAATGAGATCATTGTTATTATAAGTTAGCAAACTAACATGAATTCATGTGGGCCAATTATTTACTGAGACTCCCTTATTCCTAGGTATATCTCTTATATTTTATTTTTGTCTTGAATGTTCACAAGGATACATTGTTTGACTTATTTCGATAGTTATTTAAGCCGAAAATAAAGTGAACGATTTAATCAATAGTTAGCTAAAGGACAAAATCTTTTAAAACTGCTTCTCGGGACCTCATAAAGTTCATATCTTGGCATAACTCGCTTCACGATTTGAGACCTTTCTCGGACCGATATTTGGCAGCGACTTCATACTTTGAATCTTTGAGAGACGTTCTTGAAATTATGGTCTTCTCTTCATAATAGGAATTTCTTCACTTGAAGTTTTGAGAGATTCTTCATATTTGGACCACGACTTCTTCATTTTTCTCCAATCTTTATTTTGGACTTTGATATACAACGATCCGCCTCCTTTTAGGACTTGGATCTATTTATCCTCATACCTTGTTAGGGCCTTTTTGGATAGACTTCTCCATGATCTTTAGGGGATTATTTTCTTTTCGACGTGTGTCTCGATCCTTCATATTGATTTTCGATAAATGATTCTTCACATCACTTTTGGATCTTTAGCAACAAAATGTAGCCCTCATGCCTTGTTAGGGCCTTTTCGGACTCGCCAATCTTCGCATCCCGCTTCAATAAGTTATGCCTTGGCTAAGAACTCTAATTAATACCGAGCAACTTTTAAACGATCTTGGGCTAGAAGCTAAGTAACTTTTTAAATCGTACAACCTTATTTATTGCAGATAAATTTATTAACAAGCGATGGGAGAATAGGCTCATAATTAACTCACATAAACTCATGAAAGAATACGAAACTTATAATTGACTCTATCATCTCTCGTCCTCCACAGTTTAAAATCTCAAGGAATGAGACTCGTGGATGCTTAGCCTATTAAATCAAAGTTTTGGGTTTTTGAGTCATCTATAGGATCTTGCAAACTCTTAGACTTTTTCAAGTTTAGAAATCACATTTTAAAGTTCCCTTGATAAACAACTCTATAGGATCAATTATAGGAACTTGCGAAAAGTTCTTGTTCTTAACCCGTGAGAGTTAAGACTTTCGCGTTTTATAGCTCCCTATATAAAAGCCTAGCAAAACTTGACTTAAACACGTTAAGGATACTAGCTAGAGTAAACTTAGATAAGTAAACTCGGGTTGAGTCAAAATGTTCACGATTTTGAAAAATTTAAAACCACTTTATTGAAATTTTATTCTAGCAAGGAAAGAGAATAAACATAACAAAGGAAAATACAACTATACAACTAGGCCAAAATAGATTAAAATTTTTGAAAAATGTCGAAAAATCAAATTTTCCTGTTAAAATGAGGGCAAATTCATGGAAAAGACCACTTACTTCGATAGAAGTCCCCCCTACACTTGAGATAAACATTGTCCTCAATGTTTAAGCATGTGGGAGTAAACTCCCCTACACTTAGGACATTGTGCACTTTGTTTTAATCTTGCTAAGGAAAGGACAACTAAAGTGAATTCAATGTGACATATAAGATATGAAATATTGAATCACAAGAGTTTAGGATATAACTGGGAAGATGGGAACACGGTATCACGGTTCGTCAAATGTCATCAAGAGTGGATCTTTGAAACTTTAATCCCTGCACAGCACAAGAAACAAGACAACAAACACATACGGGGCTCCCATACACTTATTATGAAAGCAGTAAAGGATAGATCACGGGTTGCCTCCCGAGAAGCGCTTGTTTTTGATAACCGAGTCACGAGCCTGACTCGACCCAGATTTAGTTCATGGGAAACATGGTGAGGGATGGAATCATCTCATGAGAGATGTCCTCACCAAAGTACAGCTTCAAACGCTGGCCATTCACCTTGAAATTTGGCCCATTTGGCTGAGAAAGCTCAATGGTGCCATATGGAAAGACTTTGGCGATGGTGAATGGACCAGACCAGCGGCTCTTCAACTTGCATGAGAAGATCTTCAACCGAGAGTTAAATAGTAAGACTTGATCACCAACATGGAACTCTCGGTTCTTAATTCTAGCATCGTGGATGATCTTGGTCTTCTACTTGTAGATCAGCGAGTTCTCATAAGCTTCATTCCTTAGTTTATTTAGCTCGTTGAGTTGAATCTTACGATGATCACCGACTTTGTTGATGTCGAAGTTAGCCCACTTCAAGGCCCAGTACGCCTTGTGTTCCACCTCGATAGGGAGGTGGCATGCTTTCCCGTACACAAGACGATAAGGAGTACAACCGATCAGCGTCTTATAGGCGGTACGGAAAGCCCACAGAGCATCATCTAATTTATCGGCCCACGCGGCACGATGCTCTCCCATAGTACGCTCCAAAATTCGCTTCAATCCACGGTTGGAAATCTCGGCTTGACCATTGGTTTGGGGATGATAAGCGATGGAAAGACGATGATTAACACCATACTTAGCCATGACTCTTGCGAATTGATCATTGCAAAAATGAGTCCCGCGGTCACTGATAATAACACGAGGAACGCCGAATCGATCAAAGAGCTGCTTCAAAAAGTTCACAACCACCCTCGCATCGTTCGTTGGGAGAGCCTTGGCTTCAACCCATTTGGAGACGTAATCAACGGCGACGAGGATGTACTTGTTCCCTTTAGAGGATGGAAATGGCCCCATAAAGTCGATGCCCCATACATCAAAGATTTCACATTCTTGTATGAAATTTTGAGGCATCTCATCTTTATGTGTGATCTTGCCTTGTCTTTGGCAAGCATCACAATGTTTAACCATATCGTGAGCGTTACGATAAATGGTGGGCCAATAGAATCCAGAGTCAAAAACTTTCTTCGCGGTGTAATTGGGACCAAAGTGACCACCGGTGGGCCCTTTATGGCAAGCGTCAAGGATTTGTACCGCTGTCGGCCCATCAACACATCGACAAATAATCAGATTAGCACATTGTTTGAAAAGGTAAGGGTCGTCCCAGAAATAATGTTCAATATCTTTAAAGAACTTTATCTTTTGTTGGGACGTGAGCCCTTCCTTGAGAATCCCACCCGCTAAGTAGTTTGCAATGTCTGCAAACCACGGGGTGTCATCGAGATTCGAATTGATAGACATTAAGGCCTCAAGGGGAAAAAAGTCATTGATCTCTTTGTTCGGATGATCCCCGTGATAAGGATCCACAAGTCTACTGAGATGATCCGCGGCTAGGTTTTCAGCTCCCTTTTTGATACGAATTTCAATGTTGAATTCTTGAAGGAGCAAAACCCAACGAAGAAGTCTTGGCTTAGAATCTTGCTTAGTCATCAAGTACTTCAACGCGGAATGATCGGTATACACGATGGTGGTAGAAAGGGCAAGATAGGGGCGGAATTTTTCAAAAGCATACACTACAGCTAAAAGCTCTTTTTCGGTAGTGGTATAATGCAATTGAGCCCCCGTCATTGTCTTGCTAGCATAGTGGATTGGTTGGAAGTGTTTGTTCACTCTTTGGCCCAAAACCGCTCCAATAGCAAAGTCGCTAGCATCACACATCAACTCAAAAGGTAGCTCCCAATTAGGGGTAACCAAGACCGGTGCCTTAGTTAGCTTATCCTTGAGAAGATTGAAGGATTCAAGACACTCTTTGGAAAAGATGAAAGGAGTATCTTTTTACAAGAGGTGGGTCATCGGGCGAGCGATTTTAGAAAAATCCTGAATAAAACGACGATAGAAGCCCGCATGACCGAGGAAACTTCTCACACCCTTCACGGTTGAAGGTGGAGGCAATTTAGCAATAACATCGACTTTAGCACGGTCCACTTCAAGATCGGCTTTGGAGATTTTGTGTCCTAGCATGATGCCCTCTTTTACCATGAAATGGCATTTTTCCCAATTTAGAACAAGGCGAATGTCTTCACACCGTTTAAGCATACGTTCTAAATTGGCAAGGCAAGCAGAGAAAGAATCACCATAAACCGAGAAATCATCCATGAAGACTTCCATAGTTTCTTCAACCATGTCATGGAAGATAGCCATCATACACCTTTGGAAAGTCCCAGGAGCATTGCATAAGCCGAAAGGCATGCGTTTGTAAGCAAATGTTCCATACGGACAAGTGAATGTGGTTTTCTCTTGGTCTTTGGGATCGATGGGAATTTGGAAATACCCGGAGAAACCGTCTAAAAAGTAGTAATAGTCATTACCCGCTAGACGTTCAAGCATTTGGTCCATGAAAGGAAGGGGAAAATGATCCTTTCTCGTAGCATCATTGAGTTTGCGGTAGTCTATACAAACTCTCCACCCTGTAACGAGACGAGTAGGAATCAACTCGTTGTTTTCATTGGGAACAACGGTGATTCCACCTTTCTTAGGCACACAATGGACGGGACTAACCCACGGTGAATCCGAGATAGGATAGATCATTCCCGCATCAAGAAGTTTGATAACCTCTTTTTTGATTACGTCATGGATCTTAGGATTCACCCTTCTTTGACTTTGAATAGTGGTTCCTCCATGAGAATTTTGTGTGTGCAGAAGTGAGGATCAATTCCACGAATATCGGAGATCTTCCAAGCAATCGCTTTCTTGTGATTCTTCAGCACGGCGATAAGTCGGGATTTTTCTTCTTCTTGCAAGTCTTTAGCGATGATGACCGGTAACGTCTTGTTGTCTTCAAGGAAAACGTACTCGAGATGAGACGGAAGATCATTAAGCTCTAAATCCGGAGGATTTTCGATGGACGGCGTAGTCAACTTCGGATCATCGGTAGAGATATCCTTAGGAGATGGTGGAGAAGTGTGGTCCTCATTGAGAAGTTTCTCAATGGTACGAGTGTCTTCATCCCAATCGGTGGGAGAATTATCATACTTAAGATCGAGAGGACCCAAGCTAGCTTCAAAATCATCTAAGTCACTTTCTCCAAAAGGAGTCAATGACGGAGCAATTGAGGCAACGGTCTCAACATTGGGTAGACAAGAAGAACCACTTTTACAAGCGTCTTTGAAATGTTCTTCACAAGCCTCATCAAGAACATCAATGAAATTAACACTCTCGTTTTCCGAAGGCTGCTTAGAAAGTTTACCCATGTTGAAGACGATTTTATCGTCACCAACTCTCATGATTAATTCGCCTGCGGCTACATCGATGAGAGTGCGACCGGTCCTCAGGAATGGACGTCCAACGATTAATGGAACACGGGGGTCCATCTCGTAGTCAACGACAACAAAATCCGACGGGAAGGTGAATTTGTCGACACCAACGAAAACGTCTTTGGCTATCCCCACTAGATAAGCAACCGTACGGTTAGCTAATTCTAAAGTCATTCGTGTGGGGACTAGCTCGGGGAGAGACAATTGCTTCAAAACACTTAATGGCATTAGGTTAATACTGGCACCTAGATCGGCTAGGGCCATGCAATTCTCTACTCCCGGGAAGTTGCAAGGAATCAAGAAACGACCCGGATCACCAAGCTTGGTTGGTAATTTCCTTAAGAGCACTGCGGAGCAATTCTCATTAAGTTGGGTCTGAGCAATGTCAAGAAGCTTCTCTTTGTCACTAAGAAGATATTTAAACATCTTCGCATATTTGGGCATGTGAGCGAGAGCCTCAGCAAAGGAGATATTGAAATTCAGTTGTTTGAACATTTTAAGAAAGTTCGAAACCTGAATATCATCCTTGTTCTTCAATTTCTCTTTCCTCAACCTCGAAGGATAAGGTATATTGGGTTGAGATGAAGGCTTTGGGATAGAATTCGCACTCACATCCGTGGGTGGAGGAGGGGTAGAAGTAGAAGGTGGTGGAATAGGAGATGGAGGATTCGGAGAAGGAGGCTCGTTTTCCTTTGTCACAATCACCGGTGTAGGTGTAGGAAGTTCTGGTTCCTTTAAACCTTTTCCACTGCGAGTGGTGATTGCTTTCATCTCCCCTCTTGGATTAGCAACGGTGTTACTCGGAAGAGAACCCGATCCAGAGGCTTGATTACTAGGGAAAAAACTAGCCATCATATTTCTCAAGTCATTCGTTTGACTTGCCAAAGTGTTTCGCATATCAGCCCAAAGATCATTCCCTTGCTTAACCATATCTACTTTCATGTTGGCCATTTCCCGCTGAAGATTTTGCATGATCACATCGTTCGTCCTCATGTAGGTTTCAACATCTTGGTGTAAGGTTGTGGGTTAGTTGAGAGGAGGAGCATGGTAGGCGGGTGGTTGATAAGCAGGTTGTTGGTAGACTTGGTTGTTTCTTTGAGGTGGATATGGGTTTCTTTGGTTTGGATATGGAGTTGGAGCACGTGGTTGGTTTTGATTGTTGCGATTGAGGTTGTTTGGGTTTTGTGGGGGAAACCCGGGAGGTGAAAGAAAGTTGTTTGAGCGATAGCTGAGAAAGTTGCGGTCACCTTGAGGACGTGCTTGATAGCCTCCTGTAGCATAGGTATCGTTGGCGGCATACACATTTTCCGGATTTTCTTGAGTCGAAGGATAATCGGTGTATGAGTGAGATCCCTCGCATATATCACATGATTGGCTCAAAACATTAGCTTGGGCATTGAATTGTTTGGCATTGTTGGGGGTTTGTAAAGCAAGCGATTCCACAAGCGAAGTAAGCTTATCAATTCGTTTGTCGGCATCACTAGTACTAGCACTTGCTACATTAGTTCTAACACTTTTGGTTTGAACTCTAGATTTGTTCTCAATAATATCCCAAGCAGCATTAGAAGACTTAACCAAAATATTACCCCCCGAGGCACTGTTTAGTGAATCTTGGTCATTCATGCTTAAACCATTGTAAAAAGTATTGATTTGATGTACTTTTGTTAAACCATGTTGTGGACACTTTCTTAAAAGTTCCTTAAAACGGTCCCAAGATTCACTAAAAGACTCACCGTACTTTTGTTCAAAGGTAATAATTTCATTCCGCAAAGCGGTAGTACGAGAGGGTGGGAAAAAGTAGTTGATAAACTTGGTCTCTAAATCCGACCACGTAAGAATACTTTGTGGCGGTTCCTTATCAAGCCAATTAAGGGCTTGTCCCTCTAAGGAGAAAGGAAAAAGTTGCAAGCGAATCACTTCTTGTGATACCCCATTCTACTTAACCGTATTGGTAAGCTGAAGAAACCTTTTAATGTGGTCATGAGGATCATCAAGTGAGCGTCCCAAGAAGGGTTGAGCAGAGACCATTTGTATAAAGCCAGATTTGAGTTCAAAGTTGTTGGCTCCAATCTCAGGGATAACAATTGCATCGGTGTTGCCTTCTACGTGCGATTGCAAAAGCTCGATCATTGGTTGATTGTTCATGGTGACAATTGGTTGAGTAATGACTTCGGCTTGAGCTACTCTCTTCTTACGAGCACGAGTACGCATGCACACCTACAAAAGGATTAGAAAAATAGAAAGGAAATATTTTTGGTTTTTATGGTTTTTCAATTTTTTTTATTTTTTATTTTTTATTTTTGAAGATTTTGTATTTTTTAGGATTTTTTACAAATTTGAAAGCAAAGAAAATAACGTTCAAAGATGAACGGATCCCAAAATCCAACGCGTCTCTCACTAAAAACCTTTAATCTTAACGAAAAGAGCCGGCAGCGGCGCCATTTAATACTAGGTTTTGCAACCGAGTATGAAATTTCGTTGTTTCGAATCTCTTCGAATTGACTATTGGTTCAAAGTGCGACTCAATTGTTCTTGGTGGAAATGAAAATGGTTTGGTTGATTATCTATTTTAAACTAATAGCAAGTAAATGTAAATGTCGTTGAGTAAAATTAAAGTTTTAAAGATTAAACTAAAGTAACGAGTTAAAAATAAATGTTTGAAAACTTAAAGACAAGATTAGAAAATTACTTGAAAACTTAATAAATCTAAAACTTGAAAACTATGTAAAAACAAGAAATTAAGTCCGTCGGAAAGTTGCCAAATCGGAATCTGATCGGAATGAAGGTCGGAAAGAAGGCTGATCGGAATGCAAACAAGCAATACTGGTCGGAATAATTCAATCAGAATGTGGGAATGAGGGGCTATCGGAATCCTGTTGTCGGAATGAGGAGAACTAGGGTGATCGGAATGAGGCCAAACTAATGCAAACGGAATATATTTAAAACTACAATCGAAATACATGAACTTGAGTCAAATCGGAATGTTTAGCAATCCCCAATCGGAATCTCAACAAAATACCCACAATCGGAATATCTTAAAATCGAATCCAATCGGAATGGGTTAAAACCCTAATCCGATCTATTGATCGGAATAAGGGAAGGGGGTGCAGTCGGAATGTACCAATCGGAAAAGGGTTTAATACCTTTTCCGATTTATGTGGGATTCGAGAATAAGCAAAGGTGACAAGCTATTTTGATAAGCTATCACCAAAACTTTAACGAATCTAAAGTGAGAGGGACTAAATAAGCACAAATAACAACTTATCCAAACTTAAAATAATCAATCTTTTGAATCAAACCATAAAAAGATGAACTTTTTAAGAAAACTTTTAAAAAGTAAATAAGCTAAACATATAAATAAGCCAATAAGCACAAAGATCTCAAAGCTTTTTCGTATGAAAACTTAAGTAGGCATAAAAAGATTAACTTTTTAGCACGAAAACATTACGAACAACACGGATCAAATGTAATTCGCACCAAAAGTAAACTAAAATCAAAGAAAGGTAGAAAGAGATGAAAGATTAAAATCTTAACTTGAACTTGATTAATGAAATCCAAATACAAAAAGCTAAATCTTGAAAGATTAAAAGAAAGAAAGATGAAAACTTAGTGAGAGAAAGTGGAGAACTTTCTCTCTCTAAAACTAGAAAGAAAAGTGAAAAATGAAACTAAACACTAAAAACTAACCACCCTCCTAATGTGTATTAGGAGGGTATTTATAGGGAAAATTGGGATGGAGTGCATGTGTTGCCTCTTCTTTCTTTCTTTCTTCACGTCTTCTCGACTCGATTTAATTCTTTGTCTTTTCTCGACGTCGTCTCGGGATTTGTCGATGTATGTCGAACTAGTCTTGTAATTTTCTTCTTCTATTAGACTTGAGTTCTTCGACTTCATTAAACTTCCGTCTTTAAACTTTTCTTCGATAAATCTTCCGAATAGGCCTTGGACTTCCGTTCTTTTTGCTTTCTTGATCTTTTGACTTCGTCTTTTCCCGTTTTCTTCGATAAAAGCCCGTGAAAGCCCGTGTTTTCTTTCTTTTTCATCTTTTGGTCCTAAAACACAATAAAAACACAAACCACGCATAACTCCGACTTTTACGACATAAATTACACGTTTTGGCCTTGTTATTATTGGAAATAAGTGGTAAAAGGATAAGTGTTTTCACACTTATTAGCGTCGAATTAACAAACATCAGCGTCCAACTTACTTTCTTGTCAGCGGCTTGGCTCAGCCACTTACACCATCTGTGGCTTAAACCACGTATGAAATAACTCCATAAAACCGAAAAATTCATTCCATATATGCAGTCGAATCCCATGTGAAAAAGCATACACCAATCACGTTTAATATATAGCTCTCTATGACGTAATAAGTATATGGCATCAAAAACTGTTGCATCCTTGGTACCAAAAGTACTACAACCATCTGTTCTCTTGTCCATACCTTTGATAAACATATAAGTTTAAACAAATACATCCCACTTCTGTTTCCTTTGCTGTTATGCATCGAAAGACTTGATATAAACATTGAATATTAAACCATAGATGTACCTTTTGGACCAGCAGTCCTTTTCTTCTTTATCAAAGGTATGCTCACAATAACAAAACAATATATCATGGGACCCTCTTTTGTACAACCGCATCATGATTCAAATCTCTCAAACGTCCACATCATAGACTTTTTATCAAGCTTGGATAAAAACAAGTGAACGAATGAATAGCAAACGTGATGTAACATCTTTAAATCAAAACAAGATATTATAATAGCAACATTGTATCCTTGCATTGATATGTCACCATCAATTGAGACCCAATTAGCTGCATTTTGTCAAAATTATTTTAACCGTAGCATTGAACAACGTTGTCATCTTTTCTCATGTCATTATCAACTCTTATTACGAACCTTTACCTCTTTTGGTAATGTGAATACAAAGTTTTCCATCAATAAGAATTGAATGAGCCACATCCTTGTCGTCTTTATTGCTGGATACATCAAGATCGATTTGATAAAACATAAGTTGTACCAGATCTATAACCTATCATGTAACATCATGAACGAATACCTGTTGCCTGAATAACACCAGATCTAGGGTTTCACAAAAACCCTAACAATCGTAAGCCGTACAAACCATTGTATAACGTGCTGCTAGGATTCATCATCAATTCATAAAGAATCAATTCCCCAAAGCTAACAGCGTGTTACTTTAATCCAGCAACGATGAACATGAATTTTAGAGTTTTTAATCCAAACCCTAAAAACAAAGATTAACTCAACAGCCAACTTCGACCTCGAATAACTTCTTCAAGAGAGCTCAGATCGAAAATCCCTTTGGTGAGATTCTAAACACAAGTGCCAAGAATCTACAGTTCAAAAATCACGATGATCCAACGATTCAATCAAAAGTTATGACCTTCTGAATACTGCTGCGCACACAAAAACGTCTAGAAAAACCCTAGACGGATTTCTTCTTTTCACCATACACGAACACCTTTTTGGTCCTAGCATCACGAGCCACGAGGCTCTGATACCAAATGTGGAAACCTTGGTTTCCGGATCTTTTAAGCTACTAGGAATGCATCATGTTCATATGATTAGATAATCAAAGCGGAATTAGAACATGACACATTAACAAGGTGTTTGGACACAAAACATATAAATTAAAACAATTGGGTTGCTCATTATATTAATAACAAACAACCACTAGGTGTGTGTACATTGAATCCCACACCTAGTTGACACACGCTTTAGGTTTACATTGTATATGAAAGTTATGAATAAACCTAATACCCTTGGTTCCTTTTAAAGTATAAGGATTAGGGTTTACAAGAGATAATATCAAATAAACATGTAAATCTTCTATTTAAATAAACATATACAGAATAAATTCTGCATACATATCTAAATAGAAGCTTCCAAAGGCTTCTTGTCTACGTTTCTGTCAATGCTTAGTTTGTACATGACAATGCTTAGATTGTACATGACAACACTTGAGCCATCAACCTCCGATTTGCTCTTGTCAACGCTTGTTTTTCTCTTGACAACGCTTAGACAAATGTCTTCATGTTTTCTTCGTTTTTGATTTTCTGCCACATCAACTTTTTGACCCAACAGTCTCGGGCTCAGAATAAGACGAAGATCGAGTACGCATATACTAAAAATGAAATACAATATTTTTGGTTTTTTTTATCTTTTTTATTTTTTGGATTTTTGAAAATTTTTTATTATATTTTTTTAGGAGTTTTTTTTGAGAATTTTTATGCTTGAAAATAACGTTCCCAAAAGAACGGATCCCAAAATCCAATTTTTCTCACTAAAAACCGTTAATCTTTACTAAAAGAGCCGGCAGCGGCGCCATTTGATTTAAGACTTTTTGTGTGTATGTGTTCGTACTCGATTCAATTCGAATTGATCACGGTTTAGGGTGGAATTATTGGTGTTGGTCACTAAAAAGGGGGAGCTTGATAATCTAAGTCTACAAATAACATAAACGTAAAAGCTATTAAAAATAAAGAAGAATGTCTAACCTTGATTGCTTTTCCAGAATGAATGCTGCACAATAAAACTTGGTGAAAGAAACTAAAGATAATTATCTATTTAAGAAATAAAGTTGAAAACTTGAAAAGATTAAACCAAAAGTTAAGACTTTTTAAAATAATTGACAAAAGATTAAAATTTTAAAAGAAGTAAATTTGAAAGCTTTATAAAAATGCAAACTTGAAATATATTTAAGACAAGACAAGTTAAATAATGCTAAGTAAAAAGGCGGGAAGAATAAAAATTTAAAACTTAAAACAATTCGGGAAAATAGATTTTGAACTAAGTCTGAATAACTAATCCTTCACACGATCCAGGATATTAATTATGCACTTAATTCGGAATAGGGAGTACAAATCTTAATTTGGAATACTTAGATTTTGCACACTATTCGGAATACCCACATGCAGAACTCAATTCGGAAAGTTGATCTTGAATTCAATCCAGAATATCTATCCTACACGTAGTTCGGAATGTGTAATTGATAGGTGTGAAAACACCCATCCTTTTACCACTTATTTCTTGCTAAAACAAGACCAAAATGCGTATTTAATGTCATTTGTTTGGAATTATGCGTGGTTTGTGTGTTTGTTGTGTTTTCAGAGTCAACCGGATAAATATTGAAGAAAACATGGGATTGCACGGGTTTTATTGAAGAAAAAGACAAAAAGACGAAGTCTATAGTCCAAGAGATGCAAAAGATTTGAAGTCAATGGGCCTATTTGAAGATTTATCGAAGAAAAGGACCAAAGATTGAAGATTTACATATGTCGAAGAACTCAAGTCTATTAAACGAAGAAATTAAAAGACGAGTTGAATTTATTCATCGACAAATCCCGAATCAGAATCGAAAACGTCAACTTTATTGAAAAGACGAGAAGACAAAAAGAAAGGAAGAAAGCCCACTCACCAACCAAGTCCATGGCCTATAAATAGGACCTCCCTTCACACATTACAACTAGTTTTTATTTCCAGTTTTTTCTTTTCTTTGTTTTAATAGGTGACCAACACCATTAAGGTGTTGGTGATTTTTCATTTTCGTTGATTCACAAATCTTGTAAGTTTTTAATCTTCCCTTTTGTTTACTTAACTTTAATCAATCAATATCATCTTTCATTTAATCTTGTTCATCTTCCTCTTGTTGATTCAAAGTTTTAAGTTTTATTTTGTTGAGTTTAATCTTCAGAAGTAAGTGGGTTTGGTGTTTTTGTTGTTGGGATTTGATGTTTATCATTAGTAAATGATTATTGGTTAGTTTGGTTTAAATCTTTTGGTTTATATTGGTTAGATTTGATTAAATTCGTGCTTAGCCTTCATTTTCTGTTTCACTGTTCTTCATCAAGCCCAGATTCCGAATCAACACCATATTCCGGATCAAGGGTTTTGTCATTATATTCCGAACCAAAGCTTTCATTCAATTTATTCCGAATCAGCTTGTTCATCCGGAATAATCAATATTCCGGATGAGTAGTTATATTCCGAATCAAGGTTTTTCCAAATATTCCGAATCAGTTTTTTGTTATTCCGAATGAAGCTTTTTTAAGTTATTCTGAGTCAATTTTTTTATTCCGAGTGAGCGAGTATTCCGAATCACCATATATTCCGGATGAACCAAAGTGTTCCGAATCAAAGTTTTGTCAAAATATTCCGGATGAGTTTTTATTCCGCATGAGCAAAAGTATTCCGAATGAAGCATCTTTTTGTTAAACATTCTGAATCAAGCAAATGTTCCGAATGAGCAATTATTCCGCATGAACCAAATTATTCCAAGTCAAGCTTATTCCGAATCAAATATTTATTCCGCATGAACCATATATTCCGGATGAGCTAATTATTCCGGATCAATAGAATTATTCCGAATCAGTGGTTTTTCAAGTAAGGATATTTTACTGTTTTATTTTAATTCAAGTTTTATTTTTAATTCAAGTTTTATTTTTATTAATTACTTTTAGTTTATCTTTATTTACTTCACGCATTTACCCTTTTTAGTAGAATAGAAAACCAATCCCCTTTTTAGTAACCAAGAACAACTATTCCACTTTGAACCGTGATCGATTCGAGAAGATACCGAGAACTTAATTGAACCTAGCAAAATCTTTGTATCAAATGGCGCCGCTGCCGGCTCTTCTCGTAAGGATTAACGGTTTTTTGTGAGAAATTGGATTTTGGGATCCGTTCACCGTGAACGTTACTTTTTCATCATTCAAAATATTCAAAAACCCTAAAAAATATAAATTTTCAAAAATACAAAAAAAAGCAAAAAACATAAAAAACCAAAAAAAAAAATATTTCTGCTTTGTTAGTTCTTTTGCAGGTGTATGCGCACTCGATCAACGTCTTATCCCGAGCCCGAGACTCTCGATAACTTAGACATGGCAGGTGTACACAACAATAATAACAATCCACCTCAAAACAACATGAATAATAACAACAATGAACCTCTACCGGACAATCGTCCTATGATCGAACTTTTGCAAGCACATGTAGAGGGCAAAAACGATCCTATTGTCATACCCGCGATTGCAGCCAACAACTTTGAGCTCAAATCCGGCTTTATTCAAATGGTCTCTGCTCAACCATTCTTGGGGTGTACCATTGATGATCCTCATGACCACATCAAAAGGTTCCTTCAACTCACAAATACGGTCAAATTCAATGGTGTTCCACAAGAGGTAATTCGCTTACAACTTTTTCCTTTCTCCTTAGAGGGACAAGCCCGACATTGGCTTGCAAAGGAACCGCCACAAAGTATTCTTACGTGGACAGACTTAGAGACCAAATTCATAAACTACTTTTTCCCACCCTCTCGTACTACCGCTTTACGGAATGAAATTATTAATTTTGAACGAAAGTACGATGAGACTTTTAGTGAATCTTGGGACCGTTTTAAAGACCTTTTAAGAAAGTGCCCACAACATGGTTTTACCAAAGTGCACCAAATTAATACTTTTTACAATGGTTTAAGCATGAATGACCAAGATTTACTAAATAGTGCCTCGGGGGGTAATATTTTGGTTAAGTCTTCTAATGCCGCTTGGGATATTATTGAGAATAAGTCTAGAGTGCAAACCAAGAGTGTTCGGACCAATGCCGCTAGTGCAAGCACTAGTGACAACGACAAGAGAATTGACAAACTTACTTCGCTTATTGAGTCACTTGTTGTCCACACCGCTAACAATACCAAAAGCATCAACGCTCAAAACGCTCAAGTCAATGCTGTAAGCCAACCATGTGAAATATGCGGGGGTCCTCACTCTTACAATACTTGTACCTCCACCCAAGACTATCCTTGTGAGAATGTTAACGCAACATACGGTAATTATTCCACGGGAGCCTATCAAGCTCGTCCTCAAGGTGACCGCAACTTGCTCAGCTATCGCTCAAACAACTTTCTTTCCCTGCCCGGTTTTCCTCCAACCAATCAAAACCAACAACCAAACCTTAACCGAACCAATCAAAACCAACCTTGAGCACCATACCAACCACCTCAAAGACAACCATATCCACCTCAAAATCCCACTCAAGTTTACCAACCCGCTCCTTACCAACCACCTGCTTATCAAGCACCTCCTCCTACTCAACCCACCGTTTTCAACCACGAGGTCAAAACGTACATGCGGACGAATGATGTGTTGGCGAAGAATCTGCAGACCCAGATTATTAATTTGAAGGGCGACATGGTGAAACAAGGGAATGATCTTAGAGCCGATATGCGAAACTCTTTGAGTAGTCAAACGTATGACCTAAGGGACATGATGGCTGGTTTCTTCCAAGGTAATCAACCCTCTTCTTCGGGTACTCTTCCGAGTAACACCGTTGCTAATCCAAGAGGGGAGATGAAAGCAATCACCACTCGCAGTGGAAAAGGTACCAAGGAACCCGAGCTTCCTATACCTACACCGGTGATTGTGACAAAGGAAAACGAGTCACCTACTCCTATTTCTCAACCTTCTACTTCCCCAATTCCTCCACCTCTTACTTCTACCCCTCCACCACCCAAGGATGTGAGTGATCCTACTATCCCAACGCTTTCCTCTTCTTCTGATTTACCTTATCCCTCAAGGTTGAGGAAAGAGAAGCTCAAAAGCAAGGACGATATTCAAGTTTCAAACTTTCTCAAAATGTTTAAACAATTGAATTTCAGCATCTCCTTCGCTGAGGCTCTCGCTCACATGCCTAAATATGCGAAGATGTTTAAAGATCTTCTTAGCGACAAGGAAAAGCTTCTTGATATTGCTAATACCTAACTTAACGAGAATTGCTCCGCGGTTCTCTTAAGGAAATTGCCAACCAAACTTGGTGATCCGGGTCGCTTCTTAATCCCTTGCAACTTCCCGGGAGTAGAGAATTGCATGGCCCTAGCCGATCTAGGTGCTAGTATTAACTTAATGCCATTAAGTGTTTGGAAGCAATTATCTCTCCCCGAGCTAGTCCCCACCAAAATGACTTTGGAATTAGCTAACCGTACGGTTGTTTATCCAGTGGGGATAGCCGAAGACGTTTTCGTTGGCGTTGACAAATTCACCTTCCCAGCGGATTTTGTTGTCGTTGACTACGAGATGGACCCTCGGGTTCCATTAATCGTTGGAAGTCCATTCTTGAGGACCGGTCGCACTCTCATCGATGTAGAAGCGGGTGAGCTTATCATGGGAGTTGGTGACGATCGAATTGTCTTCAACATGGGTAAGATTTCTAAACAGCCTTATTCTTACGAGAGTGTTAATTGTATCGACGTTCTTGATGAGCCTTGTGAAGAACACTTTAAAGATGCTTGTAAAAGTAGTCTTACCTCTCTTCCCAATGTTGAGACCGTTGCCTCCCTTGCTTCATCACTAACTCCATTTGGAGAAAGTGATTTCCTTCTGACTGAATTTGAAGCAACTTTGGGAGATGTGAACTTACAATATGACGATTCTCCCACCGATTAGGATGAAGACATTCGTACCATTGAGAAACTTCTCAATGAGGACCATATTTCTCCACCATCTCCCAAGGATATTGCTATCGATGAACCGAATTTGACTATGCCTTCCATCAAAAATCCTCCGGATTTAGAGCTTAGGGAATTACCGTCCCATCTCGAGTACATATTTCTTGAAGACAAGAAGAAGTCACCCGTCATCATCGCTAAGGACATGAAAGAAGAAGAAAAATCTCGCCTTATCGCCGTGCTTAAAGATCATAAGAAGGCAATTGCTTGGAAAATTTTCGATATCCGCGGAATTGATCCAAACTTTTGTACTCACAAAATTCTCATGGAAGATGACTTTAAACCCGCAATCCAAAGCCAACGAAGGGTCAATCCTCGAATTCACGACGTCATCAAACAAGAGGTTATCAAAATTCTTGATGCCGGAATGATTTACCCTATTTCGGATTCGCCATGGGTAAGTCCCGTCTATTGTGTGCCAAAGAAAGGCGAAATAACCGTTGTTCCCAATGAACACAACGAGTTGATTCCTACTCGCCTCGTTACTGGGTGGAGAGTTTGTATCGACTATCGCACACTCAATGATTCCACGAGAAAAGATCACTTTCCTCTTCCTTTCATGGATCAAATGCTCGAGCGTCTAGCGGGTAATGACTATTACTGCTTTTTAGACGGTTTCTCTGGGTATTTTCAAATTCCCATCGATCCCAAAGACCAAGAGAAAACCACATTCACTTGTCCTTACGGAACGTTTGCTTACAAACGAATGCCTGTCGGCTTATGCAATGCTCCTGGGACAATCCAAAGGTGTATGATGGCTATCTTCCATGACATGGTTGAAGAAACTATGGAAGTCTTCATGGATGATTTCTCGGTTTATGGCGATTCTTTCTCTGCTTGCCTTGCCAATTTAGAACGTATGCTTAAGCGGTGTGAAGACACTCGCCTTGTTCTAAATTGGGAAAAATGCCATTTTATGGTAAAAGAGGGCATCGTGCTAGGACATAAAATCTCAAAAGCCGGTCTTGAAGTGGACCGTGCTAAAGTTGATGTCATAGCCAAATTACCTCCACCTTCAACCGTGAAGGGTGTGAGAAGTTTCCTTGGTCATGTGGGCTTCTACCGTCGATTTATTAAAGATTTTTCTAAAATCGCTCGCCCGATGACCCACCTCTTGGAAAAAGATACTCCTTTTATCTTTTACAAAGAGTGTATTGAAGCCTTCAACCTTCTTAAGGATAAGCTAACTAAAGCACCGGTCTTGGTTACCCCTAATTGGGTGCTACCTTTTGAGTTGATGTGCGATGCTAGCGACTTTGCTATTGGAGCGGTTTTGGTCCAAAGAGTGAATAAACACTTCCAACCGATCCATTATGCTAGCAAGACAATGACGGGGGCTCAATTGCATTACACGACAATCGAAAAAGAGCTTTTAGTTGTTGTCTATGCTTTTGAAAAATTTCGCCCCTATCTTGTCCTTTCCAATACCACCGTGTACACCGATCATTCCGCATTGAAGTACTTGTTAACTAAACAAGATTCTAAACCAAGACTTCTTCGCTGGGTTTTGCTACTTCAAGAATTTAAAATCAAAATTCGTGATAAGAAGGGAGCTGAAAACCTAGCCGCGGATCATCTCAGTAGACTTGAGGATCCTTATCAAGGGGATCATTCGAACAAAGAGATCAATGAATCTTTTCCCCTGGAGACCTTAATGTCTATCAACTCGAATTTTGATGAAACCCCGTGGTTTGCGGACATTGCAAACTACTTGGCGGGTGGAATTCTCATTGACGGGTTAACATCCCAACAAAAGAAAACGTTCTTTAAAGATATTAAGACTTACTTTTGGGATGACCCGTATCTCTTCAAACAATGCACTGATTTGATTATTCGCCGATGTGTTGATGGACCGGCAGCTTTAGACATTCTCGAAGCTTGCCACAAAGGACCCACCGGTGGTCACTTTGGTCCCAACTTCACCGCAAAGAAAGTGTTTGACTCGGGATTTTATTGGCCCTCCATTTATCGTGACGCTCACGAAATGGTGAAGAATTGTGATGCTTGCCAACGACAAGGCAAGATCACACATAAAGATGAGATGCCTCAAAATTTCATACAAGAGTGTGAAATCTTTGATGTATGAGGTATCGACTTTATGGGGCCATTCCCTTCATCTAAAGGAAACAAATACATCCTTGTAGCCGTTGACTACGTTTCTAAATGGGTTGAAGCCAAAGCTTTACCCACTAACGATGCAAGGGTGGTTTGTAACTTTTTGAAGTCGCTATTCGCTAGATTCGGTGTGCCTCGTGGCATTATTAGTGATCGCGGGACTTATTTTTGCAATGATCAATTCGCAAGAGTCATGGCTAAGTATGGTGTCAATCATCGTCTTTCCACCGCATACCACCCACAAACTAATAGGCAGGCTGAAATATCTAACCGAGGGTTAAAGCGAATTCTTAAACGAACCGTGGGAGAGCATCGTGCCTCATGGGCCGATAAACTTGATGATGCTCTGTGGGCTTTTCGTACCGCATACAAGACTCCGATTGGTTGTACACCATATCGTCTCGTGTACGGGAAAGCATGCCACCTCCCTATTGAGTTGGAGCACAAGGCTTACTGGGCCTTGAAGTGGGCTAACTTCGACATCAACAAAGCCGGTGACCTACACAAAATCCAACTCAATGAGCTTAATGAACTTCAGAATGAGGCTTATGAAAATTCCTTGATCTATAAGGAAAAGACTAAGCTCATTCATGACTCTAAGATTAAAAACCGAGAGTTTCAAGTTGGAGACAAAGTTTTACTCTTCAACTCTCGGTTGAAAATCTTTTCGGGCAAACTCAAATTTCGTTGGTCCGGCCCATTCACCATTGCCCAAATTTTTCCATATGGTACTCTCGAGCTCGCTCAACCTAATGGACCTAATTTTAAGGTGAATGGCCAACGAGTGAAGTTGTACTTTGGTGAGGACATCTCTCATGAGATGATTCCATCCCTCACCACGTTTCCCATGAACTAGTTTTGGGCCGAGTCAGGCTCGTGACTCGGTTAACAAAAACAAGCGCTCCCCGGGAGGCAACCCGAGTGTCTATCCTTTTCCGTTTTACCTCCTAAGTGTAGGGGGCCTATATAGGTTGTTTGTGTTTGTGTGTTGATGTGATCACAGGGATAAATGCACTTTTAGAACCTTTGAAGAACCATGCTCCCGTGTTATCCGCAATCCGGTTCTATCTCTCAACTATCATGATTCAATTTTCTTCATACTCACATTTGAAATTGATCACGTTAGTCGTCTCTTCCTTAGCTTGATTTAACCAACGTGCACAATGTCATAAGTGTAGGGGATACTTTTCCCACATGCTTAAACATTGAGGACAATGTTTATATTAAGTGTAGGGGAGACTTCTATCGAAGTTTTAAGTGGAATTTTCCATTAAAATGCCTTCATTTAACCAGAAAGTCATCTTTTTCAGCATTTTTCAAAATTTTAATTAACTTTGGCCATATAGTCGTAATTTTTAACTTTTTATCGTTGCTTTCATATGTATATATCCCACAATAAAGTCAAAAGTATTAATAAAGTGGTGTAGCAAGTTTAGAAGTCTTCCACATATTAGGCCCGTTGCGATTATTTTGACTCAACCCGAATAGACTTATAACAAGTTTATTCTAGCAAGTATCCTTAACCATGTAGGCCTTAATTGGTTTATTAGGCTAAGCATCCATGAGTCTCATTACTTGAGATTTTAAATTGTGGAGAACGAGAAATGATAGAGTCAATTATAAGTCGCTATTCTTGCACAAGCACACTTGGTGTGATTATAAGCCTATTCTCCCATCACTTGCTAATAATTTATCTGCAATAAGTAAGGTCGTACGATTTTATTGAATAACTTAGCTTCTAGCCCAAGATCGTTTAAAAGTTGCTCGGTAATGATAAGAGTTCACAGCCAAGGCATAACTAATGAAGCGGGGCGCGAAGATTGGCGAGTCCGAAAAGGCCCTAACAAGGCATGAGGATTCCATTTTATTGCTAAAGATCCAAGGTGATGTGAAAAGCATTATTCCCAAAATCAATATGAAGGATCAAGACTCACGACGAAAAGCAATCAACTTTCATAAAGATCATGGAGAAGTCTATCCGAAAAGACCCTAACAAGTTATGAGGATAAATAGATCCAAGTCCGAAAAGGAGGCGGATCGTTGTATCTCAAAATCCCAATTAACGATTGAAGAAATAATGATGAAGTCGTGGTCAACAAAGTTGGAGTATCCCTCAAAAGTCTCCAAGTGAAGAAACTCTATTAACGAAGAGAAGACCATTATCTCAAGAACGTCTATCAAGATATGAAGTATGAAGTACATGCCAAATATCGGCCCGAGAAAGTTCTCAAATCGTGAAGCGAGTTATGCCAAGATATGAACTTTTTAAGGTCCCGAGAAGCAGTTTTAAGAGATTTTGTCCTTTAGCTAACTATTAATCAAATCGTCCTACTTTGCTTTCAGCCTAAATAAACTATCGAAATAAGTCCAAAAATGCATCTTCATGATCATTCTAAGACAAAAATAAAATATAAGAGATACACCTAGGAATAAGGGAGTTTAAGCATATAATTAAGCCATGTGTGTAAGTGTTTGTTTTGCTAACTTATAATAACAATGATCTCGTTTTTAAGATTGGTTTGGGGAACGTGAAACTTGAGGGTGATAAATCTTCGCAGCACCGAAGCCCTAATGTAAGTCTTAGATCTCTTTGCGAGTTATTTCCATATAGATATTTTCAAGTGAAAATGGTTTTCTATCCCTTTTGTTTCATTCAAGCTTTAATATATCTCTTTAGTAGTAGTGCTTATTGTTAATAAGGCCAAGGTTGATTGATTATCAAAAAAGTGTAAATTTGCTTTATCACTAAGCATTGCATGAGGGCATGGCAATGGTTAAGTATAGGGGATTTGATAGGTGTGAAAACACCCATCCTTTTACCACTTATTACTTGCTAAAACAAGACCAAAACGCGTATTTAATGTCATTTGTTTGGAATTATGCGTGGTTTGTGTGTTTGTTGTGTTTTCAGAGTCAACCAGATAAATATTGAAGAAAACATGGGATTGCACGGGTTTTATTGAAGAAAAAGACAAAAAGACGAAGTCTATAGTCCAAGAGATGCAAAAGATTTGAAGTCAATGGGCCTATTTGAAGATTTATCGAAGAAAAAGACCAAAGATGGAAGATTTACATATGTCGAAGAACTCAAGTCTATTAAACGAAGAAATTAAATAACAAGTTAAATTTATTCATCGACAAATCCCGAATCAGAATCGAAAACGTCAACTTTATTGAAAAGACGAGAAGACAAAAAGAAAGGAAGAAAGCCCACTCACCAACCAAGTCCATGGCCTATAAATAGGACCTCCCTTCACACATTACAACTAGTTTTTATTTCCAGTTTTTTCTTTTCTTTGTTTTCGTAGGTGACCAACACCATTAAGGTGTTGGTGATTTTACATTTTTGTTGATTCACAAATCTTGTAAGTTTTTAATCTTCCCTTTTGTTTACTTAACTTTAGTCAATCAATATCATCTTTCATTTAATGTTGTTCATCTTTCTCTTGTTGATTCAAAGTTTTAAGTTTTATTTTGTTGAGTTTGATCTTCAAAAGTAAGTGGGTTTTGTGTTTTTGTTGTTGGGATTTGATGTTTATCATTAGCAAATGATTATTGGTTAGTTTGGTTTAAATCTTTTGGTTTATATTGGTTAGATTTGATTAAATTCGTGCTTAGCCTTCATTTTCTGTTTCACTGTTCTTCATCAAGCCCAGATTCCGAATCAACACCATATTCTGGATCAAGGGTTTTGTCATTATATTCCGAACCAAAGCTTTCATTCAATTTATTCCGAATCAGCTTGTTCATCCGGAATAATCAATATTCCGGATGAGTAGTTATATTCCGAATCAAGGTTTTTCCAAATATTCCGAATCAGTTTTTTGTTATTCTGAATGAAGCTTTTTTAAGTTATTCCGAGTCAATTTTTTTATTCCGAGTGAGCGAGTATTCCGAATCACCATATATTCCGGATGAACCAAAATGTTCCGAATCAAAGTTTTGTCAAAATATTCCGGATGAGTTTTTATTCCGCATGAGCAAAAGTATTCCGAATGAAGCATCTTTTTGTTAAACATTCCGAATCAAGCAAATGTTCCGAATGAGCAATTATTCCGCATGAACCAAATTATTCCGAGTCAAGCTTATTCCGAATCAGATATTTATTCCGCATGAACCATATATTCCGGATCAACTAATTATTCCGGATCAATATAATTATTCCGAATCAGTGGTTTTTCAAGTAAGGGTATTTTACTGTTTTATTTTAATTCAAGTTTTATTTTTAATTCAAGTTTTATTTTTATTAATTACTTTTAGTTTATCTTTATTTACTTCACGCATTTACCCTTTTTAGTAGAATAGAAAACCAATCCCCTTTTTCGTAACCAAGAACAACTATTCCACTTTGAACCGTGATCGATTCGAGAAGATACCGAGAACTTAATTGAACCTAGCAAAATCTTTGTATCAGTAATTCAAAACCTAATCTGGAATCCCTATCTTGCACGTAATCCGGAATATGTGTCCTTGACGAAATCCGGAATCTGAATCCCCAACACTATTCGGAATCCACAAAGTTTAAACAATCCGGAATACCTATCAAGCACACAATTCGGAATCCGTAGCCAGCACCTAATTCGGAATATAAATCTGGAACTCATTCCGGAATCCACGCAATTCAAACCTAATTCGGAATGGGTGTCATGAACATAATTCAGAATGTAAGGTTGGAACTTGATTCGGAATCCAGATCCAACACTTAATTCAGAATGGCCAAATCTAGAGCTTAATTCGGAATGTGCAATTTTACACTTAATTCGGGAAATGAGCTTCACACGTAATTAGGGAAATGGAATCTACTCATAGTTCAGAATGTTGTGATCTTAGACACAAGTTTGAATGATGAAGTTTTGCAACTTAAGTCGGAATAATGTAAACAGTACACAAGTCGGGATAAAAGGGTTTACTCTCAGTTCGGGAAACTAGGGTTTTAAAAATCCGGATTAACTCAAAATAAGCAAAATCACAATCAGCACTTACCAAAACTTTTACCAAATTAATTTTTAGAAAAAGCTAATAAGACAAAATTAAAAACTTTTAAAAACACTAAATGATCAAAATATTTAAACTCACTTTTTTTAAAAATATTAATCTACCAAAATCAACTTATTTAAAAACTAGAAAGCATAAAAATTAAGCAATAAGCACAATAATCTAAAAACCTAAAACACACCAAATCAATAAGCACAATCCAATAAGCAAATCAATCTCACATTCAATAAGATTAAACCAACTACATGATTAATAAAGCACAATAATAGATTATGATTAAGAAAGGTAGAATGAGAAATAATTCAAAAGCTTGATTAGATTGAAGATTAAGATCTAAAATTACAAGATTAAGATGAAAGTTTAATAAGCTAGAAAGAAAAGCTAGAGAGAGAAAAAGTAAAACACACACTAATTACCTACTAAACTTAAAGAAAAATAAAGACTACTAAAAAGTAAAGACTCCCCCCTAATGACATGTTTAGAAGACTATATAGGGGAAAGGAAAGGTGTTGTTTCCTCCTTCTTTCTTCTTGTCTTCTCGTCTTTTAAATAACTCGTATTTCTCGACTTTGTTATGGAAACCTTGGTTTCCGGATCTTTGAAGCTACTAGGAATGCATCATGTTCATATGATTAAATAATCAAAGCGGAATTAGAACATAACACATTAACAAGGTGTTTAGGGCACAAGAACATGAATTAAAACAATTGGATTGTTCATTATATTAATAACAAACAATCACTAGACGTGTATACATTGAATCCCACGTCTAGTCGACACACGCTTTTAGGTTTACATTGTGAATATGAGTTATATATAAAACCTAAGACCCTTGGTTCCTTTTATAGTGTAAGGATTAGGGTTTACAAGAGATAAAATCAAATAAACAAGTAAATCTTCTATTTAAATAAACTTATGTAGAATATATCTTGCATGTTTATCTAAATAGAAGCTTCCATAAGCTTCTTTGTCTACGTTCCTAACAATGCTTACATTGTACATGACAATGCTTGCTTTGTCAACCTTGGAATTGCTCTTGTCAACGCTTAGATTGCTCTTGACAACGCTTAGAAAAAATCTTCATGTTTTCTTCGTTTTTGAGTTTCAGCCACATCAACTTTTTGACCCAACAATCTTCCCCTAGTTGATGTCGGCAAAACTCTATGTGTATCTCTTGTAAGTTGTACATGATCTTCAAATTGCTTCCCCTCAAGTGTAGCATGTATGTCTTCCCCTTTTTGTCACATCAACAGGGAAGTAAACAATGTATGCAATCTTGAAGATTCTCCAAATGTAGCTCTATGTAATGATCTTGAAGAACAACAAATATAATATTTTTGATGTAGAAGTAGAATAACCCAACCTTGTGTTCCATGTCTTGTACTATCCATGTGATGAAGAACATATACTCATCTCACCAAGTATAAGTAGACCTTGATCCCTTGTCAATATTCTCATCCTTTGTGAGACACTGAGCACGATAATGTAACTCCTTCAAGTGTTATGACAAGTCTTCATCACCAACCATGTAAAGTACGAACAAGTTATCTTCAAACCAATGGTATCCCTCCATGATTTAAAGATATGATAAAACACAAACTCACGAAAATCTTCTTCAATCATCAAACTTACCATAAGAATTCTTCCCCTTAAGTCAACACTTCTTTATGACGACTCTCAATCTTCATATCATATGTAAAAGTGACAAGACGGATAACTCTTTTACAAGGCTACCCCGATTACATAATCAAATCCAAGAAAGTACTTCACAAATTGTTGCTAACTCGCATTAAAATCATTAATCCATTTAAAAATATCCGAGCCATAAATATCAATTTGATATTCTGTATAAGAACGGAGATTCCATGTACCTTCGTGTGTAACTTCCTCCTTTTTGTGTGCTAAAAACGTATCAATTTTCTCAAACAACAACTATTACTTTTGTTGTCCAATATCCTTTACTGTCCAAGATATCAACACTGTGTGTTGTCCAATATCAGACAACACCTGTCAGCGCTTGAAAATGTATATATCGGACAACAAGTGTCAGCGCTTCCCAATAGCGCTTAACTTATTCCTGTCAGCGCCAACTTTGTATCTGTCAGCGCCTGGCCATCAGCGTCTCATCCATGCCTTGTCAGCGTCACACCAACATCTATCAGTATAACACCAACATCTATCAGCGTCTAAATAACACATGTCAGCGGGTAATAGATCTAGGGTTTTATAAACCCTAAATCATGATTTTATGTGAAAACCATAAACTGCAGTGAACTTTGACATCGAATATCTTCTTCATGAGAGCTCAGATCGAAGATCCCTTCGGTAGACACAAGTGTCAATAACCTACAGAATGAATTTCACGACGATCCAACGGTTAACGAAGGAGAAATCACGTTTTTACTATTACTGTTCACAGAAAACAGCATATGACCCCTGCTGACTTTGATGCTTAATAACCTTTTCATGGGGATAGATCTCGACAATCCCTCCAATGGATATCTAGATATACGTGTGTAGAACACACACAAAAAATTTCGTGGCGATCCAACGGTTCAATAAAAAGTTATGGCCTTCTGAATGCTGATGCGCACACAAAAACGTCCAGAAAAACCCTAGACGAATTTTTCTTCTTTTCACCATACACGAACACCTTGTTGGTCCTAGCATCACGAGCCATGAGGCTCTGATACCAATTGTGGAAACCTTGATTTCCGGATCTTTGAAGCTACTAGGAATGCATCATGTTCATATGATTAAATAATCAAAGCGGAATTAGAACATAACACATTAATAAGGTGTTAAGGGCACAAGAACATGAATTAAATAATTGGATTGTTCATTATATTAATAACAAACAATCACTAGACGTGTATACATTGAATCCCACGTCTAGTCGACACACACTTTTAGGTTTACATTGTGAATATGAGTTATATATAAAACCTAAGACCCTTGGTTCCTTTTATAGTGTAAGGATTAGGGTTTACAAGAGATAAAATCAAATAAACAAGTAAATCTTCTATTTAAATAAACTTATATAGAATATATCTTGCATGTTTATCTAAATAGAAGCTTCCATAAGCTTCTTTGTCTACCTTCCTATCAATGCTTACATTGTACATGACAATGCTTGCTTTGTCAACCTTGGAATTGCTCTTGTCAACGCTTAGATTGCTCTTGACAACGCTTAGACAAAATCTTCATGTTTTCTTCGTTTTTGAGTTTCTGCCACATCAACTTTTTGACCCAACATTTGTCTCGGGATTAGTCGAATGATAAAATGAACTCGTCTTCTAATTTTCTTCCTTTAGTAGACTTGGTTCTTCGACTTCGTTAAACTTCCGTCTTTAGACTTTTTCTTTGATAAATCTTCAGAATAGGCCTTTGACTTCCGTTCTTCTTGCACTTTTGATCTTTTGACTTCGTCTTTTATCTTTTTCTTCGATAAAAGCCCGTGAAATCCCGTGTTTCCTTCCTTTTTCATCTTTTGGTCCTAAAACACAATAAAAACACAAACCACGCATAATTCTGACATTTATGACATGAAATACACGTTATGGTCTCGTTTTTAATTGTTTTAAGTGGTAAAAGGATGGGTGTTTCCACACCTATCAAGGATGTTTAAGCAATTGAATATCAACATATCTTTTGCGAAAGCCTTAACTCATATGCCTAAGTTTGCCAAGATGTTTAAGGACCTTCTTTCAACAAAGAGAAATTGGTTGATGTGCTTAATGCTTTATTGAACAAAAATTGTTCGACGGTGTTGTTAAAGAAGCCTACTAATCTTGGTGATCCGGGTCGGTTTTTGATTCCTTGTAATTTCCGATGGTTGAGAATTGCATGGCACTTGCGGATCTTGGTGCAAGCCTAAACTTGATGCATTTGTCGGCTTGGAAACGACTTTCCCTTCCCGAGCTCACACCTACAAAAATGACACTTGATTTAGCAAACCTTCAATAGCTTATCCGGTGGGAATCGCGGAAGATGTTTTTGTTGGAGTTGATAAATTCACATTCCCCACGGATTTTGTAGTTTTTGACAATGAAATGGACCCGAGAGTTCCTCTTATTGTTGGAAGACCCTTTTTGAGAACGCGTCGTACTCTTATTGATGTGGCGGAAGGTGAACTCATAATGCAGGTAAGAGATGAAAAAGTTGTGTTTAACATGGGGAACTTGTCTAAGAAATCCAATGAGCCCAAGTCGGTGAATCATGTTGATGTTCTTGATAAGGAGGTGAATAAAGTTGATATCCTTGATGAAGTTTTGATGAATACTTTCATGAAGCTTGCAAGAGTGGGAATTATGATCTTTCCTATGTTGAGACCATAACCTCCATTACTTCATCATTAGATATTCATGAATTTGGTGATTTTGTGATACATTCCAATCCTCTTTTTGAAACATTAATCGATAATCCACTTTTCAACACCAATGAGGAAGCAAATGAGGATTATAGTGATGACGAACCACCTCTTTTTGATACACCAATTTATGATGAATATAGTGATGATGAGTTCTCCATTTTTGAGCCTCCATTCTTTAATGATCACACTACCTTGGGTTTTGAGGAGATACCTTTTGAGTCACCAATCTTTGACATACCAATCTATGATGACTATAGTGATGAGGAGGGTTCTATCATTGATAAGAGTGATTAGTTTCTTGGGGTTTATACACCTCTTGAGTACATTTTGGGTATTTTGATAAGAAGGGGGACATACTCTTTCTAGATGCTTTATTACATGAAGATACTTCACCTTCTCTCCTTCCCACCTCAACCTTTCAGAGTGACAAAGAAAAGCAAGACATAGTAGTTTCTCCTAAGAGTTTGTTGACATCTATTGTTCCACAACCTTTTTCTCAAGATGTGAAGTATAAGGGCGAATCTTCTAAGGCTACCACCACTTGTTGTTTTCCCATCAAGGAAAGGATTTTTGACCATGGTATAGAGATTGATGAACCAACTCAGTATCCTCCTGATGCAATAAAAGGAAAACTTATGGTAGATTTTAGAGCATCACCTCCTCATCTTTTGGGAAATTTATGGGAAAGATTCATGGATAAGGAAACCTCACCCACCTCACCATTGCTTGGGATGTTTACTGTTGGATTGTGTACTAAGTGGGATGGCAATTATATATTTGATCCGGGTGGATATTTATAGGGTTTTGTATACTTGAAAACTTGTTTTACCTTATCATGGAGATTTTTCCTTAAAAGGGTAAATCTTTTACTCTCCATGATAGGTTTTCCATAGACACTTTTAAGTGTGGGATGAGTCGAGCTAGAGACTCCATAAATAAAGCTTGAATAACTAGGATTAGATCATTTAGACTAGAGTATGGTAGGATAGGAATAAAGGGTCTATAGATGAGATGAAGTGTAGAGGGTGCCTCTCTTTTGTCTTTTTGATGTTTGTAGGGTTGCTCTCTCTCATTGCATGCATTAGAGCTTATGGAGGAGGCCTTTGTATCGGGTTCACTTCCTTACTATTGTTATTTTCAAAACATTGTGCTTAAAATGAATTCACTTTAGTAGACCTTTCCTTAGCTTGAGTTAAGCAAAGTTATCAATGTCATAAGTGTAGGGGAGTTTACTACAGTACTCTTAAACATTGAGGACAATGTTTATATTAAGTGTAGGGGGTCTTCTATCGAAGTGACTTTACCTAGAACATTGTCATTGCCTTCATGATAACTTGGAAATTAATTTTTCAAACATTTTTCAAATTTTTGATCTACTTTGGCCATCAAAAATATGCATTCATAATTTTTGCATTAATCATTTTTCATTTGCATAACACATTTGCATTGCATATATTTCTTCTTTTATTTTTCATCAAAAATATATAAAAAGGAAAAAAGTATAATAAAGGATATGGTTTAACAAATTTAGACTTCTTTGACATATTAGGCCCGCCATGGATATTTTGACTCAACCCGAGTTTGCTTATCTAAGCTTACTCTAGCTAGTATCCTTAACCATGTAGACCTTTATTGGTTTATTAGGCTAAGAGTCCACTAGTCTCATTATCTGAGATTTTAAACTGTAGAGAACGAGAGATGATAGAGTTTGAAGTAAGTGTTAAGGGATAGATAAACCTCATATTAATTAATTATGACTTTTATATCCCCTTTCATAACCTTTATTTTCTTGTCAACGCATGTACATATGTTAAGTGGTTCACGAGGAATGGAAAGGAACATATTATAATTGATCTCGAAGTCCTTAATAATCAAGAACGGTTTTAATCGGTTTGTAGCCTCTTATGCATTTTTGACTAATCATTCGTGGTTGATATAAGTACGTCTTAAGATTCTAAGTTAGAACGTTTTATGTGTATTAGACTTATGTCATGCTTAATACTTAGCGGGTGTTTTTCCTTTTATTCTTTTCAACTTTCTTTGTAAGGAATAAAGAAAAATAAGAGCGGCTTATGAAAAAAATGAGTGGCTAGAAAAAAAAAGAAAAAAAGAAAAAAAAGAAAAAAAATTAATAATACAAGACTCCTAAGAGGGGCAGTGAAGTGTTAATTATAGTAGCTATTGGATTTCAATATTACTCTCAGAAGGATTGCGGGGATTTAATAGTTGCTCCAATCCAATATTACCTTGACGGGTTGAGGGATTGAAGATCTAATTTCTCAAAAAGGAGGCGGATATAAATTATTGCGTGAGTTTTATTTTTCTTTTCTTAGTGAGTGTGTAGCTACTTATTAGTGCATGACATAAGGATCTTACACATAAGGCGAATGACTTATTATTTTGAGTCGGACTTATATCAATTGTGGGCGGTTTTTCGAGTAATGGATAACATGGTTACTTAGGATTAAAACCGTGCTTCCTTATTTTCAGATTTTACACTTCTTATATTTCACGCTTTAAATAATGACAACTTTTCCCAAAAGCAATTTGCTCAAATAATAACCGGTCTTAGAGGCATAATAAGTGGGGTTATAATGGTAACACAATTAATTTGTATGAATAAGTCGATGCACTTTCACTTATGGATAACAATGATCTTGTTTTTAAGCTTGGTATGAGGAAAGTGAAAATTGAGGATGATAAGTGTTCATGGTACCAACGCCCTAATTAAAGTCTTTGATTTTTTTATGAGTTATTTCCATCAAAACCATTTTAAGAAAAATAAAAAATATATCAATAGAATTGTATTCTTTGAATAGCATTGTTAAAAATCAAAATCATGCATCATATAGTGTAGTGTAGTGTAAAAGTATTTCATCATGGCCAAGGTGGATTAATTATGAGAAAAGTGTAAATTGGTGCTTTAAAATGTGTCTTTGCATGAGGTCATGGCAATGATCAAGTGTAGGAGATTTGATATGAGTGAAATCTCATATCAATTATATCATATTCAACCCTAAAACATAAAGTAAAATACCCGATTTTGATGTGCAAAAGTAGTATTATGGGTATACTTTGTTGTTTGTGCTTGTGTAGGTAAAAATATACAAATTTGAAGCAAACATGGAATTCAAGCCAATATTGATGAAGAAAACACAAAAAGGGAAAAAAATGACAAGTTGTGAAGTTCAAAACTCAAGATTCAAAGCTGAATACCACAGGGACCTATTTTGCCAAATATGAAAGAAGATTCAGATATGATCCGAGTGAAGCTCCTGTTAACCTATCAAAAGCCTTCATTTTGTTAACTTGGATTGCCAGCTAGCCTTAATTAATGAAGAGAGAGTGAAAGCAGCCGTATCATAACAGTGCCACCACTTACTCTCTTTCCACCAGCAGTAAAAGGACACTTCATATACTTTACTATTATAACGGATAGCGATCCGTGTCTCAATATATGGACTAATAACAACAAGCCACGTGTCACTCTCATACCCAGAACATGGAGAACGATTTAGACACTCTCATGGAAAGTTGTCAACATCAAATATGCTCTAAATGATGAGACAAATCTATCCCAGCAATCAAATCAAGATGAAATTCACTCAATCAAAAACGCCCAAATCTGATCAAGAACAAGAATTATCAATTAGGAAGATGAAGCCACCTGACAGCTTGTGATTGGATGGAACACGTCACTACATCTCCCCAGCACTTAGTTTCAGTCTATAAATAGACCTTGTAGCTCTCATTTGTAACACGTAGCTTAGTGTGTAAAAACACACACTTTCCCAATTTTCTCTCATTCTCATTTTCAGTTAGCATATCTAACTTCTCAAAGTGCTTGACAAACACTTTGAGAGTTAGTTAGTTGTTTGTTCAGTTGTAACAACTTACTCCATTAATGAAATCCAAGTTTTCCTAAATTCAATCTTCACTCTCATCTCAATTGCATACTACTATCCTATTGTTATATGATTGATTCTGTTGTTCTTGATTGCACAATGGAGTTGTTTTGATGATTTGGAAGCTTAGAGCAAGTAATAATCAGTTGCAGTCCAAGTTCTTAGCAATGCATAACCAATCCTTTGATCAGACATTGTAGCAGAGCAGTTATGGTGATGATGATGATTGATGTGGGTTGTAGCTGAGTAGATTGGTTGATTTGGTGTTGATAGAGTGATAAGTGAGCTCAACGCTCCACTTCTTCATCAAAGAAGCCTTCAAAGTACTCATAACTGATTTCTGTACATTTTCCCCTAAGTTCTTAGTATGCATGCTTATTCTTGTATTATAGTGTAATCCTACTTGCTAGTGCATGATACTTGTTCATTCTCGTGACTTTGATATGTGTTGAGTGGTAGATAGCCTTAGCAGTTGGATTTGTTAGTTCTCATAGCTTATAATTGTGCTTATTAGTTTAACTAGTGTTTGGCTTAGATCATAATTCTTGATCCAGTGTTTAGAAGTTGCTGTTAGGAGTCAGTTTTCACTCACTAGCTGGTTACTAGTAAGTTCGCAAGTTTTAGAGTCAATTGGTAAAGTCAAACAGGCAATTTGCCATTTAAATACTTTGGGTTAGATTTCATAGCTAAAACATGCACTTTTCAAACCCTTGCCAAATCTTCATTTCTTGAAATTAGGAAGTGAATTTTGTTTCTGAGTGAAGCTTATAATCCCATCTTTCTAGACATATAAGCTAGGTGATAGAGTTCTCAGTAATAAGCAGGAGAAAAGCCTTAGTATAAGCCTTTAAGCAATTGCAAGTTTCTTTGATAAGATCTTAACATAATTCGCATATCTGCTTATTCCTTTCATAAAATTAGTGATTTTCTTCCACAAACTTGTTAGATAAGCTGAGAAAATAAGATTAGACCAAGGTCAAACTTGGTCAATGCTGGTCAACTCTTGGTCAAAATAAGCCAAAACAGCTTATTTGATTTTTCTGCTTATTCCTTAGTGCTTTTTGAGATTTTCTTGGATAGGTCTTCCTTATTTGGCCTTTGAATCATGTTTTGAGCAAATCAGCTATAATGCTTATCTCAATAAGTTGTTCTCTTAAAAGTGCTTATTACAAAAATAGCTTATTTGGCTTATAGCTTGTTTTAGCTAAATTCCTTTTAACTAAGTAGGTAATTTTGGATTAGAAATCTTTTGAAACAAATTTCAGCTTAATTAGTGGCTTATTGCTCTTGCTATAGCTTATTGAAACCAAGTAGCCCGGTTTTACTTAATGACTTTTAAAAATTGCAACTTAGTCCCTAGAGATTAGCAGTTAGTATAATAAGTTTTTAATAGTATAAGTTTTCTAGGTTTTGCATTAAGGTCCCTGGATTAGTTGATTAGTTACATTTTCAGTTAGGTAATTTGCAAGTTTGTTACAATTTGGTTATAGTTGGTTATAATTTTCATTTTCAGTCCTCCAATTTTCTGAATTTACAATTTTAGTCCTTATACTTTTGAAACATTTACATTTTGAGCAATTTACATTCTTGTGCATTGATTACTTGTACATTTAGCATTAAATGTTTCATGTGGACTTTGTTTTAGACTAGTACGGATACGTAGAGATCATATTTTAAATTTTACGTGCTTTGTGATAATTAGACATAGAATACCAAAATTCTATAAAATCTAACACCAAAAACAATTTGTGAACTTGATTTCTGTTGGACAATCAATTCATATTGAGTTGGGAATAACAAACTTAAAAAATTCAAATATTAATACCTTAAGTGATAATGGTTGACATAAAAATACTTGAACTCAAGAATTCGTTTTTCGTTGTTTTCGTAAATGCTTGTTTTTATATATTGTCGTAATCAAAACAAAGCGAGGCCGAAAAATGCAAGCAACGTTTTTAGGCATCATTGCATTAACATATTTGATAATGCATTAGCATATATGATACTCAAATAAAAAGTTTTTACAGATTCAACCATAGGCCTCCTGACTTCATGATTAAAACAAGACCCAGTTGAAAATCAAACATTTGTTCAGATATAAAAAAGAGTGCTTTTTAAGAGCATACAATTGATGATTAAATACTTGTTTAAATAAAATGTAACCAGTCATAATTAAGACACCTATTCATAATTAAAATATACAAAAAAGAGTCTATAGAATTCAAAATCAAAACCAAAACATTATTATTATTAGAACTACTATTCTTCATCTTCAGTCATATTATCTTCAATTTCAACTAGATATACTTTTCTCTTGTAAGACTTCCTCCTGGGCATGAAGGCGACTTTATCTTATCCTTACACATATGCGTGCAAGTCTCATGCTTTGCTCCAATCGGGCAATTGCAACATCCATATCTGCTCATTGTTGTGTTCGCATAGTCTGTATTAATAGAAGAAAGGAAAGAACATATTAAGCATCATTTTGTCAAAAGTGTAAAAAGTCATGTACAATATCAAAGTGTGGTTTTTTCTATGGCTTGTTAGAAACATCATATATGATACCTCATATATCATATATGATATACCTATCATATATCACATGTCATATAACTATCATGTATGATAAATGAGGTATCGTATATGATACATCAAACTTAATTCAGTCTGATTGTTACTTGTTGTTTGTCAGAAGTATCATATATGATACCTCATATATCATATATGATACATATATCATATATCATATATCTATCATATATGATAAATGAAGTATCATACATGATACATCAAGCTTAATTTAGCCTACATCAACAACATAAAAATTTCTAACAATACAACTTATTCACACAAACATAAGCTTATTCATAACTATTTTATTCAAAAATTTTGATACTTCGTTAAAAAAAGATAATAAGCTAACTTATAATTCAACATAATAAACTTAAATAATCTAATTCACAAACTTATTTATAACTCTCATCTAATTCAAAATCTTATTCATAACTCCCATCTATATCAAAAGCTTATTCAAAAGAATCAACTTATTCACATAAATCACCTAATAAGCTAGCTTATTTATTAAGAACAATGAATTCAAATAATTCGCTCAAAATAACCTACATAAAAGCTTATAATGATAATGATGATAAATTAATAAGCTTATTCAAATCAATTAAGCTAAAATAAGAAAGATCTCTAACCTGATGATGATCGATTAGTGATGAATTCGTGATTGATTCATGTTGACCAATTCGTGATGGATTCATGATCCGTTCATAATCATCAATTCAGATATATGATGGATTCGTGACGATGGATCTGTGAAGTTAGAGGATTTGTAAAGAGATAAAGAATATCGACGGTAGAGAGAGAAAGTGGACAATGAAATGACGAAAATACCCATGCAGTGTATAATGAGGATTTAATCTCAACCATCGGATGATATAAAATTATGGGGTGGGGATGAGTCCTCCATATCTTAGAAGTTTGGTATCCAAAGAAACTTGAATCTTTTTTTACTCTAGTTAGTTTTTTCTTTATTTCGTATTATATATCTTTGCAACTTTTCTTTTAGTATCGATAATGAAAGAAATACATTGTTATTTATTTTTGGAAAGAAAAGTTCTAAAGATAATATATAACTAGCTTGTGAAATTAAATTGTTGCACACATATTTTTAGCATAAACTTGAATATGTTTCTTTAAATATATATTTTTTAAATATATTAGTAAGAGGAAAGTTATTTTAGATACCATATTTATCTTAGATATCAAGAGACTCATTTCCACTATCCATCTCCACCTCATCTAATGGATAAGATAAAAAATATTTTATTATTTCACTTATTTTTATAGTTTAAATATCTCTTAAACCGTTAAGTGGTAAAGGAAAAAAAAATATACTATCGCGACAAATACTTAATTAGTTCTCTACAAATATGCACTATTATATATACTTTTGAAGAATTTTTTTTTTCGTTTTTAAAATTTGCGTAAAATATCTTATATGATAATAGTGTTTCATCATATATGATATTAGTGCTAGATTATAAATTATTAATTGAATCATATATGATATTGGTTTATATCATATATGGTATGTTATATCATATATGATACTACTTATAGTTTTCGAGAAAGAAAAAAAAGTGACAAAAGCGAAAAAAATTTGTCGAAATTATATCATATAACATATTTGTAGAAAGATAACTAAATGTCGTCGCGATGATATTTTTTTCGCATAACGATTAAGGGTTTTTAAAAGAATATTAATATTTAAAAAAAAGATAAAGTGAGTATTGGGATTAATATTATCCATTGGATTAATATGTATATGAAGGATGGAGATTAATCCTTTGATATCCAAAAGAAAGTTTGGTATCAAAATGAACTTAAATCTATTAGTAACATTAAATGATAGAGAGACCTAATTCATATGCCTAAAAACAAGCCTAATCACAAAATTGAGACAAATAGCGTAATGAAATGGTAATGAAAGGCTGAGATGAAGAAAAAAGAAAATATGAAATTGTGGCCCCCTGCATTTCACCAATCACAACACGACACATAAACTTAAGTCTCTTTTTAAACCTTCATATTAGGTCTATATATCAACGCTCTTAACACTAACAACTAACATATGAACAATATATAACTACTTAACAAAATTATATCTTGTTTTAGCACAATTTATTTCACATACTTATGAGTAGTGTATCTTTACACTGTGACATTTTATTATGGTCGTATAATTATTGATAAGTAATTAAACTCAATATATGTCACTGTCCCTAAACCAGTAAACATGGTGTGCGAAACATGCAGCACCATCAAGAACTTCATTCATCACCCTTTCGTGACCTTTCGAATAGAATATGCTTGTACGAGGATGAGGAATCCAACAGCTTTCTTCATGTTCCTTGTATACTTTATTTTGTTCTCGCACATTATGATTAAATGACTGTATTGCATCTTTCTTATCATAACATTCGTTCCGTCTAGTCACCTTGCTCATGCTACGCGCCACAACTTCTTTGAGAGTCATGAAACTACTTCTCCTGAATGAGGTATACAACCAACTCTTAGTGAGTATTACTCTTTTAACTTCAAACAGTCAAAATGTATAAGTTATGAACAAAATAGAAATAGCAAAAATATGTGCACATACATTGTTTCTATTTAGTATCTACCTACCAGTGTATTAGATATATAAACTATTATTGACACTAAAATTGTGCACGTAGGAAAACAAAAATAATGAGCACTAACCTTCTTACAAGTGAACTTTTTATGGTTGCTGCAAGCACGCCTCTAGCCATGGTTTAAAACGGAAAATCAATGAGAAAACTTGTTTGTTGAGTATGTTACAAACTCTTATGAATGCTGATCACAAGCTTAGCCTTTTTATACAGGCAAGAACGTGCTGATAAACGGGACTAAATTATAATTAGGGAACAAATTCTCCACTTAGTTATTCTAGTACCATAATAACATCAAGAAGAGGACACATGAAAAACAAGATAATACTATTTGCATCCTCTTTTGAATGAAATAAAGCTAAGAATATACCTAAAATATATAAATCATTTGGGAAAATAAAATTCGCATTGTACAAAACGCACACATTTAGCAAGTTTAATTTTTTAAAATTGTTTTCCTAGCTGTTGTTGGGTCTACGATAACTAAAGTTTCTTGTATTTTTGATCATTTGGTAGCATGCTAATGGTAAGTCTAGTTGATCACGTATGTACATTTCACACTACAAGATAAAAAATGGACACTTTTCAGTGATGACCCGTGAAATAAGTGGCAAGTGAACAGGGAACTCTTGTTTCTTAGTGTGATACTGAATTTTACGGGTTAATATGACGTTATCGGTCTAATTTTACGTATTTCTATTTTTTTATGAGGACACAAATCGCGAAATAGAGAAGCATACGCGATAATGTTTTTCTGAATTGACATTTTATTTTATACCCAGATGTCAATATTATTAATGTGACGTCACCTTTGTTTAGGGTTAATTTTGGAATTGATTTTTTCTAGTTTCATTAGGAGTTTTGGAAAGAAATTAAAGATTTTCTTCTCGTATATCTTTTCTATATATTGTTTATATTTGTTTGTAAGTTATCTTTTGACATGAATTTATCTCTTGTTTGTGTTTTATCCCATGTAGGTTTTACACTCCGTTTATCAACCTAGGATTTGGGTTACAAAATTCGTTTCCGCAACCTGTATCATTTTGTTCACATAGTCGCTTAACTCATGAAACATGACATATGGGTCGTTGAACCTATAAAAAAGTATACGCGTACGAACTAGTGAAGCACTATTTTGGGTTACTTAACTAGCATAAAATGTATGTTCATACCATTCATATTAATGCTTTTTTTTAATATTTGAAGTTTATTTGTCAAAATAAAAAAATAAATAAATAAAAGTAAAAAAATAATATCTAAAAACATACATGTTTGAGGGCGTGTATACATTTAAAAACATATATGTATGTCTCTAAAAACATACATGCACGCCTTCAAATTGACATGTACCCTTTAATTTAAACAAGAGTTCTGTACGTTCTGTATTAAGATGTGTTCTGTAAATAATATATGTGATATACTGATGCTATTTTTTTATAGTTATGATCCAACTGGAGTAAGAATACTTGAGTAGCTTAGTCAAACAAAAACGTATATTAAATGTATTAGAATTCAATTGTTAGCTAGTCTATGCTAAGTATGAAGTAAGATTTCTGCTCAAAAGGAAAAGGAAGTACTCGATCTATAATTAAAATAAAAGTTTTTTTGCTTTGAACTTTTTTAAATCAGCTCAGTATACTGAATGACGTAAAAAAAGTCAACATAAGTCACAGATTATTGGGCTCTCTTTTTAATTTGGCTCTTGAACCATCATTTAAGCAGGTTGCTATGAATATCATGTTTTCTGCTTGTGTTATTTATCATGTCATCCTTGCAAATTTTTGTTTTCATTGGATTCACTGAAGCAGTACTCATGACTCAATATTCAACTTGATTGAATCAACTATAAAAATGAACCTATCTAGAATTAGAAAGTTTATACGCCGTTTTTATAAACTCAAAATATACATACAAAGTCAAATGATGTATATATATATCTTCTTGTTCTTATTTATTCGCCTCGTGTCACAAATCTTTTGCAGTACCAATTCCGAGTTAGAGTCTAAGACTTCTACATGAATTTATTACATATATTTTGCTGCACGCTTAAGGATTTCGGGGAGATTATTGGAAAATTATCATTTTTCTACCGAGTTTCCATAGCCTTTGGTGAGTGGACTAATTTCTTGCGAAATTTTTCATAAGTATCTGGATGGATCCCTTTCGGTTGAAACTTTTTCCATACCAAAAGTTCAAAGCCGAAACCTGAGCTAAGGAGCAAGAAACCTTAACCGGTGTTTTGTCAATATTACATGACACATTAGCATCATACCACTTTTCGACCCAAAAAGATACAGTAGCTGTAAACCAATTAAGCTCACAAGGTCACTATTATAAGATGTTGCATGATAGGCACTTTACACAAGGTTGCTCGTTAAGAGTTAATCCTACATGCATGCTCATAAATTACTGTGTCTTCCATTTGCAATGTTTTATTGTTGTCATTTTGTGATCAAATAACTATTTCTTGCTATAAAATTGTGATGCTAAATCAAACTCCACAGCTATCTCTTAAGCCAAAGTTTGTAAGTGAAGCTTGCAGCACCATCAGGCACATCATGCATCACCCATTCGTGACTCGTACAGTTTATCTAGCTTGTCCCCCGTACCTTATGCTTAAACCACTATACGTCATCTTCGTTATCATGACACTTGTTCCATCTAACCTCCTTTGCTCATGTAACACCACATAACTACTTTATGGTACTAGTAATCCTGCATGTTACCAACGGTTTGTTATTTGACAATACCTAGTATATATGAGTATAAGAGTACTTAGTTGGATATTTTATTACTCCGTAGTTCGATAAATAGTAGTATTTAGTGGTATATATGAGTACTTAGTAGATTATGATACACAAACACTACATATTTTATGCTACCAAAAACAATAATTGCTTCCTAACAGAAAGACCAAAACGTTTTAGGGCGCAAACTATACATAAGACGAAGAAGTCACATTATGCTGAAACCTAATCCTTGACGGATGAAAGCACACGAAATGAGAAGTATGAGATCATGGTTAATTAGTAGTTTGTTGTTTAATTGTGATTTCGATGAGAAAACTAGTTGATCGAGCATGCTACTCGAGCCTTCTTTTCAAAGACAATGACATGTGAAGAAATGAGATTAGAAAACAATCAAAGAACAAATTCTACATTTTTAAGACCATAAATTCTAGAATGTGACACATTAAAGCAACGGGTTAATTAGCTTCTATTCTATATGTTTTTACTATTCAGGAATAAAGTCGCAAATACGTAAGAAACACTAGCATGAAATAAGCGTTATTCGGCTCTTTAATTTCTTGATAAGTGTTTTCTTTCTTTGGTTTATATTGTTGATTTCACAAGTCACATCGTTGTTTAAGGGCTAGAGATTATCTCGTAGGGGACAAGGTCCATCTGCACATGAAAAACTTATGTGTCAGCACTCCCGAATTCAACTTAAACTTGAATGGGGTTAAGGAGAGTTATAATAGAATTCAATATGTTATGAATAATGTTATGATACATAAACTCACTACTCACATTATATGTTTAGGTTTGCAATTCAAAAAGACTAACGATCACTACTAGATATCATGCCACGATCAACAATTTTTCATCAATTAAAATCAGCTCGTTGGTAAATTACTACTTTACAAACAAAGATAAGAAAAATAAGACTTTTAGTTTACCAACACCGTAATTGTTGCTAAATCTGTTAAAATTTAGTTGCGAAAGTTTCCGCAAATTTTACCAAGTACTTTTTCTCACTTATTCGGTAGTAAAATCAAAAGACGAAAATATCAACGACATAATTTCGTTGGTGAATAAAATTGCCAATGATTTTTAGTTTTTTTACCGACAACTTACTTCTCCTTGGCAACTGTTTTACACATTTTCTCAGTAAATATATAAACTTTTCAATTTTTGTAATTTATTCAAATTTTTTGATATTACAAAAAGTGAACCCCGCTAGAATCCATTTTTTTTTCTGTTCCTCTATAGTCTATACCCAAAAACATTATCCCTCGAATTAAAAGTGTAAAAAACTTGTTTGACCTAAAAGTGTAAACACGCACTACAACAATTTTGAGCTCAGGGTCGCCCTTTTTCTAGGGATGACTTAGTCGTTCCTATTTTAAATGGGGGCCCACCACTTTTCCAAGAAAAAGTTAGTCAAAGGAAGTCTGTGGGAACAACCGGGCCCACTAAATCTAGGGACGATTAAGTCGTCCATAGGGTAAATTTTTTTTCCCTTTTTTATCACTAAATATAAGTTAAAATTTTTTAAAATTATTTAAAATAGATATAATTATTTTTCTGTAAAAAATATTAGATTAAAAAGGGGGAAATATATTGAAGAAATTTATGGACGACTTTTTCGACCCTAAATTACATAGGGAAGTCGTCCCTAAATTCCCCCCCCCCCCCCCCAAATTTTCTAAAAATTTCTCAAAAAATTAAATATCCCGCTAATAAAAAGGGTGAAATATATTGAAGAAATTTAGGGACGACTTTTTCGACCCTAAATTACATAGGGAAGTCATCCCTAAATTTCCCCCCCAAATTTTCTTAAAATTAACTTTTATATTTATTTAAAAAAAACTTTATACATATTTAAAAAAGGTTTTATATTTATTTAAAAAAAAACTTTATACATATTTAAAAAAAACTTTATACATATTTAAAAAAAAATTTATATTTATTTAAAAAAACTTTATACATATTTAAAAAAAATTATATATATTTTAAAAGAACTTTATATTTATTTAAAAAAAACTTTATACATATCTAAAATAAACTTTATACATATTTAAAAATCTTTTATATTTATTTAAAAAAAAACTTTATACATATTTAAAAAAAACTTTATGCATATTTAAAAAAAATTATATATATTTTAAAAGAACTTTATACTTATTTAAAAAAAACTTATACGTATTTAAAAAGGACTTTAGATATATATTCAACACTTAAACATGCGCTTAATTAAACATAGATATTACAACGATAACAGATTCATAAATACGAAAAAAAAACACATCAAAAACTAGTTCAAATTAAACATACAGATTAACACATAATAAAAAACAAATTAAACATTAAAATAAGAAACAGATTACTACTCAAAGCTAAGATCTTCCATTTCATTTAAAAGCTCATGAAGTATTGCAGCCGATTGACATGCGTGGTCTTCAGGATGCCTTTCCATTTCTAGTCTTGCCTCTAGCATCTTTATCTTTAGATCTTTGATCTTGCAATTTGAGCACTCAAGTGGGTGCAGATTGAGAAGGACCTGTAGAAGAACTAGGATGTGAACCTTGAGGTGTTGAAGATTCAGGGGAATATCTTATACGGAGTTCGAGATCAAAATCATCCTTCCATTTAAAACATTTACATCCATAATCTTTTTTTTGGTTGTTACAAAGTAAATAAATAACATGACATGTCATTTTAATAATCACACGTATTACATAAATAAAACATTAGATTGTTTACCTTCGAAAGAGGACATGCATAGTAAAGTTTACCAAAGCTATGAGGTCGATGTGACTGTCTCAACACTATATATCCCTTTCCACATGTACACTTATAAGCTTCAAGTGGATCCATCTTATGCAAAATCGGGTGGTGGTGGTGGTGGTGAGTTTGGTAGGAGAGGATAAGAGTTTGTGTGGATAAAAGCTACCATAAATAAAGATAAAAATTTAGGGTCGACACATTTAGGGACGACTTAGTCGACCCTAGCTTTCCCGCCAACATTTTCCCGCCAACTTCTTCCCGCCAACATTTTCCCGCCAACATTTTCCCGCCAACATTTTCCCGCCAACTTCTTCCCGCCAGCATATCGACTCATCAGTTTAACCTATAACGTATAACCGTAGAATATCGACTCATCAGTTGAACCTCTAACGTATAACCCTAGCATATCGACTCATCAGTTGAACCTCTAACGTATAAACAAAACATATCGACTCATCAGTTGAACCTCTAACGTATAACCGTAGCATATCGACTCATCAGTTGAACTTCTAACGTATAACCCTAGCATATTGACTCATCAGTTGCACCTCTAACGTATAACCATAACATATCGACTCATCAGTTGAACCTCTAACGTATAACCGTAGTATATCGACTCATCAGTTGAACCTCTAACGTATAACCCTAGCATATCGACTCATCAGTTGAACCTATAACGTATAACCGTAGCATATCGACTCATCAGTTGAACCTATAATGTATAACCGTAGCATATCGACTCATCAGTTGAACCTCTAACGTATAACCAGAACATATCGACTCATCAGTTGAACCTCTAACATGTAACCGTAGCATATCGACTCATCAATTGAACCTCTAACGTGTAACCGTAGCATATCGACTCATCAGTTGAACCTCTAACGTATAACTATAGCATATCGACTCATCAGTTGAACCTCTAACGTATAACCCTAGCATATCGACTCATCAGTTGAACCTCTAACGTATAACCCTAGCATATCGACTCATCAGTTGAACCTCTAACGTATAACCGTAGCATATCGACTCATCGATTGAACCTCTAACGTATAACCCTAGCATGTCGACTCATCAGTTGAACCTCTAACGTATAACCGTAACATATCGACTCATCAGTTGAACCTATAACGTATAACCCTAACATATCGACTCATCAGTTGAACCTCTAACGTATAATCGTAACATATCGACTCATCGGTTGAACCTCTAACGTATAACCGTAACATATCGACTCATCGGTTGAACCTCTAACGTATAACCCTAGCATATCGACTCATCGGTTAAACCTATAACGTATAACCGTAATATATCGACTCATCGGTTGAACCTCTAACGTATAACCGTAACATATCGACTCATCGGTTGAACCTCTAACGTATAACTGTAACATATCGACTCATCAATTGAACCTATAACGTATAACCCTAACATATCGACTCATCATTTGAACCTCTAACGCATAACCGTAACATATAGACTCATCGGTTGAACCTCTAACGTATAACCGTAACATATCGACTCATCAGTTGAACCTATAACGTATAACCGTAACATATCGACTCATCAATTGAACCTCTAACGTATAGCCGTAGCATAGCGACTCATCAGTTGAACCTCCAACGTATAACCCTAGCATATCGAATCGTCAGTTGAACCTTTAACGTATAACCCTAGCATATCGACTCTTCAGTTGAACCTTTAACGTATAACCCTAACATATCGACTCGTTAGTTCAACCTCTAACGTATAACTCTAGCATATCGACTCATCAGTTGAACCTCTAACGTATAACCGTAACATATCGACTCATCAGTTGAACCTTTAACGTATAACCCTAGCATATCAACTCGTAAGTTGAACCTCTAACGTACAACTCTAGCATATCGACTCATCAGTTGAACCTCTAACGTATAACCGTAGCATATCGACTCATTATTTGAACCTCTAACGTATAACCGTAACATATCGACTCATCAGTTGAACCTCCAACGTATAAGCTTAGTATATCGACTAATCAGTTGAACCTCTAACGTATAACCCTAGCATATCGACTCTTCAGTTGAACCTCTAACGTATAACCGCAACATATTGACTCATCAGTTGAACTCTAACGTATAATCGTAACATATCGACTCATCACTTGAACCTTTAACGTATAACCGTAGCATATCGTATTTCTCAATTGTTATTATTACAAACTATTTATAACGTATATTTTAATATTAATTACAATAATTTATTTGTATTTTTATTATTAATTCTTATTATTAACTTTTATTATTACTTTTATTACTACTTTTATTACATAAATGGGATAATGTAAAAATATATGAAAGAAATTTAGGGACGACTTTTTCGACCCTAAATTATAAAGTAAAGTCGTCCCTAAATTTTCCAAAAATATTTCAAACACTTAACAAATTTTTGGAAGTTTTGGCCAAAATTTAAATAACTCGCTGGGATTTTAAGTTTTCCCGGTATACATTTAGGGTCGACCTTGTCGTCCCAAAAATGATCTATCTTTATCCTCTTTCTATCCTCTCAACTCACACTGTTAACAAAAAAAAATCAGCCCCATATCCTCTCATCTCATCCCACGCACCACGCACCACCACCACCAATCGTCTAATCTCATCCCACCACCACCACCACCTCCACCACCACTACCACCACCACCAATCGTATCATCTCACCACCACCACCACCACCAATTATGTTTTTTGTTTAATTTCGGATAAGGTATTCTATTTTTTGTTTAATTTCGGATTATAAGTTCATCTCCTTTATCTATTAACTTTGTTTAATTTTTAATTTTGTTTACTTATGCTAAATATGATTTTTTGATAGCAACCACCAATCATCCAACCACACGCCACCAACGCCGCGGCAGTAGTAGCAACCACCACCGCCGGAAACATCAGAAGCAGTAGCCACCACCGCCGGCAGCAGTAGTAGCCACCACCACCACCAATCATGCCTTTAGTGTTGGAAGGGACCTTCTTTTCCAATCTCTAGGAAGGAAAAAGTTGTCTTGTCCCTTTAGAACAAAATTTTTTCCACTATAATTTTATTTTCGTGTTTTTTTATGTCAGCCGAAGATGATTTTGAAAGTTTATGTGCGGATTTTGGTGGTTATACCAAGGATCTAACCGTCTTAGGTGTTGATCTTGCCAAAGTTGTCATAATCGACAATTCCCCACAGGTAGATTGCTCATTAGCTTTCATTACTATCCTTGTGAGCTTTCATATGTATATTATTAACATAATGTGATAAAAAGCATCGAACGTTTCACAAACTAGCCAAAACTATTTTTGTCACTAGTCAGTTCATATTGATGAAACACGCCACGAACTGCTTCATTTCGAAGAAGCGACATTAAAGACCTATTATTTCAAGTGGTGTCTGGCTTTAGTGAGGCACTCATAATGTCGGTTAATGTAAAGAAACAAAACTTAGGTTTCATGGACATGTATATCTTGGATTAGTCTTATTTTTACATTCGAAATGGACCAATAAAAATGAGAATCAATAAAGATGACGAAATGAAAAGAACTTTTTACATCAGGCTAAATGGCAGCAATCTAGCTTACTTCCATACAATGGCAAGAAAACATATATATGTTGATACAATTCTTGACAGAAAATTGTGTTTAATCCCACATAGGTAATAGGAAGGAAACATTGGTAAGTTTTATACCAATGTTATATTGATCAAGCATGTTGAGTTTGTTATCATGTTATTCTTCCCCAAAATGGAGTAGACAGTAAGTTGATTCTCTTGCTCCTTATGGCGAAGGATAGTCATATAATTCATCAATTTTTTTGTTGTTTATTTACGACATTTAAAACATTTACTATCTACATTCTATTATCGTTAGAATATTTCATGATTAAAACATTTTTGTTTATTAGATTTAAAGCATTAAAACTATTTGTTTGTTGGATTGTAAGCATCAAACTTGTATATGTCTACTTTAAATGACATGAGATTTTAAGCATCCGAATTTTATATGAATGATTTGAGCGCATATCATTTTATAACTAAAATTTCTTCATATATGCTTAATTAACCTTTTTTGCTGTTTTTTTAAATGGATGTTTGATGTATTGAACTTCATCTGCTAGTTATAGGGTGTTTGGATATGCGTTGGATAATTATTATAAACTGAAAATCATAATAAATAGCCATTAGAATAGTGTCCAGACGTGCTTCTGCTGTTTGAAGACCTATGATAATCAGATAATCGGATATTCGAGAATTTGTAATATAGATAAATGACAAAATGTTATGGTTGACGGTTTACTAAATGCACGTAGAAGTCTTTCAAATTTGGTTAAAAGATGGGGTAAATAAGATGTTATACCCTTGCATCTGATGTAAAATCACAATTTTTGAAACACAATTCCAAATACTCCCATCATCCAGTGACGGTTATTTGTTTAGGCATCTAAGGATGAGAAATCATATAGAAGTTATATTTTATTTTTTTAAAAGCTATCTCAGACTCTTACCTACCTGTGGTGGTTTCAGGTTTTCCGATTACAAGTCAATAATGGGATCCTGATAAAGAGTTGGTTTGATGACCCGTCAGATAGCGCACTGATTTCATTACTTCCTTTCCTAGAGACCCTGGTTAATGCCGAAGATGTCCGACCAATTATTGCTAAGAGATTCGGTAACAAGGAATAAATGCCCCTTAAATATATACTTACACGGCTGCACCTCTAAAATTTATACATCCTTCATTTAGATCCTCACGATCCCTCAAGGTCTTACTATAAGTATCTAATCTCTATAGAATAAAACGTTACCAGTTGTGCCTCATTTGTCTTTAGTATGATTTGGGTTTTGCAATGTACAATACATGTAGCTTAGAAACTCACAAGGGTTCGCTTACAGATTATCTTCATGTTATTTAGAAATATTTGTTACGGGTCAAATGGTCAAGGGACCAGTTATGTCCATGTCCAGAATATGGAGGACTAGAAGGAGAAATATCCATAAGTTTGTTAAGAGTCTTTCCCATTGCTATATAAGCTTCCTGTGGTTCATTTTATCAAATAGCTAATAAATTGAAACTGTGTGAAAACACTCTCCTTTCCCAAATCTCTCTGTAACAACTCACAATGATTGTAACTGATTTCTAATTGAATTCTGTTACAATCCACCATCGATAATACAATCAAGCTTTCGACACTCTGTTTCTTATCATCTTAAGAGTCCAAGTCGTTGTAATTTTTTATCGATCTTAATTGATCCTAAGAGTGTATATCAATTGGTATCAGAGACCTTTCCTGGCGAGGTCTCGAGTTTTCTGGAGAATCATTGTGTTTCCGATCAAGGTTTTGAGTTTCTGGATAGATTGTTCAATTTCCGGTGAATAGTTATTCTACTCGAGATTGTTTGTTGAAGTTATGAATCTGGTAGAATTAATATGAACTTTCGAACAGGAAGGCGTGGTAATAATGGTGAAGAGGGTGTAAGTGATGTTCATAAAGTGTTTGCCGAAATGTCAATGAGTAATTTCGTTAGAAAACATGGCTCGGGTATAGGTTATTGTGATTTTTCGACTCCTGGTTTCGTGATAAGGGTTTAGATGAAGGGCATCTAGTTCGGATCTTCATTCGGGGGTTGCCTTGGGAAATTGAAAATAAGGTTAGATTGATCCAACCCAATAGCTTATGGATAGCATGTTGTTTCGCTAAAAAGGTAGAAAGCACGTGCAAAACGTTCGATGGTTTAAAAGAAAAGGGTCACAATGAGTTGGTGGTTCTTAGGGAAAATGGAGTTGGAGATTATAGGTGTGATGGTGCCGTTTTTCGAGATAATAAGATTGATGTTATTGAAGTTGGTAATGTTAGATGTGAAGAGCTTGAGTTAGAGGTAAGTGGAATGGATGATAGCAAAATAAGTGTGAGGGTGTTTTTGATTGTGAAGAAACAGTTGATGGGCAAAAGGAAATGAAGATGATAGTGATTGTGTAATGGTTCTTGGTCATACGAGTAAAGAAAATGAGTCAATGGTAAGTGGGGTGGAGGCGAATAACCCGTGTGTTGTTGATGTACATACAACAATGGAAGGAAAACAGAAACTTGAGGAATATGATGTTTTAAAAGATGTTGTGGTTGAAAGTGTAGACGAAGTGGGTGATGCGGACAATGGGTTTATGGATGAAGAGTATGTTGAGGGATGTACGAGTGAGATGCAAGTAGAGGCGTTTGTAAAGGATAGAGGGAAGAAAAATAGGAGTAAGGATAGGGAAATAGAGTTTATAGGGACAAATACTATGGACGAATTGAAAGAAGTTGTTGATTGTATAACCAGTGGGTTGATGAGCGTTGGTGAGTTGTGTGAGGAAGGTGACGGTGGCATGGTGAAATGGAATGATAGAAAGGATGGAAATAAGAGCGATGATGTAAAGGTTAATGCTTTTGGTGTATTGAAGGTTACTTAAGAAATGGAAGGTGTAGAATCTGATGGTGACTGGGAGTATGACATAGCTCAAGTTTGGAATGTTTCTATGATGAGTTGGAATGACGAGCATCAAGTGGGTATAGGTGTTGAGCAAAGTAGCGTAGATGTTTCAGAAAATAGTAGTGGTAATTGTAGTGGTGTGGGAAATTTTGTGAAGGATAGGGGTAAGAAGAACGGGTGTGGCAATGGTTTTGGTGGTGTTACTAATAAAGAGGATTGTCTTGGAATAGAGAGTGTTGGTAAAGGTACTACTAACGGGGAATTTGTTTTATCCAAAATGGTTCAAAATGGTGAAAAGACTAATGGTGATCGGGTTGATGAAGCCAAAATTGGAATTAGTCTAGTGAGTTTTGTTTGTTGGAAAAGTGATACAGGGAAATGGCCGAGAAAGAAAAAGGCACGTGTGGTGTTCGATGTATGGAAGTGGCCCAACAGGAAGAAAAAAATTAGGTTGTTAATTGGGGATGTGTGGGAGCTGATGGTGTTAGGAGATGATGATATTGAAGGCTATGGTGCTAGGAGCTGATGGTGCTGAGAGTTGATGAGTGACAAGTTGCTGATAAGAGTAAGCTTGAAGCATGAAGACTGAAGTCACAATTTTAGTTGCTGATACATGAATTGAGGGTCCTTTTGTGCAGATTCTGAACAATGACCAAAACATTGCACATTTAAGGCTGAGCATGGAACACTCTAATGGCTCGACAATGAGTTCATTTCGAACTCGATTATTGAGGACAAGAATCTCTTAAGGGGAATGGATTGTTACGGGTCAAATGGTCAAGGGACCAATTATGTCCATGTCCAGAAGATGGAGGACTAGAAGGAGAAGTATCCATAAGTTTGTTATGAGTCTTTCCCACTGCTATATAAGCTTCATGTGGTTCATTTTATCAGATAGCTAATAAATTGTAACTGTGTGAAAACACTCTCCTTTCCCAAATCTCTCTGTAACAACTATCACAATGATTGTAACTAATTTCTAACTGAATTCTCTTACAATCCACCATTGATAATACAATCAAGCTTTCGACACTCTGTTTCTTATCATCTTGAGAGTCCAAGCCGTTGTAATTTGTTATCGATCTTAATTGATTCTAACAGTGTATATCAATATTATAGTATATGAATTTGTATATCTATTTAATCATTAATTTTTAATACATAATTTCTAATATCCCATGCATGCTTATTCTGGCTACTAGTTTTTAGGTGTTACACATTTTTTTTTCTTGTTGATTAAGGCGGATTTTGTTCAATTCATGTTACCAGATGGTACTATGTTGACGAACATTTTTGCACGTTGTCCGGATTTTGTTCGATTCATGTTATTCTATATTATGTATTTGTCGAATTCTGTCATTTTGAATTATAGATTTTGTCCGAAAAAGTTTCGGAAAAAATCTAAACACTGCAAAAATGCCCAGATTTTTTTTACCCCCCAGGTACATCTAGGGACGACTTAGTCGTCCCTAAAGTTGCCAATTTCGCCCAGAATATAATCCTAAGGACGACTTAGTCGTCCCTAAGTGTCAAAGTTGCCCAGAAGTCGTCCCTAGGTTTAATATCTGGGCAACTTTGAAATCCTTAGGGGCGACTAAGTCGTCCCTAGGTTTATATTTACGTATTATTTTTTCTAAAAATGATTTTATTAATTAGTAAAAGAAAGATTTTATTAAAAATTATTAAAAAAAGATTTTTTATTAAAAATTAAAAAAAGGTTATTTTATTAAAAACCTAGGGACGACTTTTTCGATCCTAAGTTTCAAAGGGAAGCCGTCCCTAGGTTAGTCAATATTTTCAGTGGAAAGGCTGCGGGACCCACTTGGTCGTCTTTAGGTTTCAAAGGGGAAGTCGACCCTAGAAATCTAAAGACAAATTTTTGGGCACAACCCCCTTGGGTCGACTAAGTCGTCCCTAGGGTTTGAGGGTCGAAAAAGTGACACACTAGGGACGAATAAGTCGTCCTAGGATGCAAAATTATTGTAGTGACGCTTTCCTTTTTGCCCTCCTCACGTAAAAGTGTAGACACATCTTTATTTTGTCAGCCTTTCGTCACTATGTAAATAATAAGTTATGATAACACACATATTGTTTTAAGCTTGAACATTGAGGAGCGACTCGATACTTTTGAAATCTCCTTAAACTATCTAGAGTCGAACGTGATAATCAAACACAATGATAAGAATCCTGCCACAACCCGAGTCACCCGACCCACTTGGGTTATCCGTCGTCCTTCGCGTTATGAAAACTAGTCAACAGAAGACCTATTCTCATGGAGGACTTGACCACTACTTTATTTTGTTACCTGCACTTTGAAGATTTCCATCTGCACGTTAGAAACTGTTACTTTGAATGCATTTGTTTAGGAAGAATAAGTGGAGCAGTAGTATTTCCACCATATCATGTTTCCTTTAATTTAGGAGTCCGCTCTTGTTTTCTTCACTATTTATATTGTAAGTTTTGATATCAATGTTAACAGAAAATTGCCCCAATTTGTCAAGTGCTTCTTCTCTTATTTCTTGGGAGATTAGCTATCTCAAAGCAGCTGCTATCATTTGGTGCTTTCATTCCTTTCAACCATGCCTCCCCGTAAAGATACATCAAATGATGATCAACCCGCAACCTTTCAAGATCAATTAAACGCCCTAACCACAAAAGTTGATGCCATTCTCAATAGGATAGTCAATCTCCAAGAAGTAGATACGAGAAGCGGAAGGATAAGGCCCTTGAGCGGGCAAGACTCCAAGAATACTAGAGAGAAATTAGACTTTTAACTTTCATTCATTCCTTATAAACGCAGTGCAAGTTACATATATAAATAGGAAAGGAAACATGTTAACTGTCAATACGTGGGTACTAGTACTAATTATGCATGAAAGTGTGACTTGCTTATGTATAGCCTAAAACAAAGGAAACATGCTAAATATATCTAATCAACTAAACTGCCATCAAGTTTCACTTTCATTAGTTCGTGTCATATGCCTCGAATGTCCTACTAGCACATGTAGTCTTCATGCTCGTATCAATACTCCCATCCTGAAAACGAGTCTTGTCCTCAAGACTCATGGTTCGTCGTTCCACTCGTGTGGCTCCCAAGGAGGGTCGAGTTCAGGTTCAAGAAAAACAAACTTCGGTGGATCCCTTTGACTATTGAGAGGAAATAATTTTAAGCAATCAAATATGGCTAACTTGGCATGAATGAAGGTGACAAACCCATATGTCTCATGAATGGTGGTTTGAGTGAATATGGTTATAGAGTTTTGTAGTTTTGATGTTTTGTGACTCGGTTTGGCAGGGAAATCAGACACCGGTGAAAACGGAATTTGTGTGAAAACTTCATTTTCTACAGTGTAGTCGGTAAGCAACATGGGGATGGTGTCTTCGGGGTTGTTGATGTTCGTATCCTGAGAGGATGTGTCGGTGAGGACATAAGCGGCTGTGGTCTCGGTGATGTCGGTATTGGTGTCAGTGGTGGAATCATGATGTTGTGTTTTAGGGATGGTGGATTGCCAGTTGAGATCCTTGAATGTGGTTCCATAGCGGGCTTGGAGAATATTGACAATGGCATCAACTTTTGCGGTTAGGGCGGATAACTGATCTTTGATGTTTGTGGGCGGTTTAGATGTTGGAGGGATCGAGTAAGTCGATGAAAGCACCATTGATACGATAGGGACTACTTGAGACAGTCAATCTCCAAGAAATAGATATGAGAAGCGGACGGATAAGGCCCTTAGAGCGGGCAAGACTCCAAGACTACTAGAGAGAAACTAGACTATAAGATACTTCATTTCATTCCTTATAAACGCAGTGCAAGTTACATATATAAATAGGAAAGGAAACATGTTAACTGTCAATACGTGGGTACTAGTACTAATTATGCATGAAAGTGTGACTTGCTTATGAATAGCCTAAAACAAAGGAAACATGCTAAATATATCTAATCAACTAAACTGCCATCAAGTTTCACTTTCATTAGTTCGTGTCATATGCCTCAAATGTCCTACTAGCACATGTAGTCTTCATGCTCGTATCAATACTCCCATCCTGAAAACGAATACCTAGGCCATGTTATTTCTAGTGCAGGTGTTGCCACTGACCCTAAAAAAATTCAATCAATCCAAGAATGGTCAAAGCCCACATCCATCACGGGCTTACGGGGGTTCTTAGGGCTAACGGGCTATTACAGGCGGTTCGTAAAGGGGTATGCACATATTGCAGCACCACTAACAGATCTTCTGCAACAACATCAGATTATATGGAATGCTAAAGCCGAACATGCTTTTAACACCTTAAAGGCGGCCATGACCACTCTTCCTGTATTGGCGCTTCCTGATTTCACAGTTACTTTCGACGTAACCACTGATGCTTCGGGTACGGGTATTGGTTCTGTGCTCTCTCAAAACGATAAGCCAGTCTCGTTTTTCAGCAAGAAGTTGTTGGGAATAAATCTATGCTTAGTTGTTTCCCCTGCTAGTTGATTATCCGAACCCCTGCTAGAGTAAGTTCCCCCTGCTAAATAACAAAGGCAGGGGGATTGGTTCCCCTGCTGAAGTCAAAGGCCCTGCTGTCAAAGATAAACATGGAATAGATTTTTACGCGTTTCAGTTATTATTCCTTAATACTTTCCATAGTTTGTTAGTAGTGATCTTGTACGTGAGTCCTTGTGCCTATAAAAGGACTCACTAGGTTAGCATGCAAAGCGTGTCTTTCTCATTTGTCTTTCATTATATTACTTTAAGGTTTTGTAAACCCTAATACCATTTTGGGTATTCGTATATCTTTGATATATTAAAGTTCAACGTGTCAATCACATTTGTTCTTGTGCTAAACATTACATTTCGCATCTTGTTTAGTTACTTTGCTTTGCAAAGTTTCTCTAGTGTTAGATTGAATTCTTTCTCTCTATCACAACCCTTAAACAAGCTATTAAGGTTTAAGATCTGACTTTGGGATCAACAAGTGGTATCAGAGCTTGTTGAGAAACTTTGTCTAAATCAAGAACAAAATCCTCATAGCAAACATGTCTTCAGACTCATCCTCAAACAGCAACAACCACAATAACCTCAAGTTACCCATGTTGGATCCTGAAAACTTTGAATTATGGGAATTCAGAATCCAACAATACCTGAAAATGGAACACTATGTTCTTTGGGAGATCATAGAGTTTGGTGATCAATTCAACAAAATGGTGGCAGTTGAAGAGGGCAAGGAAGAAGGTAAAAGTTCCAAAGGTAAGGACAAGAAGAAATCTGTTGCTCTGTGTGATAAGGAAATACTGGCTAGAAGGCATGATGTCAGGGCTCACAGCTCATTGCTGTTGGCCCTACCTAATAGACATCAACTCAGATTCAGGAAATACAAAACAGCTAAGGATCTATGGGAAGCCATAGGCAAAACCTTTGGAGGAAATGAAGCCACAAAGAAGAAGAAGAAAAATCAAATGCTGAATGATTTTGCTTCTTTCAAAGCAATTGGTGATGAATCAATTGGAGCTATTTACAATAGGCTTCAAGACATGGTGGCCCAGTTGGAATTCTTTGATATTGAGGTATCAAAAGAGCAGGTGAATACCAGGTTTCTTAACAGCCTCCAGAAAGAATGGTTTGTCTATAAGGCAATTTGGCATAATAAGGATGACTTGGACGAAAAAGACATTGATGACATATATAATAACTTAAAGGTTTTTGAACCTGTTGTCAATGAGATGAAGTCAAAAGGAACAATTCCCACAAACTTAAGTGGAATCATTGATTCCCTTGCTAACATGGCATTCATATCACAAAGCAGTGGAATCTCCAAGAACAGTGGAATTGAAGTAGCCCCTGCTACTTATTCCCCTGCTACCAGGTCTGGACCTTCCTATGATGAAGAAAGACCAGCTACATTCAGCCTTGATACTGCTTGTGGTTTTATAGCATCTCAAGGGCCACAAGGATCTACTGTGTTACATGAAGATCTAAGTTAAATCAGTAAGCAAGGGCTAGAAGAAATGGATATCAAGTGGAATATGGCTCTGCTCAGCATGAGAGCCAACAGGTTCTACAAGAAGTATGGGAAGAAGATCTCAATTAATCCCTCTGATGTGGCTGGGTTTGATAAAACAAAAGTTGAATGCTACAATTCATTTTGCCAGGGAATGCAGAGGACCTAAGACTGGAAATAGCTACAGAAAGGAAACAAGAGATGATGATTCTGGTGCTAAAGCCATGGTAGCCATGCAGGGGATAGATGGAGCAAGTGGATGGGACTGGCGTGCTATGACAGAGAATGTGGAAAGAAATCAAGCTTTGATTGTCGAGGAAAAGGAAGAAGACTTTGCACTTATGGCTATGTCAAGTTCCAGCTCTGACAATGAGGTATATGATGACTCATACTGTACTAAAGCTTGTAGGAAAAATACTGAATCTTTGAATGATCAAATCAGAAAGGTAAAAGCTGACTATATCAATTGTGATAATGATCTTGATAATTATAAACGTGCTTTAGAACAGTTAGAGTCCACTATAAGAGAGTATAGGCAAAGAGAAAGTGATTATAGGGATCACATTGTGATTCTAGAAAGAGAAGCTAAGGAGAATAACCAGTCTATAAAGGTATTGACTGCTGAACTTGAAACTTTCAAAGCTAACCAAAAGATAGATGAAGAAACTGTTGAAAAATTTGGAAAAGCTTCAAAAGATTTAACCAAAGCAGTTGAAATCGGTCAATCTCCTAGGGACAAAACAGGGTTTGGGATTAAAAATATGCATGCTACCATACCACCACCCCCTGCTAACATCCATGCTCCTTCTCCTAGAAAAGACCTGTCCTGGACTGGTCTCCCTTGTTTTGAAAAACAGGATGACATTGAGTTTGACTTGAGTGCTTATATACCTAATAATCTTGATACAGAAGAGTCTCTAGTTAAAACTAGTGTTATTAGGGATGTTGAAAAGGAACAGGTTGGTTTAAAACAAATTGATAACCCTGTTAGATTTTCAAGAGAAGGAATTGTTGGCAGAAATTCTAGCTCTAAAAGTAGCTCCCCTAAGTCTACCATTAAATATGCTGGCATGTACCGGAATATCAGAGGTAATAAAAGAAATTGGAATGACCAAAAGTATCATCAATTAGGAGAAGACTTTGTGATTAATACCAAGCCCTGCTTCACATGTGGCAGCTTTGAACACACTTATCAAGAGTGTAAGGCACCAATGGAGATGGTGGCTGCAAATCCCTTAAAGGATATGCAACCTAAAACCATTCTTCTAAATGCAGGGGCAAAATCTTTTTCCCCTGCTAAGTATGTTGCCCCTGCCTTGAGAAATAGGGTAACTGATAAATATGTTGTTCCTGCCCTTAGGAAGGAGAATGATGCTTACTCAAAGTCCAACACGTCTGTGACCACCCCAACACCTTATACTGCATATAGATCTGGCTCTAGACCTTACCAACACATGACTAGAGGCCAAAACAAAAGGTGGGTTCCCTCTGCTAAGCATAGAGATTCCCCTGCTAAAAAGGTATCCCCTGCTAGAAAAATTGTGTATTATAGGAACATGGGGAGATGGGGAAAAGCTATGAAAGCCTCAGCTCGTTGGGTTTGGGCACCCAAAAGGGGTACTCAATCCAATGGTGTATCTCTAGTCTTTGATAAGCTATCCTACATTGATACACGAGGTAGATCCAAGTCTGTAATGGCTTGGGTCCCCAAGAAAAACTAATTTGTTTTTCTTTTTGCAGGTGACAAAGAAGACAAGGGATGATAGAGCATATTGGGATAGTGGATGCTCAAGAAGTATGACTGGACAAAAAGCTTACTTGTCTAACTTTGTGCCCCTGCATGACAATGATGGTGTTTCTTTTGGAGATGGGCATGGAACTATAACAGGAAAAGGAACTATTGTCACTAATGGGATGACCTTTGACAATGTGTACTTGGTGAAAGAACTCAAGTACAATCTCTTCAGTGTGTCACAGATGACTGATAACAAGAATTTTGTCTTGTTTACTGACACTGAATGCTTGGTGTTAGGAAAGGAGTTTGTCTTGCCAAAAGACACTCCTATTGTACTCATAACACCAAGACAGAAGAATATGTACACAATTGATCTCAAGGACATATCTCTCCAAGACGATGAAACATGTTTCATTGCCAAAGCTTCAGCAGATGAATGTAAGAAATGGCATAGAAGACTTGGTCATCTTAATTTCAAGAACATGAACAAACTAGTAAAGTATAATCTGGTTCATGGTCTTCCTTCCAAGTCCTTTGCCAATGAACATACTTGTGATGCATGTCTGAAAGGGAAGCAACACAGAGCATCTTGCAAATCAAAAACAAGTATGTCCACCACCAAGCCATTGGAACTACTGCATATGGACCTCTTTGGTCCTACTTCTGTGGCAAGCATAATGAAGAAATGGTATTTCTTAGTGATTACTGATGATTTTTCAAGGTTCACATGGACATTCTTTCTATTTGAGAAGAGTGACACAGCTGATGTACTCATTGGGTTCATCAATCAAATTGAACTATCAAAAAGCATGAAGGTAGTTACCATGAGATCAGACAATGGTGGTGAGTTCAGAAATCAAAAACTGGACTCTTTCTGCATTAACAAAGGCATCAAGAGGCAATTCAGCATAGCAAGAACACCTCAACAGAATGGAGTGGCAGAAAGAAGGAATAGGACACTCATTGAAGCTGCTAGAACTATGTTGTCTCATTCCAAACTTCCAGTTATCTTTTGGGCTGAAGCTGTATCCACTGCTTGTTATGTACAAAACAGGGCCTTGGTAATTAAGGCACACAACAAGACCCCTTATCAGCTGTTCAATGGAAGACCTCCTTTAATTGACTTTTTCAGACCTTTTGGATGTCATGTGATCATCTTGAACACTATTGACAATCTAGGTAAATTCAGTGAAAAGGGTGATGATGGATACTTTGTGGGTTATTCATTAAACAGCAAAGGATATAGGGTCTTCAACAAGAAGACAAGCAAAATCATAGAAAATCTTCATGTGAACTTTCTTGAAGACAAACCTGAAGATGTTCAAACAGGTCCTGACTGGTTCTTTGATATAGATGTACTTTCAAAGTCTATGAATTATGTACCTGTTGTTTTACAGAACACTAACATTTCAGGTACTCAAGAAACAACTGGTGCAGAGAAGTCACCCCTGAGGTACATGAATGTACCCTCATTGTTTCCTATTGAAGCTGATATTCAAGAAGATAATTCTTCTCTAGGAAAAGAACAACCAATCTCATCCCCTGCTATGGCTGAAGGCAGCGGAATGGCTGAAAGCAGTGGAATCCAGGATTCCCCTGCTAGACCAATTGCTTCCTCTTCCATAAAGGATCATGTTGCTAATGAGACTACTGATGCAGAAAGAGAATCCCCACTCATTTCATCATCTACACCCATAAATGATGGTCCTCTTATATCCAGCAGTGGAAGCAGAATCATCAAGAGTGGAGGTCCTAGTTACTCAGAGCTTCATTCTGCTCACCAGCACCCATCTCTAGGTCATGCTGTATCATTTGGAAGTTCCTTTGAGGACTTCTTTCCTAATCAAAATAGCCCCATCAATTCTGATTTGGAAGAAGATGAAACAGAAGTCATCATGCAGCCTACCTACAGAATCAATAAGGATCATCCTATCTCTCAGATCATTGGTAATCCTGAAGCCCCCAGACATACAAGGTATAAAGCAAAGGAGCACAGCTTCATTGCTAACATCACCATGAAGTTCAATCATGACAACATGCAATGCTGTCTGTTTACTGCATTTTTGTCACAAGAAGAGCCAAAGAAGATTTTTCAGGCTTTAAATGACCCAAGCTGGGTTGAAGCCATGCAAGAGGAGCTCTTACAATTTGACATACAAGAGGTTTGGATTCTGGTTGATTGTCCCAAATGGGCAAGGCCTATTGGGACAAAGTGGGTACTCAGGAACAAAAAGGATGAAAGGGGAATAGTTGTCAGGAACAAAGCAAGATTAGTGGCACAAGGGTATACTCAGGAAGAAGGAATTGATTATGAAGAGGTGTTTGCTCCAGTAGCCAGGATTAAAGCTATTAGATTATTTCTTGCTTATGCCTCATTCATGGACTTCACTGTTTTCCAGATGGATGTGAAAAGTGCCTTCCTATATGGAACCATTGATGAAGAAGTCTATGTCATGCAACCTCCAGGGTTTGAAGACCCAGAACATCCTGACAAAGTATACAAAGTGAAAAAGGCTATGTATGGACTTCACCAAGCTCCCAGAGCCTGATATGGTACTCTCTCTAAATATCTCTTAGACAATGGATTCAGCAGGGGGAAGATTGATCAGACCCTGTTTACTAAGAAACAAAAGGGTGACCTTCTGCTAGTACAAGTCTATGTGGATGACATCATTTTTGGATCAACTAACTCTATGCTTAGCAAAGAGTTTGCCAAATTAATGCAGGATAAATTCCAAATGAGTGCCATGGGAGAACTAAACTTCTTTTTGGGGTTACAAGTTCAGCAGCAGAAAGATGGGATATTTATCTCACAAGACAAATATGTGGCTGAGATTGTGAAGAAGTTTGGAATGTCTGATGGAAATAAGGTGTCCACTCCAATGGACAAGGATCATCCATGGGGTAAGGATGGTCCTGGAAAGCCTATAGATGTCAGGAATTACAGGTCTATGATTGGGTCTCTTATGTATCTCACTGCTTCAAGACCTGACATCATGTTTGCAGTCTGCTTATGTGCAAGATACCAGGTGTCACCAACAGAGTGTCACTTATTTGCTATGAAAAGGATTTTTAGGTATCTAAAATGTCATCCCACCTTAGGACTCTAGTATCCAAAGGAGTCACCATTTGAGCTGATAGCCTATTCAGATAGTGATTATGCTGGTGACAACAATGATAGAAAGTCTACAACAGGGGGATGCCAATTTTTGGGAAGCAGGCTTATATCTTGGCAATGTAAGAAGCAGACTATCATGGCAACATCCACAACTGAAGCTGAGTATGTAGCAGCTGCTGCATGCTGTGGTCAAGTTCTTTGGGTGCAAAATCAACTGCTTGATTATGGGTATAACTTTCTTAAAACCAAGATATTCATTGACAACAACAGCACTATTTGCATTATAAAGAACCCTGTTTTTCATAGCAAAACTAAACACATTGAAATTAGACATCACTTTATCAGAGATTGTTTTGAAAAAGGACTGATTGTTCCTGAGAAAATTGATACAGAACTTAATGTTTCTGATATTTTAACAAAAGCTTTTGAAGTAGGGAGGTTTCAGTATCTGGTTGCAGGTATTGGAATGGTTACTCCTTAAAATCTGATGTCTATTTTGTCATGTATGATCAGAGTTGCTTCACTGCTGTTGTTGTATAACTGTTAGTCCATTTTTCCATCTCTTTCATTACACTGCTTTTTAACACAGATTCCCCTGCTGGGGGTTCATTCCCCTGCCAAGAGAATTTTTCTCTTAAGCTGGGTGTGTTCTTTTTACAAAAGTGGTTCTATGTGGTTTTAGACTAACAATGCAGAGGTTCATATGGTGCATACTACTCTCATTGGTGGATCAGGTATATAATCTATGTTTCAGGGGAGGTTAGGTCACACCTTTAGGACTCAGGGTATCCTTAGGATACTCATATATGATCTTAGATCATATCCACTGGTGAGTGAGGGTTCAGGGTAATGATGACTTGCTGCAAAGCTTGTCAGAACTCTGAAACCTTGAGGCACTGTAGTATGTGCTTACATTTCTCTATTAAAACAGCTTGCTGTTTAAATACAGAAGTGTGACACACATTGCCAAGACTGACTAACCATAAGTAAAGGACAAGGTTGGGATGGTGACTGGGGTATGCATGTTTTCTTGGGATAACCTGGTGTAGGGGGACTTATGTATTGACTTTTTGTACTGGGACCATTGCTGAATAGAGGACTCTTGAGTTTCTATGTATCTATCTTGTGTATGCAAGTGTGTGCATTAGAGCAGAGCTAGTTAGCATTAGTCTCTCCATGACTAGTCCAATACCCCTAGGAAAGTTTCCCCTGCTTTCATCTTTTCATTCCCCTGCTATCATAACATTCCCCTGTTTGACCGTTGACCAACAATACCGTTACCCTGTTCATAGCCGTTGGGCCTGCTTGCTTAAATTTTGGTTAGGGAATATTTTATTATTTTTAAAAGATATTTAAGGCGCTTTCTTCGCTGATTGGTAATCTTTTCCTTTTATTTCAAATAAATTAATTTTTTTATCAAGATTTATCTTTGATATTTTTGCAATTTGAAAATTTTGGTCCAATCACAGCTCTTCAATTCGCCTATAAAAACTCAATTCCCTTCACCAAAAGGTCCATCTCTCTCCCTCGACTTAATCCCACTTACCTCTCATCTCTATAAACCTTCAAACTATTTTCAAAATTTATCATGACTCTTAAAATTTCTCCTAATCATAACCAAATCGCTTTGCTTCATGATGAACCAGCCGAGTTTGCTGATTTTGTGGCCTTTCTAAAGTCTTCGTACTTCAGAGTGGCCCTTCTCATCAATCCTCGAATCTATACCTCACACATTCAACAGTTCTGGTCTAAAGCCATGACCAAAACATTGAATGGAGAGGTTATAATTCAAAGCACGATTGATGGTCGTTCCAAGGTGATTACACTTGCCTCCATCAGGGAGAATCTTCTCCTTGATGATGAGGATGGGATAACCAACTTTTCTGAGGCTGAAATTTTTGCAGGTCTTGTTAAATTGGGGTACAAACTTTCTGAAAATAAAATATGTAAGTTTGCTAAAGGCCAGTTTGCCCCTCATTGGAAATATTTGATTCATACAATTATGCAATGTTTGTCACCAAAAACCACTGCTTTTAATGAGGTTTGTAGTGAGATAGCTTCTGCCCTGATCTGCTTTGCAACAGGGAGGAAGTATTGTTTTTCTCAAATGATTTTTAAAGGCATGGTTAAAAATGTTTCAAGCACCTCAAAGTTTTGTATGTATCCAAGGTTTATAGAAATTCTGCTGAATATGAGTGATCATGGTCCCATTAAACACAAAAACTATTTTTCAGCAACCCAACACACCACCAAACTCTTCACCACACTACTTGCACCATCACCTTTGTTTTCTGGCAAAAACATTCCACTCACTTCAATTATGATGGACCAAATTAGAAGGGAAGAAGCCAAAAATCAAACAGCCACAAATCAACCTTCTGATTCCCCTGCCAAGAACCTACCACCTGCTGATCCACAACAAGAAAGGCGTTCAAAATCCAGGTTTGCCAGGTCTCCCTTGCCTGGTGAATCTTCACAAGCAGCAGAAAGGAGAGTCTCCAAGAGTTTGGAGCAACCTGGGGGTTTGGCTGCCACTACTGTCTCATCCTCAAGGGGTGAGCAGGATAGTGACACCATCAATAAGTCCTCTCCCCCACTCTATGATATCCAAAAAGGGGAGAAATTCCCTTCTAGGATTGAGAGCAGTATGAAACCTTTGACTAATTTGGAATTGACAAAAATGTGTATGAGTCTGAAAAGGCAGAATGCACAACTGGTACAAGATGTCAAAAAGCAAGGTCTGGTTATCACTCACTTGGAAACCAGACTTGCTACTCTTGAGGGGAGGAGAAAGCCCAGACTGATTCTTTCAACAGATGAGGACGCTTCCAAAGGGGAGGAAATTCCACATACAGAGGGGTCTACTGAGTACTATTCATATCCTGGTGGGGTACATGGAAAGATAACAAGTGCTCAGAAAGGGATGGAGAAAGGAAGTGCTGATAAGGGAAGTGACAAGGGGAGTGCAACCAAAGATATTGCTTAAACATTGCTCACCATGGGCAATCCAGAAGAAGCCCCTGCTTCAAAAGTTTCCCCTGCCGTTGCTGATCCCACTGCTGTAAGTCAATCCCCTGCTAAGAGTATTACTCAATACTTTGTTAGAAAGAACAGAAAGCAGCCAGCTCAGAAGGGGATTACAATCAAAGAACCTGCATCTAAAGCGAAACCAGCACCAGCAGTGGATCCAAAAGACAAAGGAAAAGGAATCATGGTGCAACAGCCCAAGAGAAAATACAAGCATCTAACTCCTGAACAGCAAAGGGCTCAAGAAGCACATGATGCACAAGTAGCTCTCAGGCTACAACAAGAGGAGATGGATATGCAGGACCAAAGAATGCAAAAGATGAGGCCCAAAGATATGCTCAAGCAGGTTGAGATTATGCATAGAGAACTAGATGACAGGGTACCTCATGTTGGAGAGTTTCTTGATCAATGGGAGAAGGAGTTGATAAATGCTCCTTTGGAAGACATGTATGAGTTGACTTGCCTTGTTTACAAATATCAAACTGAGTATTTGGAAAGAAGGGCAATTCAAATTCAGAGTGAGAAGTATCTAACTTCAGAGAAAGGGCAACTTGATCACTACAAAGTTCTGCTTAAAAGACATAGAAAGTGGAAGGATGGTGACTTCAGTGATATGAGTTTTGAAGCCATAAAAAGAGCAGTCAGACCAGTTCTAAAATTGTATGATGTGGAGGATTGGATGACTATCAACACTCCTGAGGAAGCTGAGTATCTTAGGAGACAAAGTGAAATGCTACAGAAAGCTAGAGAATCAAAGAAAAGAAAAGCTGAAGAGACAACTTTGGAAACTACACAAGCAGGTGCATCATCCCAAGCAGGTGCATCATCACAGGGGCATCACATCAAGCAGGTGGAAGTTTTCCAGAAATACTTGAGAAGTCTGTACTTAATGTACAAAGAGCAGCAAAGAGACTCAAGAGAATGGAGAAAGTGGGCACAGTTACTAAAGAGTCTCAAAGGCCTTCAAATGATGAGATTGATAAACAGCTAATTCTGCAGGAAAATGATGATATCTCACCTAGTGAACTTGGAAAGAAGTTTGCTATCATAGAGTATGCTATTTATGAACACAAAGGGAGGACTTGGTGGAAGCTTACAAGAGCTGACAATACAGCACAGACATTTCTAAGTCTAGATGTCATGTTTCAAATTTTGGATAGTGAAGACTTAGAAGATCTGTGGAAAATATTGAAGAAGACGTTTGCTACAAAACCTCCTACCATGGATGGTGTGGAGAAGGATTGGGTAATCTGGGAGTGCATGCATAGGATGTATGAGCATGAGTTATTTGATCCCATATTTGATGCAGTGAATAAAGGAGATTTGTTGTATTGGAAGCTGTTTACCAATTCTGGGGTTTATGAGGTAGTGATGGAAGGTGTGAGTGTGTACTTGCTCAATCATAGGTATTATCCCTTCTCTCAGGACACCTTGAAGAAACTGGCACAAGCTAACCTAATTGTAGATGCTAAAAAGCCTGTTGCTTATGATCTGGTAAGAATGGTTCATAGTCAGATTTGGCCAGAAAGTTTGTAAGCATCCTCATCAACTAGTATTTATTTAGAAACTTGTCTTTAGGGGAAAGCACAAGTTTAGGGGAGGATTGTTGGGAATAAATCTATGCTTAGTTGTTTCCCCTGCTAGTTGATTATCCGAACCCCTGCTAGAGTAAGTTCCCCCTGCTAAATAACAAAGGCAGGGGGATTGGTTCCCCTGCTGAAGTCAAAGGCCCTGCTGTCAAAGATAAACATGGAATAGATTTTTACGCGTTTCAGTTATTATTCCTTAATACTTTCCATAGTTTGTTAGTAGTGATCTTGTACGTGAGTCCTTGTGCCTATAAAAGGACTCACTAGGTTAGCATGCAAAGCGTGTCTTTCTCATTTGTCTTTCATTATATTACTTTAAGGTTTTGTAAACCCTAATACCATTTTGGGTATTCGTATATCTTTGATATATTAAAGTTCAACGTTTCAATCACATTTGTTCTTGTGCTAAACATTACATTTCGCATCTTGTTTAGTTACTTTGCTTTGCAAAGTTTCTCTAGTGTTAGATTGAATTCTTTCTCTCTATCACAACCCTTAAACAAGCTATTAAGGTTTAAGATCTGACTTTGGGATCAACAGAAGTTATGCCCTAGAATGCGTTCGGCTTCTACTTATATTCGTGAGTTATATGCAATCACAGAAGCAGTAAAAAAGTGGCGCCAATATCTCTTGGGTCGCAAATTTCGGATCTTCACCGATCAAAGGAGTCTAAAGCATCTGCTCACACAAGTTATGCAAACACCAGATCAACATAAATGGGCTGCAAAGTTACTCGGTTATGACTTTGATGTTTATTACAAACCGGGCAAGGAAAATCAGGTTGTAGACGCATTAAGCCGCATCGAAGCCCCACAAGTTTTCACCTTATCAGTCCCTACTTTTCCATGGATACAGGAGTTACGTGATTACTACAAAAATAACACAGAAGGACATCGTTTGATAGATCAGGTCTCAAAAGAACCCAACACTTTACCGGGTTACTCGGTTCATGATGGGCTTTTATATGTCCATAATCGGTTATTCATGCCTGCACTGCCGTCACTACGTCAACAACTCCTAACCGAATTTCACTCAAGCTTAATAGGCGGACACTCTGGAATCAATGCCACCATACGAAGACTAAATGGTTCGTTCTTCTGGCCCCACCTTCGAGAAGATGTCAAGCGTTTTATCACGGAATGTACCACGTGTCAACAAACAAAGTATTCCACTCATAAACCGTATGGGTTATTACAAGCGTTACCCATTCCTAACCGTGTGTGGGAAGAAATATCAATGGATTTCATCACAAATTTGCCACTTTCGAATGGAAAATCTGCTATATGGGTAATTGTGGACCGCCTCTCAAAATTTGCTCATTTTATAGCACTTCCACCTCACTCAACAGCCGCCTCCCTTGCTACCCTCTTCCTACATAACATATACCGCTTACATGATCTTCCAAAGTCCATACTTTCAAACCGTGACCCCGTTTTCTTAAGCCGTTTTTGGACGGAGTTGTTTGGAAAGATTGGCACTAAACTGTTGCACTCAAGTGCCTACCACCCGCAAACAGACGGTCAAACGGAAGTGGTGAACCGTTGTTTAGAGTCATATCTTCGTTGTTTCGCCTGTGATGAACCCACTACTTGGAACAAATACCTCTATTTGGCGGAATTTTGGTACAATACTAGCTATCACAGTGCCATTGAGATGTCACCATTTCAAGCGTTGTATGGGCGTCCACCGCCATCTATACCCCATTACACTCTCGGAAGTTCTCTGGTGGCCTCTATCGACACCACTCTCATGGAACATCAACGCTTGGTCTCCTTACTAAAAGTGACATTGAAACGAACTCGTCAGCGTATGACCGAACAAGCTAACAAGCACCGCATGGAAAAAGAGTTTCAAGTCGGCGATATGGTTTACCTTCGTTTACGCATCTATCGTCAAACATCAGTGGCTAAGCGTGATGTTCATAAACTAAGTAAACGATACTTTGGTCCATTCAAGATAATCGAAAGAATCGGAAAAGTCGCGTATCGTTTGGAATTACCAGCAGGGACTCGTATTCATCCCATCTTTCATGTTTCACTGCTTCGCCCAAGCTATGGAAATCCTAATCCCTCAGACCTCCCACTTCCCATTAATTACATCGATGATATTCCTGTTCTCGAGCCAGAAACCATACTTGATCAACGCAACATTGAGAAAAATGGAACCACTATCCCTCAGGTACTTGTCAAATGGTTGGGACGTGATTTATCTAAAGCCACATGGGAAAACAAGGACGAAATTCAGTTTCCAGGGGCTGCTCAAGACCTTGAGGACAAGGTCGTTGCTAACGAGGGGGGTATTGATAAGAATCCTGCCACAACCCGAGTCACCCGACCCACTCGGGTTATCCGTCGTCCTTCGCGTTATGAAAACTAGTCAACAGAAGACCTATTCTCATGGAGGACTTGACCACTACTTTATTTTGTTACCTGCACTTTGAAGAGTTCCATCTGCACGTTAGAAACTGTTACTTTGAATGCATTTGTTTAGGAAGAATAAGTGGAGCAGTAGTATTTCCACCATATCATGTTTCCTTTAATTTAGGAGTCCGCTCGTGTTTTCTTCACTATTTATATTGTAAATTTTGATATCAATCAGGGGCGGATCTAAGGCATGGCCACCTGTGGCACGTGCCACACATAAACTTGGCAGCCATGTTTTTTTAAAAGAGTTGCAGGTTTTTAATATTTTGGATTTTGTGATTTACAGTGATGCTAGATGTGGAAGAGGACCACATGTCGAGAGGATAACTTAAAAAGGCTAAAAATCGTTCATTAATAAACCTTAAAAGCCTAATATCTAGGCCCATTAAAGTGATAAATACAATTTGGCCCAACTTTACTTATCAGTTGACGAAATAGAGTACTATTTTGTATTTAAGTCGGAGCATTATTTTAAACTTTTTTTATGTTATTTTTAGAATTTTAATTTAATCCTTTTAGGCTTTATAACATGTAGTAATGGCTTTTCAGTTGTATTATGAAGAACATCGCTAGGTTACTTACGTAACGGTCTTAATAAATACACGCGCTTTATAGGCTTTAAAACACCGATAAATAATTTGTTTCACAATGATTGATATAAACTGTTGGTATTTAGAGTCTTGATAATCAAATTCTTGAATCGTTTAATCACTTTCCTAATACAATATTTCGACCCTATTCGATGTCTTGGGTTACAGAAATTCGTATTAGGATAAGACAAGAACACACTCTAAATCTAGGCAAAAGAAATAGAGCAAAACATGGATACTTTGTTGTGTTTGTTGTGATGTGATCATCTTTTTCCATGAAAGACCAAAACGTGTTTACATACACAATGGTTTTGCAACAGACACTAACCGCCGCTAACTGCTATCATAAGATATGTCCATTGTGACACTTTAGTGACCGGTGTTCTTGTCACTAGTACGTCCTTTGACTTTATGTTCTTAATCTTTTCCATTATCGTGGCCAAATTTAAGTTTTTTTTTTTTGAACTAAGAATTTAAGTTATTTAGTTTATATACAAGCGTGCACTCCGCACCTCCGAACTTGTATTATAACTTAACTTGAAATTCATTTGGTCTCGGATGAATCACCATTATACAAAATGATTGATAACACTAAAATTACCAACATAAACTTTTTCGCACATTTATCACCAGAAATAATAATATTGTGCCACACCTATTTTGATATGCTGGATCCGCCACTGATATCAATGTTAACAGAAAATTGCCTCAATTTGTCAAGTGCTTCTTCTCTTATTTCTTGGGAGATTAGCTATCTCAAAGTAGCTGCTATCACACAACTTGTCGAACAAGCTAAGTCTATATAAGCTTTTCAGATGCTCAAATGTCAAACGAATTTGATTATGATTAGGGACAGGCTAAAAGATCTTCTTAGATAATTTCCTTTTTTTTTAACGGCATGAAACTGAAGCACATGTTAAGCCATATTATTAAACACCAACTTTCCTTTTATATTAAAAAATACATTAAATTCACATTAAATACACTTAAAATTCACCATAAATAAATAACAATTTACATTTAATAAACCTAAACTTTACTTTTATATAAACACAAATATGTGCATTGAGCTTTTTCTAACATGTGCCCTCAAGCACATGTTAAGCCATATTATTAAACACCAACTTTCCTTTTATATTAAAAAATACATTAAATTCACATTAAATACACTTAAAATTCACCATAAATAAATAACAATTTACATTTAATAAACCTAAACTTTACTTTTATATAAACACAAATATGTGCATTGAGGGCACATGTTAGAAATTCCCTTATTCATATGAATCAATGCATGTCTCATGTTTAGTCGTTAAAAGTTACTTAACACAAGTACCATAACCATAAGTTTATAAGAAACCATAAATTTACCTTAATTCTAATTGTAGTGTTTTATTACAAGTTTAACACAATAATATATTTATGTGGAATAACCATATGTCGTTAATTATTAAAGGGTGATGTTATTTTAAACTCCATGACTGTCACTGTTCCTAATCCAATAACTGTAAGCTAATCTTGCAGCACCAACAGGCACATCTTTCATCACCCATTCGTGACCTTTTGGATAATATATTCCTGTACGAGGATCTGGAACCCAGCAGCTTTCTTCATGTTCCTCGGATACTTTATCTTTTCCATGTACGTAATTCTTATAAACTTGCGCGTTATCTTCCTCTTCGTACCATTCGTCCCATCGAGCCACCTTGCTCATGCATCGTCCCACAACGGCTTTGGGAGTAATGGTGCTATTCTCCCTGCATGTTTACAACAAAGCGTGTTTAGTATTTGATAAATAATAAAAACGTACTTGTTTGTTGGAAATCTTATAGTATTAGAAATAATGAATAAGTACTAATTAAGGGATGTAAATTAACCAGTAAACTTGAAAGAATTCTAGACATGATAAGTATGCTCCCAAATGGTATGATGAGACCAAAGTGCGTATATATAAAAATGATAAGCGTATGTAACGAAAGACCAGTATATATGAACTTCATAATAGCAACCAACGTCGATATTCTTGGAAAAGAACTAAAACGCAGAGAATAAAATGATCGAGAGACCAACCTAACGAGTAAAGTTCTTATGGTTGTTGCAAGTCGGCCTCTTGTCATGGTTTATTTCAAAATATGCAAACCACTGTGAAAACTTGTTTGTCGAGTATGCTACAAAGTCTTATGGTAGATCAGATGGTTGAACCGTCTTTTATAGAGGTACTGAGGTACGAAAGATCGAGGTGAAATTAGAGAATAAATTCTACTATATATCGTTCTTTTAATACCATAAATTCAAGAATACAACACATGAAAAGCAGATGTAAAATTTCTTCTATTCTATTTCCACACTCTTTTGAATGGATTAAAGCTAAAGAATATAATCTGTGTGTTCTAATGTTCGGAAAAGAATAAAGTGGCATGTACGTACTGCTTGAAATGAAATAAACGTCTCTTCTGTTCTTGTTAATGTTTTTCCTTATAGGGTTAATGACAATTAAACTTTCATTTTTGATCATTCATTTAAAAGAATAAGAAGTCTATTCCTGTTTTTATCTTATCACTTTCATAAAATGACATGTTTCAAGTTTTTTGGTTTTTATCAAAAATAGCTTCGACCATCAATCACTCATTTTAAAAGTTTAAGAATTACAGTAAATCCTGGATTCTCTATTTCACATTCTTGATAAGAAGCAACAATCTAAATACCGTAAATTAAAGACTGTGGCAAAGCGTGCGTCGCGAAGGTGTTTATGAAAGTGATATTGTGCATCCCGGTAGACTCAGTATCTTCTTTAATATTATTTACGAACTCTTGAAGATGTAACATTACACCCTTAATTCGCCAAAGTGAAATTTTTACGATGATGACGTATAAGAGTCAGCTGGTAGCAACACTACAGCAGATAGCAACGCCGCAACAAGTGGCATCGCCACAACTAGCTAGACGATGAAGTAAACCAACCAGTCGTTGAAGTGAACATCTAAGACTTCGTAACTAATCATGGCAGAAAAGATGAGGGAGGAAAAACGTGAGGAAGTTAAGGCACGCCTTTTCTTTGCCCCGACCCCATTTTTCTATCTTTAGTTAGTTGGATCTTGGTGTGAAGATCAAGTTTTCTGCTTGAGTTATTTGTGTATGCTTTATCATTTTTCTATCTTTAGTTAGTTGGATCTTGGTTTTTATCATGTCATCTTTCAAATTTAGGTTTTCATTAACGGTACTCATGACTAAATATTCAACTTGATTGAATAATGGATCATTTGGATAGTTGTCTATTACCAAAATATCAACTATAATATGAAACTTGAATATATAAAAAGTTTATACGCCGTATTATATAAATTCAAAAGTATACATACAAAGTCAACCAGTTATTATATGTATATATATATATATATATGAATATATCTTGTTGTTCTTGTTTATTTCCCTCGTGTCACAAATCCTTTGCACTACCAATTCCGAGTTAGAATCCAAGACTTCTGTAGTTCTGTATGAATTTATTACATATTTGTTGCTGCACGATTTAAAGACTTCGGGGAGATTATTATAAAATTATCATTTGATGCTTTCTTGTTTTTTCTCTACCGAGTTCTCATAGCTTTTGACGAGTGAACTATTTTTTTGGCATAAGTTTGCATAGGTATCTCGATAAACAACATCTTTTTTGGTTGAATTTTTTTTATACGAAAGGTTCAAACTCGAAACCTTAGTTAAGGAGTAAGAAGCTCTTAACCAATGTTTTGTCAATATTACATGACACATTAGCATCATATCACTTTTCGACCCATCAAGGTAGCTATCAATCAATTAAGAGTTAACCCTATATATGCATGCTCATATGTCATAACTTAATGTAGCTCAAGAGGTGTGCAATTGATGCCGTCGTATTGGACCTTCATTTATAAAAGGCCTCATTTTTCTTAAATTTATATATATATACATTATATAGTAAACAAATTTGAGTCATATAATTCAATTTTACATGCAATTACTCTTTAATTTACAAGTGAAACGGGGTTTCTCTTTTGTTGTTGCCTAGGGCATCCGATAATCATGGGACGTCCCTCCTGAGCTATGAGCTCGTATCGTGAAAAAAGGTATATGTTACGTCAGTCAACTCATAACATCGTTATCATCATAATATCCGAAAAGTGTCGTATGTGACCCCATTTTAAATACTTTTATAAAAAAAATAAAACAAAAAATCACAGCGCAAGACTATAACACGAGCCACGATGTAGTGTCTCGTATCGTGACCTCGCGCTATGGCTATCATCTTAGGCTGATAATTATGACGCGAAGAGTATAACGTCACCCACAATATGGTATGTCGTGTCGTAGGTCCGGTGTTATAGCCATGCTCAAGCCGTAGAACACCGTACCAAAGATGTAACATTATTGTAAAACAAATACATTATTCATAAAATAACGACTACTTAATACAGGTAAAAACAAGTCAAGTCGAGCCAAAGCTAGCTCAGTTCGCTTACGACTTATATGACCTAAGAGGGGAGGAGTAGTCACATTATGGTCTGTCGTCAACCAACGGCGCGAGAAAAACCCACGACGCAGGACTCTGTGGTGTGGTGCCAAAGCTCTGGCGCCGACCATACCAGTCTACGCGGTTCAAGTTTTTAGTTTATTTATTTTTTTGGAATCTAAGGGTATATACCCTCTATGACACTAAAAATATCCATGACACCACAAATCACCACTCTCTAAAAAATAATGCCATAACATTTCTCGTGTTATAACTTATTTTGCTAACATGACACTATTTTTAATTGTGACACCATTTTTATGACACGACAATTCTCTGTGTTGTAAGCCTGATTAAGAAATACACACAACCAATGTTGGGCTTCACGTGATATGCACCATGTGGGCCTCGTAATGTAATAATATCATCATTGTTATGGACAATCTGCGCTGATGATGTGGGTATGGACCATCAGCTTGTCCACGAGTGGTGTTTTTCACATTCTTGATAGTTATTTTGCATATTTGTCTTTTATTATATATAAAAGAATAAAATTATTTATTTATTTTTTATCTAAAAATGAAAATTAACAAAAGATCTAAAAATAATACGGAAGAATTATTTTTTACAAAATGTTCAGAAGTTGTAAAAACAGACGAATGGATTAAATTTATAAATATGACGAACTAATTATTTATCACTAATGATATTTCATTAGCGAAAGCAATGAAATATCACTAGTGATAAAGTAATGAAAGATCACTGTGATATTACACACTATGTTTATGAAATATTACTAGTGATATTTCATTACTTTATCGCTAGTGATATTTCATTGTTTTTAAAACTAGTAAAATATCACTAATGATATGCATTTTTCGTCATATTTATAGTTATAGTCATTTTTTTCTTTTTTACAACTTTTGGACATTTTAGGAAAAATGATTCTTCCGTGTGTTTTTTAATCTTAAGTAATGGATGTTATGATTTATATGAAATGGGGTGGCGGGATTAAAGGTATGTGGTGGGAAGAAGATTCGGAAAGTTGGAAATTAATGAATTAAAAAAAGTGTTTGATGACAGGTGGAGAGAAAATTTTCCCACCTAAACGTTGAAAACTAATAAAAAATCATACTAATGTACAAATTTTGAGAGAATGCATCTACCGTAAACATATAAAAGTTATAATATAAAAAATATATAACTATTTAACAAAATTGTAGTATTTTATTTCACGTACTTATAAGGAGTGTATCTTTACACCGTGACATTTTATTATGGTCGTATAATTATTGATAAGTAATTAAACTAAATATATGTCACTGTCCCTAAGCCAGTAAACATGGTGTGCGAAACTTGCAGCACCATCAGGAACTTCATTCATTACCCCTTCGTGACCTTTGGGATAAAATATGCCTGTACGAGGATGCGGAATCCAACAACTTTCTTCACGTTCCTTGTACACTTTATCTAGTTCTCGCGCATTATGATTAAATGACTGTATTGCATCTTTCTTATCATAACATTCGTTCCGTCTAGTCACCTTGCTCATACAACGCGCCACAACTTCTTTGGGAGTCATGAAACTACTTCTCCTGAATGAGGTATACAACCAACTCTTAGTGAGTATTACTCTTTTAACTTTAAACAGTGAGAATCTATAAGTTACGAACAAAATAGAAATAGCAAATTATGTGCACATATGTTGTTTCTATCTAGTATCTACCTACCAGTGTATTAGATATATAAACTATTATTGACACAAAATTTGTGCACGTAGGGAAACAAAAAGAGTGATCGAGCACTAACCTGCTTACAAGTGAAGTTTTTATGGTTGCTGCAAGTACGCCTCTAGCCATGGTTTGAAATTCGAAATCAATGAGAAAACCTGTTTCTTAAGTATGCTACAAAATCTTATGAATGATTACAAGCTTAGCCATCTTTAATCTTTATACAGGCAATAACGTGCTGATAAACGGGACTAAATTATAATTAGAGAACAAATTCTCCACTTAGTTATTCTAGTACCATAACATCAATAAGGGGACACATGAAAAATAATAGAGTACTATTTGCATCCTCTTTTGAATGAAATAAAAAACTAAGAATATACCCCATACATATCTATCATTTGAAAAATATAATTCACATTGTACAAAACGCACACATTTCGCAAGTTTATTTTTTTTAAATGTTTCTCCTACCTTGTTGGGTCCATGATAACTAAAGTTTCTTTCATTTTTTATCATTTGGTAGCACGAAGTCTATTTGACATATTTACATTTTACACTTCAAGAGAAAAAATAACACTTTTTAGTGATGACCCGTGAAATAAGTCGCAAGTGAACAAGGAACTCATGTTTCTTAGTTTGATACTAATGGTTTAGGTTTGGGTTTATAGACATGAAGGTTACTAATTTTACGGGTTAATATATAGAGGTTACTAGTCGAATTTACGTATTTTTGTTCACTTAGGTCACACGACTATTTTTTTTATGAGGACACAAGTCGTGAAATAGAAAAGCATACGCGATGATGTTTTTCTGAATTGACATTTTAGTTTTTCTACGTCAATATAATTAATGTGACGTCACTTTTGTTTATGGTTAATTTTGGACGTGATTTTTCTAGTTTTACTAGGATTTTTGGCAAGAAATTATCGATAATTTTCTTCTCGGTATATCTTTCATATATAAATATAGGGTTTGTGTTTCATTGCAATTTATCTTTTGATCTTTGACTATTAAACTACTAGTTTTTATGAAGTTATCTCTTGTTAGTTTTTAACCCACGAAGGTTAATTACACTCGTTGATTAACCTGTGATCTGCAAAGTTTGTTTCTGCGTTCTACATCGTTTTGTTCATATAGTCGCTTAACTCACGAAACATGACATTTGGTCGTTGAACGATAAAAAGTATGCGCTTATAAGTTATGATTTAAGTGAAGTAAACATACTTGAGTAGATTAGTCGAACGAAAATGTCTATTAAAATTTAATTGTTAGCTAGTCTTCGCTAAGTATGAAGTAAGGTTTTTGTTGAAAAAAGGAAGTATTCGATTTAATTAAAATAAAAGATTTTTTGCTTGGAACATAAATCAACTTTATGAATTTTGAGATTACTAATTGAAAATATATTATTCATTTTGAAAATATTTTTGAGTTAGAGATAATAAAAATGAAACTAAAATATTTTCTGATGATTGTGAAAGTAAAATATTTTATCCTTATTTTAGCAGGAAAATGTTTTCTGTACTTTTATTTACCTTTTTTAATAAGCTATAATATGAAACTGGAATAGTATTTAGAATGTTTATACGCCGTATTATCTAAATTCAAAAGTATACATACAAAGTCAACTGCTATATATATATATATATATATATATATATATATATATATATATATATATATATATATATATATATATATATATATATATATATATATCTTCGTGTTCTTATATATTCGCCTCGTGTCACAAATCCTTTGCACTACCAATTCCTAATGAGAATCTAAGACTTATATATGAATTTACAACATATTTTTTGCTGCATGATTAAGGATTTCGTAAAAGTTATTATAAAATTATCATTTGATGCCTTCTTGTTTTCTTTTTTCTACCGAGTCCCCCCCATAGCCCAAAGTTTACATGGGTATCACGGTGCATCTCTCTCGGTTGAAATTTTCTTCGTACCAAGTGTTTGAACCCGAAACGTTAGTTAAGGAGTTAGAAGCCCTTAACCTGCGTTTTGTCAATATTACATGACACATTAGCATCATATTACTTTTCGACCCAACAAGGTAGCTATCAATCAATTAAGCTTACAAGGTAACTATTATAAAATGTTGCATGATAGGCACTATTTTTACAAGGTTACTCGTAAAGAGTTAATCCTACTCCATTTGCAATGTTTTATTGTTGTCATTTTTTGTGATAAAATAATTATTTCTTGTTATAAAATTGCGATGCTAAATCAAACTCCATAGCAATCACTGTTCCTAAGCCAAAAATTGTAAGTGAAGCTTGCAGCACCATGAGACACATCATGCATCACCATTCACCCATTAATTCTTGACCTTTTGGATAGAATAATCTTGTTCGAGGATATGTAATCCAACAACTATATATCTCCATGTTTCTCGTACACTTTATCTTGTCCCCCGGCCCCCGTACCTTATGCTTAAACCACTGTACTTATCTTCGTTATCATGACACTTATTCCATCTAGTCTCCTTTGCTCATGTAACCTCACATAACTACTTTATGGTACTAGTTATCCTGCATGTTACCAACGATTTGTTATTTGACAATACATAGTATATATGAGTACTTAGCTGGATATTTTATGACTTCAATAAATATTAGTAAGTATATGAGTACTTAGTAGATTATGATACACAAACTCCACATATTTTATGCTACCAAAAACAATAATTGCTTCCAACAGAAAGACCAAAACATTTCAGGGCGCAAACTATACATAAGACGAAGGAGCCACATTATAGTGAAACCTAATCCTTGACGGATGAAAGCACAAGAAATGAGAAGTATGAAAAGCTATCGCGCAAGACCAACCTAGTGAGTAAAGTCTTTATAGCTGTTGCGAGTACGCCTCGACACGAACATGGTTAATTAGTAGTATGTTGTTTAATTGTGATTTCGATGAGAAAACTAGTTGGTCGACCATGCTACTCGATCCTTCTTTTCAAAGACAATGACATGTGAAGAAATGAGATTAGAAAACAATCAAAGAACAAATTCTACATTTTCTAAGACCATAAATTCTAGAATGTGACACATTAAAGCAACAGGTGAATTAGCTTCTATTCTATATGTTTTTGCTATTCAGGAATAAAGTCGCAAATACGTAACAAACACTAGCATGAAATAAGTGTTATTCTACTCTTTAATTTCTTGATAAGTGTTTTCTTTCTTGGGTTTATATTGTTGATTTCACAAGTCACATCATTGTGTAAGGGCTAGCGATTATCTCGTAGGGGAATTCAACTTAAACTTGAACGGGGTTAAGGAGAGTTACAATACAATTAATATGTTATGATACATAAATTCACATTATGTGTTTAGCTTTGCAATTCAAAAACCTAATGCCCACTATCATACCATGATCAACAATTTTTCATCAATAAAAATCAGCTCGTTGGTAAATTACTACTTTACAAACAAAGATAAGAAAAATAAGATTTTTAGTTCACCAACACCGTAATTGTTGCTAAATCTATTGAAATTTAGTTGCGAAAGTTTCCACAAATTTTACCAAGTACTTTTTCTCACTTATTCGGTAGTAAAATCTTTTTTTTTTTTTTTTTGAACGGCAATTTACAACTCACACCAACTATCTCACAATTTCTATCGCACATGTCTCCACTGAGACTTAAACCCACAACCTTGAAGTTAGAGGGCCACTCACATACCGCTAGATCAAGAGGCCTTTGGTTATTCGGTAGTAAAATCAAAAGACGAAAATATCAACGACATAATTTCGTTGGTGAATAAAATTGCCAATGATTTTTAGTTTTACACTTTTTCTCAATAAATATATAAACTTTTCAATTTTTGTAATTTATTCAAATTTTTTGATATTACAAAAAGTGAACCCCGCTAGAATCCATTTTTTTCTGTTCCTCTATAGTCTATACCCAAAAGCATTATCCCTCGAATTAAAAGTGTAAAACACTTGTTTGACCTAAAAGTGTAGACACGCTTTCCTTTTTGCCCTCCTCACCTAAAAGTGTAGACGCATCTTTTATTTTTGTCAGCCCTTCGTCACTATGTAAATAATAAGTTATGAAAACACACATATTGTTTTAAGCTTGAACATTGAGGAGCGACTCGATACATTTGAAATCTCCTTAAACTATCTAGAGCCGAACATGATAATCAGACCCAACTTGTCAAACAAGCTAACACTCCATATGCATTAGGGACAGGCTAACACTCCAACTTGTTAAACACACATATTGTTTTGATACTTACATAAGTCTATATAAGCATTCCATGTGCGAAAATTTCAAAAAGAATTTGATTATGATTAGGGACAGGCTAAAAGATCTTAGATAATTTCCTTTTTTTTAACGGCATGAAACTGAATCCGTATACAACTTCAACAACCATAAATGAAACTGTTTATTTATATGAATCGATGTATGTCTCATGTTTACATTGATATATGGGTTAAAGCTATAAATTACCAACGAACTTTACTTTTTTTTTCGATATTACAAATATAGAACATAAAATACTTATATAGCCAATAAACTTGTTAGTACCGGCTATTATTAGCAACAGAAAAATATTATTTTCCACGTCAGTTTTTTTTCTTACGTGGCGTTGACTTTTACACAATCATTTTTTTTCTCGTATAAAATAATTTATAAACATTAAAAACATTAAAAATCCTAAAAGAATTAGTGCAATTGAAACAAAAGACTTAAATATACGTGTGGAGAGCATAATGGTGGATTAACAGATGGGGTGCATAAAATTAGGTAGGGGTGAAGGAGAGGTTACTGGGTCTACATAGATATAAAAGAAAAGTAGAAAAAAAAAATGACTTGGTAAAAAAGTGAGGTGTCAGTCACTTTTACTTGATAACTGGCTATAACAAGTCATTTTTAAAAGTGTTTCTAATTTTGGAAAAAATTTAAAAGTTTAATGACTATATAAGTATTTTATGTTCTATATTTGTAATATCGGGAAAAAAAGTAAAGTTCGTTGGTAATTTATGTCTTTAACCCTTGATATATCGACTTAAGTTGAGTCGTTAAAAGTTACTTAACACAAGTACCATAACCATAAGTTTATAAGAAACCATAAATTTACCTTAATTCTAATTGTAGTGTTTTATTACAAGTTTAACACAATAATATATTTCTGTGGAATAACCATATGTCGTTAATTATTAAAGGGTGATGTTATTTTAAACTCCATGACTGTCACTGTTCCTAATCCAATAACTGTAAGCTAATCTTGCAGCACCAACAGGCACATCTTTCATCACCCATTCGTGACCTTTTGGATAATATATTCCTGTACGAGGATCTGGAACCCAGCAGCTTTCTTCATGTTCCTCGGATACTTTATCTTTTCCATGTACGTCATTCTTATGAACTTGCACGTTATCTTCCTCTTCGTACCATTCATCCCATCGAGCCACCTTGCTCATGCATCGTCCCACAACGGCTTTGGGAGTAATGGTGCTATTCTCCCTGCATGTTTACAACAAAGCGTGTTTAGTATTTGATAAATAATAAAAACGTACTTGTTTGTTGGAAATCTTATAGTATTAGAAATAATGAATAAGTACTAATTAAGAGATGCAAATTAACCAGTAAACTTGAAAGAATTCTTGACATGATAAGTATGCTCCCAAATGGTATGATGAGACCAAAGTGCGTATATATAAAAATGATAAGCGTATGTAACGAAAGACCAGTATATATGAACTTCATAATAGCAACCAACGTCGATATTCTTGGAAAAGAACTAAAACGCAGAGAATAAAATGATCGAGAGACCAACCTAACGAGTAAAGTTCTTATGGTTGTTGCAAGTCGGCCTCTTGTCATGGTTTATTTCAAAATATGCAAACCACTGTGAAAACTTGTTTGTCGAGTATGCTACAAAGTCTTATGGTAGATCAGATGGTCGAGCCGTCTTTTATAGAGGTACTGATGTACTAAAGATCTTGCTGAGGTGAAATTAGAGAACAAATTCAAGTATATATTCGTTATTTTAATACCATAAATTCAAGAATAGGACACATGAAAAGCAGATGTAAAATTTCTTTTATTCTATTTCCACAGTCTTTCGAATGGATTAAAGCTAAAGAATATATAATGTGTGTGTTTATTACTCACATAGAATAAAGTGGCATGTACGTAATGCTTTAAATGAAATAAACGTCTCTTCTGTTCTTGTTAATGTTTTTCCTTATAGGGTTAATGACAATTAAACTTTCATTTTTGATCATTCATTTAAAAGAATAAGAAGTCTATTCCTGTTTTTATCTTATCACTTTCATAAAATGACATGTTTCAAGTTTTTTGGTTTTTATCAAAAATAGCTTCGACCATCAATCACTCATTTTAAAAGTTTAAGAATTACAGTAAATCCTGGATTCTCTATTTCACATTCTTGATAAGAAGCAACAATCTAAATACCGTAAATTAAAGACTGTGGCAAAGCGTGCGTCGCGAAGGTGTTTATGAAAGTGATATTGTGCATCCCAGTAGACTCAGTATCTTCTTTAATATTATTTACGAACTCTTGAAGATGTAACATTACACCCTTAATTCGCCAAAGTGAAATTTTTACGATGATGACGTATAAGAGTCAGCTGGTAGCAACACTACAGCAGATAGCAACGCCGCAACAAGTGGCATCGCCACAACTAGCTAGACGATGAAGTAAACCAACCAGTCGTTGAAGTGAACATCTAAGACTTCGTAACTAATCATGGCAGAAAAGATGAGGGAGGAAAAACGTGAGGAAGTTAAGGCACGCCTTTTCTTTGCCCCGACCCCATTTTTCTATCTTTAGTTAGTTGGATCTTGGTGTGAAGATCAAGTTTTCTGCTTGAGTTATTTGTGTATGCTTTATCATTTTTCTATCTTTAGTTAGTTGGATCTTGGTTTTTATCATGTCATCTTTCAAATTTAGGTTTTCATTAACGGTACTCATGACTAAATATTCAACTTGATTGAATAATGGATCATTTGGATAGTTGTCTATTACCAAAATATCAACTATAATATGAAACTTGAATATTTAAAAAGTTTATACGCCGTATTATATAAATTCAAAAGTATACATACAAAGTCAACCAGTTATTATATGTATATATATATATATATATGAATATATCTTGTTGTTCTTGTTTATTTCCCTCGTGTCACAAATCCTTTGCACTACCAATTCCGAGTTAGAATCCAAGACGTCTGTAGTTCTGTATGAATTTATTACATGTTTGTTGCTGCACGATTTAAAGACTTCGGGGAGATTATTATAAAATTATCATTTGATGCTTTCTTGTTTTTTCTCTACCGAGTTCTCATAGCTTTTGACGAGTGAACTATTTTTTTTGCATAAGTTTGCATAGGTATCTCGATAAACAACATCTTTTTTGGTTGAATTTTTTTTATACGAAAGGTTCAAACCCGAAACCTTAGTTAAGGAGTAAGAAGCTCTTAACCAATGTTTTGTCAATATTACATGACACATTAGCATCATATCACTTTTCGACCCATCAAGGTAGCTATCAATCAATTAAGAGTTAACCCTATATATGCATGCTCATATGTCATAACTTAATGTGTCTTTCATTTGCAATGTTTTATTCTTGTCATTTTGTGATAAAACAACTATTTCTTGTTAAAAAATTGTGATGCTAAATCAAACTCCATTGCTATCACTGTTTCTAAGCTAAAAATTGTAAGTGAAGCTTGCAGCACCATCAGGCACATCATGCATCACTCATTCGTGACCTTTTTGATAGAATAATCGTGTTCGAGGATGTGTAATCCAACAACTATATATCTCCATGTTCCCCGTGCACTTTATCTTGTTCCCCCGTACCTTATGCTTAAACCGTTGTACTTATCTTCGTTATCATTATTAGCCGACATATGTTTCTCAGATTATCTGGATGAGGCCCATTGCTGTATTAAGGCCTAGCCCATCCATTCTAGGTTATCTCCCGTATGCTATATATTGTAATCTTTGTAATGAGAATAATCAAGGAACTATTACCCTTCAATATGGTATCACAGCCTCAAGTTTTCTCCTAAAAAATCTCCAACAGTCGTATCTTTCTTGTCTCCTCCCCACGTCTCTTACCTTCTCCAAAACCCTAACCCTATTTTTCGGCACCAATGGCCGGCGACGATACACCTCCCCCACAAACAAACACTGATAAAATCATCCCTTTTACCATACCTCATAAGGTCCCTATCAAATTAGATCTAGAAAAACATAACTATAATGCATGGAGCTCTTTCTCGCTCATTCATCTTGGTAGCGCTGGACTCAAAGCTCATGTTGAAAACGACACCGCGAGTACTAACGCCGAGTGGGAACAACTTGATGATCTCATCAAGATGTGGATCCTTAGTTCTCTATGTGATTCACTTCAACAACAAGTTGTCACTACTCCGGGTAATGCCAAAGCGTTATGGGATAAATTGAAAGATTTATTCCATGACAACAAAGACAATCGAGCAATCAATTTAGATAATGATCTTCGTGCTATCAAAATAGGGACCATGACCGTGAATGAGTATTGCACCAAGATTCGGGACATGGCGGATCGACTTAAAAACCTTGGGGTTGAAGTGCGCGACAAAAACCTGGTTATTTACACCGTCAATGGACTTGACTCTCGATTCGCTACTCTTGTTGAAATCATCCGGAACCGAGAAACCCTTCCAACTTTTGAAACCACCAGAAGCATGCTTCTCTTGAAAGAATCATCTCTCAAACATGATGTTCGGTCCGACGCCACCTTTGAAGGTACATCGGCCTCGCCTACTGCTCTTGTGACTTCTACCTCTTTGAACTCCAAAGGTAACAACAATAAATCCTCAAACCTCCCTCAAATATGTAACTTTTTTAACAAAGGTACTTGCAAGTTTAGAGATCGGTGTAAATACATCCATGATCACCGAAATCGGGTTGGCCTACAAACAACACGCAATAATAGTCGTGACAGCAGCTCCACTTTCGCTGGTGTGTGGAACCATGCGAATAGCCCTAACACTTTTCGACCCCCTGCTCACTCCCAACAGTACCGAGCCCAGCTTTACTACCACCCTCCCACAGCGTATTACTCCAGCCCTTCCCCTCCACAGGCCCAAACCCCTTTGGCCCACCACCAGCCGACACCCATTCTGCCAGCTGAGCCGCAACAGCAGCCCACTTATGCGACCTATCCTCAATCGGCCCACCAGCAGTCTGGAATCCTCGGCCCAGCGCCACCCATGTATGCATCTCAAGCTACAGCCCTACCAAGTGCATATAGCACCATGACGGTTCAGGACCCGACTTGGAATATGGACACAGGTTCTTCTTCTCATTTAAATTATAGTACAAGTAGTTTAAGTACAATTTTTAATCAATGTTTATTTCCGTTCGTCCTTGTTGGTGATGGTAAAACCATTCCCGTCACTAACACGAGACATAGCATTATTCCTTCTCCCCATCGCCCATTACATCTTCACAACATCCTTGTCACACCTAATATAATCAAAAACCTTATTTCTGTGCGTCAATTTACTAGAGATAATAATTGTACTATTGAATTTGACGCTTTTGGTTTTTCTGTGAAGGATTTCTTGACGCGCCATATCCTCCTCCGATGTGATAGCTCAGGCGACCTTTATCCAGTTACCAAGCCATCTTCACTTCCTACAGCTCTTGTTTCTACCAATTCTTCCACGTGGCACCAAAGACTTGGTCACCCCGGGGAGGATGTTCTTCGTGTCTTTGAGCCGCTATAAGGCTCGGTTGGTTGCTAATGGGAGCAGTCAACAACAGGGTGTTGATGTCGATGAGACTTTTAGTCCAGTTGTTAAGCCTGCCACTATTCGTACTGTTTTGAGCCTTGCGGTGTCTCGCAAGTGGCCTATTTACCAACTTGATATTAAGAACGCTTTTCTTAATGGTGATCTGTCAGAGACTGTATATATGTATCAACCTTTTGACTTTATAGATTCGCGTTACCCTAATCATGTTTGTTTATTACAGCGATCTCTTTATGGTCTCAAACAGGCACCGCGTGCTTGGTTTCAGCGATTTGCTGGTTATGCCTCTCGGGCTGGGTTCTCTCATAGTAGATATGACTCCTCACTTTTTATTTATAGACAAGGTTCGCAGGTTGCATATCTTCTCATTTATGTGGATGATATCATACTCACAGCTTCCTCCACATCATTGCTACAATAGATTACTGCCTCTTTGCATAAGGAGTTTGATATGATAGATCTTGGGGCACTTAATTACTTTCTGGGTATTTCTGCTGCTCGTACATCTACAGGTTTGTTTTTGTCTCAACGACAGTATGCCCTTCAGCTACTTGAGCGTGCTCACATGGTTAACTGCAACCCCTCACGGACGCCTGTTGATACAGACTCTAAACTAGGTCCGGAGGGTGTTCCAGTCCAGGATCCCACTTTATATCGCAGTCTTGCAGGGGGACTACAATATCTTACAGTTACTCGTCCAGATTTGTCATATGTTGTTCAACAGGTTTGTTTATATATGCATGATCTAAGGGAGCCTCACTTTGCCGCTCTTAAGCGTATTTTGCGCTATGTTAAGGGCAGGACAGATTTTGGTCTTCAGTTGTATACTTCATCTACTACCTCATTGATTGGTTATACTGATGCGGATTGGGCCGGCTGTCCTGCTACTCGCAGGTCCACTTTCGGATACTGTGTTTTTCTTGGTGATAATATATTATCTTGGTCGTCAAAACGTCAACATACCATTTCACGGTCAAGTGCCGAAGCCGAGTATCGTGGTGTTGCTAATGTCGTTGCTGAGACCGCCTGGCTTCGCAACTTACTTTGTGAGCTTCATTCACCTTTGTCGAGTGCCACACTTGTTTACTGTGATAATGTTAGTGCTGTATACTTATCTGCTAATCCGGTTCAACATCAGCGCACAAAACATATAGAGATTGACATTCACTTTGTTCGTGATCTAGTCACTGCCGGTCAAGTTCGTGTGCTTCACGTTCCTTCCCGCTACCAGTTTGATGATATCTTCACCAAAGGCCTCCCGTCTGCATTATTTGAAGATTTTCTGACCAGTTTGAGCGTTTGCTCTCCTCCCGCTCCAACTGCGGGGGCGTATTAGCCGACATATGTTTCTCAGATTATTTGGATGAGGCCCATTGCTGTATTAAGGCCTAGCCCATCCATTCTAGGTTATCTCCCGTATGCTATATATTGTAATCTTTGTAATGAGAATAATCAAGGAACTATTACCCTTCAATAATCATGACACTTATTCCATCTAACCTACTTTGCTCATGTAACGTCACATAACTACTCTATGGTATCCTGAATGTTTGCCAACGATTTGTTATTGGTATGGTATATATGAGTACTTAGCATATTATGATACACAAACTCTATGTTAGTTCATGCTCGTAGGAGATAGACAAATGTGACTGAGGTGTGTGAGCCTATTGGGGGCACATACGTTAAACACTTAGAATGCGTTTTACTTCACGTTAAGCTTCGAAATTGTAAACTGATGGACTTATCGTGTAAGAACTTTTATGGCTGTCCTAAATTCGTTTTAGTAAGCTGAGGAAATATCTAAAATGATTACTTGAGATGTCCAGATTCATTTGGGATAAGGAGTAAAGAAGAGTCATGATAAACATTGGTTTTTGTGTGGGATAAGGCTTAAACTTGAAGAGTTTTTGAATTATCATGAGTGGGATTTGATGGGTATATAAACACCCTTCTACCTAGCTCATAACACACGAATTTTGCAAAGCAAAACAAAGAAAATATATGCCATTAACATACTCTTGATAATCAATTTAGGTTTAAACTCAATTAGGGTTTATAATCTTAAATTGATTACTCCATCTCAAATCACTTGCATTCAATCAATCCAAGTTGTTTAGTATTTGTTATTTCATACTACTAAAGGTTTACAAATCGTGTGATAATCTGTCAAAGGAGTGACAGATCACAGAAGCTATTCCGACCTTATTCTGATCGTTCTCGGACAAAAGTTTCTGTGCAGATCGGACAGTGTTGTCCGATATCTTACAGCAAAGGGAAAGGTTCTCGGGTAAAGCTTATATATCGGACAACAAAGCAGTTTTAGGCTGTTTTGTTTTTTGGTTCGGATCGGGTTTTTCGACACTTGGTGTTTGGGTATACATGGAGTTCGGCTAGCAATCCAGACGTGTTCATTTGACGTGTTTGTGTGAGAAACCGTAGAGGTGGTATATTTTATCACTCGTTTTAGTTTCATTGCTTTTGGACGAAGGTTAGTTTTCGCGTTTACTTTATTGTTTATTATTAATTACGTGTTAATCATAATTGATCAAACTAGTAACATTCCGCTGCGCACTCGTAGTTACATGGTTAACCAGATATTAAATCCCAACAGTGGCATCACGAGTCATGCTCGTTTGATGGTTATGGGTTACACGTTTTAAATAAACACGCGAAACCGCATGCATAAAACCTAAGGTAGTTATTTGTTTTATTTTTATTTGACAATTAAATTGTGTACTTGTCATTAATTATAAAAAATAACAAGATGATAATTATTAAAATTAATTTTTAATTAGAAACATATAATTAAAAATAAATGGTTAATTAGAATACTTAAAATAAAAAAAATTAATAGTTAATTGTTTTGCCATGATTATTTTATGTGTTATCCGGCTATAAGACTCGCTACAATCATGTAATGTGATGCATGGGGCGATTTAGGTACTTGATGAAAACCTAATGAGAGTCTTATGGTTCTTCGTTTGGGGAAGACTCTTCGGGGTCTCGGATTTATGTGTTTATTTAATGTCTTATGTTTATTGTATTTGCTTTCCTAATTGCATTATTGTTACATGTTTTTCAAAACACCCAAATTACATGCAATATGAATAAATACTTATAGAGAAACATGACATTAAAATTGGTCAATATTTTACACGCCTAAATACATACTCGTTGTGACCGGTTATGTGTTACGTGGAAAAGTGTTTTATAAAATAAAAGGACCTAAACACTATTGAAACACGCTTTCATGAAAATAAAAATTGGACGCTATGGACTCATGGGATGTACGGGTCACCCACTAGAACAAACTATAAGGCGGGTATAAGCCGGTGCGCACAATCACACCTAAAGGATATTCGACTATTGCCTTGCGCTGGTCTGGTCCTGCGCTTGCTTGCGAGTTCGATTGGAGCTACCGTGAACCATCGTAGATCACTACAGTGTCATTACTAAAAAAATTTAAAAATCGTGCTACTAAGTTGTTTACATGCTTCTTTGTACACATGTTTTACCACATTTATGTGTTATACCCTATGTGAAATTTAAGTGTATGCCAGCCAACTAAGAACACGTGCATTTGATTTAGCTTCTCTGGACAATCCTAAGGGCCTTGTCAAACCCATGGAAAATTTTTCACGACGGTCAGACCCTGTGTGATATTTGCATGTTCTTGCTTGGTTAACTTAACTCGAGTATGCACGGTCAGAACCTAGACCCGAGGCATAAGATGAGACTAAACATGCTCATGACATTACTACCATTTTACTAGTGTCTTAAACGGTCTATGAGTTGCATGTTATGCAATTAACGCTCGTCGCTTACCTCTTGCCCCACGTGTTTACATATTGGACATTCCTTTTGTAATGAGTGGGAGTTCAAGATGGATCTTAGTCTTAATTAGTAATTAATTGGGTAGTTAATTCTATTAAGAATGTAATTATCGAAAATACTAATTGTTTGAAATTTTTAATTATAGATGACTACCAATGTCAGAAATAATTCAGTACTCAGGAGTTTCTTCGAGAAACACAAAATCACTGGGCCTAACTTCATTGATTAGTACCGCCAGTTGCGCATTATCCTATCAGCTGAAGACAAGGAACAATACTTGGAGCATCCAATTCCTGCTGCACCTGTTGCAACTCCTGGTCACCAAGTCCCTCCTGATGCTCTTGCAGCTCATGCTGCTTGGGTCAAAGGGTCAAAGGACATTGCTGCCCTTATGCTCATGACTATGGACTTAGAGATCCAACGAAATCTAACCCATCTCGGAGCATATGACATGTTGTAGGAGCTGAAAACCATGTTTTCTCAGCAAGCAGAACAGGAATTTTTTCAAACTGCGCGTGGATTTCACGCGTTCAAGCTTGAGGAAGGTCAAAATGTAGGCTCATATGTTCTTAAGATGAAGGGCCACATTGAGAACTTGGAGCGTCTTGGTCACCCCGTGACTATCAGCTATGGAATAAGCCTGATCTTGATAGGCCTTTCCAAGGAGTATGACAGTTTTGTTCAAAACTTCCACATGCATGGCATGGGGAAGACTGTGAATTCGGTGAATGAACTGCATTCCATGCTTAAACAACATGAGTAGACACTTCCCAAGAAGGTTGTTTCACCTGCACTTCATAATGTGTGTATAGGCAAGGTCCAGAAAAACCAAGGTAGAAAACCGCCTAAGGATGCGAAGGGGAATTATGGTAATGGAAAGAATAAGCTGGATTATGCTCCCGAGCATAAACCATCTTATGCTCCCAAGAACAGAAATCCTCCACCACCCAAAAAGGATAATCCTGCTAAGAACGACCCCTGTCACAAATGTGGTCAGATAGGTCACTGGAAACGGAACTGTCCCGAGCACTTAGCCGAGTTGCAGAAAAAGAAGAGGTTGTCTCAAGAAGCCAACACTTTAGGTATTTTCACTATAGAACTATATTCCCTTCCGAGTAATTCATGGGAATATGAAACTGGTTGTGGTACTCACATTTGTAATAATACTCAGGCTCTAAGGGGAAGTAAGAAGCTGAATCCAGGAGCTTTGAATCTGTACATGGGTAATGGTCAACGTGCAGGAGTCGAAGCTATTGTAAACTATCATTTATGTCTCCCTAGTGGATTAGTTATTGTTTTGAACAATTGTCATTATGCTCCATCTATCAGTAGAGGGATTATTTCAGTTTCTGGTTTGTTTAAAGATGGTTTTGTAAACTGTTTTGATTCGGATAATGCAATTTTAGTTTCTAGAAATAACGTTTTTTATTTTACTGCTACTCCCCGAGGGGATGGCATTATTGATATGTCTTGTTCTAAAACAAATGATAGTTCTATGTTTGTTGTTAGCAATAAAAGAGCCAAATTAAATTTGGACTCCACTCTCTTGTGGCATTGTCGTCTTGGACACATAAGCAAGAAACGCATGGAGAAGTTGCAACATGATGGACTTCTCGCCTCAACTGACATTAAGTCATTTGAAAAGTGCGTCTCTTGTATGTCTGGGAAGATGGCAAGAAAACCCTATTCACATCAAGTGGAAAGGGCTAATGATCTACTTGGACTGATACATACTGATGTTTGTGGCCCATTTAGAATCATGTCAAGGAAAGGAGCTAACAACTTTTCCACTTTTACTAACGACTTTAGTCGGTATGGTTATGTTTACCTGTTAAAGCATAAACATGAAGTGTTTGAGACATTTAAAGTGTTTCAAAAGGAAGTAGAAAATCAACTCGGTAAGACCATAAAATCGCTACGATCTGATCGTGGAGGTTAATATATGATTCAAGAGTTTTTGGATCATCATAAGAAGCATGGGATTATTGCCCATCGAACTCCTCCCTACACACCTCAACATAATGTGGTGTCTGAGAGGAGGAATCGAACACTGCTAGACATGGTTCGATCCATGATGAGTCAAACTACACTTCCAAAGTCGTTTTGGGATTATGCCCTTGAGTCTGCTGCACGCATACTCAACATGGTTCCAACTAAGAAGGTTGAAAAGACACCGTACGAAGTATGGCATGAGAAAGCCCCTAAGTTGTCATACTTAAGAGTTTGGGGTTGTGAAGCTTTGGTTAAACGTGATACGATGACCAAACCTGAAAAACTGGAACCCAGATCTATTAAGTGTATCTTTGTAGGATACCCAAAGGAAACGATGGGATATTCCTTCTACTACCCACTTGAGAACAAATTTATTGTTGCTCGGAATGCTGAGTTCTTTGAGAGTAATCTCTTAGATCAAGAAGCAAGTGAGAGTGTAGAAGATCTTGAAATTATTCAAGATGAAGATACAAATCCTTCTAACGACACTGGCTTAGATCATGATGAGGATGATCAAGAAATTGAAGAACCTCAAAGTGATATCAATCCCATTCGTAAGTCCTCTAGGACACGCCGTGCCCCAGATCGAATGTGTTTATACGTTGATGCTGAGGAGCATGAGTTAGGGGATCTTGGAGAACCCGCTAACTATAAAGCTGCATTGTTGGATTCTGAATTCGAAAAATGGCTTATAGCGATGAATGTGGAGATGTAATCCATGAAAGATAATGATGTCTGGGTATTAGTTGATCTTCCTCCTAACGATAGAACCGTTGGTAGCAAGTGGCTATTCAAGAAAAAGACTGACATGGATGGCAAAGTACACACCTTTAAAGCTCGTCTTGTAGCAAAGGGCTTCACTCAAACCTACGGGGTTGATTATGAAGAGACCTTTTCTCCTATAGCAGACATTCGAGCTATAAGGATTCTTATAGCCATAGTCGCGTTCTATGACTCTGAGATTTGGCAAATGGATGTCAAAACCGCCTTCCTCAATGGACATCTTTCCGAAGAAGTCTATATGGTACAACCTGAGGGTTTTGTCAATCCTAAATATCCTAACCGAGTATGCAAGCTCAAGCGTTCCATTTATAGACTTAAGCAAGCATCTAGGCAATGGAATAAGCATTTTGATGATGAGATTAAGAAATTCGGTTTCACTCAGAATCAAGATGAGCCATGTGTATATCACAAAGCCATTGGGAGTAATGTTACTTTCCTAATCCTATATGTTGATGACATATTGCTCATGGAGAACAATATTCCAATGTTGAAAGGGGTAAAATCCTACCTTGGAAAATATTTTGCTATGAAAGATTTAGGAGAAGCTGCATATATTCTTGGAATCAAGATCTACCGAGATAAATCTAGATGGTTAATTGGTTTATGTCAAAGTTCTTACATTGAGAAAATCTTGAATAGATTTCATATAGAGAATTCCAAGCGTGGAACTATCCCAATGCATGAAAGCCCTAAATTGAGTAAGTCACAATGTGCTATTTCACCAGCTGAAAAGCAGCGCATGCAGAATGTTCCTTATGCCTCAGCTGTAGGATCAATTGTGTATGCTGTGAGATGTACTCGTCCTGATGTTGCGTTCACTCAGAACATAACAAGCCGATTTCAACAGAGTATTGGTGAACTTCACTGGACTGCTGCTAAAAATATTCTTAAGTATTTACGGAATACTAAGGATATGTTTCTGGTTTATGGTGGTGACGAAAAACGAGAGCTCAGGATTTCTTGCTACACTGATGTTGGATATCTGACAGATGCTGATGACCTAAAATCTCAGACTGGATATGTTTTCGTTCTAAATAGAGGTGTTGTTGACTGGAAGAGCACAAAGCAAAGTATTTTTGCAACTTCATCTACTGAAGCTGAGTATATAGCTGCTTTTGATGCAACTAAAGAGGCTGTTTGGATTCATAAGTTCATTTCTGGGCTTGGTATTATGCCCACAATTGAAGATCCCATTGATATGTATTGTGACAATATTGGAGCATTACTATAGCTAATGAAAGCGGAGTCACCAAGGGTGCTAGACATTTTCGCGCAAAAGTTCACTATCTTCGAGAGACCATTGAGATGGGTGATGTCAAGATAGCAAAAGTTCATACAAATGACTATCTAGCTGATCCATTTACGAAGGCGTTAGCATTCCCTAAGCATTCTGAATTGACTCGGGATATTGGTTTGACACCAGCTAGTAGTCTCATGTAAATCTGTATGTTAATTAGTATTTGGATAATTTGGAATTGTAAGACAGTTTTATTTTCTGATAAATAAAGATACGAGGTATTTGTTATTTCATTCATATAAAATTTGTTATTCTATGTTTGCATGTTTAATCCATGAATGATTTAATCATTCTAAATATCCATTATCGGTTAGCAATATGAGAGTATTGTTTACATAAGGCAAATGTGAGTGTTGGATATATTATGTGAGAATAATAATTGTTCTAAGCCAAACTCATATGTATTCATAAGGGATGCATACTAGATTCCCCAACTTCAAACATTTACTTTTGGATCCATGTCATGAGTAAGATGTTGAAAATGGTCTGTTAAGTCATCCTTAGACTTGAGATGCAAACAAGTTCTGCATCTGTGGATATCACTTTCGTAATTATATGCAAAACTCTGTCATGAATAAGGTAGTTATAAAAGCTATTTTTCGGAGTGATGTGAAGCAGCATCCACAACACTTGTAGTCAATAAAGGATTTGTTACTCCACTTAGTATGTGTAGAATGATACCATGGCGCCTCTCTAGAATTAATCAGATAATTGTTTGGCCAAACCCAAATGGTAATGCAAGATGAATCTTGGTTACATTTGGTATATTTGAACTGAATTCAATAACGAGAATCTAAATGGTTAAACTATATGGAATGAGTTAGGATCCATATCCATGGTTTAACGGTATCTATAGCAAAGGATGATAAAAAGCAAGACATAAATGACCATGCTACTGAGAATGTTCTATGAAACTATATCTCAGACACCTCTAGTTAAATAACGAGTGTGAGCGTTGCTAGACGTTTCCGTCGTTGACATTTGTGCAATCAACTCCAATGACCAAGTGGGAGCTGTTAGTTCATGCTCGTAGGAGATAGACACATGTGACTGAGGTGTGTGAGCCTATTGAGGGCATACACGTTAAACACTTAGAATGCGTTTTACTTCACGTTAAGCTTCGAAATTGTAAACTGCTGGACTAATCGTGTAAGAACTTTTATGGCTGTCCTAAATTCGTTTTAGTAAGCTGAGGAAAGATCTAGAATGATTACTTGAGATGTCCAGATTCATTTGGGATAAGGAGTAAAGAAGAGTCATGATAAACATTGGTTTTTGTGTGGGATAAGACTTAAACTTGAAGAGTTTTTGACTTATCATGAGTAGGATTTGATGAGTATATAAATACCCTTCTACCCAGCTCATAACACACGAATTTTGCAACGCAAAACAAAGAAAATATCTGCCATTAACATACTCTTGATAATCAATTTAGGTTTAAACTCAATTAGGGTTTATAATCATAAATTGATTACTCCATCTCAAATCACTTGCATTCAATCATTCCAAGTTGTTTAGTAGTTGTTATTTCATACTACTAAAGGTTTACAAATCGTGTGATAATCTGTCAAAGGCGTGACAAATCACAGAAGCTATTCCGACCTTATTCAGATCGTTCTCGGACAAAAGTTTCTGTGCAGATCGGACAGTGTTGTCCGATATCTTACAGCAAAGGGAAAGGTTCTCGGGTAAAGCTTATATATCGGACAACAAAGCAGTTTTAGGCTGTTTTGTTTTTTTTTTGTTCGGATCGGGTTTTTCACACTTGGTGTTTGGGTATACGTGAAGTTCGGCTAGCAATCCGGACGTGTTCATTTGACGTGTTTGTGTGAGCAACCGTAGAGGTGGTATATTTTATCACTCGTTTTAGTTTCATTGCTTTTGGACGAAAGTTAGTTTTCGCGTTTACTTTATTGTTTATTATTAATTACGTGTTAATCATAATTGATCAAAATAGATCCATTCCGTTGCGCACTCGTAGTTACATGATTAACCAGATATTAAATCCCAACACTCTACATATTTTTATGCTACCAAAAACAATAATTGCTTTCAACAGAAAGACCAAAACATTTCTGCGCGTAACTATACATAAGACGAAAAAGCCACGTTATACTGAAATCTAATCCTTGACGGATGAAAGCACAAGAAATATGAAGTATGAAAAGCTATCACGAGAGACCAACCTAGCTAATAATTTTGACAATGTCTTTTCCTTGTTGGGTTTATAGTATACGAGTTTTAACTAATAATCAATATATTGTTGATTTCACGAAGTCGCATCATCATTGAAGGGCTAGCATTATCTCGTGGGGGACAAGGTCCAACTGCAAGTAAGCAACTTATATATATGAAAAGCAAGATTGAAATTTCATCTATTCTATTTCCACGCTCTTTTGAATGGATTAAAGCTGAAGAATATAATCTATGTGTTTTATTGTTCGGAAAGAATAAAGTGGCATGTACGTAATGCTATAAAGGAAACTACTCGTAATTTTCGTGCACACACGTGATTACAAATAAATCAAATTTAATTTAATATTTTAGTTTAATATAATATAATGTAAAAAAAATTATGTTTAATATTTTGCAATTATTATATTATTAAGTTATAAAATATAAAAGGTATTTGTTAGTAATATTTTAAACTTATTGAAAAAATATAAAAATTTATAGTTTTCACTTAACATTATCTAATTTATTTAAAATTTAACTACTAAAATATTATTATTACCTCATCTTTTTTTAAGGTTTTTTTTCAAAAATTTGACAATTAATTTTATATCTTTTTTTTCTCTATTAAATTTCTCCATCAACTTTTTTAAATTTTTTTATCAAATAAGTAATTTTTTAGATTTTTTTAAAAAATACATAAAAATAAAAAGAAATAAATCAAGTAAATATTTTCTACTAAAAAACATTCTTTTGAAAAAAGTCCAAATATGCTTTACAAAGAAAAGATAAACGTTTTTTTGTTCTTGTGAACGTTTTGTGATACGTGATTAAAGTTGAAGACATTGCATTCGTAGTTAATTTCTTTTCTTTCGCATGGGCGTTAATGTGTAATCGTGCATGATTTTATAGTCTTTAGCCTTTAGGATTTGAAAGACTTAGTGGGCTTCATGATACACCACTACCTTCATTTGTAAGTTCTTTCTTTAATAGAATTTTGTTTCGTTTTTTTTTTTAGTTTGATTGGCTCATGTAATTCCTATCAAATAGTATTTCATCAACTTACTCGATGCCTCCAAAAGGTTACCCATGACATATAGAAGAAAAATGGCGGCTATAGCCGATCAATTCAATGAGTTGGTTGATATCATGTCCTGAGCGAATGCTCGACTTAAAACCTTCTCAAAAAAAATCACTTCCCAAACTACTTCAACACTAAAACCAACATCCTCGAGACCAAAATCAATGTCATCACGAAAACGGCCACTCTTATTACCAATATCAGTAAACCCGACCAAACCGTCACTCCATTTTTCATAGGCTACTCACCATCTATTGCACAAACTGAAAACAATGTCGCAACACGATCTCCAATCGAATCCATTTTCGTGTTGCCAGATCTGCTTACCAACCCGGTTACGAATAGTCAAAAGTCTAAAAGTAGCTAGCGGTCTTCCGTCAAACAAAGCATCATCAAACTAGTTCTCTCGCCAGTCTTATCAAGGACATGTCATCCATCTCTCCTTGCTTGGACAAATTTCCTCCCAGACACCGATGTGGTCCACCAAAAATTGTTTCTCTTCAAAATGAACCGGAACCACCTTGTAACATGACTCGAGGTACAAAGTTATAAGTCTTGATAAAAGACTCATTTTTAGGTGCGGATTACTGATACATGATTGATGTTGTCACACCTAGTCAAGGCGGAGTTGCAAGGCATGAATGATAGGCATTATCACAACACATGGCGTAATAATGGAGAAAAATAAAAGATGACTTATATTAACAAAGTGTGTTGTGACAACGCCAAAAACATACATCAATTCATATAGTGCATACACCTTAATCATAACAAATAAACATACCGTAATGCAAGCCTACGGTCTATCTAATGCAAGCCTACGGTCTATCTAATTCTTCGCTCTCTAAAGCTTTTATAATCACTTTAGCAAACATGAAAATGATGTTAAATGTCAACAAAAAGGTTGCTGAGATACTACAGGTTTAAGACCAACAATATGCAACAATGAACATGTGGATAACGACTATACCATCAAATCATCACTAAACATATCATAGCATGTCAACCATATCAAATCACATAACTGACACGGAACGTGCTTCACGATCTAACATATCATAACTCATATGGGACTTCAATGTCCAAATTCATTACGCAAGACTGCAGACAAGAGTTACAACCTCTTGGGACCGAATCTCGGACCTTATGTTCCACACGCCGGCATAACTCATCAGACCAGACCGTGAATCAACACGTATCGAATAACCAACTTAGGTAAGCATATCTCCCGCACCAAAAAATCATAAACAAAGTCATATATGCATAACATTAGCACATATCAAGTCATAACATGCATACATATGTTCACATATATTACGGTACTATTTGTAAACATTTTAATATAACATCATTTTCATCCCAAAATAGGTAAAGGGGACTATATTACTCACCTTAGCAAAGCAAATCAATCCAAATGCTTCAAACGCTTCAAAAACAATCTAAACAAATAACATTTAAAAGTTAACATCAATGAACTTATAACTTACATGATGTAACCACACTATGATGGATGTCTAATACTATCTATCATAGTCATACCTTCATTATACCTTTTATAACACTTACATGCCTAAACATTTCATATTAACTCATTAAATGTCCTACATTTCATTCATATTTTACAACCACTTACAAGCCCAAATAAAATACTACCACTTAACTTTAGCTTCTAAGAAAAATTCACATGTTACCAATGTCTTAAGTGTCACATATGTTAAATCCAACTTCCCAATCCTTGTATAAGTACACATTAGAAAATCATGAACACGAAGTGTTCTGATCTCGTCCAGAAACAATACTTAAAAGTTTAGTGTGACCACACCCCTTCATTTTAAACCTTTCAACTTTCTTAGAAAATATTATGAGGTCACATACAAATATAAATTTTCTTGGCATCAAGTCTTAGCCTGTGAAAAGATGTTTAAGTATTTTTAGCAAAAATAAAACTCTAACTGAAATTCGTCTAAAAAATCCCAGTTTTGCACACTTTTCTTGTAAAATTCAAAAGATTGACTTCCCTAGCTCAAGACGACTCCACACCAACTTTATTGGACAGCTAACTCTCTGTATCTAAGTTTTCTCTACTGACCCACGTCACAAAAGTAAGTTATCAATTAGTTATGCTTTTTATAAAATTTACCTAATTCTACTTTCATAAATTCGACTAGATCCAGACATTCAAGCCCTAATCGGCTTCCTAATTAGTGTCAACGACCAAACGAACGATCTACCATGATCCTAACATCATAAACTAACAAAAACTTAAACCATAATTATAAACCCCAACCAAAAATCATGAATCCTAAACCCTAATCCATCACAATTTGCTACATACGTAAATTAAACGATAAGCCAACAGAAAAAGTACGGTTAGGCAAAATACTACTTTCAAAGAAATAATCTATATAAATAGAGATGAGGGTAGTAGCTAGTTTATTATTGTTCTCTTCTTGGCGTAAACTATACTGGTTATTGATAAAGGGGATTCGAAGGTAATTATTACATTGTGAGCATACTGTTTTTACCTTGTCCATTGTCTTGTAATCTTAAGGGTATCGATTTTTCTTTTGAGTTCTTTGATCCAATGTTGTCAAGATCACGAGTAAACTCGTAAGCTCGTACGACCTTGCATGCTTACTAGCTAAAATCGTATAAGATCACAATTGGATCGTATGTGAGGTAGGATCGCAAATAAGATCGTGGGATCACATATAAGATCGTAGGATTGGATCTCGATCCGATTTTAACAGTTTGATAAGTTATCTTATTATTTTATGTCAATCCCTTACATTATGACTTGTATTTTTTTTCTTCCTTGCTATTGTATTATTTTATACTAATATATTTTTGTTTTAAAGTCTTTTTTACAAAATATATATGTTGCTACCATATACACTCGTGATGTATACTGTAAAAAAACCAATTGTGATGTATACTGTAAAAAAGAATCTATATTTTATGTGGGTGTGGGAAACTAAGTTATGTTATATTTTTTTAGAACGACAAATGTTAGTTGTTAGTGGGTCGAATCGTGCAATGACATCCAAGCGGAAGAATGTCTTATTTGAACCCTCGCCTAGTTATGTTAGACTCCTATCCGCTTCTTCTGAAAGGCCCTTGGTAGGTCTTGAACCCGAGACCTCCAGGAAACCTTCCCCAACGAAACCACTTAGTGGAACTTTGGTGGCCAACTGAGCTAAGCCAGTTGGTTAACTAAGTTGTGTTATATTTGAATAGATTGACTTTTTATGTTTTGGATTTCTATCATATTTTTCTTTTTCACTAAATCGTTTATTTCGTTATGAAAACTTAAACAAATTAATACATTTTACTAATTCTGTAACACTCCACTTTGATAAGTGGACCGTTACATGATAATTATGCCGTGTCATCAAAGCGTGCAAGGTAAATGTCTTGAAACATAAATGACTATAAAGGAAAACCAGAATCAAACACCGGTCCCCAAACATAAGCTCACACATGCATAAGTAAATAATGTAGAAAAAGGACTAAACAATGTCCAAGCAAAGCATAAGTATATAAATGCATAAAGGAAATGAAGTCAACGGGAGCCTCCATCCTATGCACGTACTCTTGAATGCCTAAGTCTGTCCTTTAGTACCTGCCGTATGGGACATGGAAAGAAAATACGACTGAGAAATACGTTCAGTGAACGGATAGAATTACATGATATGAATAACTGAAACATAAGTAAAGTATGAAATGCAGTGGAATATGTGTAAGTCCAGGAAAACCTAATACATGTTTTATAAACTGGTTTATATCTGAAAAGTCTTATGTTTATTCATGAAAATGTAATTTAAATGCCAAAGAGCTCATATAGGTCATGAAAGGTATCGACGTGCATGAATACATAGAGGGGTGACCTCGTCATGCAATTAGAGGAGTTGCCTCTAATTATATTTGTAGGATTGTAACACACAACTACTTAAACTATAAAGAGAAGAAGATTAAACCAAAAAAGAAAGATTAGATTAAGATGAAGAATAAAAGAGAGAAAATAAAAAGTTGTGATTTCCTAGTGAGAGAAAGACATGATGTTTCTCTCTCTACCAACTATGAAAAATGGAAAACACACACACAAATGAGGTGCTAGGGGCCTTTTATACTACAAGTGTAATGTATAGAAGGCCCCCTACACTTGACCATTGCAATGCCCTCATGCAAGCATTAATTACAAAGCAAGATTTATACTTTCCATCATAATTAACCCACATTGGCCTTTGTTAAACATAAGACATTAAGGAAACTTAAAGAGATAGAAAATTACAAAATATTAGAAGGAAGAAAACAAGTAAAGAAATCAAAGACTTACATTGGGGTTTTTGGTTGTCATGAATGTTTATCACTCTCAAGTTTCACGTTCCCCAAACCAAGCTTATAAACGAGATCATTGTTATTATAAGTTAGCAAACTAACACAAACTCATGTGGCCCAATTATTCACTTAGACTCCCTTATTCCTAGGTGTATCTCTTATATTTTATTGTTATCTTGAATGATCACGATGATGCATTGTTGACTTATTTCGATAGTTATTTAGGCTGAAAATAAACTAGGACGATTTAATCAATATTTAGCTAAAGGACAAAATCTTTTAAAACTGCTTCTCGGGACCTCATAAAGTTTATATATTGGCATAACTTGCTTCACGATTTGAGACCTTTCTCGGATCGATATTTGGCATTTACTTCATACTTCAAATCTTGAGAGACGTTCATGAAATAATGGTCTTCTCCTCATAATAGGAATTTCTTCACTTGAACCTTTTGAGAGATTCTTCATATTTGGACCACAACTTCTTCATTTTTTCTCCAATCTTTATCTGGGATTTTGATATACAACGATCCTCCTCCTTTTAAGACTTGGATTTATTTATCCTCATACCTTGTTAGGGCCTTTTTGGATAGATTTCTCCATGATCTTTACGGGAGTATTTGCTTTTCGTCGTGTGTCTCGATCCTTCATATAGATTTTTTATAAATGATTCTTCACATCACTTGGGATCTTTAGCAACAAAATGTAGCCCTCATGTCTTGTTAGGACCTTTTCGGACCCGCGAATCTTCGCATCCCGCTTCAATAAGTTATGCCTTGGCTATGAACTCTAATTAATACCGAGCAACTTTTAAACGATCTTGGGCTAGAAGCTAAGTAACTTTTCAAATCGTACGACCTTACTTATTGCAATTAAATTTATAAACAAGTGATGGGAGAAAAAGCTCATAATTAACTCACATAAATTCATGAAAGAATACCAAACTTATAATTGACTCTATCACCTCTCGTTCTCCACAATTTAAAATCTCAAGGAATGAGACTCGTGGATGCTTAGCCTATTAAATCAAAGTTCCGGGTTTTCAAGTCATCTATAGGATCTTGCATTTTCTTAGACTTTTTCAAGTTTAGAATTTGCATTTAAAAGTTCCCTTGATAAACGACTTTCTAGGATCAATTATAGGAACTTGCGAAAAGTTCTTGTTCTTAACCCGTAAGAGTTAAGACTTTCGCATTTTAAAGTTCCCTATATAAAAGCCTAGCAAAACTTGACTTAAACACGTTAAGGATACTAGCTAGAGTAAACTTGGATAAGTAAACTCGGGTTGAGTCAAAAGATTCACAAGGTTAAAAATTAAAACCACTTTATTTAAAATTTATTCTAATGAAAGAAAATAACTATAACAAAGGTAAATACAACTAGGCCAAAATAGATGAAAAATTTTGAAAAATGTCGAAAAATCAATTTTCTGGTTAAAATGAGGACAAATACAAGGAAAAACCCACTTAACTTTGATAGAAGTCCCCCCTACACTTGATATAAACATTGTCCTCAATGTTTAAGCATGTGGAAGTAAACTCCCCTACACTTAGGACATTGTGTACTTTGTTTAAATCTTGCTAAGGAAGAGACAACTAAAGTGATTCCTATTTTAATGTTGAAGAATATAAAATAGAGAATCAAAAGAGTTTAGGATAGAACCGGGAAGACGGGTACACGGAATCACGGGTCGTCAAAAGTCATCAAGAATGTATCTTTGAAAGCTCGAATCCCTGCACATGATAAGAAAGAAAACAACAAACACATACTAGGGTCTCCCCTACACTTATTAGAAAAACGGAATAAAAGGATAGATAATCGGGTTGCCTCCCGAGAAGCGCTTGTTTTTGTTAACCGAGTCACGAGCCTGACTCGTCCCCGAATTAAATGGTCTATAGGGAAGCCTCAAATGTAATACCAGGATCAAAGACCTTGTCCTCGTTCCCGGAGGAAAATACAACAGGGGAAGCCGGAGGATAAGTCTTGAACGGCAGAAAAGTCCTCTCAACATACGAAAAGTATGTGAGATCATGATCCACGGGAGGTGGGGTGGGTAAAGGAATCAAAATGTCAGCTCCAAAAGACATATGATTATCACTGAGCGGCAAAGCCGTAAAGGTGTCAATCATGGAATGGTCAGTGTCACCTCCCGGGTCAAAGCACTCATCCTCGGTAATGGTTTCTAAAGGTTGGGATAAAAGGTGCTCGGGAGGGTGACTTGGGATAATATCTTCATGCAGCAAAGTATCAAAAAGAATATCCCCCCCCCCATATCATCATCATCAATACCCGGAGGTATTGAGAGAATGTCGATTTCCTCCATAGCTGTATCATTATTCTCAACTGAAGTAATAGACGGAGGTAAAGACTCGGAAATAGGAGCAGAATTCAACGCTTCAATTTTAGTAATAAGAAGATGAACTTTCAGTAATTTGTCGTGAAGAATAACGTCTTCCACCTCATCTACAAGACCAAGTTCAGTGGTGAACTTCTCGTAAGTCGGAGAGAATAAATCAACATCGCCCTCATCTCCCGGAGGAGATTGAGAAATTTCAAAGGTGAAATTCTCATAGCATGGAGAAAAATCATCATCATTAAGAGCGACCTCGTCCGTAAGCTCAGCAAAAGTAGGGACATCACAAGCCTCATCAAAGAATTTATCAAGACCAAAATCACTAATCTCACTCGATGTATCACTATCCTTAGACGCATTAGGGATATCAAGAGTAGGAGTAGTAATCTCAGAAGATGGGTTGAGATCATAAATATCATCCTCGTCATCATCATAATAGTAGTATGGACGCACAAGAGGAGGAGTATAATCACTAAGATTAGATACTTGCTCTTGTTGCTGTCGCTTTTCCTCCTCCTATGCTTCTTTTAGTTGAACTACGACTTCTTGAAGCTTCAAAAGAAGGGCTTGTGTTTTGTCATTCAGATTCAAAGAAGGTTGATGATCGAGGGTGTATTGTGGGGGCTCAAAATTATGAAAACCAGAATTATAGCACGGATGTGGTCCATCATAAATCATCGGTTGAAAAGAATTAGAACACGGATTTGGCTCATAATAATTCATCGGCTGACAATAAAAGGTATCGTGAGGGCCCCCACAATTGTGGCAACACGGGTATTGAGAGAAACCCGGTGCATTTTGTGGATATGGATCGTCATATATGGGAGAGGGTGAAATAGTGTCATTAGAAGGGAAGAATGAATTGAAGTATGAATTGATCGAATTGCACGATAGACAACGGCCAAATTCGTAATTAGGGATATCCATTCCACACCGTTTGCATGAACACCATTGACAGGATTGACTACCAGAAGATGGTCTTCCACACCCTACACAGTCAACAAACGAATCCATGAAACACAATAGATAAGTAAGAAGAATATTTTTGGTGCAAAACTTTCGAAAAAGAAATGCTTTTTATGATTTTTCAAATGTTTTTGGGATTTTTGAAATTTTTTATTTTTTAGGATTCTTGAAAATTTTTGGCAAGAAAATAACGTTTAAAAGTGAACGGATCCCAAAATCCAACGCGTCTCTCACAAAAAACCGTTAATCTTCACGAAAAGAGCCGGCAGCGGCGCCATTTAATATTTCTGGTTTTCACCTCGTATAAAAATAAAGTTCGTTGAACCAGTCTTTTCGAATTGATTACCAGTTGAAAGTGCGACTCAGTTGTTCTTGGTGGAAAATAAAGAAAGATGATTATCTATTTTAAACTAAAAGCAAAAATTGAAATGTAAATATCGTTTAGTAAAAATGAAAGCTTTAAAAAGTTAAACTAAAAATTAAGGCTTAAAAATAAATGATGAAAAATTAAAACTTTAAAGAGTAAATTTGAAAACTTAAATAAAATACAAACTTAAAATAAATCTAAGATAAAAACAATTAGAATAAAGTTTGAGAAAAAAGGCGGGAAAAATAAACAGTTTGAAAAATAAAAACAATAAGCAAAATATAAATCTGAATGGCAAAAATCTGACCTAATTCGGAATAAAGACTAGACCTAATTCGGAATAAAGACTAGGACCTAATTCGGAATAAAGACAAGCTCAACCTAATTCGAGATGGGGAGTGACAACCTAGTTCGGAATCCAAATGTAGCATACAAGTCGGAATCCGTGTAGTTGACCTAGTTCGGAATGTAGATGCAACACCTAATTCGGGATAAGCAACTCAAGAGCTAGTTCGGAATCCTTCATCATAAACCTAATTCGGAATCTGTAGTTCACAACCCAAGTCGAAATAAGTATACTGGACTCACTTTGGAATCCACAGCTTGTATTTAATTCGGAATCGAGTTCCTGAACCTAATTCAGGAAAAGTGCTCACTATCTAATTCGGGAAAGGATAGATTGCATGCAGTTCAGAATATGAAGATCCACAAGCAGTTCGGGAAAAGCAATTTCCAACCTAACTCGGAATATTAGGGTTTTGAAGAACCCGGATTAGATCAAAATTAAGCAAGACTAAAATAAGCTGAAACTAAATAAGTACTCACCTAAAAACTTAACCAAAACAACTTTAAGAAAACGCAAATAAGCCAAAATTTAAAAACTTTTAGAAACACTAAATAATAAAAATATCTAAAATCAACTTTTTATAAAAATAAACTAATAAGCACTTAATTAAAAATAGAAAAATAACACAATAAGCTAGAAAAGCAATAAGCTAAAACATCAAACACTTAAAAATCAATAAGCACAACAATAAAGCAAATAAGCATAAAGATTAAATCAAACTACATGATTAACCAATTCAAAACATGAGATTAAAAAGATTAAGAAAGGAAGAATGAGAATGATTAATTGAAAATGCTTGAAATTAAGATGATTAAGATTCAAATTACAAGATTAATAAAAAATTATGGAAATTTAGATTACACCTACTCCTACTCTAATCTATTCCTAATCTAAAAACTAACTAAAATTTAATTAACTAACTAACTCTCTCACCCCCTCCTAATCTCACATTAGGAGGGTATTTATAAGAGGAGTACATGTGATGATGCTTTCTTCTTTCGTCTCGTCTCGACTCGATTTAAATTCTTTGTCATTCTCGACGTCGTCTCGGGATTTTTCGATATAAATTGAACTTGTCTTATAATTCTCTTCTTTAATTAGACTTGGTTCTTCGACTTCATTAAACTTCCATCTTTAGACTTTTTCTTCGATAAATATTCAGAATAGGCATTGGACTTCCGTTCTTTTTGCACTCTTGATCTTTTGACTTCGTCTTTTCTCGTTTTCTTCGATAAAGGCCCGTGAAAGCCCGTGTTTTCTTCATTTTTCATCTTTTGGTCCTAAAACACCATAAAAACACAAACCACGCATAATTCCGACTTTTACGACATAAAATACACATTTTGGCTTGGTTATTATTATAATTAAGTGGTAAAAGGATGGGTGTTTTCACACCTATCAAAGGCCTTCTTCATTTGTGTGTTCGGGACTAGTTCCCGTTACATACATAACATAAACTAAGAGCTCTCGACACTGTTGAATAACTTTTTCCACGATCTTCGCAATGGTATATTATATGACTATCACTTTAAATACGGCTAACAATCTCCCCCTAAGGGGTGGTCATGAATATGTGACTTCACTTCTTTGACGTTGCAGACTTTGAAGCTCGTTGTCTTGAGAGTTCCTTCATAGTTCCTTTCATGACTTCTGATCTTGGATCTTTAATCTTTGCCTTGACTTGATCTTGAAACTTTGCCAACTTGTGTTCTTCTGTCTTTCCCCACATACTCATATTTTGTGTTGTCTTGAAAGCTTGTTAACAATCTCCCTTGATGATCAGAGTAGCGGAAGTCTTTGTCTTTAGATGTTCTTGAGCTTTCTTTATTTACTTGAGTATGTGGTCTTGAATCACTACTCTTGAGGTTACTCCATCGTTTGCATTCCTCCGGTTTCCTGTTATACAGTACGAATACTGTACCTGTGGTTAGGTAAGTTCAAAGAACTTCATTGATAGAGTTTCCGACAGAGGTAGCCGTTCTCAATACTTGAATATCTCGAAAGATAATTCATAGTGAAGAGTGAATCATGTAGTTTCATTCTGCTGATTAAGTCGTCAATTCGTTTCCTGGAACAAGTTTGAATCAATTAAGAATCAAACCAATGTTGCTTTCCAGTTTGTAGAATCTAGAAAGGGGGGGGGGGGGTTGAATAGTTTCTTATATTTACTTATTAAAATGTGGTTTCCAAAAATCCTTTTTCAAAAACATAGGCTTGAGGAAATATGTGAAATCTTCCTATGCACAATATGAATAATGATAGTGTAACTAAACTAATACTAACAAAAATATATCCACAAAGAATAAAGAATGATAGTGTAACTAAGCTAATACTAACAAATGTTTATGCATAAAGAATAAAGAATGTAAATATTTAAGGGTAAAGAAAGATCAGGCCGAACACCAAGGATTTATAGTGGTTCGGCAACGAAGCTCACTCCTCGTTCCTACTCCATTCCTCGAGTACTCCTTACTCGAGAGTTCACTACACAACAAGCTCCTTATGGTGGAGAAAACCGTACACGTCGCTTAACCAATTTCCGACTCTAAGCTAAAAGTCGAGCCCTAATCGTAGCTAGGACCAATCTACACAACTATACTTAGTACATACACAACTTCCAAATAGACACAACTACTTAGATCTTCACAACTATGACACAACTACAAATGTATAAAATTAGATCTTCAATGGATCTTTGGTGGTGGACTCAACACTTCACAAGGATAGTGTTCTTCTCTTTGCACTTGGAGAGGAAGGGATGGAAGAACAAGATTCACTTCTTAAACAAGTAATAATCAAACAAATGATCAAAGATTTGAGTGATTAAAGAAGGGGTTTGAATCTGGAAATAAATGTGCAAAAGAGGTGAGTTGAAAAGCTGAGAATGGTCCACTATTTATAGGACAAAGGAGCCAATGGCTATTTCTGGCCGTGGTACCTTATCTTAGCCCGTAGTACCTTATCGATAAGGTACCGCCTAGGCGCTAAGGTACCGCCGGACTAGACTCCACTCCTTTTTGTCCTTTAGTGGTGGAGGTCTTATCTGGATATAAAAAATATCTTGAAAGGATATTCTTAACCAAATAAGAATTTGCCATTTTCAAATTTCAAATAATTAATTTAATAAAAAAATATCTTAAAAAGAAAGTTTAATAAAAACTTGTCACACTTAATAAAAAGTGAGTTTTAAGAAAGGATTAAATCACTTGATCACTTGATTAAGGTTAGTACTTGTTTATCCATACCTTAAGTGAAAATGGGTAAAATGAAAAATATTTGAACTCAAGAATTTGTTTTTCGTTGTTTTCGTAAATGCTTGTTTTTACATATTGTCGTAATCAAAACAAAGCGAGACCGAAAAATGCAAGTAACGTTTTTAGGCATTTATTGCATTAACAATCTCCCCCTTTTTGATTCCGACAATACATAAACTCAATCACACAAAAAACAAGATTTTCGAAGACGAGTTTATTCATTTCTCCCCCTTTGTCGAAGCAAAAAGGTTGCACAAGTCGGTGTTAAAAGAAACGGACTTCGCAAAGACTCCCCCTTGGTGCTTACTCCCCCTAGCTTGGGGCATCGAGGAATCGAGATATGGTGACAAGCTACATAGAAGGGTTAGTTGAACAAAAGAAACAACCAACAATATATAGCAATAGGTCACATAAAAAATAAAAGAGAAGAAAACACAAAGACAAAGATCCAAGATAGGTTACTAAAAGGACATCATACAAGGAAGTATGGAAAAAGAAACAAGCCAAAAGCATAAATCTAATCCTAGTTATTCTAGAATTCTAAGATTTGCTTGAATTTGGTATCTTGTGAATAAGCAACCAATGCTTATATGAAAGACAAGGTAATGGCGGAGGGTGGTGGTGGTGGCTTGTTGGAGATCTCATAATCAAAGTGAAGAGGAGGCTTGATTAAGAGACTCTTGATGTAGCTCAACTCCTCATAGATGTGTGCCATAGCAAGGTGTTGATATTGACAACATTGACAATATGTTCCATGATGCATGACATTAGCATGAGAAGGAGGAAGAACACTAAAGGGTGGTGGTGGAAGAAAAGATGTTCCACAATCAACATTCTTGGTAGGAGACATGTGATTAAGAGTGTTCTTGGGTGGGTTTGGATTGTAATGGTTTTTGGGTGAGTTGGGATTGAAAGCAATTGGAGAAAATGGAGGAGATTCAAGGCTTTCATTGGGAGAATAAGACATTTTGGATGTGAAGTAATGGAAAATGCTTATGGTTTAAATAGGGAAGGCTTAGGGTATTTTTGGGGTGGTCAAAGGGTTTGAAACAAAGATTCTCAAAAATGTTGGAGCAAATCTGGAGTTTCAGACAAAAACCCGAAAAAGGAAGGCATTGTAGGCGGTTCCTTATCTAGGCTGGCGGTACCTTATCAATAAGGTACCGCGGTTCACATATGAAACCGCCTGCAGAGGCAGGGTTTGGTGTTTGGAGGAAGATTATTCAGCAAATCTTATTTTTCTAGTCTAACGTATCATAGGGATATGCTTAAAAGCAAAGATAGACAAAGAAAACATATGCAAACTTACCAGATAGAGATTTGACCAAAATACATGGATTAAAAAATCGATGTAGGAGGTGTGTAAGACAAGACCTTAAGTCATGACACAATGATCCTCCATGATTCTATCTTGTTGTTGCTATGTTTGAGAGAATCATACATATGAATTATGTAAGCTCTAGATTAATAGCGAGAATCTATGAAAAATCGTTTTTAGATTGAATTAACAATGTCAAACGAATTTCTTAACCATTTTCGAAAGAGACTTTGAGAATTTTGAAAAGGAGAAGAGAGGGTTTTTCAAATAGAGTTTGGAATACTCAATGACTCAAAGTGGTAAAAGAAAACACACAAGAACAAAACACACAAGAAGAAAAGAATTTAAGGAAGATGTTCCATTAATCCTAGACCTAGACGCAAGTAATTAAAAGGTTCCCTCTTAAGTGGCTTAGTGAAGATATCGACTAAGTTGTCCTCGGAGGGCACCTTTTCAATAGAAATGTTCCCCTTTTGAACATTATCCCTAAGGAAATGGTGTCTAATTTCTATGTGTTTGGTTCGCGAATGTTGCACGGGATTCTTGCTTAGGTCTATAGCGCCTTTATTATCGCACATGATGGGAACATCATCAAGAGAAATCCCGTAATCAACAAGCGCTTGCTTCATCCATAGAGCTTGTTGGCATGCTTTTCCGACACTCACATACTCGGCTTCCGTGGTGGATATTACAAGAGCGGTTTGTTTCTTGGAGAACCATGAAGTTAAACAACAACCCATGAAGGTACAAACTCCACTAGTGCTTTTCCGGTCCACATAGTCTCCCGCATGATCTGAGTCCGCGTAGACAATGGTCTCTAAGCGGGTCCCTTTAGGATACCATAATCCTAAATGTATAGTGCCTTTAATGAATCGGAAGATACGCTTAACCGCTTCGAGGTGAGAGGTTTTGGGAGCCTCTTGGAAGCGAGCACAAAGGCAAACACTAAACATGATATCCGGTCGAGTTGCCGTTAGGTACAACAAACTACCAATCATACCTCTATATTTTGTGTTGTCTACCAACTCACAATCATCATCTACGGTGAGTTTAGTATCCGAGGCCATAGGGGTCTTCATTGGTCTAGATTCTTCTAATCCAAATTTCTTTAGCATTTCTTTAGCGTACTTAGATTGACTAAAGAAAATACCATCGTCCATTTGTTTAATTTGGAGTCCTAAAAAGAAGTTAAGTTCTCTCATCATACTCATTTCAAACTCATCATGCATGATTTTGGCAAAGTCATCACATAATTCTTGACAAGTTGAGCCAAATATAATGTCATCAACATATATTTGTACGATTATGAGGTGAGGACCTTTCTTCTTTGTAAAGAGTGTATTGTCTACCATTCCCATGGTATACTCATGTTTAACAAGAAACGCTTTAAGTCTATCATACCAAGCTTTGGGTGCTTGTTTGAGTCTATAAAGTGCTTTCTTAAGCTTGTAAACATGGTCCGGTTTCTCAAAATCAATGAAGCCGGGAGGTTGAGCCACATATACCTCCTCATTGATCAAACCGTTAAGAAATGCACTCTTTACATCCATTTGTTGAAGCTTAAAATCTAAGGCACAAGCAGGCTAAAAGGATTTTAATTGATTCTAATCTAGCTACCGGTGCATATGTCTCGTCATAATCAATCCCTTCTTGTTGATTATAGCCTTGTGCTTCAAGTCTAGCTTTGTTACGAGACACAACACCATTCTCATCTAACTTATTCCTATATACCCATTTGGTTCCTATAATGGTAGAACTTCTAGGTGGAGGAACAAGTTCCCAAACATCATTGGCAACGAATTGGTTCAATTCTTCTTGCATCGCAATGACCCAACTCTCGTCCGACAAAGCTTCTTTAACATTCTTTGGTTCAATCAAGGAGACGAAACAAAAGAAGTTGCTTTGGTTTTGAACTTGAGACCTTAGGGTCCTTTGATTTAAGTCACCAATGACATTATTGAGAGTATGATCCCTAGACTCCTTAATGTTTACTTCCTTTTCAACACTAAGGTCTTCAACTCCTATTTTTCTAACCTCTTTGGCTTTAACTACTTCTAATTCATCCAAGTCATCATCAACCAATGGTGGTGTCTTGGGTGAAGGAGGGGTTTCATCAAAGGTAACGTTGAGTGATTCTTCAATAACCCCCGAGGTTCTATTTAGGACTATGTAGGCTTTACTAGTTTGGGAGTAACCTAAAAGGATACCTTCGTAAGACTTTGGGTCAAACTTGGTAAGGTGGTCTTTGGTGTTGAGGATAAAGCACTTGCTTCCAAACACCCTAAAGTATTCCAATGAGGGTTTCTTACCTTTAAGAATCTCTGTTAGAAATACGTTTTTACGTATATTAGAAGTATCGGTCACTCCACAATATTATTAATGTTGTAATAGCTCGTAGTTAACAAATAGTTCATAGTTGCTTATTAAGTTAAGTAAGAACCGGTCCATGGGCTTGTCATGGACCGGCCCAAGCCCATGTATGCTTGGAAGTATAAATACCCCTTTCCACCATGGAAAGGGGTTGGTTGTTGTCATTTTCTAGTTTCCACTCAATGAAATAACACATAGTTTCTCTCACTTTCTCTCTCTAACTTTCTCTCTCTAGAAATCATCAACCCCCTTCATAGTTTCATAGATTATCAATATTCTACATTTGGTATCAAGAGCTATGGGGTGATTTAAGGTAGTGATTTGTGTGGTTTTTTAGTTTTTGATTGTATTAGTGTTCTTTAAGAAAAACCATCTTGATTCTTGGTGTTTTTGGTGTTTTTGTGATTGGGATTAGTGGATAAGTATTAGTTTTTACTTATTATTGTTGAAATCACAAAACTTTTTGGGTTATTTGGTCAAAATCTGGGTTTAATTTTTATATTAGTGGTCGACTGTTCATCGTTATAAAGTTTCTGATTAACCCAGCAAAAGTTCCGAACCAACAAGTTCCGGATCAAGAAGTTCTGGATCAAGAAGTTCCGGATCAAGAAGTTCCGGATCAAGAAAGTTCCGAACCAAGGAAACTTCCGGATCAAGAAGTTCCGGATCAAGAACTTCCGAACCAAGAACTTCCGAACCAAGAAGTTCCGGATCAAGAAGTTCCGAACCAAGAACTTCCGAACCAAGAAGTTTCGGATCAAGCCAAAAGTTCCGAACCAAGAACTTCCGAACCAAGAAGTTCCGGATCAAGCCAAAGTTCCGAACCAAGAACTTCCGAATCAAGAAGTTCCGGATCAAGCCAAAAGTTCCGAATCAAGGTAATTCCAAGCTAAATCTTCCGAATCAAACTTCCGAATCAACAAAAAGTTCCGAATCAAGGGTTATTTTGCTTGTTTTTTTCGACGATTTTTTAGAGGATTTAATCTTGGTTTCTTACAACAAAAACTCAACACAATTCACAAGCTTTACTTCACTGCTCGATCAACCGATAATCTTTGTCTCTTTGAAGTTAACAAAATGAATCCGAATTCAGTAATGCCTCAGATGACATCACTTACGGATATTTCCGTCATTACGGGAACGGATAATCGCCCGCCAATGCTCATCAAAGAAGTTTTTGAAGCATGGCAAGGCCGGATGATGTCTTATCTTAAGGGAAAACCGGTTTATGGGAGGCTTATGGTTAAGTCAATTTTAAATGGTCAACTTGACTATGGTACCATAGTGGTCAACAATGTGACTCGACCAAGAGAATTTGAAGAACTTACACCAACCCAACAACTTGTTGCCGATGCAGACGAGAAAGCTCTTCAAACAATTCTCCAAGCTCTTCCCCATGACATCTATAGGATGGTAAGTCAGTATACAGTGGCAAAGGATTTATGGGAACGTCTTAAGGTGTTGCTACAAGGTACGTCTCTCACCAAGCAGGAAAGGGAATGTCAGTTGTATGACCTGTTTGACAGATTCACTTACAACCCAGGGGAAACGCTTCACGATTATTACTTCAGATTCACCACACTCATGAATGATCTGAATGTATACAATCTGGTGATTGCTCCATTCCAGGTTAACACCAAATTCTTGAATACTTTACCTCAAGCTGAATGGGATGAGTATATTACCGATGTTAAGTTAACCAGGGATCTGCATAAGTGCAATTTGGATCAACTATATGCTTTTCTTCAGCAGCATGAGAAACATGTGATCATGCACCGTTCTCCACGAGGTATGTACCCTGATTCATTAGCTTTGATGGCGAATCAACCAAGCTTGTCTCACAACAACACTCCTTATATTTTGGGACATCAAGCCTATCATCCATCACCTTACATGACACCCACCTTTCCCCAATACTCGATTTTACCACAACCACCCACCTCACATCAGCAACAATATCGGTTCAGTGCACCTTCATCACAATATGCTACACAACCTCACCCAGCAAGTATTGCACCTTATGCTCAATATTCATATTCATCTTATCAAGAGAATGCAGCATATCCAACAAGCTACCCTGATCAAATGAGTATTCCTTCTAGTGATTATGCAGCTCAAGACCAAGCAATGTACTGTGATGATGAGGAAGTCCCCGTTCCTGTATTTAAACAAGGTGCTGATCCAGTTGAAGTGTTAACCACTATGTCTGCTTATCTCACAAGGACTTTAAGCAAACGAGGATTTAGGGGATCAGCTCCTACCAACAATCAGTTGAGGAATTCATCCAATTCTCGCCAACAAGCTACAATTGAGAATGGCAGGGTAATGGTTCAGCCTATTCAACCACATCAGAGGAGACCTACCACATCAACCACCAATGCTCGCACGGTCAATCAGGCTCCAATGGTCAATCCTGCTCCACGGGCTAATTCCACGGGCAAGTTGTGAATGATTACATGCTACAACTGCAAGGAAGAGGGTCATATGTCCAGGGATTGTAAGAAACCCAAGAGGAGAAGGGATGGACAATGGTTTGCAGAAAAGATCTATCTGGTAAATGCTCAGGCACAAGGAAGGGAACTTGATGAAGAGGAGCTTGCATTTCTTGCTGATCCAGGGATTGCTGAACAAGACACGGTCACCACACAGAATGCAGCATACCAAGCAGATGATCTCGATGCGTATGACTCAGACTGTGATGACTTTCAATCTGCAAAGGCTGCTCTCATGGCAACTATCTCCAGCTTAGGGCCAGAAAAGAGATCTGAGGTACTTATTAATACCACCGATAATACCACTGATACTAGTATTCAACCACATCAAGTTGTGCAAGAGAGTGCTGATTCGAATGAATCTTCGGTGGTGAGTCTTTCAAATGAGGAGACAAACAATGATAGCAATATCAATGTGAGTCCCTAGATTTTGAGTGAATCACAATCGGGACCCATTTCGCATACGCCTACTCCTGCTCAACAAGATTTGGTCATGGTTCCTGCTACATTACTTAGCCAAATGAATGCTGCACTCTTAGAAACCTTAGCTAAGAATAAGAATTTGTCTGATGAGCTTGCCTTAAGCAATAAGAAAGTTCAAACCTTGGAACTAGTGCCTTCGTCTAGTGTTCTAACTAATCCCGAATATGATCACTTTAGAAACAAACAAATGGGTCACTTGCAAGAAATAGAAAACTTAAGAGCAAATCTGTCTAATGAACTTCAAGAAAAGGAGTTAGTGGTCACTAATTTTAAAAAACTTCAAACGGATTTTGAATCACTCGAGTCTAAGAAGAATGAAATGGAGATTAATGCTACTAATAAGATTAGAAGTCTAGATTACTTGCTTTTAAGACAATACACTGCTTCTCAACTAGTTCACTTATTCGATGCTTCGTTTAGAGAGTTTAACTTATCACGTCTAAAAGGCCTTCCCCCTAATCCACGGTATGCAAAACAAGCTTTAAGACATAGTCCTAGACTTTATAATGCAACTCAATTAGGATTGGCTTTAGACCCGATTGTTTTTCCCGATGATCGAACAAGTAAGGATCTAGTTGATGAGGATCGGTCATACAATTCTGCAAAATATCCCGAGTGTGATTATTTTAAATTGAATAAGGAGCTTGCAAAAACGGATTTTAGAATTCGCTTCCATATGGACAAAGATCTAATAACAGCACCGACCTACATATTAGATGAAGAGAACCCTAGTACATTTCCTACACTTGTCAATATGGAAGGTCCTAAGGAAATTCCAAAGGATCTTCCACCTGTTAGCACTGTATGGTTAAACTTGCAAGAGATTAATCAATACTTTACTAATTTTGATAAGGTCATTTTGGAATGTACGACTTCAAATGGCTTAAACGCCGGAGAATGGGCTTTCGAACATATGAACGAGGTGTTTAAAAATGAGATCAATCCGTTTGTCGAAAGTCTAAAAGGAATTTTTGCATCTCTTAAGGAAAATCTTGTGTTTGAAATTGGTGAAGTTCAAAAAGTGTTTTATGAAATGGACACCGCTTACGAACTACAACTAATTGAAAAAGAAAAGATTTTAACCGAATATGACCGATTCTTGTCTGCAGTAATCTCGTGTGATGTGCTTACTACTGTAAATGTTAATTATTCGAATGAGCTTACATCCGCTATGATTAATTGTGATGATGTGCATATATGTGATGATGTTTGTGATCTTTCTGTAAATGTTGCTGATACTGTAAATGAGGTAGATAATCATTCTTGTCACGAATCTAACGCTGAGTTTTTAAAGCTACAAGATTCTTACAATTTACTTTCAAAACGCTTTAATCTACTAGAACAACATTGTATATCTTTAGAATTAAAACAACAAAATCAAAATGAGGATCTTTTGATATCAAATGGTTGTGAAAACGGTGTTGAGACGAGTGACAAGATGATTGCAATTGTTAAGACATTAGAGGAAGAAATCATGAGATTGAAGAGAGATGTATCATCAAAGGAAACATTAAAATTGGAACTAGAGGCTGCAGAGTCTAAAAACCAGGTCTTAGAAATTAGACTTTCGTCTGTTCTAGGGGAGATGGATCGGACAAGACAGGGACTATCCGCTCTTTATGGTTCACTAGAAGAACGCTTCGCTTTTAATGCGGCACAACAACAATCTTATGTTGAACAACTGAACCAAAAGTGCGAGGAAATCTCTGACTTGAACATCCTGCTCATTGACAAAAATATGGTTTTGGCTGAGTTAAAGGAGACACTTCTTCTCACCCGACAAGAAGTTGTTGATAACTTAGCTACCGACTCTGCACCGTCCACTAGTGCTCCAACAACCAAGTCAGTAGTGCTTTATAAGAATCCGCTTCATAAGAGAAACCCGGTTACCTATGATGATTATATGAGGAATGCCATTAAGCATGTCGATCTTCTTAGGGATATTTTAGACGATCTTTATGCCTTAGATCCCTCAAGTAGCGACTATTATTCCGCTCATGAATATATTAAGCGAGTTCAATATTGCTTGGCATATTTGCAATACATAGGTACACCAGGTTCGGCACTACTTAATAATAGGCCCATTGCTGTCACTCCATTTAATAAGACTCCAGGAGCGAAACCGTCATTGGCACAATCAAGTAAGACACCTTTAAAATCTGTTGCTAATGTTCCCACTTTGCCTTCTACAGGATTAAACGAGACTACTAAGGCTAAAGGATCGCCACTCAAGAAAGATAAGATCAAGCCCTCCACTAGTAGTGCCACAAAGAAGAAAGTAGAAGTTCACAATAGGAATGCTAGTTCAGTTTTAAATAAAAAGAATCATGTTAAGGCTAAAAGCTCTGCGCCTGTGCAGCAGCCTAAACCATTCGTGAATTCTGATTTAAATTGTTGGAATTGTAATGAATGTATGTTTTCCCAACGTCATGATTTGTGTCTGATTGATCACGTGAATGAAATGAATGCTATTAAGAATGGTCTTGAATGGAAGCCAACGGGTAAAACTCGTGCCCAAGTTGGCTGGCAATGGCGTCCCACTGGTAGGACCTTTACATTAGATGGAAAAATGTGCCCTTTAACTAGGAATGCATCCATTGAGGTTAGGTCTGAGCGTCCTTTAGTTAGGAACACTCGCACTCAAGTATGGAAACAACGCCCTTTAATTAGGTCAGCCCCCACTATAGTGCCTATCAGTGAAGAAATACCTCAGGATTTAAGCCAACTAGAATCTACACCACCAATTAAGAAGAAAAAGGCTAGGAAGTCTAAGAAACCTAGAGTTAGCAAATCTAAGATTATTAAATCTGTACCTGCTAATAACAAGGAACACTCAGATTCCGATACCTCTACATTGTCTTCGTGTGGTGACATTTTCAGGTGGTCCAAATCATCCTGTGGTATTTGGACTCCGGTTGTTCAAAACATATGACCGGAAATCGCTCGATGCTCCGAAATTTCGTCAGCAAGTTTCTTGGTACGGTTAAATTCGGGAATGATCATATAGCAAAGATAATGGGGTATGGTGAATATCAGATTGGAAACGTGACGATTTCAAGGGTATACTATGTAGAAGGTCTTGGTCATAACTTATTCTCAGTAGGACAGTTTTGTGATTCCAACCTTGAGGTTGCTTTTCGACAACACACTTGTTTCATCCGCAACTTGGAAGGAAAAGATTTGTTGAAGGGATCTCGTGGTGCAAATCTATATACCTTGTCCTTACAAGACATGATGGCCGCCTCTCCAGTATGTCTTCTCTCTAAAACATCTAAGACCAAGTCATGGTTATGGCATCGCAGATTATCTCATCTTAACTTTGATGCTATTAATCATCTGGCTAAAAACGATTTAGTTCGTGGTCTTCTAAAGCTTAAATTTCACAAGGATCATTTATGTTCCGCGTGTTCAAGGGGGAAAAGTACCAAGAAATCTTACAAGCCCAAAGCTGAAGACACCAATCAAGAAAAACTTCATCTTTTGCATATGGATCTTTGTGGGCCGATGAGAACTGAAAGTGTGAGCGGTAAGAAATTCATTCTGGTAATTGTGGATGATTTCTCCAGGTTTACATGGGTTAGATTTCTACGTACAAAGGATGAAGCACCGAAGGATATTATCACCTTTCTGAAATTCATTCAGGTACGTTTGAATACTACTGTCCGCCGTATCCGTACAGACAATGGTACAGAGTTCGTCAACCAGACTCTCCGTGATTACTATGAGGGAGTTGGTATATCACATGAAACATCCGCTGCACGCACTCCACAACAAAACGGTGTCGTTGAAAGACGGAATCGTACACTTATGGAAGCTGCTAGGACCATGCTTATTTATGCGAACGCTCCATTGTTCTTGTGGGCAGAGGCTATTTCTACTGCATGTTTCACCCAAAACCGTTCTATCATTCGGAAACGCCATGGAAAAACACCTTATGAGCTTCTACATGACCGTAAACCCGATGTCTCATTTTTTCATGTGTTTGGTGCTCTTTGTTATCCAAACATTAATAGTGAGAACTTGGGTAAGCTTCAACCGAAAGCCGATATAGGTATTTTCATTGGTTACTCACCGTCCAAGAAAGCATACCGAATCTATAACCGTCGTCTTGGCAAGATTGTAGAAACTATGGACGCAGATTTCGACGAGCTGACAGCGATGGCTTCTGAGCAACACAGCTCTGAACCCGCGCTTCATGAGATGGGAACCGGTGCTATTAGTTCCGGATTAGTTCCCAACAATCCTACTTCTACATCATTTTTACCACCAACAAGGCCCGAGTGGGATAAACTGTTTCAACCATTGTTTGACGAATTCTTCGATCCCCCGACTGATGAAGTTCCAGCACCTGTAGTAATTGCTCCAATACCTGAAGTGGTTGCTCAAGCTAATGAACCTTTATCTAATGCATCTACAATTCACATTGAACCGGATGCACCTTCACCAAGTGATTCTCAAACTACACCTGAATCATCACCCCTACTTGTGCCTAATGATGTGGAAGAGGATTCTATTGATCACGACTTGGAATATTCTCACTTGCAAGAGCTTCCTTTCTTTGGTGTAGCGATCCCTGAAAACCCTTCAGCCGCGTCTACCTCAGAAGAAGCTCCTTCTATTGTTCACTCCAGACCACCTAGGATTGAAAACCATAGCACTAAATGGACAAAAGATCACCCAATTAGGAATGTTATTGGAGATCTAGATCGACCAGTCTCTACACGCCATCAATTACAAGAGAATGCACTCTATTGTTACTTTGATGCATTTCTCTCTGAAGTTGAACCCAAAAATTGGCAGCAGGCTATGACCCAATCATCTTGGATTGAAGCTATGCAGGAGGAACTAAATGAATTCCAATGACTTGAAGTATGGGAATTGGTTCCTCTCCCTGACAAGGTCAACATCCTTACTTTGTTATGGGTTTATAAGGTTAAACTTGATGAGATGGGTACGGTATTGAAGAATAAGGCTAGATTGGTCGCTAGAGGATATAAACAAGCCTTGGGTATAGACTTTGAAGAATCTTTTGCTCCTGTGGCAAGATTGGAGGCGATTAGACTCTTCCTTGCATATGCTGCTCATATGAACATGATCGTCTATCAAATGGATGTGAAGACGGCATTTTTGAACGGTGAACTAAGGGAAGAAGTCTATGTTAGTCAGCCGGATGGGTTCGTCAGTACGGAGTTTCCTAATCATGTGTACAAGCTTAAGAAGGCTCTCTATGGGTTGAAACAAGCTCCACGCGCGTGGTATGATCTCCTGTCAACATATCTCATTTCGGAAGGCTTCTCCAAAGGCAAGGTGGACCCCACTCTATTCACTCTCAAGGAAGGCAACGACATGATTCTGGTACAAATTTATGTTGATGATATAATATTTGCTGCCACTAACATAGAATTGTCAAATCGCTTTGAGAAGATAATGTCCACACGCTTTCAGATGTCGATGATGGGAAAAATTTCATTTTTCTTAGGATTACAGATTTCTCAAAATCCCAGAGGCATCTTTATTAATCAATCCAAATATGCTCTAGAATCTCTTAAGAAATATAACTTTGAAAATTGTGACCCCGTGGACACTCCAATGGTGGAGAAATCCAAGTTAGATGAAGATAGGAATGGGACTATTGTCGATCCAAAACTTTACTGTGGGATGATCGGCACCCTTCTATATCTGACTGCTAGCAGGCCTGATTTGCAATTTGCTCTATGCATGTGTGCCTGGTATCAGGCTCGGTCTACCGAAAAGCACCTACATGTTGTGAAAAGGATCTTTCGGTACCTAAAAGGAACACTTCATCGTGGTCTATGGTATCCGAAAGACTCCTCTATTGCTTTAATATCATACGCAGATGCCGATCATGCTGGATGTCAAGACACGAGGCGTAGCACTTCTGGATCTGTGCAACTCCTTGGAGATAGATTGATCAGTTGGTCTTCAAAAAGGCAGAAAAGCGCTGCAATATCAAGCACGGAGGCTGAATACATCGCCATGTCCGGTTGTTGTGCTCAAGTCCTTTGGATGAGATCACAATTAACTGACTACGGTTTGGGATTCAACAAAATCCCGATGTATTGTGACAACAAGAGCGCCATTGCCCTTTGCTGCAACTATGTTCAACACTCCCGGGCCAAGCACATAGACATTCGCTACTATTTCATTAAGGAGCAGGTGGAGAACGGAGTGATCGAGCTGTATTTTGTCACTACTGAGTACCAGCTGGCGGATATGTTCACCAAAGCACTAGATCGAGGACGAATTGAGTTTTTGATCGACAAGCTTGGCATGAAATCCTTCACTCCAGCGACTCTCAAAGAGTTGGCAGAAGAATCAGCTGAATAGTCGTGGTAAACTATTCAGAGTATCCTTTGTTCGTGATCGTGTATATTATCGTAAATATATAAACCACAAAAGAAAAATACAAAAATATAAAACCAACAAAAATCATAAAAAATATAAAACCTAGAAAAACCATAAAAATTATAAAATCAAGAAAAACCAAAAATATTTTTCGTTTTAAAACGGGCATGTCTTTTAGTACGGTAATATTTACGGCCTTAGAAATGTCGATTAATATTGACACGGTGCCATAAATAGAGTCCGTATAAAAGTTGTACATTTTTAAAACATGCCCATTATGGCTTGTAGTTATTTCTGACTGCAACCCGGTTTTCATATTACAGTCACGTATTTCCTTGGAAAACGTTGGCTCAGAACGGGAATTAATTTTCTCGGGCATGATTTACAAGCCAAATCATGCAAAGGGATCAAGTTTACTTTACAACTTGGTCTAACACGAATTTGTGTACGTCTCAGTGCATTAATTTGTTAAAATAAGAGAAATCTTATTGACACCACGAATCAAACTTTTTCAAGATATAAATTGGAAATGCTTTCATAAATATTTGACTCTTTAAACAATGACTACAGCTCTTTAAATAGAAAACGGGTCATCGTTTAAGGGGGAGAAAATATTAAATCATCTTCGTCATTTGTTGATGCAAAAGTTGGTTGATCCTTGCTAGACCCGAATTAGGCTTAATTCGGGTTGGCTGGGTACCGGCTCCTACACCAAGTGAATCGTCTGGTTGGGATCCTGCACACTAAACAACACGCGTTAAGCTTACCGTGGGAAGGTTTCCCACGATTAGACTCCGGCGTGAGAGTAAGTAATCGATTTAGGGTTATATGTGAGTTAAGAGAGAATTGTGATACCTTCGTGGAACCCTTGGGGGTTCCTTTTATAGGCAGTGAAACCCTAGTGGGCTTTCACTGATCCTTCGGCCCCAAGGAAGAGATAAGCACCAGAATTAGAATGATTGTTATCTTCTAATTCTGGTAGTGAATATCCTCTCTTATTGGGGTAAAGATATTCCTAGACAGAATATCATTCTGTCTAACCCTATGTCAGCCATGTCGGCCGTACCGGGCCGTGGGCCGCACACGTGTGTGCGGTTACTGTTCATTCAAGCCCATAAGCCTAACTGACTTTTATCCGACCCATATATGATGGGCCAGATACGGGTAGTACCCTTGGGCCGGGTTCATGACCCGGCTGGGGACTATACGTCATCATGTCCCCCCAGTCTAGTTGTTACAACCGTAGGTGGAACCTCTAGACTACAAAGATGCTCCCGGACGTACCAAGGAATTCATAACAAAGGACAATGATGCTCGATACATGGTAGCCGAGACAAATTAAATATATCATTAAATGTCAAGTCTTACGTTAGAGCCGCATAACCCGACATGAACAACTGTTCATCTGACTTGTTTGACTGACAAAAGTGCAGACAGTCAGAACATTGAGCAGTGCAAACGTGTGGGTCAGATATGACCCGTGGGTCCCATCTGACGTTTCACTTGCCACTTGCCCCCTAGCCACACGATTAAGAATAGTGGCCAACACGTGTCACATATCCAACAGGCTGTGACCCTCAAAGTAACCCTATAAATAAGCCACCCCTACGGCTGTGTGAAACACACAGTTCACAACCTCCATTTCTGCCATTAAAGCTTTCCTCTTATCTTGAACCAAGTACGCACGGATCCCTTCACACGCAGGTTAGAATACCACGTCCTTACACTCTTTTTTAGTAATGGCTAATAGAAACAGCCCTACCATCGGATCCGTGCTAAATGTCATGACCCAAGACCAGTTAAACCATTTTTGTACAAATTACTTCATCCCTTCCAACCTACACCCCTCACTTCCTGGCGTTGGAGACCTCATAACTGAGGCTCCAGCGGGTAAGATAGGCCTCTATACTCGCCTGTTTGACGCGGCGAATTACCGTATTCCTTTCACCCACTTTCTCGTAGATTTGTTAGGATATTACAATGTACACATTATTCAACTCCACTGCATAGGTGCCTGTAAAATTATCCAATTCGAGATTCTTTGCCGTGCTAGGAGAATCCCCCCAACCGTAGAGTTATTTAGGTTGTTTTACACCCCAAACCTAGTGAACGGTTGGGTATCTTTCAAAAAACGAGCCTCCAACAGCCCACAATCACACAACAAACCAATGGATTCACTGAAAAACTGGTATGACCATTACTTTTTCATTGACGCAGTGGTATGGCCGGGTGATTTCATTATTAGGAACAGATTCCCGCACGACCCTAAGCCGCACGCCAGTACATACAATCCCCTTCACTCTCAAGAGTTAGATCTAAATAGGACTGGATTCCACAGAAACCTACCGGAATCATTCTTATGCTTGCTAGGAATTAGCCGCAATTACTTTGGTCCCTCCAATAGGTATCCTGTTTTTTGGAGAAGGCAGGGCGAAGGTAGGCTAATCATCCGTACGTCAATAAGAATGTATACATGTGTTTGTATAATAACCAACATCTATTGTTTTGTGCTGGACAGAGATGAACTTTTTTGGACTGTTGCGCCAGGGCGATCCAAAGCTTGTGCCGGAAGGTCTCCGTCCTCTTCGTGAAAATGAACAACCCCTCCTCGAGCACACCCGACCAGTGACGGTTGCCTTGGAAGCCGTGCCTGATCCCCATTCTGACGAAGAACATGGAGACCATGATGAGGGTAACAACCAGATGAACCAAGGAGGTGCCGGGCACTCCTCACTTCATAGAGAACAACAGGGAGACAACATTGAACAAACCGACTCCAGCATCCGCCGGCTGATGGGCGATGATGATGATGATGAAGTGCAACAACATGTCAACTTGGACGAAGAGGAGGAAGCCGAAGAGGAAGTTGCTGAACTCACAACGCAGCCCCTCACCAGGCGCACCCGGAAAAGAGGAAACCGTGCGAGAGGGACTGCATCAGTGGAGATTGGTGAACACAATGCTCCCGCCAAGAGGCTTCGAGAGGATCACCCCATGTATCAATCTGTTGGGAGTGCCACGCAGGGTTCCGAGGCTAACCGGGCCTCTCATGTCGATCCCGTCACACAAATTGCCCCAACCGCCTCCGAAGGAGCAAGAAGCAATATGTAAGAAACCATCTCAATATGCAATAATTTCCACGTCCTCTCTTCTTTTTTTTTTGTTTAAGCCATACTTAATATATTTCGTAATACTCATGTCGCAGGGACAACCAAGCTGGTGCCGCGCCTCCTTCTGACACCCAAGTGGATAAGGAGAAAGGAAAAGCTGTCGAAGAAAACCCCGCGGCCCCCACAAAGTCCGGCCCTGTTTTTGAGGATGGTTCACCTCTGGTTTCTCAAGACTTCCCTTCATCCGGCGCTCCTCAACCTTTCAACCCTATTTGGACTATTACCACGGCGTCGCGATTGAGGAGTGCTGACGAGTGCCGGGAGTACCTCAATAACTGCATACCACCAAGCTTGGTGCAAGAGGTAAACTCGCTCAGTCATGCGGATTTGGCAGATGAGTATAATGGGACGCTAGTACATCAGATGGCGATGGGAACCTCGATGAGGGTCAGGTTTGAAGCTGCGCTTGGGCATGTGGACTCTCTCAAGAGGAAAGTTGGACGGAGAGAAAAAATGATTGAAGATAATGAAGCCATGATTGCTGACCTCCAATCCAAACTAGCGAATGCTGAGGCAACCATCAAGACCCAGTCGGCCCGTGCGAGTGAACACGATCAACAAGTAGCCCACCTTGAGTCTCAACTAGATGCTGCAAACACCAAGGTACATATCCATGCCGCACCACCCATATATGCTAAACAATGACTGTACTAACACGTCTTTCACTATAGGTAAGCACGGCCGAAGCCTCTGCCCATTCTTACTCCAGCCAGGTAGATATTCTGAACCAGAAGCTAGAGGACGCGCATTTGGCCGTCCAAAACATGGAAAAAATGCAGGCAGACCTTGCTGAGGAGAGGGCCATCACCCAAGAGCTGAAAGAGGCAGTTGCCCAAAAAGAATTGGTGATTGATGCCCTGGCCGCTGAGCGTGACAATGTACTATGCCCCCAACTGCTAACAGCCATTGCAGGCCGTAGGTGGATGGTTGGGCATGGAGCACGCCTGGCCGTGACGAAGGTACTAGAGGCCCCATCCTTTGTACAACAATTTGCCAACCTTGTATCTGATGGTAACGACCATGGACGCCACGAAGGAATGGTTGAGGCTGCTGAACTGATCACTAAAGGTGGGGACATCGCCCGTCATACCTTCTTTAAGCCCGAAGCCGCCAGCAAGATGACTGCCTCCATGGCTGCGATGCAAGATCTGCATTACCCATTCCTGGATGAGCTAGAGGCCACCAAAGATGCCCCAAACACTGAAATCATGGAAAAGCTCAGTCCTAGCACGCCTTCCAATGCTTCCTTTCCTCTAACCCTTCCTGTATATGAGGACGTCACCAGGGTCGTACTTGACGAAGAGCCCCTAGATGTGGTGTTGGAAAGAACCGCGGCCCAAGCCCAAAAGCGGGGAGAAAGTGATGAATGGTTGCCGCGTTTGGTGGAAGAACAAGCGGAAATGGGTAGGTTTCTCCCCTCAATTTAGGATGCTCCTTTTTTCAAGACACTTTCTTTGTAACCTATGGATATGTATTGTTTCGATTCGTCCGTGTATGTACACGGCTAACAATTTTTACGTTCTGTATATAAGTCCGTGGGTAGCCACGACAATTTTGATTTGTTTGGAAACCTGTGTATTTGTGCTTGTGTTTGAAATATTGTAGTTCAATACTGCATGATGTACCACGTCTTACTCACAAAGAAAATACATACAAGTCTATAATTTACTAGACATGCGACGTGCGTCTTTACTATGCAGAGCACGGTACGGCTATAGCATATGAAACTTACCCCAACGTCTTGTGAGTAAGGTGTCTAGTAAGGATACGTGATCCGTGCGGCTGGGGTTGCATCCCTCTTACGCGGCAAGTTGAATTAGTAGGTTCACTTAATCCTCTTACCCCACCTGGAGGCGTATGGTACATGTACGGTATTTCGAGAGAATGCATATGAAAGAAACATGGCATATTAGAACACAAGTAAAATTCATACGGCTAACAAAGAATCTAAAAAAAAACAATAATTTGCACGAAACAGGCAATGGAGCTAGCTAGGCACCACGGCATTTTATTAGAACATTTACATTTTTGTTTGAATAATGACAAGTCCTTAAAAAAGGTCCATAAGGGAAACTAAAACAAACATAAGAAAAACAAGTAAGACAAATAACCCGCATGGTCTTTGTTGAGACCGCCTATAGCGAAGTATCCATGCGGGAGCCGTAGCTTTCAAAGATAGCACCTTTTTAGATTGGCGATGTTCCATGTGCGCTCTAGGTCGCGGCCATCCATGTCGCGTAACTTGTACGCGCCTCGTCCCAAGGTTTCAATGACTTCATAAGGTCCTTCCCATTTAAGGCCCAGTTTTCCTGTATTTTCCACTCGACTTGCTTCGTTAGCACGATAGACGTAGTCTCCCGGTCGAAAAGAAACACCCTTGACCTTGGCGTCGTAATAAGCCTTCATCTTAGCCTTGGACTTAGCTTCATTGATGGCTGCTACTTCCCTTTTTTCTTCCAACAGATCTAGGTTGATTCGCAGTTGTTCATCATTCGTGACGGCATTAACCTCCGCCGTGCGGATGGTAGGCATCCCTATTTCTGCTGGTATAACGGCTTCCGTGCCGTAAGCCAGTGCAAACGGAGTATCTCCGTTGGCCGTTTTTATCATGGTTCTATGTGCCCATAACACGTGCGACAATTCATCGACCCATTTGCCCTGTCGTTCATCCAGCCGCGCCTTGATTCCATTCCCCAAGCTCCTATTTGCTCGTTCGACAAGACCGTTTGTTTGTGGATGCTTAACAGACGCGAAGCGCCGCTTGATGTTCAATGATGCACACCAGTCTTTGAATGGGTTATCCGTGAACTGTTTGCCGTTGTCCGATATAATTTCTCCAGGTAGACCGAAACGGCATACGATGTGTTCCCACACAAACTTCTTGACCTGCTTACCCGTGATAGATTTTACTGCCTTGGCTTCTATCCATCGTGTAAAGTAATCCATTGCAACAATCAAGAATTTAACCCCCCCCCCCCCCCCCCCGCAGCTACAGGAAATGGTCCTGCAATGTCAATTCCCCACTTGTAAAATGGCCACGGGGACGTAATAGGGGTAAGCTCCTGCTGCGGGTGCCGCGGTACTGGCCTATGCACTTGGCAATCATTGCACCTGCGAATCATATCGCGCGCGTCTCTGTGCATAGTGGGCCAGTAGTATCCTGTTCGTAAGGCTCGGGCTACCACGGATCGTGGGCCTGCATGCATGCCGCACAACCCCTCGTGTATGTCACTGATAACGTAGGCCGCCTGGCGTGGTCCAACACACCGCAGCCACGGCTGCAAGAAAGAACGTTTATAAAGGATGCCTTCCCGGAGTTCGAAATGTTGTGACTTCCTTTTAACGCGTCTTGCCGCTTTTTCCTCGTCTGGAAGGGTTTCACTAGTCAAATAGTTGATGATTGGGGTCATCCACGTAGGTCCCTCCTCTTCAACTATAGTAGTCACTTCCCCTTCCGTGATAGACTTTTCCTTGAGTATTTCCACCAAAACCTGTTTAGACAAGTGGGCGAAGCTCGTGGATGCGATCTTACTGAGAGCGTCCGCTTTCTTGTTCTCGCCCCTTGGCACCTGTTTGATGGAAAACTTATTGAAAGTCGCGATTAGCGTTTTGACTTTTTCCAAATACCTGACCATGTTGTCCTCCTTAGCCACATACCCACCTAGAATATGGTTCGCGACAAGCCGTGAGTCCACATAGGCCTCCAGGTTGCGGACTCCCATTCTAGCGGCGATTTTTAAACCCGCAATTAATGCTTCATATTCCGCTTCGTTATTAGTGGCCGTGAACTCGAAACGGAGGGCGTACGTGAATTCCATTCCTTCTGGATTTGTGAGGATGAGGCCTGCCCCAGACCCGTCTGTGCATGAGGATCCGTCCGTGAATAGCACCCAAGGTTCCGCTGGGACCTCCTCTTGCTTAATGATTGGTTCTTCCTCATCCGGCTTCTCGATCAGGAAATCTGCCAAGATCTGGCCTTTAACAGCCGTCCTTGGTCTGTAAGATATATTGTGTCCTCCCAATAGGATGCTCCACTTCTCTAGTCTCCCTGCCACGTCTGGTCTGGATATAACCTGCTTAATTGGCTGATCCGTGATCACAACAATCGGGTGCGCCTGAAAGTACCGGCGCAGCCGCTTTGTGGCAAATACTAGTGCTAGTACCAATTTTTCCATGGGGGAATAATTGAGCTCCGCTCCTTGTAATGTTCTACTTATAAAGTAGACCGGAGTCTGTATTGTGTCTCTATCGGTCATCAGTACCGCGCTTATTGCGCCGTGAGTAGCGGAGAGATACATAACAAGTTCCTCCTTTGGACGAGGGGATACTAACATGGGGAGAGATGCGAGATGCTGCTTGAGTTGGCCAAAGGCTTCCTCAGCCTCCTTCGTCCAACGGAAGTCTCCCTTTCTAATACACTTCTTGAGTGTCTTAAATAGGGGTAATGACTTCTCTGCGGATTTAGATAAAAATCTATTCAGTCCGGCTAACTTCCCATTCAGGGACTGCACCTCCTTTCTTGTCTGCGGGGACGGCAGCCGTATCACTGCGTCTGTCTTCTCCGGACAAGGTTTGATGCCGTTTGGGTCAATCAAATATCCCAGGAACATTCCTTCTGTTGCACCAAACGTACATTTCTTTGGATTTAACTTCATGTTAATCCTTCTCAGCGTGTCAAATGTCTCCTGGACGTCCCGGAGGAGTGCCTCCTCCGTGTGGCTTTTTATCACCAAGTCATCAACATATACTTCCAAGTTGCGTCCTATTTGTGATTCGAAAGCTTTATCCACCAACCGCTGATACGTAGCGCCGGCGTTCTTTAATCCAAACGGCATTTTTGTATAGCAATATACGCCCTGGCTTGTGTGGAACGCCGTTTTTTCTTCATCCTCCTCCGCCATCTGGATTTGGTGATACCCTTTATATGCATCCAAGAAGCATTTGAAAGGATATCCACACAAGGATTCTACTTTCCAGTCGATTTCTGGTAGCGGGTAACAGTCCTGTGGGTAGGCCTTGTTCAGGTCCGTGAAATCCACGCACATGCGCCAACTTCCGTCATGTTTCTTGACCATGAATGGATTGGATAACCACTCGTGGTAGTATACCTCGCGCATAATGCCTGCGTCCACCAGCTTCCGCACTTCCTCTAGTATAACTTGACTTCTCTCGGGCGCCTGGCCGCGCTTCTTTTGCTTGATGGGTTGGTACCCTTGGCGGATCTGGAGCTTATGCTCTGCTATCGTACGTGGCACACCCGTCATGTGTTTTGGTTCCCATGCGAATATGTCTAGGTTTGCGCTTAAAAGTGCACACATGGCCCTTTTGCCGCTATCTGAGAGCGCCCCTCCTATGGATACCTCCTGTTCCGGGTAGTCAGGGTGAATGGCCACCTTCCAATTGGGTGGTGGTGCTCCATCCTTGGGTGGTACAGGTGGTGCCGGTGTTGTCACAGTGTGGCACTCGGATGTTGGCGCGACTGTGTTATAAATAGTAACGATTCCCCCATCAACGGGGAACTTAATCATTCCGTGTGCCATAGAGGGTACTGCCCGGATAGCCAAAATGCCTGGTCTGCCTATGATCCCATTATAAGGGGAGTGTGAACGTATCACCATGAAGTTCATCTACGTTGTAGTAGAATGTTCCTCATTCCCAATGGTGACAAGCAAACGTAACTGCCCTATTGGCCAGATGGTATCTCCACTAAAACCAGTAAGCGGCGACGTGGCCGGTACTAATTGGCTTCTTATCTCTGGGCATAACTGCACAAAGCAGTGTTCATACAATACCTCTGCTGACGACCCTCCATCCACATACATGCGACGAACATTATGTGTTCCAACGCTTATCTCAATAGTGAGAGGCGCATCAACCACGTCACTTGCTGTAATGAGAGGGAATGAGATTTCCTTGCCGCGTGAAAATTTTTGGCCAATTTTCTGTCTCGTGCGGCGCTGCCTGGATTGGATCATGTATATGGTAGAAGGCTTGTCCTTTTGGGGGTCCTTCTTATCATACTTCTTGTTGTTGTCCTTTCCGTCTTTCCAATCCTTAACTAGGTGCTTGAGTTTGCCCGATTTGATTAGCGACTCAATATGCTTCTTCAGCTGGATACACTCCTCCGTGCCGTGCCCTTTGTCATTATGGAACTCGCAGAAGCGACTTCCCTGCCGACGTTCCGGGGGTGTGGTCATTGGGGGAGGTCTTGGAAAATTCGCCCCTTCAGTCAGCAAGATCTCCCGGTAGGACATCTTTAGGGGGGTGAACTTGTCGTCCGACCGTCCGCCTTTGCTTTGGCTCTTATAGTCCGAGCCCTTGTTATTGTTCTGGTTGCCTTGACCGCCCGACTGTCTCCGGGATTGGTCATTTGAGCGGTACCCATTTCCTCTGGATGGGTAGGCTGCGGCAACAGCTGTCTCTCCCTCTATGAAATTTCTGACCCTTTCCATGAGGTCATCATATCTCTCTGGACGCTTGTCGTTGAGACGCCTGATCAGTTCTCTGTCTGTTATGGCGTGCATGTAGTCGGAGATTTTCAGGAGCTCTGGCATGGTTCTTGTGCGCGTGCACTCGTCATTGAAGCACTCAGTGAAGGCTTCTGTGGACTCCCCCGGCCGTTGCTTGACAGTTGCCAATGAGACCGGATCCCTATTATACTTCTTCCTTTGAGTATAATTGTTCTCAAACGCAGTGCGTAGTTCCGTGAAACTATCAATGCTGCGTGGGGGAAGTGCCTCGAACCAGTCACGAGCGTTTCCAATCAAGGTCGAATTGAACATTTGGCACCATATAGGCATGGGCCATCGTTCAATTTTAGCCTGAGTATCGAATATTTTGAGGTGATCGACCGGATCACCGGACCCATCATACGTCTTGATACATGCCGGCATGCGACGTTTGGTGTCCTCAGAATAATTCCGTATGCGGAGGGTAAACGGATCTTCCCTGGGATCCGCCCATGGCAGTGTGAGCCTAGGGTCATCCCATGGTTCACACCACGGACGCGAGAGGTCCTCTGCTTCCGTATCCCGATAGTAGGGGCCACCATAATACTCATCATTATTTGGTGGCGGAGGCGTGCGCCTAGGCCGGCGGCGCTTGGGTGGATGGTCATCCGAGTCTTCCCCAGACGGATCTGGGGACGGCGGTGGTGCCCGACCTTTTGAATAGGGACCACTTTTCTGAGATGAACCAGGAGCCTCCCTCCCTGTGTTCATCCTATCCCACACACTTGGGCGACGTGTGGTTCTGGTCAGCTCTCGATCTGGCCGCTCGGGGGAGCCATCCGGCCTTTCTCCATCTTGGGGCTGCGTTAATTCTTGCATAATGCGGTCCCCTATGCGTTCAAACACATTCCGGGGTTGAGGGTCTTCCTCAAAGGTTCCCTGCTCCCGAGACTGAGTCCTTTTTCTCCGATTTCGGGAAGGGGTGGATGGTCCACTGTCGCCAAAGTTGAGTCGGGCTTGGAGGTTTCTCCCCAGGCTCAATCTTGATGCGATCCCTGGGACGATCCTTTCAAAATTCTGAGTGAGAACTCGAGTGAGCTCATCCTCGCTGAGTGGTTGAGCTTCCACTTCTTCCTCCATTAAGGGTCTACGTGGCTCCTTGTTAGGAGGGTCTGGCGCACTTCCCGGATCAGGGTTGTCCAGGGTTGAAGTGGGCGGGGGTGTCACCGAGATCGTGCTCGTCACCCCTGCGGACTGAAGACCGCTACGGTTACCTGGCCCGCCTGCGAGGCGGCTAGGTGATTGGTTGGGAATAAGAATCCCTTCCCCTGGGGACTTCCGATTCCCAGGATTCACGTTCCTGGGGTTAACTGGCGGATGCCCCTTTGTCATTGAAAAGATCGAGATGAGGTTTTGTTCTAGCTTAGTGTTAAGGTCCCACGGATGGCGCCAACTTGTTGATGCAAAAGTTGGTTGATCCTTGCTAGACCCGAATTAGGCTTAATTCGGGTTGGCTGGGTACCGGCTCCTACACCAAGTGAATCGTCTGGTTGGGATCCTGCACACTAAACAACACGCGTTAAGCTTACCGTGGGAAGGTTTCCCACGATTAGACTCCGGCGTGAGAGTAAGTAATCGATTTAGGGTTATATGTGAGTTAAGAGAGAATTGTGATACCTTCGTGGAACCCTTGGGGGTTCCTTTTATAGGCAGTGAAACCCTAGTGGGCTTTCACTGATCCTTCGGCCCCAAGGAAGAGATAAGCACCAGAATTAGAATGATTGTTATCTTCTAATTCTGGTAGTGAATATCCTCTCTTATTGGGGTAAAGATATTCCTAGACAGAATATCATTCTGTCTAACCCTATGTCAGCCGTGTCGGCCGTACCGGGCCGTGGGCCGCACACGTGTGTGCGGTTACTGTTCATTCAAGCCCATAAGCCTAACTGACATTTATCCGACCCATATATGATGGGCCGGATACGGGTAGTACCCTTGGGCCGGGTTCATGACCCGGCTGGGGACTATACGTCATCATCATTTAAACTGATTTTTCAAAAGTGATTGTGAAAATTAATGGCTAAATGGTAATTGAGTGGTTTTCCTTTAGAATACGACTTGTGTTCGTTCAATGTGATAGGAATGGCTTTTAGATCTTGGAAATATGCTAATAGGTTGAGACGCTTAAGTTGTGTTGGCGAAATTTAAATATGCTTAAGAAAAAGATGAATAGATAAGTTATAAATAAAAAGGAAAAGAATTAGGAGTCTAGGGTATAAAGTGACAAAGTGTTGAAACTTATCAAAAACTTGACCTAAGTCAAATAAAACCCCCCCCGCCCCTTGCTTTCCCTTTTCACTGTTTATCTCTTTTTCATTATTGTTGCCGCCATTGTTACACACACAAACAAGCACTCAAACAACTCGTTTATCCATCCATTTTGATCATGTTCATTCGCTTAAATAAGGTAAAATCATCAATATTTAAACTAATAACTCGTCTAATTCTTCACTATCTCCTGGTAAACGATTAGTTTTATTTAGATTAAGTCCAAATTAGGATTTTGTGTCTAATTAAACCGTAATTGATTAGGATTTGTGGTGGGTTATGTGCGGATTAACATTAGATGATGTTTAATTGCCTTAGATTGCCTTAGACATTCACAAACGCGTTTAGATTTAATCCTCTTAGAATGTGTTTTGATGTTCCGGATGAACAAGGATAAGAACTTCCGAATGAAGGACATGTTGAACAAAACTTCCGAATGAAGGATTTTTTCTGAAAACTTCCGAATGAGGAAGTTCCGAATGAAGGACTTCCGAATAAAGGAAGTTTCGAATGAAGAACTTCCGAATGAAGGAAGTTCCGAATGAAGAACTTCCGAATGAAGAAGTTCCGAATGAAGAACTTCCGAATGAAGAACTTCCGAATGAAGAACTTCCGGATGAAGGAAGTTCCGAATGAAGAACTTCCGAATGAAGAAGTTCCGAATGAAGAACTTCCGAATGAAGGAAGTTCCGAATGAAGAACTTCCGAATCAAGAAGTTCCGAATGAAGAACTTCCGAATGAAGGAAGTTCCGAATGAAGAACTTCCGAATGAAGGAAGTTCCGAATGAAGAACTTCCGAATGAAGGAAGTTCTGAATGAAGAACTTCCGGATGAAGGAAGTTCCGAATGAAGAACTTCCGGATGAAGGAAGTTCCGAATGAAGAACTTCCGGATGAAGGAAGTTCCGAATGAAGAACTTCCGGATGAAGGAAGTTCCGAATGAAGGATGTTCCGGATGAAGAAGTTCCGAATGAGGAAAAGTTCCGGATGAAGAGTTGTTTGATTATTATTGTTTGCATGTTATATGTACTTGTTGTATTATGTTATGAAATGTGTTATGCTTAGAAGTAAGAATGATATATATCTATATGTTTTTGTGCATCAACCTTTCATGTCTTATCTTAAGCAGATACAATGACTAATCCAACAGTACAAGCAATCCAAGACTCTAGAGAAGCCGATATTGCTAAAGCACGAACCCTTAAGTTTATACCCAACAATTACCGGCTGAAGCAAGTCTCAAAATCCACTCACCATGGTTTTAAGGTCGCCATAGCCATCCTCGATAACTCTCATTTCAAGAACGCCCTTAGGAGTAGTGCCTCGGTGCCTTATGAGTATATGTATGAATTTTGGGCTACCAAGGAAATCACTTCAAACAAGATCACCTTCACCATCGACAACAAGCAGCAGACACTCACAGTTTCAGACTTCCGTAAGATTCTTGGTATACGGGATACACCCAAAGGCATGTCATTCTCGAGGGATCCTACTAAAGATGAACTCGTGGAGTTATTTGACGCTCTTGGATGTCCGGAAATACGAGTTGCGTCTGAGTTTACCACTGCTAAAGTAGGACAACCTTGGAGAGCATTGATGGGTATTCTCAGTAGATGTCTTACACCAAAAATAAGTGGCCATGATGCTTTGCGCAGTCCTATAATAAAACTCTTCTATGGCATGTACAAAGCTGCTAATGCAGATTATGCTTTGTTGATATGGGAAGAATTCACCTTTCAACTCTTCCATAACAAGAAGCTGAAGACAAATTTCTTTCCTTATCCAAGGTTTATCAAGCTTATCATTAATTATTTCATGAAAAATGATGCTACTATTGATAGGCGTGCAGCAAGTCGCTATCACACTGAAGAAGCTGATGACACTGTGGATCTGAGGCATGAAGGACCGTCTATTGGTGTGATTCCGGGTCCTATTCCCGATTATCTTCTGACGGAGAAAATCAAAGGTTCTGCTGATTACAAGCTACTGCAGATAGAAATCAAGAAGCTGAAAGCAAACCTTCAGACCGGAGAAGACTCATCTACAACGGTCAAGAGTAAAGGTAAACGCAAACAACCAGCTGCGTTACCTGAACCCGAAACCAAGAAGAAGAAGACAGAGGGTAAGAAGGGAAAGGGTAAGGCTGATGAGATGCGTCTACGTGACGAAGAAGACGTTGTTGATCCTACTCTTGATAAAACTGAGAAACAAATGATGAAGATAGCTATTCAAAGGAGTAGGAAAGATACTGGCGGTAGTGGTTCAGGTGCAAGGGTAGATGTTGAGGATGAGTACGTGGAACCAGATGATGTTGATGAGTTTGGGTCACCTGAACATTATTCCACTTCGAAGGAGCCATCAATCCCTATTTCAGCAAGTGTGGAAAAGGAGTCTGTTGCTCCTACGATCATGATGTCAACTCAACCTTTAACAACTCAACCTCCACCAATCCAACCTTTACCAACCAGACCGACGTCAACACCATTCCTTCCACCACCGATAATTCCCATCCTTAGTACCGCAGTAACAACCGAGCCTCTCCAATCAACCCAGAGCAGCTCTGCAACATCTACCATGGCTGCATTGGTGATGGCCGAAATGTTGGATAAACATGTGGATAATCACAAACGAGAAATGGATGAACTTCGCCAAGAGTTACAAAGACGAGCTCAAAGTGAAGAAGCATCTAGGAGAGCCCAAGAGGAGATGATTGCTAGGTTCGCTGAAGATATGGAGGTGACTCGAAAAGCACATGCAGAAGAACTAGCTTGGGTTAAGCAGGCTGAGGCTGATAAGCATGCTGCACGTATCACCAGACTTCAAGCGATGAGGGATAAATATAAAGAGCAAAAAGAAGCACTTGAAGCCTCTGTGGAAGAAAGAGTGCAAGAATCCGTTGAATCCATTATGCCTAAACTGCGTGATGAGTTTAAGACGCTAGCAGCTGATAACTTGTTGATCAAGTCATCCAATCCTTCAGAATCCGCCTACAAGATTGCTTATGACTTGACGGATTTTGAATTGAAGAAGATCCTTAAGGCTCGTATGGTGGAACTTGGATCGTTTGATAAGTCTAGGATTCAACGAGCTCTATACAAATCCCTGAATGACGCTATTATGGAGGATGATAGGTTATTCAAAACGTTTGGAAGTGTGGTACCTTATCACATTCTACCTGAAGAAGAAAGGGAAGAAAGTGAGCAGGAAGAGGGTACTGGTGAAGAGGAAGAGGAAGAAGAAGGAGAAGAAGAGGAAAAGGATGACAATGATGGTGATGATGAGGATAAGGATGTGGATGATGATGACGATGATGATGATGATGATGATGGCGATGATGGTGGTGATGGGAATGAGGAGAGTGCTAGGGGGAGCAACGGGGATGACAATCAGGATGATGATGGGGGTGAACAGCCTAAAGAGGGAGACAAGGTTACCAGCTCCAAGAAAACTGCTAAGACTGGAACCAAGTCCAAGAAAGATGTAGCGTAGAAGGACAAATCAACATCATCGGAATCAAGACGAACTAAGTGGCGCCACGATGTGAATGCCACTACAGCGTCATCGGTTCCCGGTACCTCTATCGCTGTATCTTTACCTATTACCACTAACCCCATTAGTTCTGTTGTTGTTGCTCCTGTGTTTGCAGAATCAGTAACGGAACCCGAAGCTGCACAACACTCACCAGTTCACGACACTGCCGAAATGCCAGAAACTGAACCAACAGATGTTCGCACTTCTACTCCTCAACAACAAGCACAACAATCTACGGTTCCTGAACCAAGCACACGAGACTGGGCAGACACGTTGGAGATAGACGAGACTGCACCACCACAGGCTTGGATCACGGCAGCAGCACAATATGATCCGATCACAGACGCTGACAAAGATGTGTTGTATCTCCGTATCCGAAGTCCGATTGACTTATGTGCATTTTTTGCTCATGAGTATAAGACTTCGGTTACTCCATCCTTGGTGAAGAAAGCGCTGAAAGATAAGAGACTTCGTGCCAAAACCCGGTTAACCCGAATGGAGTTCGAGTATTATGCCGACGAGATCCTGAAGGCTCTGAATACCGTTCAACGGCCAGGACTTCATGAATCAGAAAGAGCTCCACCTCCAATGGATCCTTCTCAAGATAATCAGATTGCTCTTGACTTCTTCGTCACCAATGATCTTGTGTATCTACTGAAGGGGTCATCAAAGTACGCAACCTCCCTGACCTTGCTGAAAGCTGCCAACTGGGGGACAATACCCTTTATCGAGGAAAAGGTAAACAGACTCTGGGTCCCAAAGATAAATCGTAATTATGATATGTATGCTGTCATAGGTGCATCTCATTGGGACGAACGAGTCCGAAGGGCGTACAGGGGTTGCTGCCTAGTCAATTCTGGAAGTATCGTTAGATCCGATATCCGCATCTCCAGCATTTTAGGGTTGAAAACTGAAGCCAAGAACGGCTATTATCATGTGACGGAGATTCGTTTGAAAAGGGAGGATGACAGGGAATACAAAATCCAGCAGGGAGATTTTTCCATCATTCGCCTTGAGGATATCGAAGATATGCTGCTTCTGATGACCCGAGATCAACTCACACATATTCCTCGTGAAGACCTCATTGCTTTGAATACAGCACTTCGTATGTTCACACGAAGCATTGTCATCAAGACACGAGTAGAAGATCTTCAGTTGGGAGTCGAAAGCTATCAAAGGAAGCTTAACCTAACCCGTCCAGTGAATCAAGTGCTACCTCAACATGTAGAAAGATGTCCCTATACCGGCATTTCTGTCCCGAATTACGGCATTTTCTACTTGAACAGTCGAGGTTTGATGAAGTTTATGAGGGTGGGTGAGCTCCATAAGTACAGTGATGGGACTCTTCTACAAGTCAGAGGAAAGTTGGAGCATCTGAACTCGGGTGGGACTTTGCCAGAGATGACGGAGGATTGGCATCCGGGTTACCGGCAGATGGCAAAGTACGTGATCAAGAAGATTGATCAAAAGCTCCGTGAACGTAGATTGATGAGGAGCTTGGAAAGGTTCGTTGGTGGAAGACCATATTTAGTGCACCACAAGCTACTGCAACGATCCATCTAATGGGTCGTACATTTCAGGTCCACTTTATATTGGTTTTCAATTGTGAATATGTATATTTGTGAATATTGTGCTTTTGCGGCTTGATGTAGTGTTAAGGTGTGATAATTTTTCAAGAATTTCTCACGAGATTCTAAATCTTTCAAAATATATCACACTAACGCACTACAAATATCCCTTATTAAATTAAGGGGGAGCAATAACTTGTTCTATGGCCAAACATCAATTTCATTTTTACCCAAAGACCGGTTAATCCATTCAATATCCCAAATATTAATGGTTAACATTTTGGATAAGGGGAGAAAATGGGATTAAGGAGACGTAAGTGATACTTGGCTAAAAGATGAAAAAGACTTAACGATTATCCAACTTAATATGTGTAAAGCACGTGTTAAGGGGGAGCGTTTTTGATGAACAAAACACCTAAGGTACAAAACTTTTGATTTCAATATCACAAGTACCTTAGGTGATTTTCAATGATTTTTCATGGTGGCAATTCCTTCCCAAAACACGATTAATTTCACGACGAATGTGGTGACAAAAGGGTGGTAGGAATAGGTTTAGTCCAATGATTCATCAGAGCCGATGGAATCTTCCCAAGGACAATTCCCTAGATAGAATTAGAAGTCCTAGGAAAGATGGAGAAAGAATGTGAACGTAGCTGAATGCCGACCAAGTACTTAAGCTAGCACTGGAACAATCACAACAAGGTGCTAGTGATGACGTATTGGTAAGCATTGAAGGGGTTGAAGAATGAAAAAGAATTGTAAAGATAAAGGGTGTAAAGAAAGAAGCCCTCCTTACAACTTTAGGCAGAAACCGGGTCAATACATATGCTATTGAGGTCATTTTTGCTAATGATTCTCGGTATTGAAGAAAGACATCATGGACCCAGTGATGCAATGCACAACCCTTCCCAGCTAACTCAAATATCTCTCAAAAGGTATTTGTTTTAATCACACGGAGATCAACACGTTATCTATTGGTTTATTCACTCCGAATAGACTGGTATTGAAAAGGTGGCACTCCTCTCCAGCCATCGGTCACTAAATCAAAACGCACAATCGAGTCTAGAGCCAAGAGATCATCAAAAGTCTCATTAGGACACTTTTCATTTATTCCTTGCTTTTTCACACACTGTGAAAGGTAAGAGATTTTCATGAGTCCTACGCAGTATTCCTGTAATATTGCCAGAACATCCGAGTAATACGCAAGTATTACAATGAAGATGGAAATCCTGCTTGAGCCAACATCAAACAAGCTCATGGTAGGTTACACGTGCGGTTCTTTTAGAACCAATCTTGTGAAAAATTGGAAGGTAACAGTGGTTTAATTCTTAATTGAACTTAAACTCGTTCCAGGCCTCTTCGCATTATCATATGATCTTGCCAGAACACTCAGAGTGACTCTTTATTGACCACAGTGACGAGTGGAAATCCTTCTAGTGTTAACATCAAACAGCACTTGGTAGGTGACGTGCAAGATTCGTTATGAATTGAGCTCGTGACAACTGGAAAGCAACGATGGTGAAAATCTTAATTGAAATTCACTTGTTCCAGGTTTCATGAATTGACGGCTTCAAATCACAAGGATAATTTATCCAAGTGATTCACTCTTTATGTTCGCAGTCAGCTTTGGACGGTCGAATAAAGAGAACGGGTTTACCCGCGAAATCCTGTCAGGAAGTTACTTAATTGAAACTATCCGTCACGGGTACGATATCTAATATCGTCCAACGGTCTTCACCGACCGGAGGTAAAATGCTACCGAATTAGAATAAAATGTTCAAAGCCATTTTATTCGTGTCGTTGCTGTGTACCTGTTAAAGACGGTGGCGTTGCTGTGTACCTGTTGAAGACGGTGGCGTTGCTGTGTACCAGTGAAGACGGTGGTGTTGCGGTGTACCTGTAGAAGTCGTTCCCACATGCTTATGTTTTTCTGCAACAAAGTTTAGCAAAAATTCAAGAAAGTACAATATAAAGTCTTCCGCTGTACCAAACTCTGAAACTTTCGAGAATTCAACAAAAAGACATAAGTGTGTGGAACATGGAGTCACGAGGAGGCAAATTCAAAAGAGAGGCAAAGATCGCACGTGAAAGGCCAAAGAACAATGATCTCAAGCCAAAGCCAAAAAGATCAAACCAACATATTCACAACAAAAGAAAGAAAAGAAGAAAAGACTATGAGCTAAAGAACGAAGACTTAGTATAGTATGCTAGGTTTAGAACTTTGTAACGTGGAGTGACCTCCCTTAGGGGGAGATTGTTAGAAATACGTTTTTACGTATATTAGAAGTATCGGTCACTCCGCAATATTATTAATGTTGTAATAGCTCGTAGTTAACAAATAGTTCATAGTTGCTTATTAAGTTAAGTAAGAACCGGTCCATGGGCTTGTCATGGACCGGCCCAAGCCCATGTATGCTTGGAAGTATAAATACCCCTTTCCACCATGGAAAGGGGTTGGTTGTTGTCATTTTCTAGTTTCCACTTAATGAAATAACACATAGTTTCTCTCACTTTCTCTCTCTAACTTTCTCTCTCTAGAAATCATCAACCCCCTTCATAGTTTCATAGATTATCAATATTCTACAATCTCATAGGGGGTCTTTCCTAGGAAAGGTCGAATAAGAATTCGGTTGAGAATATAAGTCGATGTGTCCACGGTATTGCACCAAAACTTTTGAGGAAAAGATTGCTCGTTTAACATCGACCTACTCATCTCTTGGAGAGTCCTATTCTTCCTTTCAACTACCCCATTTGATTGTGGAGTGCGAGGAGCCGAGAAGTTATGGGTAATACCATGAGCTTCACAAAGGGCACCAAATTGCACTTCATTATCAAATTCCCTACCATGATCCGTCCTAATAGAAACAATTGAACATCCTAGTTGATTTTGAATTCTTCGACTAAAGATTTCGAAGTGATCGAAATTTTCATTCTTAGATGCCAAAAATCTAGTCCAAGTGAATCTAGAATAGTCATCAACTATAACTACGGTATAAAGGTTACCTCCATAACTCCGTATGGCGGAAGGTCCAAAAAGATCCATATGTAGGAGCTCTAAGCACCGAGAGGTCGAAACCAAATTATTGGCTTTGTGACTAGAGTGAACTTGCTTTCCAACTTTGCAAGCATCACAAAAGTGACTATCAAACTTAATCTTGGGGAGGTGTCTTACCAACTCCTTAGAGACTAATGATTGAATTAAACGCATATTAGCGTGACCTAATCTCCTATGCCAAAGAGTAGAACTACCATCTATAGTCGCAAGACATATGTTGTCTTTTGACTTCTTATTAACCTTCATGACATAAAGCCCATGCTTTCTAACACCTTTTCCAATGACTTTTCCATCTTTTACGATTTCACTGTCATGTTCCGAAAAGATGACCCTACACTTATTATCACAAATTTGACCTATACTTAAAAGGTTAAATCCTAAGTTATCTACGTGCTCAACATTTTCAATGGTCATGAAGTCAAGAGAAACCGTACCTTTGCCAATGATATTACCACATAGACTACTAGCGAATGTGACGTTACCTCCATCATATGCTTTGTAATGCGAGAACAAACTTCGATTACCCGTCATGTGTTTAGAACATCCACTATCCTTAATCCACTCATCGGGCTCCAAATCAATTCCCAAGCATATCTAGGTAACAACACACAAGATCAAACATTTGGTCCCCAATATCTCATGCGTCCAAAATTGTTAGTTCCAAACATCCCTTGCATTTGGTTGGGATGCATGAATGAAGGAGGGGTTCCCCATGGAGAACAAAATGAAGGAGGGTAGTAATTCATGTAACCATTTTGTTGTTCATTATTTCTCCTAGGTGTATTTGATCTAGGTTTAGAGTTATGATTATTCCTTCTAGATGTTGGAGTTTTACTTCTAGATCGTGAATTGTTTTGATTATTTCTTCTAGGCGTTGTCGTTCTACTTCTAGGCTTAGACTTATTCCGTACTCTAGGTGGAGTAGAAGATGGTCTAGATAAACTTCTATTTCCCATGAGAGGTTTACTTAATGGCTTGTAGAACTTACCAATAACATTGTCGTCAAGTATGGGTAATTTTACCTTATTAACAGTAAGATGCTTTAGTTTTTCATCTAACTTAGACTTTTCAGAAAGTTCAGGATTTTCACCAAAATCATCCTCTGCCCGCGGTACCTTATCTATGGTGGCGGTTCCATAGTGATAAGGAACCGCGCCATACAATTTGGAACCGCGTACAGTGGGCGTTTTTTGTGAAAATCTGACTTGTTTTGGTTCACTAGTTGAGGCTTCATTTGAGTTAAAACCTAGACCAAGTCTTTCCTTAGAATGAACTTGTTTGTTTAACATATCATCAAGAGCACTAGTACCTTTCATGAACTTTTCCAATTTAATGGAGGTGCTCTTGAGATCTTCATTCTCTAATCTAAGTTTCTCACAACTTAAGCAACTTAAATCAACCTCTTTATTTTTCTTAAGTTTAGCCAATTTCTCCCTAAGTTCATTGATCTCATTTTCAAGCTTAGTTTTGGTTGATTTTAAGGTTTTATTCATTTCTATGAATTTAAGACTAAGTTTGTGTAAACTATCATATTTGCCTTCAAATTCAATATCATCAAAAGTGGAACTATCATTGCTATCATATTCGGTTTCGGAATGTACCTCTTTAGAAGTGTGAGCCATAAGACATTTCTCCTCTTTGGGGTTGTCATCATCATCTTCACCGCTATCGCTCCAAGCGCCACTAACGAACGCCGTGTGGTTCTTATCACGAGCGGGCTTTGGACAATCACCAATGAAGTGATTTGGATCACCACATCTAAAGCAATTCCTATCACCTTTTTCGTTCTTGACAAACCGATTCTTTGACAATGGGATCTTGTCATATTTGGGTTGCCTAACGCGCTGACCTCGTCTCTTGAAGAACTTCTTGAAATCTCTCACCGCCAATGCATACTCCTCGTCATCGCTTTCCGAGGAACTATCATGGTTACTTTGTGACTTCTTGGCTTTAAGTGCAATAGATTTCCTTTCACTCTTGGTTTTCACTAATTCCGAGTCCTTCAAAATTATCATCTCATGAACCTTCAAGTTTCCTATGAGTTCATCGAGTGATAAAGTTGAGAGATCTTTCAACTCTTCAATCGCCGTGACTTTTGCTCTCCACTTTGGATGTAAAGCCCTTAGAAACTTCCTAACATTGTTCTTGCTAGAAAAACCTTCATCAAGTGCTTTTAGACTAGTAATAATGGTGTTAAACCTAGCAAATGCACTATCAATAGTTTCATCTTCTAAGATGACAAATTGTTCATATTGTTGGACAAGAAGATCGATTTTTCTTTCTTTGACTTGGCTATTACCTTGGTGGGTTACTAAAAGAGTGTTCCAAATATCTTTAGCGGTTTCACACATAAAAATTCTTTCATACTCTTTCTTAGGCAAAGCATTATAAATCACCATTTTAGCCTCATTATTTTTTGAAAGTTTCTTTTTAGTATCATCATTAGCTTTGTCAAAAGTGACCAATTATTTTGTTTTAGAAACTTCATCAAATTGAAAGGGTAAAAAATCACCATTGGTAATAACATGCCAAAGATCTAAATCTTTTGATTTCACATAAGTTTCAAATCTATTTTTCCAATAAATAAAACTATCAGTTTCAAGAAGTGGTGGTCTTTGCATAGATTGCCCTTATAGGTATTTGTTGGAATCCATAGATCGATTCAAGTTTTAAAATACAATATACTTTAAAAATTCTTAAGCAACCCGCTCTAATACCAATTGTAGAAACTAGAAGGGGGGGGGTTGAATTGTTTCTTATATTTACTTGTTAAAATGTGGTTTCCAAGAATCATTTTTCAAAAACTTAGGCTTGAGGAAATATGTGAAATCTTCTTATGCACAATATGAACAATGATAGGGTAACTAAACTAATACTAACAAAAATATATCCACAAAGAATAAAGAATGATAGTGTAACTAAGCTAATACTAACAAATGTATATGCATAAAGAATAAAGAATGTAAAGAGTTAAGGATAAAGAAAGATCAAACCGAACACCAAGGATTTATAGTGGTTCGGCAACAAAGCTCACTCCTCGTTCCTACTCCACTCCTCGAGTACTCCTTACTCGAGAGTTGACTACACAACAAGCTCCTTATGGTGGAGAAAACCGTACACGTCGCTTAACCAATTTCCGACTCTAAGCTAAAAGTCGAGCCCTAATCGTAGCTAGGACCAATCTACACAACTATACTTAGTACATACACAACTTCCAAATAGACACAACTACTTGGATCTTCACAACTATGACACAACTACAAATGTATAAAATTAGATCTCAATGGATCTTTGGTGGTGGACTCAACACTTCACAAGGATAGTGTTCTTCTCTTTGCACTTGGAGAGGAAGGGATGGAAGAACAAGATTCACTTCTTAAACAAGTAATAATCAAACAAATGATCAAAGATTTGAGTGATTAAAGAAGGGGTTTGAAACTGGAAATAAATGTGCAAAAGAGGTGAGTTGAAAAGCTGAGAATGGTCCACTATTTATAGGACAAAGGAGCCAACGGCTATTTCTGCCCGCGGTACCTTATCTTAGCCCGCGGTACCTTATCGATAAGGTACCGCCTAAGCGCTAAGGTACCGCCGGACTAGACTCCGCTCCTTTTTGTCCTTTAGTGGTGGAGGTCTTATCTGGATATAAAAAATATCCTGAAAGGATATTCTTAACCAAATAAGAATATGCCATTTTCAAATTTCAAATAATTAATTTAATAAAACATTTTCTTAAAAATAAAGTTTAATAAAAACTTGTCACACTTAATAAAAAGTGAGTTTTAAGAAAGGATTAAATCACTTGATCACTTGATTAAGGTTAGTACTTGTTTATCCATACCTTAAGTGAAAATGGGTAAAATGAAAAATACTTGAACTCAAGAATTCGTTTTTCGTTGTTTTCGTAAATGATTGTTTTTACATATTTTCGTAATCAAAACAAAGCGAGATCGAAAAATACAAGTAACGTTTTTAGGCATTTATTACATTAACACAGTTGACATAAGTTTGATTCATATAGAATCTCACAAGTTACCTACCGCAGTGTTGTTTGATGATAACACTGGAAGGATTTCCATTCGTCACTGTAAATACTAATGAGTATTACTCTGAATGTTCTGGCAAGGTCATAAAGATATTGCGTAGAGACCTGAAACGAGTTTAAATAAAAAATAATCAAACCACTGTTGCTTTCCAGTTTGCATATGTTTAATTCAAGTGAATCTTACATATGACCTACCGCAGTGCTGTTTGATGTTAACACTGGAAGGATTTTCATTCATCACTATGAATACTAGAGAGTATCACTCTGAATGTTCTAGCAATACCAAAAGGATAGAGCGTAGGACTCTGTAAATTATCGCTTGTGTTCTAATGATGAACACAATAGATATATGGAATACGTGTCCTAATGAGATTTTTGATGAATCTCGTTGGCTCTAGACTCTATAAGTACACATTTATTTGGTGATCGGAGGCTAGAGAAAATTTCCAGCTTTTCAATATCTACTATCTCGGAGTGAGAAAGTTGATAGAAATGAGTTGAACTCCGTGACAATAAAACAAACTTCTTTTGAGAGAAGCTTGATTAGGCTGGGAAGGGTTGTGCTTTGCATCACTGGGTCCATGATGCTTTGTCTTTAATACCAGAAATCATCAACGTGATTCTAATAGTAGATGTATTGACCCGGTTACTGCCTATGTTGTATGGAGGGCTATTTTCTTTTCACCCTTTATCCTTACAATTCTTTTTCATTCTTCGACCCCTTCAATGTACCAAGACGTCATAACTAGCACTTTGTTGTGATTGTTCTAGTGCTAGCTTAAGTCATTAGTCGGAAATTTTCCCGTACACTCAACTACTCCATCTTTCCTAAGGACTTCTAAATTCTAATGTATTGTCCCTGGGAAGATCCCTCCGGTTATGGTTGGATCATAGGACGAATACCTAACCACCTTTTGACACCAATACCGTCGTGAATTAATGTGTTGAAGGGTATAGATACCGTAACCAGAAAAACCTATTGAAAAGGCAATTAAGGTGTTGATGAAATCAATGTTTACGCCTTGAAAGTTTTCTATATCACCAAAACGCTCCCCCTACATATGTGTATCATAAAAAGAAAGGTGTTTGCGCATATTAGGAAGAGAAAGCACTTATATCAAAGATCTTATCCAAGACGACACATTTTGAACACATTTTATCACTATTCTCCCCCTCAAAAATTGCATGTGTTTGTGAAATTTTTGATATACTAGTGATGTAACATGGAGAGAATAATGTTTCATGAAAATTTGGAACTATATTTTATGAGATTCTTATACTCCCCCTCGAAAAAAGAATCTGATAAAAGAGAGAAGTATATGAGCACACAACTTGAAAGACATTGAAAAATATCTTTTGAAAATATCTTGAAAAATTGTGCTCAAAACCGAGAAAACTGAATTTCCCGTTGTTAAGGAAAAATGTACATAAATGAACATTTTCCTTGAGTTCATGAGCTTAAAACTTTGAATGTTTTAACATAATCCCATGACCGAGAAAAATTAATTTCCCGTTGTTGAGGATAAGTCATAGACTTTCCTTTCTTTGGGGACCGGGTTATAGTCTGACATGTGACTATAAGCCATTATGAGAAGAAAATTAGAAAAAGACATGTTTTGAAAAACATTTGAACTCCCATTCAAACTTTATGTACATACCCGTGTCGTTAATGAGCGACATTTCTAAGTACGTCCGTATTATCGATGCTGAGAGACACGTCGAAGAAGAATATTTTGGTATTTTTGAAAGATTTTCTCATTTTGTTTTTATAGGTTTTATATTTTTGTATTTTGATTTTCTGATAGATATATACAAGGTTACTTCTAATTTGCAAGACGTTCAAGCTCATCTAGAGTGAAACTACGCATACCAAGTCGACGAACCAAGAATTCAAATCTGTCTTGAGAAAGAGCTTTGGTGAAGATGTCGGCTAGTTGGTAGTCTGTCTTGACAAAAAAACAGTTCAATCGTTCCTCTTTCCACATGCTCCTTTATGAAATGGAAGCGGACAACAATGTGCTTGGTCTTGGAGTATTGGACCGGGTTGTAGGATATGGCTATGGCTGATTGTGGATCATAATAAATAGGAACTTTGTTAAAGTGAATGCCATAATTTGTGAGTTATGTTCTCATCCAAAGGACTTGAGCACTACACACGGATAGAGACACATATTCTGCTTTCGCGATGGACAACGCCGTGCAATCTTGTTTTCTTGAGGAGCAGCTCACTAGCTTATCGCCTAAGAATTGTGCTCCACCGGAAGTGCTCTTGAATGTATCATGACACCCTGCATGGTCGGCATCTGAAAAACCAGTTAGATTAAAACCAGAATCCTTCGTATACCAGAGACCCATGTGAATGTTTCCCCGTAGATAACGAAAGATCCTTTTAACCTCCTTGAGGTGCTTTTCGGTTGGCTTAGCCTGGTACCGAGCACATAAACAAGTAGCATGCACAATGTCTAGTCTGCTTGCGGTTAAGTACATAAGGGACCCTGATGAGACTGCTTTTATACATAGTCTCATCGTCCAAAAAGGGCTTAAAATGCATTAAATATCATCAAAATACCCATATATATGCTTGTGTTTGTTGCTTGTGTATTTTAGGTACGGATATTGAGAAAATGACAAAAGATCACAAGAATCATGCAAAAACGAACACGGGAAACGAAGCCGCACAATGAACCAAGCCCTAATGAAGATTTTCACAAGAAAAACCCTTGAAGATTTAAAGACATATGAAGAAGGGTCCTCCAATATGGAAGAATTGACACTTTATACCCTTGTATCTTCATAATTACAAGTTTGGTCCCTAAAGTTTGGCAAAATTGCAAAAAGGGCCCTCCACTTTAAAGAATTGGCAAGTTTAGCCCCTCAACAAAGCTAAATTGTCAACCATTATCCTCCACAAAGTCAAATATATCATGAAATCCTTCAAAGAACAAGAAATTACAAGTTTGGTCCTTTGAAAATTCCAAAATTACAAAAAGGACCCTTGACTTTCAACATTTGGCAAGAATGGTCCCTCATAAATGAAGACTTGGCAATTTCAGTCCTCCAAATGCCAATCATACAAGTTAAGACCATAATCCATCAAGAAAAGGCCAAATCAGTCCTTCAAAAATCACAAAATGGCAAGAATTACCCCTGAATTCACTTTATCAAACATTTTGGGGCAAAAGTGTAAAGAAGCAAAAGTTGTTATGAAGAAAATAGGCGTTGACAAGGTTTTGAAGTGAAAAGACAAGTTCAATAAAGATGGGGGTTTAATACTGGCCGACACAATTCTTACCTAGACCAACCAAAGGGTGACACCTGTCCCACTCACTCCTCTCCTCCAATCACATCCCACCAATCCTCCACATCAGCTATCCACTCACCAATTTAAATAACTAATCCTAACAGATTAATTAAAACTTGGCGCTTAACATATTTTTAAATCCAAATCTGGATCAAACGTTACACTATTCACTCAAGAACAAGGATTAGGGCTTTTTGATTAAGCAAAAAATAAGCCCCAATATTATCCAGATTTATGATTAATGATATCATAATCACATCCCTAATGCACGGCTTTTGGCCAGGTAAAAAGATTCGTTGAAATCGGTCTAATCGAATTGATCTGGTTAACTATGCGACTCAGTCGTTCTTTGGTGAAACAAATAGTTGTGTCGTTGTAGTAATGAAAAAGTGCAAAACGTAAATGAAAATGACGTTAATTTAAATCTAACTCTAATTTAAAATAAATGGCGAGAATTTAAAAGCGTGAAAAAAATTAAAGGGAACTTAATGTAAATAACGCAAACTTAAATCTATCTAAGGCAAACTTAAAACGCAACTAAAACTTAAAACTAAGGCAAGGCTAAAATAAATCTAAGGCAAATAAACTTAAAGTGCGACTAAGGAAAAAGGAGGGAAAAGTAAAGCTTGAAAATTAAAAACAGGAAGTTAAAAACTGAAACTAAAAAGAACCTGAAAACATCTCATCCGGAATAAACCTTCGTTCAGAATAATCACTCATCCGGAATGTCACCTTCGTTCGGAATGATTCTTCTTCACTCGGAATATTTACCAAAACCCTTTATCCGGAATAAATCCTTTATCCAGAATATGTCACTTATCCGGAATAAAGTCTTGACTCGGAATACTTAAGCTTGATCCGGAATGTTGCTGATCCGGAATATTTTCCTTGTTGGTCCTTGATCCGGAATGTTTCCCTTGATCCGGAATGTTGAAGATTCCGGATGAAGACCTTGATCTGGAATAATTAATTATTCCGAATAAAACACCTTGATCCGGAATATTTGGTATTCCGAATGAAAGGTTTGATCCGGAATGTTAAATTATTCCGAATAAACAAGACTGATCTGGAATATCTCCTTGATCCGGAATGTTGGATATTCCGGATGAACACTTTGGCTAAACCCTTGATCCGGAATGTTTGGTTGATTCGGAATGAGAGGCTGATCCGGAATATGTCACTTATTCCGGATGAACAACCCTTTAATTCGGAACTTTTTCAACAAACACCTTCACTCGGAATAATCTGGGCTTGATCCGGAATGTACCTGGGAATACAGTAACAGAGCGAAGAACAAGGAGAGAGGAAAAAACTACGGATCTAATTAAAATCAATCACAATCAAACAAAAGATTAAATCAAACTAACCAAATAACATCTACTAATCATAAACAATCAAACCAAAACAATAAAACTAACAAATATAACCAAAATAATAAAAACCCACTTAATTAAATCAATAAAAAAATGAACATAAACAATAAAGCATGAAGATTAAGATCAAATAAAGAAAGGTAGATAGGAGATTGACAATAAAAATAAAGATTGACAAGAATTAAAAGAAAACTTACTTGAAATTAAAGGTATTTAAGGTGCAAGACAATTAAGGTAAATGACATGTAATTAAATGACAAGGAAAATAAAATGGAAGAACTAATTGTCACTATTAGCCAACAAGAATAAATGAAGGAAAATCTAAACTATTTATAGGGGAGATTAGGGAGGTGCTTAGGAAGCTTCCTCCCCTCTTTCTTCTTTCCTTAATTGCACCATTAAGTCCTTAAGTCTTTAATCTTCTTAATTCTTGGACTTTAATGACTTTGTCTCGGGATTTCTTTAAACTCGTCTTGTAATTCTTCAATAAATTAGGCTCGAGTTCTTCGACTTTTAGTAAACTTCCGTCTTTTGACTTTTTCTTCGATAAATCTTCAGAATTTGTCTTGGACTTCCGTTCTTTTCGCACTCTTGATCTTTCGACTTCGTCTTTCGTCTATTTCTTCGATAAACGCCCGTGAATGCCCGTGTTTTCTCCCCTTTTCACATTTTCGTCCTAAATCACAACAAAAACACAAACCACGCATAATTTCGACATTTACGACATAAAATACACGTTTTGGCTCGGTTATTATTGTAATTAAGTGGTAAAAAGGATGGGTGTTTACACACCTATCAAATCCCCTACACTTGACCATTGGAATGTCCTCATGCAATGCATTAGTTACAAAGCAAGATTACATTTATCATTATAATCAATCCACGTTGGCCTTTATTAAAGAGATAGAAAATGATAAACATTCAAAATAAAGAAATCAAAAACATACCTTAGGGTTTTGGAAATGTCATGAATAATCATCATCCTCAAGTTTTCACTTTCTCCAAACCAAGCTTAAAAACGAGATCATTGTAGTTATAAGTTAGCAAACTAACACGAACTCATGTGGGCCAATTATTCACTTAGACTCCCTTATTCCTAGGTGTATCTCTTATATTTTATTTTTGTCTCGAATGATTACGAGGATGCATTGTTTGACTTATTTCGATAGTTATTTAGGCCGAAAATAAAGTGAACGATTTAATCAATAGTTAGCTAAAGGACAAAATCTTTTAAAACTGCTTCTCGGGACCTCATAAAGTTCATATCTTGGCATAACTCGCTTCGCGATTTGAGACCTTTCTCGGACCGATATTTGGCAGCGACTTCATACTTCAAACCTTGAGAGACGTTCATGAAATAATGGTCTTCTCTTCATAATATGAATTTCTTCACTTGAAGTTTTGAGAGATTCTTCATACTTAGACCACAACTTCTTCATTATTCTCCAATCTTTATTTTGGACTTTGATATACAACGATCTGCCTCCTTTTGGACTTGGATCTATTTATCCTCATACCTTGTTAGGGACTTTTTGGATAGACTTCTCCATGATCTTTATGGGAGTATTTGCTTTTCTTCGTGTGTCTCGATCCTTCATATTGATTTTCGATAAATGATTCTTCACATCACTTGGGATCTTAAGCAACAAAATATAGCCCTCATGCCTTGTTAGGGCCTTTTCGGACTCGCCAATCTTCGCATCCCGCTTCAATAAGTTATGCCTTGGCTATGAACTCTAATCCATACCGAGCAACTTTTAAACGATCTTAGGCTAGAAGCTAAGTAACTTTTCAAATCGTACAACCTTATTTTATTGCAGATAAATTTATTAGCAAGCGATGGGAGAATAGGCTCATAATTAACTCACATAAATTCACGAAAGAATACCAAACTTATAACTGACTCTATCATCTCTCGTTCTCCACAGTTAAAAATCTCAAGGAATGAGACTCGTGGATGCTTAGCCTATTAAATCAAAGTTTTGGGTTTTCGAGTCGTCTATAGGATCTTGCAAATTCTTAGACTTTTTCAAGTTTAGAAATCGCATTTTAAAGTTCCCTTGATAAACGACTCTCTAGGATCGATTATAGGAACTTGCGAAAAGTTCTTGTTCTTAACCCGTTAGAGTTAAGACTTTCGCGTTTTATAGCTCCCTATATAAAAGCCTAGCAAAACTTGACTTAAACACGTTAAGGATACTAGCTAGAGTAAACTTAGATAAGTAAACTCAGGTTGAGTCAAAAGATTCACAACGTTTGAAAATTAAAACCACTTTATTAAAAATTTATTCTAGCAAAGAAAGAAAATAACTATATAAGGGGAAAAACTAATAGGCCAAAATAGATCAAAAATTTTGAAAAATGTCGAAAAATTGATTTTCCGGTTAAAATGAGGACAAATACAAGGAAAAGACCACTTAACTTCGATAGAAGTCCCCCCTACACTTAATATAAACATTGTCCTCAATGTTTAAGCATGCGGGAGTAAACTCCCCTACACTTAGGACATTGTGCACTTTGTTTAAATCTCGCTAAGGAAAAGAAAACTAAAGAGATTCCTATTTTAATATTGGAAAATATAAAATAGTGAATCGAAAAGAGTTTAGGATAGAACCGGGAACACGGGAACACGGAATCACGGGTCGTCAAAAACCATCAAGAGTGGATCATTGAGCGCTCGAATCCCTGAATAGTAGAAGAGAGGAAATAACAAACACCAACGGGTCTCCCCTACACTTATGATAAAGAAAACTAAAAGATAGAAACATGGGTTGCCTCCCAAGAAGCGCTTGATTTTTGATCACCGAGTCGTGAGCCTTACCCGACCTTGATTAGCATAGGAAGAAGCATGAAATATATCCACCGGGATCAAAGACATAGTTTTCGTCCATTAAATAGCACAAGCTTAAGGCGAACAAGGCAAGCCAAAGAAGAGTAGGCAAGGTTCCCTTAAGAAAAGATGGAGCACGGTGGGAGCAAGGGTGAAGAGGTGCAAGCAGATTTCCATAAGTTCCAAAGATTTTTCCTTTTATTTCATCAGGTGCATACTGAGATGGCTGAAGAATATTGATACCAGGGTCGAACACCTTTTACTTTAGGGGAAAATAGCACTCAGGCTCAACAGAATGTGAAGAAGATCCGCGAAGAAGATGCACAACCTCGTCCTCAGAAGGTGGACAAAGAGGTGTCAAATCATACGTGCTGCGGATGTTGGTGTCGTCCGGTTGCTTCTCCTTTGAAAGAATTTTCTTCAAATCCAAAGTAGGATCAAGATGATAATCATCAAAGTCTAAAGGAGGTGCATCACTCTCATGAGGGAAGTAAGTATTGAGAAAAGTAGAGAAGTCTTCCTCAAATGAGTAATCGTCCAAAGTAGGATCAAGTGATGGCGGAGGATCTTCATCATGTGAAGAATCACTCGAGAGAGTATCGGCCTCATCAAAATCATCGAAAGTGGGCATGTCGGGATACTCGGAAGTAAAGTTATCATAATCGTCCGAATCTGAGCTAGAATCATCATCATAAGCATCAAAGATCGGTGGAGAATCATATATGGGAGAAGGTTCCAAATTGGAGAGAGAATCATCCACATCATCTTGAAAAAGTGGATTATCAATGCAAAAATCGAATAGAGGATTGTTGTAGATGACAAAATCATCGAGCACATTAATCATATTCACGGATTCTCTTCCAAAGGATTTGCTTGTAAGCTTCCTCATTTCAAAAATTTGTGCATCATCCCCCACTCTTAAGATGAACTCACCTTCGGCAACATCAACTAGAGCTCGTCCGGTTCTTAAGAATGGCCGACCAAGTATTAAAGGAATACGAGGGTCCATTTCATAATCAACAACAACAAAGTCGACCGGAAAAGTGAAGGTGCCAACTTTAATGAACACATCTTCGGCAATACCAACGGGGTAAGCGAGAGTGCGATTGGCTAGCTCAAGAGTCATCTTTGTTGGAGTAAGGTCGGGTAATGATAGTGTTTTCCAAACACTTAATGGCATCAAATTTATACTGGCCCCAAGATCAGCTAGGGCAGTAAATTCTTCGGTTTTGTTAAAAAGGCAAGGCAACACAAAATGACCGAGATCTCCAAGTTTTTCCGGAAGTTCTTTAAGAATAACTGCAGAACAGTTTTCATTTAAGCGTGTGTTGGCGAGCTCAATCAGCTTCTCCTTCTTGTTAAGCAATTCCTTGAATGCTTTGACAAATTTTGGAATGTGGACAAGTGCTTCAACAAGGCTAATGTTGAAATTCATTTGAGAGATCATCTTCAAAAAATTCGACACTTGAATGTCGTCCTTGGTTTGCATTTTGGCCTTGCCTAAGCGAGATGGATAAGGAATATTGGGTTTGGGTGGTGAAGTTGTGGGTGTAGTAGGTAAAGGTTGAGATGTTGAAGGGTTCTTCTTGGGTACATGGTCATGACGAGGCGGAGGCGGTAATGGTGTACTAATACTTGGTGTGGGAGGAGTAGGGATAAATGGTGGTGGAGGAGGTGTAGATGATGGGGGCGGGATAGGTGGTCCTACTATGGTAACTCCACTACGGGTAGTAATAGCACTCACATTCGCTCGCGGATTGGTGACGGTGTTTGAAGGTAGAGAACTCGAAGTAGAAGGTTGAGTAGTGGGCAAGAAACTAGCCAGCATATTCTTCAAGTCATTCGTTTGATTGCTGAAGGAGGATTGAATATTATCTCGAAGCTCGGATCTAATGTCATTTCCTTGCTTGGTGATATCTCCTTTCAAATTGATAATTTGGCTCTGCAGATTCTTGATTTTCTCTCCTTGAGTTCTCATTATAGCTTCAACATCTTGGTTAATGGGTGGGGCTTGTTGGGCGGGTGGGTGATAAGGATTAGAAGCTCTTAGTGGGATTTGGTTGCTTCTAGTATAGTTGTTGTTGGGGTTTTGGTTTTGAGGAGAAAAACCGGGGGAAAGGTAGTTGTTTGACCGGTAACTCAGCAAATTTCTATCCCCTTGAGGTCGGGCTTAGTAATTTCCGGTGAATAATTACCATAAGCTGCATACACGTTTTCCGGATTTCCTTGAGTAGAAGGACAATCAGTGTATGAGTGAGGACCGCCGCATGTTTCACAAGGATTGGCTACCGCTTTAACTTGATGTTGTTGGTTTGTAGCGAGAAGCAAGATATTTTTGTTCATTTCAGTCATCATGTGGGTGAATTCGGTCATGTCGGGGCTTGCTGAAGTAGAAGAAACATTGACTCTCGGGTTGTTCCTTGAAGAAGCGGAGGAATCCCAGTTTTTGTGATGAGTAGTCATGTTTTCAATAAGCTCTCTACACTCCTCGGGTCTCCTTTTCATAAATGTGCCACCGGCGGCTGCATTAATCGTATCACGATCTCGAAAAGTCAAACCGTTGTAGAAAGTATCAATTAAGGTCATAGGGAGCATGTTGTGGTTTGGACAACGATCAATCAAAACATTATATCTTTCCCAAGCATCAAAGAGAGATTCATCGGGTTCTTGCATGAAACCGCTGATTTGATTGCGAAGGCACGTGACCATGGATGGTGGAAAGTAGCGCGACAAAAAGCGTTGAGTCATGTCATCCCAAGTAAGAACAGAATTCTTCGGGAGACAATCAAACCATTTCTCGGCGTGGTGTGATAAAGTATGTGGAAAGAGCTGTAGGCGAAGAACATCCATTGTGGCACCAGGCAACTTCATGCTTTGAGTGATTGTAATGAATTTGTCGAGGTGTTTGTTGGCATCATCATCAGGCATTCCTCGAAAAGGATTTGTTTGCACTTGCTGAATCATGTGGTGCTTCAACGAAAACTCCGGAGCCGTGATTTGCATTGGTGCAATCGGTCCTCCTCGTCCAAACATGTTAGGTTGACAAAGCTCCTCCATTGTCCGAAGGTCGGGCTGTGGAAGAACATTGTTGTTATTATTATTAAGGTGCGGCGGATTATTATTGTTTTTAACACCTGCCATAGCTAAATCTTCTCGAGTCTCGGGCTCTTGATAAGTAGAAGATCTAGTACGCATACACCTACAAAAGCAAAAGAACACAATACCAAACACAAAGACAATATATATACACAATAAAAATAAAATCTTTTTGGATTTTTGAAAATTTTTAATTTTTATGGATTTTTAATTTTTTTTGTATTTTTGAAGATTTTTAAGCAAGAAAAATAACGCTCACAAGTGAACGGATCCCAAAAAGCAACGCGTCTCTCACAGAAAACCGTTAATCTTTATGAAAAGAGCCGGCAGCGGCGCCATTTTAATGCACGGCTTTTGGCCAGGTAAAAAGATTCGTTGAAATCGGTCTAATCGAATTGATCTGGTTAACTATGCGACTCAGTCGTTCTTTGGTGAAACAAATAGTTGTGTCGTTGTAGTAATGAAAAAGTGCAAAACGTAAATGAAAATGACGTTAATTTAAATCTAACTCTAATTTAAAATAAATGGCGAGAATTTAAAAGCGTGACAAAAATTAAAGGGCACTTAATGTAAATAACGCAAACTTAAATCTATCTAAGGCAAACTTAAAACGCAACTAAAACTTAAAACTAAGGCAAGGCTAAAATAAATCTAAGGCAAATAAACTTAAAGTGCGACTAAGGAAAAAGGCAGGAAAAGTAATGCTTGAAAATTAAAAACTGGAAGTTAAAAACTGAAACTAAAAAGAACCTGAAAACAGCTCATCCGGAATAAACCTTCATTCGGAATAATTACTCATCCGGAATGTCACCTTCGTTCGGAATGATTCTTCTTCACTCGGAATATTTACCAAAACCCTTTATCCGGAATAAATCCTTTATCCGGAATATGTCACTTATCTGGAATAAAGTCTTGATTCGGAATACTTAAGCTTGATCCGGAATGTTGCTGATCCGGAATATTTTCCTTGCTGGTCCTTGATCCGGAATGTTTCCCTTGATCCGGAATGTTGAAGATTCCGGATGAAGACCTTGATCCGGAATAATTAATTATTCCGAATAAAACTCCTTGATCCGGAATATTTGGTATTCCGAATGAAAGGTTTGATCCGGAATGTTAAATTATTCCGAATAAACATGACTGATCTGGAATATCTCCTTGATCCGGAATGTTGGATATTTCGGATGAACACTTTGGCTAAACCCTTGATCCGGAATGTTTGGTTGATTCAGAATGAGAGGCTGATCCGGAATATGTCACTTATTCCGGATGAACAACCCTTTGATCCGAAACTTTTTCAACAAACACCTTCACTCGGAATAATTTGGGCTTGATCCGGAATGTACCTGGGAATACAGTAACACAGCGAAGAACAAGGAGAGAGGAAAAAACTACGGATCTAATTAAAATCAATCACAATCAAACAAAAGATTAAATCAAACTGACCAAATAACATCTACTAATCATAAACAATCAAACCAAAACAATAAAACTAACAAATATAACCAAAATAATCAAAACTCACTTAATTAAATCAATAAAAATAAAAAACATGAACATAAACAATAAAGCATGAAGATTAAGATCAAATAAAGAAAGGTAGATAGGAGATTGACAATAAAAATAAAGATTGACAAGAATTAAAAGAAAACTTACTTGAAATTAAAGGTATTTAAGGTGCAAGACAATTAAGGTAAATGACATGTAATTAAATGACAAGGAAAATAAAATGGAAGAACTAATTGTCACTATTAGCCAACAAGAACAAATGAAGGAAAGTCTAAACTATTTATAGGGGAGATTAGGGTGGTGCTTAGGAAGCTTCCTCCCCTCTTTCTTCTTTCCTTAATTGCACCATTAAGTCCTTAAGTCTTTAATCTTCTTAAATCTTGGACTTTAATGACTTTGTCTCGGGATTTCTTTAAACTCGTCTTGTAATTCTTCAATAAATTAGGCTCGAGTTCTTTGGCTTTTAGTAAACTTCCGTCTTTTGACTTTTTCTTCGATAAATCTTCAGAATTTGTCTTGGACTTCTGTTCTTTTCGCACTCTTGATCTTTTGACTTCGTCTTTCGTCTATTTCTTCGATAAACGCCCGTGAATGCCCGTATTTTCTCCCCTTTTCACATTTTCGTCCTAAATCACAATAAAAACACAAACCACGCATAATTCCGACAATTTACGACATAAAATACACGTTTTGGCTCGGTTATTATTGTAATTAAGTGGTAAAAAGGATGGGTGTTTACACACCTATCAATCCTAAACCTTAAACATGACACCCCACTAACCCACATGCTGCATGGGACCTCCCCTGCTACGTCTAAGAGGAAGAAGACAAAGAAGAGCCAGTCATCCAACGTCCCACAATTGTGCTTACATCCTAAGCTTCATACAAACCCTTGGATCCTCTTTTCACTTGCCAGCTACCACTAAACAACAAGAAGAAGTCACATGATTCACTAGAATTCAAACAAGCTTCAAGGGCATTTTTGGAAGTTCACAGCTAGGGTTTACGTTTTCCTTTGCATTTCTAGATACATTGTATGCCTATATAAAGGCACATAGGGTCTCTCATTTACCTGCTTTTGGTTTTTCCTTGTTCAGCTACTTGTAAATCCTCTTTTCAATTAATGAAAGTGTGTTGAGTTTTGTTGAAGAAAGACCAAGTGCCACTTTATTTTAAGCTTGTTTATGATATTTGTTAACTGTAATTGGACCTTAAAACGTTTTTTAAACCTTGTGTAAGAAATTACACATTGGATCAAAATTTGATATTTTGCTATGTTCTTGTTCAAACCTTGGAATTCTTGGGCTATAGGGCTGATCATAGCATCCTAATTGTGATATTAAGGTGTGGTGAGGCTTATAACTCGGGGATAATCAAGTGTGGGGTAACAAGGTTGCATCAATCAAGTTTATTTTCCAAAAAGTCACCTTTCTGTTTTTGATTTTTGCTTCTAACTTTGTTGAATCTTAGCAGGGTTGTTATTGGAAGCTTGTGCTTGTTCTTGCTAGCACATAAGCTCATAAATTCGTGGATGTGGATGTACATCCATGAGGTTTGTCTTGAAACCTTGAAAATCTGATAAAAATTAGATTTTTTGTGGATTTGTGCTCTACTTGCGTTCTTGTTGATTTCTTGGCTTAAATCTGCTTAGTCTTGCATGATAATGTTGTTTATATGCTAGATTGATCATTGGGTAAACTGAATCACACTTTTTCTTGTTTAAATTTTGAATTGAAAAGTTAAAAGGGTGTTTGGGACTACCTGTTTAAGTTGAAATCTTGTTATCGTGTTTGTGAAAGTTTGTGTTTGTGCTCTATATCTGATATATGCTTGGTTGAGAGTGTTTTGCTGTAAGTTTTTGGGTTTGAAACTTCAAATCATACAATCTGCTATAACTTGTTGAGTTTAACTGTTTTTGACCTAGGATTTTGGGAAAACCTAGAGTTTATGCATGCTTAGGGTTGAAAGCTGTTAAAACATCATTACTATAACCTGTTTGTGAGATTTGAGGTGTTGAATCTGGCTTGTTGGTCAAATACATCAGCAAAGTGAAAAATGCATGTGTTAGTGTTCATCAGTAACATTCATTAGCTTAAATCATGCTTAAAACTTTGAATCATTGCATGAAACTTGTTTAGACTTGCTTATTTAAGTTAATATAGCTTGTGTATGCATTTGGTTGAGTTTGGTTGGCTGAATTGTGCTAAAAGTGCTTATTGAACCTAATCTGCTTACTTGTTCATGTCTGTGCTAGATCTGGTGCTTTATTGATTAAACTGTATCAATTGGCTGTTGCTTGTTGTGATTTCTTTGTTGTGATTGACTCCTTATGATCCAAAGATCATTTGGGTGCCTTTGTGTAATCTAAATCTCCAAAAAGTTCACTAAAGACAAAAAAGTCTACAAGTCAAGCAGTGGGAAAAGTTCCCACTGCTCAACAACCAAAACTAGCCCCTGCTAGTGTTAATTTGTACTCAGCTTATCAATAAGCTATTTTAGCTTATCCAGACTTGCAACAACTTATTTTTTGTGATAGATCTTCATTATTTGACCCATTTGATTAGACTGGAGCTTATTGGACTTTGACTTTGACTTTTTGCTAGAAAACCAACTTAATTGACTTTTACATAAGTGCTTATTTGCTTTTTCCAGCTTATTGAGTCAGCTTATTTGAAAACTCTTTGTTGATTTTGCTTAATTAAGTCATTTAAAAGCTTTAGAAACTTGAATCAGCACTTGGGGTGGCCTAGAACTCAAAAACGACTATTTTGTCGTTTTCTATAGATTGCTTATTGCATTTTCAGGCTTATTCCTTGGGCTTATTTCAAATTTCTTTTTACAGAAGTCTTATTTCGGACAAAAGAAGCTTGTGTGTCTAATTTGAGCTTATGGCATTAGCTTATAGCTTAATGGGCCAAAAAGCCCATTAAGAATAAGCTGTTTGGTATAAGCTAGCTTATTTCACACTTTCAGCTTTTGGGCCTTTGGAGAAAGTTGTTTAAAATCAAATTTTGAGTCAAGTAGTGCTTTTGGGGCTTATTTTGGACACTTTTTCATTTTGGGCCCAATTTAGCCCATTAAATGATCTGTTTTGGGTTTAGCCCATTTTCTAGGCCCATTAAGGGTTTTAGGTAATTTCACTTTCATTTCTGTGTTATTTAGGTTAAAATAAGCTAGTTTGCAACTTTTTAGAATATTTTAGGATTTTTGGATTTTTATTAATATTTTAATATTATTTTATCATTAAAAATTAAAAGTCTGATTTTCTAAGTTTTTATATTTTTCCTAGATTGTAGACACTTAATTAGGAAATTTACAACTTTCCAAATATTTTGAGATTCTTTTAATTATTTTCTAGAATTAATTTAAGTTTTTATAGTTTTTTTATAGTTTTTAATTGTTTAAAAATAGTTTTTATTGGTTTTAAAATTTTGAAAAATATTTTTTAGCTTAGTTAGGTTATTTTAAAGGTTTACAAACTTTAAGATCTCGATTTGGACTTTTTATTAGTTAATTTTGATTTTTAGGGCTTTAATTAGCATTAAAAAGTCATTATTTAATTAAATAAAAGGTTTTAGCAAGTTTGGATTTTTTGTAAACCCTTAGAATATTTTTTGTGAATTTTTAGTAATTTTTTATAATATTTAGGGTAAAATTTTAATTTTAGTGCTTTTTACGGTTTTACGTGTACACCTTTTTCGTCTTAGTTTAATTCGACATCGTAACCATCATTCTCTTCTTATCCCCTTTCTATTTTTCTTTCTCACAAATATAATCACAAAGTAATCCAAATCATTACACACATAACACACTAGCCTCCTTGAGAACGAACTCACTTTAGGGTCATTTACACACGGTTTTCCTAAATCGTCGTGCTTACCCTAATTACACTTTGTTTTCCTAAACAAGGTTGTAAAACTCAACTATCAGACCCGATCATACTTCCGCATTTTGTAGCATCTATAAATGTCCCTTTCTTATCCAAATCAAGCTTGTGTTTAGTGTCTATTGGAGTACCAATAGGATCACAGTTTTCCATTCCAAATTTTTTTAGAATCTCGAGCACATATTTGGACTGATTTATGAAAATACCACAGGGGGATTGGTGAACTTGGAGACCAAGAAAAAACGTCATTTCCCCCATCATGGACATTTCGAATCGGCTTTTCATAAGGTCGGCAAATAATATGGAATATTTTTGGTTTATAGAGCCAAATATTATATCATCTACATAGACCTGAGCCACCAAGATGTCGTTGCCGTAGTGCTTGATAAACAACGTTGGATCAATGGTTCCTTTGCTAAAGTTATTTTGGAGAAGAAATGATGATAATTCATCGTACCATGCCCTCGGTGCTTGTTTCAAACCATAAATTGCCTTTTTTAACTTGTAGACATGGCTTGGATGTTCTGTGTTGATGAAACCTTCAGGTTGACATACGTACACATCTTCTTTTAACGACCCATGCAAGAAAGCCGTCTTCACGTCCATTTGATAAACAGTGAACGATTTGTGTGCAACGTATGCCAAGAAAATCCTAATAGCTTCCATTCGAGCAACCGGGGCAAAGGATTTTGCGAAATCAATTCCCTCATTCTGTTTATAACCTCTCATAACCAACCGAGTCTTGTTTCTAATGACCGTTTGCTCTTCATCCATCTTGTTTTTAATTAACCATTTCAGGGTAAGGGGATCGATATTGTCCGGGCATGGTACTAACTCCCATACATCAAGCCGGATGAGTTGATTAAGCTCTTCTTGCATAGAATCAATCCAAGATGCGTCGGTCATTGCTTCTTTAACACTTGTTGGTTCCATTGTGTTGAATGATAGTGCATAGATACACGTATCACCATCAGTACGCAGCTGATTTCGTGTCGAGACTGGTCGTGAGAGATTGCCAATCACTTGAACCAAAGGATGATCCTTACTCCATTTATGTTCATGTGGAAGTGTATGAGAAACTTGATGCGAGCTTGACGGATCTACATATGGTGTAGAAGGCTGAGTAGTACTTGTCGAAGCCGCAAATGGATTAACAAACTCATATTCGTTGAGCATCGCACTGTTTGCATTTTCAGCAACTATTTCATTCTGAAGATGAACATGATTAGGAATTTCTGAGAATGTTGTTGAGTCGCGTCAGCAGTTGGAGAAGTGGTTGGAATATTTGGAGTCAATGTGGTTGAGGTTGACGTAGATGGTGCAGAAGAAGATACCGTTGGTGTAGATGCAATTGGAGGTTCTTAAACTACCGTAGCAGGTGCAGCCGGGCCATTTTGAATAACACCAAATGTGACAATCGTGGTTTTGGGTTTGTCACTTGGTCTTACTTTTAGGTTATTTTACGTGTGCTTACTTGAATTGTGTGTTTACGTGTTTATTTTGTGTGAACGAGGTTGGTGTGGTTATCGTTTATGAGTATAGAGTACACATAAGTAAATTGAGGAACGGTTATTTCATGTTCATGAGCTCACAAGTGGTGACTATGAAATGAAAATGGTGATATTGTAGTGTTTACGTATACGTATAAGTATTATAGTAATAATATTTTTTTTAGGATTTACGGTTTAACATTTAGAGATCTCGGGTGAGGTAATTATCCATATGAATATTTTTCGGGATGGTTTTAAGTCATTTAGGACTTAGCTATAAAGTTTATTTCAAAATTTGAGATTTTTTATAAAAGTGTATATTTTAAGTCTTTTATGGTAAAACGCGTAAATTTGACTAGTTTTACGGTTTTGAGGTTTTGGAAGCTTTAGAAGCTGAAATAAATTAAGGAAAATTAAGGTAATATTATTAACATAATATTAAATAATAAAAATAAAAAAAACGAATTTATTGGGTGTTTGGGTCGGTTTAGACGCATCAAAGAAAGAGAAAAAGGGAAAAAGGGAAAAAAAAAAGAGGAAAGTTGGGTGTTATACTTGGACTAGGATTTTATGTACACACTATATAAGGTTATCTAATAAATAAATAAAAACATAAATCCCTGGAGACAAAGAAAAATTCGTGGGTTTTCATAGAGGAGAATTAGGGTTCTTCAAAAAAATTAGGTTTTCTTCATCTTCCATTGATTTTAAGGTAAAAACCTTCATTAACCTTTTTAATTAAATTGTTTTATGTTTAATTAATCATTCTTATGATGGATTAAGGGTTAGGGTTTATATAAAAACAGTAGAATAATGATGTATTAATCATAATATGATGATCATATAATCTAGAGCTTGTATTAGAAGGGTTATAGGTGATTAATTAGATCAATTTATTTAAAACCCGTTTTTAAAAACTGGGCAGAATTTTGAGTCTATTGTTTTGATCATATCTCGAGTTCTAGGAACATTCAAGATGCGATCAAACTAGACCTGGATAGGTAATTTAGTTGGCTTTCTAAATCAAGAAACGAGAACTAAATTGGAGGTCGGGAAGTGGGTCAAAAACAGGTTACAACAGTCGGAGGTCAAAACAGTTTTGAATTCAGCCTGTTTTCTTTTTAAGTTTTGGGTTGTTTGGGGTACTTAGGGTTGCATTGGGACCTTATCACGAACATGAGAGATGGTTTATATATTGTAGTAAGTATCTGCACTTGGGCTAAGATTGTGGTTTAGGGTAAGACCCTCTAATGGTAACAAACGTTTCATACGTTTAAAATCAGTGAATTCTGGATAGGTAGCAATATATACACATATATCTGGGCCTTAACAGTAGCTTTAAGGTTAGAGAAAGTGGGAGGTTTTAGCTAAAATGTATAAAAGTATGAATATTCATTTTACAGAAACCATGGGTATATTTAAGTGGACGTTTGACTTAAAGTTTTGAGACCTAAAAACTGGGACTGTTTTGTGTAAAATATGAACGGGATAGTTATTAAACTTAACCAAGTTAAGGACTTGTTAAGGAAGGGTAATGGGGTGATTAGAGCTTATATATGAGGTATTTATATGAGAATAGGCTAGATGTCCATCATAGGTTGATGAGCCATCTTAGTGATTGGTTCGTGTTTTGATTTCGTGTTGTTGGTTTGTTAGCTTGTTGCTAGTGCGAGGACTTGTGAAGAAGCTATCAGGTGAGTTTCATAGTCCCATGTTTAATATTGATTTTGACTTCCAGATGGGATGGAAAAGACACTGTGTTGAGTTATTTTCTAAATTGCTGTTGTGAATATTTTTGTAATTTGAGATGGACTTGTGTGTACATTATGTGATTAACTGCTATGTGATTTTTGATTGTGTATGATTTGGATCGGGGGACACGTGCCATCTCAGTTATTGTGTTTTGACAAGGTAGTGGCCTTGTGGTTTGACAAGGTAGTGGCCTTGTGGTTTGACAAGGTAGTGGCCTTGTGGTTTGACAAGGTAGTGGCCTTGTGGTTTGACAAGGTAGTGGCCTTGGGATAGGTACATAGTGTGATCATATATGGTACCATGTTGTTTGGCAAGGTAGGAGCCTTGGATTTTGGTTTGGAATGATTGATCTTGAATGATAGTTGTTAATACATAATTGTAGCACATTGTCCATATGTTATTGTGTTGATGGTTGTTATTCACAGCTTATAACTGTTTTAGCGTTGGAGTCTAAACCTATGGCTCTCACCAACTTTATGTTGACGTGTTTTAGTGTCTCTTTCAGGTGATACTATGGTTAAGCATGAGAACATAAGTGGCTAGGATTGGAGAAGCTTAGGAATGCATATAGAAGGAGAATCCCCGTTTCCTTCTTAGTTTTTTATTTGTTCTTTTAATAAGTAATACTGTGGCACATATATATTTGTTTGGTTATGTTATTTGTTTGTCTTGGGTAAGCGGTAGGACTGTTACCTACTTACCTAGACTCCTGAGTCTGATGAGATATTGTCATGACTTTGTGTCTCCATTTTATGGCATTTCTTATTTAATATAGTTATCTCAATAGACACGCCATGTTGTGATGATATCCATACGTCGCGCCCCATATTCCGCCATGATGGGGTGTGACAGAATGGTATCAGAGCCAATGGTTATAGAGAATTAGGTTGCCTAGTCGTGTAGCCTAGTCTATACCTTAAGGGTCCCTGCATATAGGCGTCATAGGAGTATGTGTGCATTTTATAGTAATTGATGTGTTTGAATATTATTTTCGCAGTATTTGTTAGGTTATGAACTACTATGGTTCATACTTAACTACATGTTATTTTCTTTACGAGTTTTGATTAGTGCGGGTGGAACCATGGTCGTATACGCTAGTCATTGTTGGATTTCGCTTAATTATGTTTTCATGTTCTTTATACATTTTGAATTTTTTTGTCTACGCTGGTTCAGCTGGACTACGAGTTTATGTGTTTCGTGCATTGGCTATGTTATTTTAATACATGGGGTTTTGGATCTTATCTTGTGTGGTTATGTGCTTGTGAGTTGTTGGATTATGTGTTATGTGTAGTATTAATTTCTTATAAGTGTCATCATAGGAGGGAGTACATTGGTGAAAGGGAACATGTATAATTATGGAGGCCTACATAATTATATATGTGCCACAACACCACTGGACTTTCAAGTATGATTGCATGAAAGAGAGTTAATACATACTTGTATAGTATATGTTGGATGGATTTGAGTGTATGTATGCTTATGCCTATGTATGTAAAATTATTTTCTACTTACCGGTTGTATTCTTGGGATGGTTGCTAGCTCGTTTCTCTTTGAGATGTTCAACTTCTGTAGTAGCGCATTTCTCGGGTCCTCATTTCACGTGTTTGTTTGTACGGTACTTTTGGCGTGAAGGATTTTGAGATGGTGGAGATTTCTTTTTGGGGTAACGATGTCTTTTGTTTCGAGTTATACATGGTAAAAAAATAGAACTTGCAAATTGAAAAAAAAAATAGTTGTTGGTAGTCGATGAAATAAGGAAGTGTCGGGATCATGTTTCAAATAAGGTGGAATATAAATTCTTTAACATATAAGCATGACTCAGTTATTTTAAAATATTTTGGTTTTGATCACCTAAAGTTATTGTTCTTAAGTTAAAAATTTTGTTCTTATTTAGTGAAATATCTTAAAATCATGTAATTAATAGAGTTTTAATTTTCTGGAATTAAAATAAATTAGGTTCTAGTTTTGGTAATTAATGGGGGGTTTTAGGGTTTAAAAATCTTTTTTTTTGTATAAATCGGAGTAGGCAGAAACTGTCGCTAAACTGTCAAAATATGTCGCCAACTGTCAGAAACTGTCGCTAATGCCTAGGCAGATTTTGAGAAAAATCGTTTTGGTCATAACTTATTCGTTTTTAAAGGTTTTTGGGTTATTCAAAAGCCTAAAATTATGTACTCGGAACATAATTTTCAAATATTCAGAAAGTTTCGTAATTGGAAGTCATTAGCTTGGTCGAATTAATTGTACAAGTGTTGAGTTCAAGGTTAATTTTCGGACAACATGGTTTAAACTCGTGTTTTGGGTATTTTGCGGTAATGAACACTTGGAGGATTAACATAGAGATGAGTTGGGAAGGAATTTGAGAGTTCTTTAGACCTTATTATACGTGGTTATATGTTGATGAGTTTTGATTTATGGTATTTATGAGTAAGACTGAAATCGGGGTGACAGTTTTAAACCCGTTGAGTTATGTGACGGCTCCTAACTTGGTTTCAAGACAGTTCTTGTTTGATGAGTTGCGAGATTTAGTTAGGTTGGTTACATAACTTTATGGTTTTGATAAGTTTCCTCGCGGACGGTTAAGGCTCATGTGTTGTTGGTTGAGATTATTTTCGTGTAAACTGAGTTCACGTTTGAACGTGAAGGTTTTATCAGGGATATGCATCCTCGTCTGTTTGCTGAGAATAAGTTTGAGTTTGGGAGTGAATCTCGGGACGAGATTTCTATTAGGAGGGAGTGATGTGACAACCGTTGTTTTGGGTTTGTCACTTGGTCTTACTTTTAGGTTATTTTATGTGTGCTTACTTGAATTGTGTGTTTACGTGTTTATTTTGTGTGAACGAGGTTGGTGTGGTTATCGTTTATGAGTATAGAGTACTCATAAGTAAATCGAGGAACGGTTATTTCATGTTCATGAGCTCACAAGTGGTGACTATGAAATGAAAATGGTGATATTGTGGTGTTTACGTATACGTATAAGTATTATAGTAATAGTATTTTTTTTAGGATTTACGGTTTAACATTTAGAGGTCTCGGGTGAGGTAATTATCCATATGAATATTTTTCGGGATGGTTTTAAGTCATTTAGGACTTAGTTATAAAGTTTATTTCAAAATTTGAGATTTTTTATAAAAGTGTATATTTTACGTCTTTTACGGTAAAACGCGTAAATTTGACTAGTTTTACGGTTTTGAGGTTTTGGAAGCTTTAGAAGCTGAAATAAATTAAGGAAAATTAAGGTAATATTATTAACATAATATTAAATAATAAAAATAAAAAAAAACGAATTTATTGGGTGTTTGGGTCGGTTTAGACGCATCAAAGAAAGAGAAAAAGGGGAAAAGGAAAAAAAAAAGAAAGTTGGGTGTTATACTTGGACTAGGATTTTATGTACACACTATATAAGGTTATCTAATAAATAAATAAAAACATAAATCCCTGGAGACAAAGAAAAATTCGTGGGTTTTCATAGAGGAGAATTAGGGTTCTTCAAAAAAATTAGGTTTTCTTCATCTTCCATTGATTTTAAGGTAAAAACCTTCATTAACCTTTTTAATTAAATTGTTTTTATGTTTAATTAATCATTCTTATGATGGATTAAGGGTTAGGTTTTATATAAAAACAGTAGATTAATGATTTATTAATCATAATATGATGATCATATAATCTAGGGCTTGTATTAGAAGGGTTATAGGTGATTAATTAGATCAATTTGTTTAAAACCCGTTTTTAAAAACTGGGCAGAATTTTAAGTCTATTGTTTTGATCATATCTCGAGTTCTAGGAACATTAAAGATGCGATCAAACTAGCCCTGGATAGGTAATTGAGTTGGCTTTCTAAAGCAAGAAACGAGAACTAAATTGGAGGTCGGGAAGTGGGTCGAAAACAGGTTACAACAGTCGGAGGTCAAAACAGTTTTAAATTCAGCCTGTTTTCTTTTTAAGTTTTAGGTTGTTTGGGGTACTTAGGGTTGCATTGAGACCTTCTCACGAACATGAGAGATGGTTTATATATTGTAGTAAGTATCTGCACTTGGGCTAAGATTGTGGTTTAGGGTAAGACCCTCTAATGGTAACAAACTTTTCATACGTTTAAAATCAGTGAATTCTGGATAGGTAGCAATATATACACATATATCTGGGCCTTAACAGTAGCTTTAAGGTTAGGGAAAGTGTGAGGTTTTATCTAACATGTATAAAAGTATGAATATTCCTTTTACAGAAACCATGGGTATATTTAAGTGGACGTTTGACTTAAAGTTTTGAGACCTAAAAACTGGGACTGTTTTGTGTAAAATATGAACGGGATAGTTATTAAACTTAACCAAGTTAAGGACTTGTTAAGGAAGGGTAATGGGGTGATTAGAGCTTATCTATGAGGTATTTATATGGGAATAGGCTAGATGTCCATCATAGGTTGATGAGCCATCTTAGTGATTGGTTCGTGTTTTGATTTCGTGTTTTTGGTTTGTTAGCTTGTTGCTAGTGCGAGGACTTGTGAAGAAGCTATCAGGTGAGTTTCATAGTCCCATGTTTAATATTGATTTTGAATTCCAGATGGGATGAAAGAGACACTGTGTTGAGTTATTTTCTAAATTGCTGTTGTGAATATTTTTGTGATTTGAGATGGACTTGTGTGTACATTATGTGATTAACTGCTATGTGATTTTTTATTGTGTATGATTTGGATCGGAGGACACGTGTCGTCTCAGTTATTATGGTTGACAAGGTAGTGGCCTTGTGGTTTGACAAGGTAGTGGCCTTGTGGTTTGACAAGGTAGTGGCCTTGTGGTTTGACAAGGTAGTGGCCTTGGGATAGGTACATAGTGTGATCATCTATGGTACCATGTTGTTTGGCAAGGTAGGAGCCTTGGATTTTGGTTTGGAATGATTGATCTTGAATGCTAGTTGTTAATACATAATTATAGCACATTGTCCATATGTTATTGTGTTGATGGTTGTTATTCACAGCTTATAACTGTTTTAGCGTTGGAGTCTAAACCTATGACTCTCACCAACTTTATGTTGACGTGTTTTAGTGTCTCTTTCAGGTGATACTATGGTTAAGCATGAGAACATAAGTGGCTAGGATTGGAGAAGCTTAGGAATGCATATAGAAGGAGAATCCCCATTTCCTTCTTAGTTTTTTACTTGTTCTTTTAATAAGTAATACTGTGGCACATATATATTTGTTTGGTTATGTTATTTGTTTGTCTTGGGTAAGCGGTAGGACTGTTACCTACTTACCTAGACTCCTGAGTCTGACGAGATATTGTCATGACTTTGTGTCTCCATTTTATGGCATTTCTTATTTCATATAGTTATCTCTATAGACACGCCATGTTGTGATGATATCCGTACGTCGCGCCCCATATTCCGCCATGGTGGGGTGTGACACCAAATGACGAAGGACCTTAAATATATTCATCATAAATTGGCCCAAATAAAACTTCCAAGTCATGTTCCGAAGGTTGTAACGATGATATTGCTGACGGTGCAAATTGAAGCGCGAGTCCTGAACTTACGTGTCCAGAAGTCTGACCTTGAAGCTCGGGATGTGAACTTCTATGTTGAGAAGCCATACCCGAGAGTTCATCAAAGGTAACATTCATAGTCTCCATTACTTTTCTTGTCCTTCGATTATAAACCCTGTAAGAACAAGCAGTTGAAGAATAACCATTGAAAAAGCCAATACCACCTTTAGGTTCAAGTTTACCGATATCTTCACGATCATTCTTCGGATAACATAATGCACCGAAGACATGTAGAAATGATATATCCGGTTTTCTTCCATTAATGATCTCATAAAGTGTTTTGTTGAATCGGGTGTGAATAATGGAACGGTTTTGAGTATAGCATGTAGTTGCAATGGCATCGACCCAAAGGAATAATGGTGCACTAGAGGAGAGAAGCATCGTCCGAGTAGCTTCAACTAACGTATGATTCCTCCGTTCCACAACTCCATTCTGCTCTCGAGTTCTTACAACCAAAGTTTGATGATAAATCCCAACTTCGTCAAAATAAGCTTTTAGTTGCTGATTGGTGAATTCTGTGTCGTTATCCGTTCTTACAATGATGACAGGGGCTTGAAGTAGCACTGCTGTTTTCTTCAAGAAATTAATAATCACACCAGGGGCTTCATCTTTTAAAGCAAGAAAATGAACCCATGTGTAACGAGAATAATCATCCACAATCACAAGGACATACCGCTTTCCATTAATGCTTTTGATTCTCATTGGGCCACACAAATCCATATATAGGAGATGTAACCTATTCGTGGAGTTTGGAACAGGTTTGGGTTTGTGAGGCTTCTTCTTCCTCTTACCTTGCTCACATGAAGGACAAAGATGGTCTTTTGTATATTTGAACTTTGGAAGACCGGTAACGAGATCATATTTCGCGAGTTGGGTGATGGCATCGAAATTAAGATGATATAACCTTTGATTCCATAACCATGACTTTGTTGATGTGGCTCGGGCCATGAGACAAATTGGAGAAGCAGCAGACATTTGAAAAAGATCAATGGTGTAAAGGTTGGTGGTACGATTTCCTTTCAACAAATCAATTCCTTCAAGATCTCTTACAAAACATGTATGACTTCTGAAGGCTACCTCCAAGTCTGAATCATAGAATTGCCCAACCGAGAACAAATTGTGTCCTAAGCCATCAACAAAAGAGACTCTGGTGATGATTATATTTCCCCAATGAAGATCACCATAGCCTAGAATTGCAACAACATGATCATTTCCAAATCGAACAGTTCCTATGAATCACCAAACAAAGTTCTTGAGAAGGCTTCGATTCCCAGTCATATGTTTGGAACAGCCCGAGTCTATGCACCAGAGACAAATTTCAACAACCTGCCAATGATAAGAGAAGAAAATATTTTGGCAACCGATGAAATAGGTTCCTGTAGGTTTAGATGATAATTAAGCCTTATCACATACCGACATTTCACTGTCAGTATGAGATCAACTAGTGTCGATAATTTTGCCACTACAGTCAAAATTTCTACTAGTAGGCAACAATTTAGAGGTGAAGCTAGGGCTACTAGGCTTAGCAAGACTTTCTGTGGACCCTACGTGCGTACTTTTTGGAACATACACCTTAGCCTTAGGAGTGATATGTTTTTCACTGATTAACATCTTGTCAATACGAGTGTAACCACCATAAATCAACCCATTCATAGTCAAGCCACAAACATCATGACTAAAAGTAAAGAAACATTTATTACATTTAGCACAAATAACTTCAGATTTTTCATTCCGAATAGCAAGCTCAAAGTCATTACATTCAGATGAATTAAGTTTCTGATTATGATTGAAAAACGGTAAATTCCTAGGGTGTTCTTCTACTTCCACATTATTGATCTTGGGGAGACTACTTCTAGAGGCAAAAGGGACCCTATCATTTCTTGTATTGCTCGTAGGCTGTGGCCTTCTGCTCTTAGAGTAGTTGTTTATTCCTATAGAAGAAGACATGTGTCTATTAAAATTAGTACTTTTTAAATCAATGACTTGTGGTTGAGATATAGTGGCTGGTTTGTCCTAATGCTTGCTTTACGTTGTTTGCTAGGCACAGAGGTATCGACCCTAGGTTATGAGGGAGGACTAACACGAAACATTCCTGGGGCAATCACAACAGCTTTATTTCCAGCAACCTTGGGAAAAGGTGTTACAACAATACGAGTAGGTCCCGAGGTTGCTGGTTTCTAGATCATCGTGTCCACAATCAAGCTAGGCTCATAAGTCTTATCTGTTAACAAGGCATTTAACATACAGTTCTCATAGATTTTATCGATTAGTTTCTTATAGACAGACTTACTTTGTTCTACAGCCCGCTTATATGAAACAACTTCAGTTCTAAATCTGCAATCTTAGCCTTAAGCTTCTGAACATTCCCATCACTGGCCTTCTCTAGCCCAGAAGAAGCCAGATTGTTTCCCTGAGCACCTCCCAACTGAGCTGTCAACCGTACGATTTTTTGTTGCATTTCATTGTAAGCTTTATCGTACGAAATCTTGTCATATTTACATTCATCACATTTTTTAACAAATTTTTTCCAAAGATCGATGAATTCTTTATCCTTTTTAATGACATAAGATTTCATTTGCTCTTTCGTACGTTAAAGCTCAGTTTAGAGGGTTTCATAATCCGACATAGAGATATTTAACGCAACCAGGACTAATATCACCACTTTCACTTGCTTTAGAGAGACGTTCAAGATTATTTTCTAAAACTTTACTTTTATCAAGAGATTCATCAGCCTCCTTAGCCAAAGATTTAAAGTCTTCAACAAATTTGGCTAGTTCTTTAAGAAAAGCGTTTTCCAAATTGCTTATCCTAGCATCAACTTGATTAACAATCAAATTAATATCGTTTTGAATAATTTTTTGAACCTCAGTCTGAACGGGTGAAGTAAAATTTCCTCCAGTGATTTTGGAATTAACAACACGTTAAGAATGACAAAGTTATCTTTTAGCTCGTTTATAAATCTTCGTGCAACTCACGGTCTAGGAGGATCATCCGATATTTCCTCACTTTGTAACAACGACATTTCAGTACTAGTGTTAGACCGAAAAAAAAATTGTTGGAGGATTAAATTTTGGATAATAAACCGGTGTGATTTCTCTATTAAGCTTTGGAAATCGTAAACGACTCTCTTCGGCAAGTTCAACGGTTTCTTCCGAATCACACATAACGGGAGGATCATGCTTATCAAGCAACACATTACCATTATATATACTTTGATGGGTGGTCTTAGCATGCTTAAGATATTCGGGATTAAGAGGAAAAGGACAACCTAAAGATAATTTGTAACGGGTGTAATTAATCTCATTCACTTTTGGTGCGAGCATGTTTATCGTCTGCATAGATTGGCCATGTTTTACAAAAAGGTTGCCTAATTCCCTGATCCTATCCTGAGCGTTGCAAAAATCCTCAAGAAGCCCATCTTCTAGAATTTTGAAATCATGTTTCAGCTTTTTTCGTTCTTCTTTTAGATCCGAAAGAAAAATTAGATTAAGATGAAGAATAAAAGAGAGAAAACAAAAGGTTGTGATTTCCTAATGAGAGAAATACATGATGTTTCTCTCTCTACCAACTATGAAAAATGGAAAACACACACACACACATACACACACAAATGAGGTGCTAGGGGCCTTTTATACTACAAGTGTAATGTATAGAAGGCCTTCTTCATTTATGTTTGAGACTAATTCCCGTTACATACATAACATAAACTAAGAACTCTCGACACTGTTGAATAGCTTTTTCCACGAGCTTCGCAACGGTATATTATATGACCATCACTTTAAATACGGCTAACAATATTAGTTTGGGTGGAGGGATCAGCTCCATGTGACAGATGTAGAGCACACACCGCATTCACTGTGTAAATCTGTAAAACATGTACTCGATGCACCCTACGCCCCACATGATAATAATAATGGCCAAGTAACTGAAAGGGACACCGCGAGTAATCAATCTCATCACGGAAGAGTCATAACACCGGTGCCTCAAGTGTTATGGTTATGGTACCTCCATAACTAGGTGGACATGGTCATGCATGTAGATAGCTCAAACAATCTAAAATGATAACATGGTAATTACTGAAATGTTTTATGACATGTAAACTACTGGGGAATACAGATGACAGCAAATGGGGAATCCTAATCATGCATAGAAAGAGGATGTCCTTACTGAAGGACAGAATATCCATACCTTATGTCCAGTAACGATGAAAGATGGAAGGCGAAAAGTAATCTACTACGACTTCACGAGTGCTACATAATAAAGGACGTGAACGAGTTGTATGTTCATGTATAACTTTCTGATTATTAGTTTACTTTACTTGCTCTTGACTTGTTTTACTTGTTCTTGACTTGTTTTACATGTTCTTGACTTGTTTTACGTGTTCTTGGCTTGTTTTATTGTTTCATGTTTTATCATGTATTTCATAGTGTTTTCATGTGTTCTTGATTAATGTATTTCATGTTTCATGTGTTATTATACTTGATGTTTCATAATGAGTAACTTTCTAAAAATAGCAGGTTTCTATGTATAGTAACTTTCTAAAAATAGCAGGTTTTCATATATAGCAACTTTCCAAAAATAGTAAGTTTCCAGAAATAGTAAGTTTCCAAAAATAGAAAGGTTCTATAATTAGTAAGTTTACAAAAATATAAAGTTTTCATAAATAGTATATTTCCATAAATAGCATGTTTCTATAAATACCATGTTTCCATAAATAGTATGTTTCTATAAATAGCATGTTTCCATAATTAGCATCAATCCATAAATAGTAATAAGCTTATTTAGTAAGCATGTGATATAAGCTAAAGCTTAATGAATATATTTTATAATTCATGTTTGATTAAATGTCATAGTATAGTAAAGTTTATTAATAAATAAATATTTTAGTCTAACATGATAATTATTAATTAATACTATAATACATGATTTATAAATGATTATTAATTGATAATATAACTTGATTTTATAATAATAAAATTTTACCATAACTTGATAATTGTATAATTAAATTAAAGTAAGATATTAATTTATTAAACCATAGTTAACATGTAATTAAATAATTTGGTTAAGTCCTTAATTAAATTAAATAAATGAAACATGTAACTTATCATGAATAATTATATACAATAATTATTATAAATGTATAGTTTATTAATTAATGGCCATGTTAATTTCATGATTAATTAATTAATTAACATAACCTAACTTTTAATTTAATATAGCAAAAACTAAAAACCAAACACACCCTTGATGTGTTTTCGTGTACCCGAGCCCTGAAACCATGCCCTCACCGAGACTCCTATGGTCTCGGCTCATTCAAGCAGCAACATCACCACAGCCGCTGCGGCTGTGGCATTGCCACCGTCGTCCGAAGCAGCCACCGGCACCAGCCGGTTGCCACTAGCGGTTCAAATCGCCCACCGAGAGCTAGCTGCTCTCGGTTGCCACTATTAGGCTAAACACCCCGCTGTGGGGTTGTTTGGTGTTACGGTTGCTGAAACAAAACAGCCACCGACCCTTTATGGGGTTCAGTTGACCGAACAGAAACCACATCGAGAGTCCTTGACTCTCGGTTTCCGTGACACCCGAACCAAAACCTAACTTGATCTTGATCATTTACATGTTTTAATCAATTGACTCATGTGTTCTTATTTAATTTAATACATCCATGATCAAAGAAAGAAAATAATTAAAAGAAAAGATTAAAGGTTTATGGATACCGAATGTATAATGATCTTGAAGAACAAATACGAACTAAACTCGAATCAATCAACCAAACCTTGCTTTTTCTTCTTCCTTTTTCTTTGTGTATCCGGCGGCCAAGAGAGACAAAAAGGGCTAGGTTTTTATTTTTCTTGTTAAAACTTGATTATGAAAATCCCTGGAAGGTTTTTGTTACTCATTCAATTGTTAAACGGGCCGGGCCATGGGCCCTTTGTTTCTATCTCTATAACCGGCCAAACACACACCCTATAATATATTTCGTTTTCGTTTTTATTAAATCCCGTGCATTAATATTCGTGACGTGTGTTAGTGGATTATTTATTATACGTAAATATTTGTGCATAATAAATAATAATATACGTAATACTTGTATTTAAACATTAAATATTCATGGTACTTGTCGTGTATTAATTAATTATAAAGTTTTAATTAATCCGTGTTTTCATGTAATTAATGCTTTCATTTATTTTATGCGGGTTTTACAAATCTATAATCATGATGTTTAAACGTCGAAAATTTTCCTATGCTATCTTATGAATTCAAATTTGCTATGTGGCGGTGGGTACAAACCTCGTGGATTATTTAGTCAATGTGTCGGAAACTATGGTTATAAAAAAAGACAATAAACTTGGGCGGGGTTTTACGATTTTTATCCGATCTAACGATCTCATTCTTGCAAAGGCAAAAATATCCTTAGGTAGTATCGCCATCTTAACAAACTTATTACGATCAATTACACGCTAAACTTTAGGTTTTATTAAACACGGTTAAATAACTTTAAGAAATTAATACGACCCGATTACAATTGTATAGGATACATAGCAGAAATCTTGTTTAGTTTTTTAATTAATAATCGCCCATAAGAAAGTCGTTACCACTGATCTCTTGTTCCACACTTGTATAGTTGTATGTGTATTATTATCACTAAAGATGAACATATAGACTAAAAAGTGCAAAGATAAAATGGCGAGAATTCGAATACTAATTTATCTAATTGCTAGATAAGTTAGATAAACGAGCTTTAAGTTATGGGAAACTTATGTGCACTCAAGCTTGAACATTGAGGAGCCGAGCTTAAAATTATTACTATACACTCCATACTTTTGAAATCTCTCTATATATAAGCATTTCATATGCTAAAACTTCAAAAGAAGTTGATTATGTTTATGGACAGTTAGATGATTTCCTTTTCTTTTAACGGTATAAAACTGAATCCGTAATTCAACAACCATAAATGAAAATGTTTATGTTTGAATTTTGACATATTGGTAGCATATACATATACTACCACTTTTCCTGCATATCATGAGGTAAATTACTAAGGAAGTTTTATTAATGCATGTCTCATTACATTTTGATATATCGACTGAAGTTTAGTCGATAAAAGTTACTTAGCATAAGTACCATATAGCATCGTACGAGGCTATAAGTTGTACGAAACCATAAATTTACCTTAATTCTAACTGTAGTTTTAGTATAGTTTTAACACAATACTATATTTCTGTGAAATAATAATATGTCGTTATTAAAATGTGATGTTATTTCAAACTCCATGGCTATCACTGTTCCTAAACCAATAACTGTAAGCTAATCTTGCAGCACCAACAGGCACATCTTTCATCACCCATTCGTGACCTTTTGGATAATATATTCCTGTACGAGGATCTGGAATCCAGCAGGTTTCTTCATGTTCCTCGCATACTTTATCTTTTCCAAGTACATCATTCTTAGGTAATTGCATGTCATCTTCCTTTTGGTACCATTCATCCCATCGAGCCACCTTGCTCATGCATCGTCCCACAATGGCTTTGGGAGTAATGGTGCTATTCTTCCGCGGCCTGCGTGTTTAGAACAAAAGCGTGTTAGTATTTGATAAATAATGCAAACGTACTTGTTTGTTGGAAATCTTATTGAGAATACGTCCATAAGGCATACTGCTGGTATTAGAAATGAACAACTATAAGATGTAAATTAACCAGTAAACTTATAAGAATTGTTGACATGATAGATATGCTCCCAAATGGGACGATCGGTGAGAGCAAAGTACGTATATAAATTGATAAGCATATGTAACGACAGACCAGTATATATATAGCAACCAACGTCGATTTTCTTGTACAAGAACTAAAATGCAGAGTATAAAATGATCGAGAGACCAACCTAACGAGTAAAGTTCTTATGGTCGTTGCAAGTCCGCCGCCTCTTGTCATGGTTTAATTCAAAATATCGAAACCGATGTGAAAACTAGTTTGTCGAGTATGCTACAAAGTCTTTTGGCAGATCAGATGGTCGAGCCGTCTTTTATAGAGGTACTGATGTACGAAAGATCAAGGTGACATAATTAGAGAACAAATTCAAGTATATATTCCTTATTTTAATACCATAAATTCAAGAATAGGACACATGAAAAGCAGATGTAAAATTTCTTTTATTCTATTTCCACAGTCTTTCGAATGGATTAAAGCTAAAGAATATATAATGTGTGTGTTTATTACTCACATAGAATAAAGTGGCATGTACGTAATGCTTTAAATGAAATAAACGTCTCTTCTATTCTTGTTAATGTTTTTCCTTATAGGGTTAATGACAATTAAACTTTCATTTTTGATCATTCATTTAAAAGAATAAGAAGTCTATTCCTGTTTTTATCTTATCACTTTCATAAAATGACATGTTTCAAGTTATTGGTTTTTGTCAAAAATAGCTTTGACCATCGATCACTCATTTTAAAAGTTTAAGAAGTAAAGTATAATCCTGGATTTTCTATTTCACACTCTTGATAACGAGCAATAATATCTAGGTAAACAGCAAAAAAAACGTCTCTGAGATTTCTAATTTTCGTAAATTTGCCCCTGAGTCAAACTACATGCAATTTTGCCACTAAAGTTCAATTTCTCGTGCATTTTTGCCCCTAAGTTGACGGTTTTTGACTTTTGACCGTTATCCTCCGTTAACTCTCTCACGTGCCAGGCACGTGAGAGTATATTCGTCTTTTCCCGTGCCACCCCATCTCATTACCTCATCCCCACCTTTCCTTTAAGCAATTTTCGTCCCTGAATACATTTAGCCACTACCATGTCTAATCATACACGTGTGGATTAGACATTATATAAGAAAACAAACCCTCAGTTGCATAAAACCATCGAAACAGTATTTCAATTTTATCCCATATCGTGTATCGAGTAGGCAATGATTAATCTAACGCAAATTGGAAATCGAAAATTGGGAGTTACGGGAGAAGATAATGCACGGATCTCCCCTTCTTCTTGTTTTAATGGTTAGGTTTTCTTTAATTTGCAGGTTTTTATAGTTTTTGTACTTGTTTACATCATGCATATACTGTGTTGAATGTAGTTAATGTTGTAAGTGTAGATGATAGTGTTTAATTATGAGGGTATTATGGTGGTTGTTGATAGTTTATGTGTTGCTTATTTTTACAGACAGTAATCCAAACTTATTCACCCTAAAAATTAATCATAGTGGAACTTTTTCACCAAATCCTGGAAGGACATATGAGTTTCCAACAATAGCTTTGTATGATTCAGTAGATGTGGATCGATTTTTGCTTATTCATTACTATTCGTACTTATGTGATTTAGGTTTGAATGATGTTAGGATTGTCCACTCTTATTTTAGGATACTAGGACAATCCTTAGATGAGGGATTGGTACCCTTAGATTCTGATGAAAATGTAATAAAACTATAGAGACCTACTTGACCAGCCATTCCAAAGAGATAGAGGTTTACATTGGGACGAAAATAAAAATGATTTAACAAGTGTTGATCTGGATACGCAAAATGAAGTGTTCAATCCGGGTGCATCCCATATTGGTCGCGATGATGTGGGGATGAGTGAATATAATGAACGTCAAGCATCAACCAGGGCATTTAGTTACACAAGAATGATGCAAAACATTGATTCGCGAAATCCATGTGGTGTTTGTGGAGATGAGTGGATTGAGCCTGCCCACCTTTCTAGGAATGAGCCTTTGGAAGGCCTAAAAGACTTTGCTGACATTGCAGAACAAGATGCGGATTTGTGCCAACAGCCGGCTCCTAATGATCCCTCCATACATGACGACGAGGAGTTCACGATGGTTGATCTTTTGATGGAACAGCCTGATAAACCCATCAATGTTAATGAAGAGGTCGATGAAGAGGTTGTTGATGAGGAACATGATGTTGACGATGTGGAGGATGTAGACAATTTGAATGCGACTGATGAAAGTGATTTTGAACAAGAAGATACAAACCCCATGGAGCAAGACGTGGACATGCATGATTTTGATTTTGACCTTAATATACACCTTCAAAATACCTAAAAACAGGTTATAGAGGATGACTTGTATTTTGATAATATGACTGAGAACATTGACTTTGATGATTATGGCATTTATGGTCCAATTGAGGATGTGTTGTATAGTAAAAGGAGGAGAAGGCTTAAAGTACTTAACGCTGACTACCACGACAAGGATGATTTACCTGTGAAGTTATATGCGGGCAAGGAATATACATCCAGACAGGAGATACATGAAGACATAAAAAGGTATTTCGTCCAGAGTAGGAGAATGGTTACAGTCAAGAAGTGCGACAAAACTAGGATTACAATTGTTTGTCATGGTACTGTGTTATGTCTTGGTAATACGATGGGTGTTGGTCAAGATGATGCAGGGCCTTCGATGGATGCTGGTCAAGATGATTCAGGGCCTTAGATGGAACCTTGTAGTTGAGAGTTGAAGGGCAAAAATGTAGAAACAACAAACTTTTATGGTCAAAAGGTATGGAAGAAACCCATGTGTAAATGATCCCTACACGCCTCCAAAACCCCAAATGATAAATCATGGACTATCAAAACATTCACCGACGATCATCAATGCCTCCAATCAAGAAATATCCCGCTTTGTAATTCACGATTCCTTTCTAAAGAGGTAACCAGTAACATCCCGATTCATACTCTACGTGTTCTTTTAGAGCAAAAGTACGATATCAAAATCTCCGTTCATAAGGTTGGTCGAGCAAGACGAATTGCCATGGACATATTAGAGGGTGATTATGAAGAGCAATATAGAAAACTGAGGGATTATGCGATGGAGTTGAATGAAAAAAAACCCAAATACGATTGTCAAGATCCAGGTTGAAACAGACACCGATTTAACCCTTGATTCAAGGGTTATTAAACGAAATTATATACGTCTTGGTCCACTGAAAGCAGGCTTCAGAGCCGCTAAAAGGGAAATTATGGGTTTGGAGGGAGCATTTATTAAAGGTTCATATACTGGTCAAATCTTAATGGCAATAATGGTGTGTACCTGGTAGCTTATGCAATTGTTGAATCTGAGTGCAAGAGTTCATGGTTATGGTTCCTGACCTGCTTAGGAGATGACCTTAATTTGTAATGTAATTCAAACTTCACATTGATCTCCGACAGACAAAAGGTACAATCCTTGAGTATTAGTATGTATATTGTTAGTGCAATCAAACTGGAATAATTTTTCTTGCTTTAGAGATATTACCAGCCATTGTAGAACTGTTTCCAGCAGCTGAGCATAGATTCTGTGTTAGACACATTTATGAAAATATGAAAAAGGAACACAAAGACAAGAAATTGAAGGAACTTATTTGGATGTGTGCAAGGGCATCAACTGATGACGTATAGTCCCTAACCGGGTCATGAACCCGGCCCACGGGTACAACCCGCATCTGACCCATCACAAATGGGTTGGAGTAGTGTCATTTGAGATTATGGGTTTCGGATGAACAGTGGCCACATGAGTCATGTGCGGCCCACGGCCCGACATGGCCAAAACAGGGTTAGACAGAATCACAACCTAATTAGGATTGTTATTTACCCTAAAATGCAGGATATACACTAACCATAATTAGAAGATAACAATCAACTAATTATGACACTTATCCTTTACTTGGGGCCGAAGCTTTGATAAAATCCCACTAGGGTTTTACCGCCTACATAAGGAACCCCCAACGGTTCCAGAAAGGTATCGTATTATTCACTCTCACATCTCACTCATTACTAACCCTAAACCAATTACTTACTCTCACGTCGGAGTCTAATCGTGAGATACGTTCCCACGGTAAGCCTAACAACGTGTTACTTTTAGTGTGCAGGATCTCAAACTAAAGTTCACTTGGTGCAAGAGCCGGATCCCCAGACACCCGAATTAAGCCTAATCCGGGTCGAGCTAGGATCATCCAACCTTTGTATCAACAAGTTGGCGCCATCCTTGGGACCCTACACTAAACTCGAACTCTACTGATGACGAAGGGAAGTCCTTATCAGGGAAACCTAAGGAACGTCAATGCGGGGAATCAAAAATTGGGGGAGACATCCACATTACCCCTACTCCACCTCTCACTGGGCAGGCAAGAGGGCCCAACAGCCGCAACACGGTACTTCAATCCACTGGGGGTGCAGACACGTCCCTGAACACCCCACCACCTACTCTTACTTTAGACAAACCTGAGACGGGGCCAACACCACACGCCCCCAACAAGGAAAAGCAAAGGCCACCTGCTGGGGAGATGGACCACGAGCTCGCCTCACTCGATGATGAATACATTGAGGGCGTGCTCACACAAAACATGGACATAATCATCCCTGCCATCACGACAAGGTTAAACCTGGGGAGGAACCTCCAATCCAGACTCAATTTTAGCAGTGTCGTACGTGACACTCCTCTTCAAACCCGAAAAAGACGAAGAAGGGACCAGATCGAGGAACAACCTCTGGTGTAGGAACGAACTCGAGCACGGAAGGGGATCGAATCATGCAAGAATTGTAAGGGATGCAAGGAGATTCAGATCAGTCTGATGGATTTGTAGGGCGCGTAACTTAGAAACTCCTCATAACGATAACCGTCGCACTAGTGTGTTCAGGAGAATAGATTATGGAGCAAATAAAATCACCACCTCCTCTCACAAAAGTGGCTACCGTATCCAATCAACGGGTGGAGCAGGACCGCCCTACCATGATCCTTCAGGATCTGATCCGGATGATCATCACCCAAGGCGCCGTCGAACAAGGTATTCCTCCTCTGAACCATCAGATGAGGAGGAAGGATGCTATGGGCACTCCCATTATCATACGGATGATGAAGAAGACCTCTCCCTACCGTGGTGTAGCGAGATAGAAGATGCCTTCACAACCCGTATACAGAATTACTCTGAGGATAAAAAACGCCGCATGCCGTCGTGTGTCAAAACCTATGATGGATCTGGTGACCCAGACGACCATCTCAAAGTTTTAACCATACAAGCAAAAATTTAACGATGGCCAATGCCTATATGGTGCCAAATGTTTAATTCGACCTTGATTGGAAACGGCCGTGACTGGTTTGAAAAACTCCCCCACCGGAGCATCAACAGCTTCGATGAACTACGCTCGGCGTTTAGAAGAAATTATACCCAACAAAAGAAGTATAACAGGGATCCAGTCTCATTGGCGACAGTCAAGCAGCTGCAGGGAGAGTCTACGGAATACTTCACATAACGTTTTAAAGACGAGTGCACGCGGATAAGAGCGTGTCCAGAAGTTCTTATGATCTCTGATTATATGCACGCCATAACTGATAGGGAGCTAATTAGGCGCCTCAATGATAGATGTCCCACAACGTTTGATGAGCTCATGAAAAGAGTTAGGAACTTTGTGGAAGGAGAGACTGTCGTGTCCGCAGCCTATCCCACAAAGGGAAACCAAAGCTATCGATCGAACGAACAGCCAAAAAGGGGGTGGTCGAACGACAAGTTTACTCCTCTCAAGATGACATACCAAGATATCTAAGGGGAAAATTTCCAAAGACCACCCCCAATGACAACTCCATTTGACCGTCGTCAGGGGAATCGCTTTTGCGAATTCCATAAAGACAAAGGTCATGGCACGGACGAGTGCATTCAGCTCAAGAAGCATATTGAGTCGCTGATTAAATCTGGCAAACTCAAACATCTAGTCAAGGAATGGAAGGACAGGAAGGATAACAAAAAGAATGACAAGAAAGACTTCTAGAAGGACAAGCTCACAACCATATTCATGATTCACTCATGGCAGCGTAGGACAAAGCAGAAAATTAGCCAAAAAAATTTCGCAGTAAGGAAATCTCATTCCCTCCTATCACGACAAGTAATGTGGCAGACGCACCTCTCACGATTGAGGTTAGCATTGGAAACCAGTACATTCGCCGCATGTACATTGACGGAGGCTCGTCTGCGGAAGTACTATATGAACATTGCTTCGTACAATTACGGTCGGAAATCAAGAACCAACTAATGCCGGCCACGTCGCCGCTTATAGGTTTCAGTGGGGAATCTATCTGGCCAATAGGGCAGTTACGATTGTTAGTAACTATTGGAGATAAAGAACATTCAACTACGGCATGGATGAACTTTATGGTTATACGTTCACATTCTCCATAGAATGGTATTATTGGGAGGCCAGGAATCTTGGCCATACGAATGGTCCCGTCCACAGTGCACAGCATGATAAAATTCCCAGTCGAGGGGGGAATTGTCACCATCGATAATTCAGTAATACCACCATTAGAATGTCAGGCCATTACAACGCCGGTACAACCAACCCCAAAGAAGGAAGGATTGCCGCCCGCAAATTGGAAAGTGGTTATCCATCCTGATTAACCTGATCAAGAGGTTGCTATCAGAGGAACTCTATCCGACAAAGGTAGGAGTGCCATATGCTATCTCCTTTAGGCAAACCTTTTATATTCACATGGGAACCAAAGCACATGACAGGCGTACCACACTCACTCGCGGAACACAAGCTTCATATTCGTCCAGGGTATCCTCCTGTGAGGCAAAAAAAGCGCGACCAAGCTCCAGAACGTATCCAGGCTATACTAGACGAAGTAAAAAAGCTGGTGGAAGCAGGAATCATGCGGGAGGTCTATTACCATGAATGGCTCTCTAACCCAGTCATGGTCAAGAAGCATGATGGGAGCTGGCGTATGTGTATGGACTTCACGGACTTGAACAAAGCGTGTCCACAAGATTGCTATCCGCTACCAGAAATTGACTGGAAGGTCGAATCCTTATGCGGATACCCCTTTAAGTGTTTTCTAGATGCATATAAGGGCTATCACCAAATTCAGATGTCAAAGGAGGACGAGGAGAAGATGACATTCCATACCAGTCAGGGTGTGTATTGCTACACAAAAATGTCGTTCAGACTCAAGAACACGGGCGCAACGTACCAACGACTTGTGGACAAAGCATTCGACTCACAGATTAGCCGTAACCTTGAAGTCCATGTGGACGACATGGTTATTAAGAGACACATAGAATACGAACTCCTTCGTGATGTCTGAGACATTCGATACTTTAGAAAAATCAGCATGAAGTTGAACCTGTTGTCCCATATATTTGTGATGATTAAGCAATGAAGAGAGAAAGAAAATAGATGAAGAAGAGATGAATTCCTAGAGAGAGAAAGTAGAGAGGAGATGATTAACTTGGTGAGATTAGATTAAGAAAAGAAGTTGTTACAAATGACCATCCACCCTCCTAACATGCTAGGAGGGTAGTATATATAGTCCACCCACATGCGGGCTTTAATGGACTATATATTGGGCCGGGCTTGTCTTTTGGACTTTAATTAGTTTAAATCCAAGCCCGTGAACCACGACTAAATAACTACTTATTACAACGTTCTAATAAATATTACAATAGAAACCTATGACCGAACATTCTTGTTTGACTCAATATTTTGAGGCTAACAATCTCCCCCAATGTGAGGTCATTCCTCTTTGATATTTGGATTCCAATGGAGATTTAAGAATTTCGTCATAAATGAGTCTTGAACGTGTAACAGTAGTTTTGTTCCTTCATGCTGTGATCTTTGAGCCTTTGTCGTTGTCTTTCGACTTTGTCTTTAAGTCTTGAGATCTTCAAATCATTCTTGACTTGTCTTTGCCATCTTGTGATCTTGTGTCTTTGTCCACATGCTCACACTATCAATTGTTGGATAAGTCTTTGGGCATGAATATGTGGTTGTGAATCTTTGACTTTGCTGAGTACACCGTGACGCCACCTTCTCGAGACAAAACATAGACACGGACTGAATGGCTTTGACATTCGTCCTAAATCGGTAGCGTTTTACCTCCGGTCGGTGAAGACCGTTATACGATATTAAATATCGTACCTGTGATCAGGTAGATTCAATTAAGAATCTCCTTGACAGGGTTTCGCGGCTGTACTAGCCGTTCTCTTTACTCGACCGTCTCAAAGCAAGACTGCGAACATAAAGAGTGAATCAATTGGATAAATATCCGCTTGATTAAAGTCGTCAATTCAAATTCCTGGAACAAGTTTGACTCATTAAGAATCTTACCATTGTTGCTTTCCAGTTGACACAAGTTTGATTCATAAGAATCTCACAAGTCACCTACCGTAGCGCTGTTTGATGTTGACGCTAGAAGGATTTCCATTCGTCACTGTGAATATTAATAAATATCACTCTGAATGTTCTGGAAAGACCATAAAGATATTGCGTAGAAACCTGAAACGAGTTTGAATCAATTCAGAATCAAACCACTGTTGCTTTTCAGTTTTACATATGTTCAATTCATAAAGAATCTTGCATATGACCTACCGCAGTGCTGTTTGATGTTAACACTGGAAGGATTTCCACTCATCATTGTGAATACTAAGTGGTATCACTCTGAGTGTTCTAGCAATATCACAAGGATATAGCGTAGGACTCTCTTGATCTTCATCTGTGTGTCCTAACGAGATTTGATTGATCTCTTGGCTCTAGACTCGATTTGTGCACTTTTAGTGGTCGGAGGCTGGAGCAGATGCCACCTATTCAATATCAACTATCTCGGAGTGAGAAAGTCAATAGAAGTCGTGTTGATCTCCGTGACAATAAAACAAACTTCTTTTGAGAGAAGCCTGAGTAGCTAGGAAAGGGTTGTGCTTCACATCACTGGGTCCATGATGAGTTTGTCTTCATGATGGGTTGACCCGGTTTCTGCCTAAGTTGTATGGAGGGCTTCTTTCTTTAGACCCTTTATCCTTACATTTCTTTTTCATTCTTCAACCCCTTCAATGCTTACCAAGACATCATTAATAGCACCTTGTTGTGATTGTTCCAGTGCTATCATCGGTACTTAGTCGGCATTCAGCTACGCTCACATTCTACTCCATCTTTCCTAAGGACTTCTAATAATCTATTGGATTGTCCCTGGGAAGATCCCTCCGGTTCTGGTTGGATCATAGGACTTAAACCTAACCACCCTTTTGACACCAATAACGTCGTGAATTAAAGATGTTGTGGGTATTTGATCGTAACCATGAAAACCACTTTAAATTCTAACAAAGTGTTTGAAAAGCATTTAACACCTTGCTAGTTTTGTCGTTTCAGAAAAGCTCCCCCGTCACATGTGCATCGATAATCAAAAGTGTTTCGCACATGTGGGTAAGAGTTAAAGTGCTTGAGTCTTATATATGATCACATTTTAATCACATTTTCTCCCCTATCTCTAATATATAAAATCTTTTGATATTAGAGATACCAAATTTGATTAAAATATATTTTGAAAAATAGTCTTGAAAATCTTCGGGAGAAAAATGTGTTAATCTTTTGCATGAAGTTGAATTGCTCCCCCTCAAAAATTGATCCAATGGAATTGTCATTACGAGGAGTTGATCCACATTAAACTTTTGATGATAGGAGTTGTTGAACACACAATTTTTGAAAGATTTTGAGTATAATTGAGAAATTCTTGAAAAAATTGTGTTCAACGCTTTTTGAAAAATCAATTCTTTTTGACGAAAAGGTTTTTCTAAAGCATAAACTTGAGTTCATAGACTTTGAATGTCTTGACAAATCCACTCAAGTGTAAGAAGATTTAACTTCTTTTGCTAAGGGTAAGAGTACAAAAGCGTACACTCCCCCGTGAATTTAGATCCGGGTTGCAATCTGAAAGTGATTACAAGCCATTGTGTTGAGCTCAAAACGTTGAATGTTTTGTGACAAGCTCAACCCAAGATAGATTGCTCTACCCGTTGTTGGAAATATTGTCCAAAATAGACACTTTCCTTTTGAAAAAATAGAAATGACATGTTTTGAAAAATATTTACAACTTTCATTCGAGCTTTATGTACGCACCCGTGTCGTTATTGAGCGACATTTCTAGGTACGTCCATATTATCGATACTGAAAGACATGTCGAGAAGAATATTTTTGGATTATCGAAGATTTTTTAATTTTGTATTTTGCTTTTTGATTAATATTTACAGGTAGATGTTTGATAAATGAATCAAGCAGGCTTCTTTGCCAGAACCTCCAGTTCTGCTGGAGTCAAACATCTCATACCAATTTGCCTAACTAGATACGCAAACCTCTCTTTCGAAAGAGATTTTGTAAACAAGTCAGCTAATTGGTAATCAGTTCCAACAAAGTATAATTCAACAATACCTCTTTCAACTTGTTCCTTAATGAAGTGATATCGGACATCAATGTGCTTCGTGCGGGAATGCTGAACCGGATTGCAGGAGATGGCTATGGCCGACTTTGAGTCACAGTACATAGGTACTTTATCAAAATGGAAGCCATAATCCGTGAGTTGTGTTCTCATCCAAAGAACTTGAGCACAACACGCAGATAGAGACACATACTCCACTTCGGCTGATGAAAGTGACGTGCAATCCTGCTTCTTGGAAGACCATCCCACAAGCTTGTCTTGACCTAGAAATTGTGCACCACCAGAAGTACTTTTACGTGTATCAAGACACCCTGCATGATCAGAATCTGAATAGGCCGTTAGAAAGAAACCGGTTTCCCTCGGATACCAGAGTCCCATGTGAATGGTATTCTTAAGGTACCGAAAGATCCGTTTAACCTCCTTGAGGTGCTTTTCAGTGGGTCGTGCTTGATATCGTGCACAATAGCATGTAGCATGATGAATATCAGGTCTGCTTGCTGTCAAGTACATGAGGGACCCGATCATGGAACGATATCTCGTTTGATCTATGGGTAATCCCTCCAAATCAGCATCTAGGGATGTGGTTGATAATGGTGTCCCAACGGGGTCACATGATGTCATACCATGATTTTTGATTATCTCTTGACAATACTTAGCTTGGTTAATAAAGATACCACTTGGGGATTGGTGAACTTGAATTCCTAGAAAGAATTTTAGTTCGCCCATCATAGACATTTCAAATCTGTTGTGCATTACTTTTTCAAACCATTTTGAAAGTTTTGGGTTTGTAGACCCGAAAATAATGTCATCAACATAAATTTGCACAAGCAAAATGTCATCCCCATATTTATAAGTGAACAAAGTTAAATCAATGGAACCTTTTGAGAAACCTTTGGAGACCAGAAATTTCGAGAGCTCGTCGTACCACGCCCTTGGAGCTTGCTTGAGTCCATAAAGTGCTTTGTGGAGACGATACACCTTGTCAGGATAATGAGGATCGACGAATCCTTCCGGCTGCGTGACATAGACTTCTTCCTTCAAAGGACCGTTAAGAAACGCCGTCTTCACGTCCATTTGATAAACGATGAATCCCTTATGTGCAGCATAAGCAAGGAAAATCCTGACCGCTTCCATTCGAGCTACTGGTGCAAATGATTCTTCAAAATCAATACCCTCTTTCTGTCCATACCCTTTAGCCACTAGCCTAGATTTATTCTTGATGATCGTGTTCTCTTCATCCATCTTGTTTTTCCAGATCCATCGAAGATTTAATGGTGTTACATCGAATGGTCTGTCAAAAAGTTCCCAGACTTTAAGTCTTTCAAATTGTTGAAGTTCATCCGTCATCAATTCAATCCAAGCATGATCAGCTAATGCTTCTTTGATGTTTTTCGGTTCAGCTGAACTCACGGCGAGTGCGAACATACAAACATCGGCATCGGTGTTAAGCTGTCGTCTTGTGCGAACGGGCTGTGAAGGGTTTCCAATGACATGAACCAAAGGATGATCTCGGGTCCAATGATGTGTTGAAGGATGTCGTTGATAGAAAGTATGCATATTTGACGGATCAACATGGCGAGTAGAAGACTCTCCAGTTTCGTGTACCGGTGTACCAAATGGGTTGATGAATTCGTCTTTGTCAGATAATGCATTGTCTGCTTGATTTGTGTTCTCTGGAGCAATGACAGTAGTTGTGGATGTTGTAGGATCGATTGTTGAATTGATATTCTGAGGAGGTAAATCTGCAGCAACCCGTGTTGAAGTAGATGAAGTTGTATCCAGTTGTTGACGATGATTGGTATCATCATTCTTATCATGAGTGACAGCGGAAGACTTCGATACAACTTGTTTCTCCTCCGTGAAATATTCATCATACATTGGTCCATATAACATTTCCAACTCTTCAATTGTCGTGTCGACTGTCATATCAGCTCTAGGAACATTTTCTGGAACCAGCGTTGAACTTGACGGTTCATTGCTGTGGTCTTGAGTTTCGAGTTCCGTGCGGTTGTGAACGGAAGTCGTTTGTCGTTGTGGGTCGGGACTTAAACTGTTTTGTTCAAGTGCCATTTCTTGAGATTCATCAAATCGGATGTGAATTGTCTCGACAATCAATTTTGTTCTTTTGTTGAACACTCTATATCCCTTAGACTGAGTAGCATATCCCACAAGAATACATGCATCACCTTTTTCTTTCATCTTATCCAAATTTTCACCATCTCGTATAATGTAACAAGTACATCCAAAAACATGAAGGTGTTTGAGTGAAGGTTTTCGATCATGAATTATGTGATATGGAGTCTTTTCGTGTCTTGGGATAATTAAGGAGCGGTTTTGTGTGTAGCATGCGGTTGACACGGCTTCGGCCCAAAAGTACAGTGGAAGTTTTGAAGCGGATAATAATGTTCGAGCAGCTTCAACCAAAGTACGGTTTCGTCTTTCAACAACGCCGTTTTGTTCGGGTGTTCGAGCAATAGATGTTTCATGTTCAATCCCTTCGGCTTCAAAATACTTTCTCAGATTAGAATTCAAAAATTCTGTACCTCTGTCAGTACGAACCACTTTAACTTGAGCTTGAAGACCACGTTGTATCAATTTTAGGAAGCTGATGAGAACGTCGGGTGTTTCATCCTTGGACCTCAAGAAGTGAGTCCATGTGTACCTTGAGTAATCATCGATAATTACCAGAATATATTTCTTTCCATTGATACTCTGAACACGCATTGGACCACACAGATCCATGTGAAAAAGATCTAACCGTCCTTTAGAGCTTGGTGTTTCTTTGTTTTGAAGCTACTTCGTTTAGCTTTACAAAGTTCACAAGAAGAACAAAGATGATCTTTGATGAATTTCAAGCTTGGAAGGCCTCTCACAATATCTTTCTTGGAAAGCAAGTTAATGGTATCAAAGTTGAGATGAGAAAGACGTTGATGCCATAACCATGCCTGAGTCGTTGAAGCTTTAGCCATGAAGAAATTTGGAGTTGATGAAGTTGTGTCTTGAAGTGAAATTGTGTAAAGATCAGTACCCCGTGTACCGGTAAGTAAGTCATTCCCATCATAATCACGAACAAAACATGTCTTTTTTCTGAAAGCAACTTCCAAATCCGCATCACAGAATTGACCAACCGAGAAAAGATTGTGATTGAGCCCTTCGACGTAGTATACCCTTTTAATCGTGATATTCCCCTGAACCAAATCTCCATATCCTAGGAACGGTGCAAATTGATCATTTCCGAATCGGACCGTACCTAGGAACTTCTCCACGAAGTTAATTAGAAGCTTGAGATTCCCCGTCATGTGCTTCGTGCATCCGGAGTCCATTATGAAGAGAATTATTTGTATCACCTGCAGAAGAGTTAGAACACGATGGAGCATTTGCTAAATTGGATACCACAGTAGTTGTGATAGTAGAATCATTAGTGTCCTTATCAACAATTAAAGGCAAACTAACACTCGTTTTCACATTTTCTGTCCTAACTTTAGGCATCCACTCATATCCGGGAGGACATTGATTAGCAAACCACCATTTCCAAGACTTATTGGCAGACTCATATAATTCCTTAATTTTGCTTCTAGGATTCTTAGTGGTGGAGTCTGATGCAATACTTTTCTTAGTGGGGGTAGCACCAGAATGGTTCACTTTGCGTTTGGGTTTACTAGCACTAATAGGCATCACAGTTTGCTTCTTAGTTCTAGTTTCTATGCCTTTAACATTATTCATAGCACACATAGAATGATTAGCATTAGCACACTTGCCACATTTGACACAAACAAATTTCACAGTCATAGCATTCAAATCGTCATTACATGCGATAACAGACTTTTTATTCTTAAAAACATTCAAATTCCTAGGGTGTTCTTCTACTTGCTTCATCTTCCCTTGATTCTTGTGTTTCCAGACCTTATCATTCTCTTGAGTGCTCTTAAGCTGAGGCCGGCTAACACTAGTAGTGGAGACTATTCCTGTAGTAGAAGACACACGAATATTAGTGTTTCTAGAAGTCTGAGGCGAGTGAGTATCTTTGTTTGTGGGCTTAGTGGGCATTCTATACATTCCTGGTTTAATCACATTATTGTGCTTAACGCTTGGTGCTACAGGATTCCTTATGGGTTGAGCTTGTGGTAACCTTTCCTTTCCATCCATCTTGGGGGCAAACACAGGTTTTGCAAACGAGGAATTAGATAAAGCAGATGGTTTTCCCAAGATAGAGGATCTATTCTCTTTAAAGGCATTGGGTTGTCTAACAACATTTTTCTTAATGCTAGGTTCCACAATTTTTCCACCCATTTTAGCAATGAGTTTCTGCAACTCTACTATCGCTCTGTCCCTGTCTTGTAATTGAGCTTTCAACTCTTTAATTTCCAAATTCTGTTCATTCATTTCTCGAAATGTTTGGGAAAGTTTTTCTTGCAATTTATTATCATGTGAAAAACGACCAACGTCTTTTTGCAAAGCAAGTTCAAGTGAATGACAATGTTTTTGAAGGAAATCAGTTTTGTGTTGAAGTAACTCAAAAGCCTTTTTGTCAACATTTTCTTTCCGTTTCGAAAGCTCAATTTCAAGACGTTCACATTCTTTGATCTTATCAAGATATTGGCATGCAACTTCAGAATATTCATCAATATCAGCACAAGATGTAAAATAAGCACACATAATATCTTTAGAAACGCATTCTTGCAAGAGTAAATCATATTCATCAGAAAAAACGGACTTGTCCATTTAAAGATCATCAATAGCTTTCTCAAGAGACTCAACATATTGTAAATCATCAAACATTTCAGACCGAATTAAGCTTTCGAATTTAAGAACATTTTCTTTTAGCGTGGCCGCGTTCGGTATTAAGATTTGTTTGACAAGCACAGTTATGTCTTGAGGAATTGGTTTCTTCCACTCGTCATTTTGTCGTTGTTTCCAATCATTATCAATAATGGACTTAATATTATCTATGTAATGAGTAAGAAACCCAAATATCTGCCTACTCTTGCTTTTAGAAGCATCTAGGGGCAAGTAGTTGATGAACTTAGAAACGTTTGTTTTCTTAGTGGCAAACGCTTTCTTCCATTGAATTCTCTTTTGCCTGCATTCTAAAAATACTTCCTCACGAGATTTCTGAGTTTGTTTGTGGAACAGACCATAAAGACTATTCTCATAAGCATAATTATATGGTTTCACAAACTCCTTATTAACTGATGGTTGACTATCAGCATCCCAAAGGGCAGTCTCTTCACTATTGGCACTTAGAGGCATGCAATCAAGATCTGTCCTTTCAGTCTCATCAAGATAAAGATGCGGGTTCGCAGCTTGAGCTTTGGCAAGGTACTCAGGACTTGCAAAGCTAGCTTGACCCTTAAACATCGATGGAGGTGCTAGCATTCTTACGGATTGAATAGAATCATGCGTTTTATAAACAACGTTCTTCAAAAAGTCGACTTGTGCTTCTAGTTTCGTAACTTTTTCGGTTTCTTTATCATATCTACTTTTGAAGTCTTGTTTTAACGCATCTACCTCTTGTTTCTTATCCTCTAGAATTTTAGCAGAATCAGTAGTGGTCATAGAGAGCTTTTGTTCAAGTTCATTAACTTTGGTATTGGCAAGGTACGTTTTTTGACGTTCATCCATTAAGAAAACATTATATTGACGCTTCTCTTTAGCTAATAACTCAAGAGTGGCATTATATTTGTTTTCAAAATCGTCCTTTTGACTTTTTAACGCACTTCCCTTATACCCCTCAAGCTCTTTGGTTTTCTGAAGGAGCTCATCTCTATAGCTTTCAGTCATCTCAGTAGATTTGATAAGAGCAGCTTTGCATTCTTCAAAACTTTGAGTCAGCGTAGCGTTTGCCTTCTTTAATTGCTTTTGACTCTTTTTATTTTCAGTGACATCTTTTTGTAAAGTAGCAATTAAATTAGCAAGCGCAGTACGTTCCTCTTCATCATATTCATTTGCATGTTGATCATCCTCAGACTCATTACTGCACATGTCTGATGAATCGGGTGTGGTATTACTATCAACCGTTTCCATCATACACGTGTCATTAATGGCATTGGGTAGATCACTATGCTCAGGGATATCACCAAACACATTATATTCATCAGTAGTGTGTACCTTATCGATTGGCTCAGTGTCAAAGATAGGACCATTGTCATCTTCAGTGACTTTGAGAACTTCTTCAACATGTGCCATGTACGAGTAATGTGCTTCTAATTCCTGGTCGGAGGCTTCATCATCAGTGTCATCAAGCATAGCTCCTTCCTCAGCTGACAGTTTGACCCCTGCTTCCATCTTTTTGCATAGCAACATCTTTTCCTTGTGATAGCTGGAGTCTCTAACCCTTTTCGGCTTCCTGCATTCCTTTGCCATATGCCCAAAACCTTGGCAATTAAAACATTGAATCCTGCTTTGCTGAACCACTTGACTTCCAACCGTTTCCCTATTCCCAGTAGCAGCAGCAATCCTCTGAGTATCATACTTTGCAGTTTGTCGATCATATCTTGCAGAACCCTCAACATGTGTTGGATTATGTCGATCATACCTAGAAGGACTTTCACCACGTCGACGTGTGTCATACCTTGGAGGACTCGCAACATATCGGTTCTTTGTGTTAGATGATGTTCGAAGATTGTTGTTGGTGGGTTTGTAGATCTTCTGGTAAGTCTTCATAATGAAAGCAATTTGTTATTTCATCTCACGATTCTTCTGAGCTTGATCTTCATCACTATCTTCTTCAGATGATGACTCAGATGGTGGTGAAGTTGCTCTTGGTGCTTTGCCGCGTGATCTTGTGGATGATGAAGACTTGGATGGTGGAATATCGTGGTGAGGATGATGGGCTAGAGTATGGCTTAGGAGCACGAGATCGATGATCTTGAATATTTTGAGTGGTAGTTAATAAAGCAAGTGGATTAGCCGTCTTTGCAACTCGTTCAGCTCGAATCTCATTTGCTTCATGCTGAAATTGTTTCAAGATATCAAAGAGAGTGTGATAGTTTACCTTGTCTAACTGCTTCTGTTGTTTCACCAAAGTGACAAAACGTGTCCACTCTGGTTGGAGTTGTTGTAGAAATTGCACATTGACTTGCATGGTGGATACTTCCAAGTTGTTTCTTGTCATATCATTCATCATCTTGTAAAATCTTGAATAATAGGACTCAATTGATTCTCCATCCAATGCAGTAAACTTACCAAAGTTCCAAAACAAGTTTGTTTTGACATCTTGCTTGTTGAGAGACTCTCCTTGTTGCAAGCGTTCAATGGCCGTCCACATTTCTTGTGCTGTAGGACATGCATCGACTGTGGAATAAATATCATCTCCAATTCCACTTAGGATCATATAGATCGCTTCTTTTTCTGCATCATGCCAAGCACGTTTCTCGGGTGTAAGGTCAGATAAAGTTTCCTTTTTCTTTGTTGCAGGTACTTCTAGACATGTGTCTGTGGCTGGTGTATAAGGAACATCAATTTCAGAAAAGACATATGGGCCATGGTTAATACATTGTCTCAAGGCATCACCATTAGGTCTTGTATCAAGATAGCGAAGAAAGCGTGATTGCCATTGAGCATATCGACCAGCCACAAGCATTGGTGGTCTCTCTTTATTACCCGCGACCATGATGTTGTTGTTCGTCACACGATATTCTGCAGTAGAATCCATCCCAAAATTCTCTGAAATGATGAAGTTAATATGGATCTTAAGTAGATTTGTTGTGATTGTTGTTGTGGTTTAAATTCCGAAAATTGCAATTTTTCTCCAGGCCGACAATAAATTCTCCAGTCCGACAAAAACGGTAGTCCAAAAATTTTGTAATCGCCAAAATTTGAAATCGAGCTAGAAATGTCCTAAAACTAGTATGGAAAAAATTTGAATTTACTTGACGAAAAAATTTTAACTTTTTTTTTTTTTTTTTTTTTTTTTGATCTTCGTGGAAACGATATTCTGAAACTAGTCTAGATAGTGGCTAAGTCTAAAAAATACTCAAACAAAATTTAGCAAAACACATCATCGGAATGTCCCCTAATCGGAATAACCAATCGGAATGTTATCGGAATGCACCAATCGGAATGTTATCGGAATGCACCAATCGGAATGTTATCGGAATGCACCAATCGGAATGTATGATCGGAAAACACCAATCGGAATGTGCTAATCGGAAATCACCAATCGGAATGTGCTATCGGAAAACACCAATCGGAATGCAAATCGGAATGCCAATCGGAATATTGTTGTCCAGTCGGAATGATGGTCGGAATGTTGAAACCCTTTTCCGATTGCACAGATCGGAATACTGATCGGAATATATCCCCCTTTTCTCGGACAAAACTCAACGAATACGTGATTTTAAGCCAAAAAATGATCAAAAAACCAAAAAATTTTGTGTTTTTAGCCAAAGTAAATATACCAAATCACTACTACAACTATGTAGAAGATGTAGATGAAGAAGTAGAGCACGAAGAACACAAAAAAAAATTTAAATCCGAGATGATTTATGGATTAAATCATTCGAATCAAATATAATAACAACAATGAATCACAAATCTACCCCATGGCGATTGATACCAAATGTTGTCCCATATATTTGTGATGATTAAGCAATGAAGAGAGAAAGAAAATAGATGAAGAAGAGATGAATTCCTAGAGAGAGAAAGTAGACAGGAGATGATTAACTTGGTGAGATTAGATTAAGAAAAGAAGTTGTTACACATGACCATCCACCCTCCTAACATGCTAGGAGGGTAGTATATATAGTCCACCCACATGCGGGCTTTAATGGACTATATATTGGGCCGGGCTTGTCTTTTGGACTTTAATTAGTTTAAATCCAAGCCCGTGAACCACGACTAAATAACTACTTATTACAACGTTCTAATAAATATTACAATAGAAACCTATGACCGAACATTCTTGTTTGACTCAATATTTTGAGGCTAACAGAACCCCAAAAAATGCACGTTTGGGGCACCCGAGGGAATGTTCATGGGGTACATGATAGACCCAAACAACATCAAGCCTTGCCGGAGAAAACTCAGGTCGTGATACATTTACCATCTCCTTGGACAATGAAGGAGGTGCAATCACTTAACGGGAAGTTGGCCGGGCTTAACAGGTTCCTGTCAAAATCCGCAGATAAGTCACTTCTCTATTCAAAACACTCAAGAAGTGCTTGAAGAAAGGGGATTTTCGCTGGATGAGAGAGGCGGATGAGGCATTTGGACAGTTTAAGCAACACCTAGCGTCTCTTCCCATGCTTGTCGCCCCGCGACCCAAGGAGGAGTGATGAGACTGCTTTTATACATAGTCTCATCGTCCAAAACGGGCTTTAAATGCATAAAATATCATGAAATTGGCCAAATATATGCTTGTGTTTGTTTCTTGTGTATTTTAGGTACGGATATTGAGAAAATAACAAAAGATCACAAGAATCATATAAAAACGAACACGAGAAACGAAGCCGCACATTGAACCAAGCCCTAATGAAGATTTTCCAAGACAAACCCTTGAAGATTTGAAGATTATGCAAGAAGGGTCCTCCAATATTGAAGAATTGACACTTTAAACCCTTTTATCTTCATAATTACAAGATTGGTCCCTAAAGTTTGTCAATATTACAAATATGGCCCTCCACTTTGAAGAATTCGCAATTTTAGTCCCTCAACAAAACTAAATTTTCAATATTAGTCCTACTCAAATTCAAACATACCATGAAGGACTTCAAGTTACAAGAAAGTACAAGTTTGGTCCTTTAAAAAATGTCAAATTACCAAAGGGACCCTTGACTTTGAAGAAATGGCAAAAATGGTCCCTCGTAAATCATGATTTGTCAAAATCAGTCCTCCAAGAAGTCAACAAGACAAGTTAAGACCATTACCTATGAAGAAAATGCCAAAACAACCCTTCAAGAATCATAAAATGGCAAGAAATACCCCTGAAAATACTTTGGAAAATTATTTGGGGCAAAAGTATGAAAAATGAAACTTGTATAACAAAGGAAATCTGGTTTAGCAAGTTTAAACAAGAAGTGACAAAGAAAGAAGAGTTAAGGGGTTATTCATGGCAGACAAGGATAGTTACCTAGACCACTCCCACTCTTACACGTGTCCCACTCACCCCTTTTAACCAATCACCACTCACCATTCCACCACGTCACTCTCCACTAATCCGGTTTTATTTATTAAACTTAATCTCGTGCCTAAACACATTTTTAAAAACCAAAGCATATTAAAACATGTGTTCTTCATGTTCTTAATCCAAATTGGGTACTTCTGATTAACCCAAAATTGAGCCCTAATCTCTTCTAGAATGATGATTAGGGTAACACTAAACATAACCCAATCACCAAAACCCTTGCCACATCACTCTCATGCTCACATGTTAAACCCTCCTTTGGCATTTTTGGGGAAAATGCCAAAGCATGCCAGGAAATCAACACTCAGGATTCAAGCTTACTTTTTAAGCTTCCTTTAGACCTTTGGATGAAATTTCAACCATGCCAACTCACACTAACAGCCAAATGCAGTCACATGTTCAAGAATTCTCAAAAACGACAAGGGCATTATTGGAAGTTCACCACTAGGGTTTTCATTTGTTTTTTTTAGTATCTTAAGACTCCATGTAGCCTATATAAAGGCATTAGTTTACAACTTTTAGCCTTGTTCTCATTTTTGCTTTGTCAAGCATTGTAAAGCCATTTTCTGAAATTTAATAGATTGTGGTATTGTGTTGTGATTGAAACTGAGTTCCATTGATTATTATTGTGTTAAGTAGTTGTATTGTCACGTTTTTGTACTTAAACAAAACCTTGAACAAGTCCAAGATAGCCTATAAGCCTGTGAGTCCCTTTGTTCTTGCTGAGTTCAAGAATTTGGCTTGTGCTTTGGTGAGGATTGTTCATTGAGGTATTTCTTTCAGTGACATAAGTCACAAATCAACTAGCTTGAGCAATATTGGAGGTTGGTTATACGTTTTTATAACAAAAATCAGTCAAGTGGTTTGCTAAGTACTTTTGGTTCAACAGCTTGTAGATTGAACTTAAGGGTGAACATAGCCTCCTAATCTTGATTGATTAAAGGGTGGTGAGGCCTTAAGGAAAGGTACAAGGCTTGTGAGAGCCTAAGTGTTGCAAAGACTTGGTCTTTTGTCACCTTATTTACTCTATTTGTGCTAATCTAGGCTCAAGCCTTTGGCTAGGCCTGTTTGTTGTTCTTATCAGGGGGAAGCTGGTGCTTGTTCTTGCTAGCACCTCAGCTCTTTAATTCCAAGGTGTGGATGTACATCTTGGAGGTTTATATTCTCAAATTTCATCTTTCTGATTAATATTTGATATTTATGTGATTTTGTGATTTTGCTGGTGTAAGTGTGTTATTATGCCTGAAAATTGCTTCTTGATTCACTTGTGGTATGTTATGATGATAAACTGGGCTTAAATCAATCTTGAGAAGACTTTAACTTTGTTAAAATTGAGTTTAAAAAGTTAAAAGGGTGTTTGGGATTGACAGTTGTTCAAGTTTGTGTGATTTTGAGTTAGTATTGTGGTATGGTTTGAGTGTGTAACTGATATTGAGGCTATTGTGTTCTGATATATGCAAGTTGCCTTGAAACACTAAATCAAACATTTGGCTATAAAATCTTGTATATTTGTTGTTTTGCTCTGAAATCTTGTGCACACATAGTTTTTATGTTAACCTAGGGCTAACAAGTGCTTAATCATTGTTAATGCAACATATGTGATAGATCTGAGGCCTTGAATTTGGATTTTGTGTCAAGTAGATCAGCAAACTTTGTTCTTGTGTTCTTCATTGTTCATCAGTAGCTGCTTTTGCTTAGATCTTGTTCATTTGTTGGATTTGTTGCATGAAATGTGTTAGGCGTTACCTTAAGTTGTTTTGAGCTTGTGTATGCATTTGGTGGCTTGTGGTTAGCTTTCACTAGCTTAAAAGTAGCTTACAACTGCCAGATCTGCTTATTACTTGTCTGGAACACATCTGGGCAAAGATTGAATTAACTTCATTTATTGGCTGGGTGATTTTGTGATTATTTGCTTGTTATTGACTCCTTGTGATTCACTTATCACAAGGGTGCCTTGATTGTCCAAAAAGACCAAGTGAAACTCTCTAAAAATCCAAGTCAAAAAGTCAAGGCAGTGGGAACTCCTTTCCCCTGCTTCTAGCCACTGCTAGTTATAATTGGTGTTCAGCTTATTAATAAGTCATTTTAGCTTATTCCAATGTGCAACAACTTATTTTTGTAATAGATCTTAATATTTTGAGCTTATAAGTGATTCTGGAAGTTTACAACTTTTGGTTTTAAGTTTTTACTAGGAAACGACTATTTTTTCTTTTTCAAAATTAGCTTATTGCTTATTTCCGCTTATTGAGTGTGCTTATTGAAAATCTTTTTGTTGATTAAGCTTAGTCAAGCCATTTGTGACTTATTGCAACTTAAATCAGCTCTTGAAATAGTCAAGAACTCAAAAACGACTATTTTGTCGTTTTGTGAAGAGGGATTTGGCTTATTTTAGGCTTATTCCTTGAGCTTATTTCAAGTTTCTTTTTTCAAATATCTTAATTAGGTCAAGAAAAGGAAGTGTGTAAAATCTTAGCTTATGGCATCAACTTATAGCTTAATGGGCCAAAAAGCCCATTAAGAATAAGCTGTTTTGAAATAAGCTAGCTTAAGCTCATTTTCAGCTTTTGGGCCGTTGGAAAATTGTGTTTAAAATCAAATTTTAAGCTTGACTGGAGCTTTTGGGCCATTTCTGAGGACCTTTTCTTATTGGACCCAATATTAAGCCCATTAAGGATCTGTTTGGGTATTTGGCCCATTTGAAGGCCCAATAGGGGCATTTTTGGTATTTCAAGTTCATTTTCAGTTTAATTAGGTTAAAATAAACTAGTTTGCTATTTTTTAGAATTTTTTATAAGTTTTGGATTTTTTATATTATTTTATTATTATTTTATTATTATTTTATTATTAAAAATTAAAATTTAATTTTTCAAGTTTTTATATTTTTATTAGGTTAAATACATTAAGTTAGGAATTTTACAATTTTTAGAATATTTTTATTGTCATTAGATTAATTTTTAGAATTATTTTAAGTTTAAATAGTTTTTAATTGTTTTTAAATTTTTTTTATTAGATTTAAAACTTTCAAAAATAGTTCTAAATTAAGTTAAGTCATTTTAGAGGTTTACATTTGAAAAAAATCTCATTTTGGGCTTTTGTTAATTGAATTGGTTTTTTTTGGGCTTTAATTAGCATTAAAAAATTATTATTTATTAAATAAAAGGTTTGGGTGATTTTTGATTTTTTGTAAACTCTAATTGTATTATTTAGGATTTATTGCAATTTTCTAGAAATTTTTAGGGTAAATTTTTTATTTTGCTACTTTTTACGGTTTTACGTGTACAACATTTCGTCTTAGTTTAACTCGTCATCGTAACCGTTACTCTCTTCTAATCGCTCTTTTATTTTCATTTCTCATAAATATAATCACAAAGTTAATAATCTCTTAACACACACACCAAGCCTCCTTGAGAACGATCCCCACTTTGGGTCATAACTTGTGGTTTTCCTAAATCACTTGTGTACTTACCCTAATTACCATTGTTTTCCTAAACAAGGTTGTAAAACTACATCTATCATTTTGGCGCCGCTGCCGGGGAGGCGTGTTGTGTTTTGATTTGGCAATTGTTGTTTTTATATATAGCCATAATATCTATTTGTATTAGTAGCACTCTACTAATACGTATTATCGGTTTTCGTTTTTTGTGTGAATATTATTAATATATTGTATACGTAGAATAATAAATTCACAAGTACTCTAAAAGTGTGAAAACACAACCTAGACTTGGGAGGTCATTACCCAATCATTGTATTCGAATCTCAAACAAGAAATCAAAGACAAAAATAGATAAATACTTTCGTGAAGCTCGATTTTGAAAAATACAAACTATAAGGTGGGTATAAGGCGGGTATTATAAAATATACCCTAAGGAAAAAGGCTCTTAAGTGCTTCGCGCCGCCTCGTTTCCCCGCTTGCTTGTGAGTATTTTGAGATTGAAAGCTAATCGAGGGTTTTTGATGAGACTGCTTTTATACATAGTCTCATCGTCCAAATAGGGCTTAAAATGCATTAAATATCATCAAAATACCCAAATATATGCTTGTGTTTGTTGCTTGTGTATTTTAGGTACGGATATTGAGAAAATGACAAAATATCACAAGAATCATTCAAAAACGAACACGGGAAACGAAGCTGCACAATGAACCGGGCCCAAGTTTTGAATTTCCATAAATACCCTTGAAGAATTGAAGATTGGCAAGATTGGTCCCTCTACTATTGAAGACTTGGCAATTTATACCCTTGCAAATCTCAACTATTTGCATTTGGGTCCCTAAATTATCAAGATATTACAAGTAATGCCCTTCAAGATTGGTCAAAATACATTTATGGTCCTTTTATTAAGTTTGCAAAACTTATTGTGCCAAAATCAGCAAGTACACCAAAGTTATTACAAAGGGATTTTGAGTTTATAAGCTGGAAATGTGAAGTGGAAAGAATATGGAACTTCAGGGAGCAAATTGGGCAAACATACAAACTAATACCCACCACTCCCCAGCCGACACCTCATCACCCACCCAATCATACTCCTCCACCTCACTCCCCCTCTCCACGTCACTTTTCCACCCAAAGCTAAATACTGATTTATTAATCAGTATTACTTTTCCCTCTTAAACACAAATTTAAAACTAATCACCCATCATAACAGATTAAACCCCCTTTTTCCTCCCCCTTAAACCCTAAAATCCCCAGAACCAATTAACCACCAAATCATAGGGGTTTTACCCCAATTTATCTAGATCATTAATTTAGGGTCCACTGATCCCTTTCACACACTCAAAACAAAATCCACAACACCCCATGTGATTCCCCAGAAGTCCCCTGCTCCCGTCGTTGTCCACAAAGCCCCAAAAAGAGACAAGATCAACGATTCACAACAAAAACGTGTTCACCACAGCATTTGGAGGGCTCTGATTGATTTTGAACAACGGGCAAACACTACATCTTCACATGATCAATTCTTGACCATTTTCAAACTTGGTCAAATTGGAATATGCTGAGAATCATCCAAGGGCATTCTAGGCAGATTACTAGCTAGGGTTTATCACATTATTCATTCTAGATAGTTCCTAGTCTTAGTATAAAAAGGAGTCGACTTGTGACCCTTTTTTCTTTGGTTCCAGATTTTTGTACTATTTTCTTTTATTTAATGAAAGTGAAAATTTTATAGTGCAATTCTGAGTTCCTCTTTTATTGTTTAAGTAGTTTAAAACATTTACTTTTTATGCAAAAAAATTAGTTTAAGGTTCATCATAAATTTGTATTACGGATTTTTGGAAAAGGTTGTTTTCATATATTGGATTTCACTATCACATGAAGTGATAGTGGATGGTGATGTGATTCCAGTTTGTGGTCAAAATTTTATCAAGTTCTTTTAGTTTCAAAGATAAAAAAAAGTAGTTTCAAAAAGGTTTTCTTGACCTTGTTTGGTTTCTGTTTATTCTATATTGCATAAGCTCCTTGGGCTAGCTTAAGCAATAAGCTTAGCTCAAAGGCTTGTGGATTACACATTTCTTTCACTCTTTTTTTTCTTGGCTTATTTCTCTTGGCAGGAAATCCCTAAGAAGACATATTGGGTGTTGGATTTTGATCCAACACCATCACTCTCTACAACAGCTTCTTCTATAAGCTCATAATTTCTCTTTGTGCTAAAAGGAGATGGCATCAACTTGCCATAGAGGGGCCTGGAAGTAGGTCCTTCAAGATAAAACGGCTTGAACCTTGCTTTTAGTTAAAAATTTGAAGTTTATGTGAGCTGTATGAGAATTGGTGTGTGGACTTACTTTATGCTTGCTCATTGTGTTCTTTATGCTTCTTGGTTAATATTGAGTAGGATTTACTTATATAGATTCAGTTTCAAGTAGTTTTGATAGCAATTGGTTTGTTAATATTTGGTTATCAGTTATTAAGGGGTGTTTGGATCTGCTTTTTAGGTTAAGTTTTTTAGAACTAATTGGCCTGGAAATAGTCCTAACACATTTTGGTAACTATTGGTAGTTGTAATCAAGTGTTAGTTTCAGGTTTGGTAAGGTTTGATAGGATTTGCTTTTGTAACTTTGGTATTAAACAGTCAAAATTCAGTAAAGCCTTGTCTGTTTGTTTCAGTATGATTTTTTCCTTCATATCTTGTTAGTAGCTAGCCAAACAGGTAATCTAGGGGACTGAGCATTATTTCATTGATTGTGCATGCTCAACTTCAAGTTTTGTGGGTATTAAATTCATTATTTGGCCAAATAGATCAGCAAATAACCCAAGCCCCTTTTTCTGATATACAGTAACTATTTAGAGCTATTTGTATGTGATATTTTCATTGTGCTTGTGTGTTTTCTTGCATAAATTGACTCCCTATACTCAACTGAGTATAGGGGTGCCTTTTGTTCCAAAAGAACCCAATCCAAAAGCTTTCCTAAGCTCTAAAGGTCTCCTGACCATTTTTTTACACTACCAGTGGGAACCAATTTCCCACTGCTAGTATACAAGTTACTACTGCCAAGCTAAAAGACAGAAACAAGTCACATGTCACTATCACATTCCTGATTTTTTTGTCTTTAGTGCTCTAAAATTGGAATTAGTGTTTCAAACAAGTTTTGTTATTTTTCTAATTTTATTTCTGATTTTTTAGTTTAATTATACTTTTTATTACTGTTCATTAGCTATTTTTTAGGTTTAATTGCTATTTTAAATACTTTTAATTAATCTGTTTTTGGCATTTAGTGCCAAAAATACTTATTTTTCAGTTTTAACATTTTTTTATAGATTAAGAAAAATATTTTGAGATTTTTAGTTAAAAAAGTTTTTACTGTTCATCTTTTAATTAATTTTTAGAATTAATTTAAGTTAATTAGGGTTTTATTTTAAACTAGTTATGTCTTTTAGTGAAAAATTTATCAATTTTCAATCTTTTTCATTTTTCTACTGTTCATTAGAGTAAAATAGGATTTTTAAAATTGGAAAATTATTTTTAGCATTATTTTATTATTTTTTATAATTATTTTTGTGACACCCTAGGCAAATCCCACATCGGCTGTGGCCAGGAGAGATCCATGGTTCATAAGATAACATTTGCCTTCTCATGACACAACGCGTTTTGTGGTCTACTGCAAGTAGGGTTCTTAGGAACTGGCAGGTAAGCGTGCTCATGTCAGAGTAGTACTGGGTTGGGTGACCAGCCGGGAAGTACTTACAAGAGGGCCACAAAGCAAAGCCGTGAGCCTGTGGGCAAAGCGGACAATATTGTGGTCTGAGTAGGCGGGATGTTACAAGTGGTATCAGAGCCACTCCTGAGCCGTTCGGGATGGTGGGGCAAACCTCATCGAGGACGATGAGTCCCGAAGGGGGGGTGATTGTGACACCCTAGGCAAATCCCACATCGGCTGTGGCCAGGAGAGATCCATGGTTCATAAGATAACATTTGCCTTCTCATGACACAACGCGTTTTGTGGTCTACTGCAAGTAGGGTTCTTAGGAACTGGCAGTTAAGCGTGCTCATGTCAGAGTAGTACTGGGTTGGGTGACCAGCCGGGAAGTACTTACAAGAGGGCCACAAAGCAAAGTCGTGAGCCTGCGGGCAAAGCGGACAATATTGTGGTCTGAGTAGGCGGGATGTTACAATTTTAGTTTAAAAGTAGTTTTTAGTAATTAAAAATAGAAAAATAGTTTTTAAAAATTAGGAAACATACTTTTTAGTCTTTAAATAATATAAGTAACTTATTTGTTCAATAAAATCATATTTTGGACATTTTGATTAATTATATTTAATTTTAGGGCTTTAATTAGCATTTAAAATAGAATATTTAATTAATAAAAGGTTTTAAAATATTTTTATTGGATTTTTATTCTTATTTATATTATTTTAGACTTATTTTGGCTTTTAATCAATTATTAGGTTTAAAATTTTTAATTTTGTAGTTTTTTACGGTTTTACGTGATCACCTTTTTCGTCGTAGTTTAATCCGTCTTCGTAACCGTCTTTTTCTTCTAATCTCATTTCTTTCTTTCTTTTGCAATCATATAATCACAAATCAAAATCAATTCTTAACACAACGCACTTGCCTCCTCGAGAACGAACTCACTTAGGGTCATTCACACACGGTTTCCCTAAATCGTCGTGCTCACTTGCCCTACTTTGTGCATCCTTTTCCTAAAGGTGTACAAAAATATTACATCAATTTTTAGTGCCGCTGCCGGGGAGGCGTGTTGTGTTTTGGTTGAACCATTGTTGTTTTTATATTAGCCATAATTAGTATTTGTATTAGTAGCACTCTACTAATACGTATTATCGTTTTTCGTTTTTTTTGTGAATACTATTACTATATTGTATACGTAGAACAATAAATTTACAAGTACTCCAAATACGTGAGAAATCACAACCTTGACTTGGGAGGTCATTACCCAATCATTGTATTCGAATCTCAAACCAAAGAAAAAGGCAAAAATAGATAAATACTTTCGTGAAGCTCGATTTTGAGAAATACAAACTATAAGGTGGGTATAAGGCGGTTGTATTTCACGACCTAAAGGAAAAAGGCTCTTAAGTGCTTCGCGCCACCTCGTTTCCTCCGCTTGCTTGTGCGTATATTGATTTTGAAAGCTAATCGAGGGTTTTGCCGCCCAAAGTATTACTTAAGTATCATATATATTTTCTTGGTTTCTATTGATTAAACCCTCTTGAACGATTTGGTGTTCCACCCTCGTTCTAAAGTCATCGAAGGCGTTCACTTCACGTGATCGTTTTCATTCCTTGAGGCTTCTTTAATCAAGAGATTTGATTAAGGAGGAGATTTGTAGATTTTTGTCTACCTAATACATTCCAAAAATCCAAAAAAAAGTAAAAACAATCAAAAACCACAAAAAAATTGAAAAAGTAAAAACACCAAAAAGAATCTTCTTTGCTCGCCTTCTCGTTGTACGTGACGTTTATGCAAACTCGCTCCAAAGCAAGACGTGCTCGTAAACGAAGAAACAAATCAATCACTCCTTCTAGTGAGGAGTCTCCTATTGACGAACCCATTGTAGTGAAAGAAGCACCCATGGCTAATCGAACTATGATGGAGTTGCTTCAAGCACCCACCGAGGGTTATGGAGAAGCGATTGTGATTCCCGCTATCCTTGCGAAGAATTTTGAGGTTAAGACGGGTTTGTTGTCCATGATTCAAAACAACAAGTTTCGTGGTGACGAAAAGGACAACCCTCATAACCACATTCGCCAATTTAATCGTCTCACCGCCACTTGGAAGTTTAAGGACGTCTCAAACGACTCGATTAAGATGATGCTTTTTCCGTATTCCTTAGCGGGGCCCGCAAAAATTTGGTTAGAGAAAGAGCCAGCCAACTCTATATTGACGTGGAAGGATCTCGTTTCAAAATTCGTGAACCAATTTTTTCCGCCCTCTAAGACTACGCACTTGAAAAACGAGATTTCAAAGTTTTCACAAGAGTATAATGAGAGTTTTTCAACGGCTTGGAATAGGTTTAAGGAAATGTTGCACGAATGTCCTCATCATGGTTTTTCCGAAATGCATCAAATTGACACGTTTTACAATGGCTTAAACGATCATGAGCGTGATTATCTTAATGCCGCCGCGGGTGGTAATTTTTTGTGTAAAACGGTCGAGGAAGCATTGTTAATCATTGAGAATAGGTCTAAGGTCTATAGTCCTCGTAGCACGTCGAGTGTTCGTAAGACTTCGTCTTCGCCTTCGCCTTCATTGGCACACACCGTTGATGCTTGCCAAATCGAGGCTAATTTGGAGAACAAGATTTTTGATAAGTTGAAAGGATTGTTAATTGAGTTTAAAGTTGGTGAACAACCCACTCCCGCTACGGCTAAAGCGGTTGAGGTTTCTTGTATGTATTGTGGTGGAGCTCACGATTATTCCGAGTGCATTACCAACGGTGGTAACACTTCGAGTGCCTTCGCGGCCGCGGGAACTTATAACCAAAACGGTCAAGTTCCTCGCACTAATCAATTGACTCCACCGGGTTTTTCCACCAAATCAAAATGCTAACAATTATCGAAACAATCAAGTTGGTTACCAAAGCAATCAAAGGAACAATTTCAAGGGTAATAACAACTATGGGAATCAAGGAACTAGTAGCCAATTGCAAAATCAAAATCAAAACCGTATTTTTCAAAACACAAGTCAAGGTCTTCAAAATGTTTACACTAAAGAACTTCCAATGGACTTTTTGAATTACGCCACGGCAAATGATAAGATTTTGGAAAACATTCAAGAGCAATTGGCTAGTCAAGCTAGGGACACGGCTAAAAACACTAAGGAGTTGGCTAACTTTGTGAAAGAAAATCTTAACATGAGAAATGAGTTGAAAAATGATTTTGCTAATCAAATCCGAGGTCAAAACAACAAGATTGAACAAAGTCATGCTAGGCTTGAACAAAGAATTGACCAAAAAGCCGCTAGTCAAGATTTGAAGTTTAATAGTCAAGATGCTAAGCTTAATGCCATTTTAGAAGCCGTCATGGGGAACAAAGCCTCTACTTCGAGTGGTCTACCTAGTAACACCGTTTCAAACCCGAAGGGAGAGATGAAAGTGATTACCACACGAAGTGGTAAGACACTTAAAGAACCGACTCCTCAACCAATTACTCCAACGGTGGAGGAAATTGAGGAAGAACCCGAGGTGGTGGTCGAAAAGGAGCATATTTCAAGCCCACAAAGTACCGCTCATGCCACACCTACGGTCGACCCTTTACCAACATTGGAACCCGAGATTCCAAAGGCTATGCCTATGCCCCAACCCACACCACCCTTGCCTTACCCATCGAGACTTAGGAAGGAGAAACGACAAGAGCGCGACAAGTACCAATTTGAGCTTTTTATGAAAATGTTTCGTGAGTTGCACCTTAATGTGAGTTTCGCCGATTCTTTGGTCATGATGCCTCGATTTGCCGCTAACTTTAAGAGTATGTTGAACAACAAGGAGAAATTGCACCAAATGTCTAGTTGTTCGTCGGTTTATCTTAATTGCATACCTCAAAAAGTCGGTGATCCCGGTAAGTTTTTGATCCCTTGTGCAATTCAAGATATGGAAGAATGTTATGCCTTGGCCGATCTTGGTGCTAGCATTAATTTGATGCCACTTGCAATCTTCAAGTCGCTCAATCTTCCTAATCTTACTCCTTCACGAATGTCTATTGAGTTGGCCGACCATTCCACGATTCTCGCATGTGGTTTGGCGGAAGACGTTTTTGTGAAAGTGGGGAAGTTCTACTATCCCGTAGACTTCATTGTTGTTGATATCCCCACGGATCCTCAAGTTCCTCTTATTTTAGGTCGTTCGTTTTTAGATACGTCTATGGCTTTAATTGATGTGCATGCTAGAAAGATCACCTTACGTTTCAACGACGAGGAACTTGTTATAAACACAACTCAAAATTCTCAACTTTCTCATGTTTATTCCGTTGCTACCATAAACCTAGTTGATATGATCGACGTGGTTTGCGAGGAATTTTCACAAGAAGTTTTAGGGTTTGGTGATGAAGAAACTAGTGGCAATCCCACTATGTTAGATCCAATTCTTGATAATTCGACACCAACCTTCACTCCTTTTGAAGGTGGTGGTTTTACGTTGGAAGAATGTAATGTTCCACGTACTTGTGACGAAGACCTCGACAACGATGAGGACTTCTCGATTATCAAGGATTTTCTCAACGATTTCCCATTTCCTCCACCCGAGGAGGTTATGAGTATCGAGCCTAAATCTTCACTTGAGGAACCACCTATCCTCGAGTTGAAAGATTTACCTCCTCACCTCGAATATGTCTATTTGGAGGAGGACGACAAGTTGCCGGTTATTATTGCGAAGGATCTTTCGAATGATGAAAAAACCGCACTTGTTGATGTTCTAAAGGACCACAAAGGGGCGATTGCGTGGAAGTTATCCGACATTAAGGGAATCGATCCCAAGTTTTGTACCCACAAAATCTTAATGGAGGAGGATTTCAAGCCAACAATCCAAAGTCAAAGGAGGGTGAACCCCAAAATTCACGACGTCATCAAAAAGGAGGTCCTTAAACTCCTTGACGCGGGAATGATTTACCCTATTTCTGATAGCCCTTGGGTGAGTCCTACTCGTTGTGTCCCTAAAAAGGGAGGGATTACTGTTGTGCCAAACGATGCCAACGAGTTGATTCCCACTAGACTCGTGACCGGATGGAGGGTGTGCATTGACTATCGAAAGTTGAATGAAGCCACTCGAAAAGACCATTTTCCCTTGCCCTTCATGGACCAAATGTTGGAGCGTCTTGCGGGAAACGATTTCTATTGCTTTTTAGATGGTTTTTCCGGTTACTTCCAAATTCCCATCGATCCTCGTGATCAAGAAAAAACTACGTTTACGTGTCCATATGGAACGTTTGCCTATCGTAGAATGCCATTCGGACTTTGTAATGCACCAGGAACTTTTCAACGATGCATGATGGCTATTTTTCATGATATGATCGAGAAGACGATGGAAGTCTTCATGGATGACTTTTCCGTGTTTGGTGATTCTTTCACTTCGTGTTTTTCGAACCTAGAGAGAATGTTAAAACGTTGTGAGGAAACCAATCTTGTTCTCAATTGGGAAAAATGTCATTTTATGGTTAAGAGTGGAATCGTCTTAGGGCACAAGGTCTCGAAAGCGGGGATTGAGGTAGATCAAGCTAAGGTAGACGTCATCGCCAAATTACCTCATCCCAAAACCGTCAAGGGAGTTAGGAGTTTCCTAGGCCACGCGGGCTTTTATCGTCGATTCATCAAGGATTTTTCAAAGATTTCTCGACCCATTACACATCTTCTTGAAAAAGAGGCACGTTTTGTCTTTGACGAAGATTGTGTACGAGCCTTTGAGATCCTTAAGAGGAAACTTACCGAAGCTCCCATTCTTGTTGCTCCCAATTGGAACCTCCCCTTTGAGCTTATGTGTGATGCTAGTGATTACGCTATTGGGGCCGTTTTGGGGCAACGTCATGATAAGCACTTCTTGCCTATTCACTATGCTAGCAAGACGATAACCGAGGCTCAACTAAAATACACTACAACGGAAAAGGAGTTCCTTGCCGTGGTGTATGCATTTGAGAAATTCCGACCTTACCTCGTCTTGATGAAATGCATAGTGTATACGGACCATTCGGCTATTAAGTATCTCATGGCAAAGCAAGATGCTAAACCGAGATTAATTCGTTGGATTCTCCTCCTTCAAGAATTTGATCACAAAATCGTTGACAAAAAAGGAGCCGAGAATCTAGCGGCTGATCATCTCTCTCGTTTGGAAGATCCTCACCAAAGTGTTTACGAGCCCAAGGAAATCACCAAAACATTTCCGCTCGAGACACTTGGTGTAGTGAATTCTAAGCTTGATTCTTCTACCCTATGGTTTGCGGACTTTGCAAATTACCATGCGGGCAACTTCAGCATTAAGGGTATGACGACTCAACAAAAACGAAAATTCTTTCGTGACGTCAAGTTCTACTTTTGGAACGACCCTTACTTGTTTCGAACTTGTGCGGATCAAATCATCCGACGTTGTGTTTTTGGCACCGAAGCTTCTAACATCCTTAGAGCTTGCCATGAGGGACCCACGGGTGGTCACCACGGTGCTAATCTCACGGCTAAAAAGGTGTTTGATGCCGGCTTCTTTTGGCCTACTATTTACCGAGATGCTCAAGATCTTGTGAAGTCTTGTGATTCATGCCAACGACAAGGAAAAGCCTCACAAAAAGATGAAATGCCACAAAATATCATTCAAGTATGTGAGATCTTTGACGTTTGGGGCATAGACTTTATGGGGCCGTTCCCATCATCTCGTGGTAATAAGTACATTCTCGTTGCGGTTGACTACCTTTCTAAGTGGGTGGAGGCAAAGGCCTTGCCCACCAATGATGCTCGTGTAGTAGTCAAGTTTTTGAAGAAATTGTTCTCTCGGTTTGGAACCCCTCGTGCTATCATAAGCGATCGTGGAACCCATTTTTGTAACGACCAATTCGAAAGGGTTCTAAGGAAATATGGGGTTACACATCAGCTTTCTACGGCTTACCACCCACAAACGAGTGGGCAAGTCGAGGTTTCAAACCGAGCTTTGAAAAGGATCTTGGAGAGATCCGTTGGGGAAAACCGACAATCATGGTCGGATAAGTTAGACGATGCTTTATGGGCCTTTAGGACCGCTCATAAGACAACCATTGGGTGCACTCCCTATAAGCTTGTGTATGGAAAGAATTGTCATTTACCCATCGAATTAGAACACAAGGCTTATTGGGCCCTAAAGCATTGTAATGATGATATGGAGACCACGGGAAAACACCAGAAAATGCAATTAAATGAATTGGATGAATTGAGGGATATTGCTTATGAAAATTCATTGATTTATAAAGAGAAAACTAAAAAGTTTCATGATTCTAAAATTAAAAACCGGGTTTTTAACATTGGGGATCAAGTTTTGCTTTTTAATTCAAGATTAAAAATATTTTCCGGTAAGTTGAATTCCCGTTGGTCCGGTACATTCACCGTGACTCAAGTGTTTCCGTATGGGACCATCGAGCTAGCTCAAGATGATGGTCCTAACTTCAAGGTGAATGGACATAGGTTGAAGCACTACTTTGGTGGGGAAGTTCCATCCTTGAACTACCTCGACCAAATCACCTTCCCCAATGATAATTAGTATTGAGGGGATCGAGTCGAGCTCATGACTCGGTAATCAAAAACGAGGTGCCTCGTGGGGGAGTCCCATGCTTATCCTATGTACATATTATCGCTTTCTAATGTAGCTTACGTGTGGGGATTTGTGCCCTTCCAACCTTTGTTCCGTGGTTGTTTGTGCATTGTGGTTTTTAGATCATGATCTTCACGATTGGAGCCTCTCGTGTTCGTTTATGGGAGCACTCGATCGTTTGCTTTGGAGACGTTTCTCAATATCCATGATATATCCTTTGATGTTCTAACCTTAGGTTTTTAGCACACTTCATAAACGGCTATTAATTTAATGGTTACACCCTTTCCATGCTAGATTAGGCATTCGATTACGTCTCTAGTATGGGGGTGTTTGCACCCCTAGACTCGAAACATTGAGGACAATGTTTAACTTTAGTATGGGGGGGGGGGGTGAATAGATACTTGCCTTGCCAAACCTTCACGCTTTCCAAAGTTCATCTTTTTGTTTATCGTTTTGTTGCAAAATAAGGCTAAAAATGGCCAAATTTTAAATTTTTCTCATGTTTTATAAGTGTTTAAGACACGAATGTAGGTTTTCTGATGGCGAGAATAAGAGTAATTATTGACTCGACCGTGCGTGTTGAGCACTTAGCTTTGATTCCTTAACTACACATTAGGCTAAGTCTCTTAAATGAGGACGAGAAATGATAGAGTTAATAATAAGTTACTATGCTAAACGTAGAGTACTCGTATTCTTTCAAAAACTCATGTGTTCTCGTTGTTTGCTTATTCTCCCTTCGCATGTAAATATTTTTTTCTTAATAAATATTGACTTAGCGGTTTAGTTAGGATTGTTGGGTTTCTAGTCTTTTCTAGTAGCTTCCGTGTAATTAAATTGGGAAGACATTAAGGTATCGCCAGCGCCACGGTTTTGAAGTATTGGCACCCGAATAATCAAAAGCTTCACCCAATAATAAGATTTCAAGTTCTCACCTAAATCTAGCAAACAATTTGAAGCCCCACAAGGCCTAAAATCTATGCAAAATTGAGAGTGAATCAAGCCTTAATCTTCGAAGCTTTAAAGATCCAAAATTCGCCTTAGCGTGAGGATATACGTATTTGGCTAATAAAACCACCGATGAGGCGGATAATAAAAGGCAAGACAAGACCGAAGTCATAATAAAAGCTTCATGGCGAAGTTGAATAAAAGATGGAGGTAAACCAAAGATAATAAGGCCCTTCCGTTAGGGGGCGTATAAAAGTCTTTGTAATAAGTCTCATGTTCAAAACCGTTATAAAACCGTGTTTATCGATTCTTCTTGTCAACTTAATTTTTTGACATCGTTGTCTATTAGGAGGGGTTATTGATTTGATGGTCTTAGTTACACCGTTAGGACTCTATTTTTAGACCTAAATCTCTATTATCGCATAAGTCAAACAATGTACCCTCGTGAACATTTAAGACAAAATAAAATATAAGAGATACAACTTAGGAATAATGGGAGAATAGGTACGTGATTAGGGCATATGAGTAGTGTTAGCATTACTAACTTATAATGACAATGATCTCGTTGCACGCTTGGCATGGAATTAGAGTGAAAATCGAGGACGATGAAATTATTTCTAACGAAGCATTCACGTGTTCTTATTCTATGAACCTAAACGTCCCATTTTGCGATGAAAATCATACATTATGTCTAAAACACAAGTAGTAGTAATAGTAGTAGTATAGCTAGTTTATCATTTCAATAAAGTAAATAAAAATGAATTTTGGAGTTGCTATGATACTTTATTCTAGCATTGCGTGAGGGCACGACAATGGTTTAGTATGGGGGAGTGATGAGACTGCTTTTATACATAGTCTCATCGTCCAAATAGGGCTTAAAATGCATTAAATACCATCAAAATACCCAAATATATGCTTGTGTTTGTTGCTTGTGTATTTTAGGTACGGATATTGAGAAAATGACAAAGATCACAAGAATCATTCAAAAACGAACACGGGAAACGAAGCTGCACAATGAACCGGGCCCAAGTTTTGAATTTCCATAAATACCCTTGAAGAATTGAAGATTGGCAAGATTGGTCCCTCTACTATTGAAGACATGGCAATTTATACCCTTGCAAATCTCAACTATTTGCATTTGGGTCCCTAAATTATCAAGATATTACAAGTAATGCCCTTCAAGATTGGTCAAAATACATTTATGGTCCTTTTATTAAGTTTGCAAAACTTATTGTGCCAAAATCAGCAAGTACACCAAAGTTATTACAAAGGGATTTTGAGTTTATAAGCTGGAAATGTGAAGTGGAAAGAATATGGAACTTCAGGGAGCAAATTGGGCAAACATACAAACTAATACCTACCACTCCCCAGCCGACACCTCATCACCCACCCAATCATACTCCTCCACCTCACTCCCCCTCTCCACGTCACTTTTCCACCCAAAGCTAAATACTGATTTATTAATCAGTATTACTTTTCCCTCTTAAACACAAATTTAAAACTAATCACCCATCATAACAGATTAAACCCCCTTTTTCCTCCCCCTTAAACCCTAAAATCCCCAGAACCAATTAACCACCAAATCATAGGGGTTTTACCACAATTTATCCAGATCATTAATTTAGGGTCCACTGATCCCTTTCACACACTCAAAACAAAATCCACAACACCCCATGTGATTCCCCAGAGGTCCCCTGCTCCCGTCGTTGTCCACAAAGCCCCAAAAAGAGACAAGATCAACGATTCACAACAAAAACGTGTTCACCACAGCATTTGGAGGGCTCTGATTGATTTTGAACAACTGGCAAACACTACATCTTCACATGATCAATTCTTGACCATTTTCAAACTTGGTCAAATTGGAATATGCTGAGAATCATCCAAGGGCATTCTAGGCAGATTACTAGCTAGGGTTTATCACATTATTCATTCTAGATAGTTCCTAGTCCTAGTATAAAAAGGAGTCGACTTGTGACCCTTTTTTCTTTGGTTCCAGATTTTTGTACTATTTTCTTTTATTTAATGAAAGTGAAAATTTTATAGTGCAATTATGAGTTCCTCTTTTATTGTTTAAGTAGTTTAAAACATTTACTTTTTATGCAAAAAAATCAGTTTAAGGTTCATCATAAATTTGTATTACGGATTTTTGGAAAAGGTTGTTTTCATATATTGGATTTCACTATCACATGAAGTGATGGTGGTTGGTGATGTGATTCCAGTTTATGGTCAAAATTTTATCAAGTTCTTTTAGTTTCAAAGATAAAAAAAAGTAGTTTCAAAAAGGTTTTCTTGACCTTGTTTGGTTTCTGTTTATTCTATATTGCATAAGCTCCTTGGGCTAGCTTAAGCAATAAGCTTAGCTCAAAGGCTTGTGGATTACACATTTCTTTCACTCTTTTTTTTCTTGGCTTATTTCTCTTGGCAGGAAATCCCTAAGAAGACATATTGGGTGTTGGATTTTGATCCAACACCATCACTCTCTACAACAGCTTCTTCTATAAGCTCATAAGTTCTCTTTGTGCTAAAAGGAGATGGCATCAGCTTGCCATAGAGGGGCCTGGAAGTAGGTCCTTCAAGGTAAAACGGCTTGAACCTTGCTTTTAGTTAAAAATTTGAAGTTTATGTGAGCTGTATGAGAATTGGTGTGTGGACTTACTTTATGCTTGCTCATTGTGTTCTTTATGCTTCTTGGTTAATATTGAGTAGGATTTACTTATATAGATTCAGTTTCAAGTAGTTTTGATAGCAATTGGTTTGTTAATATTTGGTTATCAGTTATTAAGGGGTGTTTGGATCTGCTTTTTAGGTTAAGTTTTTGAGAACTAATTGGCCTGGAAATAGTCCTAACACATTTTGGTAACTATTGGTAGTTGTAATCATGTGTTAGTTTCAGGTTTGGTAAGGTTTGATAGGATTTGCTTTTGTAACTTTGGTATTAAACAGTCAAAATTCAGTAAAGCCTTGTCTGTTTGTTTCAGTATGATTTTTTCCTTCATATCTTGTTAGTAGCTAGCCAAACAGGTAATCTAGGGGACTGAGCATTATTTCATTGATTGTGCATGCTCTACTTCAAGTTTTGTGGGTATTAAATTCATTATTTGGCCAAATAGATCAGCAAACAACCCAAGCCCCTTTTTCTGATATACAGTAACTATTTAGAGCTATTTGTATGTGATATTTGCATTGTGCTTGTGTGTTTTCTTGCATAAATTGACTCCCTATACTCAACTGAGTATAGGGGTGCCTTTTGTTCCAAAAGAACCCAATCCAAAAGCTTTCGTAAGCTCTAAAGGTCTCCTGACCATTTTTTTACACTACTAGTGGGAACCAATTTCCCACTGCTAGTATACAAGTTAGTACTGCCAAGCTAAAAGACAGAAACAAGTCACATGTCACTATCACATTCCTGATTTTTTTGTCTTTAGTGCTCTAAAATTGGAATTAGTGTTTCAAACAAGTTTTGTTATTTTTCTAATTTTATTTCTGATTTTTTAGTTTAATTATAATTTTTATTACTGTTCATTAGCTATTTTTTATTAATTGCTATTTTAAATACTTTTAATTAATCTGTTTTTGGCATTTAGTGCCAAAAATACTTATTTTTCAGTTTTAACATTTTTTATAGATTAAGAAAAATATTTTGAGATTTTTAGTTAAAAAAGTTTTTACTGTTCATCTTTTAATTAATTTTTAGAATTAATTTAAGTTAATTAGGGTTTTATTTTAAACTAGTTTTGTCTTTTAGTGAAAAATTTATCAATTTTCAATCTTTTTCATTTTTCTACTGTTCATTAGAGTAAAATAGGATTTTTAAAATTGGCAAATTATTTTTAGCATTATTTTATTATTTTTATAATTATTTTAGTTTAAAAATAGTTTTTAGTAATTAAAAAATAGAAAAATAGTTTTTAAAAATTAGGAAACATACTTTTTAGTCTTTAAATAATATAATTAACTTATTTGTTCAATAAAATCATATTTTGGACATTTTGATTAATTATATTTAATTTTAGTGCTTTAATTAGCATTTAAAATTGAATATTTAATTAATAAAAGGTTTTAAAATATTTTTATTGGATTTTTATTCTTATTTATATTATTTTAGACTTATTTTAGCTTTTAATTAATTATTAGGTTTAAAAATTTTAATTTTGTAGTTTTTTACGGTTTTACGTGATCACCTTTTTCGTCGTAGTTTAATCCGTCTTCGTAACCGTCTTTCTCTTCTAATCTCATTTCTTTCTTTCTTTTGCAATCATATAATCACAAATCAAAATCAATTCTTAACACAACGCACTTGCCTCCTCGAGAACGAACTCACTTAGGGTCACTCACACACGGTTTCCCTAAATCGTCGTGCTCACTTGCCCTACTTTGTGCATCCTTTTCCTAAAGGTGTACAAAAATACTACATCAGTTTTGCCGCCCAAAGTATTATTAAGTATCATATATACTTTCTTGGTTTCATTTGATTAAACCCTCTTGAACGTTTTGGTGTTCCACCAACGTTCTAAAGTCATCGAAGGCGTTCACTTCACGTGATCGTTTTCATTCCTTGAGGCTTATTTAATCAAGAGATTTGATTAAGGAGGAGATTTGTAGATTTTTGTCTACTTAAAACAATCAAAAATCCAAAAAAATTGAAAAAGTTAAAAACACCAAAAAGAATCTTCTTTGCTCATCCCCACGTTGTACGTGACGTTTATGCAAACTCGTAATCAAGCAAGAAGTGCACGTAAACGTCGTAATCGAAAGGAAAACACACCAACACCTTCTAGTGAAGAGACTCCAAGTGAGGAACCTATTGTAGAACAAGAAGCTATCATGGCTAATTGCACTATGATGGAGTTGCTTCAAGCACCCACCGAGGGTTTTGGAGAGGCCATTGTGATTCCCGCCATCCTTGCAGAGAACTTCGAGATCAAGACGGGTTTAATGTCTATGCTTCAAGCCAACAAGTTTCGCGGACACGAAAAAGACAACCCACATTATCACATTAGGCAATTTAGTCGTCTCACCGCGACAAGCAAGTTTAAGGATGTACCCCACGATGCCATTAAGATGATGTTGTTTCCATACTCGTTAGATGGACCCGCCAAGATATGGCTCGAGAAAGAACCCCCAAATTCGATTTTGACGTGGGGTGATCTCGTTTCGAAATTTGTGAATCAATTTTTTCCACCATCTAAAACAACACATTTGAAAACAAGATTTCACGATTTACTCAAAGGTCTAATGAAATTTTTTCAATGGCTTGGGGAAGGTTTAAAGAAATGTTACATGAATGTCCAGACCATGAATTTTCCGAATTGCATCAAATTGACACTTTTTATAATGGGCGTAATGATCATGAACAAGATTACTTAAATGCCGCCGCGGGTGGTAATTTTTTGTGCAAAACGACCGATGAGGCTTTGAAAATCATTGAGAATAGGTCTAAAGTTTATAGCCCTCGTAACACACCGAGTGTTGCCACTATGGGTTCGTCATCGTCATCTCGTAACATAAGTGCCTTGCAAGATGAAGAAAATGAGGAGAATCGGTTTTTCGATAGGTTTTTCGACTCTTATGACTCATTGGAAAGCAAAAGATGCTTTGAATTCCGCATCGGTTATGGCGGTTGCTAAGAGTTGTATTTCTTGTGATGGAGCTCATGATTTTTTTGAGTGCATTACCACGGATGGTAACACTTCGAATGCTTATGTAGCCACGGGAACTTATAACCAAAACTGTCAAGGTTCCCGCCAAAATCAAGCTCCACAAAATCAAAATGCTAACAACTATCGAAACAATCAAAATGGTGTTTATCAAGGAAATCAACGTAACTTCAACAAGGGGAATTACCAAAGTGGAAATGGGTAAATTTCAAACCAAAACCAAAACCGTGATTTTCAAACTTCTACACAAGGTTTTCAAAATGATCACACCAAAAATCTTCAAGGAGAATTTTTGAATTATGCTAAAGAAATCCATGCTAAGTTTAATAATATGCAACGTGAGATGGTTAGCTTAAGATCCGAGTTGAAAAACGAGCTTAAAAACGAACTTGCTAATGAACTTAAGACTCATGCTAATAAAATGGAAGGAAATGTCCAACGTCTCCAACAAAATCAACAAAAAATGGAGCAAGGTCAACATGAAATTAAGCAAGAGTTGTTAAAAGCGGATGCTAGGCAATCTAAGTTTGAAGATCGAATGGGAAAAATGTTTGAAGCTATCATGTGTGAACCTTCTTCTTCGGGTGGTCTTCCTAGTGATACTGATAGTTGTAAAAATTACCCCTTTAGGAAAAGGATGCTAATTAGGGTAAGCAAGCACGACGATTTAGGAAAACCGTGTGTAAATGACCCTAGAATGAAGTGAGTTCGTTCTCGAGGAGGCTAGTGTGTTGTGTAATGAATTGATTTTGATTTGTGATTATATTGAGAAAAAGAAAATAGAAATGGGGTGAGAAGAGAATGAAGGTTACGAAGACGGATCGAGCTAAGACGAAAAGGTCGTTCACGTAAAACAGTAAAAACTAAAAAATAAAAATTTTAAACCTAAAAATTAATTAAAAGCTAAAAGTAAGTCTAAAATAATATAAGTAAGAATAAAAATCCAATAAAAATATTTTAAAACCTTTTATTAATTAAATATTCAATTTTAAATGCTAATTAAAGCCCTAAAATTAAATATAATTAACAAATGTCCAATATATTATTTTATTGAACAAATAACTTACTTATATTATCTAAAAACTAAAAAGTATTTTTCCTAATTTTAAAAACTATTTTTCTATTTTTAAATCACTAAAAACTATTTTTAAACAAAAATAATTATAAAAATAATAAAATAATTCTAAAAATAATTTGACACTTTTAAAATTCCTAATTATACTAAAGAACAGTAGAAAAATGAAAAAGTTTGAAAAATATAAAATTTTTCACTAAAAGACAAAAACAGTTTGAAATAAAACCCTAATTATACTAAATTAATTCTAAAAAATAATTAAAAAGTGAACAGTAAAAACGTTTTTAACTAAAAGTCTTAAAATGTTTTTCTTAATCTAAGAAAAATTTTAAAACTGAAAAATAATTGTTTTTGTCGCTAAAAGACAAAAACAGAAATTAAAAAGTTAATTAAAATAGCTATTAATTGTAAAAAATAGTAAATGAACAGTAAATAAAATTCTAATTAAACAGAAAAATCAAAAATAAAATTAGAAAAATAACAAAATTGATTTCAAGTCCTAATTCTAATTTTCATGCACTAAAGACAAAAATAATAGAAAGCTGATAGTGACACTTGGAAATCTTTTGTCTGCTTGTGTAGCAGTGGAAAAAATTGTGCAAGCAGGGGGAACCTTGTTCCCACTGATAGTGTAAAAATATGGTCAGTTGACCAAATAGCTTAGGAAAGCTATGTGTTGAGCTTTTCTTGGGACAAAAAGGCAACCCCACAACCAGTTGGGTTGTGGGGAGTCAATAATAGCACAAAAAACACACAATCACTTCACAAATTCAACCACAAATGGCACCAAAAGTTACTGATTAAGGACCTAGGTTTCTGATGAATAGTAGACCCTTTTTTACTTGCACAAAAGTGAATTTCAAAGCCTCAAATCTTGCACACAAACTAAGCAAATGACATACAACCAATAGCAAACCCTAGAAAGCACTTAACCCTAACAGATTGTCAAGATTGGTGGCAAAATTTTCACTAAAACAAGCACAAAGAGGACCTACTGATGTTATGCTATTTTTCCAAAATTTTAACATGCAAATTGCTTTAAACTTCACCAAACAGAAAACCTATGACTAATATTACCCTAAGCTATCAAGAGAAACATGTCTAGATAAGTTTCATACCAAGAACTTGTCATAAATCCTGTCTAAAACACAAATCCAAACACACCTTAATTTATCTGAAAATGATTTTTACCCAACAAATTCGTTCACAAATCAACCAAATCTGATTTCAATAGCTTCTAACATTCATATAAGTCCTAAGTGGGCATACTCAATCAAATAAACAACACTTAAACAACTTGCATATAATTTGACCAAATCTCATAAATAACAATATAGAAAACTGAAAAACAAAGAACAAGGGATTTACCTTGTGGGACCCACATCCAGGTCCCACAATGGCTGCAATGCCATCTCCCTTCAGGCTGGGGCCTGAGCTGAACTCTTGGAAATCAATCAAATAGCTTCAAGTGCTTTCCTGCTAAGAACAACAACACAATAACACAAATTTCTGATTTTAAGACTTTTTAAACCTTTTTCACCAAATTCTCTCAACTTCTTTTCCTTTCAAAACACTTAAACAAACACTTAAAAACTTGGAGATCCAAATCTTTGGAACAACATTTCACCAAAAAATCACCTTTTTCAGAAACCTTAAAAATGAGACTGATTTTTGAAAATCCTTGTACTTAAATCACAAATGTGGAACTCAGAACTTAGCTAAATCAATACCAACTTTTATAAAAAAATAAAAGGAATTACAATTTAACACAAAACACCAACTTTATATTCATAAAAAGGGATTACATGCATTTAGCTAAAAAAACTGGAACAAACTAAATGAGACACATACGTCTCATTATATAGTACTACTCAGAACTATCTAGAATGCTAATAAAATAATGCAAAAAACTAAACCCTAGTTCTATGAAAATCCGAGAATGCCCTTGGTCTTTTGATGAAGAATCTGGTCAAAAAGGCTCCATGTGATGTTGCCAGCTGTTTTTTGTTGATCATAGACGTTCATTTGATATTGGAGACCAAGTGATGGATCATGGATGTTTATCTTGTCTAGTATTGGGGTTTGGGGAAAGTGACGGGTGCAGGGGAGGGGCCTACCCAACACATGGGTGTGTTGGGTTCACGTTTCTTGTGTGGGATGGGATGAGGATGATGGTAATTAGTGATCTGGAAAAGGGTTAGCAAAAACCCTTTGTTTTTAAGGTAATTGATCCTGGGATTTTTAGGGTTTATGGGTGGATTAAGGAGAAAGTTTAATCCATTTTGGGTTTAATGATTTTTAAAATGGTGTTAAGGAGGGAAGATTAAATAACTGATTAAATCAGTTATTTGTTTGGGTGGAGTGTGACGTGGGTTGGATGGTGAGGTGGTGTGATGTTATTGGCTGGTGGAGGTAATGTGGAGAGATGATTGGATGGGGTGAGTTTAGTGGTCTTGGCAGTTTCAGTACCCAATGTATCTTCATTTGTTCACTTTGAAATAAATAGCTAACAACTTCAAATCCTTTGTAAACAACTTTGGCAGCTTGGCATTTTCAGTCCTTCCAAGTTGCAGTGATGGAAACAAGGACTAATTTTGTAAACTTTGAGATCTTCAAGGGCCATACTTGCAAACTCTTGACATTTTAGGGACCCACATGTAATATTTGAGTTTTACAAGGGTTTAAAATGACAAGTCTTCAAAAGATGAGGAACCAATCTTGCCAATCTTCAAAACTTCAAGGTCATTTTTGGAAATTCCATTCTTGGGCCCGGTTCATTGTGCGGCTTCGTTTCTCGTGTTCGTTTTTGATTGATTCTTGTGATCTTTTTGTCATTTCCTCAATATCCGTACCTAAAATACACAAGAAACAAACACGAGCATATATTTGGCAGTTTTAATGATATTTTAAGCATTATAAGCCCGATTTTGGACGATGAGACTATGTATAAAAGAAGTCTCATCAGATACCATCGTAAACCCGAAAGGAGAATTGAAGGTTATTACTACTCGTAGTGGTAAAACTTTCAAAGAACCCATTTCTCGTCCAAGTACTTCTACGGAGAAGGAAATAGAGAAAGAACCCGAGGTGGTGGTAGAAAAGGAGCAAATTCCAAGCCCACGAAGTACCGCTCAAACCACACCTACGGTTGAACCAATACCAATAGTGGAACCCGAGATTCCAAGGCTGTTGCCTATGCCCCAACCCACACCACCCTTACCTTACCCTTCAAGACGAAACAAGGAAAAGGCACAAGAACGAAATAATTATCAATTTGAACTTTTTATGAAAATGTTTCGTGACTTGCACTTTAATATAAGTTTTGTCGACGCCTTGGTCATGATGCCTCGATTTGCCGCAAACTTCAAAAGTATGTTGAATAACAAAGAGAAATTGCAAAAGTCGTCTAGTTGTTCTTCGGTTTTTCTTAGCCGCATACCTCAAAAAGTCGGTGATCCTGGTAAATTTTTAATCCCATGTGCAATACAAGATATGGAGGAATGCTACGTCTTGGCCGATCTTGGTGCTAGTATAAATTTGATGCCTCTTGAGATTTTTAAGTCGCTCAATCTTCCTAATCTCACTCCTTCAAGAATGTCAATCGAGATGGCCGATCATTCTACGATTCTAGCTTGTGGAGTAGCCGAGGACGTCTTTGTGAAAGTTGGAAAGTTCTACTATCCCGTGGACTTTATCGTTGTTGACATTCCCATCGATCCTGAAGTTCCTCTAATTTTAGGTCGATCATTTTTGGATACTTCGAGAGCACTTATCGATGTGCATGCTAGGAAAATCAATCTACGTTTCAATGAGGAAGAACTCGTCATAAATGCAACTCAAAACTCTACACTTTCTTATGTGTATTCTATCATGTCTTTGAACAATGTTAATCCCATCAAAAACATTTGCAAAAGAATTTCAAAAATAGTTTTAGGAGTTGATGATAAAAACGATTTTCCATCCCCTCCGCCAGTGGAGGTCAAGAGTGTTAAGCCTACGTCTCCAATCACGAATGATTCTTCGGATGATGAATATGTTGACCCCGATGGGGAAGTTTTCTTTATCGACAAACGTTTTGAGAACTTACCACCACCAAGGCCAAAACGGTTTTCAAATGTGAGAGTTTTTAGTGTGACTAACATTGTATTAGAAACACCAAATATTTTCGACATTATCAAGTCGGGTTTTCATAAGGAGAGTTTAAAAGATGAAAAAGGAAAAAAAATTGAATTGGATTTAAAAAAAATTCTACAAGGCTAACTCCGTCATCACCTCGTGTTTTGAGTGCTACAAGCTCGTTTTCTCCTTTTGACGATGCTTTGTGTGGACCTAGTGTGAGGGAAGCCCCTTATGTTCCCTCCCCTTTCTCCACCGAGGACGAGATATTTGATCCTGGAATTGCTTATAAAGGGAAATCTCGGTCTTCCACCGATGCAATAATTGGAAAATCTTTCTTATTGATTGGTGCGAGTCTACCTCGAGTAGCTCATGGTTTTTGTGACTTACCCATTGTCCCACCCTTCTATTTCTTCTCATCTATTTTCTTTAAACCCTTTGGGTTTGTGTTGACACATGATGAAGTGGCGTTGATTTGTTTATCTAATGAAAACAAGAACGCCATCTTCGTTCCCGGTATTTTGCATCATCTAAGGACTTAGTCCTTAATACCAGTTGTTTTTGGGCCTTGTTTATCATGTAAGCCCCACCAAAAATTGACCATACCATGATTATCCCTAAATGATCACATTTATGGGGGACTCGAGTCGAGCTTTTGACTCGGTTATCAAAAACAAGGTGCCTCGTGGGGGAAATCCATGCTTATCCATGTATATATTATTGCTTTCTAATTAGTTTAATGTGAGGGGATTTGTGCCCTTCCAACCTTTGTTCCGTGGTTGTTTGTGAATTGTGGTTTTTAGATCATCATCTTCATGATTGGAGCCTCTCGTGTTCGTTTTATGGGAGCACTCGATCGTTTGCTTGGAAGAATTCCTCAATATCTATGATATATCCTTTTATGTTCTAACCTTAGGTTTATAGCACACTTCATAAACGGCTTTAAATTTAATGGTTACACCCTTTTCATGCTAGATTAGGCATTCGACTACGTCTCTAGTATGGGGGTTTTCCAACCCTTAGACTCGAAACATTGAGGACAATGTTTAAATTTAGTATGGGGGGTGAATAGATACTTGCCTTGCCAATCCTTCACTCTTTCCAAAGTTTATCTTTTTGTTTATCGTTTTGTTACAAAATAAGGCTAAAAATGGCCAAATTTTAAAAGATTTCTCATATTTTATAAGTGTTTGAAGACACGAATGTAGGTTTTCCGATGGCGAGAATAAGAGTAATTTTTGACTCGACCGTGCGTGTTGAGCACTTAGCTTCGATTCCTTAACTTTATATTAGGCTAAGTCTATTAAATGAGGACGAGAAATGATAGAGTTAATTATAAGTTACTGTGCTAAACGTAGAGTACTCGTATTCTTTCAAAAACTCATGTGTTCTCGTTGTTTGCTTATTCTCCCTTCGCTTGTAAATATTTTTTTTGCTTAATAAATATTGACTTAGCGGTTTAGTCTTGATTGTTGGTTTCTAGTCTTTTCTAGTAGCTTCCATGTAATTAAATTGGGAAGACATTAAGGTATCGCCAGCGTCACGGTTTTGAAGTATTGGCAAACTCGAATAATCGAAAGCTTCACCCAATAATAAGATTTCAAGTGCTCACCTAAATCAAGCAAACAATTTGAAGCTCACAAGGCCGAAAAATCTATGCAAAATTGAAAGTGAATCAAGCCTTAATCTTTGAAGCTTTAAAGATCCAAAATTCGCCTTAGCGTGAGGATATACGTCTTTGGCCATAATAAAACCACCGATGAGGCGGATAATAAAAGACAAGGCAAGACCGAAGTCATAATAAAAGCTTCATGGCGAAGTTGAATAAAAGATGGAGGTAAACCTATGATAATAAGGCCCTTCCGTTAGGGGGCATATAAAAGTCTAGGTAATAAGTCTCATGTTCAAAACCGTTATAAAACCGTGTTTATCGATCCTTCTTGTTGACTTAATTTTTTGACATCGTTGTCTATTAGGAGGGGTTATTAATTCGATGGTCTTGGTTACACCGTTGGGACTCTATTTTTAGACCTAAATCTCTATCATCGCATGAGTCAATGATGTATCCTCGTGATCATTCAAGACAAAATAAAATATAAGAGATACAACTTAGGAAAATGGGAGGATAAGTACGTGATTAGGGCATATTAGTAGTGTTAGCATTACTAACTTATAATGACAATGATCTCGTTGCACGCTTAGCATGGAATTGGAGTGAAAATCAAGGACGATGAAATTATTTCTAACGAAGCATTCACGTGTTCTTATTCTATGAACCTAAACGTCCCATTTTGCGATGAAAATCATACATTATGTCTAAATCGCAAGTAGAAGTAATAGTAGTAGTAGCTATTTTATCATTCAATAAAAGTGAATAAAAATGATTTTTGGAGGTGCTACGATACTTTATTCTAGCATTGCGTGAGGGCACAACAATGGTTTAGTATGGGGGAGAAGATGTAGTTTTACAACCTTGTTTAGGAAAACAAAGGTAATTAGGGTAAGTACACAAGTGATTTAGGAAAACCACAAGTTATGAGCCAAAGTGGGGATCGTTCTCAAGGAGGCTTGGTGTGTGTGTTAAGAGATGATTAACTTTGTGATTATATTTATGAGAAATGAAAATAGAAGAGAGATTAGAAGAGAATGACGGTTACGATGACGAATTAAACTAAGACGAAATGTCGTACACGTAAAACCGTAAAAAGTAGCAAAATTAAAAATTTACCCTAAAAATTCCTAGAAAATTGCAATAAATCCTAAATAATACAATTAGAGTTTACAAAAAATCAAAAATCACCCAAACCTATTATTTAATTAAATAATAATTTTTAATGCTAATTAAAGCCCAAAAAAATCAATTTAATTAACAAATGCCCAAAATGAGATTTTTTCAATTGTAAACCTCTAAAATGACTTAACTTAATTTAAAATGATTCTAAAAATTAATCTAATGACAATAAAAATATTCTAAAAATTGTAAAATTCCTAACTTAACGTATTTAACCTAATAAAAATATAAAAACTTGAAAAATATAAATTTTAATTTTTAATAATAAAATAATAATAAAACAATATAAAAAATCCAAAATTTATAAAAAATTCTAAAAACTTACAAACTAGTTTATTTTAACCTAATTAAACAGAAAATAAACTTGAAATACCAAAAATGCCCCTATTGGGCCTTCAAATGGGCCAAATACCCAAACAGATCCTTAATGGGCTTAATAATGGGCCCCAATAAGAAAAAGTCCTCAGAAATGGCCCAAAAGCTCCAGTCAAACTTAAAATTTGATTTTAAACACAATTTTACAAAGGCCCAAAAGCTGAAAATGAGCTTAAGCTGGCTTATTTCAAAACAACTTATTCTTAATGGGCTTTTTGGCCCATTAAGCTATAAGCTGATGCCGTAAGCTAAGATTTTACCCACGTACTTCTCTTGACCTAATTAAACTATTTGCAAAAAGAAACTTGAAATAAGCTGAAGGAATAAGCCTGGAATAAGCCAAAGCCCTCTTCACAAAACGACAAAATAGTCGTTTTTTAGTTCTAGACTATTTCAAGAGTTGATTCAAGTTGCAATAAGTCACAAATGGCTTAACTAAGCTTAATAAACAAAAAGATTTTCAATAAGCACACTCAATAAGCTGAAATAAGCAATAAGCTGATTTTGAAAAAGACAAAATAGTCGTTTCCTAGTAAAAACTTAAAACCAAAAGCTGTAAACTTCTAGAATCACTTATAAGCTCAAAAATTAAGATCTATTACAAAAATAAGTTGTTGCACATTGGAATAAGCTAAAATGACTTATTAATAAGCTGAACACCAATTATAACTAGCAGTGGCTAGAAGCAGGGGAAAGGAGTTCCCACTGCCTTGACTTTTTGACTTGGATTTTTAGAGAGTTTCACTTGGTCTTTTTGGACAATCAAGGCACCCTTGTGATCAGTGAATCACAAGGAGTCAATAACAAGAAAATAATCACAAAATCACCCAACTAATAAATGCAGTTAATTCAATCTTTGCCCATATGTGTTCCAGACAAGTAATAAGCAGATCTGGCAGTTGTAAGCTACTTTTAAGCTAGTGAAAGCTAACCACAAGCCACCAAATGCATACACAAGCTCAAAACAACTTAAGGTAACACAGCTTAACACATTTCATGCAACAAATCCAACAAATGAACAAGATCTAAGCAAAAGCAGTTACTGATGAACAATGAAGAACACAAGAACAAAGTTTGCTGATCTACTTGACACAAAATCCAAATTCAAGGCCTCAGATCTATCACATATGTTGCATTAACAATGATTAAGCACTTGTTAGCCCTAGGTTAACATAAAAACTATGTGTGCACAAGATTTCAGAGCAAAACAACAAATATACAAGATTTTATAGCCAAATGTTTGATTTAGTGTTTCAAGGCACAAAACTTGCATATATCAGAACACAATAGCCTCAATATCAGTTACACACTCAAACCATACCACAATACTAACTCAAAATCACACAAACTTGAACAACTGTCAATCCCAAACACCCTTTTAACTTTTTAAACTAAATTTTAACAAAGTTATAGTCTTCTCAAGATTGATTTAAGCCCAGATTATCATCATAACATACCACAAGTGAGTCAAGAATCAATTTTCAGGCATAAAAACACACTTATACCAGCAAAATCACAAAATCACATAAATATCAAATATTAATCAGAAAGATGAAATTTGAGAATACAAACCTCCAAGTTGTACATCCACACCTTGGAATAAAAGAGCTGAGGTGCTAGCAAGAACAAGAACCAGGTTCCCCATGCTAAGAACAACAAACAGGCCTAGCCAAAGGCTTGAGCCTAGATTAGCACAAATAGAGTAAATAAGGTGACAAAAGACCAAGTCTTTGCAACACTTAGGCTCTCAAAAGCCTTGTACCTTTCCTTAAGGCCTCACCACCCCTTAATCAACCAAGATTAGGAGGCAATGATCACCCTTAAGTTCAATCTACAAGTTGTTGAACCAAAAGTACTTAGCAAACCACTTGACTGATTTTTGTTATAAAAACGTATAACCAACCTCCAATATTGCTCAAGCTAGTTGATTTGTGACTTATGTCACTGAAAGAAACACCTCAATGAACAATCCTCACCAAAGCACAAGCCAAATTCTTGAACTCAGCAAGAACAAAGGGACTCACAGGCTTATAGGCTATCTTGGACTTGTTCAAGGTTTTGTTTAAGTAAAAAACGTGACAATACAACTATTTAACACAATTATAATCAATGGAACTCAATTTCAATCACAACACAATACCACAATCTAGTAAATTTCAGAAAATGGATTTACAAGGCTTGACAAAGCAAAACTGAGAAGGCTAAAAGTTGTAAATTAATGCCTTTATATAGGCTACATGGAGTCTTAAGATACTGAAAAACAAATGAAAACCCTAGTGGTAAACTTCCAATAATGCCCTTGTCGTTTTTGAGAATTCTTGAACATGTGACTGCATTTGGCTGTTAGTGTGAGTTGGCATGGTTGAAATTTCATCCAAAGGTCTAAAGGAAGCTTAAAAAGTAAGCTTGAATCCTGAGTGTTGATTTCTTGGCATGCTTTGGCATTTTCCCCAAAAATGCCAAAGGAGGGTTTAACATGTGAGCATGAGAGTGATGTGGCAAGGGTTTGGTGATTGGGTTATGTTTAGTGTCACCCTAATCATCATTCTAGAAGAGATTAGGGCTTAATTTTGGCTTAATCAGAAGTACCCAATTTGGATTAAGAACATGAAGAACACATGTTTTAATCTGTTTTGGTTTTTAAAAATGTGTTTAGGCGCGAGATTAAGTTTAATAAAGAAAACCGGATTAGTGGAGAGTGACATGGTGGAATGGTGAGTGGTGATTGGTTAAAAGGGGTGAGTGGGACACGTGTAAGAGTGGGAGTGGTCTAGGTAACTATCCTTGTCTGCCATGAATAACCCCTTAACTCTTCTTTCTTTGTCACTTCTTGTTTAAACTTGCTAAACCAGATTTCCTTTGTTATACAAGTTTCATTTTTCACACTTTTGCCCCAAATACTTTTCCAAAGTATTTTCAGGGGTATTTCTTGCCATTTTATGATTCTTGAAGGGTTGTTTTGGCATTTTCTTCATAGGTAATGGTCTTGAATTGTCTTGTTGACTTCTTAGACGACTGATTTTGACAAATCATGATTTATGAGGGACCATTTTTGCCATTTCTTCAAAGTCAAGGGTCCTTTTGGTAATTTGACATTTTTTAAAGGACCAAACTTGTACTTTCTTGTAACTTGAAGTCCTTCATGGTATGTTTGACTTTGAGGAGGAATAATATTGACAATTTAGTTTTGTTGAGGGACTAAAATTGCCGATTCTTCAAAGTGGAGGGACCTATTTGTAATATTGACAAACTTTAGGGACCAATCTTGTAATTATGAAGATAAAAGGGTTTAAAGTGTCAATTCTTCAATATTGGAGGACCCTTCATGCATAATCTTCAAATCTTCAAGGGTTTGTCTTGGAAAATCTTCATTAGGGCTTGGTTCAATGTGCGGCTTCGTTTCCCGTGTTCGTTTTTGTATGATTCTTGTGATCTTTTGTCATTTTCTCAATATACGTACCTAAAATACACAAGCAACAAACACAAGCATATATTTGGCCAATTTCATGATATTTTATGCATTTAAAGCTCGTTTTGGACGATTAGACTATGTATAAAAGCAGTCTCATCAAGGAGCTAGTCATATACCTATCCGCTACGCACGGAGCAATAGGCGCCGTCCTAATGACCGACCGGGACTCAGTTCAGACTCCATTCTACTTCATAAGCATAGCATTACAGGGACCAGAACTAAAATATTCCCCGATGGAGAAGTTGGTCCTATCATTAGTTTATGCCGCAAAAAAGGTTGCGTCGCTACTTTAAGGCGCACCTAATAGTGGTCATTATGGACCAGCCAATAAAACATATCATCTTGAGACCAGACGTTGCAGGAAGACTACAGAAGTGGAGCGTCTTGCTCGGGGAACACAACATATCGTATAGACCAAGGACAGCCGTCAAGGGTCAAATCTTGTTAGATTTCGTTATTGAGAAACTTGAGGAGGATGTGCCAATGGCCCCAAAGGAAGAAATCCCAAAAGAACCATGGGTCCTGTTTACTGATGGATCTTCCTATACGGATGGGTCAGGCATAGGTCTCATACTCACAAATCTGAAAGGCATGGAATTCACTTATGCCTTGCGCTTTGAATTCACAGCCACAAACAATGAGGCGGAATACAAAGCATTGATCGCAGGCTTAAAAATCGCGGCTAGGATGGTCGTACGTAACCTTGAGGCCTACGTGGACTCGCGGTTTGTCGCAAATCACATCCTGGGGGAGTATGAAGCCAAGGAGGACAACATGATCCAGTATTTGGAGAAGGTTAAGTCACTCATCGCCGGCTTTGGGAAGTTTTCTATCAAGCAAGTACCAAGAGGTGAGAATAAGAAGGCGGATGCCCTTAGCAAAATCGCATCCACGAGCTTCGCCCATATATCTAAACAAGTGTTGGTGGAAATACTTAAGGGTAAGTCCATTACAGGAGAGGGGGTCGCAACGATAGTCAATGACGAAGGACCTACGTGGATGACCCAAATCATCAGCTATTTAATGGACGAGACTCTTCCAGATGACGAGACAGAGGCGCATCGCATCCGCAGGAAGTCACAGCAGTTTGAACTACGCGACGGTGTCTTGTATAAGCGCTCGTTCTTACAGCCGTGGTTACGATGCGTCGTGTGGAAACCTTGGTTTCCGGATCTTTTAAGCTACTAGGAATGATCATTGTTCATATGATTAGATAATCAAAGCGGAATTAGAACAACAACCATTAACAAGGTGTTTAGGCACGAATAACATGAATTAAAACAATTGGATTGCTAATTATATTAATAATCAACAATCACTAGACGTGTATACATTGAATCCCACGTCTAGTCGACACACACTTTAGGTTTACATTGTGAATGAATTGAATGAATAAAAACCTAAGACTCTTGTTCCTTTTATAGTGGAAGGAACAGAATCTACAAGAGATAAAATCAAATAAACATCTAAATCTTCTATTTAGATAAAGTATATATTGTGTATATCATAAATAATATACTCAATATATTCCCTAAATAGATTTCTCCATCAAATCTTCAACGTTGACTTTTGTTGACAGCGTTTGACTTTTGTTGACTTCTGTCAACGCCCAATTTGCTCTTGTCAACGCTTGGATTACTCTTGTCAACACCTGAGTAAATGTCTTGATGTTTTCTTCGTTTTTGAGTTTCTGTCACATCAACTTTTTGACCCAACAATCTTCCCCTAGTTGATGTCGGCAAAACTCTATGTGTATCTCTTGTAAGTTGTACATGATCTTCAAATTGCTTCCCCTCAAGTGTAGCACGTATTTCTTCCCCTTTTTGTCACATCAACAGGAAAGTAAACAATGTTGCAATCTTTGAAGATTCTCCAAATGTAGCTCTATGTAATGATCTTGAAGAACAATTAATAAAGTATTCTTGATGTAGAAGTAGAATAACCCAACCTTGTGTTCCATGTCTTGTATTATCCACGTGATGAAGAACTTATAGAGGAAATATAAGTAGACCTTGATCCCTTGTCAATATTCTCATCCTTTGTGAGACACTGAGCACGATAATGTAACTCCTTCAAGTGTTATGACAAGTCTTCGTCACCAAACATGTAAAGCACGAACAAGTTATCTTTAAAGTCTATGACTGGGAGTGCATGACTTTAAGATATGATAGAACACAAACTCGCGAAAATCTTCTTTAATCATCAAACTTACCATAAGAATTCTTCCCCTTAAGCCAACACCTCTTCATGATGAATTTAATGGAATAACGTCTTCATACCATATGTAAAAGACTCAAACGGATAACTCTTTTGCAAGGCTATCCCGATTACATAGTTTAAAATATCCATCAAATTCCCACAAATAGTTGCTAACTCGCATTAAGATCATTAATTCCGTTTAAAAATATCCGAGCCATAAATATCACCATGATATTCTGAATTAAAACGGAGATTCCATGTACCTTTGTGTGTATAATCCTCCTTTTTGTGTGCTCAAAACATACCAATTTTCTCAAACAGCAGCAATCAGTGTGTTACCCGAGATCCTCCTCTGTCCAATATCCTTTCATGTGTATTGTCTGATATCGGACAACACGTATCAGCATTTGAACAGCCATATCTCGGACAACAGTGTCAACGCTGTCAGCGTTGACTTATTCTATCAGCGTCAAACCATTTCTTGTCAGCGTCAATTTCATTCACGTCAGCGTCTAAACTACGACCGTCAACGTCTTGGGCTTTGTTAGTGGCTAAAAATATGATATAACATCGACTTAAAAGTATTTGTTATCCTTGTATGTCTTAAACCCATATAACTCAGCCCATGTAACCATCGCAATTTACAAAAGATAAATCAAAATATAACTCCCTGATAATTAGACGATCAAAAATATGGAAGATATCTTGAAACCCTAAAAATCAGTAAGCGAATATCTTACTCTTAAACATATCTCACGTCAAATATAGCATGTAGAATATACCTTCCTTTATCTTTTGGCCTTTTCTTATAGCAGAAAAATACGAACATTGATGGTCCATTAATTCTGATCCTTGATTCACGTACCATAATAAACCTTAGAATAACTCACGTATCTTATCTATCTTTTCTCATGCAGACAATCGTGTGAACACAGGTTGTTCCACCAATGAGAATCAAATGACTTGTATTTAGATTTAGCCCCATGTGAGTAATCATGGACAAGCATGTAGAGGATTCAACAATATCAGTAACATAATAACGAACATATATTTTTCTCCTTTTTACCGTGTGAACGCAGGTCTGATGATTTGCTCTTTTGGGGACCAATAATATTTTCTTTTCTGCCTAGGACCCCACGAAACAAACAAGAAGTAACAATGCTACGTATAACTAATATCAGATTAGATTCAATAGTAGCAAATCAAACATCCAGCAACATGTTATTAAATCTTTCATGGTCACAGATCTAGGGTTTGTATAAAACCTAATATCCAACATGTTGCTAGGGTTTGTATATATCACTTCTAATTCGCCATAAAACATCAGATTTTCTGTTATATGCAATGATCTAGGGTTTTCAGAAACCCTAAATCATGATTTCATGTGAATACAAAAATCTGAAAATCACCTCATCAGCCAACTTCGACGCTTAATAACTTTTGCCTGGGGATAAAACTCGACAATCCCTCCGGTGGATGTTTAGATCTATGTATGAAGAACACACATATAAAATTTCGTGACGATCCAACGGTTCGATCAAAAGTTATGACCTTCTGAATACTGCTGCGCACACAAAAACGTCCAGAAAAACCCTAGACGGATTTTTCTTCTTTTCACCATACACGAACACCTTGTTGGTCCTAGCATCACGAGCCACGAGGCTCTAATACCAATTGTGGAAACCTTGGTTTCCGGATCTTTTAAGCTACTAGGAATGATCATTGTTCATATGATTAGATAATCAAAGCGGAATTAGAACAACAACCATTAACAAGGTGTTTAGGCACGAATAACATGAATTAAAACAATTGGATTGCTAATTATATTAATAATCAACAATCACTAGACGTGTATACATTGAATCCCACGTCTAGTCGACACACACTTTAGGTTTACATTGTGAATGAATTGAATGAATAAAAACCTAAGACTCTTGTTCCTTTTATAGTGGAAGGAACAGAATCTACAAGAGATAAAATCAAATAAACATCTAAATCTTCTATTTAGATAAAGTATATATTGTGTATATCATAAATAATATACTCAATATATTCCCTAAATAGCTTTCTCCATCAAATCTTCAACGTTGACTTTTGTTGACAGCGTTTGACTTTTGTTGACTTCTGTCAACGCCCAATTTGCTCTTGTCAACGCTTGGATTACTCTTGTCAACGCCTGAGTAAATGTCTTGATGTTTTCTTCGTTTTTGAGTTTCTGTCACATCAACTTTTTGACCCAACACGTCGGCCCACGCCAAGCCAGTTATGTGATCAACGAAATCCATGAAGGGTCGTGTGGCATGCATGTCGGCCCTAGATCCGTGGTGGCAAGAGCTTTACGCATAGGGTATTATTGGCCAACTATGCATCAAGATGCACGTAACTTGATTCTCAAATGCAGCGATTTTCAGGTACATAGGCCAGTTCTGCGCCATCCACAGCAAGAGCTAACACTTATCATAGCCCCATGGCCATTTTACAAATGAGAATCGACATCGCGGGGCCTTTCCCCATGGCAGTTGGAGGCATTAAGTTCTTAATCGTAGCCATGGACTACTTCACTCGCTGGATTGAAGTTAATGCGGTCACTACAATCACGGGCAAACAGGTAAAAAAGTTTGTTTGGGAAAACATTGTATGTCGTTTTGCTTTACCAGGTGAGATTATCTTGGATAAAGGGAAGTAGTTTGCGGACAATCCATTCAAGGATTGGTGCGCAGTGCTGAACATCAAACGACACTTCGCGTCAGTCAAGCATCCGCAAACCAATGGCTTGGTAGAACGAGCGAATAGAAGCTTGGGCGAAGAAATTAAAGCATGCTTAGATGAAAGAAGCGCCAAGTGGGTGGACGAGCTACCACATGTCTTATGGGCACACAAAACGATGATCAAAACGGCTAATGGGGATACTCCGTTTGCATTAGCCTATGGAACTGAGGCAGTCATACCAACAAAGATTGGAATGCCAATAATCCGTACGTTGGAGGTTAACGTTGTCACGAATGATGAGGAACTCAGGGTCAATCTAGACTTGCTAGAGGAAAAAAGGGAGACAGCAACCATCAATGAAGGTAAAGCTAAGGCGCGGATGAAGGCTTATTATGACTCCAAAGTTAGGGGTGTTTCCTTCCGACCAAGAGATTTTGTCTATCGTACAAACGAGGCAAGTCGCATGCAGAACACAGGGAAATTAGGCCCAAAGTGGGAAGGACCGTATAAGGTCGTAGAAGCTTTGGGGCAAGGCGCACACAAGTTGTTCGTGACATGGATGGTCGTGATTTGGATCGTACATGGAACATCTGCAACCTCAAAAGCTGCTATCTCTAAAAGGCTACGACCTCCGCATGGACATTTAGCTGTAGACAGCTCCAATAAAGATCCATGTAATTCTGTCTTTTATGTTTTCTAGGTCTTATTTGTCTTATTATTTTATCATTCCATCAAAAAATGTAACCGTGATAATAAAACGCCATGGTGCCTAGCTAGCTCCATGGATTGTTCTTGTGCAAACAATGTTTCTTTTATACTTAGGAATATTTTCTGATTTTTGTGTTATTAGCATTCTTTCTTATACCTATGCGTTCATTCAGTCGTACATGTACTATTCGTTTCCATGTGAAGCAAGAGGATTAAGTGAACCTAATAATTCAACTTGTCGCATAAGTGGGATGCAACCCCCGTGACCACGGATCATGAATCCTTACTAGACACCTTATTCATAAGATGTTGTAATAAGTTTAAACATACCGTACTTATGAAAGGCCGGACATGATAAAGCCACACAGTGCACGTCTAGTAACACATAGACTTGGTCTTTACAAAATTCGTGATACATCACGCGTGGACATACGAATATCTACTCAAACATTCAAAAGACAAGTTTCAAGTTCATACATAAAAGTGTCGTTGATATCCACGGCCTATGGGAGTTACAAAATAAATGTTACACAGTTCATACATAAGATGATAAAGGTCTGCCGTGGACATCCACGGACGAATATAACAAAGTGTACATCAATATTTCACAAGTACAAATGCCATCAATGGGGAAGCATAGATTCTCCCAACTCCTTCCTTTGCTAAGTCATCGATGTTAATGTAGATCCTTCAGGAACGACATCGCTTCCTAACAACAAAGGTTGGACCAGGTCTGGTAGGGGCTGTCACGGGAACGCCGTCGGACCTGGGTAGATAAGCGGACCCCACAGTAGGGGTACGACATATGACGCGACTCCTCGCTTTCCTATGGCATGGTCCATGTTGGTTTTAATACCCTCCCCCAATCTTCTCTCCCTTTTAAGAGCCCATGGGTTCTCGGGGGAGGGTTAACTGCATATAAAGGGACCATGAGTTATGAGTTAAAGTCTGCCTCCACGCATAACCGCTCCATGACCATGTCTATGGGAGCGTCCTTCAGAGCTTCGAGTTCATCTATCAAAGGGTACTCAACTTGGCTCAAGGCCGTCATAGACGCGGTCATATTATGTTCAGAATCTGGCTTGTGATATGCGTGGTCCTTAGCTTCCTTACCTAGACCCGCCCATTCCATCCCGTCTAGTAGACCCTCGTGTCTACCACTGTCTATCCCATCAGAGACTACGTTGGTGAATGGCTGGGCCAGTTAAGGAGAATCCGCAATCTTGTTTACTGCCAATCTTAGGCCAGATCCTATCATCCACTTGCGGCAGGCGATAGCTGTGAGCATGTGAGGGTACAACTCATCATCGAAGTCAATAGCCATCACATCCAACCGCGTATCCATCTCCTCTAGGCGTCCATCCACGACTTTCTCATGATCTACCCTGTAATCAACGAAGGTTGCGACCAACTGTTCCTCACCTTTTACTTGTTGGCACAGGTCGTCGTGATCCTTGGAGATGGTGGCCACATCATTAGCCATGGATTGAGCAGTGACCTCACCGGTAGACACCTGTTGGTATGATGGTATGTGTTAGTTGTTATCAAGCATACTTCAAACCGATATGAAATAAGTAAGATGGAGGCTATATATAAGTTGGGTGTACCTTATCGCGTAGGGATTGGGCCTCGGCCTTTAATTCCACAATCCGAGCTTCACGGGTAGCAGCGTGGTTTGCCTGCTCTTTTATGGTCGCCTCAGACATGGACAGGTTGGCTTGTAGGGTGGATATTGTTTGCTCGTGTTCTTCAGTCACCTTTTCCCTGCGATCTATCTTCCTATTAGAACTCCTTACGTGGCTTATGGCGCCTTCGAAACGATGTCGTAAGGCTGCACTGATAGTTATATGATGAGCGGTGGCCACATTAAATTGCTCTAGTAAGGTTTTGTGGCTCATTCAAGTCCTGAATCAAGCCGGTAGGAGTCAAATGATCTATGAACTCTTTGCATGACTCCTCTGCCTCTATCTTACTAAGCTCATACAAGTTCCATTGGGGGTAGAAGCGTGGGGCAGGTTCCTCAGAAAGCGGCTCCTCTACGGAGGTCGAAAGAGGAGTTGGTGGAGTATCTCGGATCACGGGTGAAGCTAACCTGGAAGTATCCTCTTTATTCGGTGCGGTTGTGGGTTGCTCTACCCTGTCATCTAATAATCAATTAGGTTTCAATACAGTTTTTATTGAGAAATTAACGAGCGTGGTTGTATATCACTTACGTTGATGTTATCATAGGCTCATTGTTGGTGGGAGCTACGGTGCTGACAGGTGTAGCATTCCATACCGTCTTGTCTACTTGGCCTTCTGCTACGGTGGGAGGAGGCATCGGGTTGTCCTTGGGCGCAGTTGTACTACTACCCTCTTGGTATTTGGGGTGATACTTACGCAGCCTCTTGGGAGGTGCGTTAGAAATACCCACCTCTACCTCCGCCACTTTCGCGACTTCCTTTTAGATTTACGCCTCTTGGGGAGGGCTTTGGCTGCGCTGTGGTACCGGTCTTGTTAGCCACTTTTTCTTCTTCGGATTCAAACATCCAGTCGATCTCCTCTGAGAGTTGTTCCAAGTTGTCTCCCTGATCTTCTTGGTGGGGAGCGGTGATGTCTTTAGCCGTGCCGTTGCCATTCTCCAGTAAGGGTTGGTCGCCATCTTCATTGTAAAAATTCAACGGCGACTTCACTATCTCTGTCTTGCCCATGTCAGAATGGGGTTCTTGGACTGCTTCTATAGGGATGGTTATATTTTTGGTGGCTGTAAGGAGGGGTGGTTCATCTTGGCGTAGCGGTCGTGTACCTTCGGGGACCTTGGAAGGATCTCACTGTCGTAAGAGACCAAACAGCTTCATCTCTGCGGACATATGCAAAAAATGTGTTAGCAGCATACAAAATATATGTGTGTAAAGTTTAAAGTAAATTACACCCACCCTCTCTATGGTTGTCCAGGAAGAGGGGATATCTGTCCATCCTACCAAATTTGTTGCGGCTGATTCCTATCAGGCACAAAAAAATTTCCGGTAGATCTTTGTGGAAATATGTGCGGTGGGTATCTAAGATTCTGACCTCTCTGTCGTCATATGTATTTTATGGGGGGGGGGGGTAATCTACCCGAACTAAGGTTTTTAAGACAAAGCGGGTGGGGAATACCTTCGTATCTACAAAGAAGTACCGGTCATACCAGTTCTTCAGTGAATCGAATGCTTTGCTATAGCACATGGGGGTGTTACCCGGACTTTTTTAAATGAAAACCAGCCGTTGATCATTTGGGATACATAGAAAACCCTAAATAAGCTTACTGTTTGACCTACGTCGCATGTATGGCAAGTAATTTCGAACTGGTTAATCTTACATGCCCCTATACAATGTAATTCGGTTATGTGGAAATCATAGTATGTAAGGACCTCTACAAGGAAACTAGACAAAGGAATACGGTAGTTGGCTGAGTCAAATAGGCGTGTGTATACACCTATGTTCCCGATGGGAGCGTCCGTGATAGCTTCATCATCAACTGGATAGGTCGGAAGCACACTTTCTGGTATATAGTAATCTGAACAGAACTCAACGAATTTCTCAGGTATGATTTATATAAGTATGGAGAAGGGCGTGGTAATCTAACCTGGTAATACGGATATCCGTGGAAAATAATGAATGTAGAAGGAAGGAAGGTTGCAACAATGGTGGATGGTTTGTAAACTGTGTGTTTTTGAACAGTCGCATACATAGTATTTATAGTGTTGCCTCATTTTATGAGGTTGGGTAGATGATTGCAACGTGTAGTCTACTAAGCCCATCCAACGGATGGGATTAATAGCATAGTTGAAACGTCAGAGGGATCCAAGGGTCACCTCATAACAGTTTTTTACGTGGCTCGAGAGTGGGGCCCGCATGTACACTTTTTTAGATAATCATACAAACAGGCACTGACACGACCATACCTTGACTACCATTAATGCCTTCATTAATGTTGTCCCAGTCAAACACCTTCTGTTCCACGACTGTTTTTATATAACTGAGACGGGGGGCATTGGTTAGTCTAGAGTTTATGCCTACGGCTGTAACAACTAGACTGGGGGGGACATGATGACGTATAGTCCCTAGCAGGGTCATGAGCTCGACCCACGGGTACAACCCGCATCCGGCCCATCACGAATGGGTTAGAGTAGTGTCATTTGAGACTATGGGTTTCGGATGAACAATGGCTGCATGAGTGATTTACCCTAAAGTGTAGGATATACACTAACCATAATTAAAAGATAACAATCAACTAATTATGGCACTTATTCTTTACTTGGGGTTGAAGCTTTGGTAAAAGCCCACTAGGGTTTTACCGCCTATATAAGGAACCCCAAAGGGTTTTACCGCCTATATAAGGAATCCCCAAGGGTTCCACAAAGGTATCGTATTATTCACTCTCACATATCACTCATTACTAACCCTAAACCAATTACTTACTCTCATGTCGGAGTCTAATCGTGGGATACGTTCCTACGGTAAGCCTAACAGCGTGTTACTTTTAGTGTGCAGGATCTCAAACCAAAGTTCACTTGGTGCAATAGCCGGATCCCCAGACACCCGAATTAAGCCTAATTCGGGTCGAGCTAGGATCATCCAACTTTTGTATCAACATCAACAATACCTCAGTTGGAGGCAGCAATTGATCAATTAAAAACAGTTGACCCTAAAGCTTGTGAGTAGTTAAAAAAGATTCTTCTATCATCATGGTGCAGAGCGTATTTCTCAAGTATGTTTGTTTGGTTGGTTGCATATGCAATTTCGAATGTTATTACTTGACTGCTTATAATATATGTCATATTCAGGGAGGCCTAAGTGTGATATCCTGCTGAACAACATATGTGAGGCTTTAAACAGTAAGTTAGTGGATGTCCGAGATATGCCAATCATCGGGTGTTTGGAATATATAAGGGAGTATCTTATGAAGAGAATTATAAATGTGCAGCAAGTGATAGATAAAAGTGGTGGTTTGCTAACCTCCACTACAACGTGTATTTAAGTATATTAAGACCTCTACAAATGATTACAGTGTTCTTTATCATGGGAGGGGGAATCATACTAGTGTAAGGGACCTAATAACCAGTGTGTTGTGACGCTCAACCTTAAGCAATGTGATTGTAGGAGATGGGAGTTAACTGGCATACCATGTATGCATGCTGTTACAGCACTGGACAACAGGGCAACTCATGGAGAATCTGTTGAGATGCCAGAGGAATGGGTGGCACCATGTTATTGGTTGAAGACATGGAAGGAGACGTATCAATATAAGGTTGAACCTGTTAGTGGTTGCGGTTTCTGGCCAAGATGCATGATCCCAAGTGCGTTACTACATCCTTATCACGATGTTCCAATAGGTAGACCAAAGAAGAAGAGAATAATATCACATGATGAAGCTGTTGTGTTGGCTATAAAGAAAATGGGTAAGACAGAAAAGCTGACTAGGCAGGGCATCCGGATGACTTAGAGTAAGTGTAAAGGACAGGGTCATAAGAAGAGAGGATGCACAAGTAGATGTTCACGCCAAAGAGCAACAAACAGTCAAAGAACAAGTCAATGAGTCCTAGATAGTCTTCCAATGGCAGCACAAACAACTCAACCATCATCAAGAACAACTCCAACTGGTAAGGATCCAAGGAAGAAGGGAGCAAGCAAGAAAGTGGATGGTGGTTCTACAAAGCAGAAGAAATGACGATGAAGCTGTGAGTTGCCATAAGTGTATTTGCACCAGTGAGAATTGATGGTGCAAAATGTCACATTTATTTTTTTCGAATAATATGTGTGTTTAAGGACAAAAATGTTATTCTTATACTTTGAAACAGTGTGTGTTGTAGACAGAAGAAATAATGGTTGTTTAGTGCCTGATTGGCAATGGATGTTAGTTAAATCAAGGGTTCTACTAAACTTGTTTAATTCACTATATACGTTCATGTTTTTCTTTTTTGGCATACGATAGAGATGCTACCAACAAAAGGTGACTTATCAGATAGGATGTAGACTAACATATAGTGCCAAACAACCGAAAAAATACCCTGTTGTTGACTAATTAAAGTCAAACCTGAAGACCTATTCTCAAACACCCCTTTATGTTGACTAATTAAAGTCAAGATTTAATAGATCTACCAAAACACCTGAAAAATAAAATAGGTTCTCGATTCATTAAATGTGACAATCTAACATTTTCAGATAGAGAATTAATTTCTCGTATAATATTTTGAAACTTATTTTTGTGTTGGTTGATGAACTCATAATTTACGGATTTAAATTTGGGCTTACGTGCATAATTTAGTGTCCTTTACAACTAAACCGGAAACCTTAGGATTACGTATTTACGTTTTTGAACTCCGTTTTTGATGAGACAATTTTTATTGGATTCGTTTTGTGCCGTTGATTCATAATTTATAAAAACGTTTTTCGTAAAACGGCCCGAGGGCACGCAAATCGAGGAAACTAGAATCGAGGAGTACCCGTAAATTAGCGGGATGAGACAAAATAATTTATCCCACCCCACTATACATGGGACGGCCTAAACAAGATACCACATCAAATATGGGGCATCATTTAGCACATTAGCTTACAAGTGTAAGCTTAGCCTTACACTTAAGCTACCACTACCTCAAAACAACTAGCTAACTCACATACTACCATTTTATACATGCAAACAACTCTCAATTCTCTCTCAACTCTCACCCTTTCCGTCCTATATTCAAGAACAAACACCCCATTTGATCTTTTCTAGCCACAAAATACTTGTTATCTAGCTATATTATGGAGTTACCTTGAAGCCTTGATTACTTGGTGGCCATTTTAACAATAAAGGAGGTGATTTTCTTGTGTCCTAGGGCTGATTTTTCAACATACTTTCTTGGTGTTTGATGATCTTGGATATATATTTGGTGTTCATCAAGTTGTTGTCTTCCAAAAACAAGATATACTCTTGGTTGGTAAAGAAGATCATCCTTTCCATTTTCTCTTGTTATTTTTGTAAAGATCAAATGTATTTTGTTTCTTGTTGTATATGTATATGATGAATATATGATGATAAAAATGTTGTGTAGGGATCAAGTGTTGATAAATATGCTTAAAAAGATTAATAACCATAAGAAACAAAGCTAAAATCATGCTTAATTTGTTGGCTGTATAAAAACAGTATGTAACCAAAACTTAAACTGATAAATTTGCATGGTGTAATCCATTTACACTAAGTATAAGATGTCATACACATGTGAGAGTTGGCCATGCAATGGAATCATTAAAATGAGTGAGATATGATCAAAACAAGATGAGTGTGCTAATCTGAATAGTCTGTTTTGTAGGGACTGTTAAGGATAGTTAAACTTAAAATGAGCAGTAGCTATAACTAACTTATTTGTGGAACATAATATGAAGTTCATGCCATCCAAAAATGAGCTTCTAATTCATTGTAGAACTCTAGATATGATAAAAATGGTGAAGATGAAACTAAAAATCAGATTTTGAAGAATTAATGTTTAATACTATTATATAAGCACTCAAATTATATAGTATAAAATGTGAAATTAAAACCCACTAACTTATGAATTTCATTTATATAAATATGTATAAGGTTAAATAAATGAACAATTTATAAAAATGGTAGTTGAATAATATTTATAAGTTATAAAAACTATAAACATGATTTTTACGACTTTTTTGGCTATTACCGTAAAATTAACGTTTTTCGCCAATTAAAACTTAGACAATCAAACCCGTCTAATGTAAAGTTTTTAAAAGTCATATACTGATATATAAGTATCTAATACAAGTAAAAACCGATAAAACCCGAATTATAGGACATACGGACATTAACGAGCTAAGTTAGCATATTGGACTAATAATTGGACTAAATAAGTTAAACACTTATAAAAAGTACTTATTGGGCTTAACCCATTTGGGCCCAACATGTAAAGTGTAAATACTGATAATATAAGTATAAAATGAACTAATACAAGTTAAAGAACTTATAATAAGCTTATTGGACTTAAAATATAAATAAGGTAAAACTAGTAAACTAGTAAAAAGTTACCAATACATAAACACTAAAATGAGCAAACAAGGATATATAAACCCACTTGATCATCATCATATGTACAAAAATCATCATATGTATATTGTTATTTTGATAAAGTCATTAGACAAAAGTCTAAGACCGATTATTATTCATATAGGTTTCCGTAACCGAAGCACGCCCGTAGCCGATAACCCGCCTTTCATTATCAACGTGAGTTCATAGCCTCGCACTCTTTTAAATGTTTTATAAAATGATTTGTAAACCCGCGAGGGAGATAACATGCTAGTTTTTGATAAAAATAGAACACAAGTAGTCCCGATGGTATGCTTAATGATATAGACCCGAATGATGCTATGACCCTATAAACGAGATAAAAAGGATTATTAGTAGTTAGGTTATGTCACTCAAAGTCCCATTAGCATGAATTGTGAACTACCGGGATTTGGTAGACGCTTATGCATATGATAGTACTATCTGGGGACGATCACCCCAGTTCGCGCCTTGACGGTTGATCCCCGTCGTACCACATTGATTGGTAAGCGAATTTATGTATGAGAAGATTTACATAGCGTGATTTTTGTGACGACACGCTAACTTAGATGGGCAAATTATTTGTCGGGTTCGTGGCCCGTTGTTGTGATAGTAAGGTAACAATGTCATGCGGCTAATAATAATCCATAATGTATTTCAATACAATACGATAACGATGCTAATAACGATGATAATATTACCAACAATGGTAATATTGAGGCTACGGTCTCATGGACGGTTTAAGATGTATGCTTTGATTTATATATTGCCTGACTAGCAATACGAGGACTTACTTCTGATATTATACTTGTGTTCTGATTTCAACGATTGTTTTTATATAACGGTTTTATTAAACTCTATGAATTCACTCGGCATTCGCTGATATGATTTTTGCATGTTTTAATCTCAGGTGCTTGAAGGTAATCCGGATGGAGATCGACTTTGATGGCCCACATAATATTAAAAATGTTCATTCGATCTATGTTTTGTAAACTTAATGACCTGTGGGTTGTACGCTTTAAAACTTTTTATCGAATGAATGTATGTTGAACCTTGTACAACCATTTTTATGTGTTGTCTATGATTGGAGTTATTGTGCTATCCCGTAACACTCTAAAAGACCCTTCCGCTGTACCGATACGAAAATTGAGAGTGTTACAGTTTGGTACCAGAGCTCTCGTTATAGAGAAAAAAAGATTTTAAAAACCAAGGTTTTGAACAAAACTTTTCAAAATCTTTTAACTATGAACATTTGAGAAAATATTTGAAAAATCTTTTGACTATAACGGTGCCAAAGATCTCCGGCGTTACCAACAAGCCCTATTGAGAAGATATATATTTTGATATATATAATTTAATTTATATATATGTATATATCGTGGTTTTAATATGTAATTGTTTAATAAGTATGTTATCCTAATACGAGATATATATATAAATGCAGATTGTCATGGCTGACCCTAATATTCCTGTACAGAACCATGCTATTCCCGAACCTAATGTAGATGATGATCCTTATTTAGACTTAGTAGATTATGATATGGATGATGAGGAGGAACCATTTGAGAATCCCGAGCCCGAGATAGGACTAGGAGATCAGATTGCCCCTCAGGTTGATATGGTAGAAAATGAGATTGATAATTGTTATAATAAGAATGATGATGATGAGATTGGGTTTGATAATTTAGATGATGAGATTGACGACGAGGATGTCGAGGAGGATATAGGTATAGACGATGAGGTTGATGATGATGAGGAAGCCTAGCTTATTTACCCTTATGATGTTCCAGAGGGCGAGCCTTTACCCCCACCAGTTTATTTGTCTGATTCTGAGGTTGAGCTACCTAAGGATGAAATGTCTGAATTGTCTGAATCTGATTCTGAATCAGAGGAGGATGAGGATGATAATGCACCTGATGGCACTGATGGTATTTCTACTCGTAGACGTGTGATAGGAGAGTCGTCTAGTACTCGAGAGGCTACTCATATTGATGGTCTTGCACCATGGGCCTTGAGACGTGATCTAGATGCTTCCCGTGTTAAGAGTAGTATGACAGAGATTGGATTAGGTGTTGTTCAGACTCAAGTTGCTTATTTGGAGTCAAAGACTAAGGTTGGCGAGAAAGAGCGGGAATTGCTTAGTTTGGATTTGACTGATGTAGAGCGTGGTTTGAATGAGGCTTTTAGGAGGTTATCAGTGTTAGAAAGTGGTGAGTTTGCTGCTATGAAGAAAAAGGTGAATTCTATGGAGATTTAGTTGAGTGTAGCTCGTGCGATGCGTGAGAAAGCTGAAAATGATTTGAATATATCCGTGGGTTGGAATAGTAGATTTTATGCTGACATGGTTGAAAGAGGAGTGATCCATAAGCGCCCAGCTGAATATGTGTCTAATGATCGTCCGACAAAGATACAGAAGACGATGGATGATGGAACATCTGGCGGTTCTCAGTAGACCAGTCTGTATTTAGTAGTGACCTTTGTATCTTTTGTACTTTTGTAGCTTTGACTGAACCGACTTGTTAGTAGTAGACTTGGCACGAATTTTGAGTATATATAGTGCTAGAACTTTGATATGGGATGTAACTAAGACAATGCTTTTGTTTCAAATCGAATGAAATATGTATCTTGTCTTGAATTCCATATTGTGCCTTATTTGTATCTTGATTATGATTTCAATCCATATTATATGAATCCTTTGTTGGGTGAATGCTTAATACTTTGAAATTGTGAAATTATAGAACTATGCCTCCCAAGAAGGCTGTGACTGAGGATGATGTACGTAGGATTATTACGGAGCAAGTTACCGCATCTATGACTGAATTTATGGCAAATGCTAGAAATGAAGCTGGAGGTAGTGGAGTTGGCGGTAGTGGAGCTGGCGGTAGTGGAGCTGGCGATAGTGGAATTGGTGGTACTAATGTGAATGTGAATGCTAATAATGTGAATGCTAATGCTGGAGGAAATGTAGGAGGACTTGGAACTAATGCACCTGATGTTGGTGGCTTTACTTATGTGACATTCATGAAGTGTGAACCTCTACCTTTTAATGGAACTGAAGGTGCTGTAGGATTAAGCCAGTGGATTGAGAAGATTGAGTCGGTGTTTCGAATTAGTAAGTGTAAGGAGGAAGATAAGGTGACTTTTGCTATGGCTACTCTTAAAGGTCGTGCGTTGACTTGGTGGAACGGGAGAATTGCTTTCATGGGTATTGATGCTGCTAATGTTACTCCTTGGGCTGAAATTAAGAAGTGGATGACTTTGGAGTTCTGTCCCCGTAGTGTGATCATTAGGTTAGAACAAGAGTTGATTCATCTAAGAATGAAAGGTGTGGACATTTATAGTTACACAAACCGATTCCATGAGTTGGCCTTGCTATGTCCTCGATTGGTGGAACCCGAAGAGATCCGAATTGAACAATATATTAAAGGGTTGACCAAGAATATTCGGGGGGACGTGACATCATCTAAACCATTGAACATTGATGATGCTGTTCGAATGGCTTACCAACTCATTGGACAGATAATTCAGGATAGGGAAGATGAAGCCCGTGTTGGTGAGAAAAGAAAGGGTGACGGTGATCGTGTAGATAGAGGTGATAATAGGAAGAATTTCAATCGCTGTCAGAACCAGAGAAAGGGGAATGCAAATGCTCTTACCAACAATACACCGTGCAACGATGATAGATGTCCTAAGTGTGGCAACAAGAGGCATGCTGGCGATTGCTGGAAGTGCCGAAATTGCGGAAAGCTTGGACACAAGGTTGAAAGGTGTAAGAAGGGAACCATTTGCTTCAATTGTAATGAAGAAGGTCATAGGAAATCGGAATGCCCCAAGTTGAAAGCGATTGTACCTGGAAGAAACCCCCAGGGTGGTGTCTATCAACTTGGAACAATTGAGGTGAAGAAAGAGGATTTGAATGTCGTTACCGGTACATTTTTACTCAACAATCATTATGTTGTTGCTTTATTTGATTCGGGTGCAGATAGGAGCTTTTTATCCACTAAATTTAGTGCCCTTATTGATATTGAACTTGTTGAGATAAATACCAGTTACGAGGTGGAATTGGCTGATGGTAAATTAGTGAAAACTAATAAGCTATTAGAAGGTTAAGATTCCTCTTTGGAATAGGACGTTAGTAATTGATGGTAGTCGAGGTGAATCCCGTTTGAAAATCGTTTCATGTATTAAAGTCCAAAAGTACATCAGGAACGGTTGTGAGTTATTCTTAGCTCAAGTAACCGGGAATGAGTCTAGGGAGAAACGATTGAAAGATGTACCTATTATTTGTGAATTTCCTGAGGTATCTCCTAAAGATTTACCCGAACTTCCACCGATAAGGAAAGTAGAGTTTCGAATCGATTTAATTCCTAGTGCTGCACCGGTGGCACGTGCGCCTTACCGATTAGCCCCTTCTGAATTAAAGGAGTAAACTGAGCAACTTAAGGAGTTGTCTGATAAAGGTTTTATTCGACCGAGCTCGTCGCCTTGGGGAGCTCCAGTCTTGTTCGTTAAGAAGAAGGATGGATCTTTCCGTATGTGCATTGATTATAGGGAACTGAATAAGTTGACAATTAAAAATCGATATCCTTTACCTAGGATTGATGATTTATTTGATCAACTACAAGGATCTAGTGTGTATTCTAAGATAGATTTGCGGTCAGGATATCACCAACTTCGCGTTCGTGAAGAAGATATTCCTATAACTGCATTTAGAACTCGTTATGGACACTATGAATTTCAAGTAATGCCATTTGGGTTAACAAACGCACCTTCGGTTTTCATGGATTTAATGAATCGAGTGTGCAAGCCCTACTTGGATAAATTTGTGATTGTGTTTATTGACGATATCCTAATCTATTCTAAGAATGAAGATGAACATAGAGAACATTTAAGAATTGTTTTAAATGTGTTGAAGGATGAAAAGTTGTATGCTAAATTTTCGAAATGTGATTTCTGGTTAGATTCTATGCAATTTCTTGGTCATGTGATTAACAAAGATGGAATTTATGTTGATCCTGCAAAGGTTGAAGCCATTAAGAATTGGTCTGCACCGACAACGCCAACGGAAGTGCGACAGTTCTTAGGATTGGCTGGCTATTATAGGCGATTCAATAAAGAATTTTCTTTGATAGCTAAACCATTGACTAAGCTTACCCAGAAGAATAAACCTTTCATTTGGGGAAGTGATGAAGATGGAGCATTTCATACATTGAAGCAAAAATTATGTAGTGCGCCAATTTTATCATTACCCGACGGGAGTGAGAATTTTGTAGTGTATTGTGATGCATCTCTTAGAGGCTATGGAGCTATTTTGATGCAACGAGAGAAAGTGATAGCTTATGCTTCTAGGCAATTAAGGAAGACTGAGCAGAATTATACTACTCATGATCTTGAGTTAGGAGCTGTAGTCTTTGCTCTTAGGTTGTGGAGACATTATCTGTATGGCACCAAGTGTACGGTATTCACCGATCACAAAAGCCTACAGTATATTCTCGATCAGAAGGAATTGAACATGAGGCAACGAAGATGGATAGAGTTGTTAAGTGATTATGATTGTGATATAAAATATCACCCAGGAAAAGCCAATGTTGTTGCCGATGCGTTAAGCAGGAAAGATAGAGAGCCTATCAGGGTACGTTCTCTAGTCTTGACCGTGCATAATAATTTGCCTAAGCAAATTAGAAATGCGCAAATAGAAGCTTGTAAGAAGGAAAATTTTGTCAATGAAGGGTTCCGAAGAGAAGGAGATCCTTTAGAGGTTAGAGCTGATGGAGTGAAATGCTTAAGAGGTCGTATGTGGATACATAAGTTTGGAGGCTTAAGAGACTTGATTATGTTAGAGTCCCATAAATCTAAGTATTCCGTTCATCCGGGATCTGATAAGATGTACCATGATTTGAAGAAGTTGTACAGGTGGCCGAATATAGCTGATATTGCTATGTATGTTCTTCAATGCTTGACTTGTGCTAGAGTTAAAGCTGAACATCAAAAGCCATCAGGACTACTTCAACAGCCAAAGATTCCTGAATGGAAGTGGGAGCGAATTACGATGGACTTTATCACCAAGCTTCCTAGAACATCATTTGGAAACAACTCGATTTGGGTTATTGGCGACAGACTGACCAAATCAGCACACTTCATTCCGGTTAAAGAGCAGTTCTCACTGGAGAAGCTGACTCGTATATACCTCGAGAATGTTGTATGCAAGCATGGAGTGCCTGTATCGATCATTTCAGATCGAGATCCTAGATTCGCATCGAATTTTTGGAAATCTCTCCAAAGATCTTTGGGAACGAATCTCGACATGAGCACTGCTTATCACCCCCAGACTGATGGGCAGAGTGAAAGGACGATACGAACACTAGAAGATATGTTGAGAGCTTGTGTGTTAGATTTTGGTAAGAATTGGGATAAACATTTGTCGTTAGCAGAGTTTTCGTATAACAATAGTTACCATTATAGTATTAAGGCTGCACCCTTTGAAGCTTTGTATGGTAGGAAGTGTAGATCTCCTGTATGTTGTAGTGAAGTTGGGGATACCCAGCTCACGGGACCGGAATTGATCTGGGAGACTACGGAGATGATAGTTCAGATTAAGAATAGGTTTTTGACTGCCCGTAGTAGACAGAAAAGTTACGCGGATGTGCGGCGGAAACCGATGGAGTTTAAAGTGGGTGACCGAGTAATGTTGAAAGTATCGCCATGGAAAGGCGTTATAAGATTTGGAAAGCGAGGGAAATTGAATCCCCGTTATATTGGACCCTTTAAGATTTTATCTAGAGTAGGTCCGGTGGCTTATAAACTAGAGTTACCCCCAGAACTTCATGGTGTTCACAACACATTCCATGTATCTAATCTGAAGAAATGTCTAGCAGTGAGTGATGAGAAAATTTCGTTGGATAAGGTTCGAATAGATGGGAAGTTGCATTTTATCGAAGAACCCGTAGAGGTTATAGATCGTGAGGTAAAGCAACTGAAACAAAGTCGGATACCTATTGTCAAGATCCGATGGAATTCAAAGCATGTACCGTTAATACTTGGGAACGAGAGGATGAAATGTGGAAGAAATATCTGCACCTCTTCGATTTCAATAAGAAACGGACATCAAAATGAAATGGATCACGAGGACGTTGAACCCTTTAAGGAGGAAAAGCTGTGACAATCTAACATTTTCAGGTAGAGAATTATTTTCTCGTATAATATTTTGAAAATTATTTTTGTGTTGGTTGATGGACTCACAATTTACGGATTTAAATTTGGGCTTACGTGCATAATTTAGTATCCTATACGACTAAACCGGAAACCTTAGGATTACGTATTTACGTTTTTGAACTCCGCTTTTGATGAGACAATTTTTATTGGATTCGTTTTGTGTCGTTGATTCATAATTTATAAAAACGTTTTTCGTAAAATGACCCGAGGGCACGCAAATCGAGGAAACTAGTATCGAGGAGTACCCGTAAATTAGCGGGATGGGACAAAATAATTTATCCCACCCCACTATACATGGGACGGCCTAAACAAGACACCACATTAAATATGTGGCATCATTTAGCACATTAGCTTACAAGTGTAAGCTTAGCCTTACACTTAAGCTACCACTACCTCAAAACAACTAGCTAACTCAAATACTACCATTTCATACATGCAAACAACTCTCAATTCTCTCTCAACTCTCACCCTTGTCGTCCCATATTCAAGAACAAACACCCCATTTGATCTTTTCTAGCCACAAAATACTTGTTATCTAGCTATATTATGGATTTACCTTGAAGCCTTGATTACTTGGTGGCCATTTTAACAACAAAGGAGGTGATTTTCTTGTGTCCTAGGGCTGATTTCTCAACATAATTTTTTGGTGTTTGATGATCTTGGAGATATATTTGGTGTTCATCAAGTTGTTGTCTTCCAAAAACAAGATATACTCTTGGTTGGTAAAGAAGATCATCCTTTCCATTTTCTCTTATTATTTTTGTAAAGATCAAATGTATTTTCTTTCTTTTTGTATATGTATATGATGAACATATGATGATAAAAATGTTGTGTGGGGATCAAGTGTTGATAAATATGCTTAAAAAGATTAATAACCATAAGAAACAAGGCTAAAATCATGCTTAATTTGTTGGCTGTATAAAAAGAGTATGTAACCAAAACTTAAACTGATAAATTTGCATGGTGGAATCCATTTACAGTAAGTATAAGATGTCATACACATGTGAGAGTTGTCCATGCAATGGAATCATTAAAATGAGTGAGATATGATCAAAACAAGATGAGTGTGCTAATCTGAATAGTCTGTTTTGTAGGGACTGTTAAGGATAGTTAAACTTAAAATGAGCAGTAGATATAACTAACTTATTTGTAACACATAATATGAAGTTCATGACATCCAAAAATTAGCTTCTAATTCATTGTAGAACTCTAGATATGATAAAAATGGTGAAGATGAAACTAAAAATCAGATTTTGAAGAATTAATGTTTAATACTATTATTTAAGCACTCAAATTATATAGTATAAAATATGAAATTAAAACCCACTAACTTATGAATTTAATTTATATAAATATGTATAATGTTAAATAAATGGACAATTTATAAAAATGGTAGTTGAATAATATTTATAAGCTATAAAAACTATAAACATGATTTTTACGACTTTTTCGGCTATTACCGTAAAATTAACGTTTTTCGCCAAATAGAAGTTAGACAATCAAACCCGTCTAATGTAAAGTTTTTAAAAGTCATATACTGATATATAAGTATCTAATACAAGTAAAAACCGATAAAACCCGAATTATAGGACATACGGACATTAACGAGCTAAGTTAGCATATTGGACTAATAATTGGACTAAATAAGTTAAACACTTATAAAAAGTACTTATTGGGCTTAACCCATTTGGGCCCAACATGTAAAGTGTAAATACTGATAATATAAGTATAAAATGAACTAATACAAGTTAAAGAACTTATAATAAGCTTATTGGACTTAAAATATAAATAAGGTAAAACTAGTAAACTAGTAAAAAGTTACCAATACATAAACACTAAAATGAGCAAACAAGGATATATAAACCCACTTGATCATCATCATATGTACAAAAATCATCATATGTATATTGTTATTTTGATAAAGTCATTAGACAAAAGTCTAAGACCGATTATTATTTATATAGGTTTCTGTGACCGAAGCACGCCCGTAGCCGATAATCCGCCTTTCATTATCAACGTGAGTTCATAGCCTCGCACTCTTTTAAATGTTTTATAAAATGATTTGTAAACCCGCGAGGGAGATAACATGCTAGTTTTTGATTAAAAAAAATAGAACACAAGTAGTCCCGATGGTATGCTTAATGATATGGACCCGAATGATGCTATGACCCTATAAACGAGATAAAAAGGATTATTAGTAGTTAGGTTATGTCACTCAAAGTCCCATTAGCATGAATTGTGAACTACCGGGATTTGGTAGACGCTTATGCATATGATAGTACTATTTGGGGACGATCACCCCAGTTCGCGCCTTGACGGTTGATCCCCGTCGTACCACATTGATTGGTAAGCGAATTTATGTATGAGAAGATTTACATAGCGTGATTTTTGTGACGACACGCTAACTTAGATGGGCAAATTGTTTGTCGGGTTCGCGGCCCGTTGTTGTTATAGTAAGGTAACAATGTCATGCGGCTAATAATAATCCATAATGTATTTCAATACAATACGATAACGATGCTAATAACGATGATAATATTACCTACAATGGTAATATTGAGGCTACGGTCTCATGGACGGTTTAAGATGTATGCTTTGATTTATATATTGCCTGACTAGCAATACGAGGACTTACTTCTGATATTATACTTGTCTTCTGATTTCAACGATTGTTTTTATATAACGGTTTTATTAAACTCTAAGAATTCACTCGGCATTCGCTGATATGATTTTTGCATGTTTTTATCTCAGGTGCTTGAAGGTAATCCGGATGGAGATCGACTCTGATGGCCCACATAATATTAAAAATGTTCATTCGATCTATGTTTTGTAAACTTAATGACCTGTATAATTTGGGACCTGTTGTACGCTTTAAAACTTTTTATAGAATGAATGTATGTTGAACCTTGTACAACCATTTTTATGTGTTGTCTATGATTGGAGTTATTGTGTTATCCCGTAACACTCTAAAAGACCCTTCCGCTGTACCGATACGAAAATTGAGAGTGTTACATTAAAGGCCGAGTTGAAGAGCACCCTATATCCAAACATCCAACACAAGTCAAGCAACAACCTGTAACACCCATTTGAATGATTCATAAAGCATGGATTATGACATAACACATATTGTTGATCCCAAACATAGATCGATAAGCTTTGTGTTAACGAGATTGAATCAAGTTTAACACGTAGAGAAACTTTGTTGTTTGTTATGAACAATCCAAGTGTTATGCGGAATTAACATTTGAATAAAGAACAAGTAAAACAAATAAACCAAACTTTCACTTTTGATTAATAATCAAACTTGGGTACAATGAAAGTTGAATATTCAATAATGTGTATAAACTACAAACCCTACGACATCCTTTTATAACATAAGGAGTCGTTTATAATGGATAACCTATCAACTATTCTAGGAAAAGATAAATATAGAAAATACAATATTAAGTATATCTTTTCTTCAAATAATAAACGTGTTGACTAATTTTCCCTATCAGTGGTTGGACTTCTTCTTGTCAACGCTTGGATATCTCTTGTCAATGCTTGATCTGTTAGCGCTTGATTTCTTCCTATCAGCGTCCAATTTACTCTTGTCAGCGTCTGAGTGTCTTAGCTCATTTTATTCCCAACAATCCTCCCCTAAACTTGAGATCTACTCTAGTAATCAAGTTTCTGAATAAAAACTAAGTACAAGGAGGATTCTTAAATATACAAATTACTTTTTAATTAGATAATAAATAAATCTAATTAAGTCTTTGCAAACATCACTAGTATAATCCATTTCCAGCTGGGTAGACACCATCTTCTTTAAAACTTCCTTGGACATAGGATATTGAGCATCCACATGAAGATATTCTGAAAACTTTATAGTGCTTAAATGGTAAACACCAACTGCTGAATGTAGACGCCATTGTAGTCCACTGATATCATCCAGATCCAACCATATTGGATCTGCTTCATCTGGTTGAATCATCTTTTTGAAAGATGTCCATGTAAAACCCGCATACTTTTACCATGAATAGTACCCTTAAGATCGTACGTATATGATTAGAACGTTCCTTTTATAACATGTTTACGTTTCACGTATAATAATTTCGAGTATTACGTACGTGTTATAACACGATAAGTATTTATTACGTATGAACACACGATAATTATTCCAATAATAATTATAAACACGAACATGCGATCATGAAATCATGAACGTAATTTAATCACGAGATAATATTATTTACGTATATATATTTATTACGAACACGAATAAATATATTAAGTCACGATCAATAATTAATTAGAACACATAACACACGAACACGATAAAACACGAACACACACGATAAAATTTAGACTCGAGAAATGTACGGGTTACCCTTATGTGGGCCCCTACCCATGAAATTAGGAAGAAAAGGGCCAAGCCCATTGTTTTTTACTAAACAAGAAAAATTAGGAAAAACATGTCATTTATCACAAAACAAGAAAATAAACAAAAACCCTAATTCTCTTCTTCCTCTCCTTTTTGGCCGCCACATTTAGGAACACCAAAGGGGTGTTCGGGTTGATTTTGATCTTGATTATAGGCAAGCATTCGTGTGTGTTCATCCTTATTGATCCACGCATTTGGTATAACTTTTTAACTCTTTTCTTTTATGTTTTGATTTATGAATCACATAAAATCTTAATGTTTTTAAAAACTAATTAAAAACATTTATTAAAACATGTCTATGATTATGGGGTGAATCAAAACAAGGGTTTTTAGGGGTGTTTGTTCTAGCCGCCGCCTAAACCGAACCCCAAGGGGTCTCGGCTTGGCTTATGAACCACCACCGAGACCTCATGGTCTCGGTATGGTGGTGTGGGTCCCACGGCAGCAGCAAAGAAGGGGGAACCCCGACTTGGTTCGGGGTATATTGTTGATTACGGGTCCGGTTCATGGTTTCTAGTCACGATCCGGTTCATTGATTATGTTAAGGTTTATGATTTTAATAGTTATATGTTAAAAATTAAATTAATAAACATGACATAGTTAATTTAATTAACATGACTTAGGTTATAAATTTAATTATTAGATCATGAATTTTAACCTAAGTATTTATTTTTAATTAGACTTTATAATTAATTAATTATTAAAAACCATGACTATAATTAATTAATCAACATGACTTAGGTTATATTATTAGTAATCAATAATACATGTTTTAACCTAAGTATTTTTTAACTTATTTAATTAAAAACATGATATATTTAATTAAATACTTTTAACCTATAGTTTAATTAATTTATATGTAATGATTAATAAACTATACCTTATATCAATATGACTTAGAATATAATCAGAAAACACTTAAGCTTATATAATTAGCTTATGTAACTAGCTTATATCTAATTATGGAAACTTTCTATTTTTAAAAACTTATTTAATTAAGGCAGCTAATCTATTTATGGAAACTTTCTATTTTTAGAAACTTGTTTAATTAAGACAACTAATCTATTTATGGAAACTTTCTATTTTTAGAAACTTATCTATTTTAAGCAGTAATTCTATTTTTGGAAACTTTCTATTTTTGGAAACTTTCTATTTTTGGAAACTTTCTATTTTTAGAAACTTTCTAATTTTGGTAACTTTCTATTTTTGGAAACTTTCTATTTTAGGAAACCTGCTATTTTTAGAAAGTTACTTATTATTACACAGTAAGTATAATAATACATGAAATACAAGTAATACTTAATCAGAACAAACAAAATATAAGATAAAAACAGTTTAAAGCTTAAAACAGTAAAACATGACATGAACGTATAAAATAAACTAAGACATGACATAAAACCAGTTACGTAAGTAGTAATCAGACACTTATACACGTATGTATTTATGTAGCATTAGTGATACCGAAGTAGGAATCTCTTCCGTTCGTCTTCTTCGTTCACTGGACATAAGGTACGGATTCCCGTCCTTTCAGTATGGACATTCTTTCCTTATTAGGATTCCCCGTATGCAGCCAACTGGTTTCCCGTAGTATAAGTTTATATGTTTGATTACTTATGTTTAATTTAGAATACCTGAAGCCATATACATGCATGACCAGTTTCACCTAGTTATGGAGGTACCATAACCATAACACTAGAGGCACTGATGTTATGACTTCCCCACGGCGGAGTGATTGCTCGTGGCGTCCCTTCAGCTTTTGGCCATATTATTATATTTATCATGTGGTGCGCATGGGAGCATCCTAGTTACATGTTTTTCAGCAGATTACTCAGTGTGAATGTGGTGTATGCCTTGCATCCTTCACTAGGAGCTGATCCCTCCTACCCAAACCAGTATATTAAATTAGAGGCAGCCCCTCTAATTTGCATGATGAGGTCACCCCTCCAAGTATTCATGCACGGTGGATTTTCATGACCTATACTGGTTAATAGTAAAATATGTTAAACAGTTTTCATAAGATAAACATAAGGCTTTTCAAACTATAAAACCAGTTTTATGAACATGTTCCAGGTTTTCCAGGACTTATACATTTCCGCTGTTATTAAGTCTTTATTATGTTTTAGTCATTTATACTATGTCTATATCCGTCCACTGAGGATTTTGCTCAGCCGTTACTTTCCTTTCCATGTCCCAAAACGGCAGGTACCCTAGGAAGGACCCGAGCATTTGGAGGACGTGCATAGGATAGAAGCTGCTAGAGACTTTTTTTCCTTTTTGCCTTCATATACTTATGCTTGTTTAGTCTTTTATTCATTTCTTTTGCTTTATTATGTTTTTGGCTTATGTTTGGGAACCGATGTTTGATTCCGGTTATCCCTATGGTCATGTAATGTTTTAGACATTTATCCTTGTATGCTTTGATGACACGCCATAATTACGCGTGACATTCCATTATCAAAATGGGGTGTTACAATTATGGTATCAGAGCCAAGGCTTCGACCTGTAGGCTCTAAAACTTGACCTGTGACTAGTGGGTAGTCACCAGGAGCTCCCTAAGACAACGTTTGTTATACCACGTATTGATGTTTTCAGCGTATTGTTGTTTTAACCATGATGTTTTCAGCACCTTGAGGTTTTAACCTTGATGTTTTCATCGATATTGTTTTACTAATATGGATGGACAACCATCATTCATATTTAGTTATGTGTCATTGTTTCATGCATAATGTTCCTCGAGAACTATGGCTATGTGGACTGAACCCCAGTAGTTCATATTAGTCACATAAAAATTTTTTCTGATAAGTTTTGACAGATGAGTTTCATTTATTTATGTTTCATGTATCATTGTTGCAGGAATTATGACTAGGTAATGGTTGGTACATGACTGGCCCTATTTAGTCGCATGTGCTTTTATCGAAACTTTTAACTTTGGGACCGACCCATAGGCGTCCCCTTTCCATGTCTTTTGTTTTGGGACCGACCCATAGGCGTCCCCTCGCACATATAAAGGTTTTTATAAACTACATTACACATTCATGCACTGTTTTTCATGCATAAAATTTTTCTCATGATTTATTGGCATAAATTTTTTTTTTATGTCCCCTCATAAGTTACTATGTTTCTATGTCAAGTATGTTTTCATAATGTCATGGTTAACTTCAGTTTCATGGTGATTATGTTATACATTCCTTCATGATAGATTGTTTCATGTATCTTCATGATAATTCCGTCTTCATGTTGATTACGTCTTACGCCTCTTTTGTTATTTATGCTTTCATGTAAGACACTGTTGGATTTCATTGAATCTTGCTTTCATGATAGTCATGGTTGGTTTTCATTGATCATACTGTCAGGCAAATCATCGTTGAATTTTGTGTAACCACACTTTAACGTTTCTTGATACAACCAGAATGATGTCTATGCTAATACTGCCAGGTTATCATGATGGTTTTTCCTAACCGTCTAACCGATACACCTTCCTTAAATCATGACAAATGATCGACCCCATACCGATCATTTCATGTGCATTCCGTGTGTACTCCATGTACCGTATTCCATGTGTATTTCACATACCTTAATCCATGTGTATTTCACTTGCAATACTTCACGAGTATTCGCTAGTCGATTCCAAATCATCCCAGGCGTATGTTCACTTGCTGATATTCTACAAGATTGCCAATGCCGCTCATAGCTTGGAGATGTTACTAAAGGTTGATGCTGCTGATGTTGGGAGACGCTACGAGATGCTGATGTTGTTCACAACCTGGAGCTCATACAAGACGAAGACAAAGGCGTTAGATCAAAGCGATCGGACGAGATGATGCTTCACCACCAGACGATTTTCATCAATCATTGTCCTTAATTCTTAGTTACATGTCACACGTCATCCAGTTGTCGTTTCAGTCATATGAGTGATGACCGGTACCAGCCGGCCACTCAGCTGAATTGTTACATGAATCACAGTAATGAGAATGACCGTCATGGAACTGACAGACAGGATGATAGTAACCACTAATATGACAACAACTATCCTAGAAATCGCAACCGAGGCTCCAGTCGCGGACGTGATCAGACATACAATTGATCAGTGGTCCATCCGATCTGCCACTTCTGGCATAATACCCTAATATTGTGGTTCTAGTTATTTCACATCTCGAGACACATGTCAAGACATCAGTCAAGACACATGTCTCACGTATACTTTCTGAAGACACATGTCAAGACACTAGTCAAGACATATGTCACGCTTACATTTCTCAAGACACGAGTCAAGACACATGACTCACGTCTAATTATGGAACATTTCTAAGAAATTCAGGGTACCCTCCGAGGGTATATCCATTTTGTTGTGCCATGTATGAATCAGGCCACAAGAATTTCAGTACCATTACCGGCGCATCAGTGAGAACTATCACGTTTCCTGATGACACTATCATTTCTTGTAACCATAGCTCATAGATTCATGACCATGAAGGACGCCTTCGTATTCCCACGAATACGAAGGTTTTCCTTCAGCTTAATAATGAGATCCAAGCTGCAAACGCATTTCCTCGGACATACACGAGTTGAATTTTTATCCTAATTATGGACTATGAACAGCACACCATGCTATGATTCATAATTATGTACAGTAATGTTCAGGCTCCTGAATACATTCAGCTTGATTTTCCAACGGGAAAATCTGTACAAATTATCAATGCTTACAAGCATGTGCGTTGTTAGCCATGGTCGCTAAAATTTTCTAGCTGTCAGTAAGACACGACCACTGTCTTTTACGCATAGCCAGTTGATTATTCCAAAATCTTCCTATACATTCAAGAAGAACCTACAAGGAAAAGAATGGTACCACGAGATTATGTGTCGACTACCGTCGATTTAAACAAATCACCATTCATGACCGTTATTCTCCTCCACGTATTGACAACATGTCCAATCGACCTTATAGTGTTAATCACTTTTCCAAGATCGAACTCATGATCATGCTGCCAACAGTGACGAGAGAAAGAGCAAGACATGTCCATGACTGCTATTCGTACACGACTCGGTCAAGCTAGATTTATGATTTTGTATTAGTCTCATCAATGCTCCAATGGCATTATAAAAATGAGTTTCCATGAACTCATAGCAAATTCATCAGTGTTTTCATTGAGGATAACCTAATTTCGTCTAAGCCTAGAGAAGAACAGGAAGACCATATCTGCACTATGTTGCAAATTCTATGACAAGCGAAACTTTACCCTGGAAATTTTTTCAATATCAATTCTGTTTGATTGCAGTGACACGCTGAATCACATGGGTTTCTACGGTTAATCTTACCATGACTCAGCTTATGCATAAAGGAGAGAACCCTACACTACATTAGGTGTTCTAGAAAATCCTACGCTAGGAGAAGTCTAGATTCAGAGACTCAGAGTTTCGCAAACTCCTATGTATCAAGTTCTACGAAGCAAGATACAGTTACGTTCATATCTAAGTACCTGAAATACCAACAGGTTAAGATAGGACACCAACAGACTGGGATGTTGTCAACATCTAAAATTATGAATTGAAATGGGAAAAGATCTCCACGGATTTTGGTTACCAGTTTAACGCAAACTCAGAAGAAGCATGATGCTATCTGGTTTATTGCAAACAGTTTGATCAAGTCTGCAGAATCCTTACATGCGCAACGATTTCAGAACCAACAGATTGATCAGACATGTTCCAGCCAAGGCTCATCCGATCACTTAGCAATTACTCAGTTATCGAGTCAGACAAATATTCATAATTATGCTCCTTATTTACTTCACGTCCTTGTTCTAATTTCACGACTTGCTTGCGCGCTCTCGTTCATGACACTATTCACGTTCATGATGGCATCTCGGCTTACGATTTTATGTTCATTTTTCTCATTCTGGGAAGTTTTGCAAGAACTTGAGAGACCAGACCCAAGTTTAGTATAACTCCCTATCCTTAGATAGACGTTTCTCGTCATATTCTATGTCTCACCTTGTAGCGTTTGGCGTTACCGCCATTATATTCTATGTTCACGATATGTTTCACATGTCATGTACATTCCACGTTCCTCATATCATGATCAAGATATGTTACACGTATCATGGATCACGATATGTTTACTCATATTACACTCATTATAACTCCACGTATCACGTTCAAAAAATTTCACGTATTACGTTCAAAATTTTTCACGTACTATGTTTCCTTATGTCTCGTGCATCGTTGCTAATTATCAGTTAAGTTAGAAGTGTTTTGCACGATAACGTTTTAGTTGCCCTTACACGTTAATTCTTATTCCCTCGATCAAATTTAGGGGATCTACTTTAAGTTCATAACCAAGAACTTCTTCGTATTTCAAGTCAAGGTCAGGAGGACCAAGATTTATCATTTGTGTCAAGATCTGTGAAGGAACCGTTCCAAGAGGGAAGCCACTTGGAAACGGACAAGTTCATCCGGACATTTCTCCGTTTTTCTCTTATCAATTAGATATGTCCTTTCCATCACGTCACGTTCCATGTCCTTTCAAGACATGTCACGTTCCGCGTTCCTTCTGCCAGGAAACCTGCACGTTCATTTATCTTACATACCCTCTCAGTTTGATTCGGGTATGTTTCTCTTTCAGTTACGTTATCGATAATTCGGGGACGAATTATTCTTTTAGGGGGGAAGAGTTGTAAAACCCGCATACTTTTACCATGAATAGTACCCTTAAGATCATACGTATATGATTAGAACGTTCCTTTTACAACATGTTTACGTTTCACGTATAAGAATTTCGAGTATTACGTACGTGTTAGAACACAATAAGTATTTATTACGTATGAACACACGATAATTATTCCAATAATAATTATAAACACAAACATGCGATCATGAAATCATGAACGTAATTTAATCACGAGATAATATTATTTACGTATATATATTTATTACGAACACAAATAAATATACTAAGTCACGATCAATAATTAATTAGAACACATAAAACACGAACACGATAAAACACGAACACACACTATAATATTTAGACTCGAGAAATGTACGGGTTACCCTTATGTGGGCCCCTACCCACGAAATTAGGAAGAAAAGGGCCAAGCCCATTGTTTTTTACTAAACAAGAAAAATTAGGAAAAACATGTCATTTATCACAAAACAAGAAAATAAACAAAAACCCTAATTCTCTTCTTCCTCTCCTTTTTGGCCGCCACATTTAGGAACACCAAAGGGGTGTTCGGGTTTATTTTGATCTTGGATTATGGGCAAGCATTCGTGTGTGTTCATCCTTATTGATCCACGCATTCGGTATAACCTTTTTAACTATTTTCTTTTATGTTTTGATTTATGAATCACATAAAATCTTAATGTTTTTAAAAACTAATTAAAAACATTTATTAAAACATGTCTATGATTATGGGGTAACTCAAAACAAGGGTTTTTAGGGGTGTTTGTTCTAGCCGCCGCCTAAACCGAACCCCAAGGGGTCTCGGCTTGGCTTATGAACCACCACCGAGACCTCATGGTCTCGGTATGGTGGTGTGGGTCCCACGGAAGCAGCAAACAAGGGGGAACCCCGACTTGGTTCGGGGTATGGTGTTGATTACGAGTCCGGTTCATGGTTTCTAGTCATGATCCGGTTCATTGATTATGTTAAGGTTTATGATTTTAATAGTTATATGTTAAAAATTAAACTAATAAAACATGACATAATTAATTTAATTAACATGACTTAGGTTATAAATTTAATTATTAGATCGTGAATTTTAAACTAAGTATTTATTTTTAATTAGACTTTATAATTAATTAATTATTAAAAACCATGACTATAATTAATTAATCAACATGACTTAGGTTATATTATTAGTAATCAATAATACATGTTTTAACCTGAGTATTTTTAACTTATTTAATTAAAAACATGATATATTTAATTAAATAGTTTTAACCTATAGTTTAATTAATTTACATGTAATGATTAATAAACTATACCTTATATCAATATGACTTAGAATATAATCAGAAAACACTTAAGCTTATATAATTAGCTTATGTAACCAGCTTATATCTAATTATGGAAACTTTCTATTTTTAGAAACTTATTTAATTAAGGCAGCTAATCTATTTATGGAAACCTTCTATTTTTAGAAACTTATTTAATTAAGGCAGCTAATCTATTTATGGAAACTTTATATTTTTAGAAACCTATCTATTTGAAGAAGTAATTCTTATTTTGGAAACTTTATATTTTTGGAAACTTTCTATTTTTGGAATCTTTCTATTTTTGGTAACTTTCTATTTTTGGAAACTTTCTATTTTAGGAAACCTGCTATTTTTAGAAAGTTACTTATTATTACACAGTAAGTATAATAATACATGAAATACAAGTAATACTTAATCAGAACAGACAGAATATAAGATAAACACAATTTAATGCTTTAAACAGTAAAACATGACATGAACGTATAAAATAAACTAAGACATGACATAAAACCAGTTACGTAAGTAGTAAGCAGATACTTATACACGTATGTATTTATGTAGCATTAGTGATACCGAAGTAGTACTCTCTTCCGTTCGTCTTCTTCATTCAATGGACATAAGGTACGGATTCCCGTCCTTTCAGTATGGACATTCTTTCCTTATTAGGATTCCCCGTATGCAGCCAACTATTTTCCCGTAGTATAAGTTTATATGTTTGATTGCTTATGTTTAATTTAGAATACCTGAAGCCATATACATGCATGACCAGTTTCACCTAGTTATGGAGGTACCATAACCATAACACTAGAGGCACTGGTGTTATGACTTCCCCACGGCGGAGTGATTGCTCGTGGCGTCCCTTCAGCTTTTGGCCATATTATTATATTTATCATGTGGTGCGCATGGGTGCATCCTAGTTACATGTTTTTCAACAGATTACTCAGTGTGAATGTGGTGTATGCCTTGCATCCTTCACAAGGAGCTGATCCCTCCTACCCAAACCAGTATATTAAATTAGAGGCAGCCCCTCTAATTTGCATGATGAGGTCACCCCTCCAAGTATTCATGCACGGTGGATTTTCATGACCTATATTGGCTAATGGTAAAATATGTTAAACAGTTTTCATAAGATAAACATAAGGCTTTTCAAACTATAAAACCAGTTTTATGAACATGTTCCAGGTTTTCCAGGACTTATACATTTCCGCTGCTATTAAGTCTTTATTATGTTTTAGTCATTTATACTATGTCTATATCCGTGCACTGAGCGTTTTGCTCAGCCGTTACTTTCCTTTCCATGTCCCAAAACGGCAGGTACCCTAGGAAGGACCCGAGCATTTGGAGGACGTGCATAGGATGGAAGCTGCTAGAGACTTCTTTTCCTTTTTGCCTTCATATACTTATGCTTGTTTAGTCTTTCATTCATTTCTTTTGCTTTATTATGTTTTGGGCTTATGTTTGGGAACCGATGTTTGATTCTGGTTATCCCTATGGTCATGTAATGTTTTAGACATTTATCCTTGTATGCTTTGATGACACGCCATAATTACGCGTGACATTACATTATCAAAACCGGGTGTTACAGTCCAGATCTTTATTCCATTAACTGAAGTAGGTACTTCAGCCTCATACTTGGCCTTCAACAAGTTCCAAAGGTCTACCAAGTCTTCTCTATCCAGACTTGCAAATAATGAGATCAAAGAAGTAAAAGTATGTACCTTCTTGCCATATCTGGTGATCATCCAGAACCCACTTGCATCTTCTTCATAGTAGACTATTGGGTTTTTGAAATCCAATGGTAATACTTCTGCAACATGTGAAGCCTCCAATGGTGAAAGCGTAATGCTTTTTCTGATTACTGCTTTACTAGGATTCAATTGATCAAGAGCTGGGAATTCAATGGGAATTCCCTTCTTCACTGGTCTTGGTGCAATTGAAGCCCTCTGAATTTGCAAATTTTCTTCAATCTCTTCTCTCCTTTTCATCTGAGAGAAGCCTCATAGTATTCTCCTCACAAATTCTTACCCAAATTGGATAAGCATGATGTTCCAATTCTGCAAAAGAGAGTCTTCTCAATCTATCAAAGGTCCATCTACCTTGATGACACCTGAGCAACATGTATTACAACTCTCTTCTATCTCTCTTGAGTTTAGAAAGCACCTTACTAGCCTTGTGCTTCAATATCACCTTACAATCCTCCTGAACTCTCATCAAGATCTCCAATCCCCAAACTTGTCCAGTGATGGACATCTCTGGATGCTCTATTGTCTTATTCTCCCATGCAAAGTACATCTCTCTAACATCAGGCATGTCAAAATCCACTTTGCCTTTCAACTCTCTTAGCCTCTCCTTGGCTAACTCATCCTCACCATACTCTAACCTTTCTGGAGCCTCTATAATCATTACACTGGATCCAGACTCTCATCATCATCACTACCATCTTTTTCTTTGTCTGTGGTAGCCCAATCCTGTTCTTGCAGTTGTGCAGCCAAATCTTGATCAAATTGTACCTGGGCTGCATCTTTTGGCACCTCAACTTCTACTAAAATAGCTTTACCCTTGTCCTTTGCTCCAATAGCTGGTAAAGTAGTTGTTGGTACCTGTGTTGTAACCTCCCTAATGATAATTGGTGGTTGGGATACACCAATCATACATGTAGGTTTGGCAACGCCTTCTTTGTTCTTGTCAGCGCTCAAACTTTGAACATCAGCGGCTGACTTTGTATCCTGTTCCATCATCTCCACAAATGATAGCTTCTTTGGAGTGATCAATGAGACATCAATAACAGGCTTCTCCTTCAAGGTAGCCAAAGCTTCAGCAACTTCCACCTGTTTAGTACCAAAAGAGCCACCTTCTTCTTCCTGTGAACCTTTGTCACTCAAAATGAAAGGTTCTGTTGGTGCATCTTCCTCCCCTTTGTAAGAATCATCCCCTGAAGAAAGGACTCTTGCCTGCCTCCTCCTAGCTTGGGCAGTCTCCAAAATAACTAGTCTCTCCCTGAATTGCTTGAGTTCAAGACCCTGACCTATGACAATCTGTACAAGGTCTGCATTTTTCTTTTGCAAGCTAATGCAGACCACCGTCAATTCCAAAAGAGTATAAGGTTCCAATCTACCCTCCTCTAGAATGGGAATTTGACCTCCTAAAGTAGATACATGGAGCATGGATGGGGTCTTAATGATGTTGGGACTGTCTTGACCTGCATCTAAGCTAGAGCCAATAGTCTCAGTCCCACCCATGTCACCAACCACACTTGTGGTGGTGGTTCTCTCTGCTACATGGCTAGGGCCACCAGAGGACAACACTCCAGCAGTCCTTTGGCATTTTTCCAACCTATAATCTGGTGGGGTAGAAGATGAAGTGGATTGAGGGTCTGTTTGGGTGTAAGGGGGTGTTTGGGTTTGTGGTAAAATGGTTTCAGCGTTTGGATTGGTAGTGGTAACGCCCACATTTTGAGTGTCAGCGTCGAATAGTTCTGGGTCAATATCCATAAGCTGGGGAAATGGAGGTTGTTTTGGTAATGGGTCTGGTTGAGGTTGTGGGTGAGGTTGAGGGTTTGCTGCTACCTCAATGACAGCAAAAATCGTTTTATTTTGAACAGGGATCGTATAAAAATTGTCATGATCCCTATCGTAGTATCCTTGCAAGTCAAAAACCATTTGTAAAAACCTAGGGTAAGCAAGAGTCATCTTGTTACCCTTATTATGACACATGCCATCAAAAATCATTTTGAAAAATTATAATTTTTCCCAGTTGCAAGACAGACAATGGCACTCCCAATAAAACGGTTGATTTCATTATGTGAGGAGCATTTGGGACTCAAACATTGAAGGATGACATGTATAAGGTACTTCCAAGCAGGGGGAAATTGCTGTTTTATATACTTATTTAAATGGCCCACTAGGGGCAAATTATACCCCCAAAGCTCGAAGTCCTTGCTCTAGCTCTGCAAGGGGAAGGGTGGTTATACCATCAGCATCATTAAGATGCAAAGCTTGGCAAACCAAAGCTTCAGTAACTACCCATGGAACCCCATGGACAGTAGCAGTCAATGTAATCACTCCATTAACTATTGAGGAACTAACAGTGTTCCAAAACTATTTAATGTATTGATAGGGACAAGAGGAGTATGTGAAAGTGCATACCTTAATGGGGACCCATTCAAATACCCAACCATCTGAGTATATTGGGGAAACAGAGTATTATCAGCTTCCAAATAAGCCACCATGTTGTGTTGGCTTCTAAACCCCAATTCCAATAAAGCCGGTTTAAACTTTGGTGCCATGAAGATTGATGCAAGAAAACTGTGATATAAAAGTTATGGAGATATAAAGGTTTGAGAGTTTTTAGTTAGACAAGAATTGCAGTTACCCTGTTTAAAAGAAATTAGCCAAATTTATAGGAGAGGTGAAAACATGCGATTGGTAAAATATAAGGCAGTTATTTTTAAAAAGTAATGATTAAAATCTTGAAAAATATATAACTTATCTCATACATTAATTAAAATTTACCAACTCCTAAAGTTACGGCCCATATTTTCGTCAAAAATAATAACTAAGTAGGACCCAATGTTTGACAACGGTAAAAAATTAAACATCAGCGTCTAACGACTATATTCTTGTCAGCGTTGGAAATTTGCCATGTCAGCGTTCAAATTGGTCTTATCAGCGTTTGGAAAGAAAAATGTCAGCGTCCAAAAATAAAAATAATTACAAATAAAAAGACCTAAACAAAGTAGTTTACCCTAGTGAAGATAACTCATAGACTAAAAATGACTATAGGGTGGCAAGCATTGTCCAATCATGCAAACTTGCTTAAGCAAGATAAACATAATTGTCCTCAAGTGTCCCTTGCTAACCAAAGTTTTTAACAGTGAAGTTACCTCATATAAACCCTTTGTAACTTCCCAGGTAGGCCCAATAAAAAAGTTCCCAAGTCTCCCAACTGACCAAATCCAATTCTAGGCCAAAAAGTCTTGGCAGTGTGCACACTATATCAACTTTGCATGCTACAGTGCCTCACGATTTAGAAAACTAACTCATACTCACCAGTGGACACAATCTAGAATTGTGATAAGAGTATTATAAGAATACCCAAAAATCCTAAAGGTTTCCTAAGCCTCCCTTTACCCTATGATATACAAAGTTGCCAAATAAAAAGTACGAAATAAAAATTTATGTCATGATAGGAATGTAAACATTCCAACCATCATCCATAAACTTGTACACATTCCTAGCAGCCCAAAGATCCATAAGAAACTCTGTATCCATTTGTACAATGCTCAAACTGCCTGCATGATCAGATCAAAAACCACAAAACTAACATATTGCTGTCAGCGTCCATTTTAACACTTATCAGCATTAAAATAACATGTGTCAGCGTTAGAAAAATAAAGTAGAAAACCTAATCTTTTACAAAGACTAATAACAGTACACATCCTGTACAAACTATACAATGACTTCAAATACACATTTAGGTGAGATTCATCATTTCAATACTTGTTACCAAGTACTGGAACCTCCTAACATCAAAAGGTTTAGTTAAAAGATCAGCCACATTTTCTTCAGTGTCTACCCTATCTGGATGTATTAAACCTTTTTCAAAACAATCTCTTATAAAATGATGTCTAATTTCAATGTGTTTTGTTTTAGAGTGATGTACAGGATTCTTAATAATGCATAATGTACTGTTATTATGTACAAATATCTTGGTATGCATAAAATTATACCTATAATCCAACAGTTGGTTTTGTATCCATAGAACTTGTCCACAACAAGCAACTGCAGCAACATATTCTGCTTTAGTTGTAGAGTTGGCCATCACTGTTTGTTTCTTGCATTGTCAAGATATCAATCTGCTCCTAATAAATTGGCATCCATCAGTTGTGGATTTCCTATTAAACTTGTCACCTCCATAGTCACTGTCTGAATATCCAATAAGCTCCAATGGAGAATCCTTTGGATACCATAATCCCAAGGTAGGATAGCACCTAAGGTATCTAAATATCCTTTTGACAGCATGAAGTATAGGTGCTGAATATAATTAATAACATATTATAAATAATCAAACGCAGCAGAACAAGCACCTAAGAACGGATCCATAGAGTCATATGATTAATCAATAAAAAGGGAAGATAAAAGTATACCTTTGTAGCGTGATTCGGTAGAATCGAATATAGACAATCACCAAGATATAACCAAGAAACCCAAGTGACCAAAGTAGATCACCTCTATGTAGAAACACACTACACTTCACCGTATACCAAATCGATGCTAGTCTTATGACCCGTAACCTTTTAAGAGCCTTTTTCTACACTAGAAAAATGGCTAAAAGATAAAAGAAATCAAAACCTCAAAAAATGTTTTGAATTCACACGTCAATTATTTTGATTAGAGAATCATACCTATACGTTTTGTTATGACCATTTTAATGAGAGAAAACCATTGACTACATCAATAGTCAATAAACTAAGTATAAGTTTAGTTATTAGAAGACCATATATTGACCTCAAGTTACGTAAGTTAAATATATATCGTAAATACAATAGACACGGTATATATAAAGTGGTACCTCAGTGTATATGTGTGTGACCTCATAGGCTCACATGTGTCTAGCCATATAATTATTTATTATGACACGAGCATACTCCAACAGCTCCCACTTGCGCACGTCATAATAATCATGTAGTTATACAAGCAAAGGTTAGCGTCTAGCAACACGCCAATGCCCCCAGAAACATATGAGGATAGTTTCTAAAACATCTCATTCAAATGGTTTAGACATCAGTCATCCTTTTGTTTCAGATACTTTGTTAAACTTTAGACATGGATCAACAGTCATTCTTAAGTTTAACTATTCTGTTTCTCGATATTGAAATTGAACTAGATTTACAAATTAATCAAGTATCATCTTAATTACATTTGGGTATGGCCACACATACATCTGTACAATTCACCGAGGGGCCCAGTAGTATCTAACTCCAATACATGGGGAGGAACAAATTCTCTTTTGACTACACGTGTCGTTCATGTGCTTCTTATTGCACCTGAAAATGGTCTTTATGGTAGCCTTGTTCAGGACAACGTTGAACCATATCAAAGATTGACATTCCACACATACAAAACCTACTTGCATCTCAAGTCTAAGGATGAGAGATTCAACCACTTGCGAGATTCACTATTGACGCTAATCCATGTAGTGAATTCTCGTTGGTTAGGTCAATTCAATGTTCATCCAATGAACACATATGAGTTTGGTGGCATCATCAATTAATATTCATTCCAAATGAATATGACCAACTCACATTTGTCTTAACTCGAAAATACTCCCATATTGTCAACCGACAATGGATAATTTAGAATAATAAGATTACTCTTGGATTTAAACATGCCAATATAGGACACAATTGAAATAAAATAAAAACGATATACCTCATATATCAATTCATTATATAATAAAAACTGTTTTACATCCCAATTATTCAAATACTAACATACATAAATCTACATGAAACTACCAGCTTGTCTAAGTCCAATGCCCTAGCATGCTCAACATGTTTGGTACAAGACATTGGTTTAGTAAACGGATCAGCTAAGTTGTTATCGGTGTGAACTTTAAGAATACGAATATCACCTTCTTGAATTACTTCTCGAATGTAGTGATATTTTCTCCGAAAATGTTTGGCACCCTTTTGAACTCCATGTTCATCGGCTATAGTAATTGCACCTGTATTATCACAGTACATTTCCATAGGTCTATCATTACTGGGAACAACGCCAAGCCCAAAAATGAATTTACGTATCCAAATTGCTTCCATTGCAGCTTCAGAAGCAGCTATGTATTCAGCTTCTGTACAAGACATCGAAGTAGTGCTTTGTTTAGAACTCTTCCAATCAACCGCGCCTCCGTTCATCACAAAGACATATCTGGTTTGTGATCGAAGATCATCCCGATCTGTCTCCCAACTAGCATCAGTGTAGCAAGTAACACCAAGCTTAGTTGTTGAATCACCTCCATAAACAAGAAACATATCTTTAGTATTTCGAAGATACTTTAATATGTTCTTTACATCAGTCCAGTGACATTCACCTGGATTCTGTTGGTATCTACTTGTAAGGTTCTGAGAGAATGCTACATCAGGTCTAGTGCACCTCACAGCATACATGATGGATCCTACAGCCGAAGCATAAGGCACTCCTTTCATTCGCTTCACCTCTTTAGGTGTGGAGGGACCTTAAGTCTTACTCAATTCTACATTGGATTGCATTGGTAGACTCCCACATTTGGAGGCATCCATCTTAAACCGCTTTAAGATTTTTTCAATGTATGCACTTTGACTCAAACCGATTAATCGCCTTGATCTATCTCTGTAGATCTTGATTCCTAGAATGAACGCCGCCTCACCCAAGTCTTTCATGGCAAAACATTTTCCAAGCCAGGTTTTTACATCTTGTAGCATTGGAATATTGTTTCCCGTGAGTAATATGTCATCGACATATAAGACTAGGAAAATGACGATACTTCCACTAGCTCTTTTATATACACATGGCTCATCGGGATTTTGAGTGAAACCAAACTTTTTTATCTCCTCATCAAATCTCTTGTTCCAGGTCCTAGATGCTTGCTTTAACCCATAAATGGATCTTTGAAGCTTACATACACGTCTGGCATGTTTAGGATTCACGAACCTTTCAGGTTGCACCATATAAACGTCTTCGTTCAGATGGCCATTCAAGAAGGCGGTCTTGACATCCATTTGCCAAATCTCATAGTCATAGAACGCTGCTATAGCTATAAGAATCCTAATAGCTTTAATGTCTGCAACAGGCGAGAAGGTTTCTTCGTAGTCAACCCCATAGGTTTGAGTGAAACCTTTTGCTACAAGACGAGCTTTAAAGGTGTGTACAATGCCATCCATATCGGTCTTCTTCTTGAAGAGCCATTTACTCGCAACCGTCTTACAGTTAGGAGGGAGGTCAACTAAGATCCAAACTTCGTTGTCCCTCATGGATTGCATTTCCGCATTCATAGCTTCAAGCCACTTATCAGATTCAGGATCCGACAATGCAGCTTTATAGTTATCAGGTTCACCATGATCCCCTAACTCATGTTCCTCAACATCGATATAGAAACCATATCGGTCAGGTGCGTGAGATATCCTTGCGGATCTACGAATGGGAATTACATCACTTTGAGATTCGACATTTTCATGTTCAACCTCTTGGTGATGTTCGCTAGTGTTCTCAGAAGGTTGTGCATCTTGACTTTCAATTTCAAGAAACTCTCAAGAAACTCAGCATAACGAGCAACAAATATTTTGTTCTCGGGTGGGTAGTAGAAGTAGTAACCCATTGTTTCCTTTGGGTATCCTACAAAGATACACTTGGTAGATCTGGGCTCAAGTTTGTTTGGTGTTTCTCGTTTAACGAGAGCCTCACAACCCCAGACTTTCAAATAAGACAAGTTCGGGACTCTCCCGTGCCATATTTCATATGTAGTCTTATCAACCTTCTTAGTTGGAACCATATTGAGTATGCGTGCAGCAGACTCTAGAGCGTAGCCCCAAAAGGACATTGGCAAAGTGGTTGGACTCATCATTGATCGAACCATGTCAAGCAAGGTTAGATTTCTCCTCTCTGACACCCCATTATGTTGTGCTGTATAGGGAGGAGTAAGTTGTGAGACAATCCCACGACTCTTAAGATGATCTAAAAACTCAAGGCTTAAATACTCGCCTCCTCGATCAGATCGAAGTGCTTTGATTGTCTTCCCGAGTTGATTTTCTACCTCGTTTTGGAAGGTTTTGAACGTTTCAAAAACTTCATGTGTATGTTTAATCAAGTAAACATAACCATATCTACTGAAGTCGTCAGTAAATGTAACGTAGTAGTTAGCTCCTTCTCTAGACGTGGTTCTAAATGGACCACATACATCACTATGTATGAGTCTAAGAAGATCGTCAGCTCTTTCACTTTCATTAGTAAAAGGCTTTCTTGCCATCTTGCCAGATATACAAGATACACATATATCAAATGATTCATCATCAGTTGACTTTAAAAGCCCATCATGTTGCAGCTTCGCAATGCGTTTCTTGTTTATATGGCCAAGTTGACAATGCCATAGAAAAGTAGAATCCAAGTTGTGCTTGGACTTCTTTTTGTTACAAATATAAATATAACCCTCATTTGATACATGATTATGCATATCAATTTCAAAAATTCCATCACGAGGAATAGCATTAAAATAAAATACATTATCCTTGGAAACTTGAATAGTACCATAATCAGTAAACTTATGTGAAAAATCAATATCCCATAAACGTAAAAGAGAAATAATTCCTCTAGTAATAGAGGGTGAAAAATGACAATTGTCTAGTACAAGAATCATTCCACTAGAGAGGATAAGATCATAGCTCCCTATGGCTTCGACAGCTGCACGGTTGCCATTTCCCACGTGCAAGTCCAAAGCGCCTTTATTTAACTTTCTGATCCCTCTAAGCCCCTGAATAGTATTACAAATGTGAGTACCACAACCTGTGTCATATATCTAGGTATTAGTTTTAGGGAATGAGTAGAGTTCTATCATGAAGATACCTGATGTGCCGGACGTGCCGGCTTTGTTCTTCTTTTTATCCACTTCTGCCAGGTAGTAAGGACAATTCCTTCTCCAGTGTCCAATCTCATGACAGTGATGACACTCTACATCCTTAGCAGGATGCTCCTTTTGCCAGGTGGGGGAACTTACGTTTAGGGTCATGAACCATAGTGGCTTTTCCCTTGAAATTCTTACCCTTGCCTCCTTTAGCTTGTGGCTTCGGTTTTTGGATATGACCTTTCTTGATAGCAAGAACAGAGGGAGCTTTCTTGGGCATACCCTTCTCTGCAAGCTTCAGCATGGCATGCAGTTCAGGTATAGTCTTCCCCATGCCATGCATATGATAGTTCTGAACAAACTGATCATAGTCTTTGGAAAGTGAAGTGAGTATCAAGTTCACTCCTAAGACTTGTGGCATAGGGTAGCCAAGTCGGTCCATCTGATCAAGGTAGCCTTTCATTCTCAACACATAAGTGTTGACAGATTGGCCCTCCTCCTGCTTGCAGTTATGGAACGCTTTGACTGTTTCAAAGAGTTCTTGTTCTGCTTGTTGTTGGAATATCGTCTTGAGTTCCTCAATCATGTCATATGCAGTAAAGTCTTCCAAATGTTTTTGGATTTCAGGGACCATACTACACAACATTAAGCCAGCCACTTCTTGCTGTTCAACAACACTTTTAGTATGGGCATTGCGAACAACAGCGGTGGCAGTAGCAGGAGGTGCTTCAGGTAAGGCCTCTTCCAAGTGGTGCAACTTTCCTTCTGATCTGAGGACAATCCTCAGATTTCGAAACCAGTCAAGGAAGTTTGTACCACTCAATTTCTCCTTATCGAGAATTGATCTGATTTGATTGTTAATGGATTGATTCGTTTCCATCTAGAAAGTAACAAAGTTCAAAGTTTTAGTATTCTTAATAGTTAATCCTTTAAAAAATTAACTACCCAAGTTTATATAAAAAAAATTACTTTTACGAAAAAGGCTAAGATCCTCATTGAGGTTCTACCATCACATCAGTTGATCTGCTAGCAATGATAGATTTAATAGGTAGATGACGTTTATCAACTACAAATCATGTGCAATTCTTAAATCCTTATGGGACTCATGACATAAGTGAACAATTCACAAAATATCAAACATGGCATGTTTAGTCCCATCCTTGCCTCGGTCAAGGTCTCACCACTTAACCGATTAAGTCATCCAATTTGAGAACATGCGAGAATAAGTCTAGGTCTCACGCATAGATAATAATTGCCTTGGGTTACAATTCACATCCGTCTCACAAGATGCAAAAAGTAATTGCAAGTGATCTCAAACGATTGGACGACATGACTTAAATTTTAGACGGGTATAAAAGTTTGATTTACAAATCAAAAGTGTGTACGAGGAAGCATGCATTCATCCATCGTAGCACAAGTTAAAAACATTTCTTAACTTAAGTCTAATCTTGTTTTAATTTATGTGTGTCAATTTGTCCATGTTAAATACTAATATAAAACCTAAATGGATTTAATATTAGATTTAGACAATACAAAAAAATAAAATAACATCATAACACGTTAAGAGTTATTATGAAAAACAAGATTTTAGTTTTAAATCATATTTAATCTTTAAACTAAATCAAGGATTTAGTTTTATAAATTGTTTGTGATTGGTTTCAAGTTTTTATAAAAAAACATTTGCAAGTAATAACAAGATATCAAGCAAACAAGCAACCACACAACCACAAGCATGAAAAGCCTCAAACCGATAAAAAACCTATGCTTGATCTCGTGAGCCATCACGAGGACCAAGAAGTCAACTAAGGGTAAGTCAACATAACCACAAAGTGGGATCCCACTTGCTCCAAGACCATCAAGAGCAAGTAGAACCCAAAATGAACATGAGGCCCAGATCTGCCTCAATATTTCAGTCTACTTATAGGGCCCAAAACCCATAGAAGGAGTCTTACCTAGCCTGAGCTCCAGTTGAGACTTTTGAAGGCATATGAGTTTTGAATTAGCACACCAAATTTGGGCTTCTATCTCCTTATAGAACTCCGGAAAATCACATTTTAGTGCAGGTCACTCAGCAGCTCCGGATTTCACAATATGTCTTCAATTCTTTAGCCATTCCCATCCAAGCATCGGTTACAAATGATTTATGACTAAAAACATTTAACCTATCATTAACCTACTGTAAAATTCCCAAACAATGGCTATAACCAACATCAAAAACATATTAATGAAGCCGAAACAATGGCAAATCCCCAAAACTGAAATTAAATGCAAATCAACACACAACATGTCACATTTGGTCTAGGTTTTCATCGGCTTTACATAAGAAAAATAATAATACCATAATATTATGAATATAACAAGGTGTTGGCTAAGTCCATGGCCAAACATGCATGTATTTTCCATGTAAATAAAATTAAACAACAAGAAACACTTGTTAGCCAACGAAATCGAAGAAATAATCAACAATTAATTAAACCCCCGATTAGTACGTGTAACCAATGACCTTAGTACCTTATAACCACATTTTATAAACCTTGTAATTATCATATACTTACAGAAAACATGGTCATTAGAGCTGTTTAAAACCCGATTCAAGGATCGTTCCAAAAAACGCGTTTTAGGTCATTTTACATGTACCCGTAATAAACCCATTTAAGTATGCGTAAACCGTGACTATGAGATCATTAAAAACAGATTATAAGACCTCCTAAAAGTCTATAATGGCACGAAAATAATGCCATAGGGTCTGTTTTAATATTGGTTTAACAAATCCCTCAAAAACACTCATATTTAGCCATTTATACGCATACCCGATAATCATATGACATCTATGATGGCTCGTGATACCACTATAGGTGTTGAGTATAATTAATAACATATTATAAATAATCAAACGCAGCGGAACAAGCACCTAAGAAAGGATCCATAGAGTCATATGATTAATCAATAATAATGGAAGATAAAAGTATACCTTTGTAGCGTGATTCGGTAGAATCGAATATAGACAATCACCAAGATATAACCAAGAAACCCAAGTGACCAAAGTAGATCACCTCTATGTAGAAACACACTACACTTCACCGTATACCAAATCGATGCTAGTCTTATGACCCGTAACCTTTTAAGAGCCTTTTTCTACACTAGAAAAATGGCTAAAAGATAAAAGAAATCAAAACCTCAAAAAATGTTTTGAATTCACACGTCAATTATTTTGATTAGAGAATCATACCTATACGTTTTGTTATGACCATTTTAATGAGAGAAAACCATTGACTACATCAATAGTCATTAAATGGAAATCAAAACATATCCCTTATTTCTCTCCATATCAAAACGTTTAACATGAACTTTTAAATGGGCTTAACATATGTTTTTATTTTCTAATAATAAACTAAGTATAAGTTTAGTTATTAGAATACCATATATTGACCTCAAGTTACGTAAGTTAAATATATATCGTAAATACAATAGACACGGTATATATAAAGTGGTACCTCAGTGTATATGTGTGTGACCTCATAGGCTCACATGTGTCTAGCCATATAATTATTTATTATGACACGAGCATACTCCAACATGAAGATGACACTCTTTGGGAGTCACCTAATGGCGTGCACATGCACACACAGCAAACATGATGTCAGGTCTAGAGGCTGTAAGATACATCAATGAGCCAATCATTGATCTATAATGCCTGACATCCACTTCTTTTCTATCTCCAGTCTTTCCCCAAGGGTGTTCCCTATCCTTGGGTGTGCTAGCCCGTTTTTCGTGTAGAGAAAAACCAAACTTTTTCAAGATTTCTGCTACATACTTGTCTTGAGAGATAAAGATACCATCTTCTTTCTGTTGGACTTGTAAACCTAGAAAGAATTGCATCTCTCCCATTGCACTCATCTTGAATTTGTTTGTCATGAGCTTGGAAAAGTCTTCACTCATCTTTGGATTTGATGAACCAAAGATAATATCATCTACATAGACCTGAACAAGCAGAAAATCCTTACCAATCTTCTTGGTAAATAAGGTCTGGTCTATGGTGCCCCTCTTAAATCCATTTTCCACCAGATAGGTGGACAATGTTCCATACCATGCTCTTGGGGCTTGATGAAGTCCATACATTGCCTTCTTGACTCTATACACTTTGTCTGGATGCTATGAATCTTCAAAACCATGAGGTTGCATTAAATAAACCTCCTCCTCAATTATGCCATATAGTAAAGCACTCTTCACATCCATCTGATAAACTATGAAACCCATGCAAGAAGAATAGGCTAGGAAAATACTTATTGCTTCAATCCTTGCAACAGGTGCAAAAACCTCTTCATAGTCTATTCCCTCTTCTTGTGTTTATCCTTGAGCAACTAAACATACCTTGTTTCTGATCACAATACCTCTTTCATCTTTCTTGTTTCTAAGAACCCAACGTGTCCCAATAGGTCTAACATAACTTGGACAATCCACTAACTCCTAAACATCTTGAATAGCAAACTGGTGAAGCTCATCCTGCATTGCTTCCACCCAACTTGGTTCTTTGAGAGCATCAAAAATCTTTTTGGGTTCCTGTTGTGACAGAAAACAAGCAAAAAAACATGCCTGTATAAGAGGGGTATCAACCTTCTTGTGGATATTGGCAATGAAACCACCTTGAGTCTAATGAGACCTTCTTGTTTGAACAGGAGACAAAACATCACCAATGATTAAGGAATGACGATGATTTTTGACAGTAGTTGTAAGTGTTCCTCCCCCAAGTAATGTGTTGTCTACTATTTCAGTTTCCATGTTGCCAATATCATCTTCATATCCACTCCCATCCTCACTTGAATGAATCTCTTGATTAAGTATGGAAGGTCCTCCTTGTTCAAAGGTATTGGATGAGAATAAATGTCTATACAGGTTGTCAGCGTTTGAGCTATCATCGTCTGAATTTAACCTGTTAGCGTCTGATTTGCCTTTGTCAGCGCTTGAAGATTCATGCATGTTTTCATCAACTGGCCTTGCTTGTGGCCCTACATCCTCCTTTTCAGCAGCAGCAGAAGCTTGTGCAAACCCATCAGTCCATATAGGAATGGTAACATACTCAAGTATGGGGTCTGACTTGATTGTATGTGATCCTTCTTCTTTCTCAACTTGTTTACCTGCAATTTCAACAATAGGTTCTTCCACAACATGTGAATCCTTTTTCACAATGTTTGGATTAGTAACAGGCATATAATTCAAGGTTCTAGATAATGCCTCTAAATCAAAGAACCAATCTGGTCCACTCTCAGGATCACTAGGTTTACTTTCTAAAAACTTAACATGTACTTTTTCAAGAATACGTTTTTCTTTCTTATTGTAAACCCTATATCCTTTGCTCTACACTGAATGACCCATAAAGTAGCCTTCATCACCTTTTGCACCAAACTTTCCTAAGGCATCACTAGTATCTAAAATCACTACATGACATCCAAAGGGTTTAAGAAAACCTATGTTGGGTTTCCTATTCCAAAATAGCTCATAAGGTGTCTTATTATGGATTTTGTTGACCAATGCTCTATACTGAACATAGCAGGCTGTATTCACAGCCTCATCCCAAAAAGCAATGGGAAACTTAGCATCACCCAGCATTGTCCTAGTTGCTTCTATGAGTGTTCTATTCTTCCTTTCAGCCAACCCATTCTGCTGTGGGGTTCTAGCTATGCTAAACTGCCTAGTAATCCCTTTAGTAACACAGAAGGCATCTAATAATTGATTTCTAAACTCACCACCATTATCACTCCTAAGTATTTTAACCTCATTCCCTGTCTTATTCTCAATTTGGGTAATAAAGTGAATCAAAACTGTGGCAGTTTTACTTTTTAAGGCCAAAAAGAAAGTCCAATTAAATCTAGAAAAATCATCAGTTATAACAAAACAGTAAGATTTACCATTCAAACTTTCTATATTAGTTGGACCAAATAAGTCCATATGTAGCAAGTGAAGTGGTTCAGAACTAGAATGCACAAGTTTAGACTTAAATGAGACTTTGTGTTGTTTGCCTTTAAGACATGCAACACAAGAGTGAGCATTGTGGAAAGCTTTTGAAGGCAAACCATCAACTAAATCATGTCTCACAAGTCTATTGATGTTCTTAAAGTTTATGTGCCCTAACCTTTTGTGCCATAGATTACTTTCATCAACTGAAGCTTTAGCATACAGACATGACAGATTATTGTTCATCCTAATTCCATTAAGATTAACATTATAAATGTCCTTATGCCTAGGTGTTCTATAATCAATAAACTTCTCATCAGGCATCTTACAATCCTTTTTCAACACCAAGCATTCAGTATTAGTGAAAAGAACCTTATTTTTGTTATCACATACTTGTGACACACTAAACAAACGATAGTCAAGTTCTTTTAGCAGAAATACGTTTTCAAAACGTAAATTATTGGTGATAAGAGTGCCTTTGCCTAAAATAGTACCATATCCTCCTCCATAGTACACTTTGTCACCATCTTTAATGGGGGTAAAGTTAGTCAAGTAATCTTCCTTCTCCGTCATGTGCCTAGAGCATCCACTGTCCCAATATCCATGATCATTGACCTGCTTTTGAATGCCCTGCACATAAAGAAAACAAGTTAGTTTTCTTTGGGAACCCAAGCCTGAGCAGACTTGGATTCATCTGGTTGTTCAACAAGAATAGAGTTAGTCCTTATAACAACCCCTTGTTCATCCCTTTTTGGCCTGAACACCCAGTTTACCCCAATTGGTTTAGTCATGACCTTTGAAATATAATGAAATATGTTACAGGTCATAGAAATCCCATGAGAATTAGGGTTTTGGTCTTGTTTAGGTCTCCAAGTCAAACTAGATGAAGCTTTAGACCCCTTTCTCTTAGGCTGTAAGTACCTATTATTACTTGGTCTAACAGAAGAACCAACACCAATTTGTTGTGGTATTTTCACACCCTACCTAAATCTGTCAGCGTTGGAATTGTTCCTGTCAGTGTTATATTTGTTCGTGTCAGTGCTGAATTTGTTCTTGTCAGCGCCCAAATTAGGGTTTGCTACAGGAGCCCATTGTCTATTAGACCATGTATTGGTCTTTTGAAAGGGTCTTTGTCCATGAGTATTTGTCCCTTTAGTAAAGAAGGGAGATGGTCTAGTAACTTGTGGACTTGGTTGGACATAAGGTCTGGGTTTGACCATGGTTGACCTACTGTCAGCATTGACTTTTGAGGCACTGACACATTTATAGGCCAAGTGAGAAAAACTCCCACATAAGTAACACGTTTTTCTAGACATAACTTTAGGTCTAGATTGAAAGAACCCTGTTCCATTAACACTAGCTTGGCTTTGTGGTGACCTAGGTTTTCTATACATTTCAGCATATTTAACACTAGGTTTTCTCTTAACAGATGAGCCAAGGTCAACAGGTTTTCCAGTGGTAGGGTTGGTCACAGTTATGGGTGTTGGCTCAAAAGGACTCTCACTAAGCATTCCACCCTTAACAAAGAGAAAATGGTTGTCTGCTTTCCATTTTTCAAGGTCAGTTACCTTTTGTTAATATTCCTCAACTAGGGTGAGCACTCTAGGTGGAGGAATAAATTCCTTTTCTTGGAGTTCTGGAATACCAGTCCAAGAGAGATCTTTTCTCTGAACACCATAAAAATTCCCAGCAGGTGGAGGAACAACAACATATTCATTAATTTCAATCCCAAACATATCCCTAGGGTTTCTTTGTTCACTAACACATTTTTCTAGAGTTTGGCTGGCTTTATCAAAAATTTTAATTTTAAGCCCTACATTTTCTTTATCCTTAATGGCCTCATCTAACTTATGTTGCACTTTTTCTTTGGATCTCATCAGAGTGTCCCTAAGTTCAATACTAACTTTAAGATCATAAGACAAAACATTAATTTGATCTTTTAGGTCAAATTCCATTTTCTTATATTCCTCTGTAGTCTTTTCAGTTTGAACAAGTGCCATTTGATAATTTGATAACCTACATTTTTCATCAAAAACATGTGATTTTAATTGTAAGATTTCTTTGTTAAGCTTTTCAGTGTTAAAACGGCAGCCTTTACTATAGTAAGCATCATCATATACCTCATTATTTGATGAAGACGAGGAATGTGCCATAAGATCAAAGTGAACATGCTCTTCTTCTTTCTTATCTGCAATCAAGCCTTATTCTCTTCCACATCCTTTGCCAAAAAGCTCCAGTCCCATCCAACACCATCAATGTCTTGCATGGCAACCATAGCCTTTGTCTCTTCAACCTTGACGACTTGGCTTGAAGCCTCTCCAGCATCAGATCTTCTTGGAGATCTGCATTCCCTCATAAAGTGGCCCATCCTATGGCAGTTGTAACACTCAACCTTGAATTTATCAAATCCAGCAGTGTCTTTAGCATTGAAGGTCATCTTCTTTCTAAATCTCCTATTCCATCTGTTGTCCCTTATGCTTGCAAGTGCTATATTCCACTTAAGACCCATCTCTTCCAAATTCTTATCACTGATTTGCTCAAGATCCTCATATGTAATCAAGGAACCATTGGGTAATGCGGTAATGTATGCACATACTGTATCTAGATCAATACCAGCATGTTTAATCCTTGGTGAGTCAACATTGTATGTGTTAGAGTCTGAATGTGAGGCGCTGACAAAGGTTGATCCACCACTGACATAAGGTGATCCAGTAATAGGATGCACATATGACTCTCTCTCTCTCTCTCTTTGACTTGAGCTTCACTATGTGAGATGAAAGCCATGTTTCCAGATGTCGACTTGCTTCCATGATCCAATAAGATTTCATTCTCTATAATCCTTATCTTATTGTAGACGTCATCAAAAGTAGAACTCCTATGGGCATTGGTATCAATTATAGACCTAGCTTTAGATTTACATGCCTCACCAAGACTCTTAGGAAAGTAGTAATGATGTCCTCATCATCATATTCAGTTCCCATAAAAGTCAACTTGCTAGTGATATCTAGAAGCCTGCTTCTTACCTCACTTAGCTTCTCACTAGGAAGAGCTTTAAATATAGCATATTCATGCAAGAGTTGCTTCTTCTTTTCTTTGGTAGAGTCATCATTACCACCATAGTTCACTTGAAGAGCTGCCCAAAGTTCTTTGGCAGACTCAAAGCTTCTATACTTATGCTGATTTTTGGGACCCAGAGAGTGTTTGAGGAGGCTTAAGGTCTTCATATCATTCCTTCTTTTGGCTATATCGGCAGTTGAGACAACTCTTCCATCCTCATGTCTTTCCCTACACTCGTCAGCAGTAGAACCAGTGGTAGACCTTGCTGTAATAGCAGCAGCAATCTTAGCTGCTTTATCGAATTGATTTCCATATTCAATAAGTTCCCAGAGAGTATGATCATGAATTTGAAGGTATTGTTCAAAATTAAATTTCCATTGTTCAAAGTTGTCACGATCGAGCATGGGGATTTTTAGGTTGTGGTTTGATGAGGAAGAAGATTCTGTATCAGATATCTTTACTGGTTTTAGGGTTTTGGTGTTTTTAGGGTTTACTGTTCTTCTAGATCAAAGTTCCTCAACAAGCTCTGATACCACTTTTTGATCCCAAACTTAGATCGATTAGCTTTGTGTTAACGAGATTGAATCAAGTTTAACACGTAGAGAAACTTTGTTGTTTGTTATGAACAATCCAAGTGTTATGGGGAATTAACACTTGAATAAAGAACAAGTAAAACAAATAAACCAAACTTTCACTTTTGATTAATAATCGAACTTGGGTACAATGAAAGTTGAATACTTAATAATGTGTATAAACTACAAACCCTACGACCTCCTTTTATAACATAAGGAGTCGTGTACAATGGATAACCTATCAACTATTCTAGGAAAAGATAAATATAGAAATACAATATTGAGTATATATTTTCTTCAAATAATAAACGTATTGACTAAGTTTCCCTATCAGTGGTTGGACTTCTTCTTGTCAGCGCTTGGATATCTCTTGTCAATGCTTGATCTGTCAGCGCTTGACTTCTTCCTATCAGCTTCCAATTTACTCTTGTCAGCGTTTGAGTGTCTTGGCTCATTTTATTCCCAACACATATTTTATTTAACATGAAAAAGGACAATACAACCAGGGATGACCTTATTCACTGAAACATGAAATTAAGCACAAACTAAGTTTTCAAACTATAAAAACTTGTATGAAAGGAACATAAAAATTCATGATAAAAGAAGCATCTTCTTTAGTTTCTTCACAAGAACATCCTTCTCAGTCAACAACATCAGTTTCTCATTAAGATCTTCTTCGAGCTCATTTCGGGCCCTCAAAAGCCCAAGAATCACATCAACTTCTCGTTAACATATTGGGCACTCCAACCAATAAAACCACAACGAGGACAACAATAGAACTGTCGCCCCGGGTTCCTGTCAGTCCATGAATTTGATTGTTGCGGATTTACCACATTCACATATGCTCACCATGACTACAACAAAAATCGTTAACTCAGGGGTAAAAATGCACGAGAAATTGAAGTTCAGTAGCAAAATTGCATGTAGTTTGAACTCAGGGGCAAATTTACGAAAATTAGAAAGTTCAAGGACGTTTTTTGTTGTTTACCTTAATATCTAAATACTGTAAATAAACGATTGTGGTGTACCATGCGTCACGACGGTGTTTATGAAAGTGAAATTGTGCTTTTATTACTCCGTACATGACTCAGTAAAATCTTTAATGGTAACTACGAACTCTTAAAGATGTAATATTAAACCTTTAATTTGCTTTAGGGAAATTAAACTCGTAAGAAAACATAAGTAACTTACAAAAGCATAGGAAAACGTATGAAAACTCTCAAAAACGTCGAAATCGTAATATATAGGGTTAATAAACGTACAAAAATGCATAAAAATTTAAACGCAAAATAAATAACATAATAAAAAACTTGAAAAAAAACTAAAGCAATAAACCACATGGTTCATTTATGAAACACTTATGAGGGTATTTCTGTCATTTCCACCAACTAAACCAAGATTTAAAAGTCAACGTAACAGAGTTACTGGTCAAATGACCAAACCTGATATAGGTCAGAACCACATGGAGAAAACCTGTTAGATTTTATTTCGAAAAAAAGTTCGTTAGATCAGGTAAACCAAAAGAAGGATTTTTGTACTGTTTTCGTTTATATAACTAATAAATGATATAAATTACAAATAAATTTGAAAAAAAAATATGATCTAATAATTAATTCATGATGATATTGTTTTAACAATATTATATTTTAAATAAACAATTAATCCTTAATGACAATCTTTTGTTATTAGCAAAAGTGCAAAACCCATTAAACATAACAGTCATTTTTTTTACTCAAATCGAAAAATTAGTGGTTTGGCAAAGAAACTCATATTTTGAAAAAAACAATTTAAAATGAGGGTTAATATATACAAAAGTTACTAAAATTTAGCAAAAAATTTGATTTGGTTACTAAAGTTTAAAACCTAACAGATGGGATGTTTTGGGTTACTAAACGTTTATAAAAACTATGTCGTTGTTACTCCTTCGAGGGGTTATCGGTTGAGAGCGTTTTGACTTGCCACATTAAACATTTATAGGTTCTGATGGCTAAGAATACAAGTATGGGGTACAAGTATGTCTAGACATGCTATTACACATCCTCATAGTGAACAGAGGCCAACGGGAGATGATTTTATTAGGTCTGAGCGTATGGTGGGTGATAATCTTGATCGGTTTTAATCGGTGTATAAATGCGACGATGTCTTGCAATAACTGTGGTAACGTGCTTGATACTGTAAAGTCTACACCAAACAGAGATATTCATACATCTGTCTTTGACTGTGTCAATCAATCCTTCTAAGGTATCAACTATGGTAACATATGTCTGTGTGTTTATCAAAAACAAAGATTAACCCAACATAATATGAAAGTCTTATTTTACAGTAATTATAACTAAATTTGTTTAGGGGACATGTTTACAAGAGTCCAGTGATTTATCCATTAACGATCACATACATTTGGTAAAATCATTAAACTGAACATATAACAGGGGAGATATTTAGTCAACATGTTAGTAACAAGGTTGGAAATAGCTTTACAGTTTCTTTCCTACATGATAAGTGGAGTCATCTCCTAAATCTAGACTCTTACTATCACTAAGATATATATGTTTATTGCTAGGATTGCGGATTCTAATAGAGTAATATTATTGCAAACAGGGGTACATGGAAATAGTGTGTTGAATGGCAGTCCAAGTTTTCAATTCTTGATACAATACATCTGCCTACTATACGATCTGATGCTCGTGATACAGCTATTTCCAACCACAAGAGATGAAAGAATCATGGCATATGTTGATACACTACTGAACCTAAAAATTCCCAATAACGAGAATACTAATAGAGATGGGGGGAAGATGACTGATGATGATATCGTTAACATGTGTAGTGAATTCATAATCGTTGGCACAGAAAGCACTTCTACTACTCTACAATGGATCATGGAGAATCTAGTTAAATATCCTTATATTCAGAGTAAGCTTTATGATGAAATCATTGTAGTCAGGGGACCCGCACCTTCACAGCCACCACTAGAGGCAGAGGTAAAATCAGTTATAGATGAAAATGACATACATAAAATGCCATATCTGAAAGCAGTGGTTTTAGAAGTACTGAGGAGACACCCACCCGGGTATTTTGTAATACCACGTAAGGTCTCGGAGGAGGTCGAGCTCCAAGGTTACATGATTCCAAAAGGTGCAACCATCAATTTCATGTTGGATGAGTTGGGTATGGATCCAACGGTTTGGGATGATCCCATGGAGTTTAAGCCAGATAGGTTTATGTCGAATGATGGTCGTGATGGTGGCATTGATATACGTGGAAACAAAGGGATAAAGATGATGCCTTTTGGTGCGGGAAGAAGGATGTGTCGTGGCTATGATTTGGCTCTTCTTCATTTGCAATATTTTGTTTCTAATTTAATATGGTATTTCCATTGGACTGCTCCTAACGATTTTGATGTAGATCTTGTTAGGAAGTTTACTTTTTGAATAAGTATAGTTAGTCCGTTAAGCATTTCCGATTTATAGGGTGATTAGTTGAACCACGTATTTAGAGAGGAAGGTACCACGGCGAGGGTACCTCGTCGCGCCGACGTGGCCTCTCGTCGTGGCTCGTCGAGCCTATTCGTCACACCCACCCCACATTTCGCCGTATAGATTTTGGTTTTACGAAATGTTGACGAAGAGCGCTTTTTAGAATATAATCGTAGGTAGTGTTGGTTATAGCCATTTGGTTATATTTTTTTTTAAATTCTTAATCTTTATATAAACTCTCCCCATTTAACAATTTTAACAATCATATTCATTCTCTAAAATCAAAAAAATACTACTAGAATGGCTTGTTCAGCTTCACACACTTATGATCAAATCAAAATATTAGTTGCTAAACTAATTAATGAAGACAACATTCGACAGAAAACGATTATGGATTTAGCCATCAAATTTGAAAGTGCATCCTCGTCAAAATTTGAACTGCAGGAAGCATGTGAAAATTGCAAGGATATTCCAAAAGAGTGGCGTGATCAGATAATCGAATTTTTGAAAAAAGAATCGAACAAAGACGATGAAATACATGATGCTTTGGTTGAAGAAGGCGTTAAAATCGAAAGACAAATGGATTCTAAAAATAATGGATTAGAGAATTTTAATTTCGGTGTTCTAGTTCTAATTTAAATAATATTATTTTAATTTCAGTAATGTTATTTTATTTTCTATGTTGTAATTTTAATTCAGTAATGCATTTTCCAACGGCTATGTTTAAATTAGAATTTTCCAACGGCTATATTTTAATTGAACATGGGTTCCAACGGTTATATTTTCTATATAAATACTACTTCCATTTAGTATTTTTTTTCTCACACAAAACCATACTCTCAAACATGTCTCAAGGAAACACTTCTGCAAACAAGAAACAAAACAAACGAAAAGCTACTCGAAGCAACCTAATGAGACTGCTTTTATACATAGTTTCATCGTCCAAAACGGGCTTAAAATGGTTAAAATATCATAAAATGTGCCAAATATATGCTTGTGTTTGTTCAATGTGTATTTTAGGTACGGATATTGAGAAAATGACAAAATATCACAAGAAACAAGCAAAAACGAACACGGGAAACGAAGCCGCACAAAGAACCGGGCCCTAGTGTTGATTTTCCAAGAAAAGTCCTTGAAGAATTGAAGATTGTACAAGAAGGATCCTTAATTATTGAAGAATTGACACTTTAAACCCTTGTATATTCATAATTACAAGTTTGGTCCCTAAAGTTTGTCAAATTTACAATAAGGACCCTCAACTTTAAAGAATTAGCAAGAATGGTCCCTCAAAATTGAAGACTTGTCATTTTACACCATTGTAAAACTCTAAAACTACATTGTGGTCCCTAAAATGTCAAGAGTATATATATTTGGTCCTTAAAGAATCAAGACGTACAAGAAATCGAAGCCAAGATCGCACTTAAGGCAAAGCCAAGTATTTTCGGATCAACTCGATGACATTTGAAGATCTTCACAAGTCCAAGTCAATTCCGAAACCCGACAATGAAGTAAGCATGAAAAAAAACCGATCCCAAAAATTAAATTATTATTTAACGGACCAACCCGCACCCGTTTAACGGGCCGAGCCGGCCTGTTATAATAATGAAAACATCATCAACCCAATTGTGGCCCAACTTCACGAATATGTTGATTATAACAAACCACCAGCGCCCAATTAATTTATTATAACAAACCACTGAGCCCAAAACTCAGTCCACCTTTTATTTTGTTTACTTAAAACATAATGTGCCATGTTGATGAATAACAGACAAAGAAAAGAAAAAATTGGGGGTTAGGGTTCTTAACACCCTCAGCCACCATCTCTAACCATAATTATAAACCAAACCCTAATCACTCTCAAATCCCACCCCACCACCACATGAAGGAATCACCACATCAGCATCACATGGTCCCAATCCAACTCATAAACAAGCCACAAGATACACACTTTTTCAGAAATTGAAGACCAAAGAACGATTGGGATTTGATGGCGTGTTCCCCACAACAAAACAAGGGCTCATATCATCTGTACATCACAAGGAGCTCATAGAAGAGCCTAGAAGACCATTTCAAAAACCAGCATATTCGAGTTATATCTGAATCTTCAAAAGGGGTAATCTTGGAAACTCACTAGCTTAGGGTTTGTATTTCTTTTCATTCTAGAACAATCCGAGCTCTATTATAAATTGAGGACCGACTTGTGGTGCCCTTTTTTTTCTTGTCTCGGATTTTTGTAATTCTCTTTTATGAAATAAAAGTTTGAAGTTTTTTAAAAATATGCGAGTTCCATTTTTATTTAATGTTATGATTCAAGTGTTGTTTTTATTTTAGTTTGAGGTTTCCTGTTGATGTGAATCTATGAAAGGATTTAAAGTGGTTTGAAAGATTTTATTTAAATTTATCAGCAAGATAAGTTTTATGTTTTTGGAGTTTTGAGATAAGATTTTTGAAGAAATAAAAATCTGTTTTTAATTTGTTCTTCTCGTAAGCCTTGATAGTTCAGAGTTAGTTGGTTGAATTTTTTAAGTTGTTTTTTAAATTTTGCATATCCAATAATCAAAAAAATCTCACGTATTTGTCACTCAAATCTGAACATGACCATACATAGCTGATGTTAAGTAACGTCAAGGATGCGTGGATGTGCAGGTGTGGGTACAAATAGAGTGGGGTAATTGCTTGCTTGGTGATGCATTTTGAGTATAAGAAAGATTAAAGAGAAGTGTTAAGAAAAGTAAAGAATCAGTTCCGTATTGTGTATTACTGTTACTACTGTTCATGTGTGGTGATCTTAGCAGGAAATCAGTGGATGCTTGTACTTGTTCACGCTAGTACATAAGCTCGAACAATCGAGGACGTGGATGTACGTTCTCAAGGTTTGCTTCGTCCTCCTTTTTAATTTCATTCATCAAAATTAATGTTCATGAGTTTGTGTTTTCCTTTATGAAATTTGTGTTAATCTTGCCTTATTTTGTGGTTGATACATGATGTTTTCTTATGTTTCTTATTAGTGTGGTTCAATTTAGCTTCCATGATCATTAGAAGTAACTAAAAGAGTTGTCTGCTTGTTTTGTTTTAAAACTGTATACCCACTGTCTGCACAAAGCTAATGGTTTAGGTCTGCTTATTAGTTCATTTAGCCAATTGTGTCGTAGTTTTCTTTTGATACGCTTGTTGTGTGCGTATCTTTTTTATCTTGTGATCTTATTTTTGTGTATGATTGTGTTTTGAGTGTAAGTGCCTTGTGAAAGTTTGTGCTTATAAACAAGTGGCGCGACTCTGATAATTGTTGGGTCGAGCTTAAGTTTTGGTGTTGTTTTTATGTCCAGTTTACCATTCGAACCAAAAAGTAACCACAAGAAATCAAAACCAAAAAGGCCTGCTTGTTAATCTTCTGCATTTTAAGCGTAATCAGTTGATTTTGGTTTCATGTTTTGGTGTTAATAATCTGAGTCTTATCGTCTAATAATCAAAGTTAAAAATAAAAAAAATATGATGTTCTTTAGTTTTTTGTCTAATTTATAGCTTTATGTTCTCAAATTTTGTGGTTCTCATTTTACTTGTTACGTGTTCTTGTTTTCTGTGTGTTTTGAATTAACTTAGGTATTTGCATATTAGCTTGAGGTCAATATCCACTGAGATCAAATTTGAGGTTTCTTATAGCTCAACTTGAAATTCATTTTGCTTCACTTATTACGCACCTAGAGTACCCACTGTTATTGTTCATCGGGCATAAGTTTGAGCTTTTCCTTTTTTTGTGTTGCTTGTATCATGTGGTATGGTGTTGATATTGTTGTTGTCTAATCGTACATAGGCCACTGTTAACATTGCTACATTGATTGAATCTAGAAAGCCACGAAACCAAAAATATAAGGGGCCTGTGTATTTTCTGTTTTTTCTTAGCTGTGCACACTTGCACATTTTGTGGCCTGAATTATTGTTTTCAGGGTTGTGATTGTGACTTGTGTTAGTTTTGAGTAACGGTGAGTCCACATAAAACAAGCAAATCCATACAGAAACCAAGCATAACCAGTAAAAAAAGGGAGTCTAAGTCTGTGAGTTATTTTGCTACGTTTTGGTAGTAATTCGTGCTATATTTGAGTGGATTCGTCTTGTGTTTATGTTTGGGAGTTGTCAAATCACTGTGAACAAGAGTGGGTAAAAAGAAATTAAAAAAACAAAACTAAAAACCCACTAGCCCGGCTTCGAACCCCTGACCTCTCGTAGGAGGGTTCAGGGCCCTTACCAGTGTGCTAGCCTTAATCTTGTGTAAAGATTGGCAAGGCCCATTACTTATACACGTTTTAAGTAGTGCTTAATTATAAGAAGCCGTGACTTATTTCACCATTTCCAGCTTATTGATCTTTGTATTAGTATCTTTTTCATTTTTCCGTGAACTTTGATGGATTTAGGACTTTTCTCAATAGAAAGTAGATTTTTACCTTTTTATATTTAATTTTCTATCATTATTTTTAGAGTTAAATTTCGTAAAGTAATTTAAAAAAAGAAAATGTAGCTTAAAAATTTAGAAAAAAATTTTTGTAAGTTTTAATTAATCTTTTCTAGGTTTACAATAAAAAAAAATTCATTTTCACTTTTTATGTATTTTATTAATTTTTGAGTTTTTTTATTAAACTTTAAAATTAAATATACAATAATTAAAAAGGGTTTGGAAATTTTTGTCTTCATTTTTGTTTTATTCATATTTTTCTTAGCTTAAAATAAAATTTTGGTGATTTCTAGTTGACTTTCATTTTTTTGTCGATTTCACGATTTCGCGTATTTTACGTCGTAGGGTAATTTTTAGTATAATTCGATCATTTTATTTCTCCTTTACATCAATATTAATCACAAATCTTAATCAAATTAAACACAGACATTAAGCCTCCTCGAGAACGAACTCACAACAAGGGTCATAAGTGTTTACGTTTTCCTAAACGTACGCTTAATACTTACCGCTTTTACCTCGTTTTCCTAAACGAGTGTATATTTACCACAATCATTTTGGCGCCGCTGCGGGGAGGCGTGTTGTGTTTTGATTTGAACAAATTTTGTTTTTATATTAGCCATAATAACTATTTGTGTGATTAGCACTCTAATCATACGTATTATCGGTTTTTCGTTTTTTGTGTGAATATTATTACTATATTGTATACGTAAAACAATAAATTCACAAGTACTCCAAAAGTGTGAAAACACAACCTTGATTTGGGATTTCATCACTCAATCATTGTATTCGAATCTCAAACAAATAAAAAACGCAAAATAGATAATTACTTTCGTGAAGCTTGGTTTTAATTAACACAAACTATAAGGTGGGTATAAGGCGGTTGTATTTCACGACCTAAGGGAAAAAGGCTCTTAAGTGCTTAGCTCCGCCTCGTTTCTCCCGCTTGCTTGTGCGTGTTAAGAGAAAAAGGGCTAATCGAGGGTTTGCCAACCAAAGTATTATCTACGTATCTATATATTTTTTTGGTTTCAAAAATTAAACCCTCTTGAACGTTTTGGTGTTCCACCAACATTCTAAAGTCATCGAATACATTCACTTCACGTAATCGTTTTCATTCCTTGAGGCTCCTTTAATCGAGAGATTTGATTTGAGGAGAGATTTGTAGATTTGTGTCTACGTAATACATCCAAAAATCCAAAAAAGTAAAAAACAATCAAAAGCACAAAAAAATTAGAAAAAGTTAAAAACACCCAAAAGAAACTTCTTTGCTCATCCCCACGTTGTACGTGACGTTTATGCAAACTCGTAACCAAGCAAGACGTGCACGTAAACGTAGAAACCAAAAGGAAGGAACGCCTTCTAGTGAAGAATCTCCTATTGATGAACCCATCGTAGAACAAGAAGCAACCATGGCTAATCGTACTATGATGGAGTTACTTCAAGCACGCACCGAGGGTTATAGAGAGGCTATTGTGATTCCCGCCATCCTTGCCGAGAATTTCGAAGTTAAGACAGGTTTGTTGTCGATGATCCAAAACAACAAATTCCATGGTGATGAGAAGGACAACCCTCATAATCATATCCGCCAATTCAATCATCTTACCGCCACTTGCAAGTTTAAGGACGTCTCGAACGACTCGATTAAGGTGATGCTTTTTCCGTATTCCTTAGTGGGGCCCGCTAAAATTTGGTTAGAGAAAGAGCCACCCAATTCTACATTGACGTGGAAGGATCTCGTTTCAAAGTTCGTGAACCAATTTTTCCCGCCCTCTAAGACTACGCATTTGAAAAACGAGACTTCAAAGTTTTCACAAGAGTATAATGAGAGTTTTTCAACGGCTTGGAATAGGTTTAAGGAAATGTTACATGAGTGTCCTCATCACGCATTTTCCGACTTGCATCAAATTGAAACATTTTACAATGGCTTGAACGATCATGAGCGTGATTATCTTAATGCCGCCGCGGGTGGTAATTTTTTATGTAAAATGGTCGAGGAAGCGTTGTTGATCATTGAGAATAGGTCTAAGGTCTATAGTCCTCGTAGCACATCGAGTGTTCATAAGGCTTCGTCTTCGCCCTCGCCTTCACTGTCACAAACCATTGATGCTTGCCAAATCGAGGCTAATTTGGAAAACAAGATTTTTGATAAGCTTAAAGGATTGTTAATTGAGTTTAAAGTTTGTGAACAACCCACTCCCGCTACGGCTAAAGCGGTTGAAGTTTCTTGTATGTATTGTGGTGGAGCTCACGATTTCTCCGAGTGCATTACCAATGGTGGTAACACTTCGAGTGCCTACGCGTCCACAGGAACTTATAACCAAAATGGTCAAGTTACCCGCACTGATCAATTGACTCCACCGGGTTTTCTACCAAATCAAAATGCTAACAATTCTTGAAACAATCAAGGTGGTTACAAGAACAACTATAAGGGTAACAATAACAAGAATGGGAATCAAGGGACTAGCAATCAATTGCAAAACCAAAATCAAAATTGTGATTTCCAAAATGTTAATCAAGGGATTTCAAATGCATTACCAAAAGACATACCAATTGAGATTTGGAACTATTTTAAGGCTAATGATGATAGGTACACAAACATGGCAAATGATGTTAGTAACCTAAGGACTAAGTTTGAAACTCAAAGTAACATACTGGAAGGGAATGTGGTTAGGCTCCAACAAAACCAACAAAAAATGGAACAAGGTCAACATAAGATTGAACAAACCTTACTTAGGTTGGAGAAAAATGCAAAAGGCGAGAAAGAGCAAGATAGGGAGGAACGTAAAAAGACGGAAAATAGGCTTTTAGATGCTATCATGATGAGTAGAGCCTCTACTTTGGGTGGTCTTCCTAGTAACACCGTGTCAAACCCGAAGGGAGAGATGAAAGTGATTACCACACGTAGTGGTAAGACCTTTAAGGAACCGACTCCTCAACCAATTACTCCAACGTTGGAGGAAATTGAGGAAGAATCCGAGGTGGTGGTCGAAGAGGAGCATATCCCAATCCCACAAAGTACCGCTCAAACTACACCTACAGTTGATCCTTTACCATCATTGGAACCCGAGAATTCAAAGTCTATGCCTATTTTCCAACCCACGCCACCCTTGCCTTACCCATCAACACTTCGTAAGGAGAAATTGCAAGAGCGTGACAACTACCAATTTAAGCTTTTTATGAAAATGTTTCGTGACTTGCATTTTAACATAAGTTTTGCCGACGCTTTGGTCATGATGCCTCTATTTGCCGCTAACTTTAAGAGTATGTTAAACAACAAGGAGAAATTGCAACAATTGTCTAGTTGTTCATCGGTTTATCTTAACCGCATACCTCAAAAAGTCGGTGATCCCGGTAAATTCTTGATTCCATGTGCTATTCAAGATATGGAAAAATGCTATGCCTTGGCCGATCTTGGTGCTAGTATTAATTTGATGCCACTTGCAATCTTCAAGTCGCTCAATCTTCCTAATCTTACTCCTTCACTAATGTCTATCGAATTGGCCGATCATTCCACGATTCTCTCATGTGGATTGGCCGAAGACGTTTTTGTGAAAGTGGGAAAGTTCTATTATCCGGTAGAGTTCATCGTTGTCGATATTCCCATGGGTCCTCAAGTTCCTCTTATTTTAGGTCGTTCGTTTTTGGATACGTCAATGGCGTTGATTGATGTGCATGCTAGAAAAATCACCTTACGTTTCAACGACGAGGAACTTGTTATAAACGCAACACAAAACTCTCAACTTTCTCATGTTTATTCCGTCGCGACTATAAACCATGTTGATATGATCGATGTCGTTTGCGAGGAATTTTCGCAAGAATTTTTAGGTTTCGATGACGATGAAAATAGTGGCAATCCCACTATGCTCGATCATATTCTTGATAATTTGACACCATCCTTCACTCCATTTGAAGGTGGTGGTTTTACGTTGGAAGAATTTGATGTTCCTCGTACTTGCAACAAAGACCTCGACAACGATGAGGACTTCTCGATTATCAAGGATTTTCTTAACGATTTCCCATTTCCTCTGCCCGTGAAGGTTATGAGTATCGAACCCAAATCTTCAATCGAGGAACCACCAATCCTCGAGTTGAAAGATCTTCCTCCTCATCTTAAATATGTATTCTTGGAAGGAGACGATAAGTTGCCGGTTATTATTGCGAAAGATCTTTTGGATGATGAAAAAACCGCACTTATCTAAGTCTTAAAGGACCACAAAGGGGGAATTACGTGGAAATTATCCGACATAAGGGGATCGATCCTAAATTTTGTACCCACAAAATCTTAATGAAGGAAGACTACAAGCCCGCAATCCAATTTCAAAGGAGGGTGAACCCCAAAATTCACGACGTCATCAAAAAGGAGGTCCTTAAACTCCTTGACGCGGGAATGATTTACCCTATTTCTGATAGCCCTTGGGTGAGTCCTATTCATTGTGTCCCTAAAAAGGGAGGAATGACCGTTGTGCCAAACGATGACAACGAGTTAATTCCAACTCGACTCGTGACCGGTTGGAGGGTGTGCATCGACTATCGTAAGTTGAATGACGCCACTCGTAAAGACCATTTTCCCTTTCCCTTCATGGATCAAATGTTGGAGCGTCTTGCGGGAAACGATTTCTATTGCTTTTTAGATGGTTTTTCTGGTTACTTCCAAATCCCCATCGATCCTCGTGATCAATAAAAAACTACGTTTACGTGTCCATATGGAACGTTTGCCTATTGTAGAATGCCATTCGGACTTTGCAATGCACCGAGAACTTTTCAACGGTGTATGGTGGCTATTTTCATCACATGATCGAGAAGACGATGGAAGTCTTTATGGATGATTTTTCCGTGTTTGGTTGTTCGTTCACTTCGTGTTTGTCGAACCTTGAGAGAATGTTGAAACGTTGTGAGGAAACCAACCTTGTGCTCAATTGGGAAAAATGTCAGTTTATGGTTAAGGAAGGAATCGTATTAGCGCACAAGGTTTCGAAAGCGGGGATTGAGGTAGACAAAGCTAAAATTGACGTCATCGCCAAATTACCTCATCCCAAAACCGTCAAGGGAGTTAGGAGTTTCCTATGCCACGCGGGCTTTTATCGTCGATTCATCAAGGATTTTTCAAAGATTTCTCGACCTATTACACATCTCCTCAAAAAAGATGTTCTGTTTGTCTTTAACGAAGATTGTGTACGAGCCTTTGAAATTCTTAAGAGGAAACTTACCGAAGCTTCCATTCTTGTTGCTCCCAATTGGAACCTCCCCTTTGAACTTATGTGTGATGCAAATGATTACGCTATTGGGGCCTTATTGGGGCAATGTCATGAAAAGCACTTCTTGCCTATCAGCTATGCTAGCAAGACGATGACCGAGGCTCAACTTAAGTACACTACAACGGAAAAGGAATTCCTTGCCGTGGTGTATGCATTTGAGAAATTCCGACCATACCTCGTGTTGACCCAATGCATAGTGTATACGGATCACTCGGCAATCAAGTATCTCATGGCTAAACAAGATGCAAAGCCGAGATTGCTTTGTTGGATGCTCCTCCTACAAGAATTTGATGTCACAATCCTTGACAAAAAAAGAGACGAGAATCTAGCGGTCGATCATCTTCTCGCTTGGAAGATCCTCATCAAAGTGTGTACGAGAATAAGGAAATCACTGAAACATTTCCTCTCGAGACACTTGGTGTAGTGAATTCTAACGTTGACTCATCCACCCCATGGTTTGCGGACATCACAAATTACCATGCGGGCAACTTCATCATTAAGGGTATGACGACTCAACAAAAACGAAAATTCTTTCGTGACGTCAAGTTCTACTTTTGGAATGGCCCTTACCTATTTCGGACTTGTGCGGATCAAATTATTCGACGTTGTGTTTTTGGCACCGAAGCTTCTAATATCCTTAGAGCTTGTCACGAGGGGCCAACGGGTGGTTACCATGGTGCTAATCTCACGGCAAATAAGGTCTTTGATGCTGGTTTCTTTTGGCCTACTATTTACCGAGATGCACATACACTTGTCAAGTCATGTGACTCAAGCCAACGTCGAGGTAAAGCCTCAGCAAACGATGAAATGCCACAAAACATCATCCAAGTGTGTGTGTGTGAGATCTTTTACGTTTGGGGAATTGATTTCATGAGGCCATTCCCATCATCTTGTGGTAATAAGTACATCCTTGTCGCCGTTGACTACCTATCTAAGTTGGTGGAAGCTAAGGCTTTGCCCACGAACGATGCTCATGTGGTAGTCAAGATTTTAAAGGAATTGTTTTCTCGGTTTGGAACCCCTCGTGTTATCATAAGCAATCGTGGAACCCATTTTTGCAATGACCAATTTGAAAGAGTTTTAAAGAAATATGGGGTTACACATCGTCTTTCTACGGCTTATCACCCACAAACGAGTGGGCAAGTCGAGGTTTCAAACCAAGCGTTGAAGAGGATCTTGGAGAGATCGACAGGAGAGAACCGACAATCGTGGTCGGATAAGTTAGACGATGCTTTATGGGCCTTTTGTACCGCTCATAAGATGCCCATCGGGTGCATTCCTTACAAGCTTGTGTATGGGAAGAATTGTCACTTGCCAATTGAACTCGAACACAAAGCTTATTGGGCCCTAAAGCATTGTAATGATGACATTGAGACCGCGGGAAAAAACCAGAAAATGCAATTAAATGAATTGGATGAACTAAGGGATATTGCTTATGAAAATTCATTGATTTATAAAGAGAAAACTAGAAAGTTTCATGATTCTAAAATTAAAAACCAGGTTTTTAACATTGAAGATCAAGTGTTGCTTTTTAACTCAAGATTGAAAATATTTTCTGGCAAGTTGAAATCCTGTTGGTCGGGTCCATTCATCATTACCCAAGTTTTTCCATATGGGACCATCAAGCTAGCTCAAAATGATGGCCCCTTTTTCAAGGTGAATGGCCATAGGTTGAAGCACTACTTTGGTGGGGAAGTTCCCTCTTTGAACTACCTCGACCAAGTCACCTTCCCTAATGATAATTAGTATTGAGGGGATCGATTCGAGCTCATGACTCGGTAATAAAAAACGAGGTGCCTCGTGGGGGAGTCCCATGCTTATCCATGTACATATTATCGCTTTCTAATGTAGTTTAACGTGAGGGGATTTGTGCCCTTCCAACCTTTGTTCCGTGGTTGTTTGTGCATTGTGGTTTTTAGATGATCATTATCTTCATGATTGGAGCCTCTCGAGTTTGTTTTATGGGAGCACTTGATCGTTTGATTTGAAGAATTTCTCGATATCCATATGATATATCCTTATATGTTCTAACCTTAGGTTTTTAGCACACTTTATAAACGGATATTGATTTAATGGTTACACCCTTTCCATGCTAGATTAAGCATTCGACTACGTCCCTAGTATGGGCTATCCTACCCTTAAACTCGAAACATTGAGGACAATGTTTAACTTTAGTATGGGGGTGAATAGATGTGACAAATCTAACATTTTCAACGTAGTAAAATATTTTCTCGTATAATATTTTGAAACTTATTTTTGTCTTGGTTGACGAACTCACAATTTACGGATTTAAATTTGGGCTTACGTGCATAATTTGGCGTCTTTTACGACTAAACCGGAAACCTTAGGATTACGTATTTACGTTTTTGAACTCCGTTTTTGATGAGACAATTTTTATTGGATTCGTTTTGTGACGGTGATTCATAATTTATAAAAATGTTTTTCGTAAAACGACCCGAGGGCACGCAAATCGAGAAAACTAGAATCGAGAAATACCCGTAAACTAGTGAGATGGGACAAAACACTTTGCCCCACCCCACTAGCTTATATGGGACGGCATTATGGACACCACACACATAGGTGGCATCAATTTAACAAGTTTACACAAGTGTAAGCTTGTGCTTACACTTTAAGCCAACTCATTTACCACTAAACAAAACTAGCAAGTAGTTTCACTCTTACCATTTCCTCCCATGCAATCCACTCCAAAAACTCTCTCAACTCTCCCTCCTTGCCGTCCACTATAAGCTAACAAACATCCCATTTGATATTTTCTAGCTACAAACCACATGTTTACTAGTCCTATTAAGGTGTTTCCTTGAAGCCTTGATCATTTGGTGGCCATATAAACAACTTTGGAGGTGATTTGCTTGTGTCCTAGGGCTGATTTTCCAACATATGATCTTGATATTTGATGGTCTTGGAGATACTTGTTGTGTTCATCAAGTTCTTGCCTTCCTAAAACAAGAAATCCACTTGGATTGGTAAAGAAGATCATCCTCTACATTTTTCTCTTATTATTTTGTAAAGAACAAATGTATTTTCTTTCATTTTTTATATGTATATGATGTATATATGATGATAAAAATGTTGTGTGGGGATCAAGTGTTGATAAACATGCTTAAAAATGATAATAACCATAAGAAATGAAGCTAAAATCATGACTAATTAGTTGGCTGTATAAAAACAGTAGATAACTAAATGATAAACTGATAAAAATGCATGGTTTGATCTATTTACAGTAAGTAGATGATGTTATACACATGTGAGAGTTGGCCATGCAATGGAATCAAAATAATGAGTGAGATATGATCAAAACAAGTTAGGTGGTACAATCTGAATAAGCAGTTTTGTAGGGACTGTTAAGGCAACTTAGACTCAAAATGGGCAGTAGCTATAACTAAGTTATATGTAGCACATATTATGAAGAAGTTTTCATCCAAAAATGAGCTTCTAAGTCATTGTAGAACTCTAGATATGATAAAAATGGTGAATATGAAGTTAAAAATCAGATTTTGGAAATAATGTTTATTATTATTATATAAGCACTCACATTATAATTTATAAAATGTAAAATATAAACCCACTAACTTATAAAACTTATTTATATAAATGTATAAAAGGTTAATTAAATGGGTAAATTATATAAATGATGGTAAAAATAATATTTATAAATAATAAAAACTATAAACTTGATTTTTACGACTTTTTCGGCTATCGCCGTGAAATTAACGTTTTTCGCCAAATAAAACTTGGACGACCAAACCCGTCTAATGTAAAGTTTATAAAAGTTATATACTGATGTATAAGTAACTAAGACAAGTAAAAACCGATAAAACCCGAACTATAAGAATTACGGACATTTACGAGCTAAATAAACGTATTGGACTAATAATTGGACTTATAAGATAAAAACTTGTAAAAAGAATTATTTGGGCTTAACCCATTAGGGCCCAACATGAAAGGTATATATACTGATCATATAGGTATAAAATGGGTAAAAACAAGTTAAAGAATTTATAAAAGACTTAATGAACTTAAAATAGGTAAAATCGGTAAAACTAGTGAACTAGTAAGACGATACTAAAACGTAAACACTAAAATGAGTAAACGAGGATTTATAAACCCACTTGATCATCATCATATGTACAAAATCATCATATTTATATTGTTATTTTGATAAAAGTCATTGGACCGAGTCTAAGACCGATTATTATTTATATAGGTTTCCGTGACCGAAGCACGCCCGTAGCCGATAATCCGCCTTTCATTAACAACGTGAGTTCATAACCTCGCACTCTTTTAAATGTTTTATAAAATGATTTGTAAACCCGAGAGGGAGATAACATGCTAGATTTTTATAAAAATAGAACACAAGTAGTCCCGATTGTATGCTAAATGATATGGACCCGAATGATGCTATGACCCTATATTCGAGACTAAAAGGATTATTAGTAGTTAGGTTATGTCACTTAAAGTCCCATTAGCATGAATTGTGAACTACCGGGTTTTGGTAGACGCTTATGCATTTGATAGTACTATTTGGGGACGATCACCCCAGTTCGCGCCTTGACGGTTGATCCCCGTCGTACCACATTGATTGGTAAGCGAATTTATGTATGAGAAGATTCCATAGCGTCATTTTTGTGACGACACGCTAACTTAGATGGGCAAATTGTTTGTCGGGTTCGCGGCCCGCTGTTTTCACAGTAAGGTAACAATGTCATGCGGCTAATAATAATCCTAAAACGTATCCTAATTCAGATACTATAATCTATATGACATGTATAATCTAAATAAACGATAACGACGCTATTACGATGAATATATTACCTATCATGGTAATATAGAGACTACGGTCTCATGGACGGTTTCAGATGTATGCTTGATTTATATATTGCCTGACTAGCAATATGTGGACTTACTTCCGATATTATACTTGTGTTCTGATTTTAAATGATTGTAAATGATTGTTTTATATAACGGTTTTCATTAAACTCTATGAATTCACTCGGCATTCGCTGATATGATTTTTGCATGTTTTCTATCTCAGGTGCTTGAAGGTAATCCGGATGGAGATCGACTCTGATGGCCCACACTTAATATTAAAAATGTTCATTCGATATGTGTTTTGTAAACTTAATGACCTGTATAATTTGGGACCTGTTGTACACTTTTGAAACTTTTTATCGAATGAATGTTTGTTAAACCTTGTACAACCATTTTTATGTGTTGTCTATGATTGGAGTTATTGTGCTATCCCGTAACACTCTGAAAGACCCTTCCGCTGTACCGATACGAATAATGAGAGTGTTACAGTTTGGTACCAGAGCTCTCGTTGTAGAGAACAAAAGATTTTAAAAACCAAGGTTTTGAACAAAATTTTTCAAAATCTTTTGACGATGAACATTTAAGAAAATATTTGAAAAATCTTTTGACTATAACGGTGCCAGAGATCTCCGACGTTACCAACAAGCCCTATTGAGAAGATATATATTTTGATATATATAATATAGTTTATATATATGTATATATCGTGATTTCATTATGTAATTATTTAACTAGTATGTTATCCTAATACGAGATAAATATATATAAATGCAGATTGGCATGGCTGACCCTAATATTCCTGTAGAAAACCATGTTATTCCCGAACCTAATATAGAAGATGATCCTTATTTAGACTTAGTAGATTTTGATATTGATGATGAGGAGGAACCATTTGAGGATCCCGAGCCCGAGTTAGGACTAGGAGATCAGATTGCCCCTCAGGAAGACTTAGTAGAGAATGAGATTGAGAATGTGGGTAATGAGAATGTGGAGATTGAGAATGCTGATATTGAGAATGAGGATGAGATTGGGTTAGATGAGTTAGATGACGAGATTGACGACGAGGATGTCGAGGAAGATGTAGGTATAGATGTTGAGGTCGATGACGATGAGGAAGCTGAGCTTATTTATCCGTATGATGTTCCAGAGGGCGAGCCTTTGCCCCCACCAGTTTGTTTGTCTGATTCCGAGGATGAGTTACCTAGGGACGAAATGTCTGAATCGTCTGAATCTGATTCTGAATCAGAGGAGGATGAGGATGACGATGCACCTGACGGTACTGATGGTATTGATACTCGTAGACGTGAGATAGGAGAGTCGTCTAGTACTCGAGAGGCTACTCATATTGATGGTCTTGCACCATGGGCCTTGAGACGTGATCTAGATGCTTCCCGTGTTAAGAGTTGTGTGACAGAGGTTGGATTAGGTATTGTTTAGACTCAGGTTGCTTATTTGGAGTCGAAGACTAAGGTTGGCGAGAAAGAGCGAGAATTGCTTAGTTTAAATTTGAGTGATGTAGAACGTGGTTTGAATGAGGCTTTTAGGAGGTTATCGGTGTTGGAAAGTGGTGAGTTTACTAAAATGAAGAGAAAGGTGAATTCTATGGAGATTCAGTTGAGTGTGGCTCGTGCGATGCGTGAGAAAGCTGAAAAGGAATTGAATATATCCCACGGTTGGAACAGTAGATTTTATGCCGACATGGTTGAAAGAGGAGTAATCCGTAAGCGCCCAGCTGAAGATGTGTCTAGTGATCGTCCGGCGAAGATCCAAAAGACGATGGATGATGGACCATCTGGCGGTTCTCAGTAGACCAGTCTGTATTTAGTAGTGACCTTTATATCTTTTGTGTTTATAGCTTTGACTGAACCGACTTGTTAGTAGTAGACTTGGCACGAATTTTGAGTGTATATAGTGTTAGAACTTTGATATGGACGTACTAAGACAATACTTTTGTTTCAGATCGAATGAAATATGTATCTTGTCTTGAATTCCATATTGTGCCTTATTTGTATCTTGATTATGAATTCGATCCATATTATATGAATCCTTTGTTGGATGAATGCTTAATACTTTGAAATTGTGGAATTATAGAACTATGCCGCCCAAGAAGGCTGTGACTGAGGATGATGTACGTAGGATTATTACGGAGCAAGTTACCGCATCTATGACTGAATTTATGGTAAATGCTAGAAATGGAGCTGGCGGTAGTGGAGCTGGTGGTAGTGGAGCTGGCGGTAGTGGAGCTGGCGGTAGTGGAGCTGGCGGTAGTGGAGCTGGCGGTAGTGGAGCTGACGGTAGTGGAGCTGGCGGTAGTGGAGCTGGCGGTAGTGGAGCTGGCATTAGTGTAATTGGCGGTACTAATGTGAATGTGAATGCTAATAATGTGAATACTAATGCTGGAGGAAATATAGGAGGACTTGGAACGAATGCACCTGAAGTTGGTGGCTGTACTTATGTGACATTCATGAAGTGTGAACCTCTACCTTTTAATGGAACTGAAGGTGATGTAGGACTAAGCCAGTGGATCGAGAAGATTGAATCGGTGTTTAGGATTAGTAAGTGTAAGGAGGAAGATAAGGTGACTTTTGCTATGGCTACTCTTAAAGTTCGTGCGTTGACTTGGTGGAACGGGAGAATTGCTTTCATGGGTCTTGATGCTGCTAATGCTACTCCTTGGGCTGAAATCAAGAAGTGGATGACTTTGGAGTTTTGTCCTCGTAGTGTGATTATTAGGTTAGAACAAGAGTTGATTCATCTGAGAATGAAAGGTGTGGACATTGATAGTTACACGAATCGATTCCACGAGTTGGCCTTGCTATGTCCTCGATTGGTTGAACCCGAAGAGATCCGAATTGAGCAATATGTGAAAGGGTTGACCAGGAATATCCGGGGGGGACGTAACATCATCGAAACCACTGACCATTGATGATGCTATTCAAATGGCTTACCAACTCATTGGACAGATAATTCAGGATAAGGAAGATGAAGCCCGTGTAGGTGAGAAAAGAAAGGGAGACGGTGAGCGTGTAGATAGAGGTGATAATAGGAAGAATTTCAATCGCCGTCAGAACAAGAGAAAGGGGAATGCAAATGCTCTTACCAACAATACACCGCGCAACGATGATAGATGTCCTAAGTGTGGCAACAAGAGGCATCCTGGCGACTGCTGGAAGTGCCGAAATTGCGGAAAGCTTGGACACAAGGTTGAAAGGTGTAAGAAGGGAACGATTTGCTTCAACTGTAATGAAGAAGGTCATAGGAAATCGGAATGCCCCAAGTTGAAAGCGATTGTACCTGGAAGAAACCCCCAGGGTGGTATCTACCAACTTGGAACAATTGAGGTGAAGAAAGAGGATCTGAATGTCGTTACCGGTACATTTTTACTCAACAATCATTATGTTGTTGCTTTATTCGATTCGGGTGCCGATAGGAGCTTTGTATCCACTAAATTTAGTGCCCTTATTGATATTGAACCTGTTGAGATAAGTACCAGTTACGAGGTGGAATTGGCTGATGGTAAATTAGTGAAAACTAATAAGCTATTAGAAGGATGCTCTCTAAATCTCTTGAACCATTCCTTTCCGATTGATTTGATGTTGATAGAATTAGGTAGTTTCGATATTATTATTGGTATGGATTGGTTGTCGTTGAATAATGCTACTATTTTATGTGGAGAGAAGAAGGTTAAGATTCCTCTTAGGAATAGGACGTTAGTAATTGATGGTAGTCGAGGTGAATCCCGTTTGAAAATCGTTTCATGTATTAAAGTCCAAAAGTACATCAGGAACGGTTGTGAGTTATTCTTAGCTCAAGTGACCGGGAATGAGTCTAGGGAGAAACGATTGGAAGATGTACCTATTATTTGTGAATTTCCTGAGGTATTTCCTAAAGATTTACCAGGACTTCCATCGATAAGGCAAGTAGAGTTTCGAATCGATTTAATTCCTGGTGCTGCACCGGTGGCACGTGCGCCTTATCGATTAGCCCCTTCTGAATTAAAGGAGTTATCTGAGCAACTTAAGGAGTTGTCTGATAAAGGTTTTATTCGATTGAGCTCGTCGCCTTGGGGAGCTCCAGTCTTGTTCGTTAAGAAGAAGGATGGATCTTTTCGTATGTGCATTGATTATAGGGAACTGAATAAGTTGACAATTAAAAATCGATATCCTTTACCTAGGATTGATGATTTGTTTGATCAACTGCAAGGATCTAGTGTGTATTCTAAGATAGATTTGCGGTCAGGATATCACCAACTTCGCGTCCGTGAAGAAGATATTCCTATAACTGCATTTAGAACTCGTTATGGACACTATGAATTTCAGGTAATGCCATTTGGGTTAACTAACGCACTTGTGGTTTTCATGGATTTAATGAATCGAGTGTGCAAGCCCTACTTGGATAAATTTGTGATTGTGTTTATTGACGATATTCTAATCTATTCTAAGAATGAAGATGAGCATAGAGAACATTTGAGGATTGTTTTGAAGTTGTTGAAGGATGAAAGGTTGTATGCTAAGTTTTTGAAGTGTGATTTCTGGTTGGATTCTGTGCAATTTCTTGGTCATGTGATTAACAGAGATGGAATTCATGTTGATCCTGCAAAGGTTGAAGCTATTAAGAATTGGTCTGCACCGACAACGCCAACGGAAGTGCGACAGTTCTTAGGATTGGCTGGCTATTATAGACGATTCATTAAAGAATTTTCTTTGATAGCTAAACCCTTGACTAAGCTTACTCAGAAGAATAAACCTTTCGTTTGGGGAAGTGATGAAGATGGAGCATTTCAGACATTGAAGCAAAAATTATGTAGTGCGCCAATCTTATCATTACCCGAAGGGAGTGAAGATTTTGTAGTGTATTGTGATGCATCTCTTAGAGGTTATTGAGCTGTTTTGATGCAGAGAGAGAAAGTGATAGCTTATGCTTCTAGGAAATTAAGGAAGAATGATGAGAATTATACTACTCATGATCTTGAGTTAGGAGTTGTGGTCTTTGCTCTTAGGTTGTGGAGACATTATCTGTATGGCACCAAGTGTACGGTATTCACCGATCACAAAAGCCTACAGTATATTCTCGACCAGAAGGAATTGAACATGAGGCAACGAAGATGGATAGAGTTGTTAAGTGATTATGATTGTGATATAAAATATCACCCAGGAAAAGCCAATGTTATTGCTGATGCGTTGAGTAGGAAAGATAGAGAGCCTATCAGGGTGCGTTCTCTAGTCTTGACCGTGCACAATAATTTGCCTGAGCAAATTAGAAATGCACAAATAGAAGCTTGTAAGAAGGAGAATTTTGTTAATGAAGGGTTCCGAGGAGAAGGAGATCCTTTAGAAGTTAGAGCTGATGGAGTGAAATGTTTAAGAGGTCGTATGTGGATACCTAAGTTTGGAGGCTTAAGAGATTTGGTTATGTTAGAATCCCATAAATCTAAGTATTCCATTCATCCGGGATCTGATAAGATGTACCACGATTTGAAGAAGTTGTACTGGTGGCCGAATATGAAAGCTGACATAGCTATGTATGTTCTTCAATGCTTGACTTGTGCTAGAGTTAAAGCGGAACATCAAAAGCCATCAGGACTACTTCAACAACCAAAGATTCCCGAATGGAAATGGGAGCAAATTACAATGGACTTTATCACCAAGCTTCCTAGAACATCATCTGGAAACAATTCGATTTGGGTTATTGTCGATAGACTGACCAAATCAGCACACTTCATTCCGGTTAAGGAGCAGTTCTCACTGGAGAAGCTGACTCGAATATACCTTGATAATGTTGTATGTAAGCATGGAGTGCCTGTATCGATCATTTCAGATCGAGATCCTAGATTCGCATCGAATTTTTGGAAATCTCTCCAAAGATCATTGGGAACGAATCTCGACATGAGCACTGCTTATCACCCCCAGACTGATGGGCAGAGTGAAAGGACGATACAAACACTGGAAGATATGTTGAGAGCTTGTGTGTTAGACTTTGGTAAGAATTGGGATAAACATTTGTCGTTAGCAGAGTTTTCGTATAACAATAGTTACCATTCTAGTATTAAGGTTGCACCGTTTGAAGCTTTGTATGGTAGGAAGTGTAGATCTCCTGTATGTTGGAGTGAAGTTGGGGATACCCAGCTCACGGGACCGGAATTGATCCGGGAGACTACGGAGATGATAGTTCAGATTAAGAAGAGGTTGTTGACTGCCCGTAGTAGACAGAAAAGTTACGCGGATGTGCGGCGGAAGCCAATGGAGTTTGAAGTGGGTGACCGAGTAATGTTGAAAGTATCGCCATGGAAAGGCGTTATAAGATTTGGAAAACGAGGAAAATTGAATCCCCGTTATATTGGACCCTTTAAGATTTTATCTAGAGTAGGTCCGGTGGCTTACAAACTAGAGTTACCCCCAGAACTTCATGGTGTTCACAACACATTCCATGTATCTAATCTGAAGAAATGTCTAGCAGTGAGTGATGAGAAAATTCTGTTAGGTAAGGTTCGAATAGATGGGAAGTTGCATTTTATCGAAGAGCCCGTAGAAGTTATGGACCGTGAGGTAAAGCAACTGAAACAAAGTCGGACACCTATTGTCAAGATCCGATGGAATTCAAAGCATGGACCAGAGTATACTTGGGAACGAGAGGATGAAATGTGGAAGAAATATCCGCACCTCTTCGATTTCAATAAGTAACGGACATCCAAATGAAATGGATCACGAGGACGTTGATCCCTTTTAGGAGGAAAAGCTGTGACAAATCTAACATTTTCAGGTAGTAAAATATTTTCTCGTATAATATTTTGAAACTTATTTTTGTGTTGGTTGACGAACTCACAATTTACGGATTTAAATTTGGGCTTACGTGCATAATTTGGCATCTTTTACGACTAAACCGGAAACCTTAGGATTACGTATTTACGTTTTTGAACTCCGTTTTTGATGAGACAATTTTTATTGGATTCGTTTTGTGACGGTGATTCATAATTTATAAAAACGTTTTTCGTAAAACGACCCGAGGGCACGCAAATCGAGAAAACTAGAATCGAGAAATACCCGTAAACTAGTGAGATGGGACAAAACACTTTGCCCCACCCCACTAGCTTATATGGGACGGCATTATGGACACTACCACACATAGGTGGCATCAATTTAACAAGTTTACACAAGTGTAAGCTTGTGCTTACACTTTAAGGCAACTCATTTACCACTAAACAAAACTAGCAAGTAGTTTCACTCTTACCATTTCCTCCCATGCAATCCACTCCAAAAACTCTCTCAACTCTCCCTCCTTGCCGTCCACTATAAGCTAACAAACATCCCATTTGATCTTTTCTAGCTACAAACCACATGTTTACTAGTCCTATTAAGGTGTTTCCTTGAAGCCTTGATCATTTGGAGGTGATTTGCTTGTGTCCTAGGGCTGATTTTCCAACATATGATCTTGATATTTGATGGTCTTGGAGATACTTGTTGTGTTCATCAAGTTCTTGCCTTCCTAAAACAAGAAATCCACTTGGATTGGTAAAGAAGATCATACTCTACATTTTTCTCTTATTATTTTGTAAAGAACAAATGTATTTTCTTTCATTTTGTATATGTATATGATGTATATATGATGATAAAAATGTTGTGTGGGGATCAAGTGTTGATAAACATGCTTAAAAATGATGATAACCATAAGAAATGAAGCTAAAATCATGACTAATTAGTTGGCTGTATAAAAACAGTAGATAACTAAATGATAAACTGATAAAAATGCATGGTTTGATCTATTTACAGTAAGTAGATGATGTTATACACATGTGAGAGTTGGCCATGCAATGGAATCAAAATAATGAGTGAGATATGATCAAAACAAGTTAGGTGGTACAATCTGAATAAGCAGTTTTGTAGGGACTATTAAGGCAACTTAGACTCAAAATGGGCAGTAGCTATAACTAAGTTATATGTAGCACATATTATGAAGAAGTTGTCATCCAAAAATGAGCTTCTAAGTCATTGTAGAACTCTAGATATGATAAAAATGGTGAATATGAAGTTAAAAATCAGATTTTGGAAATAATGTTTATTATTATTATATAAGCACTCACATTATAATTTATAAAATGTAAAATATAAACCCACTAACTTATAAAACTTATTTATATAAATGTATAAAAGGTTAATTAAATGGGTAAATTATATAAATGATGGTAAAAATAATATTTATAAATAATAAAAACTATAAACTTGATTTTTACGACTTTTTCGGCTATCGCCGTGAAATTAACGTTTTTCGCCAAATAAAACTTGGACGACCAAACCCGTCTAATGTAAAGTTTATAAAAGTTATATACTGATGTATAAGTAACTAAGACAAGTAAAAACCGATAAAACCCGAACTATAAGAATTACGGACATTTACGAGCTAAATAAACGTATTGGACTAATAATTGGACTTATAAGATAAAAACTTGTAAAAAGAATTATTTGGGCTTAACCCATTAGGGCCCAACATGAAAGGTATATATACTGATCATATAGGTATAAAATGGGTAAAAACAAGTTAAAGAATTTATAAAAGACTTAATGAACTTAAAATAGGTAAAATCGGTAAAACTAGTGAACTAGTAAGACGATACTAAAACGTAAAAACTAAAATGAGTAAACGAGGATTTATAAACCCACTTGATCATCATCATATGTACAAAATCATCATATGTATATTGTTATTTTGATAAAAGTCATTGGACCGAGTCTAAGACCGATTATTATTTATATAGGTTTCCGTGACCGAAGCACGCCCGTAGCCGATAATCCGCCTTTCATTAACAACGTGAGTTCATAGCCTCGCACTCTTTTAAATGTTTTATAAAATGATTTGTAAACCCGCGAGGGAGATAACATGCTAGATTTTTATAAAAATAGAACACAAGTAGTCCCGATTGTATGCTAAATGATATGGACCCGAATGATGCTATGACCCTATATTCGAGACTAAAAGGATTATTAGTAGTTAGGTTATGTCACTTAAAGTCCCATTAGCATGAATTGTGAACTACCGGTTTTTGGTAGACACTTATGCATTTGATAGTACTATTTGGGGACAATCACCCCAGTTCGCGCCTTGACGGTTGATCCCCGTCGTACCACATTGATTGGTAAGCGAATTTATGTATGAGAAGATTCCATAGCGTGATTTTTGTGACGACACGCTAACTTAGATGGGCAAATTGTTTGTCGGGTTCGCGGCCCGCTGTTTTCACAGTAAGGTAACAATGTCATGCGGCTAATAATAATCCTAAAACGTATCCTAATTCAGATACTATAATCTATACGACATGTATAATCTAAATAAACGATAACGACACTATTATGATGAATATATTACCTATCATGGTAATATAGAGACTACGGTCTCATGGACGGTTTCAGATGTATGCTTGATTTATATATTGCCTGACTAGCAATATGTGGACTTACTTCCGATATTATACTTGTGTTCTGATTTTAAATGATTGTAAATGATTGTTTTATATAACGGTTTTCATTAAACTCTATGAATTCACTCGGCATTCGCTGATATGATTTTTGCATGTTTTCTATCTCAGGTGCTTGAAGGTAATCCGGATGGAGATCGACTCTGATGGCCCACACTTAATATTAAAAATGTTCATTCGATCTGTGTTTTGTAAACTTAATGACCTGTATAATTTGGGACATGTTGTACACTTTTGAAACTTTTTATCGAATGAATGTTTGTTAAAACTTGTACAACCATTTTTATGTGTTGTCTATGATTGGAGTTATTGTGCTATCCCGTAACACTCTGAAAGACCCTTCCGCTGTACCGATACGAATAATGAGAGTGTTACAATAGATACTTGCCTTGCCAAACCTTCACGCTTTCCAAAGTTTATCTTTTTGTATATCGTTTTGTTGCAAATATGGCTAAAAATGGCCAATTTTTAAAAATTTTCTCATGTTTTATAAGTGTTTGAAGACACGAATGTAGATTTTCTGATGGCGAGAATAAGAGTAATTTTGACTCGTCCGTGCGTGTTGAGCACTTAGCTTCGATTCCTTAACTTTTTATTAGGCTAAGTCTCTTAAATGAGGACGAAAAATGATAGAGTTAATTATAAGTTACTATGCTAAACGTAGAGTACTCGTATTCTTTCAAAAACTCATGTGTTGTTGTTGTTTTCTTATTCTCCCTTCGCTTGTATATATATTTTGCTAATAAGTATTGACTTAGCGGTTTCTAGTCTTTTCTAGTAGCTTCCATGTAATTAAATTGGGAAAACATTAAGGTATCGCCAGCGTCACAGTTTTGAAGTATTGGCAACCCGAATAATCAAAAGCTTCACCTAATAATAAGATTTCAAGTGCTCACCTAAATCAAGCAAACAATTTGAAGCTCACAAGGCCGAAAAATCTATGCGAAATTGAAAGTGAATCAAGCCTTAATCTTTGAAGCTTTAAAGATCCAAAATTCGCTTTAGCGTGAGGATATACGTCTTTGGCCATAATAAACACCTCATGGCGAGGTTAAATAAAAGTCAAGGCAAGACCGAAGTCAATATAAAAGCTTCGTGGCGAAGTTGAATAAAAGATGGAGGTAAACCTATGATAATAAGGCCCATCCGTTAGGGGGCGTATAAAAGTCTTGGTAATAAGTCTCATGTTCAAAACCGTTATAAAACCGTGTTTATTGATCCTTCTTGTTGACTTAATTTTTTGACATCGTTGTCTATTAGGGGGGTTATTAATTCGATGGTCTTGGTTACACCGTTATGACTCTATTTTTAGACCTAAATTTCTATCATCGCAAAAGTAAAAAATGTATCCTCATGAACATTCAAGACAAAAATAAAATATAAGAGATACCACTTAGGAAAATAGGAGTCTAAGTACGTGATTAGGGCATATGATTAGTGTTAGCATTACTAACTTATAATGACAATGATCTCGTTGCACGCTTGGCATGGAATTGGGTGAAAATCGAGGACGATGAAATAATTTCTAACGAAGCATTCACGTGTTCTTGTTCTATGAACCTAAACGTCCCATTTTTGCGATGAAAATCCTACATTATGTCTAAAATGCAAGTAGTAGTGTAGTAAGTTTATTATTCAATAAAAGTCCATAAAAATGAATTTTGGAGGGGCTACAATACTTTATTCTAGCATTGCGTGAGGGAACGATAATGATTTAGTATGAGGGAGTGATGAGACTGCTTTTATACATAGTCTCATCGTCCAAAACGGGCTTAAAATGGTTAAAATATCATAAAATGTCCCAAATATATGCTTGTGTTTGTTCAATGTGTATTTTAGGTACGGATATTGAGAAAATGACAAAATATCACAAGAAACAAGCAAAAACCAACACGGGAAACGAAGCCGCACAAAGAACCGAGCCCTAAAGTTGATTTTCCATGAAAAGTCCTTGAAGAATTGAAGATTGTACAAGAAGGGTCCTTCATTATTGAATAATTGTCACTTTAAACCCTTGTATATTTATAATTACAAGTTTGGTCCCTAAAGTTTTTCAAATTTACAATAAGGACCCTCAACTTTAAAGAATTAGCAAGAATGGTCCCTTAAAATTGAAGACTTGTCATTTTATACCATTGTAAAACTCTAAAATTACATTGTGGTCCCTAAAATATCAAGAGTTTATATATTTGGTCCTTAAAAAATCAAGACGTACAAGAAACCGAAGCCAAGATCGCACTTAAGGCAAAGCCAAGTATTTTCAGATCAACTCGATGACATTTGAAGATCTTCACAAGCCCAAGGCAATGCCGAAACCCGACAATGAAGTAAGCATAAAAAAAACCGATCCCGAAACTTAAATTATTATTTAACGGACCAACCCGCACCCGTCTAACGGGCCGAGCTGGCCCGTTATAATAATGAAAACATCATCAACCCAATTGTGGCCCAACTTCACGAATATGTTGATTATAACAAACCACCAGGGCCCAATTCGTTTATTATAACAAACCACTGACCCAAAACTCAGTCCACCTTTTATTTTGTTTACATAAAACACAATGTGCCATGTTGATTATTAACAGACGAAGAAAAGAAAAAATTGGGGGTTAGGGTTCTTAACACCCTCGGCCACCATCTCTAATCATAATTATAAACCAAACCCTAATCACTCTCAAATCCCACCCCACCACCACGTGAAGGAATCACCACATCAGCATCACATGGTCCCAATCCTGCTCACTAACAAGTCACATGATACACACTTTTTCATAAATTGAAGACTAAAGAACGATTGGGATTTAATGGCGTGTTCCCCACATCAAAACAAGGGCTCAGATCATGTGTACATCACATGGAGCTCATAGAAGAGCCTATAAGACCATTTCAAAAACCAGCATATTCGAGTTATATCTGAATCTTCAAAAGGGGTAATCTTGGAAACTCACTAGCTTAGGGTTTGTATGTCTTTTCATTCTAGAACAATCCGAGCTCTATTATAAATTGAGGACCGACTTGTGGTGCCCTTTTTTTCTTGTCTCGGATTTTTGTAATTTTCTTTTATGAAATAGAAGTTTGAAGTTTTTTAAAAATATTCGAGTTCCATTTTTATTTAATGTTATGATTCAACTGGTGTTTTTATTTTAGTTTGAGGTTTCCTGTTGATGTGAATCTGTGAAAGGATTTAAAGTGGTTTGAAAGATTTTATTTAAATTTATCACCAAGTTAAGTTTTAAGTTTTTGGAGTTTTGACATAAGATTTTTGAAGAAATAAAAATCTATTTTTAATTTGTTCTTCTCATAAGCCTTGATAGTTCTGCTGGGAATAAAATGTAGCCAGTACACTTGAACGCTGATAAGAAGAAAACAAGCGTTGATAAGAAGAAAACAAGCGTTGACAGATCAAGCGTTGACAAGAAGAAGTCAAGCGTTGATAGGTTGAAGTCAAGCACTGATAGAAAGATATGGTCTACGTGTGTTATGTTTCTAGTTTGTTTCTAGTAAAGATAGGATCAACAATGTATTTTCTATATTTATCTTTACCTAGAATAGCTGATACGTAGACTCTTGTACAAGGCTTCTTATGTCTATAAAAGAAGACCTTTAGGTTCTGTTTCATATAAGTTTTCATACGTTTAACACTTTCATTGTATGCAAGTTTGTTATCATCAATTAAGTGAAAGTTTGTTTTACAATTGTTTGTGTGTTCTTGTTTAACTATTAATTCCGTATAATACTTAAATTGTTTTATACACAACAAAGTTTCTCTACGTGTTTAACTTGATTTAATCTCGTATACACAAGCTAAATCGATCTAAGTTTGGGATCAACAAGTGGTATCAGATCTTGTTGAGAAACTTTGATCTAAAGAACACAAAAACCCTAATTTTCACAAAACGTTAAAAACATCATGTCTACCCCAGAAGTAAACTCCTCCTCCTCCTCCTCAAACCACAACATCAAGATCCACATGCTAGACCCAGACAACTTTGAGCTGTGGAAGTTTAACTTTGAGCAATATCTACAAATCCATGACTACACTTTGTGGGAAATTATTTAATATGGAAACACATTCGATAAGGCCGCAAAGATTGCAGCTGCCATTGCTGCAAGAACAGCTATTCAAGGTTCTACTGAATAGGAACGAAGAGAAAAACTCGATGATGGTAGAGCTGTCTCAGTTGAGGACATAGCAAAAAGAAGAGTTGACATGAAAACCCTAAGCATTCTGAAACTCTCTTAGGGACAAGAAAATCAGCACAAATACAAAAGCTATGAGTCTGCAAAAGATCTTTGGGCAGCCCTTGAAATTGCCTATGGTGGTAATGTTGATACTGTGCAAGAGAAAAAGAAGCAACTCTTGCATGAGTATGCTGTCTTTAAGGCTCAACCTAATGAGAAGTTAAGTAGTGTGAGAAGCAGACTTCTGGACATCACAAGCAAGCTATCTTTCATGGGAACAGTGCTTGGTGATGTTGATATCATCTCTACTTTCCTTAAAAGCCTTGGTGATGCATGGAAGATTGAAGCAAGGTCTATAATTGCTAATAACACTCACAAAAGTTCTACCTTTGATGATGTGTACAATAAACTAAGGCTGATAGAGAATGAAACTCTTTTGGATCATGGAAGCAAGTCTACAAATGGTAACATGACCTTCTTCTCACACAGTGAAGGTCAATTTGATCAGAAGGAGTGATACATGCATCCAGTTACTGGATCAACCTGTGTCAACGCTGGATCATATCCTGTCAACGCCTCACATTCAAACGCTGACACATACAAAATTGACTCACCAAGAGTTAAGCCTGCTGGTATTGATCTGGATACTGTTTGTGCATACATTGCTTCATTTCCCAATGGTTCAGTGATTACTTATAAGGACCTTGAGAAAATAAGTGATGAGCATTTAGAGGACATGGACATAAAGTGGAATATGGCTCTTGCAAGTATAAGAGCAAACAGATGGAATAGAAGATTCAAGAAGAAGATGACTTTTAATGCTAAGGACACTGCTGGATTTGATAAATCCAAGGTTGAGTGTTATAATTGTCATCGTATGGGACACTTTATGAGAGAATGCAGATCTCCAAGAAGATGTGATGCTGGAAAACCATCAAGCCAAATTGTTAAGGCTCAGGATCCCAAGGCCATGGTTGCAATGCAAGAAATTGATGGTGTTGGATGGGATTGGAGTTATTTGGCTAAGGATGAGGAAGAGAATAAAGCTTTGGTTGTTGAGATGGAAGAAAAAGAGCATGTTCACTATGCTCTCATGGCACATTCCTCATCTTCATCAGACAATAAGGTATATTATGATGCTTTTTGTAGTAAGGGTTGTCGTTTAAATACTGAAAGACTTAACAAAGAGGTTTTAAGATTGTCAACAGATGTGAGTAATGAGAGATGCAATTTGTCTAACTATCAACTTTCTCTTACTCAAACTGAAAAGACTGTAGTTGAGTATAAGAAAATGGAGCTTGACCTAAAAGATAAAATCAATATCTTGAAACATGATTTAAATGCTAGTACTGATATTAGAAACATCATGGAGAGGGTCAATGCTGAATTACAGGCTAAGTTAGATGAGGCTATCAAGAATAAGAATAATATAGATCTTAAAATTCAGAGATTTGATAAAGCCTCACAAACCCTAAGAGAATGTGTTAGTAAACAAAGGGATTCTAGGGATAAGACTGGGATTGGGATGAAAGAGTATGCTGGTGTTCCACCACCAGCTGGGGACTTCTATGGTGTCCAAAGAAAGGACTTATCTTAGACTGGTTTACCAGAACTCCAAGAAGAGGAATTTATTCCTCCACCAAGAGTCCTTACCCCAGTAGAAGAATATAGGCAGAAGTTGACTGATTTGGATCAATGGAAGAAAGCCAACCCTACCTTGTTTGTCAAGGGTGACATGCTTTGTGATAGCCCAAATGAGTCTACCTTTATCAAAGTAACAAACTCAATCACTGGCAAGACTGTTGACCTTGGCTCAAACGTTGTTAGAAAACCTAGCATTAAATATGCAGAAATGTATAGAAATACTAGGTCACCAAAAAGCCAAATTAGTTATAATGGAACAGGTTTCTTTTCTTCTAGACCTAGAGTTATGTCTAGAAAAGCCTGTTATACTTGTGGTAGCTTTTCACATTTAGCTTATAAGTGTGACAACGCTTCCAAGGTCAACGGTGACAAAAAGTCAAACACTATCAAACCCAAAACTTTTGTTCAGCAAAGTCCACAAGTTGTTAGACCAGCCCCATTCTTTTCAAAAGAGTCTAATACTTATGGACAAAGACCTTTTCAAAAGACCAATACGTGGTCTAATAGACAATGGGTTCCTGTAGCAAACCTTAGGTTCAACGCTGATAAGGGTAATTTCAGCGTTGACAAGACCAAATCAAACGCTGACAGAATCGTTGCCAGACCAAATAATGGTAAATATTCGCAACCACAGGGAAAGGGATCTAAAGCTTCTTCTAGCTTGACATGGAGACCTAAGCAAGATTAAAACCCTAATTCTAATGGGATTTCTATGACTTGTAACAGATTTAATTATATTTCAAAGGTCATCACAAAACCAATTTAGGTTAACTGGGTGTTCAATCCAAAAAGGGATGAACAAGGGGTTGTTATGAGGACTAAGTCTGTTCTTGTTGAACAACCAAATGAATCCAAGTCTGTTCAGGCTTGGGTTCCCAAAGAAAACTAATTTGTTTTCTTTATGTGCAGGGCATTCAAAAGCAGGTAAATGATTATGGCTATTGGGACAGTGGATGCTCTAGGCACATGACTGGGAAGGAAGATTATCTCATAAACTTCACTCCCATTAAGGATGGTGATAAAGTTTACTTTGGAGGCGGATATGGATCTATCACAGGCAAAGGAACTCTTCTTACCAACAATTTGCGTTATGAAAACGTGTTTCTGGTAAAAGAACTTGACTATAATCCTTTTAGTGTATCACAAGTTTGTGATAACAAAAATAAGGTTCTTTTCACTGATACTGAATGCTTGGTGTTGAGCAAGGATTTTAAAATACCAGATGAGAAATTCATTGATTATAGGACACCTAGGCATAAGGACATTTATAATGTGAATCTTAATGGGATTAGGATGAATAATAACTTGTCATGTCTTTATGCTAAAGCTTTAGTTGATGAGAGTAATCTATGGCACAGGAGACTAGGGCACATTAACTTTAAAAATATAAACAGGCTTGTGAGACTTGGCTTGGTTGATGGTTTGCCTGAAAAGGCTTTCCACAATGACCACTCTTGTGTTGCATGCCTTAAATAAAACAGCACAAGGTCTCATTTAAGTCTAAACAGGTGCACTCTAGTTCTAAACCACTTCACTTGCTGCATATGGACCTGTTTGGTCCAACTAATATAGAAAGCTTGAATGGTAAATCTTACTGCTTTGTCATTACTGATAATTTTTCTAGGTTTACTTGGACTTTCTTTTTAGCTTTGAAAAGTGACACTGCTAATACTTTAATTAACTTTATTAACCAAATTGAAAAGAAAACTGGTAATGAAGTTAAGATGCTTAGAAGTGACAATGGTGGTGAGTTTAGAAATAAATTGTTGGATGATTTTTGTGCCAAGAAAGGGATCACTAGACAATTTAGTGTAGCCAGAACCCCACAGCAAAATGGGGTTGCTGAGAGAAAGAATAGAACCCTCATAGAAGAAGCCAAGACTATGTTGGCTGATGCTCATTTTCCCATTGCTTTTTGGGCTGAGGCTGTGTATACAACTTGTTATGTTCAGAATAGAGCATTAGTCAACAAGATACATAACAAAACACCTTATGAGTTACTTTGGGGAAGGAAACCTAATATTGGTTTTCTTAAACCTTTTGGTTGTCATGTAGTTGTGTTGGACACTAGTGATGCCTTAGGTAAATTTAGTGCTAAAGGTGATGAAGGCTACTTCATGGGTTATTCAGTGCAGAGTAAAGGATATAGGGTTTACATTAAGAAGGAAAAACGTATACTTGAAAAAGTACATGTTAGGTTTTTAGAAAGTAAACCTAGTGATCCTGAAAGTGGTCCAAATTGGTTATTTGACTTGGAACCTCTATCTAGGACTTTGAATTATATGCCTGTTACTAATCCAAACATTGTGAAGGTAACTTCAAATGTTGTGGAAGAACCAGTTATTGATGTTTCAGGTACACAGGTTAATGAAGAGGTTGGATCACAAGCAGACAAGTCATCATCCATACTTGAGTATGTCATTATTCCCATATGGACAGATGCTTTTGCTGCTGCTGCTGCTGGAAAGGAAAATGGTGGTCCCCAAGTATCACCAGTTAATAACATGCATGATCTTTCAAGCGCTGACAAAGGAAAATCTGGCGCTGATAAGACAAATTCAGGCGTTGATGGCTCAAACGTTGACAACTCTATTTCAGGCGTTGATGGCTCTAACGCTGACAACCTTGGTTCAGGCGTTGACAACTCTTTTGACCATATTTTCTCTTCCAATTTTGAACAAGGTGAACCTTCAAGCAGAAATGGAGAGGTTCATACAAATATTGATGGAAGAGAGTCTGAAGAAGACATTGTTAACATGGAAGATGAGATTGAAGACAACAGAATTTTTGAGGGAGGAGTTCTTACTTCTACAATGAAGGATCACCCCTCTTCTCTAATTATTGGTGATGTAATGTCTCCTGTTCAAACTAGAAGATCTCATCAGAATCTTGGAGGATTTATTGCCAATATTCACAAGAAGGTTGATACCCCTCTTGTTCAAGCATGTTTGTTTGCCTATTTTCTGTCACTACAGGAACCCAAGAAGATTTTTGATGATCTCAAAGAACCAAGTTGGATGGAAGCAATGCAGGATGAGCTTCACCAATTTGCTATTCAGGATGTTTGGGAGTTAGTTGATTGTCCCAGATATGTCAGACATATTGGGACAAGATGGGTTCTTAGAAACAAGAAAGATGAAAGAGGCATTGTGGTCAGAAACAAGGCACGTTTAGTGGCTCAAGGATATACACAAGAGGGAGGGATAGACTATGAGGAGGTCTTTGCACCAGTTGTAAGGATTGAGGCTATAAGAATATTTCTAGCCTATGCTTCCTGCATGGGCTTTATTGTCTATCAAATGGATATGAATAGTGCTTTTCTTTATGGCACAATTGTAGAGGAGGTTTATGTAATGCAGCCTCCTGGTTTTGAAGATCCAGAGCATCCAGACAAGGTATATAGAGTCAAGAAAGCTATGTATGGACTTCATCAAGCCCCAAGAGCATGGTATGGTACATTGTCCATCTATCTGGTGGAAAATGGATTCAAAAGGGGCACCATAGACCAGACCTTATTTACAAAGAAGACTGGTAAGGATGTCTTATTTGTTCAGGTTTATGTGGAGGATATCATCTTTGGATCATCAAACCCAAAGATGAGTGAAGACTTTTCCAAGCTTATGACAGACAAGTTCAAGATGAGTGCAATGGGGGAGATGAACTTCTTTCTAGGGTTACAAGTTCAGCAGAAAGAAGATGGTATCTTCATCTCTCAAGATAAATATGTAGCAGAAATATTGAAGAAGTTTGGCTTTTCTCCACATGAGAAAAGGGCTAGTACTCCTATGGATAGAGAACACCCTTGGGGAAAAGTTGTAGATGGAAAAGATGTGGATGTCAGGCACTATAGATCAATGATTGGTTCATTGATGTATCTCACAGCCTCAAGACCTGACATTATGTTTGTTGTATGTGCATGTGCACGCCATCAAGTGACTCCCAAAGAGTGTCACCTTCATGCTATCAAGAGAATCTTTAGGTACTTAGATGTTATCCAGACTTGGGATTATGGTATCCAAAAGATTCACCATTGGAGCTTATTGCATATTCAGACAGTGACTATGGTGGTGATAAATTTGATAGAAAATCCACAACTGGTGGATGTCTGTTTCTTAGGAGTAGGTTGATATCTTGGCAATGCAAGAAACAAACAGTGGTGGCCAATTCTATAACTGAAGCAGAATATGTAGTAGCAGCTGCTTGTTGTGGACAAGTCTTATGGATTCAGAACCAGCTGTTGGATTATGGGTATAATTTCATGCATACCAAGATTTTTGTAGACAATAACAGTACTTTATGCATTATTAAAAATCCTGTACATCACTCTAAAACAAAAAACATATAAATTAGACATCATTTTATAAGAGATTGTTTTGAAGAGGGTTTAATACAACCAGATAGGGTTGACACAGAAGAAAATGTATCTGATTTATTAACTAAACCTTTTGATACTGGAAGGTTTCAATACTTGGTTACAAGTATTAGCATGATCAATCTCACTTAATATGTGTTTTGAGGTCTTATTGTAAAATAATGTACAGGATATGCATTGTTATTGATCTTTTTGAAAAGTTAGATTTTCCACTGTATTTGTCTAACGCTGACAAAGGTTATCTTAACGCTGATAAGTGTTATCGTGACGTTGTCAGCAACATGTTAGTTTTGTGGTTTTTGATCTAAGTGTGCAGGTGTTGTTAGCATTGTACCATTGGATACAGAGTTGCTTATGGATCCTTGGAGAATCATTGGAGCATGTTTTAATTTTTGGATGATGGTTGGAATATTTATATTCCTATCTTGACATAGATTTTTATTTATATGCGTATTATTTGGCAACTTGTGTATCACCGTTTAAGGGGAGGTTTTAGGAACCTTTAGGACTTTTGGGTATTCTTATAATACTCTTATCACAATTCTAGATTGTGTCCACTGGTGAGTATGAGTTAGTTTACTAAATCATGAGGCACTGTAGCATGTAAAGTTGACATACTATGCATACTGCCAAGACCTTTTTGTCCTAGAATTGGATGTGGTCTGTTGGGAGACTTGGGAATGATTTATAATGGGTTTACCTGGGAGTTACAAGGGATTTTATGAGATAACTTAATTGTTAAGAATTTTGGTTAGCAAGGGACACTGGAGGACTGTTATGTCTATCTTGCATAAGCAAGTGTGCATAACTGGACAGTGCTTGCCGCCCTATAATAATTTTTACTTTATAGGTTACCTTCACTAGGATAAATTACTTTGTTAAGGTCCTTTTTCATTTTTTATTACTTTTGTTTTTGGACGCTGACAAATATTTTTCCAAGCGTTGTTGTGACCAATTTAGACGCTGACATGGCTTTTGCAAACGTTGACAAGAATATAGCCGTTGGGCGTTGATGGGTTATTTTTGACCGTTGACACTCATTGGGACCTACCCAGTTGTTATTTTTGACGAATTTTGGGGTCGTAATTTTGGGAGTAGATAACTTTTAATTAATGCACAAGATAACTTATTTTCTTTTCAATATTTTCATCATTATATTTTGAAAATACTTGCCTTATTTTTGACCAATTACATGTGCCTATCTCTCCTATATATATTTGGCTCCTATTTTTAAACAGGGTACTATCATATTCTTGTTTAACACTTTTTCTCCTATAATGCATCTTTCATCAATCTTTCACAAACACCTTTCTTCAACAATGGCACCAAAGTTTAAACCAAGTGACTTGGTATTGGGATTCAGGAGTCAGCACAACATGATTGCTTATTTGGCGACTGATGATACTTTGTTTCCACAATACACTCAGATGGTGGCGTATTTGAATGCATCTCCACTTAGGTATGCACTTTCTCATGCTCCTCTCATCCCTGTAACTCATATTAAACAGTTTTGGAACACTGTTAGTTCCTCAACGCTTAGTAATGTAACTACATTAACAACTATTATTCATGGGCGTACTTGGGTGGTTACTGAAGCCTTGGTTCGCCAGGCTTTGCATCTTAATGATGCAGATGGTATAACCACTCTCCCCATTAATGAAATAGAACAAGGACTTCGGGCTTTGGGGTATCCTTTCCCTGATGAGGGTACTTTAAATAAATATCATAAACAAGAATTTCCCCCAGCCTGGAAGTACCTCATACATGTCATCCTTCAATGTTTGAGTCCCAAATGTACTACACATAATGAAATTAACAGGTCAATTGCTAGTGCAATTGTGTGCATTACAAATGGGCAAAAGTATAATTTTTCAAAACTATTTTTTGATGGCATGTGTAAAAACAAAGGGAATAAGATGACTTTGGCTTATCCCAGATTTTTACATATGATTTTTGATGACCAAGGGTATTGCACAAGGAATCATGATGATTTTTATGAGATCCCTGTGCGAAAGAAAGCTATTTTTAGCAAGATGAATTCACCCCCACACCGTGAATTACCCCTCACCTAAGATATGCTTGCTGTTATTGCAGCAGCACAACCCCAACCAGACCCACAACCACAGCTTGACCCAATACCAGAACCTTTTCCTTCACCTCAACACATGGAAATTAACCAAGAATCCTTCAACGCTGACACATTAAATGATGGCGTTGACACTAGTAATCCAAACGTTGACACATTTTCTTCACAGACCCAAACACCCCTTAATCTTCAAACTACCACCCAATCCACATCATCTTCTACACCCCCTGAATATAGGTTGCAAAAACGCCCAAGGACTACTGGAGTGTTCTCCTCTAGTGGTCCTAGCCATGTTGTAGAGAGAACCACCACCACAAGTGTGGTTGGTGCTATGGATGAGGCTGGGACTATTAGTGCTAGCTTAGATGCAGGCCAAGCCAGTCCTAACATATTTAAGACCTCATCCATGCCCCATGACTCTACTTTGGGAGGTCAAATACCCGTTCTAGAGGAGGGCAGATTGGAACCATACACATTGATGGAATTGACGGTTGTCTGCATTAGCTTGCAAAATCAAAATGCAAACCTGGTACAAACAGTCAGTACACAAGGCCTTGAACTCCAGCAATTAAGGGAGAGGATTGTTATTTTGGAGGATGCTAACATTAGGCGTGGAATGGAGGAATCTTCCAAAGGGGAGGATGAGCAGATCCATGTGAGTGACAAAGGCTCACATGATGGAGAATCTTTGGATGTTACTGAAGCCCTCACTGAATTGAAGAAGCAACCAGGTTTTGATACATCTTTGGTTACTCCTACAAACTTGAACTTATGTTTTACAGCTATGATGGAGCAGTTCACAAGAGGCACTGAGACAAGTAAGGTGAGCGTTGACAAGCAAAATTTGAACGCTGACACACCAAGTTCTGACAAGAGTAAGTTGGGCGCTGACACACAGAATTTGAGCGTTGACAGACCTACAGATATGGTTGATGTATTCCAGTCATCAGCTATCATCAAAGAAGTGTCTTCACGGGTACCATTATCATCTTTACCCATCATTGATCCATTAGATAAGGGTAAAGGAATTATGGTAGAAATAGAAGTTCCAAAGGATGCAGCACAAGTAGAGTTTGATTCAAGGTTGGCTGCATAACTTGTGGAACAAGAAATGAAGAAGGTTGGAGAATCAACATTTGTTGTTACTTCTGAGGAACTAGAAGGAAGTGATGAAGGGAGTTCAGATTCAAGTGTGATGATAATTGAACAACCAGAAAGACTTGAATATGGTGATGACTTGGCAAGAGAGAAGCTTAGAGAGTTAAAATTGCAAGTAGACTATGATATGACAGAAGTTGCTCAGATGTACCATGCTTGGGAGAATAGGATTATGGAGAATCCAGATTTGACAAGTTCAGACCAAATTTGGGGATTGGAGATTCTTCTAAGAGTTTAAAGAGACTGCAAGGTAATTCTGAAGCATAAGGCTAGCAATGTTTTCTCACTGCTGAAGAGGGATAGAAGGGAGCTTTACTACATGTTACTCAGATGTCATGGAACTGGATGGACCTTCAAGAAATTGCAGGGATTATCCTTTGAAGAATTAGAGTACAAGGCTTATCCTATTTGGGCAAGAGTGCAGGAAATGAATACTCTTAGACTTCTTTCAGATGAAAGGAAAGAAGAACTTGCAGAAGAGATGGAGATTCAAAAGGCAATGATTGTTCCAAGGCCTTTGAAGAAGGGAGTTCCAATTGAGTTTCCTAAAGATTTAAATAAAGTGCTTCCTAGTGAAGCTGTTCTTAGAAGAAGCATTAAGTTCTCACCCATGGAAGCTTCAGATATGGTACAAGTGTTACCTCTTGATGCCAGAAACCATATCATTAGCTATGAAGAAAATGCAAGTAGGTTTTGGAAGATTGGCAGATATGGGAAAGAGGTACACACATTTACTACTCTTATGTCTCTCTTTGCAAGTATGGATAGGGAAGACTTGGCAGACCTTTGGAGGTTGTTGTTGGCCAAGTATGAGGCTGAAGCACCTACTTCAGTCAATGGAATAAAGCTTTGGTCAACATTCAAGAGAATGTGTGCACCAGAAGAAGAAGATCCTGTTTGGAAGGATCTTGAGGATGATATCAGTGGACTTCAATGGCATTTTTATTCAGCTGTTGGTGTGTATTATTTGAGCTCTATAAAGTTTGCTAAGTATCTTCTTGTAAATGTTGAGTATCCCATGTCCAAAGAATTTTTGGACAAGATGAAGACAACACAGCTGGAGATTGACTATTCAAGTGATGTGGCCAAAGATTTGATTAGGCATGTTTATTACCAATATGATAAGATTTGTAAGATTCCTCCTAGTTGTTAAATTTTATTCAGAAACTTGATTGCTAGAGTAGATATCAAGTTTAGGGGAGGATTGTTGGGAATAAAATGTAGCCAGTACACTTGAACGCTGACAAGAAGAAAACAAATGTTGATAAGAAGAAAACAAGCGTTGAGAGATCAAGCGTTGACAGGAAGAAGTCAAGCGTTGATAGGTTGAAGTCAAGCACTGATAGAAAGATATGGTCTACGCGTGTTATGTTTCTACTTTGTTTCTAGTAAAGATAGGATCAACAATGTATTTTCTATATTTATCTTTACCTAGGATAGTTGATACGTAGACTCTTGTACAAGGCTTCTTATGTCTATAAAAGAAGACCTTTAGGTTTTATTTCATATAAGTTTTCATACGTTTAACACTTTCATTGTATGCAAGTTTGTTATCATCAATCAAGTGAAAGTTTGTTTTACAATTGTTTGTGTGTTCTTGTTTAAGTATTAATTCCGCATAATACTTAAATTGTTTTATACACAACAAAGTTTCTCTATGTGTTTAACTTGATCTAATCTCGTTTACACAAGCTAAATCGATCTAAGTTTGGGATTAACAAGTTCAGAGTTAGTTGGTTGAAGTTTTTAACTTGTTTTTTAAATTCTGCATATCCAACAATCAAAAAAATCTCACGTATTCGTCACTCAAATCTGAACATGACCATACATAACTGATGTTAAGTAACGTCAAGGATGACTGGATTTCCAGGTGTGGGTACAAACAGGGTGAGGTAATTTCTTGCTTGGTGATGCATTTTGAGTATAAGAAAGATTAAAGAGAAGTGTTAAGAAAAGTAAAGAATCAGTTCCGTATTTTGTATTACTGTTACTACTGTTCATGTGTGGTGATCTTAGCAGGAATTCAGTAGATGCTTATACTTGTTCATGCTAGTACATAAGCTCGAACAATCGAGGGCGTGGATGTACGTTCTTGAGGTTTGCTTCGTCCTCCTTTTTAATTTTCTACATCAAAATTAATGTTCATGAGTTTGTGTTTTCCTTTATGAAATTTGTGTTAATCTTGCCTTATTTTGTGGTTGATGCGTGATGTTTTATTATGTTTTGTATTAGTGTGGTTCAATTTAGCTTGCATGATCAATAGAAGTAACTAAAAGAGTCGCCTGCTTGTTTTCTTTTAGAACTATTTACCCACTGTCTGCACAAAGCTAATGGTTTAGGTCTGCTTATTAGTTCATTCTAGCCAACTGTTTTGTAGTTTTCTTTTGATACGCTTGCTGTGTGCGTATCTTTTTTATCTTGTGATCGTATTTTTGTGTATGATTGTGTTTTGAGTTTAAGTGCCTTGTGAAAGTTTGTGCTTATAAACAAGTGGCATGACTCTGATAATTATTGGGTCGAGCTTAAGTTTTGGTGTTGTGTTTATGTCCAGTTTACCATTCGAACCAAAAAGTAACCACAAGAAATCAAAACCAAAAAGGCCTGCTTGTTAATCTTCTTCATATTAGGCGTAATCAGATGATTTTGGTTTCATGTTTTGGTGTTAATAATCTTAGTCTTATCGTCTAATAATCAAAGTTAAAAATAAAAAAAAATATGATGTTCTTCAGTTTTTTGTCTAATTTATAGCTGTAGGTTCTCAAGTTTTGTGGTTGTCATTTTTACTTGTTACGTGTTCTTGTTTTCTGTGTGTTTTGAAGTGACTTAGGTACATATTAGCTTGAGGTCAACATCCAATGAGATCAAATTTGAGGTTTCTTATAGCTCAGCTTGAAATTCAGTTTGCTTCACTTATTACGCACCTAGAGTACCCACTGTTATTGTTCATCGGGCATAAGTTTGAGCTTTTCCTTTTTTTGTGTTGCTTGTATCATGTGGTATGGTGTTGATATTGTTTTTGTTTGATCGTACATAGGCCACTGTTAACATTGCTACATTGATTGAATCTAGAAAGCCACGAAACCAAAAATATAAGGGGCCTGCGTATTCTCTGTTTGCTCTTAGCTGTTCACACTTGCACATTTTGTGGCCTGAATTATTGTTTTTAGGGTTGTGATTGTGACTTGTGTTAGCTTTTAGTAACGGTGAGTCCACATAAAAAAGCAAATCCATACAGAAACAAAGCATGACCAGTAAAAAAGGGAGTCTAGGTCTGTGAGTTAGTTTGCTACGTTTTGGTAGTAATTCGTGCTATATTTGAGTGGATTCGTCTTGTGTTTGTGTTTGGGAGTTGTCAAATCACTGTGAACAAGAGTGGGTGAAGAATTAAAAAAAACTAAAAACCCACTAGCCCGGCTTCGAACCCCTGATCTCTCGTAGGAGGGTTCAGGGCCCTTACAAGTGTGCTAGCCTTAATCTTGGGTAAATATTGGCAAGGCCCATTACTTATACACGTTTTAAGTAGTGCTTAGTTATAAGAAGTCGTGACTTATTTCACCATTTCCAGCTTATTGATCTTTGTATTAGTATCTTTTTTATTTTTCCCGTGAACTTTGTAGGATTTAGGACTTTTCTCAATAGAAAGTAGATTTTTACCTTTTATATTTAATTTTCTATCATTATTTTTAGAGTTAAATTTCGTAAAGTAATTTAAAAATAGAAAACGTAGCTTAAAAATTTGGAAAAAATATTTTTTAAGTTTTAATTTATCTTTTCTAGGTTTACAATCAAAAAAATTTCATTTTCACTTTTTATTTATTTTATTAATTTTTGAGTTTTTTATAAAACTTTAAAATTAAATATGAAATAATTAAAAAGGGTTTGGAAATTTGTTTTCATTTTGTTTTATTCATATTTTTCTTAGCTTAAAATAAAATTTTAGTGATTTCTAGTTGACTTTCATTTTTTTGTCGATTTCACGATTTCGCGTATTTTACGTCGTAGGATAATCTTTAGTATAATCCGTCATTTTCTTTCTCCTTTACATCAATATTAATCACAAATCTTAATCAAATTAAACACACACATTAAGCCTCCTCAAGAACGAACTCACAACAAGGGTCATAAGTGTTTACGTTAAACGTACGCTTAATACTTACCGCTTTTACCTCGTTTTCCTAAACGAGTGTAATTTTACCACAATCACAACCCATCGACACCGGAAAAGGTACTAGAGACAATTCCGCCACAATCTTACCCTCCACAACCTTACCCAAACACGATGGGTGAATCATCCGTTCCTACTATTGATCAACCAGAGAGCCCTGTTGAAGAATACCAGGTACCTGCTGAGTTCCGTCTTATTGAGGAACAAGAACATCAACTACTTAATGATGAAGAAGCATTACGTGAAGCATTAGCAGAAGAAGAAAGGGAGAAACAAGAGTTGGCGAAGCAAATCAAGTGGGAAAAGACACGCGAATTCATCAAGAATGCTTGGGGTATTTCATCGGAATCTGATTCGGATCCTGAAACCGATTAAATTCTATCAAATTATACCGTATCGTATCATTTTAATTTTTATTCTGTATTTGTAATTTTTATTTCTGTATCTGTAATGTTTAAATTTGAATGAAATAAATTTTAGTTTGTGTGAAAAATGAAAAAAAGAAAAATAAAAGATTATGGTGGGGCCCAAATTAAGAGGGGTTGGGTGTGTTGTCAGTGAGGGAGTATTTTGGTTAGTAGTGTTGGTGTGATGTGGCGCTGATTTGGCAGCTGACTGGGCAAAATTTTGAGGGGGTGCCTTATTGTGACAGACACCCTTGTCTCTTAGTTGGTGCATTTTTTGTGGGTGCATCTTTTGAAAGTTTTTCTTCCTTGTATGGCTATTTAATAGCCCTTCTTTGCTAATGAATAAACCAAGCTTTTACAGCTACAAACTACTGTGAGCAAATTCTTTGGTACATAAACAACAGTGGTAGCATAGCCTATAAGAGGCCTGATCTGAGAGTGATATACACGAGAGTCAAAGAGAGACTACGAGACATGACGGAAGCAAGCACCGGGAAGTTCGGGGCTCCGAGTATTCCAATGTTTGATGGTCATTACCTCCATTGGGACAAGCTAATGAAGAACTTTCTTCTCTCTAAAGAATATTGGACGATTGTAGAAAACGGTGTATCGACAACCGGAGAAGCGACACTGATTGCCGAACAAAAATTGAAAGACTTGAAGATCAAGAACTATTTGTATCAAGCCATTCCTCGAGATGTCTTGGAGACCATCGTAGAAGACGACACATCGAAGCAGATTTGGGATGCGATGCAACAGAAGTATCAAGGTTCATCCAAAGTTCGGCAAGCTAAACTTTAAGCATTGAAACGAGAATACGAGTTATTAAGCATGAAGGAATGAGAGAAAGTCGACAGTTTTATGTCAAGAACACTTGCAGTCGTGAATAATATGAAGATTCACGGCAAAAAGGTGGAAGCTAGTGTTGTGGTTAGCAAAATCTTACGGTCCATGACCCCACGATTTAACTATGTTGTGTGCTCTATTGAAGAATCTCACAATCTAGATACATTAAGCATCAACGAACTCCATGGCAGTCTTCTTGTCCATGAGCAGCGCATGCAAGGCAAGGAAGATGAGGAACAAGCATTAAAGGTCGTCACCACGGGTCAAGGAAATATAGGGAGATAAGAGGTGAAATTTTCTCCAAGAGGACGCGTACGTGGTAACTAACGAGGAAGGGGAAGGGGACGAGGAAGAAGTTTCGATAAATCCACTATCGAATGTTACAATTGTCATAAATTAGGACATTTTGCGTATGAGTATCATGATCAATCAGCTCATTATGCCAACCAGACAGTGTTTAATGAAGACGAAGACATATTGTTGATGTCTTATGTAGAAATGCAAAATTCAAATAGAGAAGTGATATGGTTTCTTGATTCAGGTTGCAGTAATTAATACAAGGTTTTTAGCCAAGTATAAAATAATTTCGTTCCAAATCTTTTCGAATTGATTACAAGTAATTAGTGCGACTCAGTCGTTCTTGGTGGACAAATAGAATGGGTTGATTATCTATTTTAAATTAAAAGTAAATGTGAAAATGTCGTTGAGTAAAATAAAAGCTTTAAAAATTAAACTAAAAATTACTAGAAAAACACTTGGTAAAATAGATATTTCGGGAAGCGTGCAATTTTTGGAAATTAAAATGTAATGAATTTAAAACTTGAAAACTTGGTAAAAATAAACTAAGACAAACTCATTTAAAAATAACACTAAGTAAAAATGCGGGAAAAATTAAATTTGAAATTTAAATAAAATATGAAAATAAAAAATGAAATAGGATCGCATTCAATGCGATGGTGGTCCTTGATCGCAGTGGTGGATCACACCCAAGAAGTGAGGGATCGCACCCACTGATCGCAACCAAGATCGTAGCCTACGATCGTAGTATAAGGGATCGCACTCAATGCAATGGAAACACGTGATCGCACACAAGGCAATTGTAGTCACGGATTGCACTCAAGGATCGCACCCACAATCGTAACAAGTGATCGTGGTGTGGATTATGGAGTGTGATCATAGTGACGATCGTACTGGGTGATCGAAGTAATGGATCGCAAGTAGAAACCCTAAGGCTTATGCGATCACACTTACTTGATCGTAACTAGTAAAACCCTTAAGCATGATACGATGGAAATCAAAGGCAAATAAGTAGAACCGAATAAGCACAAATAAGCAAAGACAAATAAGTATTTATTTAAATCTTAACAAAATGAAAACAAGCACAAATTTAAAAACTTTTAAAACACAAAATAAGCAAACTTTATGAATCAAACTTCAAAAAGACTAAACTTTTTAAGAAAACTTAAAAACCAATAAGCTAAATACGAAATAAGCCAAAAACATAACAACCCTTAAGCTTAACTGTATAAGAGCTTATATAGGAATAAAAAGATGAACTTTTTAATCACATAAACATCAAAATCAAAAAAGATTCATTAATACTTCGGATCAAATATAACTCAAAATCAAGAAAGGTAGAAGAAGATTAAAGTTTAAAAGCTTAAACTTGAACTTTTGATTAATGAATTCCAAAAACAAGGATGAAATAAAGCTTAAACTTGAAAGAAAAGATGAAGAAAAGATAAAAACTTAGTGAGAGAAAGTTAAAACTTTCTCTCTCTAAAAACTAAAGAAAGGAAAATAAAACTAGCTAACCACCCTCCTAATGTGTTTAGGAGAGTATTTATAGGAGATGGGAAGGTACATGTGTTTCCTTCTTTCTTTCTTTCTTCACGACTCGATTTAAATTCTTTGTCTTTCTCGACGTCGTCTCGGGATTTGTCGATGTAAATTGAACTTGTCTTGTAATTTTCTTCTTCTATTAGACTTGAGTTCTTCGACTTCATTAAACTTCCGTCTTTAGACTTTTTCTTCGATAAATCTTCAGAATAGGCCTTGGACTTCCGTTCTTTTTGCACTCTTGATCTTTTGACTTCGTCTTTTCTCGTTTTTCTTCGATAAAATCCCGTGAAAGCCCGTGTTTTCTTCTTTTTTCATCTTTTGGTCCTAAAACACAATAAAAACACAAACCATGCATAATTCCGACTTTTACGACATAAAATAAACGTTTTGGTCTTGTTATTATTGGAATAAGTGGTAAAAGGATAAGTGTTTTCACACTTATTAAATCCTCTACACTTGACCATTGCAATTCCCTCATGCAATGCACTAATTTCAAAGCACGGTTTACACTTTTCATCATAAATAACCCACCTTGGCCTTTATTAAATACTAAACACTAAGGAAATTAAAAGAACAAAACAAGTAAGAAATCAAAGACTTACATTGGGGTTTTTGGTCGTCATGAATGTTTATCATCCTCAAGTTTCACGTTCCCCATACCAAGCTTAAAAACGAGATCATTGTTATTATAAGTTAGCAAACTAACACGAACTCATGTGGCCCAATTATTCACTTAGACTCCCTTATTCCTAGGTGTATCTCTTATATTTTAATTTTGTCTTGAATGATCACGAGGATACATTGTATGACTTATTTCGATAGTTTATTTAGGCCGAAAATAAAGTGGGACGATTTAATCAATAGTTAGCTAAAGGACAAAATCTTTTAAAGCTGCTTCTCGGGACCTCATAAAGTTCATATCTTGGCATAACTCGCTTCACGATTTGAGACTATTCTCGGACCGATATTTGGCAGCGACTTCATACTTCATTTCTTTGAGAGACGTTCTTGAAATTATGGTCTTCTTTTCATAATAGGAATTTCTTCACTTGAAGTTTTGAGAGATTCTTCATCTTTGGACCACGACTTCTTCATTTTTCTCCAATATTTATTTTGGACTTTGATATACAACGATCAGCCTCCTTTTAGGACTTGGATCTATTTATCCTCATACCTTGTTAGGGCCTTTTTGGATAGACTTCTCCATGATCTTTAGGGGAGTATTTGCTTTTCGTCGTGTATCTCGATCCTTCATATTGATTTTTGATAAATGATTCTTCACATCACTTTTGGATCTTTAGCAACAAAATGTAGCCCTCATGTCTTGTTAGGACCTTTTCGGACTCGCCAATCTTCACATCCCGCTTCAATAAGTTATGCCTTGGCTATGAACTCTAATTAATACCGAGAAACTTTTAAACGATCTTGTGCTAGAAGCTAAGTAACTTTTCAAATCATACAACCTTATTTATTGCCGATAAATTTATTAGCAAGCGATGGGAGAATAGGCTTATAATCAACTCACATAAATTTACAAAAGAATACCAAACTTATAATTGACTCTATCATCTCTCGTTCTCCACAATTTAAAATCTCAAGGAATGAGACCCGTGGATGCTTAGCCAATTAAATCAAACTTTTGGGTTTTCGAGTCATCTATAGGATCTTGCAAATTCTTAGACTTTTTCAAGTTTAGAAATCACATTTTAAAGTTCCCTTGATAAACAACTCTCTAGGATCAATTATAGGAACTTGCGAAAAGTTCTTGTTCTTAACCCGTGAGAGTTAAGACTTTCGCGTTTTAAAGTTCCCTATATAAAAGCCCAGCAAAACTTGACTTAAACACGTTAAGGATACTAGCTAGAGTAAACTTAGATAAGTAAACTCGGGTTGAGTCAAAATATTCACAACGTTGAAAAATTTAAAACCACTTTATTAAAAATTTATTCTAACACAGAAAGTAAATAACGATAACAAAGGAGAATACTACTATACTACTAGGCCAAAATAGATTAAAAATTTGGAAAAAATGTCGAAAAATACTTCGATAGAAGTCCCCCTACACTTGATATAAACATTTTCCTCAATGTTTAAGCATGAAAGGACAACTAGGACATTGTGCACTTTGTTTAAATCTTGTAAGGAAAGGACAACTAGAGTGATTTCAATGTAAACATATAAGATATGGAATATTGAATCACAATAGTTTAGGATAGAACTAGGAAGACGGGTACACGGGATCACGGTTCGTCAAAAGTCATCGAGAATGGATCTTTGAAGCTTTAATCCCTACACAGCATAAGAAACAAGACAACAAACACATACGGGGCTCCCCCTACACTTATTATGAAAACGGTAAAGGATAGATCAACGGGTTGCCTCCCGAGAAGCGTTTGTTTTTGTTAACCGAGTCACGAGCCTGACTCGACCCAGAACTAATTCAAGGGAAACGTGGTGAGGGATGGAATCATCTCATGAGAGATGTCCTCACCAAAGTACAACTTCACGCGCTGGCCATTCACTTTAAAATTTGGCCCATTTGGCTGAGAAATCTCAATGGTGCCATAAGGGAAGACTTTGGCGATGGTAAATGGACCAGACCAGCGGCTCTTCAGCTTTCCCGAGAATATCTTCAACCGAGAGTGAAAGAGTAAAACTTGATCACCAACGCGGAACTCTCGGTTCTTAATCCTTGAATCATGGATGATCTTGGTCTTCTCCTTATAGATCAGTGAGTTCTCATAAGCTTCATTCCTTAGTTCGTTGAGCTCATTGAGTTGAATCTTCTGAAGATCGTCGGCTTTGTTGATGTCGAAATTGGCCCACTTCAAGGCCCAGTATGCCTTATGTTCCAGCTCGATATGGAGGTGGCATGCTTTCCCGTACACAAGACGATAAGGTGTACAACCAATCGGGGTCTTATAAGCGGTACGGAAAGCCCACAAAGCATCATCTAACTTATCGGCCCACGAGGTACGATGCTCTCCCATAGTATGCTCAAGAATGCGCTTTAATCCACGGTTAGATATCTCGGCTTGACCATTCGTTTGAGGATGATAAGCGGTGGAAAGACAGTGATTGACACCGTACTTAGCCATGACTCGAGCAAATTGATCATTGCAAAAATGAGTCCCGCGGTCACTGATTATAGCACGAGGAACACCGAATCGAGCAAAACATTCCTTCAAAAAGTTCACAACCACCCTCACATCGTTTGTAGGGAGAGCCTTAGCTTCAACCCATTTGGATACGTAGTCAACGGCTACGAGGATGTACTTGTTCCCTTTAGATGATGGAAATGGCCCCATAAATTCGATACCCCATACATCAAAGATTTCACATTCTTGTATGAAATTTTGAGGCATCTCATCTTTATGTGTGATCTTGCCTTGGCGTTGGCAAGCATCACAATTTTTAACCATCTCGTGAGCGTCACGATAAATGGTGGGCCAATATAATCCCGAGTCAAAGACTTTCTTCGCGGTGTAGTTGGGACCAAAGTGACCACCGGTGGGTCCTTTATGGCAAGCTTCGAGAATGTCTAAAGCTGCGGGTCCATCAACACACCGACGAATAATCAGATCAGCACATTGTTTGAAGAGATAAGGGTCATCCCAAAAGTAAGTCTTAATATCTTTAAAGAACTTCTTCTTTTTTTGGGATGTTAACCCTTCGATGAGAATACCACCCACTAAGTAGTTTGATATGTCCGGAAACCACAGGGTGTCATCAAGATTGGAATTGATAGACATTAAGGCCTCAAGGGGAAAAGAGTCATTGATCTCTTGATTCGGATGATCCCCTTGATAAGGATCCTCAAGTCTACTTAGATGATCCGCGGCTAGGTTTTCGGCTCCCTTCTTGTCACGAATTTCGATTTTAAATTTTTGAAGGAGCAAAACCCAACGAAGAAGTCTTGGCTTAGAATCTTGCTTAGTCAACAAGTACTTCAACGCGGAATGATCGGTGTACACGATGGTGGTGGAAAGGACAAGATAGGGGTGGAACTTCTCAAAGGCATACACCACAGCTAAAAGCTCTTTTTCGGTCGTGGTATAATGCAATTGAGCCCCCGTCATTGTCTTGCTAGCATAATGGATTGGTTGGAAGTGTTTGTTCACTCTTTGGCCCAAAACCGCTCCAATAGCAAAGTCGCTAGCATCACACATCAATTCAAAGGTAGCTCCCAATGAGAGGTGACCAAGACCGGTGCCTTAGTTAGCGTATCCTTAAGAAGATTGAAGGATTCAAGACACTCTTTAGAAAAGATAAAAGGAGTATCTTTTTCCAAGAGGTAGGTCATCGGGCGAGCGATTTTAGAAAAATCTTGAATGAATCGACGATAGAAGCCCGCATGACCAAGGAAACTTCTCACACCCTTCACGGTTGAAGGTGGAGGTAATTTGGCTATGACATCCACTTTAGCACGGTCCACTTGAAGACCGGCTTTTGAGATTTTATGTCCAAGCACAATGCCTTATTTTACCATGAAATGGCATTTTTCCCAATTTAGAACAAGGTGAGTGTCTTCACACCGCTGAAGCATGCGTTCCAAATTGGCAAGGCAAGAAGAGAAGGAATCACCATAAACCGAGAAATCATTCATGAAGACTTCCATAGTTTCTTCAACCATGTCATGGAAGATAGCCATCATACACCTTTGGAACGTCCCAGGAGCATTGCATAAGCCGAAAGGCATTCTTTTATAAGCAAATGTTCCATAAGGACAAGTGAATGTGGTTTTCTCTTGGTCTTTGGGATCGATGGGAATTTACAAATACCCGGAGAAACCGTCTAAGAAGCAATAATAATCATTACCCGCTAGACGTTCAAGCATTTGGTCCATAAAAGGAAGGGGAAAATGATCCTTTCTCGTAGCATCATTGAGTTTGCGATAGTCTATACAAACTCTCCACCCTATAACGAGACGAGTAGGAATCAACTCGTTGTTTTCATTGGGCACAATGGTGATTCCGCCTTTCTTAGGCACACAATGGACGGGACTAACCCATGGTGAATCCGAGATAGGGTAGATCATTCCCGCATCAAGAAGTTTGATAACCTCTTTTTTGATAACGTCATGGATCTTGGGATTCACACTTCTTTGGCTTTGAATAGTGGGTTTAAAGTCATCCTCCATGAGAATTTTATGTGTGCAAAAGTGAGGATCAATTCCACGAATATCGGAGATTTTCCAAGCAATCGCTTTCTTGTGATTCTTCAGCACGGCGATAAGTCGGGATTTTTCTTCCTTTTTCAAGTCCTTTGCGATGATGACGGGTGACTTCTTGTTGTCTCAAGGAAAACGTACTCGAGATGAGACGGTAGGTCCTTAAGATCTAAATCCGGAGGATTTTCGATGGAAGGCGTAGTCAAATTCGGATCATCGATAAAAATATCCTTAGGAGATGGTGGATAAATATGGTCCTCATTGAGAAGTTTCTCAATGGTACGAATGTCTTCATCCCATTGGAGAGAGAATCGTCATATTATAAATCCACATCTCCCAAAGTTGCTTCAAATTCGTTTAAAAGGAAATCACTTTATCCAAATGGAGTTAGTGATGGAGCAACAGAGGCAACGATCTCAACAATGGGTAGAGAAGAAGAACCACTTTTACAAGCGTCTTTAAAATGTTCTTCACAAGCCTCATCAAGAACGTCAATGAAATTAAAGCTCTCGTTTTCAGAGGGTTGCTTAGAAAGTTTACCCATGTTGAAGACGATTTTATCGTCACCATCTCTCATAATTAATTCGCCCGCGGCTACATCAATGAGAGTGCGACCGGTCCTCAAAAATGGACGTCCAACGATTAATGGAACACGGGGATCCATCTCGTAGTCAATGACAACAAAATCCGCCGGAAAGGTGAACTTGTCGACACCGACGAAGACATCATCGGCTATCCCCACCGGATAGGCAACCGTACGGTTATCTAATTCCAAAGTCTTTCGTGTGGGGACTAGATCGGGTAGAGATAATTGTTTCCAAACACTTAATGGCATTAAGTTTATACTAGCACCTAGATCGGCTAGGGCCATACAATTCTCTACCCCGGGGAAGTTGCAAGGAATGAGAAAACGACCCGGATCACCAAGTTTGGTGGGTAATTTCCTTAAGAGCACTGCGGAGCAATTCTCGTTAATTGGGTCTGAGCGATGTCAAGAAGTTTCTCCTTATCACTGAGAAGATCTTTAAACATTTTAGCATATTTGGGCATGTGAGAGAGAGCCTCAGCAAAGGAGATATTGAAATTCAGTTGTTTAAACATTTTGAGAAAGTTAGAAACCTGAATATCATCCTTGTTCTTCAATTTCTCTTTCCTCAACCTTGAGGGATAAGGTATATTAGGTTGAGATGAAGGCTTTGGAATGGAATTCTCATTCACATCTTTGGGTAGTGGAGGGGTGGACGTAGAAGGTGGAGCAATTGGAGAAGTATAAGTTGGAGGAATTGAAGAAGTGGACTCGTTTTCCTTTGTCACAATCACCGGTGTAGGTGTAGGAAGCTCGGGTTCCTTTAAACCTTTTCCACTGCGAGTGGTGATTGCTTTAATCTCCCCTCTTGGATTAGCAACGGTGTTACTCGGAAGAGAACCCGAACCAGAGGCTTGATTACTTGGGAAGAAACTAGCCATCATGTTTCTTAAGTCATTTGTTTGACTTTCCAAAGAGTTTCGCATATCGGCTCGAAGGTCATTTCCTTGTTTCACCATATCTGCTTTCAAGTTGATTATTTCCCGTGGAAGATTTTGCACTATCACATCATTAGTCCTCATGTAAGTGTCAACCTCTTGATTAAATATGGTGGGTTGAGTGGGAGGAAGAGCATGGTAGGCAGGTGGTTGATAAGCGGGTGGTTGGTGAACTTGATTGTTTCTTTGAGGTGGATATGGGTTTCTTTGGTTTTGATATTGATTTGGAACTCGTGGTTGGTTTTGACTGTTGTGATTTAGGTTGTTTGGGTTTTGAGGTAGAAACCGGGTGGTGAAAGAAAGTTGTTTGAGCGATAGCTGAGCAAATTGCGGTCACCTTGAGGACATGCTTGATAGCCTCCCGTAGAAAACTTAATGTTGGCGGCATACACATTTTCCGGATTGTCATGAGTCGAAGGACAATCGGTGTATGAATGAGATCCCCCGCATATTTCACATGATTGACTCAAAGCATTAACTTGTGAGTTGATAGCTTTAGTATTGTTAGCGGTTTGGAGAGCAAGTGTTTCAACAAGCGAAGTAAGCTTATCAATTCTCTTGTCGCTCTCATTAGTGCTAGCACTAGCCACATTAGTCCGAACACTCTTGGTTTGCACTCTAGACTTATTTTCAATAATATCCCAAGCGGCATTAGAAGACTTAACCAAAATATTACCCCCCCCCCCCCCCCCCCCCGAGGCACTATTTAGTGAATCTTGGTCATTCATGCTTAAACCAAGAGCACAAACCGATTCAACAGAGAATCCAAGTCCAAAGGATGAGGCTGAAAGCTATAAAAGAGAGGCAGGACAATCTAATGGGACAGGTAGAGTAATAGATAGATAGCTACATCAAAAAACTAGCTTGAAAGCTAAGCTAACTAAGAAAGCAAGCCTCTATCGCGCCCCAACCTAAGAAGCAATTTGTACGCGCACAAGCTCCACACCGCTCACCCTTGTGCCTTAAACTGCTACTTCAGAGCCATAATTTCATAGCGCTTACGCAGCATAGATCTACTCAAGTAGGAGCTTTAAGTTAAGCGGAATAGTATACTTAACAAGCATTGAAAGCATTCGGAGAGGCCACGACATCGTCTTCACCTCTTGGTTCAGAGGAAGGGGCAGAATAGAACTCCATAAAAAGTATTAGTTTGATGTAGTTTTGTGAAACCATGTTGTGGACACTTTCTTAAAAGTTCCTTAAAACGGTCCCAAGATTCACTAAATGTCTCACCGTACTTTTGTTCAAAGGTAATGATTTCATTCCGCAAAGCGGTAGTACGTGAGGGTGGGAAAAAGTAGTTGATGAATTTGGTCTCTAAATCCGTCCACGTAAGAATACTTTGTGGCGGTTCCTTATCAAGCCAATTCCGGGCTTGTCCCTCTAAGGAGAAAGGAAAAAATTGTAAGCGAATCACTTCTTGTGAAACCCCATTATACTTAACCATATTGGTGAGTTGAAGAAACCTTTTTATATGGTCATGAGGATCATCAAGCGAACGCCCCAAGAAGGTTGAGCAGAGACCATTTGAATGAAGCCGGATTTGAGTTCAAAATTGTTGGCTCCAATCTCGGGTATGACAATAGCATCGGTGTTGCCCTCTACGTGCGATTGCAAAAGCTCGATCATTGGTTGATTTTCCATGGTGACAATAGGTGGAGTAATGACTTCGGCTTGAGCTACTTTCTTCTTACGAGCACGAGTACGCATACACACCTACAAAAAGAAAAAAAAATAGACAAGAAATATTTTTGGTTTTATATGTTTGTCTATTTTTTTTAATTTTTGAAAATTTTTTAATTTTTATGGATTTTTGAAAATTTTAAAGCAAGAAAAATAACGTTCAAAAATGAACGGATCCCAAAATCCAACGCGTCTCTCACTAAAAACCGTTAATCTTAACGGAAAGAGCCGGCAGCGGCGCCATTTAATACAAGGTTTTTAGCCAACTATAAAATAATTTCGTTCCAAGTCTTTCGAATTGATTACAAGTAATTAGTGTGACTCAGTCGTTCTTGGTGGACAAATAGAATGGGTTGATTATCTACTTTAAATTAAAAGTAAATGTGAAAATGTCGTTGAGTAAAATAAAAGCTTTAAAAATTAAACTAAAAATTACTAGAAAAACACTTGGTAAAAATAGAGATTTCGAGAAGCGTGCAATTTTTGGAAACTATAACGTAATGAATTTAAAACTTGAAAACTTGGTAAAGATAAACTAGGACAAAACTCGTTTAAAAATAACACTAAGTAAAAATGCGGGAAAAATTAAATTTGAAATTTAAATAAAATATGAAAATAAAAAATGAAATAGGATCGCATTCAATGCGATGATGGTCCCTGATCGCAGTGGTGGATCGCACCCAAGAAGTGAGGGATCGCACCCACTGATCGCAACCAAGATCGTAGCCTACGATCGTAGTATAAGGGATCGCACTCAATGCGATGAAAACACGTGATCGCACCCAAGGCAATCGTAGTCACGGATCGCACTCAAGGATCGCACCCACGATCGCAACAAGTGATCGTGGTGTGGATCATGGAGTGTTATCGTAGTGATGATCGTACTGGGTGATCGAAGTAATGGATCGCAAGTAGAAACCCTAAGGCTTATGCGATCACACTTACTTGATCGTAACTAGTAAAACCCTTAAGCATGATATGATGGAAATCAAAGGCAAATAAGCAGAACCGAATAAGCACAAATAAGCAAAGACAAATAAGCACTTATTTAGATCTTAACAAAATGAAAACAAGCACAAATTTAAAAACTTTTAAAACACGAAATAAGCAAACTTTATGAATCAAACTTCAAAAAGACTAAACTTTTTAAGAAAACTTAAAAACCAATAAGCTAAATACGAAATAAGCCAAAAAGCATAACAGGCCTTAAGCTTAATTGTATAAGAAATTATATAGGAATAAAAAGATGAACTTTTTAATCACATAAACATCAAAATCAAAAAAGATTCATTAATACTTCGGATCAAATATAACTCAAAATCAAGAAAGGTAGAAGAAGATTAAAGATTAAAAGCTTAAAATTGAACTTTTGATTAATGAATTCCAAATACAAGGATGAAATAAAGCTTAAACTTGAAAGAAAAGATGAAGAAAAGATAAAAACTTAGTGAGAGAAAGTTAAAACTTTCTCTCTCTAAAAACTAAAGAAAGGAAAATAAAACTAGCTAACCACCCTCCTAATGTGTTTAGGAGGGTATTTATAGGAGATGGGAAGGTGCATGTGTTTCCTTCTTTCTTTCTTTCTTCACGACTCGATTTAAATTCTTTGTCTTTCTCGACGTCGTCTCGGGATTTGTCGATGTAAATTGAACTTGTCTTGTAATTTTCTTCTTCTATTAGACTTGAGTTCTTCAACTTCATTAAACTTCCGTCTTTAGACTTTTTCTTCGATAAATCTTCAGAATAGGCCTTGGACTTCCTTTCTTTCTGCACTCTTGATCTTTTGACTTCGTCTTTTCTCGTTTTTCTTCGATAAAATCCCGTGAAAGCCCGTGTTTTCTTCTTTTTTCATCTTTTGGTCCTAAAACACAATAAAAACACAAACCACGCATAATTCCGACTTTTACGACATAAAATAAACGTTTTGATCTTGTTATTATTGGAAATAAGTGGTAAAAGGATAAGTGTTTTCACACTTATTAAATCCCCTACACTTGACCATTGCAATTCCCTCATGCAATGCACTAATTTCAAAGCACGGTTTACACTTTTCATCATAAATAACCCACCTTGGCCTTTATTAAATACTAAACACTAAGGAAATTAAAAGAACAAAACAAGTAAGAAATCAAAGACTTACATTGGGGTTTTTGGTCGTCATGAATGTTTATCATCCTCAAGTTTCACGTTCCCCATACCAAGCTTAAAAACGAGATCATTGTTATTATAAGTTAGCAAACTAACACGAACTCATGTGGCCCAATTATTCACTTAGACTCCCTTATTCCTAGGTGTATCTCTTATATTTTAATTTTGTCTTGAATGATCACGAGGATACATTGTATGACTTATTTCGATTGTTTATTTAGGCCGAAAATAAAGTGGGACGATTTAATCAATAGTTAGCTAAAGGACAAAATCTTTTAAAACTGCTTCTCGGGACCTCATAATGTTCATATCTTGGCATAACTCGCTTCACGATTTGAGACCATTCTCGGACCGATATTTGGCAGCGACTTCATACTTCATTTCTTTGAGAGACGTTCTTGAAATTATGGTCTTCTCTTCATAATATGAATTTCTTCACTTGAAGTTTTGAGAGATTCTTCATCTTTGGACCACGACTTCTTCATTTTTCTCCAATATTTATTTTGGACTTTGATATACTACGATCAGCCTCCTTTTAGGACTTGGATCTATTTATCCTCATACCTTGTTAGGGCCTTTTTGGATAGACTTCTCCATGATCTTTAGGGGAGTATTTGCTTTTCGTCGTGTATCTCGATCCTTCATATTGATTTTTGATAAATGATTCTTCACATCACTTTTGGATCTTTAGCAACAAAATGTAGCCCTCATGTCTTGTTAGGACCTTTTCGGACTCGCCAATCTTCGCATCCCGCTTCAATAAGTTATGCCTTGGCTATGAACTCTAATTAATACCGAGCAACTTTTAAACGATCTTGTGCTAGAAGTTAAGTAACTTTTCAAATCATACAACCTTATTTATTGCCGATAAATTTATTAGCAAGCGATGGGAGAATAGGCTTATAATCAACTCACATAAATTCACGAAAGAATACCAAACTTATAAGTGACTCTATCATCTCTCGTTCTCCACAATTTAAAATCTCAAGGAATGAGACCCGTGGATGCTTAGCCAATTAAATCAAAGTTTTGGGTTTTCGAGTCATCTATAGGATCTTGCAAATTCTTAGACTTTTTCAAGTTTAGAAATCACATTTTAAAGTTCCCTTGATAAACAACTCTCTAGGATCAATTATAGGAACTTGCGAAAAGTTCGTGTTCTTAACCCGTGAGAGTTAAGACTTTCGCGTTTTAAAGTTCCCTATATAAAAGCCCAGCAAAACTTGACTTAAACACGTTAAGGATACTAGCTAGAGTAAACTTAGATAAGTAAACTCGGGTTGAGTCAAAATATTCACAACGTTGAAAAATTTAAAACCACTTTATTAAAAAAAATTTCTAACACAGAAAGTAAATAACGATAACAAAGGAGAATACTACTATACTACTAGGCCAAAATAGATTAAAAATTTTGAAAAATGTCGAAAAATACTTCGATAGAAGTCCCCCTACACTTGATATAAACATTGTCCTCAATGTTTAAGCATGAAAGGACAACTAGGACATTGTGCACTTTGTTTAAATCTTGTAAGGAAAGGACAACTAGAGTGATTTCAATGTAAACATATAAGATATGGAATATTGAATCACGATAGTTTAGGATAGAACCAGGAAGACGGGTACACGGGATCACGGTTCGTCAAAAGTCATCGAGAATGGATCTTTGAAGCTTTAATCCCTGCACAGCATAAGAAACAAGACAACAAACACATACGGGGCTCCCCCTACACTTATTATGAAAACGGTAAAGGATAGATCAACGGGTTGCCTCCCGAGAAGCGTTTGTTTTTGTTAACCGAGTCACGAGCCTGACTCGACCCAGAACTAATTCAATGGAAACGTGGTGAGGGATGGAATCATCTCATGAGAGATGTCCTCACCTAAGTAAAACTTCACGCGCTGGCCATTCACTTTAAAATTTGGCCCATTTGGCTGAGAAAGCTCAATGGTGCCATAAGGGAAGACTTTGGCGATGGTAAATGGACCAGACCAGCGGCTCTTCAGCTTTCTCGAGAATATCTTCAACCGAGAGTTAAAGAGTAAAACTTGATCACCAACGCGGAACTCTCGGTTCTTAATCCTTGAATCATGGATGATCTTGGTCTTCTCCTTGTAGATCAGTGAGTTCTCATAAGCTTCATTCCTTAGTTCGTTGAGCTCATTGAGTTGAATCTTCCGAAGATCGTCGGCTTTGTTGATGTCGAAATTGGCCCACTTCAAGGCCCAGTATGCCTTATGTTCCAGCTCGATATGGAGGTGGCATGCTTTCTCGTACACAAGACGATAAGGTGTACAACCAATCAGGGTCTTATAAGCGGTACGGAAAGCCCACAAAGCATCATCTAACTTATCGGCCCACGAGGTACGATGCTCTCCCACAGTACGCTCAAGAATGCGCTTTAATCCACGGTTAGATATCTCGGCTTGACCATTCGTTTGAGGATGATAAGCGGTGGAAAGATGGTGATTGACAACGTACTTAGCCATGACTCGAGCAAATTTATCATTGCAAAAATGAGTCCCGCGGTCACTGATTATAGCACGAGGAACACCGAATCGAGCAAAACGTTGCTTCAAAAAGTTCACAACCACCCTCGCATCGTTTGTAGGGAGAGCCTTAGCTTCAACCCATTTGGATACGTAGTCAACGGCTACGAGGATGTACTTGTTCCCTTTAGATGATGGAAATGGCCCCATAAATTCGATACCCCATACATCAAAGATTTCACATTCTTGTATGAAATTTTGAGGCATCTCATCTTTATGTGTGATCTTGCCTTGGCGTTGGCAAGCATCACAATTTTTAACCATCTCGTGAGCGTCACGATAAATGGTGGGCCAATATAATCCCGAGTCAAAGACTTTCTTCGCGGTGTAGTTGGGACCAAAGTGACCACCGGTGGGTCCTTTATGGCAAGCTTCGAGAATGTCTAAAGCTGCGGGTCCATCAACACACCGACGAATAATCAGATCAGCACATTGTTTGAAGAGATAAGGGTCATCCCAAAAGTAAGTCTTAATATCTTTAAAGAACTTCTTCTTTTGTTGGGATGTTAACCCTTCGATGAGAATACCACCCACTAAGTAGTTTGCAATGTCCGCAAACCACGGGGTGTCATCAAGATTGGAATTGATAGACATTAAGGCCTCAAGGGGAAAAGAGTCATTGATCTCTTGATTCGGATGATCCCCTTGATAAAGATCCTCAAGTCTACTTAGATGATCCGCGGCTAGGTTTTCGGCTCCCTTCTTGTCACGAATTTCGATTTTAAATTTTTGAAGGAGCAAAACCCAACGAAGAAGTCTTGGCTTAGAATCTTGCTTAGTCAACAAGTACTTCAACGCGGAATGATCGGTGTACACGATGGTGGTGGAAAGGACAAGATAGGGGCAGAACTTCTCAAAGGCATACACGACGGCTAAAAGCTCTTTTTCGGTCGTGGTATAATGCAATTGAGCCCCCGTCATTGTCTTGCTAGCATAATGGATTGGTTGGAAGTGTTTGTTCACTCTTTCGCCCAAAACCGCTCCAATAGCAAAGTCGCTAGCATCACACATCAATTCAAATGGTAGCTCCCAATTAGAGGTGACCAAGACCGGTGCCTTAGTTAGCTTATCCTTAAGAAGATTGAAGGATTCAAGACACTTCAAAAGATAAAAGGAGTATCTTTTTCCAAGAGGTGGGTCATCGGGCGAGCGATTTTAGAAAAATATTGAATGAATCGACGATAGAAGCCCGCATGACCAAGGAAACTTCTCACACCCTTCACGGTTGAAGGTGGAGGTAATTTGGCTATAACATCCACTTTAGCACGGTCCACTTCAAGACCGGCTTTTGAGATTTTATGTCCAAGCACAATGCCTTCTTTTACCATGAAATGGCATTTTTCCCAATTTAGAACAAGGTGAGTGTCTTCACACCGCTGAAGCATGCGTTCCAAATTGGCAAGGCAAGAAGAGAAGGAATCACCATAAACCGAGAAATCATTCATGAAGACTTCCATAGTTTCTTCAACCATGTCATGGAAGATAGCCATCATACACCTTTGGAACGTCCCAGGAGCATTGCATAAGCCGAAAGGAATTCTTTTATAAGCAAATGTTCCATAAGGACAAGTGAATGTGGTTTTCTCTTGGTCTTTGGGATCGATGGGAATTTACAAATACCCGGAGAAACCGTCTAAGAAGCAATAATAATCATTACCCGCTAGACGTTCAAGCATTTGGTCCATAAAAGGAAGGGGAAAATGATCCTTTCTCGTAGCATCATTGAGTTTGCGATAGTCTATACAAACTCTCCACCCTATAACGAGACGAGTAGGAATCAACTCGTTGTTTTCATTGGGCACAATGGTGATTCCGCCTTTCTTAGGCACACAATGGACGGGACTAACCCATGGTGAATCCGAGATAGGGTAGATCATTCCCGCATCAAGAAGTTTGATAACCTCTTTTTGGATAACGTCTTGGATCTTGGGATTCACCCTTCTTTGGCTTTGAATAGTGGGTTTAAAGTCGTCCTCCATGAGAATTTTATGTGTGCAAAAGTGAGGATCAATTCCACGAATATCGGAGATTTTCCAAGCAATCGCTTTCTTGTGATTCTTCAGCACGGCGATAAGTCGGGATTTTTCTTCCTCTTTCAAGTCCTTTGCGATGATGACGGGTGACTTCTTGTTGTCTCAAGGAAAACGTACTCGAGATGAGACGGTAGGTCCTTAAGCTCTAAATCCGGAGGATTTTCGATGGAAGGCGTAGTCAAATTCGGATCATCGATAGGAATATCCTTAGGAGATGGTGGAGAAATATGGTCCTCATTGAGAAGTTTCTCAATGGTACGAATGTCTTCATCCCATTGGAGGGAGAATCGTCATATTATAAATCCACATCTCCCAAAGTTGCTTCAAATTCGTTTACAAGGAAATCACTTTCTCCAAATGGAGTTAGTGACGGAGCAACAGAGGCAACGATCTCAACAATGGGTAGAGAAGAAGAACCACTTTTACAAGCGTCTTTAAAATTTTCTTCACAAGCCTCATCAAGAGCGTCAATGAAATTAAAGCTCTCGTTTTCAGAGGGTTGCTTAGAAAGTTTACCCATGTTGAAGACGATTTAATCGTCACCAACTCTCATAATTAATTCGCCCTCGGCTACATCAATGAGAGTGTGACCGGTCCTCAAAAATGGACGTCCAACGATTAATGGAACACGGGGATCCATCTCGTAGTCAATGACAACAAAATCCGCCGGAAAGGTGAATTTGTCGACACCGACGAAGACATCTTCGGCTATCCCACGGATAGGCAACCGTACGGTTATCTAATTCCAAAGTCATTCGTGTGGGGACTAGATCGGGTAGAGATAATTGTTTCCAAACACTTAATGGCATTAAGTTTATACTAGCACCTAGATCGGCTAGGGCCATACAATTCTCTACCCCGGGGAAGTTGCAAGGAATGAGAAAACGACCCGGATCACCAAGTTTGGTGGGTAATTTCCTTAAGAGCACTGCGGAGAAATTCTCGTTAAGTTGGGTCTGAGCGATGTCAAGAAGTTTCTCCTTATCACTGAGAAGATCTTTAAACATTTTAGCATATTTGGGCATGTGAGCGAGAGCCTCAGCAAAGGAGATATTGAAATTCAGTTGTTTAAACATTTTGAGAAAGTTAGAAACCTGAATATCATCCTTGTTCTTCAATTTCTCTTTCCTCAACCTTGAGGGATAAGGTATATTGGGTTGAGATGAAGGCTTTGGAATGGAATTCTCATTCACATCTTTGGGTAGTGGAGGGGTGGAAGTAGAAGGTGGAGCAATTGGAGAAGTATAAGTTGGAGGAATTGAAGAAGTGGACTCGTTTTCCGTTGTCACAATCACCGGTGTAGGTGTAGGAAGCTCGGGTTCCTTTAAACCTTTTCCACTGCGAGTGGTGATTGCTTTCATCTCCCCTCTTGGATTAGCAACGGTGTTACTCGGAAGAGAACCCGAACCAGAGGCTTGATTACTTGGGAAGAAACTAGCCATCATGTTTCTTAAGTCATTTGTTTGACTTTCCAAAGAGTTTCGCATATCGGCTCGAAGGTCATTTCCTTGTTTCACCATATCTGCTTTCAAGTTGATCATTTCCCGTTGAAGATTTTGCACTGTCACATCATTAGTCCTCATGTAAGTGTCAACCTCTTGATTAAATGTGGTGGGTTGAGTGGGAGGAAGAGCATGGTAGGCAGGTGATTGATAAGCGGGTGGTTGGTGAACTTGATTGTTTCTTTGAGGTGGATATGGGTTTCTTTGGTTTTGATATTGATTTGGAGCTCGTGGTTGCTTTTGACTGTTGCGATTTAGGTTGTTTGGGTTTTGAGGTAGAAACCGGATGGCAAAAGAAAGTTGTTTGAGCGATAGCAGAGCAAATTGCGGTCACCTTGAGGACATGCTTGATAGCCTCCCGTAGAAAACTTACTGTTGGCGGCAGACACATTTTCCGGATTGTCATGAGTCGAAGGACAATCGGTGTATGAATGAGATCCCCCACATATTTCACATGATTGACTCAAAGCATTAACTTGTGCATTGATAGCTTTGGTATTGTTAGCGGTTTGGAGAGCAAGTGTTTCAACAAGCGAAGTAAGCTTATCAATTCTCTTGTCGCTCTCATTAGTGCTAGCACTAGCCACATTAGTCCGAACACTCTTGGTTTGCACTCTAGACTTATTTTCAATAATATCCCAAGCGGCATTAGAAGACTTAACCAAAATATTACCCCCCCCTGATGCACTATTTAGTGAATCTTGGTCATTCATGCTTAAACCAAGAGCACAAACCGATTCAACAGAGAATCCAAGTCCAAAGGATGAGGCTGAAAGCTATAAAAGAGAGGCAGGACAATCTAATGGGACAGGTAGAGTAATAGATAGATAGCTATATCAAAAAACTAGCTAGAAAGCTAAGCTAACTAAGAAAGCAAGCCTCTATCGCGCTCCAACCTAAGAAGCAATTTGTACGCGCACAAGCTCCACACCGCTCACCCTTGTGCCTTAAACTGCTACTTCAGAGCCATAATTTCATAGCGCTTACGCAGCATAGATCTACTCAAGTAGGAGCTTTAAGTTAAGCAGAATATTGTACTTAACAAGCATTGAAAGCGTTCGGAGAGGCCACACATCGTCTTCACCTCTTGGTTCAGAGGAAGGGGCAGAATAGAACTCCATAAAAAGTATTAGTTTGATGTACTTTTGTGAAACCATGTTGTGGACACTTTCTTAAAAGTTCCTTAAAACGGTCCCAAGATTCACTAAATGTCTCACCGTACTTTTGTTCAAAGGTAATGATTTCATTCCGCAAAGCGGTAGTACGTGAGGGTGGGAAAAAGTAGTTGATGAATTTGGTCTCTAAATCCGTCCACGTAAGAATACTTTATGGCGGTTCCTTATCAAGCCAATTCCGGGCTTGTCCCTCTAAGGAGAAAGGAAAAAGTTGTAAGCGAATCACTTCTTGCGAAACCCCATTATACTTAACCGTATTGGTGAGTTGAAGAAACCTTTTTATATGGTCATGAGGATCATCAAGCAAACGCCCCAAGAAGGTTGAGCAGAGACCATTTGAATGAAGCCGGATTTGAGTTCAAAATTGTTGGCTCCAATCTCGGGTATGACAATAGGATCGGTGTTGCCCTCTACGTGCGATTGCAAAAGCTCGATCATTGGTTGATTGTCCATGGTGACAATAGGTGGAGTAATGACTTCGGCTTGAGCTACTTTCTTCTTACGAGCACGAGTACGCATACACACCTACAAAAAGAAAAAAAATAGACAAGAAATATTTTTGGTTTTATATGTTTGTCTATTTTTTGAATTTTTGAAAATTTTTTAATTTTTATGGATTTTTGAAAATTTTAAAGCAAGAAAAATAACGTTTAAAAATGAACGGATCCCAAAATCCAACGCGTCTCTCACTAAAAACCGTTAATCTTAACGGAAAGAGCCGGCAGCGGCGCCATTTAATACAAGGTTTTTAGCCAAGTATAAAATAATTTTGTTCCAAGTCTTTCGAATTGATTACAAGTAATTAGTGTGACTCAGTCGTTTTTGGTGGACAAATAGAATGGGTTGATTATCTACTTTAAATTAAAAGTAAATGTGAAAATGTCGTTGAGTAAAATAAAAGCTTTAAAAATTAAACTAAAAATTACTAGAAAAACACTTGGTAAAAATAGAGATTTCGAGAAGCGTGCAATTTTTGGAAACTAAAACGTAATGAATTTAAAACTTGAAAACTTGGTAAAAATAAACTAAGACAAAACTCGTTTAAAAATAACACTAAGTAAAAATGAGGGAAAAATTAAATTTGAAATTTAAATAAAATATGAAAATAAAAAATGAAATAGGATCGCATTCAATGCGATGATGGTCCCTGATCGCAGTGGTGGATCGCACCCAAGAAGTGAGGGATCGCACCCACTGATCGCAACCAAGATCGTAGCCTACGATCGTAGTATAAGGGATCGCACTCAATGCGATGAAAACACGTGATCGCACCCAAGGCAATCGTAGTCACGGATCGCACTCAAGGATCGCACCCACGATCGCAACAAGTGATCGTGGTGTGGATCATGGAGTGTGATCGTAGTGATGATCGTACTGGGTGATCGAAGTAATGGATCGCAAGTAGAAACCCTAAGGCTTATGCGATCACACTTACTTGATCGTAACTAGTAAAACCCTTAAGCATGATATGATGGAAATCAAAGGCAAATAAGTAGAACCGGATAAGCACAAATAAGAAAAGACAAATAAGCACTTATTTAGATCTTAACAAAATGAAAACAAGCACAAATTTAAAAACTTTTAAAACACGAAATAAGCAAAATTTATGAATCAAACTTCAAAAAGACTAAACTTTTTAAGAAAACTTAAAAACCAATAAGCTAAATACGAAATAAGCCAAAAAGCATAACAAGCCTTAAGCTTAATTGTATAAGAACTTATATAGGAATAAAAAGATGAACTTTTTAATCACATAAACATCAAAATCAAAAAAGATTCATTAATACTTCGGATCAAATATAACTCAAAATCAAGAAAGGTAGAAGAAGATTAAAGATTAAAAGCTTAAAATTGAACTTTTGATTAATGAATTCCAAATACAAGGATGAAATAAAGCTTAAACTTGAAAGAAAAGATGAAGAAAAGATAAAAACTTAGTGAGAGAAAGTTAAAACTTTCTCTCTCTAAAGACTAAAGAAAGGAAAATAAAACTAGCTAACCATCCTCCTAATGTGTTTAGGAGGGTATTTATAGGAGATGGGAAGGTGCATGTGTTTCCTTCTTTCTTTCTTTCTTCACGACTCGATTTAAATTCTTTGTCTTTCTCGACGTCGTCTCGGGATTTGTCGATGTAAATTAAACGTGTCTTGTAATTTTCTTCTTCTATTAGACTTGAGTTCTTCGACTTCATTAAACTTCCGTCTTTAGACTTTTTCTTCGATAGATCTTCAGAATAGGCCTTGGACTTCCGTTCTTTTTGCACTCTTGATCTTTTGACTTCGTCTTTTCTCGTTTTTCTTCGATAAAAGCCCGTGATAACCCGTGTTTTCTTCCTTTTTCATCTTCTGGTCCTAAAACACAAACCACGCATAATTCCGACTTTTACGACATAAAATAAACGTTTTGGTCTTGTTATTATTGGAAATAAGTGGTAAAAGGATAAGTGTTTTCACACTTATTAGCAATCACATGAGCGGTGATCGAAGATGGTTTGTTCAGTTTGATGAATCTTACAGGCATTCAGTCAAACTAGGGAATGGCACACGAATGGCAGTCATGGGAAAAGGAAACATTCGCATAACAATGGATGGAAGGAATCATATTATCAGTGAGGTATTTTACATTCCAGAGTTGCAAAATAATTTATTGAGTATTGGACAACTTCAAGAAAAAGGGTTGACTGTTTTAATTCAAGATAATGTTTGTAAGCTATTTCACAAAGTCAATGGACTTATTATGCAAACAAACATGTCAACAAATCGCATGTTCATATGGTTTGCTACCATGCCTGCTAGTACTCCCACGCGGTGTCTCCAAGCAACTTTTGACTCGTTAACGAGTCTGTGGCATAAAAGATTTGGCCATCTTCATATGAAGGGTTTACGGACCTTGGTATACAGGAAGATGGTTAATGGGTTACCCCTCTTGAAGGCAAGTTCAAAACTTTGTAGCAAATGTGTTGAGGGAAAGAAATGTCGTAATAGGTTTCAACAGGCAAGTGCTTGGAGGGCTACTCAACCATTGCAATTGATTCAGTCGAACATCTGCGGTCCGATTACTCATGCATCAAACAGCAAAAAAGGTACATTCTTACCTTTATTGATGATTATAGCAGAAAAATGTGGGTATATTTCTTAAGTATGAAATCGGAGGCTTTTGAGCTGTTTAAGAAATTAAAAAGAATGGTTGAAAAGGAGATAAGTAGTCCCATATGTTGTCTCCGTACTGATCATGGTGGAGAATTTACCTCATCCACATTTAATGATTTTTGTGCAAATCATGGTATTCGTAGGCAACTTACTGCTGCTTATTCGCCACAATAGAACGGTGTGGCGGAAAGATGGAACCGCACATTAATGAACATGATCAGATGTATGTTAAATGATAAGAAGGTTTCGTTGGAGTTTTGGCCAGAGGCTGCAAACTGGGCGGCTCATGTTTTGAACAGATGTCCCACAACAGTAGTTAAAGATAAAACACCAGAGAAGGCCTAGAGTGGACTTAAGCCATCAGTTGAATACTTTAAGGTGTTTGGATGCATTGGATATGTTCACATACCTGACGTGAAGCGTAGAAAATTAGATAACAAGAGCTTCACATGTGTGTTTCTAGGGGTTAGTCAAGAATCGAAGGCGTATCCAATGTTTGATCCAAACTAAAAAAATTGTGATCAGCCGTCATGTAGTGTTTGACGAAGAAGAACAATGGGACTGGGAAAAACGAACAATGTATGCGTTCTTAAAGTCAGATGATGATGAAGAGCACGATGATCCCGTTTCAAACGAAGAGGTGCAAGGACACAATGAAGATGAGCAGCATAATTATGGGAGTCCAGGAGGTTCAAACATTAATGATTCTGCAGGTTCAAGTTCCTCGAGCTCAAGCTCTTCAAGACCTTGTCACAATGAGTCCAATGATGCAAGTCTGGTTCAAGGGAGGATAAAGAGACAACCGATTTACATGGAAGACTTTGTAAGTGGAGAGGGCTTATCTGAAGATGATGAGGTACAATTAGCAATGTTTGTTACTACTAATGATCCTGCTAATTTTGAAGAGGCGGTAAGTATGCAAAATGGAGAGAAACTATGGAGATGGAGATACAAGCAATAAATAGAAATGAGACGTGGGAACTAGTAGATTTGCCTAAGAGTGCTAAAACAATTAGGGTTAAGTGGGTTTTTTAAAAAAAAGCTGAATGAAATGGGAAAAGTGGAAAGTACAAGGCACGTTTGGTTGCAAAAGGATACTCACAACAAGCCGGTGTCGACTATACTTAAGTATTTGCTCCAGTTTCTCATTGGGACACTATACGAATGGTTCTCGCTCTAGCTGCAAGTAGGAATTGGCAAGTTTATCAACTCGATGTAAAAAGTGCCTTTTTGCATGGAGAAATTGAAGAAGAAATCTATGTAGAACAACCGCAAGGGTACGTAATTCCAGGTGCTGAACACAAGGTGTATCGGTTGACAAAGGCGTTGTATGGATTAAAACAAGCCCCACAGGCTTGGTTCAGCAAGATTGATGCTTATTTTTCTGTAAAAGGTTTTGAAAGATGTTCAAGTAAGCCTACAATGTTCGTTAAAACTGGTAAGAATGGTGAGGTTCTCATTGTTAGTTTGTATGTAGATGATCTCATATTTACAAGCAACAATGTTGAAATGTTTGAAGCATTCAAACTGTCAATGAAGCAGCAATTTGAAATGACAGATCTTGGTTTGATGAGGTATTTTTTGGGAGTGGAAGTGATACAAAATGCAAAAGGAATTTTATAAGTCAAACAAAGTATGTGAGGGAAGTACTAGAAAGGTTTGGAATGAACAATTGTCATTCAGTAAAGAATCCAATTGTTCCAGGTTGTAAACTCACGAAGAGCAATGAGGAAGAAAGAGTAGATGCAACAATTTACAAACAAAAGGTTGGAAGTCTTATGTATCTGAATATTACAAGGCCGGCCATTATGTACGTAGTAAGCCTGCTGGAGTCGGTTCATGGAATCACAAACAGAGCAGCACAATTCAGCAATGAAACGCGTATTTCGATATCTAAAAGGAACATCAGATCTGGGAATTCTCTATGTTAGAGAAGAAGAAGAAGAACGGTTGATAGGTTTCAGCGATTCGGACTATGCAGGCGATCTTGATGATAGAAAAAGCACGTCATGTTATGTCTTTAAATTTAGCTCAAGAGCAGTCTCATGGAGTTCTAAGAAGCAGGCGGTTGTAAGTCTATCAACAACTGAGGCGGAATTCATTGCAGCTGCAGCATGTGCATGTCAAAGTATATAGATGATGAGGGTTCTTGAAAGGCTTGGAGTTAATCAACAAAAGTGTAGTATCTTCTGTGATAATAACTCTACTATCAAGCTTTCAAAAAATCCAATTATGCATGGGAGGAGCAAACACATTCATATTCGTTACCATTTTCTTCGAGATTTGGTCAAAGATAACGTGATTGGTATGGAATATTGTAGGACAGAAGACCAGTTGGAGGATGGAATGACAAAACCACTAAAGCTGGAGCTGGTCACAAAATGAAAGATTCACTTGGGCTTCGGTTTAGTCATGAAATAAACTAACTGCAGGCAGTTTAGTTTAAGGGAGCATTTGTTAGGAAGTTTACTTTTTGAATAAGTCTAGTTAGTCCGTTAAGCATTTCCGATTTATAGGGTGATTAGTTGAACCATGTATTTAGTTGGTGCATTTTTTGTGGGTGCATTTTTTGTGGGTGCATCTTTTGAAAGTTTCTCTTCCTTGTATGGCTATTTAATAGCCCTTCTTTGCTAATGAATAAACCTGTAGGTCCTTAATTTCTTAGGATTGTGCAAGTGTTATGATTATCTAAAGAATGGTGGGAGATGAAGAACTAGAGAGGGAAAGGTAGAGAGAGAAAGGAGAGGATGGAGAGAAAGATGAAATGTGAATTAAACAACTAACGACCAACCCCTCCTAACAAGCTAGGAGGGGGTATATATAGCCCACCCTGCATGTGGGCTTGATGGGCTATATTGTTTATGTCAATGCAATAATGACTAAAAACGTTACTTGCATTTTTCGGTCTCGCTTAGTTTTGATTACGACAATATGTAAAAACAAGCATTTACGAAAACAACGAAAAACGAATTCTTGAGTTCAAGTATTTTTCATTTTACCCATTTTCACTTAAGGTATGGATAAACAAGTACTAACCTTAATCAAGTGATCAAGTGATTTAATCTTTTCTTAAAACTCACTTTTTATTAAATGTGACAAGATTTTATTAAACTTTTTTTTTAAAAAAATGTTTTACTAAATTAATTATTTGAAATTTTAAAATGGCATATTCTTATTTGGTTAAGAATATCCTTTCAGGATATTTTTTATATCCAGATAAGACCTCCACCACTAAAGGACAAAAAGGAGCGGAGTCTAGTCCGGCGGTACCTTAGCGCCTAGGCGGTACCTTATCGATAAGGTACCGCGGGCTAAGATAAGGTACCGCGGGCAGATATAGCCGTTGGCTCCTTTGTCCTATAAATAGTGGACCATTCTCAGCTTTTCAGCTCACCTCTTTTGCACAATTATTTCCAGATTCAAACCCCTTCTTTAATCACTCAAATCTTTGATCATTTGTTTGATTATTACTTGTTTAAGAAGTGAATCTTGTTCTTCCATCCCTTCCTCTCCAAGTGCAAAGAGAAGAACACTATCCTAGTGAAGTGTTGAGTCCACCATCAAAGATCCATTGAAGATCTAATTTTATACACTTGTAGTTGTGTCATAGTTGTGAAGATCCAAGTAGTTGTGTCTATTTGGAAGTTGTGTATGTACTAATTATAGTTGTGTAGATTGGTCCTAGCTACGATTAGGGCTCGACTTTTAGCTTAGAGTCGGAAATTGGTTAAGCGACGTGTACGGTTTTCTCCACCATAAGGAGCTTTTTGTGTAGTGAACTCTCGAGTAAGGAGTACTCGAGGAGTGGAGTAGGAACGAGGAGTGAGCTTCGTTGCCGAACCACTATAAATCCTTGGTGTTCGGTTTGATCTTTCTTTACCCTTAACTCTTTACATTCTTTATTCTTTATGCATATACATGTGTTAGTACTAGATTAGTTACACTATCATTCTTTATTCTTTGTGGATATATTTTTGTTAGTATTAGTTTAGTTACACTATCATTGTTCATATTGTGCATAAGAAGATTTCACATATTTCCTCAAACCTAAATTTTTGAAAAAGGATTTTTGGAAACCACATTTTAACAAGTAAATATAAGAAACTATTCAACCCCCCCTTCTAGTTTCTACAATTGGTATCAGAGCGGGTTGCTCAAGAATTTTTAAAGTATATTGTATTTTAAAACTTGAATCGATCTATGGATTCCAACAAGTACCTAGAAGGGCAATCTATGCAAAGACCACCACTTTTTGAAACCGATAGTTTTATTTATTGGAAAAATAGATTTGAAACTTATGTGAAATCAAAAGATTTAGATCTTTGGCATGTTATTACCAATGGTGATTTTTTACCCCTTCAATTTAATGAAGTTTCTAAAACAAAAGAATTGGTCACTTTTGACAAAGCTAATGACGATACTAAAAAGAAACTTTCAAAAAATAATGAGGCTAAAATGGTGATTTATAATGCTTTGCCTAAGAAAGAGTATGAAAGAATTTTTATGTGTGAAACCGCTAAAGATATTTGGAACACTCTTTTAGTAACCCACCAAGGTAATAGCCAAGTCAAAGAAAGCAAAATCGATCTTCTTGTCCAATAATATGAACAATTTGTCATCTTAGAAGATGAAACTATTGATAGTGCATTTGCTAGGTTTAACACCATTATTACTAGTCTAAAAGCACTTGATGAAGGTTTTTCTAGCAAGAACAATGTTAGGAAGTTTCTAAGGGCCCTACATCCAAAGTGGAGAGCAAAAGTCACGGCGATTGAAGAGTCGAAAGATCTCTCAACTTTATCAGTCGATGAACTCATAGGAAACTTGAAGGTTCATGAGATGATAATTTTGAAGGACTCGGAATTAGTGAAAACCAAGAGTGAAAGGAAATCTCTTGCACTTAAAGCCAAGAAGGCACAAAGTGACCATGATAGTTCCTCGGAAAGCGATGATGAGGAGTATGCATTGGCGGTGAGAGATTTAAAGAAGTTCTTCAAGAGACGAGGCCAACACGTTAGGCAACCCAACTATGACAAGAAACCATTGTCAAAGAATCGGTTTGTCAAGAACGAAAAAGGTGATAGGAATTGCTTTAGATGTGGTGATCCAAATCACTTCATTGGTGATTGTCCAAAGCCCGCTCGTGATAAGAACCACACGGAATTCGTTAGTGGCTCTTGGAGCGATAGCGGTGAAGATGATGATGACAACCCCAAAGAGGAGAAATGTCTTATGGCTCACACTTCTAAAGAGGTACATTCCGAAACCGAATATTATAGCAATGATAGTTCCACTTTAGATGATATTGAATTTGAAGGCAAATATGATAGCTTACACAAACTTAGTCTTAAATTCATAGAAAAGAATAAAACCTTAAAATCAACCAAAACTAAGCTTGAAAATGAGATCAATGAACTTAGGGAGAAATTGGCTAAACTTGAGAAAAACAAAGAGGTTGATTTAGGTTGCTTAAGTTGTGAGAAACTTAGATTAGAGAATAAAGATCTCAAGAGCACCTCCATTAAATTGGAAAAGTTCATGAAAGGTACTAGTGCTCTTGATGATATGTTAAACAAACAAGTTCATTCTAAGGAAAGACTTGGTCTAGGTTTTAACTCAAATGAAGCCTCAACTAGTGAACCAAAACAAGTCAGGTTTTCACAAAAAACGCCCACTGGACACGGTTCCAAATTGTATGGCGCGGTTCCTTATCACTATGGAACCACCGCCATAGATAAGGTACCGCGGCCAGAAGATGAATTTTGTGAAAATCCTGAACTTTCTGAAAAGTCTAAGTTAGATGAAAAACTAAAGCATCTTACTGTTAATAAGGTACAATTACCCATACTTGACAACAATGCTATTGGTAAGTTCTACAAGCCATTAAGTAAACCTCTCATGGGAAATAGAAGTTTATCTAGACTATCATCTACTCCACCTAGAGTACGGAATGAGTCTAAGCCTAGAAGTAGAACGACAACGCCTAGAAGAGATAATCAAAACAACTCACGACCTAGAAGTAAAACTCCAACACCTAGAAGGAATAATAATAAACCTAAACCTAGATCAAACACACCTAGGAGAAATAATGAACAACAAAATGGTTACATGAATTACTACCCTCCTCCATTTTGTTCTCCATGGGGAATCCCCTCCTCATTCATGCATCCCAACCAAATACAAGGGATGTTTGGAACTAACAATTTTGGACCCATGAGATATTGGGGACCAAATGTTTGATCTTGTGTGTTGTTACCTAGATATGCTTGGGAATTGATTTGGAGCCCGATGAGTGGATTAAGGATAGTGGATGTTCTAAACACATGACGGGTAATCGAAGTTTGTTCTCGCATTACAAAGCATATGATGAAGGTAACGTCACATTCGCTAGTAGTCTACATGGTAATATCATTGGCAAAGGTACGGTTTCTCTTGACTCCATGACCATTGAAAATGTTGAGCACGTAGATAACTTAGGTTTTAACCTTTTAAGTATAGGTCAAATTTGTGATAATAAGTGTAAGGTCATCTTTTCGGAACATGACAGTGAAATCGTAAAAGATGGAAAAGTCATTGGAAAAGGTGTTAGAAAGCATGGGCTTTATGTCATGAAGGTTAATAAGATATCAAAAGACAACATATGTCTTGCGACTATAGATGATAGTTCTACTCTTTGGCATAGGAGATTAGGTCACGCTAATATGCGTTTAATTCAATCTTTAGTCTCTAAGGAGTTGGTAAGACACCTCCCCAAGATTAAGTTTGATAGTCACTTTTGTGATGCTTGCAAAGTCGGAAAGCAAGTTCACTCAAGTCACAAAGACAAGAATTTGGTTTCGACCTCTCGGTGCTTAGAGCTCCTACATATGGATCTCTTTGGACCTTCCGCCATATGGAGTTATGGAGGTAACCTTTACACCCTAGTTATAGTTGATGACTATTCTAGATTCACTTGGACTAGATTTTTGGCATCCAAGAATGAAGCTTTCGATCACTTCGAAATCTTTAGTCGAAGAATTCAAAATCAACTAGGATGTTCAATTGTTTCTATTAGGACGGATCATGGTAGGGAATTTGATAATGAAGTGCAATTTGGTGCCTTTTGTGAAGCTCATGGTATTACCCATAACTTCTCGGCTCCTCGCACTCCACAATCAATGGGGTAGTTGAAAGGAAGAATAGGACTCTCCAAGAGATGAGTAGGACGATGTTAAACGAGCAATCTTTGCCTCAAAAGTTTTGGTGCAATGTCGTGGACACATCGACTTATATTCTCAACCGAATTCTTATTCGACCTTTCCTAGGAAAGACTCCCTATGAGATTCTTAAAGGTAAGAAACCCTCATTAGAATACTTTAGGGTGTTTGGAAGCAAGTGCTTTATCCTCAACACCAAAGACTACCTTACCAAGTTTGACCCAAAGTCTTACGAAGGTACTCTTTTAGGTTATTCCCAAACTAGTAAAGCCTACATAGTCCTAAATAGAACCACGGGGGTTATTGAAGAATCAATCAACGTAACCTTTGATGAAACCCCTCCTTCACCCAAGACACCACCATTGGTTGATGATGACTTGGATGAATTAGAAGTAGTTAAAGCCAAATAGGTTATAAAAATAGGAGTTGAAGACCTTAGTGTTGAAAAGGAAGTAAACATTAAGGAGTCTAGGGATCATACTCTCAATAATGTCATTGGTGACTTAAATCAAAGGACCCTAAGATCTCAAGTCCAAAACCAAAGCAACTTCTTTTGTATTGTCTCCTTGATTGAACCAAAGAATGTTAAAGAAGCTTTGACGGATGAGAGTTGGGTCATTGCGATGCAAGAAGAACTGAATCAATTCGTTGCCAATGATGTTTGGGAACTTGTTCCTCCACCTAGAAGTTCTACCATTATAGGAACCAAATGGGTATTTAGGAATATGCTAGATGAGAATGGTGTTGTGTCTCGTAACAAGGCTAGACTTGTAGCTCAAGGCTATAATCAACAAGAAGGGATTGATTATGACGAGACATACGCACCGGTAGCTAGATTAGAATCAATTAGAATCCTTTTAGCCTACGCTTGTGCCTTAGATTTTAAGCTTCAACAAATGGATGTAAAGAGTGCATTTCTTAACGGTTTGATCAATGAGGAGGTATATGTGGCTCAACCTCCCGACTTCATTGATTTTGAGAAACCGGGCCATGTTTACAAGCTTAAGAAAGCACTTTATGGACTCAAACAAGCACCCAAAGCTTGGTATGATAGACTTAAAGCGTTTCTTGTTAAACATGAGTATACCATGGGAATGGTAGACAATACACTCTTTACAAAGAAGAAAGGTCCTCACCTCATAATCGTACAAATATATGTTGATGACATTATATTTGGCTCAACTTGTCAAGAATTGTGTGATGACTTTGCCAAAATCATGCATGATGAGTTTGAAATGAGTATGATGGGAGAACTTAACTTCTTTTTAGGACTCCAAATTAAACAAATGGACGATGGTATTTTCTTTAGTCAATCTAAGTACGCTAAAGAAATTTGGATTAGAAGAATCTAGACCAATGAAGACCCCTATGGCCTCGGATACTAAACTCACCGTAGATGATGATTGTGAGTCGGTAGACAACACCAAATATAGAGGTATGATTGGTAGTTTGTTGTACCTAACGGCAAGTCGACCGAATATCATGTTTAGTGTTTGCCTTTGTGCTCGCTTCCAAGAGGCTCCCAAAACCTCTCACCTTGAAGCGGTTAAGCGTATCTTCCGATACATTAAAGGCACTATACATTTAGGATTATGGTATCCTAAAGGGACCGGCGTAGAAACCATTGTCTACGCGGACTCGGATCATGCGGGAGACTATGTGGACCGGAAAAGCACTAGTGGAGTTTGTACCTTCATGGGTTGTTGTTTAACTTCTTGGTTCTCCAAGAAACAAACCGCTCTTGCGATATCCACCACGTAAGCCGAGTATGTGAGTGCCGGAAAAGCATGCCAACAAGCTCTATGGATGAAGCAAGCGCTTGTTGATTACGGGATTTCTCTTGATGATGTTCCCATCATGTGCGATAATAAAGGCGCTATAGACCTAAGCAAGAATCCCGTGCAACATTCGTGAACCAAACACATAGAAATTAGAAACCATTTCCTTAGGGATAATGTTCAAAAGGGGAACATTACTATTGAAAAGGTGCCCTCCGATGACAACTTAGCTGATATCTTCACTAAGCCACTTAAGAGGGAACCTTTTAATTACTTGCGTCTAGGTCTAGGATTAATGGAACATCTTCCTTAAATTCTTTTCTTCTTGTGTGTTTTCTTTTACCACTTTGAGTCCTTGAGTCTTTTAAACTCCTTTTGAAAAATCTTCTCCTCTCCTTTTCAAAATTCTCAAAGTCTCTTTCGAAAATGGTTGAGAAATTCGTTTGACATTGTTAATTCAATCTAAAAACGATTTTTCATAGATTCTCGCTATTAATCTAGAGCTTACATAATTCATATGTATGATTCTCTCAAACATAGCAAGAACAAGATAGAATCATGGAGGATCATTGTGTCATGACTTAAGGTCTTGTCTTACACACCTCCTACATCGATTTTTTAATCCATATATTTTGGTCAAATCTCTATTTGGTAAGTTTGCATATGTTTTCTTTGTCTATCTTTGCTTTTAAGCATATCCCTATGATAAGTTAGACTAGAAAAATAAGATTTGCTGAAAAATCTTCCTCCAAACACCAGACCCTGCTTCTGCATGCGGTTCCATATGTGAACTGCGGTACCTTATTGATAAGGTACCGCCACCCTAGATAAGGAACCGCCTACAGTGGCCTTCCTTTTTCGGGTTTTTGTCTGAAACTCCAGATTTGCTCCAACATTTTTTAGAATCTTTGTTTCAAACCCTTTGACCACCCCAAAAATACCCTAAGCCTTCCCTATTTAAACCATAAGCATTTTGCATTACTTCACATCCAAAATGTCTTATTCTCCCAATGAAAGCCTTGAATCTTCTCCATTTTCTCCAATTGCTTTCAATCCAAACCCACCCAAGAACACTCTCAATCACATATCTACTACCAAGAATGTTGATTGTGGAACATCTTTTCTTCTACCACCACCCTTTAGTGTTATTCCTCTTTCTCATGATAATGTCATGCACCATGGAACATATTGTCATTGTTGTCAATATCAACATCTTGCTATGGCACACATCTATGAGGAGTTGAGCTACATCAAGAGTCTCTTAATCAAGCCTCCTCTTCACTTTGATTATGAGATCTCCAACAAGCCACCACCACCACCCTCCGTTATTACCTTGTCTTCCATATAAGCATTGGTTGCTTATCCACAAGACACCAAATTCAAGCAAATCTTAGAATTCTAGAATAACTAGGATTAGATTTATGCTTTTGGCTTGTTTCTTTTTCCATACTTCTTTGTATGATGTTCTTTTGGTAACCTATCTTGGATCTTTGTCTTTGTGTTTTCTTCTCTTTTAATTTTTTTATGTGACCTATTGCTATATATTGTTGGTTGTTTCTTTTGTTCAACTAACCCTTCTATGTAGCTTGTCACCATATCTCGATTCCTTAGTGCCCCAAGCTAGGGGGAGTAAGCACCAAGGGGGAGTCTTTGCAAAGTCCGTTTCTTCAACACCGGCTTACGCAACCTTTTTGCTTCGACAAAGGGGGAGAAATGAATAAACTCGTCTTCGAAAATCTTGTTTTTGTGTGATTGAGTTTATGTATTGTCGGAATCAAAAAGGGGGAGATTGTTAATGCAATAATGACTAAAAACGTTACTTGCATTTTTTGGTCTCGCTTAGTTTTGATTACGACAATATGTAAAAACAAGCATTTACGAAAACAACGAAAAACGAATTCTTGAGTTCAAGTATTTTTCATTTTACCCATTTTCACTTAAGGTATGGATAAACAAGTACTAACCTTAATCAAGTGATCAAGTGATTTAATCTTTTCTTAAAACTCACTTTTTATTAAATGTGACAAGTTTTTATTAAACTTTCTTTTTAAGAAAATGTTTTATTAAATTAATTATTTGAAATTTGAAAATGGCATATTCTTATTTGGTTAAGAATATCCTTTCAGGATATTTTTATATCCAGATAAGACCTCCACCACTAAAGGACAAAAAGGAGCGGAGTCTAGTCCGGCGGTACCTTAGCGCCTAGGCGGTACCTTATCGATAAGGTATCACGGGCTAAGATAAGGTACCGCGGGCAGATATAGCCATTGGCTCCTTTGTCCTATAAATAGTGGACCATTCTCAGCTTTTCAGCTCACCTCTTTTGCGCATTTATTTCCAGATTCAAACCCCTTCTTTAATCACTCAAATCTTTGATCATTTGTTTGATTATTACTTGTTTAAGAAGTGAATCTTGTTCTTCCATTCTTCCTCTCCAAGTGCAAAGAGAAGAACACTATCCTAGTGAAGTGTTGAGTCCACCACCAAAGATCCATTGAAGATCTAATTTTATACACTTGTAGTTGTGTCATAGTTGTGAAGATCCAAGTAGTTGTGTCTATTTGGAAGTTGTGTATGTACTAAGTATAGTTGTGTAGATTGGTCCTAGCTACGATTAGGGCTCGACTTTTAGCTTAGAGTCGGAAATTGGTTAAGCGACGTGTACGGTTTTCTCCACCATAAGGACCTTGTTGTGTAGTGAACTCTCGAGTAAGGAGTACTCGAGGAGTGGAGTAGGAACGAGGAGTGAGCTTTGTTTCCGAACCACTATAAATCCTTGGTGTTCGGTTTGATCTTTCTTTACCCTTAACTCTTTACATTCTTTATTCTTTATGCATATACATGTGTTAGTACTAGATTAGTTACACTATCATTCTTTATTCTTTGTGGATATATTTTTGTTAGTATTAGTTTAGTTACACTATCATTGTTCATATTATGCATAAGAAGATTTCACATATTTCCTCAAACCTAAATTTTTGAAAAATGATTTTTGGAAACCACATTTTAACAAGTAAATATAAGAAACTATTCAACCCCCCCCCCCTTCTAGTTTCTACAGTTTATATATTGGATCACGAGCCCAATCTACGTATAAATAGTTGGAGTGACTGATCCTTTCTAAATACGTAAAAACGTATTTCCAACAATCTCCCCTAAGGGAGGTCACTCCAAGTTACAATGTCCTAAATTGTCTATAGCTCGTGATCTATGCTAACAATGATGTGACTGAGACTTTCTTTGGAAAAACGTATTTCCAACAATCTCTCCCTAAGGGAGGTCACACCATTTTACAAAATCTTAAACCTAGCATACTATGCTTGAGTCTTCGATCTTGTTCTTGTGAATATGCAGATGAGATCTTTGACTTTAGTCTTGAGCATGTTCCTTGCCTTGACCGTGTGCATTCATCACTTGTGATATTCGCCTCCTCGTGACTTCATGTTCCACATACTTATACTTTTATAAATTCTTGAAAGCTTCAGAGTTTGATACAACGGAAGACTTGACTTTTAGACTTTCTTGAATTTGTTGAAGTATTAAGTGCATACAGTATAAGCATGTGTTGACGACTTCTTCTAGATTGTACACCACAATGCCACCTTCTTGTTATGCTGCATAAGACAGTTAGCAACAAAACATATACACGGATGAAATGGCCTTGAACATTTCATTCTAATTCGGTAGCATTTTACCTCCGGCCGATAAATACCGTTGGACGATATTAAATATCGTACTTGTGGCAGGTAGATTTAATTAAAAATCTCCTTGACAAGATTTCGCGGGTAAACCCGTTCTCTTTACTCGACCGTCCAAAGCTGACTGCGAACGTAAAGAGTGAATCATTTGGATAAAATTATCGGCATGATTTGAAGCCGTCAAATCCGATTCCTGGAACAAGTTTGATTCATTAAAGAATCGCACCATCGTTGATTTCCAGTTGTCACGAGCTTGATTCATACAGAATCTTTCAAGTTACCTACCAAGTGATGTTTGATGTTAACACTAGAAGGATTTCCACTCATCACTGTGAACACTAAGGTATCACTCTGAGTGTTCTGGCAAGATCACTAAGATATTGCGTAGAGGCCTGGAACGTGTTTAAATTCAGTTAAGAACTAAACCACTATTGCTTTCCAGTTATCACAAGCTTGATTCATAAAGAATCGCACAAGTCACCTACCATGAGCTTTTTGATATTCGCTCAAGAAGTATTTCCATCTTCATTGTAAATAGTTTCGTATTACTCGGATGTTCAGGCAAGATCATGAAGATTTTGTGTAGGACTGTTAAGATCTTTCTTACTTTTCACAGTGTGTGAAGAAGCAAGGAATTATGAAAGTGTATCCTAATGCGATATTTGATAATCTCAAATGGCTCTAGACTCGATCGTGCATTTTGGATATTAGTGATCGGAGGCTGGAGAGGAGTGCCACCATTTCAATACCAATTTATTCAGAGTGAATAAATCAATAGATAATACGTTGTCTCTGTGTGTTTAAAACAAATATCTTTTGAGAGATATCTGAGTTAGCTGGGATGGGTTGTGCATTGCATCACTGGGTCCATGATGTCTATCTTCTATATTGAGCATCATTAAAAATGATTTCAATAGCATATGAATTGACCCGGTTTCTGCCTAAGTTGTAAGGAGGGCTACTTTCTTTACACACTTTATCTTTACAATTCTTTTTCATTCTTCAACCCCTTCAATGCTTACCAATACGTCATAACTAGCACCTTGTTGTGATTGTTCCAGTGCTAACTTAAGTACTTGGTCGGCATTCAGCTACGTTCACAATCTTGCTCCATCTTTCCTAAGGACTAGTATTTCTAGCTATGGAATGTCCTTGGGAAGATTCCTCTGGTTTTAGAAGAATCATTGGACTTAACCTATCCTACCATCCTTATGTCACCATGATCTTCATCGTCGTGAAATAAATGGGTTGTGGGTAAGTATAAATCACTATGAAATCCATTTTGAAGTGCAAATCTATTTTGCTCCCCCTTAACATATGCCACGATATTCGAAAACAGTTTGCACATGTCGGGATGAGCCAGCACATTAAGTAAAAACCATTTTTGATTAATCATTTCCCATATTAAATCACATTTTCTCCCCCATATTAAAAATATTAACCCAATCGATGTTTTTAATATCAATTGATTTAATAACATTTTAAGAAAATTTGGGAAGAAAAATGCAAATCCAATTATCTTCATGATTTACACAAGCTCCCCCTTAAATTAATGAGGGTATACTTGAAACGTAAATAAAATACCTTTTAAACACAAGTGCAAGGTACTTATCACGAGCAAAGATCATATATGAGAATGTATTCACAAGATTAGCAATTTATGAGGTTGGACCTGAATGATGGAGAACATCATATGATAGAATCACATGGTTCTTGTTCATAAATGTTGGTCGCCTCGTCACGTCGGAAGTTATCTCTTGACACCATGTGTACAATTGATATCGTTGTCTTGACACCAATTTGTGAGCTTGGAACTTTCGGCATCAAAGATTCTGAATACTGGACAATTGCTCCCCCTCAATTTTTGACCCGTGTTCTATTGAAAGAGTTGTAGTCGCCGTTTGAGTAGTCGCATCGTCGAGTATGTAGATATCAATAGTAAATTATTGCGGATTGAGGAGATGATAACTTCATAAAAACAAGATTTCTCTTGTTTTAACAAATAAATGCACTGACACGTACATATATTCGTGTTAGATTGTGTTATTACATAAACACAATCCCTTACATGGTTATAAAGTAAACCATGCCCAAGAAAATTAATTCCCGTTGTTGAGTCAAAGCATTCCGGTGAAATGCTTGACTTTAATATGAAAAGCAGGATACTATCTGAAATATTAGCAAGCCATTTTGATCATGTTTTAAAACCTTTGAACTTCTGCTCGAACTTTATTTACAACCCCGTGTCATTATTGAATGACATTTCTAGTATCGTAAATATTATCGATTCCAGAAGACATGCTCTTTTTATCAAAACATTTTTTGAACACACAATTTTGAAAGATTTAGAAAAAAAAACCTTTTGAGAAATTCTCGAAAAATTGTGTTCATTGTTTTGGAAACCAATTACTTGAGCTTAAGATGTTGAATATCTTACAAAATGAGCTCAAGTCCGAGAAGTTGTAAACTTCCCGTTGTTAAGGAAGTTACCATCGGCGATAAACTTTCTTTTTAACTGAAGAACGAGTCCTAAGTTGACATTTACTTAGAAGTCGTTTTCATGAGCTTGAAAAACTTTGAATGTTTTAACGTAAAGCTCATGACCGATAAAGATGAATTTCTCGTTGAGAAGAAAAGTTTTCTTATTTAAAAGATACACTTTACTTTATGAGCTTAAAACTTGGAATGTTTTAATACAAGCTCATGACCGAGAAAAATTAATTTCTCGTTACGAGGAAAAGTTATCATGAAAGATAAGCTTTCTTAAAATTAAGGTCCGAGTTACAGTTCGATATTTAACTCGAAGTCTTTGTGCATGAGCTTAAAAACTTCGAATGTTTTTAATATTAGCTCATACCCGAGAAAAATTAATTTCTCCTTGTAAGGATAAGTTTATCATCGGCGATAAACTTTCCTTTCTTTGAAGTCCGGGGCATAATCTGAAATATAATTATACGCCATTTAACACGAGCTTAAAACCTTTGAATAGTTTTAATGTAAGCCCGTGTCCGAGAAAATTTAATTTCCCGTTAATGAGGATAAGTTTATCATCGGCGATAAACTTTCCTTTTATACTGAAGAACGAGTCTGAAGGTCTACGAGATTATTGGCCTATTCTACATGTTGGATTTGTTGATGAAGATGGTTGATTAAATGATAAATATAAGAAAGATGAAGGAGGGAGATGATGGAGTAGAGAGAGAAAGGAGAGAAGGGAGAAAAGTAGAGAGAGAAAGTAAAGATGGAATGATTAATTATGAAAATGATCAATGAACAACCCCTCCTAACATGCTAGGAGGGGATATATATAGCCCACCCTACATGTGGGCTATATGGACTATACATAAACTAAATGGATCACGAGCCCATTACATAATTATCGTTGGAGCGACCGATCCTTCATAAATACGTAAAACGTATTTCCAACAATCTCCCCCTAAGGGAGGTCGCTCCAAGAGACAAAGTTCTAAATAATCTATATCTCGTGATCTATGCTAACTAAGATGTGACCGAGACTTTATTGGGAAAAATGTATTTCCAACAATCTCCCCCTAAGGGAGGTCACATCTTTTTACAAAATCTTAAACCTAGCATCTATGCTTGAGTCTTCGATCTTGTTCTTGTGAATATGCTTGATGTGATCTTTGACTTTAGTCTTGAGCATGTTTCCTTGCCTTGACCTTGTGCATTCTTCACTTGTGATATTTGCCTCTTCGTGACTTCATGTTCCACATACTTATACTTTTAAATTCTTGAAAGCTTCAGAGTTTGATACAGCGGAAGACTTGACCTTCGGGCTTTCTTGAATTTGTTGAAGTACTAATTGTATGTAGTATAAGCATGTGGTGACGACTTCTTCTGGATTGTACACCGCAATGCCACCTTCTTGTTACGCTGCATAAGACAGTTAGCAACAAACAATATACACGGATGAAATGGCTTTGAACATTTCATTCTAATTCGGTAGCATTTTACCTCCGGTCGGTGAAGACCGTTGGACGATATTAAATATCGTACTTGTGGCAGGTAGTTTCAATAAAGAACCTCCTTGACAAGATTTCGCGGGTAAACCCGTTCTCTTTACTCGACCGTCCAAAGCTGAATGCGAACGTAAAGAGTGAATCATTTGGATAATCTTATCCGCATAATTTGAAGCCGTCAATTCATGTTCCTGGAACAAGTGAAGTTCAATTAAGAACCGCACCGTCGTTGCTTTCCAGTTGTCACTAGCTTGATTCATATGGAATCTTGCAAGTTACCTACCAAGTGCTGTTTGATGTTAACACTAGAAGGATTTCCATTCGTCACTGTAACTACTTAATAGTATTACTCTGGATGTTCTGGCAAGATCACTAAGATATTGCATAGAGGCCTGGAACGTGTTTAAATTCATTTAAGAATTAAACCACTGTTGCTTTCCAGTTATCACAAGTTTGATTCATAAAGAATCGCACAAGTCACCTACCATGAGCTTTTTGATATTCGCTCAAGAAGGATTTCCATCTTCATTGTAAATACTTTCGTATTACTCGGATGTTCAGGCAAGATCATGAAGATTTTGCGTAGGACTCTTAAGATCTTTCTTACTTTTCACAGTGTGTGAAGAAGCAAGGAAACATGAAAGTGTGTCCTAATGAGATATTTGATGATCTCAAATGGCTCTAGACTCGATCGTGCATTTTGGATTTTTAGTGATCGGAGGCTGGAGAGGAGTGCCACCTTTTCAATACCAATTTATTCGGAGTGAATAATCAATAGATAATGCGTTGTCTCCGTGTGATTAAAACAAATATCTTTTGAGAGATATCTGAGTTAGCTGGGATGGGTTGTGCATTGCATCACTGGGTCCATGATGTTTGTCTTCAATATTAAGAATCATTAAACAATGATCTTAATAGCATATGTATTGACCCGGTTTCTGCCTAAGTTGTAAGGAGGGCTTCTTTCTTTACACCCTTTATCTTTACAATTCTTTTTCATTCTTCAACCCCTTCAATGCTTACCAATACGTCATCACTAGCACCTTGTTGTGATTGTTCTAGTGCTAACTTAAGTACTTGGTCGGCATTCAGCTACATTCACAATCTTTCTCCATCTTTCCTAAGGACTACTATTTCTAGCTATGGAATGTCCTTGGGAAGATTCCTCCGGTTCAAGAGGAATCATTGGACTTTAACCTATCCTACCATCCTTATGTCACCACAATCTTCATCATCGTGAATAGAGATGTTTTGGGTAAGTGTATGTCACCATGAAATCCATTTTGAAGTGCAAATCCATTTTGCTCCCCCTTAACATATGCCACGATATCCGAAAACATTTCGCACATGTCGGGATGAGCTAGCACGTTAAGTCAAACCATTTGTGATTAATCATTTCCCATATTAAATCACATTTTCTCCCCCATATTAAAAATATTAACTCAATCAATGTTTTTAATATCAATTGATTTAATAGCGTTTTAAGAAAATTTGGGAAGAAAAATGTGAATCTAATTATCTTCATGAATTACACAAGCTCCCCCTCAAATTAATGAGGGTGTACTTGAAACATAAATTAAATACCTTTTAAACACAAGTGTAAGGTATTTATCACGTGCAAAGATCATATATGATAATGAATTCACAATATTAGCAATTTACGAGGTTGGACCTGAATGATGGAGAACATCATATGAAAGAAGCACATGGTTCTTGTTCACGAATGTTGGTCTTCCTCGTAACTTCTGAAGTTATCTCTTGACTCCATGTGTATGATTGATATCGTTGTCTTAACACCAATATGTGAACTTGGCACTCTCGGCATCAAGGATTCTGAATGCTGGACAATTGCTCCCCTCAATTGTTGACCCGTGTTCTATTGAAAGAGCTGTAGTCACCGTTTGAGCAGTCGCATCGTCGAGTATGTAGATATCAATTGCAACGAACTTTGGATTGTGGAGTTGATAACTTCGGATTCTGAAGTCAAAGCTTTCCGGTGAAATGCTTGACTCCAAAGTGAAAAGCGGGTTACTATCGGAAATAATAGCAAACCATTTTGAGCATGTTTTAAAAGTTTGAACTTCTGCTCGAACTTTATTTACAACCCCGTGTCATTATTGAATGACATTTCTAGTATCGTAAATATTATCGATTCCAGAAGACATGCTCTTTTTATTAAAACATTTTTTTGAACACACAATTTTGAAAGATTTAGAAAAACCTTTTGAGAAATTCTCGAAAAATTGTGTTCAAAGTTTTGAAAACCAATTACTTGAGCTTAAGATGTTGAATATCTTACAAAACGAGCTCAAGTCCGAGAAGTTGTAAACTTCCCGTTGTTAAGGATAAGTTTATCATCGGCGATAAACTTTCTTTTTATCTGAAGAACGAGTCCTAAGCTGACATTTACTTAGAAGTCGTTTTTCATGAGCTTGAAAACTTTGACTGTTTTAACGGAAAGCTCATGACCGAGAAAGGTTAATTTCTCGGTGTAAGGAAAAGTTCTCTTATTTAAAAGATACACTTTCCTTTCTGAGCTTAAAACTTCGAACGTTTTAATACAAGCTCATGACCGAGAAATGTTAATTTCTCGTTATGAGGATAAGTTATCATAAAAGATAATCTTTCCTTTATTTGAAGTTCGAGTTACAGTCTGACATTTAACTGTAAGTCATTGTGCATGAGCTTAAAAACCTCGAATGTTTTTAATTTTAGCTCATGCCCGAGAAAACTTAATTTCTCGTTGTTAGGATAAGTTTATCATCGGCGATAAACTTTCCTTTCTTTGATGCACGGGTTACCATCTGATATTTAATGATAAACCATTTACACGAACTTAAAACCTTTGAATGTTTTTAGGATAAGCTCGTGTCCAAGAAAAATTAATTTCTTGTTAAGAGGGTAAGTTATCGTTGCGTAGATAAACTTCCCTGTCTCTGAAGTCCGGGTCGTCGTCTGTCATTTAACGAGGAGCCATTGTGCATGAGCTTAAAAACTTAGAATGTTTTTGATATAAGCTCATGCCCGAGAAAAATTCATTTCTCGTTGTTAGGATAAGTTTACCATCGCCGATAAACTTTCCTTTCTTTGAAGAGCGAGTTATAGTCTGTGATGTGACTATAAGTCCTGTGAGCTTAGCCATGAATCCCCTGAGACACTTGTTTCTCCGACATCTGCTTCTTCAGCAACCAAACTCTAAGAGTGTCCTTAGCTGAACGGTATACAACGATTGGACCGCTTCGTTCTTTTGGAACATCAACTTTGGTACCTGCATTCTCATTAGGAGTTTGTATACTTTTGCATGGGTTAGAGATATCTATTTTAGAAGCACGTGGGGGTTCACGGTTTTCTTTTCTTGTGTCATAGGTGGTCTGAGGGGATGATTCACTTGTCTTAGTTGGCAAACGTTTCCTTTTATAGAAAACCTTAAGTTCAGGCTTAAGTGATGTATCATCCTTTGCAATTTCCTCCCTAGTAGTCTTCGTAGAATCAGAGACAATCCTAGTTAAAGGGCACTCGTTTCCTACAAGAGTGAAAGTTGTACCAGTGGGGCGCCACATTTTACCAATGGGTTTGATTTTAGCGACCCACTGGGATTTAAGTCTAGCACGGGAGTTCACCTCATTAAGTAGTTTCTTGATACAGGAATCATGATTTGCCGTAAAGACACATTTTTTACAAGTAGCATATTTAATGTCCGAGTAAGATCTAGAATTCCTAGATGATTGATTGATGCTCCTAGGATGTGACATGCTACGGTTAGCAGTGTTGGGTAAACTAGAAGGCATCTGACTAGGTTTGAAATTCATATCTCTTACTTGTGTCTTTTGCTTAGCTTCCCTTTGACCAAAATCTTGGCGCACATCAGTTGAACTAGTTCTAGACGTGTTCATTGAGCTATTCTTAGAGAAACTAGAGGCAATCATGTGATGAGGTCTTGCTAAAACTGATTTAGTCACATTAGGCCTAGTTGGTGGAGTGACTGTTCTAGAAATATGTCCCAAATCAACTTGGGAGGCAAACCGCGGTCTCGAGGATTGTGGTCGCTCGGATCTAAATGCAGTAGGTTGTCTGACAATCGGTTGTCTGACGAACTGATTTGTAGGCGGTTTCCCCAAGATTGATGGTTTTTCAAGCTTAGTGTCCACACTAGGTCCTCTATTTTTCCTTAACTCGTTTTTCAACGCAGCTATAGCAAACACCTTTTCCTGAACTTGGGCTTTTAACGTTTCATTTTCTTTGAGCAATCTATCTTGGGATGCCAATTTAGACTCTAGTAACTGAATTTGTTTCAAAAAATTATCCTTTTCAGCTTTCGAATCTAAAACTTTTTGATCCAATTTTCTTTCAAGAACAACGTTTGACTTTTCAAGTTTTTCAAAGTATGTTTCAAATTTTTCCGTTTTCTTAGAAAATTCAAGTTTGGCATCCTCAAGATCTTTTGATTGTTGAGCTACAAGCGTTTCGAGCTCTCTAATCTTGGAATCAGAAGCAATCAATGAAGCAGTTATAATACAATTATCATGATGTACTATAGCATTTTGAACACTTTCTCCCCCATTATGACTCACATCAGATGAATCAGAAGTGGTATTTCTATCACTCTTTTCCATCCCATGTGTGTCATAATTAGGTTCAGAATGCTCAATATGCGGCATGTCATCAGCATATACATCATAAACAACATTACATTGTACCAAGTTTGCAGGCTCTGCGTCATAAATGGGTAAGGTGTCATCAAGAGAAATCTCGTGAACATTCCCTGACGTGCCACTGGTATCATGTTGTCCTCCTGATTCCGTGCTCTTGCCATCGTTAGGCTCCAAGTTGTCAACCGTATGACCAGTTTCCTCTTGCATCAAAGAGTCTTGCACTCCATTATCATACCCTTGCTGAAGTCGAGATCTTTCATAAGTCGAAGACGAGACCGATGTCATGAGTTTCAAAATTGTATCACGGAAAACTCGAAGCTCGGTATGTGTATCTCGAAGAAACGATTGGCAAATCACTGAACTTTCAAACTTGATGATATTGAATTGGAGGAAAGGCGTGAGTTGTGTCACAAGAGCCTTATAAGAAAGTGACGATGCAGAGTGATTAAAGTTGTCACGGTTGAGTTGCTCGGCGAGTTCGGTCAAAGTGGTGAACATTGAGTCGATGAATACATGACGATCTTGACCAATGATGGTCACAAATTCGCTCCCTCCTTGAATCCTCGAAAGAGTGACAAGATGAGACTGGAGCATTTGAAATGAAGTGATGCCACTGTTTCTAACTTTGTTTTGCATTAAATGCGATTCTCCCTTTTGACATGTCGATCCGAACGAATCCATTAAATATCGATGAAAAAAAGACGTGGATGTTGTTGTTTTCGGGATTTTAGAATTCGTGAAAAAAAAACGAAAGACCCGTAAATAACACTAGAAATATAAAAGTGACAAAGTACAAAAATTAGTATAACTAACTAAAAAAATTAACTTTTAAAATCTAAAAAAAAAAATAACTTTTAAAATCTAAAAATAGAACTAAAAAATCTTAATTAAAATGGGAAAAAAAAATGAACTAGTCAACACCAATAGGGTTTGAAATATCCAACATATGTCGAATATAATAAACTTGAACAGGTTATATAAACCTTGCACGTGTCCACACTCTCTTAACTTTGTTTACTCCGCCCCACGCTATTTCCTCGTTTTATCCGCTCAAAATCTAACCTAATTTCTCTCTCTCACACAATACAGATCATTCCCATCTCTTTTTCTCTCAACAAACCAAATCTGAAAATCAAATCCTTATCCTTTTCTTTTGACTACAGGTGTGTCTTCAAGATCCTTAAATGGGTCTCAGGTGGGTATTTTTATGTTTTCTGTGATAAATTCGAGTCTTCTATCATCTGTAGTGTCTTTCTTGTCGAGTGTCTAGAGTCCGAGAGTTGTTAGAGAGGGTTTGTTTGGTGATGTTGACAAGAATCAATGATGATTTTGTTCAAAGCTCGTAAAATCTTTAAAGATTTACTAGATGAGTTGAATCTGAGATTGGTTTTATGTTTTGAGTCGAGATAGTTTTTGAATCGAATCAGGATATCATATATTGATTATGTGTCGAGTCAGTTTTCTTGAATCTTTGTCCAGTCGTGTGAGTCTTTCGAGTCAGGTTTAGGAGTTGTCATGTGAACTTGGTTGTATAGGAGTTGTCGTGGGTGTCGAGAGTGGTTTTGGTTTGTGTGATTTGTCTGTTGTGTCGAATAGTGAAGGTGAGACGAGGGTGAGAGTCAGACGAGGGTTTGAGTGATGTTTGGCTTGGTGAGTCTAGGTCGAGAGTGTGAGGGTGAGAGGGTCTTGTGACGAGGGAGGGTATGAATCGAGAGAGGATGGGTGACCGAGCGAGGGTTTGTGGGGTTTTTTGGATTCTGTTAAGTGAGGGTGAGTGATAGAGTTGGTTTGACCGAGAGAGGTGAAGGTGTCGTTATGGGTGTCCGAGAGAGTTAAGGTGAGACGAGGGTGATTTGGTGAGAGACGAGAGTTGGGGTGGGAGTGAGGGTCTGTGGGAGGGTGTTGGGTCGAGAGGTTTTGAACGAGGGTGTGACGAGGGTCGTGTTGGAGTCGAGTCGTGGTTGTCAGATTGAGAAGAGTCATTTATGACTTTTGATAAAAAGGATAGAGTCCTTTTGTTTTGTGTCAACTTTCAAACCGAAACAAAATGGGTCAATGTTGTGATTTTAACAAGAGTTGTGGGTTTAATAATGAGGGAGGGTGTTGTGTCGTGTCTTGATTTTGTGTTTGGTTGGAGTCCGAGAGTCCTGGAGTTGAGATTCGTTATGTATGAATCAAAAATGCTTCGATCGGAACACCTTCGTTCGGAAGTATTTCGTTCGGAAGTATTTCGTTCGGAAGTATTTCGTTCGGAAGTATTTCGTTCGGAAGTATTTCGTTCGGAAGTATTTCGTTCGGAAGTATTTCGTTCGGAAGTATTTCGTTCGGAAGTATTTCGTTCGGAAGTATTTCGTTCACCCGGAACTTTTCTTTCACCCGGAACTTTTCTTTCACCCGGAACTTTTCTTTCACCCGGAACTTTTGTTCACCCGGAACTTTTGTTCACCCGGAAGTTTCGTTCACCCGGAAGTTTCGTTCACCCGGAACTTTTGTGCACCCGTAACTTTTGTTCACCCGGAACTTGATGAAACTGACTGAGATTCTTGAACAAAGATGATGAAAACCTTGATGATGAAGGACTGTAGGACAGATATTGGACCAAGTGTAAAAAAAATTATGAAACAGACTCGATGGACAGATTATAAAAAAATATAAAAAAAATTATATAAAAACTGATTATAAAAACAAAGAAACTGATTATATAAAAAAATTGATTTTTGAATAAAAAATTTGTGATTTTTATATAAAATAAGTAAATCAACGATTTAATAATGATTTAAAACATAAAAACACAAACTTTATATGAAAAATACAAACTTTTTATGATTTAAAACATAAAAACATAAACTTTATATGAAAAATACAAACTTTTTATGATTTAAAACATAAAAACACAAACTTTATATATAAAAAATACAAACTTTTTAATATAAAAGCTTGATTAAATCAAAACCCACCAAAATCAATAAAAAAATAAAAGCAAGAATAAACCAATCAAACCTTGGCTCTGATACCAATTGAAGGTCTACGCGATTATTGGCCTATTCTACATGTTGGATTTGTTGATGAAGATGGTTGATTAAATGATAAATATAAGAAAGATGAAGGAGGGAGATGATGGAGTAGAGAGAGAAAGGAGAGAAGGGAGAAAAGTAGAGAGAGAAAGTAAAGATGGAATGATTAATTATGAAAATGATCAATGAACAACCCTCCTAACATGCTAGGAGGGGATATATATAGCCCACCCTACATGTGGGCTATATGGACTATACATAAACTAAATGGATCACGAGCCCATTACATAATTATCGTTGGAGCGACCGATCCTTCATAAATACGTAAAACGTATTTCCAACAATCTCCCCCTAAGGGAGGTCGCTCCAAGAGACAAAGTTCTAAATAATCTATATCTCGTGATCTATGCTAACTAAGATGTGACCGAGACTTTATTGGGAAAAACGTATTTCCAACAGAGTCCTAAGTTGATATTGACTTAGAAGTCGTTTTCATGAGCTTGAAAAACTTTTGGATGTTTTAACGTAAAGCTCATGACCGAGAAAGATTGATACAAAGATTTTGCTAGGTTAAAAAGTTCTTTTCTCGGTGTCTAATCGAATTGATCTCCGGTTAAATGTGTGACTCAATTGGTTTTGGTTAAGAAAAAGGGAAGTTTGGTTTTCTATTTCTACTTAAAATGTAAGAGCGAAACGTAATTAAAATAAGCTAAAAAAACAATTAACTAATAATAACGAAACAATATAGATAATAAAACGTAAATTAAAGCAAAACAATTAACAAAAATAAAACTAAACGAAGAAATTAACTTTCGACTGAAAAATAAAATTAACTTAATGAAAAAGGAGAAAATAAAACTAAGAGGGTACATTAAAACTAAACGAGACAAAAGCTAAAGCGGGCACTAAATAAAAGATAAAACTTAAACTTTAGGAAAAAATACTAATACTAAAATTTGACGAAAAATTTAACTAAAAATACGTGACTTTCAGAATTAAAATCGGAACAACTTTCAGATTAAACTAAACAATTACGGAACAATATTAATAACTAAACAAGCAAGCAGGCAAGCTGCTCAAGCTAGCAAGCAGACAAAATCTTCGGAATGTTTCACTTGGGTGTTTTTTCGGAATATTTCACTTGGGTGTTTTTTCGGAATATCTTTTTTCTGGGTTTTTTCTTCGGAATAATTTTTTCGGAATAATCTATTTCAGAGAAATGGAAATATCTTCAGAATATCAAACATTTTCAGAAAAACAAGTATCTTCGGAATAACGAAAATCTTCGGATAAAGCAATAATTTCGGAAAAAGGGATTCGTCGGAATAATACTAATAATTTCGGAGAAATGAAAAATTTTAGAAAAAACTAATTCGGAAAAAGGGATGTTCTTCGGATAAACAAAACCCTTTTCCGAAGATTGTACAGATAACAGATAAACAAACATACTTAACTGAAAACAAGGGAAAAAGCTACGAAATAAGCTAAAATCAAATAAGCAATCTACCAAAACTTAATCTAAAATACTTTTAAGAAAAACTAATTAAACCACAAATCAAAAACTTGAAAAACACTAATTAATTTAAAGATTAAAAATCAACTTTTAATAAAATTAAACTATTAAAAACACTTAACTAAAATCAAATCAAACACACAATAAGCTATAAAATCAATAAGCTAACACAATTAAAAACATAAAAACATAACAAACAATCAAATAAACATGACACTAACCAAATAAGCATAAAGATTAAGCAAAACAAGAAAGGTAGAATGAGAGATTAATAATAAAAACTTGATTAAAATCAAAGATTCAACAATAATTAAAAGTAAATTTAAAGGACTTACAAATTTAAGGTGCAAGACAAGGAATTTAAATTGACAAGTAAATAAATGACATGAAAATTAAATTGGAAGAACTATGTGTCAAATAGCCAACACCTTCTAATGACACATTAGGTGGGTATTTATAGGGAGATTAGATGCCTTGATGCTTTCTTCCTCTTCTCGTCTTTTCGTCTTTTTAAATTCTTCGACTTTCTCGACTTTGTCTCGGGATTTGTCGATGGATAAATTGAACTTGTCTTATAATTTATTCATTAAGTAGACTTGATATCTTCGACTTCATTAAACTTCCGTCTTTAGACTTTTTCTTCGATAAATCTTCAGAATAGGCCTTGGACTTCCGTTCTTTTTGCACTCTTGATCTTTTGACTTCGTCTTTTGTCTTTTTTCTTCGATAAAAGCCCGTGAAAGACCGTGTTTTCTCCCCTTTTCACATTTTGATCCTAAATCACAACAAAAACACAAACCACGCATAATTCCGACATTTACGACACAAAATACACGTTTTGGCTTGGTTATTATTATAATTAAGTGGTAAAAGGATAAGTGTTTTCATACTTATTAAATCCCCTACACTTGACCATTGCAATGTCCTCATGCAATGCATTAATTACAAAGCAAGTTCTACATTTTCCATCATAATCAATCCACTTTGGCCTTTATTAAACACAAGACAAGTAAAAAGATCAAAGACTTACCTTAGGGTTTTGGAATGTCATGAATGTTCATCACCCTCAAGTTTCACGTTCCCCAAACTAAGCATAAAAACGAGATCATTGTTATTATAAGTTAGCAAACTAACACAAATTTATGTGGCCCAATTATTCACTTAGACTCCCTTATTCCTAGGTGTATCTCTTATATTTTATTATTGTCTTGAATGATCACGAGGATGCATTGACTTATTTCGATAGTTATTTAGGCTGAAAATAAAGTAGGACGATTTAATCAATAGTTAGCTAAATGACAAAATCTTTTAAAACTGCTTCTCGGGACCTCATAAAGTTCATATCTTGGCATAACTCGTTTCACGATTTGAAACCTTTCTCCGGCCGATATTTGGCAGTGACTTCATACTTCAAATCTTGAGAGACGTTCTTCAAATTATTGTCTTCTCTTCATAATAGGAATTTCTTCGCATGAAGTTTTGAGATTCTTCATATTTGGACCACGAATTCTTCATTTTTCTCCAATCTTTATTTTGGACTTTGATATACAACGATCCGCCTCCTTTTAGGACCTGGATCTATTTATCCTCATACCTTGCTAGGGTCTTTTCGGATAGACTTCTCCATGATCTTTAGGGGAGTATTTGATTTTCGTCGTGTGTCTCGATCCTTCATATTGATTTTTGATAAATGATTCTTCACATCACTTGGAATCTTTAGCAACAAAATGTAGCCCTCATGCCTTGTTAGGGCCTTTTCGAACTCGCCAATCTTTGCATACCGCTTCAATAAGTTATGCCTTGGCTATGAACTCTAATTAATACCGAGCAACTTTTAAACGATCTTGGGCTAGAAGCTAAGTAACTTTTAAAATCGTACAACCTTACTTATTGCAATTAAATTTATTAACAAGCGATGGGAGAAAAAGCTCATAATTAACTCACATAAATTCATGAAAGAATACCAAACTTATAATTGACTCTCATCTCTCGTTCTCCACAATTTAAAATCTCAAGGAATGAGACTCGTGGATGCTTAGCCAACTAAATCAAAGTTTTGGGGTTTCAAGTCATCTATAGGATCTTGCAACTTCTTAGACTTTTTCAAGTTTAGAATTCGCATTTTAAAGTTCCCTTGATAAACGACTTTCTAGGATCAATTATAGGAACTTGCGAAAAGTTCTTGTTCTTAACCCGTAAGAGTTAAGACTTTCGCGTTTTAAAGTTCCCTATATAAAAGCCTAGCAAAACTTGACTTAAACACGTTAAGGATACTAGCTAGAGTAAACTTGGATAAGTAAACTCGGGTTAGTCAAAATATTTACAACGTTTAAAAATTAAAACCACTTTATTAAAATTTATTCTAGCAAAGAAAGAAAATAACTATAACAAAGGTAAATACTAATAGGCCAAAATAGATCAAAAATTTTGAAAAATGTCGAAAAATCAATTTTCCGGTTAAAATGAGGACAAATACAAGGAAAATCCCACTTAACTTCGATAGAAGTCCCCCCTACACTTGATATAAACATTGTCCTCAATGTTTAAGCATGTGGGAGTAAACTCCCCTACACTTAGGACATTGTGCACGTTGTTTAAATCTTGCTAAGGAAGAGACAACTAAAGTGATTCCTATTTTAATATTGAAGAATATAAAATAGAGAATCAAAATAGTTTAGGATAGAACCGAGAAGACGGGTACACGGAATCACGGGTCGTCAAAAGTCATCAAGAATAGATCTTTGGAAGCTCGAATCCCTGCACATGATAAGAAAGAAAGCAACAAACACATACTAGGGTCTCCCCCTACGCTTATTATAAAAACATAATAAAAGGATAGATACTCGGGTTGCCTCCCGAGAAGCGCTTGTTTTTGTTCACCGAGTTGAGAGCCTGACTCGTCCCTGAATTAAATGGTCCATGGGGAAGCCTCAAATGTAATACCAGGATCAAAGACCTTGTCCTCGCTCCCGGAGGACATCAATGAAGGAGAGGCGGGAGGGTAAGTCTTAAAAGGTAGAAAAGTCCTCTCAACATACGAAAAGTATGTGAAGTCGCGATCCACGGGAGGTGGGGTGGGTAAAGTAAGCAAATTGTCATCCCCTAAAGACAATTGAGGCTCAGAAAGCGGCAAAGCCATAAGGTTATCAATCATAAAATAGTCAATGTCACCTCCCGGGTCAAAGCACTCATCCTCCGTAATGGTCTCTAAAGGAGTGGATGAAAGGTGCTCGGGAAGGGGACTTGGGACAATATCTTCATGCAGCAAATTATCAAAAAGAATATCCTCCTCCGTTTCATCATCATCAATACCGGGAGGTATTGAGAGAATGTCGATTTCTTCCATAAACGTGTCATTATTCTCAACGGGGTAATAGACGGGGGTAAAGACTCAGAAATAGGAGTAGAATTCAACGCTTCAATTTCAGCAATAATAAGATGAACTTTCAATAATTTGTTGCGAAGAATAACGTCTTCCACCTCATCTACAAGACCAAGTTTAGTGGTGAACTTCTCGTAAGTCAGAGAGAATAAATCAACATCGCCCTCATCGCCCAGAGGAGATTGAGAAATTTCAAAGGTGAAATTCTCATAGCATGGAGAAAAATCATCATTAAGAGCGACCTCGTCCATAAGCTCCACAAAATTCGGTACATCATAAACCTCCTCAAATAAGTTGTCGAGACCAAATTCACAAAGCTCACTCGATGTATCACAATCCTTAGACGCATTTGGGATATCGAGAGAAGGAGGTACAATTGCACTAGGACATTGAGCAACAAGATCATTCCAAGAAATAGTATTCTCATCGTCATCATCATCATAATAGTATGGATACACAGGAGGAGGAGTATAAGTCTCGATATTCGATATTTGCTCTTGTCGTTGATCCTCTTGACATTTTTCGATGATCTTGTTGAAAGCTTCTTGAAGTTGTTGACCTTGCTTAAAAAGAGTGGCCCATTGTTCGTGGGAGCTCAAATGTTCGAAGGAAGGTTGATGATTGACGGTGTGACGTGGGGGCTCAAAATTTTGAAAACCGGGATTATAGCATGGATGTGGCTCATAATAATTCATCGGCTGACAATAAGAATTATCGTGAGGGCCCCCACAATTGTGGCAACATGGGTATGGAGAAAAAAACGGTTCATTTGGCGGATATGGATCGGCATATATGGGAGAGGGTGAGATAGTGCCAGTGGAGGTGAAGTATGAATTGGTTGAATTGCAAAATGGACAAAATCCAAATTGTGTATTGTCGATATCATTCTTGCACCGCTCACATGTACACCATTGACATGTTTGAAAACCATACAATGGTCTCCCACACCCAACGCAATAGAAATATGAATCCATGAAGAATTAAAAATAAGAGGGGTTGAGAAAAAGAATTAAACACAATAGAGGACTAAGGGGAATATTTTTGGTGCAAAACTTTGAAAAAGAAATGCTTTTTATGACTTTTTAAATGTTTTTGTATTTTTGAAATTTTTGATTTTCTATGGATTTTTGATAAATTTTTGAAAAATGCAAGAAAAATAACGTTCACGAGTGAACGGATCCCAAAATCCAACGCGTCTCTCACAAAAACCGTTAATCTTCACGAAAAGAGCCGGCAGCAGCGCCATTTGATACAATGATTTTACTAGATGAAAAAGTTCGTTTTCTCGGTGTCTAATCGAATTGATCTCCGGTTAAATGTGTGACTCAATTGGTTTTGGTTAAGAAAAAGGGAAGTTTGGTTTTCTATTTCTACTTAAAATGTAAGAGCAAAAGTAAGCTAAAAACAATTAACTAATAATAACGAAACAATATAAATAATAAAACGTAAATTAAAACAAAACAATTAACAAAAATAAAACTAAACTAAGAAATTAACTTTCGACTGAAAAATAAAATTAACTTAATGGAAAAGGAGAAAATAAAACTAAGAGGGTACATTAAAACTAAACGAGACAAAAGCTAAAGCGGGCGCTAAATAAAAGATAAAACCTAAACTTTAGGAAAAAATACTAATACTAAAAATTGAAGAAAAATTCAACTAAAAATACGTGACTTTCAGAATTAAAATCGGAACAACTTTCAGATTAAACTAAACAATTACGGAACAATATTAATAACTAAACAAGCTAGCAGGCAAGCTGCTCAAGCTAGCAAGCAGGCTGCTCAATTTTTCCCGGGAAAGTTAAGCTAGTCTAGTTAAGCTAGCACATAGGCTAGCATGACAAAACTTCGGAATGTTTCACTTGGGTGTTTTTTCGGAATATTTTTTTCTGGTTTTTTCTTCGGAATAATTTTTTCGGAATAATCTATTTCAGAGAAATGGAAATATCTTCGGAATATCAAACATTTTTAGAAAAACAAGTATCTTCGGAATAACGAAAATCTTCGGATAAAGCAATAATTTCGGAAAAAAGGATTCTTCGGAATAATACTAATAATTTCCGAAAAATGGAAAATTTCAGAGAAAACTAATTCGGAAAAAGGGATGTTCTTCGGATAAACAAAACCCTTTTCCGAAGATTTTACAAATAACAGATAAACAAACAAACTTAACTGAAAACAAGGGAAAAAGCTACGAAATAAGCTAAAATCAAATAAGCAATCTACCAAAACTTAATCTAAAATACTTTTAAGAAAAACTAATTAAACCACAAATCAAAAACTTGAAAAACACTAATCAATTTAAAGATTAAAAATCAACTTTTAATAAAATTAAACTATTAAAAACACTTAAGTAAAATCAAATCAAACACATAATAAGCTATAAAATCAATAAGCTAACACAAGCAAAAACATAAAAAAACATAACAAAGAATCAAATAAGCATGACAATAACCAAATAAGCATAAAGATTAAGCAAAACAAGAAAGGTAGAATGAGAGATTAATAATAAAAACTTGATTAAAATTAAAGATTCAACAACAATTAAAAGTAAAAATTAAAGGACTTACAAATTTAAGGTGCAAGACAAGGAATTTAAATTGACAAGTAAATAAATGACATGAAAGTTAAATTGGAAGAACTATGTGTCAAATAGCCAACACCTCCTAATGACACATTAGGAGGGTATTTATAGGGAGATTAGATGCCTTGATGCTTTCTTCCTCTTCTCGTCTTTTCGTCTTTTTAAATTCTTCGACTTTCTCGACTTTGTCTCGGGATTTGTCGATGGATAAATTGAACTTGTCTTATAATTTCTTCATTAATTAGACTTGAGTTCTTCGACTTCATTAAACTTCCGTCTTTAGACTTTTTCTTCGATAAATCTTCAGAATAGGCCTTGGACTTCCGTTCTTTTTGCACTCTTGATCTTTTGACTTCGTCTTTTGTCTTTTTTCTTCGATAAAAGCCCGTGAAAGACCGTATTTTCTCCCCTTTTCACATTTTGATCCTAAATCACAACAAAAACACAAACCACGCATAATTCCGACATTTACGACATAAAATACACGTTTTGGCTTGGTTATTATTATAATTAAGTGGTTAAAGGATAAGTATTTTCATACTTATTAAAGATGAATTTCTCGTTATCAATAAAAGTTCTCTTATTAAAAGATACACTTTCCTTTCTGAGCTTAAAACTTGGAATGTTTTAATACAAGCTCATGACCGAGAAAATTTAATTTCCCTTTACGAGGATAAGCTATCTTTAAAGATAAGGTATCCTAAAAATAAATCTGAGTTACAGTATGATATTTAACTGTAAGTCATAGTGCATGAGCTTAAAAACTTCGAATGTTTTTAATATTAGCTCATGCCCGAGAAAAAATAATTTTTCGTTGTAAGGATAAGTTTATCATCGGCGATAAACTTTTCTTTCTTTGAAGTTTGGGGCATAATCTGATATATAATTAAACACCATTTACACGAGCTTAAAATCTTTGAATAATTTTAATGTTAGCTCGTGTCCGAGAAAATTTAATTTCTCGTTAAAGATGATAAGTTTATCATCGGCGATAAACTTTCCTTTATTTGAAGATCGGGTCATCATCTAATATTTAATGATGAGCCATTTACACGAGCTTAAAACCTTTGAATAGTTTTAATGTAAGCTCGTGTCCGAGAAAACTTAATTTCTCGTTTTGAGGATAAGTCATCATCGGGATGAACTTTCTTGTCTTTTGAGATCGAGTTACAGACTGTTATGTGATTGTAAGTCATTGTGCATGAGCTTTAAAAACGTCGAATGTTTTTAATATAAGCTCATGCCCGAGAAAAATTAATTTCTCGTTGTGAAGATAAGTTTATCATCAGAGATAAACTTTCCTTTATTTGAAGACCGGGTTATCGTCTGATATTTAACGATGAGCCATATACACGAGCTTAAAACCTTTGAATGGTTTTAGTGTAAGCTCATGTCCGAGAAAAAATAATTTCTCGTTTTTGAGGATAAGTTTATCATCGGCGATAAACTTTCCTTTATGTGAAGATCGGGTCATCGTCTGACATTTAACGATGAGCCTTATACACGAGCTTAAAACTTTTGAATAGTTTTTAATATTAGCTCGTGTCCGAGAAAATTTTAATTTCTCGTTTTGAGGGTAAGTTATCGTTGACGAGATAAAGTTCCCTTTCTCTGAAGTTCGGGTCACAGACTGTGATTTGACTGTGAGCCATATACACGAGTTTAAAACCGTTGAATAGTTTTAATGTAAGCTCGTGTCCGAGAAAATTTAATTTGTCGTTTGTGAGGATAAGTTTATCATCGGCGATAAACTTTCCTTTCTTAGATGAACGGGTCACATACTGTAATTTGTCTATAAGCCTTATACATGTGAGTTTAACCGCAAAACCCCTGAGACACTTGTTTCTTAGATATCAGCTTCTTCAGCAACCAAACTCTGAGAGTGTCCTTAGTTGTACGGTACACAAAGATTGGATCGCTTTATTCTTGTTGAACGTTGACTTTGGTACCTGCATTCTCATTAGAAGTTTGCATGCTTTTATATGGGTTAGCGATATCTATCTTAGAACCCTGCGGGGATTCACAGATTTCTTTTCTTGTGCCAGAGGTGACCTGAGGAGATGATTTACTTGTCTTAGCTGGAAAACGTTTCCTTTTATAGAAAACCTTAAGTTCAGGCTTAAGTGATGTATCATCCTTTTCAATTTCCTCCCTAGTAGTCTTAGTAGACACAGTGACTATCCTAGTTAAAGGGCACTCGTTTCCTACAAGAGTGAAAGTTCTACCCGTTGGTCGCCAAACTTTACCAATGGGTTTGATTTTAGATAACCACTGGGATTTAAGTCTAGCACGGGAGTTCACCTCATTAAGTAATTTCTTGACACAAGAATCATGATTGGCTTTAAAGACACATTTCCTACTTGTTTTACAAGTAGCATATTTAATGTCCGAGTAAGATCTAGAATTCCTAGAAGATTGATTGATGCTCCTAGGATATGACATGCTACGGTTAGCAGTGTTGGATAATCTAGAATGCATCTGACTAGGTTTGAAAATTCTATCTCTCACTTGTGTCTTTTTCTTAGCATCTCTTAGATCAAAATTATGGCGAACGTCATTTGAACTAGCTCGAGACGTGTTATTTGGGCTATGTCTAGGGAGACTAAATGCAATCATGTGATTGGGTCTTGCAAAAGCTGTTATAATCACATTAGCCCTAGTTGGTGGAGTGACTATTCTAGAAATATGAACCATATCAACTTGGGAGGCAAACCGTGGTCTTGAGGATTGTGGTCGCTCGGATCTAAATGCAGTCGGTTGTCTAACGGACTGATTTGTAGGCGATTTCCCTAAGATTGATGGTTTTTCAAGCTTAGTGTCCAAACTATTTCCTTTAGTTTTCCTTAATTCATTTCTCAAAGCAGTTATAGCAAAAACCTTTTCCTGAACCTGAGCCTTTAAAGTCTCATTCTCTTTGAGCAATTTATCTTGGGATGCCAATTTAGATTCTAGCAACTTAATTTGTTTCAAAAGATCATCCTTTTCAGCTTTAGAATCTAGAACTTTTTGATCCAATTTTCGTTCAAGAACAACGTTTGACTTTTCAAGTTTTTCAAAATATGTGTCAAATTTGTTCGTTTTCTTCGAAAATTCAAGTTTGGCATCCTCAAGATCTTTTGATTGCTAAGCTACGATTGTTTCGAGCTCTTTAATCTTGGAATCGGAATCAGTTAACGAAGCAGTCATAAAGCATTGATCATGATGTACTATAGCATTTTGAACAATCTCTCCCCCATTATGACGCACATCGGATGAATCTGAAGTGGTAAGACTATCACCCTTTTCCATCCCATGTTTGTCATAAATAGGTTCGGAATGCTCAACATGCGGTAGTTCATCGGCATAGACATCATATACAACATTACATTGTACCATATTTGTGGGCTCTTCGTCATAAACGGGTATGGTGTCATCATAAGAGATGTTTGTAACATTCCCTGACGTGTTGTTGATGTCATGCTTAACTGTTGATTCCATGTTCTTGCAATATTTAGTAGCCTCCAATGCGTTAATCGTATGACCATTTTCCTCTTGTATTGTAGATTCTTGCACTCTATTATCATACGCTTGCTGAAGTCGAGTTCTTTCATAAATTGAAGACGAGACCGATGTCATAAGTTTCAATAGTGTACCACGGAAATCTTGAAGCTCGGTATGTGTGTCTCGAAGAAATGACTGGCAAATCACTGAACTTTCAGACTTGACAATATTGAAATGGAGGAAAGGCATGAGTTGTGTCACGAGAGCCTTATATGCAAGTCCCGATGCAGAGTGATTAAATTCTTCATTGCGGAGGTTTTCTGCTAGTTGGTTCAAGTTGAAGAACATCAATTCCGTGAATATATGACGATTGTGACCAAAGAGTGTCACAAAATTTCTCCCTCCTTGAAGCCATGAAAGATTCATTAGATGATACTGAAGCATTCGAAATGACGTGATACCACTCTCTCTGGCTTTGTCTTGCATTAGATGCAAATCTCCTTCTCAATATGTCGAATGCAACAAGTCCATTAAAATTCGATGTGAAGATGAATAAGGATTACTTGTCGATGAAAAATCCGTCGTCACTTTCAAAATTTTCTTTTCTCGGTCGTGTCAAAATATGAAAAAATCCGTCTACACATTCAAAATTTTCTTTTCTCGATCATGTCAAATATATTTTGTCACGTTGTCACGTCACTTTTGTCACATCACTTTGTCCCGACTATTACCAAAAATATAACTTAATATCACAAATTTTATTCAAAATAAAATATTTGAGATAAAAATTTGGATATAAAGATTATAAAGTCACACGTCCCAAAAAATTGGAATGTAGTGTCCATGTTGTATATATGTTGTGAGATGTGGTTATGTTTGAAGGTCCACGTGTGAATATACCCAGTCCACAACCCCTTAATAAATATCAATCCCTATTATTACTCTCCCCTAAACACACAACTCAAACACAGTATACTTCGCCCCTTAATTATCTCTCCCAATCATAGTCACACAACCTAACCCTAATCCTCCCTCTTAGTTATGTCCGCCCCCTTCTTTGACTCAACAAAAAATGCAGTCACCAAATTACCACAATCCTAAATCTACTAGACATAATCTCCATCAATCTCATGATATTCCATTTACCCTCAATCCACCAATTAAAAACAACTCAATCCAAAATAAATCAATTATCACGAAGACCACAAGAGAAGAACACTGATATTCGGCTGCAAGGTTCTTTTGATTAAGAATCTCGGGTAGGTTAATAAAAGGTTAATAACAGATTGCATGTGGTATGTTTTTGTTTGACAACGAATTAAAGATTGGATTTAACAAATTTGTTATAATCCACTCTTTTCATTCGAATATTAAAAGAGGGATTTCCTTCGATATATAAATCGATGATGATTTTGCTTTCGAACTATGAAGATATTATGGATCTTTGAATGGTCTCATACCAACGAAAGAAAAACTGAGATTTTGAATGATTTATAAATTCGTGTTGTGAGAAATGGATATGATTTAGTTAGATGTAGATGGGTGAGAGGTTGTTTGTGTTTGGATCAAGTTGAGCCGAGTCGTGTGTGTCGAGGCAGTTGGTGATTAAGTTGGTTGTGGAGTCGAGTCAAGAGTGTGTTACTGTTGTGGAGTCTGGTTTGAGTGTTTGTGTTTGTGGGTCAGTTGGAGGGTGAGGTCTTTGAGAGGGCAAAAAATGAGTCGAAGTTGGTTTGTAAAAGAGTTTGTTTGTTTAGTCGAGTCTCTGTTGAGTCGTGGGTGGAAAGAGAGATAGACTTTGTTCGAGGGTGTTTTGGTTTGTGTCGAGTCAGTCTTGAGTCTTTAGGTGAGTCATTTTTAGGTTTGGTCTTGATAATGTCTTTTTTTTTAAGTATCCATCGCAATAACTACAATATCCATCGCAATATCAAAATACTCCCATCGCAATAACTAGCCTACATCCCATCGCAATAACTACAATATCCATTGCAATATCAAAATACTCACTATGCCATCACAATATCTATCATACAACCCATCGGAATACGTGATTGGAAAGGCTATCGCAATAATGGATCGGAATGTCTATCGCAATGTGGACAGAGTGCCGTCTCAATGCTACCTTAGTCCCGATCGCAATGTACGATCGCAATGAGTGATCGCAATCCACAATCTGAATAAGTGATCGGAATACGCGATCGCAATGTAGAAACCCTAAAGTTTTTGCGATCGCAGTGTACAAACCTGGATGCTTTTTGATGGAGTATAGATCGCAATAACAAAAAAAAAATATACCCGAGACAGATTTTTGATGAAGACGATAAAACTGATATACTAGATAAAGTTGACAACACTCAAAAGTTGACAAAAGTTGATAAAAAACTCAAATGTTGATCGAGACAAAAATTGATAAAGTTGATGAAACTGATACTCAAATAAGACAAAAGTTTATCTTGATATGACCAAAGTTTATAAAACTGATAGAAAAAAGTTGATAAAAACATGTAACACCAAAAGTTTGTTTAGATTCGAGACAAAAGTTATACGATTTCTTGATGAGAGAAAAATTTGACCACCAAATCAATAGATAAAAACACGTAAATCCAAAGATTCAACCATACCTCTTGATACCAATTGTAGGTCCTTAATTTCTTAGGATTGTGCAAGTGTTATGATTATCTAAAGAATGGTTGGAGATGAAGAACTAGAAAGGGAAAGGTAGAGAGAGAAAGGAGAGGATGGAGAGAAAGATGAAATGTGAATTAAACAACTAATGAACAACCCCTCCCAACATGCTAGGAGGGGGTATATATAACCCACCCTACATGTGGGCTTGATGGGCTATATTGTTCATATATTGGATCACGAGCCCAATCTACGTATAAATAGTTGGAGTGATCGATCCTTTCTAAATACGTAAAAACATATTTCCAACAAAACCAAGCTTTTACAGCTACAAACTACTGTGTGCAAATTCTTTGGAACATAAACAATAGATCTTATAGAGAAGGTTGAGTTCACGGTCATCATGAAGAACTACTTGCGAATACAAATCTCTTCAAGGACTAAGTTGAGATCCACTTACGTTGCTATAAACATAACGACCGAAAACTGGATAAATGCAACGCATCATCAATTCTTAGACGAACATTTGCTACTTGTAGATCTGGCTTAATGTACCAGAACTAGATAAATGCCATATTACATGGCAGCAACACTAAAAAGAGCAAAGAATCACAGTAACGACAAAAAATTTCAAGTTCGAAAGTCTTTTTGCCAAAAAAAACTTCGCTTACAAAAGAAATTCGATCTATGTTCGAAAGTCTATTTTTTACGATTCAAAAAAGTCACAGATTTGGAATTTATCATTATTGGTATTTTTTTAAACAAATCGATGTTGTTATAGTAACAATGGTGGTGGTGGTGTTCCGGGATAATTTAAGTTGGGAAGAAAGAGTGGAAAAGGTGAAAATACCCTCATGTGCATGGCACATGAGGGGAGATAACGGAAAAAGTTAGAAAAAGTCAAAAAAAAGTTGACTCAGGGGAAAAAATGCACGCAAAATGAAAGTTCTAAATTGCTTGTAGTTTGGACTCACGGGCATATTTGTGGATTTTGGAAAGTTCAGGGACGTTTTTTTGCATTTTACCTTTAAAAAAAGAAAAAGTAATATCACGTCGACATTTTATCGGAGACAAAATATTAAAACATATGGGGTAACCTATGTAACAGGTAACCAAAACTTGAGTACCCTATCTATTAGGTTTTAAACTTTAGTAACCAAATAAAATTTTTTACCAAATTTTAATAATTTTTTGTATGTTATGCATCTAGAGTGCTGGGAGCGGTTGACACAAGATTCTGGTGCCAAAGCCGCCACATAGGATTTTGGGGCCTTGGCACCAGAATTTGTTTGGCGTCACATTTCAAGGGTAATAGTTGGCACCTGAAAAACTGGTGCCAACGAAAATAATTATTTTTTTTAGAACACAAAATAACTTAAATAAAAACTTCATTAAATTAAAAAAATATTACATAGAAAAACGTTACAATAAAAAACATAACAATTTAATGATTACGGCTCAAATGCTCCACAAAGATCGGCTCGAAGCTCGTTGTGCACTCTTCGGTCTCAAATTTCTTTTGTGTTTCCTCTCATGTATTTCACATCTTTCAACCCAACTTCGAACAATATTCGGTTAAGGATCGACATAAACATCTCTAGGATTCAATGCGAATCCTTTGTCTTATCATGTTATGTAACATGATACAACAATACATGATTCGTTTCAAGTGGTTAATTTAATAAGCACGAGCGGGTTGTCGTATAATTCTCCAACGACCTTGTAAGACACCAAAAGCGCGTTCGATATCTTTTCTAGCACCTTCTTGAACTCTTTTAAACCGCAATGTTTTTTCATCACTTGAAACCGAAAATGTTTTCACAAAAGTAGACCACTCAGGATAAATACCGTCAGCCAAATAATAACCTTTTTTGTATGTTTTTCCGTTTACCTCAAACGGAGAATCTGGAACCCTATCGGCTAACTCATCATCAAATAAAGGTGAACCATATAAGACATTTAGATCATTGTTTGCCCCATGAACACCAAAATATGCATGCCAGAATGTCAATTGTTGATCCGCCACTGGTTCTAACATAAGAATTGGATAGATTAATGATCCCGTCTTTTAAATTGAGCATGTAAAGCCTTGGGACAATTCTCCAATCTAGTGCATGCAATCAATACTCCCGAGCATTCCCGGGAGTCCATGTTTCTCATTGTGTAATGCATATGTGTTTTCTATATCCGCGGGAGTAGGTTTTCTTAAATACGTTTCAACATAAAAGTCATATATGCATTTAGTAAAATGAAGCAAACATTCTCTAGAAGTGCGTTCGACAATTTGCAAATACTCGTCAAATGCATCGGGTGATGACCCGTGCGCCAATTGACGAAATGCCGAAGTGATCTTTTAGAAATGGCTGAATACTATCTCGACCGGTAGCATCCATCCCGGGGCGAAAATAAGAAAAGTATTCGGGTAGAGGGTCGGCATTATGATTTAAAATAGCATTGACTATTTTTTTTTAAAAGCCTTGAATTCATACGATCCCTTCGCCGGAATTTCTCTTCCGTATATTTTGTAAGAGTTTAGGCATCGCCAAAGTAGTCATCTAGCAATTTTTGACTCGTGTCTTCTCGTTGACGAGGTATATATGTCCTCATATGCCCCGACCCCGATCTACCGGCTCCTTGATTACACATCGCCAAAAATGTCTCATACTCCGTTAAGCCTCGAGTATAACGTTCATGAGCGTTACCGAAATATTTTCGTATTCTTCGACGGTGTTTTGATAAGGATCCATGTGATGAAAAAAATTAAAAGTGGTAGAGAAATATGAGATATAAAATGTAAAGGTTTGAGGTTTAATTTATATAGTGATTTGAGGTTTTTTTTTTTAAATTAAAAAGTTGAAAAAAAAACATAACTGACTATTTTTTGAATTCCAACGGCTACTTTTGATTTTATTTTTTTTTAAATTGCAATTTAACCCCCTTCAACGGCTGCTTTTTAAAAAATTTCAAAAAAAAAAAAACGAAAATATAATTGTCGCCGGCTGATGAGATTGACGCGAGACCCTTTGGCTCGACAGCCGAAATGATGCGCAAAAAACAGACTGACGTCAAAGACTACCAGCCCGCACAGCACCTTACAACTCCCATGCTCTTAAGATGACGAGGATTAATGCCCGCGCTCCGCAGCGGAGCATTTTGAGGCGATGTTTATAGGGTGAGGGTGAAATAGAACCACTTCCTACGTCATTATCAAATACAAAAATGGAGCGTGCAACACATAAAAAACATAACACATTATACATCATGAAGATGTTGGACCGATTGCGTATTAAGTTAAAAATCACCATTAATCATTACAGATACACTAATTATGAATAAAATTAAAATTTTAGGCCCTTCCTACCAAATATTTTTAAGACAATATTCAGATTTGTTCTCCCATCAGAAGATGAGGTAAAAGAAAACAGTATTACAAAATCCACTTAAGTAATTAAGTAAAGAGTATGTACGATGTCTCCAACCTCAAGTTGTCAACTGCACACTCTTCCATCTGACGCATCAGTAGCAAATCTCTGCCCACAATGATCAAACTGCACAACTAATAGTGATGCAAGAGCATATGGCTGGGGGACATTTCAGCAGGAAGAACTCCATATGTAGCTGTAGTTGTACTGTTACTGAACTGTACGTAGAGGGGGTCACCAAATAGCATATTAATTACCAAGTGTTTCTTTTCTGATAACCAAATGCTACTTTTCTGATATAAAGAACAATAATGAGATAAATAAAATGTATACCTCCCATAGGTATACATGTGTATTGCTCGAACCAACCAGGAAATAAGGTCGAAGGGGGTGACTTGAGAATGCTCGCGTCCTAATATTATCTACAGTTGCAGCTGGATCTATTAACTCCTCAAAATCTTCTTGAATCTCCCAACCAAGATTAGACGTGCTTGATGGTCTTGCTAAACCCACACTGATTGTTGTCTAGGAGGGCAGCTGCAAATGCACCATGAAAGTACAAAAAATACAACACACGCCCATTGACAAATGTAAAGGATGCACCAATACCTACGTAAAGCATAAAAACTTTAAGCCTCTTGAATTTCCATTAGTTGCAGGTTTTTTTCAGATGTTTTGTAGGATTAGAGGAACCGCTAACCCAATTCAATCAAAATCATGATATTATTGAAATTGACTCGTGAAATCGCTAGTGGTTGCAACTTTATAAGGGGCTGTTTGTACATGGTCTGAGTAAAAGGGACTGTTTGGAAGAAGCTTTTTGAAGACCGTTTTAATCGGGCAAAAAGTACAGACTAACGTTATAAGAATCGGGTGCATTAACATTCACATGACCATTTTAAAGCAAAACAATATTCAATATTGATTTTGACACAAAGCAAGGGGTTTAGTTCAATTAACCATGTACCTTGGTCCGATTAAGTACCCTTTTATTGTTACTCCTGAATGATATATTGGTAATTCAGATTGTGCATCAAAAAGTAGACTTCTATGTTACACTGTGCTGGAAGATACTAAGATACAGTACTGCAACTCCTAAATCTTGATTCAATAATCTAAGCCATTTGCTTCTACACCTAAACTTATTCAGACACACCCTTACCTTGCCTCTATTTGATTAGTTCAAACTATACACTGTGTAATGGCGTTTAAAAGTTAACAAATGACAGAAAGTTAATATTTTTTATCACATGAAGTAACAAATAGAGAGAAATTACCGAGAAAACAAAAAAAAATTCTCGTACTAACATTGGGTATCAACGGAGATGGATTTTGCAGATATGCCAACATCAGCATCTGTGCAGTTAATCAAACACGGCGACCCTTCAGAATCAACTTAAGGTGCATCTTTCATTTCCCACAACTCGAATACCCCCTCGTACATTCGATGTTTTTCCTAAACAGCGTTGACTGTGAAACCAAACATTATAATTAAGTGACACATTTGATCTTACGGAAGTGACACATTTTCCGGTGTTAGTACTACAGAATAAAGTGAAATAACTTTAAAATTTTAACGATCAAATGTATACAACTTGGTACCTTTATAAAATCCACTCATATTTAGATCTGCAATACATAAAGTCTGAACACAACTATTCTCTTTAATCAACCGCTTCAATTTAGTTTCTACTCCACATCCGAGTGGTGTAAGCACTCCTGAACCTACAAAAGAAAAAGAAAAAAGAAGACTAACTTCAAGAAACTGTTAACATATACTGTTAACATATACATTTGTTTATTACACTACATTTTCAGGTAGCAATAACCTATTTTAATTTGCTTTCACTATAGAAGGTTAAGCACAAAGCAATAAAAACAACCGCTAAAACTGTTCATCTCCTTATTAGAGTAATTTAAAACTATGTATCTCCAACCTACTTATGTAAAACTATGTATATCATACACAAATAATCAGATAAGCATTTTAAAAAAAGTAATCCTAAACACACGTATATGTTTGAAGAGGCTTATACTCATATATATTCCAAGATAACCTTGTCTTTGCATGACAACCACATCATTGTTTCAATCCAATTGTCATTTTCATATTCACATACCTAATAATTAACCCACAAAAGCTCAAATTTAAAAAGTACCAAATATGTTTTTGAGTGCAAATTTTAACAATTTATAAACCTTGCTTTTCGAAAAACATCAACCACCCTAAAACTATATTGAACCAGCAGATGGAAACCAATCAAATTGAAAAGTTAACTCATTAAGTATATCTAAACCAACCAACCCGCAAGCTGTGACCACCAATCCGCATACGCAACCGTCATTTCACTTTCAACATATCTGTTGCAATTCCAAACACAAAATAAACTTACAATTAAAATCTTTAAAATCCAGAATAGTCTAAAAACATACCTGTGTGTCGGTTAAGGACTTTGACTTAAAAATTTAGCCTGAATACTTACAACTTTAAAACCCTCTTGATTCCTAATAAATCATCCAAATAAACACATCTAAATATGCTAATTCAGATGTAAAAATAAAAAGGTTGGGATTCTTGTTCTACCGGGAAGAACTAAAAGTTATCGAGAGTAGAAAGATGCAGCAAAAGCTTACCTTTTTCAACTCTTGCTCGTTCCTCAATCTCGGCACCAGCAATCAAGCCTGTGTTAATTTTTCCAGCAATTTATGTCTCACTTCAACAGACCCAGATCTTATATAGAAAAGTTCGTAGATAGTTATTTATACAAAAATTACGTCCCAATTAAACACAAACAGAATCAGATATAAGTTGAAGAAGAAAAAAAGAAACAACAAAAAAAGTAGCAAATTACCTTGATTGAAAAGAAACAACCCAAGTTCCAGATTCCAGTGAACACTGTAAACCAAAAACACAAAAATCATGAGAAACCCCCAAAAATCACAAAAATCAATCAAGATCTGTATTATTTAAGAGAGGGAGAGAGAGAAAGAGAGAGAGAGAGATGTTACAATAATAAGATCCAATTATACCAGGCCTCACATCAACATATCTATGGCTGAGAATTACCCTCAATGAGGACATGCGAGTGTGAAAGTAGATCGACGGCAGGGATGGAAAAAGGAGAAGAGTGTGATGGGGAAGATCAAGGGTGAGGATGAAAGAAGGGAGGGAGTGTGATGAAAACCAAGGGCAACGATCGTGCATAGCTTGATCTATGGCTGAGAATAATGTGGGAGAAAAATAGTGTATACATGATACACACAATAACAATGGGAGAGAAGCAGACACAATGGCTGAGATCCATTTTACAAAAGTGAGTCACACAAATGAACGGAAGATAATGAATTTGTTACTGTTCTCCTCACATCACTTATATTATTGTTTATTCTTGAATTATACATTCCCCTTAATGTATTAAAGGGGTAATAATAACACACCTTTTACCCGTGAAACAATACCCGACCGTTAGAAAAGCCCCACAATAAGTACCCTGCACCTACACCCCACACAATCATACAATTCAAACCCCATTTATAAAAACAATCGTAACGGCTACTACTTTCAAAACTCCAAAACCCACCCCCAATTAATCAAACAATTTCTCTCAATTTCATCGCACTCTCTCGTAATCGATACAATCGAAACTATCGAAAAAGAATATGGATTTAGGTTGTTTGGATATGGGTTGTATTGAAAAACAAGTCAGTCAAAAAACAGGCGATTTAGTCGTAAACGTTGCTGATTCTTTGCCGTCGAATTCGAAGCCGTCAAAGGTACGTCTCGCTTTTCGCTTCTTGTATTTCATTTATCGGTTTTGGTTTCGGCTTTTTGTTTTTAGGTTTATGTTTTGATATCAAACCCTAAGTTTATTGATTTAACTGTAGTTTGGTTTATTTTGCCCTAATTTTGGTTTTAATCATAATTAGGTTGTTACTGAATTGCATCCGTAGTGAAATTGATGATAACTAGGCTGCTACTATTGACAAATTTGTTAAGAGGGTGTTTGGGATTGCGATATGTCGTAGGTATAGGTTATTGCGCTTAGATAGTATAAAGTAGCGTGTTTGGAAAATCATTTGAAGGAACTGATTATCTGCGTTTTCTTAGAGATATAAGCGCGGTTTTGAAGACGTAGTCCCAAACACTCCCTAAGTTTTTGCGTTAATATGTCCTGTGAAATATTATGTAACTAGATTGTGTATGTGATAAACTGAAAACAATCTCTGTTGACACGTTGTTCTTGTATCGAATATATAAAAAGTATTTCTCGTACTAAACTAGTTAGTAAAAATTTGATAAAATAGATGAACACAAGTGCGAAATACTCTGCAAATATTACTAATTAGTAGCCACTTTTGATAGAGCGAATCAAGTGCATGCAGAAAATCTTTAAAAGCGTAAGTCAGGCATGTAGGAGTAGGACTGCAGTAATACAGTTAGGCCAAAATTGGTGCTTCAGTACACGTATTCTCTAGTAAAAGACATTTTAGATGTGGTTTGTTCAAGTTTAAGAATAGATTATAATGTCAAAGACGCCAAGACCTATTGCAACAATCCAAATGCAATATAATTTACTAAAAAAATATAACGTTAGATGCAACATAATATTGTAATAAACTCCCAAAATAATGCAACATAATATTATTACTGCATCAGGATGTCATGGATTGGTTATCATGTCTCATTTAATGGACTAGAATGCTACTATGTTGCTTTAGTTCTAGATGAATTATGGATCTTATAGTTGATTCATTGAATTGTCATATTAGTAGCGATTATAGACTGCATTGCTACTGCGTTGCTTTAGTTCTGGTTTATTATGGATCATAAAATTGATTCACTGAATTATCTGAAATATTGTGTGTGCATTGATTCCTCATAACTGTAATTGTCATATACATTGTATAGACCAGGAGCTATTAAAATGCTTGCTGTACTTGTGCGGTGGCTCGTTGAGTTTTCTAATATATTAAGTAGTTATGCATGGTTTCACTTATTCATATCAAGTTTTGGTTCTATAGTGTGGCCAATTATCACATAAGTATATCCTTAATTCATATATCTCCATAAAAAGGGTTGATCTTTACTTTGATTGCACTTAATTGTATTGTAGTTGATTCTTTTTATTTAAGAACTATGTAGCATGTACTAGTGTTTTCTGGATTCATAGTTTGATTCTCAAGATAATTTATTCAGATCGTTCGCCAATAAGATCATTGATAGATTGTCATTCTTATTTTTCATTGTGTTCATACAGAGTAAGATTTTGAAAGAGACAAACCTACCAAGCCCACGTGCTCTTAACCGACTGACAGCTGTTCAATTTAAAAAGCCTCCTCGCCGAAAAACTTCTCCTCTCAGCTGGTTTCCACGTAAGAAAGGGGATTCATACCTTAAAAGAAAATTAAAACTACTTCAGGTACCAAAATTGTCTTCAATAGTCTGTAAATTAAGAGCCGGAAACCATATATATTTATTGTTTATTAACAAGTCTATCTCAGGAAGTGGATGGAATGAATTCAACTCTGGATGAGACTCTTTGTGACACAAATCCCCATTTCTCAAAAGTCCTTAAAGAAAAAATGGCTGTCAGAGAAGCTGCTCACAAAGCAATAGAGGCTCGAAAGGCTGCACTAGTTGAAGCATCCTGGTTGCGAATACTTCGGGCAGCTAGGTAATCTGAATTAAACAAACTTTGTTGTTTTCTTTACAGTTTTATTTTAACTTGTATTTTTTATTAATTAAATTCATACTTACAGGATTGAGTGTAAAAAAGCCGAGGATCTTCTGTTGAAAGCAGAGAAAACCGCCACAGAAGCATTTGAATCTGCAAAGGAAATAGGGGTAATCATGTATGACATACAAGATCATCCTCGAAAGCATTTTAAACTAGAAACATCAGCTACAAATGGGGGAGAATCAACTACTCATACGGTCACAACATCATTCGATACAGCATTTGAGGTTGATAAACAAGTTGCAGCTGCGGTCAAAGCTGCATTTGTCAAGCTCTCAACTTGTGCATCCATAGGCAAAGAAGAGTTTAAAGAGCTGTTGAGAAAAATTAGTCAGAATCCTGATTTAGACGAAAACTGTCAAGATACGTGTGAATATGCTTCAGAATGTGAATCAGATACTGGGATCGAATCTGAACCAAAGTCCCACAAAAATGAAACAGAATTTACCCCTGAAAAACTTGTTGACATGATGTTGCAAAGGCTGAGGTGTTTACGTGAAGAGGAACTTGCTTCTTTAGCCACTATAGTTGCAACGTGTGGTCTGAATGCTGCTCTATCTGAATCTGGAAATGGCTCTCAAACAAACAAGAAGAAACAAGATAACGAAGAACTTCCCGGACTTGACAAGTTTCTGGTCAAGCGGTTGACTCGACTTGAAAGAGACGTACTAGATGCAAAGAATGCTAGAACAAAAGAGACAGGAGATAAAACAGATATTGAGGAAGATGATAGTAAGATTACAAAAGAGGTTGAGAAAATAGTTCCTGACTTGGGAAGTATGCTGATTAAGCACAGTTCAAAGCTCGTTAAAGAGATAGAAGAGATTAAAAAGAAGTGTGGGAATGAATACGAACCGAAGTTCAAGAAATCTGAAAGATCAAAACAAGAAACAAAAGATGTACCAGGGCTTGATGAGGTTTTGGTGAAGCGTGTGTCTCGGCTTGAAAAAGAAAAGAAGGAAAAAGAAAATATCGACTTTAACAAAGAAATAAGAAGCAAAGAGAAGGGTATAACTGATGATAGTGGCTTTGAAAGTTTGGATAAAGTTTTGGTGAAACATGTTTCAAGACTTGAGAAAGAGAAAATGGCATTTGGGGACATGAAGGAGGAAGTGAAGGTAAAAAGAAAGGACAAAAATGCAGACTTGGAATATGGTGAAGGGAGTTTGGACCAAATTATGGTCAAACATAAGTCAAGACTCGAGAGGGAAAAGGCTGCTGTTGCTGATGTGGATGTACCCGACAACAAAACAAATAACCCAGTGTTGGCTAGGCGAGCAGCAAGGGAGAGAGAGTTGCAAGAGGCATGGGGAGGCATGAGTTTTGGGGACATGAAGGAGGAAGTGAAGGTGAAAAGAAAGGATGCAATTGCAGACTTGGAACTTGGTGAAGGGAGTTTGGACCAAATTATGGTCAAACATAAGTCAAGACTCGAGAGAGAAAAGGCTGCAGTAGCTGATGTGGATGTACCCGACGAGAAAACAAATAACCCAGTGTTGGCTAGGAGAGCAGCAAGGGAGAGAGAGTTGCAGGATGCATGGGGAGGCATGAGCTTTGGAAACTCGATACGTCCATATGTCTCCAGACTTCAGAGAGACAAGGTAACTTTTTCAATTTTACTTGGTCTTACATCTGTTATCGTGATTGATCTCAAAAATGGGAATTTAAACGTTTTTCTTTCTTTTATGTTATGCGTTATTGCAGGCTGCATGGCTTAAAGCTGAAGAAGAGGAAAGGAAAATGGCCGAGGAGACAAGGGTGGTTTAAGCGCTAAAGCCTATCTGCCATCAAAGATATATAAAGATGAATCTACTGTCTTTCGTTCTTGAGAGTTTCTGTAAAGCGTTGATCAACAACTGTTTTCTGATATTTGGTTTATGATGGAAACTGGTGTAAATGTACCATCATTTGGTTTATGATTAGGCATCACATTGTATAAAGAGCTGGGCGTATTCATGTATTTTGGATTTCATTTTATTTCAGTCTTTCATTCAGTTCTTGGAAAGGCGATTCATCTTTCTAGACTTCGATATGAAACTTACCTTGTCTCTTTTGTGTTTGTATTCCGTCTTCCCTCTTTTTGGTGATCTCATTGAGGAGTTAATGGTAAAGAATACTTGCTATAAAACATGTTAGTTCGCATTTTTCGCTCAGTTTTCATGATTGACAATTTGACAATAAAGATGATAAACCAACTCTTTTTAATTGTTAGGAAATTGGAGTTGTCTAAGTATGGGAAAGGCAGATTTTTATTGCGCGTGCAGAAATTCCTAAGCGCGAAACAGCTCCAAAAAGCAAACTAGCCTAACAATCGATAAAGATCTCATTATAAAGGAGGGCATAAACAAACATTAAACATGGGTTCTTGTGTGATTACCGGTTCACTAGGAGATGAATATCGTACATAGTCTAACTACCCCAGCTATTAAATTCTCAGTTTCGGGTGACCGAAGGAGACCCGTCACATCACATGAGTTGAAAATGGTTTAGGAGATCATGTGTTCACGGGTTGTAAATCCATGGATTAAGAAGTTTGTCCGGTCAAGCTAATATTGCATTCTAAATAAGATTAAACCTTAAATCGATATATGAACACAGAGATCAGATCGAAGTCCGTGGGTGTCAGCAGTAGATCAAATCTTAATTTGGGCCATGCTGCAACTGCAACTAGTTAGCCCCGACACCAAGTATCTCCAAACAATACTTGAACTTCGGACCTGGGACCACCTTTGTAAACGCATCAGCTGCATTATCCTCCGTGCCTATCTTTGCCACTTCAATCTCTTTAGATTCCACGATCTCCCTGATGAAGTGATACCTCACGTTGATATGCTTCGTCCTCTCATGAAACATTGCATTTCTTGAGAGATGAATTGCCCCTTGATTATCACAATTCACAACCACTGACCTTAGGTTTATTCTCAGCTCGATTAGTAGACCTTTAAGCCAAATGCTTTCCTTAACAGCTTCCGTAAGCGCCATATACTCCGCCTCTGTAGTAGACAATGCAACAACATGCTGCAGAGTTGCTTTCCAACTCACAACACAGCCATGTACCATAAACACGTACCCGGTTATCGACCTACCCTTGTCAGGGTCTTTAGCATAATCGCTATCCACGAAACCGTCAACATCTACGTGCTTCCCTTGATCTCTACCATACACTAGACCTACATCAGTAGTGCCCTTCAAGTACTTCAAAATCCACTTCACCGCTTCCCAGTGATTTTTACCTGGATTCGCCAAATACCTGCTCACAATGCTAACAGCGTACGAAATATCTGGTCTAGTGCAAACCATCAAGTACATTAGACTACCTACAGCATTCGCATATGGGACCTTACTCATTCTTTCCACATCCCAGTCACTCGACGGACAATCCTTCAAAGACACCTTGAAGTGTGCTCCCAATGGCACAGAGACCGACTTGCCATTATCCACTCTGTAGTTATTCAGAATTTTCCGCACATATCCCGACTGAGACACCTTCAGGGTTCGGTTACCCCTATCCCTGACAATCTCCATACCAAGTATCTTCCTAGCTGGACCAAGTTCCTTCATATCAAACTCTTTCCACAGCAGTCCCTTGGTATATTCGATCTCAGACTTGCTTTTACAAGCAATCAACATATCATCTACATACAGCAGTAGATATATGTACATACCTGGTGCAAACTCCTTGAAGTAAACACAACTATCATAGTTGCTACGGCTAAACCCATTGCTGACCATATACACATCAAACCGTTTGTACCACTGCCTTGGAGACTGCTTAAGACCATAAAGGGATTTCTTCAACAAACATACCTTGTTGCCCGTTCCTTCTTCAAAACCAAGCGGCTGCCTCATATAAATGGTTTCTTCAAGATTACCATGCAAAAACGCCGTCTTCACATCAAGTTGTTCCAACTCGTAATCTTCACAAGCAGTTAATGAGAGAATCACCCTAATAGATGTATGTCGAACCACAGGTGAAAATACCTCATTGTAGTCAATCCCTGCTCGTTGTGTAAACCCCCGAGCTACCAGCCTTGCTTTATACCTTGGTTTCTGAACGCCTTCAATCCCTTCCTTAATCTTATACAACCACTTGCAGCTTACCAGCTTCTGACCATGTGGTTGATCGACCAGCTCCCAAGTATGATTCTTCTTTAAAGAACTCATTTCTTCCTCCATAGCACGAACCCACTCATCCCTTTCAGATGAATTAATCGCCTCTTGGAATGTGATTGGTTCATGTGTATCTTCTTCCTCAGCAATAGCAAACGCATAAGCCGTAATATCATCTTCTTCCCTAGACCCTGATGATCTAGACAATGATACATTACCTTCATTCCTATACCTTGCAGGTTTAGTAGTTGTTCTCTTAGCTCTATCACGCACCAGAACATAGTTGTCCAGATTCTGTTGTTGAGGCATTGCATCTACTGCATCTTCAACTTGATCCTCATATTCATTCCCTGGATTTACCCCAGTATGAGGATCCATAGTTGGTTCGACCCGACTGCCTTGAAGTTCCACCTCAAACTCAATTTCCTTCCCAGAATCTGCAGCACCAGCACCCTTGAGAGTATCCTTATACATAAGGCTCTCATTAAAGACCACATCCCTGCTTATGATTATCTTCGGTTTAACATCATCCAACCTCCATAATCTGTATCCCTTCACACCCTCAGGATACCCCAGGAATATGCATTTTATAACTCTAGGCTTGAGCTTCCCCTGATTCACGTGTGAATAAGCAACGCAACCAAATATCCTCAACATCTCGTAATTCGCCGGATGTCCTGACCATAAATCCATAGGTGTCTTCTTCTCCAATGCTTTAGATGGAGACCTATTGATCAGATATGCTGCCGTCACCGTTGCTTCAGCCCAGAATGATTCTGGCAAACCAGATTGAATCAGTAAACACCTAACCTTGTCCAAGAGCGTCCTGTTCATTCGTTCAGCTAGACCATTCTGTTGCTGAGTTCCAGCAACTGTCAAATGTCTTGCTACCCCGCTCTCCTTGCACAAGTTATTAAACTCCTGATTACAAAACTCCAAACCATTATCCGTTCGAAGTTTCTTCAGTCTTCTACCTGTCTGGTTTTCTACCAACTGCTTCCACTCCTTGAACTTGCTGAATGCCTCGCTTTTGTGTCTAAGAAAATAAACCCAAACCCTCCTCGAATAATCATCAACAATCGATAAGAAGTAACGACAATCACTCATCGATTCCACCCGAGAAGGACCCCAGAGATCCGCATGGACATAGTCTATAACTCCCTCTGTTGTGTGCTGACCTCGACCAAAACTCACCCTGGTCGATTTTCCAAGAACACAATTTTCACAAAATTCGAGCTTACCTAGACCTTCCTTCCCCAGCACCTCTCTTCTTTTGAGTTCATTCAAGCCTGCTTCACTAATGTGACCCAGGCGTTTATGCCACACCTGCGCAATACTTTCCTTTTCTTCTATACCAACACTAGCTTCACTTGATTGAGGGGGAACAAACCAATTACGTCATTCTTTCGATAAACTAATCGGAAACGATTAGGGATTGAAAGAATGCGTGTTTGGTTTGTTCCCCCTCACCTCCTTTTATAGAGATGAGGGGGAACCGACTATACAAGTCCTACGGGTCGGGTTGGGCTTAGACATTGCCAACCGACCTTTATTCATAGCTATTAGGAAACTAGGCTACTCGACTCTTGATTACCCTAGACACGACTTAGGCGAAAATATAAGACTAGATATAACAATTTCCACCTTAGGCTTATATTAGCCTATCCCAACACTCAGCAATTTCAGGCAGTGTTGTAACTTGCGTCCAGGTACCACCTTCGTCAAGGCATCCGCAGCATTGTGTTCAGTACCCACCTTCAGAACTTTAACCGTCTTTGCTTCCAAGACTTCTCTGATAAAGTGATAACGCACATTGATGTGCTTTGTCCTCTCATGAAAAACATGATTCCGCGATAAGTGAATCGCGCCCTGATTATCACAATTAACTGCAACAGCGTTGAGCTTCACGCCCAACTCTTCCAAGAGTCCTCTTAGCCAAATAGCTTCCTTCACAGCCTCCGTAAGGGCCATATACTCTGCCTCTGTAGTTGAAAGAGCCACCACGTGTTGTAGCGTTGCTTTCCAGCTTACAACACATCCCTGTACTAAAAATGCGTAACCAGTGAGAGACCTACCTTTATCCGGATCTTTAGCGTAGTCTGAATCAACAAAACCTGTTACGTCCACATGGTTACCACGATTTGTCCCATACACCAAACCCACGTTTACAGTGCCCTGCAAATATTTCATAATCCACTTCACTGCTTTCCAATGGAGTTTACCCGGATTCGCCAAATATCTGCTAACTACACTTACTGCATACGCTATGTCTGGCCTCGTGCATACCATCAAGTACATCAAGCTCCCAACCGCATTTGCATACGGCACCCTACTCATTCTTTCAACATCACAATCTCTAACCGGGCAATCCTTCAACGACAGCTTGAAGTGCCCACTCAATGGTGTCTGAACCGACTTCCCATTGTCCATTCTAAACCTTTTTAAAACTTTAGAAATATACCCGGATTGTGACACCCTCAGAATCTTGCGACTCCGATCCCTGAAGATCTCCATACCAAGAATCTTCTTTGCTTCCCCGAGCTCTTTCATGTCGAACTCCCTTTTAAGCAAAGACTTGGTAGCCGCGATCTCAGCCTTGCTTTTACAAGCAATCAGCATATCATCTACATATAACAATAGATAGACATACTCCCCTGGTGCATAACTCCTGTAATATACGCAGCTGTCGTAACTGCTACGCTTAAACCCATTGCTCAGCATATACTCATCGAACCTCTTGTACCATTGCCTAGGTGACTGCTTCAAACCATAAAGAGATTTCTTTAACAAACATACCTTGTTACCTTGTTCAAATCCCGGTGGTTGCCTCATGTAGATCACTTCTTCAAGATTTCCATGTAAAAACGCCGTCTTTACATCAAGCTGCTCCAGCTCATAATCTTTACACGCAGTCAATGCAAGTATAACCCGAATAGATGTGTGTCGAACTACCGGCGAAAATACTTCATTGTAATCAATACCTGCCCTTTGTGTGAATCCACGAGCTACCAACCTTGCCTTGTACCTAGGCTTTTGAACACCTTCAATCCCTTCCTTTATTTTGTACAGCCATTTGCAGCTCACCAGCTTTTGCCCAGCTGGATGATCTACTAACACCCAGGTCTTGTTCTTCTTCAGAGAATCCATCTCTTCTTTCATAGCAGCTTTCCACTTAGAACTGTCTTCACAAGCAACTGCTTCCTGGTATGTCAATGGTTCATGAGTATCTTCTTCCTCTGCTGCAGCGAACGCGTAAGCAACCATATTACTCTCATCCCGAAACCTTGCCGGTTTCGTTCTTGTCCTTGGTTCTCTATCCCGAACCAATTGATAATCTGTGAGATCTGGTGGATGATCAATTTCTTGAACCCCTGCATCTTCATCATCGCCATCTTCTTGATCTGTCTGGTCTTCCTGATCTGACTGATCTTCATGACCTGTTTGATCTTCCTGACCTGGATGGTCTTCCTCAGGCGTATGATTATTTAACCTCTGCAGTTCCACCTCAACTTGTAATTCCTCAACAGACTTATCTTTTCCTGCACCAGTATCCTTCAACGTGTCTTTGTACATGACACTTTCATTGAAGACCACGTTCCTGCTTGTGACTATTTTAGGCGATTCATTATCAAGCCTATATAGTCTGTACCCCTTCACACCTTCAGGATACCCCAAAAGAACGCATTTTACCGCTCTCGGCTCGAGCTTACCTTGTTTAACGTGTGAATACGCGACACAGCCGAAAACCCTCAACATCCCATAATCACTAGGATGTCCCGACCACATCTCCATAGGTGTCTTCTTCTCAATCGCTGTCGATGGTGACCTATTTATAAGATATGCGGCCGTACATGTCGCTTCCGCCCAGAATGTCTTGGGCAATCCAGACTGTATTAATAAACAGCGTACCTTGTCCATGAGAGTTCTGTTCATCCGTTCTGCTAACCCATTTTGTTGCGGCGTCCCGGCAACCGTCAAATGTCTAGCAATCCCACTCTCAGTGCATAGCTGATTAAACTCCCGGTTACAGAACTCAAGACCATTATCCGTCCTAAGCTTCTTAACCGTCCTCCCAGTCTGATTTTCTACTAACTGCTTCCACTCTTTGAACTTTTCAAATGCTTCGTGTTTGAACCTGAGAACATAAACCCATATCCTTCTGGAATAATCATCGACTATAGATAAGAAATACCTCTTACCTCCCAATGATTCCACCTGAGACGGACCCCATAAGTCTGAATGAACATAGTCTATCACTCCCTGAGTAGTGTGCCTTCCTACACCGAAACGTACTCGATGTGACTTTCCCAGAACACAATTCTCACAAAAATCGAGCTTACCTAGACTCTTCTTGCCAAACAAACCCTGCTTTTCCAGCACCTGTAGTCCCGCCTCACTGATATGGCCCAGTCTTTTATGCCAAACATGCACAAGACTGTCTTTTTCTTCAACACTAGCATTAAGCTCACCGGCCAATGCATGGCCATCCAAAGAGTACACACAGTTCTCCCTTCTGGTTCCAGATATAATAACCCTAGAACCATTAATCACCTTGACTTTGCCCGACTGCAATTTTACGGTATATCCCTCTTTTTCAAGAGTTCCCAGCGATATCAAGTTTCTTTTCAATTCAGGAATGTACCTGACATTGTGTAACACAAAACTTGACCCATCTTTCAGTTGTACCTTTACCTTGCCAATACCCCTGATCTTGCACTCCCTGTTGTCGCCCAACAGTACGCTGCCCCCATCGCATTCCAGAAAATCAAAAAATACATCTAACCTGGGTGACATGTGATATGAACCTCCTGAATCCATGATCCAATCTTGCAGTCTTTCTGCACTCATCACCATCATCACCTCAGAATCGTCGTAAATCGAACCACTGGAGCTTGGTTGATTATCTTTCTTGACGTAATCTTTTGACTTCTTGCGATTATTCTTCGGACAGTCTCTTCTCAAGTGCTCCTCAGATTGGCAAATAAAGCATTTGAGTCTTCCACCTCGAGATTTCGATCTTGACTTTCCCTTTGACTGATGCGAATTCCTGCGATCAGTTCTTCCCCTCACATATAACCCTTCACCATCATCCCCCTTTGCCTTGAACCTTTCTTTGATTTCCTTTGAATTTAGTGTGGCCATCACGTCCTCCAAAGTCAAATCTTCCCGTCCATAAAGCAAGGTATTCACAAAGTGTTCGTATGATGCTGGTAAAGACGTGAGTAACAATAAAGCAAGATCTTCATCTTCGAATTTTACCTCAATATTTGCTAAATCAAGAACGATTTTGTTGAACTCATCTATATGCTCGGAAATCTTTCGTCCAGCCGGCATGTAGAATGTATACAACTTCTTCTTCAGGTACAACTTGTTGGCCAATGACTTTGTCATGTACAAAGACTCGAGCTTTGACCAAACCCCCGCTGCAGTCGTCTCCCCGGTAACCTCTCTCAGGACCTTGTTACCTAAACACAAAATCATGGCACTGTGAGCATTCTTGTCAAGCTTAGATTTCTCTTCAGCTTCCATATTCGCGGGGAAAACCTCCAGAGCTGCTTCACATCCGTTCTGGATTAATAAAGCACGCATCTTGATTCTCCATAACCCGAAATCGCCAGTTCCATCGAATTTCTCGATGTCAAACTTGGCTCCCGTCATTCTTTAATCCCTTTGTTGATTTGCTAAACCTTGTGATAAACCCTCACAATAACAAACCGACAAAGTCCCTTCGATAATTCGCTAAACCTTGTGATACGTTAAACCTCACAATCACGAGTTACGAAGTCCCCTTGTGTTTTACCCTTCAAATTATATAATACATTTTTGGGGGTTTTCTATTAAATTGGGCCAAGGGTTATTTACTTTGGATTTAACGTATCACAACCCGACCCGTAGGACTATGTATTAGTCGGTTCCCCCTCATCTCTATAAAAGGAGGTGAGGGGGAACGAGATTCACAACGCTTCTTTATCAATAAACTAATCGGGACGATTAGGGTACATACCTTGTGTGTCGTTTTTCTGTCGATGGCTGCATAGATCGTGGTTTCCGCATCTAGTATCCAGGTTGTAGTCGTGTAATACTACATATCAAAATTAGTAGCCTCGCCATGGTTCACATTTACAACGAAATTATTAAATAATCATTGTCATCCCCAAAAACAATGAATTCGCTAAGTAGAATTATGAGAGCTGGGGTGGCCAAGTAGGTCTATGACAGTGGCTTCGTCCATTTTGTTCTTGGAGCCATTGCTACTAATGTTACTGGTTAGTTTTATTGTCGATGTTTAGTGAAGAAAGGTGGGTCGGAATCTGGTTTGTTGATGCACACCGTTTAAGGCTTTAGATTATTGGAAATTAATGCAGTGACAGTTAAATGCTAACGCTGAGGATACATTGACAAGCCGAAACATATAACAGGGGTATGGTCACTAGCTATTAAGGCTAATTGCTTTACAAATGTGTTTTCTGTGTGTAAGGTCTTGGCATCAGTCGATTTAGGTATGACTTAAGCATACCAATAGCCATAGGCAAATTCCCGGTATTCAATGTACATAGTTTGTGTCTGTTCAAAGCTTGCTACAACTGAATGTACTTGAAGTCTTGAAGTATACATATTGCATTATTTGCGCATATTATCTTTGATATGATCCTCTGAGACAAATTAATGCTTCTGAAACACTAAACGCATGGGCTACTACCTGAGAACTTCATGAACCGCTCACAAGAAAACAGCAATTGCTGATACAAAAGTGAAGTTGGCCTCTGTAAAATGGTTGTGGCGCAGGTAATCTGTTAATAAATACGCTTACTTCATTTGTCGTGATGTCATTAACAATTATGAATTTACCTGTTAGATCATTTGATTTAATACACCACAAATATACAAGTAGTTATTCTCGTACTATGTTTATGACCACAACAAACTTACATTACAAGTGTTCCTAATCCTCATGGTGATATCAGACGAAAGAAGTAAACTCAATGGTGTCGTATCTTGCAAATGTATCTGCAAAAGAGCAAAATTTCACAACGATTTGGGAATATTTTTTTCCGTCTATGTTAACAATTGTAAAGAAAGGATCATTGCATATACAGTGTAATTTTAGTCATCCATTACTAGTATCATTACTACTACATGTGGAATCTGTTTAATTGACACATCTTTAATTAATTGGATTGTATGTAAACTGATAGGAATAATTAAATAAAATTTCTAAATTAAATTATATAGTACTTGATACAATCATACAAGTATCAAGTATGATCTTATCAGATTCATTCTGATCCATTCACTGAAGAGTCAACAATTGTGGCACATATGAACACATAATTTTTTTAAGAGTAAAGTGCAAAAATCATCCCTGTGGTTTGTCAAAAGTTTGAAATACATCCCTCGTCAATACTTCGTGTAGCATACACCACTGTGTTTGTCAAAATGTGCAGCATACATCCTCAAGGACGAACGGTGCCAATATATGTCATCACGTGTTTTGCACGTGACTTTATGAGGGGTATTTTTTGACAATTTTGCATCCTCGAGGACAACCCATGTATTATTAACTTATCTTGACTTTTCTTAAATCAATAAACACACCTAACACACACTCCACTTTTCATTCTCTGTTTAATGAACGATCAAAAACCCCAATTTTCAATCGTTGATTTTTATTAATCCATTGAGATGGTTGTGGTCGAATGGAAGATTCGCGATTATGAAGAACCAGTGAATGAACAACAAGCGTATAGTAAGTTTCAATCATTGTAACTAGTTTTGATTTGTTAAGCAAAAACCCCAATTTTGACTTATTGATAAAATCCCTAATTTTGTTAACTGGCTATCACAGGTAAATTCGATGAAAAGTTGTTCTCTTTGAAGATTCATCATGGTGGTTTCTTTACAGAACCCCCAGGTAGAATTTACACAAATGGGTCATTTAACTATGTAGACTTTATTGATGCAGATATGTTTTCAGTTATTGAGCTAAATGAAATGGTTAAAAGTCTAGGCTACAAAAGAAAACAAAGCCCCATGTACTATCATTTTAAGATTCCTAACAATACTTTGGATTATGGCTTACAAGCACTAGGAAATGATGCTGATGCTATGAATCTAGTTTCCTATTTGGATAAGTACAGGCTTATTGAGGTTTATATTGAACATGAGTACTCAGTCTTAGATACTTATTTTAAATCCCCACAGAAGGTAAGACTTGAAGAAATAGTAGAAGAAATACCTAGTGATTTAGCTAGGAAGCCCTTTAAAAAGCCTGGTAAAAAGCTAAATAGGTTGCCACAGTTATTGCTAGAGGGGCCAAGTAACACTGATGATGAACTTTTGCCTGATATACAACCCCTAGACTGTGATGAGAATGTTGAGGAGTATAGTTATGGAGGATATAGTGATCAAGGTAATTATTCTAGAACAGGGGAGAGTGTTAATGAAGGAGAGACTGTTAATGAAGGGGGGAGTGTTAATGAAGGAGAGACTGTTAATGAAGGAGAGACTGTTAGTGAGGCTGATAGTGAGAGTGTTGAGTCTGATGAGAGTGATGATAGTCAAGATAGTGACTTTATAGTTGATGATGAGAATAATATTAGTGATGTTGAAGTTGATATGAAAGAATTCTACAAACACATTGACAAAGATGTTGAATGGATGGGTCACAGAAATGAGAACTCAGAAGTTCCAAGTCAAGTAGAGGTTGATGAAGGTTATGACTTAGATGACTTTGACATGGAAATTGAATCAGACAGTGACATGGAAAACAATAACCAAAGAAAGAAAGCTTTGAGAGAATTGAGGAGGGAAAATATTAAGAAAAAGAATGGGGGGCAATTTTTTACTAGTAGAGAATTTGAGGATAAGAAAGAGGCTACAGCAATGGTGGCTAGTCAAGCTGTGGCAACTAGGAGACATTTATATGTGTGGAAGAATGACAAAGTTAGGGTAAGAGCAGTTTGTAGAGGGAAATGTCCTGGTTTTAAATCTTGTGGGCCTAGTGGGCTAAGTAGCCCAAGTAAGGCAAACCTAAAACAAGTGAATGGGAAATGGGTAAAGGTCAAAAGTCAAGAAACAAGTGGTAGTGGACCAGGAATAAAAAAAGTGGTTGGGAAGAGGATAAAAGTGGGTGGGAAAAAGGGCAACTATGTTTATGAGGATATAACTTGTCCTTGGTCTTTACAAATCTCAAAAGAAGATAGCATTTGGACAGTGAAAACTTTCAACGATGAACACAACTGTCTTCAAACAAGACAAGTGAATCTTCTCACAGATAGTTGGCTTGCAAATGATATAGAAGAAATAGTGAAACCAAATCCTAGTATTCCAGTAAAAGCACTTAAAGAACAACTGCAGCAGAAATATCAACTAGGTATTAGCATAGGCAAGGTGAAAAGGGCAAGGGCTAAATCAGTCATGAAGGTTAAGGGTGATTTCACAGAACAATATTCCTTGTTAAGGGATTATGTTCTAGAATTGCAAAGAACAAATGAAGATACCACTGTTAACCCTTGGGCAAATCAGTATAGTCATACCATTAACCCTTTAAATGGAAGACAACTGTGGGTTAAACACCCAAGTCCATGGACTATTATACCCCCAAAGATTCACCCACAGGTTGGGAGGCCACCTAAGGCAAGGAAAAGGAGTGCAGGTGAGTTATCAAGCCAAAGGATGTCTGCACATGGTAAATTGTCAAGGGCTGGAAAAACAGTCACCTGTCTCAAATGCAAGACCCCAGGTCACAATAGTAGGTCATGTCAAAGGCAAATCAACCATGTCTTAAGTTATGTGTTTGCAAATCCTATGTTTCACAACAGTTTATTTTGTTATGTAGAACTTGTTGACAGTTGTCTTAAGTTATGTATTTGCCAGACTATGTAATGCTTATGATTTTCTTGTCTTAAGTAATGCTAAGGCTTATGGTTTTTATGTCTTATGTTATGACTATGCTGTATATCTTATGTAATTCAACAATGTAAACAACATGAAAACACATAAATTTATTCATAACCAGGAACACCATTACATTAAACTAACAAGTCCAAAAGAGATTACATTGGTCCTATTAAACAACTAGAGGATTACATTGCTGAGAAATCACTAGAATGAACAACAGTCAGTTCATCATAAAGTACACAATGAAGAAAAACCAACTCAAAGCTAGCAGAAACTTCATCCTTTTAGCTTTTAGAGCGTTTGCATCACCAATTTCTCGAAGCTCATTCAAATTCCTCAATAATCCAGGGATAATTACCACAGCCCTTGCACACATGGGTGGATCGATCCACCCATTAAACCCACAATTGACACCCTACATAAAGTTGATAAAAAAATTAAAGTTCAATTTCGACAGATAAACAAACCATTAAAAATCAAAACCTACAGTTTTGGAACAACAGTGAAAACGTCTTCCAGGGTTAATTGGTGTCCATGAAGTGCGACACATGGTTGGTAATCCACATTGACAAATTCTGGGTACGAACATTTTGGGATTTTCAATTTGGGGGAAAAATTAGGTTAAGATGGATTTGGATAAGAAAGAAAGAGATTAGATTGTGTTTTTATAGAACAGGGGAGAGTGTGTGGATGGGGTAAAAGGACCAAAAAGGTAAAATTAACAAAACAACCCAAGAAGAGAAACAATTTTAACCTTTAACTGAAAAAAGATGGCACCGTTCGTCCTTGAGGATGTATGCTGCACATTTTGACAAACACAGTGGTGTATGTTACACGAAGTATTGACGAGGGATGTATTTCAAACTTTTGACAAACCACAGGGATGATTTTTGCACTTTACTCTTTTTTTAACAAACACCAATAGTTTATTTTTTGGATATTTTGGAAGAGTTCCGGTTTACATTTGCATTGTTTCTAATTCTAACCATGGTGTCAGTCACACAAACACAAACTAACTAGTAACAATTTTTGCTATGTCAGGGTTGTTTGCATCAAGCACGAGTCGAACTTAATTAAGAACTCTTGCATTTGCATTTACAACAAGCTTATAACAACTTTTCTTAATATGAATGAATTATGACAATTATCACTATCAAACTGCCACTAATATAAATAATTAGTAATACTTCTTTACATGAACCAAGTAGTATCTTATTTCAGGGGTCAGTTTGGATTTTTATATATTTTCATAAGAAAAGAAAAAAGGACCACAATAGTAATAGTAATACAATAATAGCAAGTTGAGCATATGCAGCAACACACAACAGTTGGAAGGCACAAGGGTTAGCAGACCCTACATGTTTGGTCAAATTGACTCACACTTGTCGTTTCTTTGCTGATGCTAACCATCCTTTAACATACACACCACCATTGCATTGCTTTGCTTTGCTATGAATGGATATTGCAATATTTGGGACCCACCCCACCATCATCCAAATTTTACATGCCCCCTGGTAGGATGCAAGAGCCAATCAGATTTCACCTACTAGCCAATTTGCTTTTCCCTTTTCCCCAAATGTTGCTATTGCCTCTCCATAACATGGTTATCACCAAAGGGTGTGATTTACATGATTTATTAGTATACATTCTTGTGTTTTCATACACTTGAAAGACAGTTTGGACTTTGGAGAATATTCAAAATTTGTGAATCCAAACTATCGGTCGGAGGTTCTCGGAGTCAGTTTCTCTGCTCTCGGGTTTATCGTGCTGGTATGGGTAGAATCTGTCTACATTTCACCTCCTTTGTACTTTCCTCCGGCACTATTGAGTATGTTGTGAATCCAAACTATCACTTGATTAGTAAAATAAGTTGAATTCAACAATTTGTTTGAAATTCATTATTCCAAATTGTAAGAATCGGGAGGATAAACGGGTTTATGTTTTCGTGGTGCTAATTATTGTGTTTTCGAATGGCAAAAGGATACGGAGTATATAAAGAACACGGCTTTGGAAACGTGATCACAAATCCAATCAATATGTGATCTAAGACTTGTATGAGACCTTCATATATGATACTCAAAACAAGGCATCTAAGATGGTGTTTCGGCTAAAACTTATCTTGGTCATTCAAACACTTACTAAAAAAGTACTCCCCATTAGCCTTTCGAAAGAGTTCGATGCAACATTTTTTTTACACAACATTGCTAATTCAAAATTTCAAGCATTATTGGCATGTTATTATCTAAAATTAACAAAACACTTGTAAATTGATCAAAACATCACAATTGATTTGATGATGTATCAAATTCTTTCTTGCAACATCTCATATCTAGTTCTCATTTCATAGCCGAGATCAAAAGACACAAAAAAATAAAACTAAAAATTTATGATAGCAAATCATAATCAAGTTAGCTATATGTCTCATATCATTTTAATCCTTCATAAAAACAGTCTCAAAAGCTTCGTTTCGCTACATTCTGACTCCAACGTTGTCGTTTCAGACACGTCCGAAGGCGTATCCGCCCTGCGCCTGGTCCTAGCTCCTCCTGATGAGGTCAGCCCTAGGTCCAAGTCCTCGGGCTTTAATTTGGACACATCATAATTACAGTCCGAGGAATCATTGTCATCAGTCATAACTGGAGTTGTTCCGCCAGAGAAAATATCTGGCATAGCTTGGATACTACCCCCTCGTAGGACTGTCTCGACCGCAGACTGGCACACGTGCCAGTTTCCGGTCCAGAGTAGCCCTACTGCTCCGTTTATTGGATTAACTGTTCGTCCACACGCTTCGAATAATAATGACTGAAATAAAGCTGAAAAAAAATATATGGTCGATTAGTTATTATTATTAATGAGAGTACTCGGTATATGTTTCGGCTTATATAGCTGGCTTATAGCTTATTTAGTTTTTGTGCTTATCTTTCTGCAGCTTACTTTCTTGACTTAGTTTGAAACTTTTCGGCTTATATATAAGTTTATTACGTATGTCATAATCAACTTATATAAGCCAGAAAAGTTTAAAAATAAGGAAACGTTAGATTATGAAGCATATGCCCAAAACCAAATAAGTTTATGAAAGATCTTTTGTTACAAGTAAGCTTATCTTTACGACTTATCTATATATTTACGAGTTTATTGTGACTGAAAACTTTAGAACTACAGTAGAAAATAAGATCTAAAGTAAATAGAAAAAACAGGTTTATGAAAAGTCAGCCGAACAAAAGAAGCTCCTAAGCCTAAAAAGAAGCTAACACAAAAACCCTAGAAGCTAAAAAGTAATTACCGGGTCGTTGAGACTCGGGGACAGAAGAGAGAAAGGACATGAGCCCGGCACGGCCAAAGAATTTAGCAACGAAAACGGTAGCGTTAGCTTGAGCTTGTGGAGTAGCAATACCATGAAGACTATGTCTAAGAATGCAATTATCATTGCATCCTTTACGAAGAACTCGACAACCATTGCAACTCATTGTCTATAGCATATAATAAGAATTGTTTGTGTCAAGAGTTTTTAGAGAGATTATTGATGAAAAGTTGGGAGAAAGTTTGTAAAAGATATGAGGAAAAAGGAAAGGGAAAGGGGAATATATAGAGAGAGACCAAGAAGTTGGGGAATTATTGGGTCGTTTGTTGGTGGATACAATAATTTTCTATGTTAAAAATAATAAATATTGTATTTGTTATGAAATCATTAAACTATTGGAAACCGAATTTTGTAACAAAATAATCATATTGGAAAAGGTAATAGTAATTCTATAAGACTTTGTAAAGTAAACTACAAGTTAGCTTTGGCATGGTGGTATCTTTGTATAGTATTTTGAAGCCAAAAGATAAACTATTTGTGTACTTTTTGTCCCCTAATTTTTTTCTGGACAGTTTTTTTATCAGTTTTTGTTCCGTATTTTCGCCTGTTTAACAGTTTTAACCTGTTAAACTTTATTTTTTTGATTCCGTATTTTCTGATTCACAGTTTTATAACAAAACCAAAATTATAAAAATAAAAAAAAAATAAAAAAAAATAAAAAAAATAAAAAATCAGGGGGTATATATAGGAGTTTTGGGGGTCTTTATAACCTGACCCTTTGCACAATTTACCTAACAAGTACTATACTTTTTGAGGCAGGGGATTTAAAGTTTGCTACTACTTCCTCATGAGAGTTACAAAATGTTAAAAACAATGACTAAATTCACTAGACACCAAAACGAAAAGCACATATTTTATTCATTATTTGTTAACATGAACTATCAAAAGGATTTTAAAAAGATCATATCATCAATTATTAGTGCATGAAACATGCATTTTCAATGAAGCCTACACCAAAAAGATACAGGCGTGGTATAATAAACTTGACATCCTACCCAAATTTATTGGTAAATTTAGTATTATTAACTTATTTTATGTAATAGTGTTAGTGCTTCGAGATCAATACTTTTATAAAAGTTTGTCTCGAGAAGAGTTAGCAAATGCAAAGTGCGTGCTCGTCATAGATAGTTTGACACCTTCACGAAAATGTGAAAGTCAATGGGCAAAATCATTTGATGAATCTCGTTGGCTTTAGACTCTATAAGTGCACGTTTATTTGGTGATAATATCTACTATCTCGGAGTGAGAAAGTTAATAGAAATGAGTTGAACTCCGTAACAATAAAACAAACTTCTTTTGAGAGAAACTTGAATAGGCTGGGAATGGTCGTGCTTTGCATCACTGGGTTCATGATGCTTTGTCTTCAATACCAGAAATTATCAACGTGATTCTGATAGTAGATGTATTGACCCGGTTTCTGCCTAAGTTGTATGGAGGGCTATTTTCTCTTCACCCTTTATCCTTACATTTCTTTTTCATTCTTCAACCCGTTCAATGCTTACCAAGACGTCATAACTAGCACTTTGTTGTGATTGTTTCAGTGCTAGCTTAATTTAGTCATTAGTCGGCATTTTTCCCGTACACTCAACTACTCCATCTTTCCTAAGGGCTTCTAAATTCTAATGGACTGTCCCTGGGAAGATCCCTCCGGTTCTGGTTGGATCATAGGACGAATACCTAACCACCTTTTGACACCAATACCGTCGTGAATTAATGTGTTGAAGGGTATAGATATCGTAACCAGAAAAACCTATTGAAAAGGCAATCAAGATGTTGATGAAATCAATGTTTACACCTTGAAAATTTTCTATAACACCAAAACGCTCCCCCTACATATGTGCATCATAAAAGGAAAGGTTTTTGCACATATTAGGAAGAGAAAACACTTATATCAAATATCTTATCCAAGATGACACATTTTGAACACATTTTATCACTATTCTCCCCCTCAAAAATTGCATGTGCTTGTGAAATTTTTGATATACTAGTGATGTAACATAAAGAGAATAATGTTTCAAGAAAATGTGGAACTATATGTTTTTGGAAAAATGTACATAAGTGAACATTTTCTTTGAGTTCATGAGCTTAAAACTTTGATTGTTTTAATATAAGCCCATGACCGAGAAAAGTTAATTTCCTGTTGTTGAGGATAAGTCATAGACTTTCCTTTCTTTGGGGACCGGGTTATAGTCTGACATGTGACTATAAGCCATTAAGAGAAGAAAAATAGAAAAGACATGTTTTGAAAACATTTGAACTCTCATTCGAACTTTATGTACGTACCCGTGTCGTTATTGAGCGACATTTCTAAGTACGTCCATATTATCGATGCTGAGAGACATGTCGGAGAAGAATATTTTTGTTATTTTTTTAGAGACATGACCGAGAAGAATAGTTATGTACGGACCTTTTTGAATCGAGTTGACAATCAATTTTCCCAAAGGTTTACATTTTGCATAACGAAGGAGACGACTAGCCCATGTAGTGTAATTCTCCTTGGTAAGCATGGGTGGACGATTCTCAGTACCCGCAGCATAAATATCTTGTTGAGACGTCATCGTAGAAGTCGTGTGTAAAACAGGATCTCAATTCGTAGAAAGCAAAGTTTTGTAGTTAAAATCCCCTAAAATGAGTAATTCCACTAAAATTTGAGCTCGAGAAACCAAAAATTCTTCAAGACCAACAAAAACTCATGAATTCGAAATTTTTTTGGAATAATTTTGTGAAGATTTTGCAGTGACAACAAACCAAAGCGTCGCAATGTTCAAAAATTGAACATGCCACAATGTCTCAAACTTAAGTTGTCGCAATGTCTCAAACAGTAGCTGTCGCGATGTCGAAACAATAGATGTCGCAATGTCGAAACAATAGCTGTCGGAATGTCTCAAACTTATCGCAATGTCCGAACCTTATCTGTCGCAATGTCCACACCTGTCGCAATGTTCAAACAAGTTCTTGTCGCAATACTGATCGCAATCCAACAAAGTTTGTCGCAATACCCAATAAAATATGTCGCAATACCCAGTAAATTTTGTCGAAATACTGGTCGGAATCCTCGTCGCAATCTAGAAACCCTAAGCCACTGCGATGGACAACAAGCAAAAGTGTCGCAATAAGTGTACTGTTCCGAAATTTAAGGTAGAAAATTGAGATTTTGGACTAGAAATCTGTGATTTTAACCAAACCAAAGCACCAAAATCTCTACCACAACTATGTAGAAGATATATGAATCACTTGGAATAACAAAAACACGATAAAAAATTGAAACTTGAGATTTTTGATCCAAAACTCACGAAAAACAAGAACCTAAAACAACACCAAAGAGTTATCCACGAATCCCTTGGCAAATGATACCACTTGTAGGATGTATGCACACGTCTAACCAAACACGAATAACATGATGGATTAAACCAAAAAAGAAAGATTAGATTAAGGTGAAGAATAAAAGAGAAAAACAACGAGTTGTGATCTCCTAGTGAGAGAAAGACATGATGTTTCTCTCTTTACCAACTATGAAAATGGAAAACACACACACAAATGAGGTGTTAGGGTCCTTTTATACTACAAGTGTAAAATATAGAAGGTCTTCCTCATTTGTGTGTTCGGGACTAATTCCCGTTACAAACATAACATAAACTAAGAACTCTCGACACCGTTGAATAACATTTTCCACGAGCTTCGCAACGATATATTATATGACCATCACTTTAAACACGACTAACAAGTATTAAGTGTATTGTCAGAGTATTCAATGTGTGTGTGGTAATAAATGTAAAGACATGGTATTGTGGATATATGTGATGTTGACCATTCATACATGGATCTTTCCCAAAACGGGTATGTGCCCCTTTTACTTCTGAAACTGTTTCCTTTCTTCTTTGAGTATGCGCCAAGGCAATAGGTAGGGATTTTCGTACGATGGCGTCGCCATCATCACCGTTTATGCCACGTAGGATCATGCTCCGGTATTGTTCCGGCTGTGTTCCGGCGAGTGTCACGTGTCATGGTCTCCGGGCCCTTGCCGGGACCATACACGAACATGTCCCCCCAGTATAAAGTTATCCGGGTGAGGATGATATTATACTTGACCTTTGGGCTTTTATTGGGCCTGTTTCTAGGGTTGTTCTTTGGGTCACGGGGAAGGTTCTAGAACGGCCACATGTACCGCACTAATTGGTTATGTGTGACCTCACGCGTGCCATGCATCTTCCCAATTAATGAGACCTTCACGCTTCTTGAGGAACCTCTTATATATACCTGCGCTTTTATTCTCAATTTCACTTTTCACTTTTTACTTTCATTGTGTGTTAATTCTGAAGCGTATCTTTCTCCGGCATTTTCAGGTAGGTTTTCTCTTCTCCGGTTTTATTCCTTATTCACCGTTCTTCTCTCATCTCTCGCCATGTCCGACAATGATTCCGATGGTGTTGCTTCTAGCTCCGGCTTGCTAGATCCGAAGTGCGATATGCATATTCGGTATTCCATTATGACAGATGAGGAGTTAACCCATACTATTGACGAGTAACGCATTCTCGAGGATCTCCGGCCACAATTGTCGATCCTAATATGACCATGGATATGCTACAGAGGGATAGACATATAGGTGTCTACTTGGATTATATTGAGCATGGTGGTCTGCGGATCCCGTTCTCCTCCTTCTTCCTATACCTTATAAGACACTTTCATGTCCATATTTCTTAATTGATACCCATTGGTGTGAACCGGGTCGTGATGTTCGAGATTCGGTGCCGAAGTTTGAATATCGAATATACGGTTGACCTGTTTCTGGTGTTTTATAAGTTATGGAAGTAGGGCCACTGGTTCTCTTTTTGTGTTATGTTTTAGTTGAGTATGACGGGTTTTAAAATAAGGTTTTTCATAAATGACTAAAGAAGCATTTTTTATATATTTGTGGGTGACAAAAAAATGAAAGAAAAAATACTGAGGTGATATGACACATAAATGCCAATTTGACTATCTTCTCAGGATTTGCGTATTATCTCACACCATGGACGTTAAGAAGAATCTAGTTATTACATTAAGAACTACTGAAATTTCTGCTTTTATCTTTCCAAAACTTTTGTGCGAAAAATAGAAGGAGGTTGAAAAGTTTACTGGTTACAATTACGTTTTTAAATACTTTAGAGTGGTTCAGCTATGAAGCACCTCTTTGCCCTACTTTACTCCTCAAGTATGCGGCATGAAATTTTACTATGTCAACAAGATCTCTTAAGGCAGATAAAATCATACACAAGTAGCTTACACCAATTTCTATATTTAGCCAAATGTCGAGTTCTAATCTTAGCTAGAACCAATCCACTACGCAATTATTTCCTCACTTAAAAATACAATCACGATCTAATACTACTACAAGATCTTACAAAGATCATGCACGATCACCTACGATCACAAGATCACAATAAATTACACAAAAATACACACGATTGATGAATAAATCTCAATCAACACTTGACTAAACATAGACAATAGTATTTTGTTTCTTGATAAATACATGTATTATCCTCTTACACTTTGGAGAGGGAAAATATTGGATTATCTGTAAACAAATTAGAACAAGTTGTATGATCAAAAGAATAAAAATATATAAATATGATATTAATATAAGGTTTCAAGGTTTGTAAAGAGGTGGGTAAACAAAAAAACAGGGAACCATTTATAGCCAAATGCCCGACCATGGAGTGTGTCGGGTCCCTTAGCTAAAACTATTGATCCCCTAAATATATAAGGGACGACAGGCTACTTTATAGGGCCGGCTAGACTATACGCTCTTCTTTTGTCTTATCTAATGAAGGTATAATCTGTAGAAATTTTATTCGTTAGGAGGAAATAATTTGAATTTCAAATTTATCTATTTTAATTAAAGTTTTCTTTTAATTAGAAAACTTTTGTCTAGTAAATTTTATAAAACTTTTGTAACATTCACAAAATGTAAGTTTTTAATCCCTTTGGTCATATATCAAGTTTATGGCTATGTTTGGCAAAACTAACTGTAAGCTGTTAATTGTAAGTTGTAAGTTGTTTATTAAAAAGCTGTTAACATGAGTTATAAGCTGTATTTTTTTAATAAAATGTCTGGTATATTAGCTGTTGACAATAAAATTAAGATGTAAAAGGATATATTTAAATAAATTATAATATAGTTGGAGGGTATATCAGTAATTTATGTTTTTAACAGGTTTTAACAATTTAAAAAACTTTATGAATCAACTTTTTACTTAAGAGCTACTTGTTTAAAATAAAAAACTAACAACTCCAAAAAATTATTGTGTAAAACAAAGCTGTTAGATTATTTTTTTAACAAAAAACAAACAACTCTAAAAAAGCTTCAAAACAGCTCTTATCAAACGACCTTATAACTTATTTATTTATATCTTAAGTGATGTATGTCGAAATGAGAATATACGACTAATAGCTTGCTTGTGTTTAATTTTACGTAAAATATTTTTTACATTCTGTAATTATCAAAATTTTAAAGTATCGAAAAATCTCAAAACATTTCTAGGACATACACCTGTATTAAGATTTTGATTGACCATAATTGAGTAATCCAACTTTTTTTTACACAAACTAAAACAAAAAGGTTTTTTATTTTATCTTATGGAGGATAAAAGTAAACAAAAAAAACTTATGAGTGTCTTACAAAAATGTACACAGGAATTCACATAAATTTTGTTTTTTGAATTTTAGGCTATCCACAATAGCGACCACCGTCAACATATATTTATTCTGACTTATCAGCTTTTTTTTTCCGACGTTCTACAGCTGACCTGATTTTCATAACAAGGAAACCAAGTTCAAATATTTTTGATAAAACCTAATAGATTCGGATCTTTAGGCTGCTAGGAATGATCATTGTTCATATGATTAAACAATCACATCGGAATAGAACACAACCATTAAACACGATGTTTAGGCACAAGAACAGATGAATTACTCAAACAGATTGCTCATTATATTAATAATAAACAACTACTAGGTGTGTATACATTTAATCCCACACCTAGTCGACACACGCTTTAGGTTTACATTGTATATGAAAGTTCTGAATAAACCTATAACCCTTGGTTCCTTTTATAGTGTAAGGAATAGGGTTTTACAAGAGATAAGAATGAATAAACATGTATATTTTCTATTAAAGAACTATATACATAATATATCATAAATAATATACTCAATATATTCCCTAACTAGAAGATTCTATCAGCCTGTAGACGTCCATCAGCGCTTGATGGTTGTCAGCGTCTAGAATACATGTGTCAGCGTCTAGCTTTCACATGTCAGCGTGTCTTAAACAAACGTCTTAATGTTTCTTCATTTTAAGTTTCTGCCACATCAACTTTTAGACCCAACAATCTTCCCCTAGTTGATGTCGGCAAAACTCTTTGTGTATCTCTTGTAAGTGGTACATCATCTTCAAATTGCTTCCCCTCAAGTCTAGCATGTATATCTTCCCCTTTTTGTCACATCAAATAAGGAAGGAAACAATGTGTGCAATCGAAGATTCTCCAAATGTAGGCTCTATGTAATTACCTTGAAGAAAAATAAATACAATAATCTTGATGTAGAAGTAGAATAACCCAAGCCTGTGTTTCCATATCTCATAGTAAACATGCGACCCCAAAACTCACGGCTATAATGAGCAGACTTTAAAACTCACAGCTATAATGAGTAGTCTCTTGATAAAAATAATCCTCACGCTGACAAAATGAGGATAGAAAATATGAGCATGGAGCATATTAAGAAAAATCTCATACATTTGCTAACTTTTTATCAAGTCCGTTGTCACAACTAAAGATGATCTTCAAACCAATGGCAGTCATTCACGATTTAAAGATAAAACACAAATCCGCGAAAATCTACTTCGAATCATCAATCTTATCATAAGAATTCTTCCCCTTAATCATATACTTCTTCTAAAAAACAATATCCGAGCCATAAATATCAAATTGATATTCTGTATAAAAACGAAGATCCCATGTACCTGTGTGTATAATCTCCTCGTTTTGTGTGCCAAAACCTAACCAATTTTCCAAACAGCAGCATTTCCTTTGTCATCCAAGATCCTTCACTGTCCAGTAACTATACCATATGTATTGTCCAATATCGGACAATACTTGTCAGCGCTTTAGACAAAATATCTCGGACAACACATGTCAGCGCTTCTATCAGGGCCTGACTTATTCCTTGTCAGCGGCTTGTCCCAACTGCTGACGTCATCTGCAGCCATCTCATAAGCACATTGCATTGACCACCATGGTACCCAATCTTCACATAGGCAACAATAATATTTTATACCAAGATCTCATCACGCATTTTACTTTAAGAATATTGTATACTATCACGTGAATAGATTTTGGACTAATGATCATTGTTTATAACAATCAATCCCAAAACTCAGCCGTAACATTTGACTTTAACATCCAATCATATGCAGTTCTAGTGTATACCACTTTGCTTTATCTTGGAATCACAACGTCATAATACAATCCAATCCCAAGTGAACTATTTTTAATTTGTAGTCTTTTCCATCATAGGGCCATATCAATCGCACGTTTCAATTATGAACAATCAAAACAATAGGACACGTCCTACTATCTAACTTCTTTGATCTCAACAATGACAAAGATTAGATCCTTTAGAATCAGCGAACAACCACAAAGATTTTGTACAATAAGCTGCGAAGAGTACCTGTTTAGCCAGTAGAACCAGATCTAGGGTTTTGCGTAAACCCTAATATTCAACACAGCTTCAACCTTGCAGCCTACTATTCGATCTGCTGCAACCATGAGTTCCAATATGTTGTTAGGGTTCATCACCATTCCATAATAAACTGATTCCCCAAGGCTAACAACATGTAATCTTTATCAACAGCAACCAACAATGAATCTAGGGTTTTTAGACAAAACTCTAAAAACAAACATCTATTCTGCTGTGAACTTCGACGTTCAATAACTTTTGATTGAGGGCATATCTGGACAATCCCTCCGGTGGACATATAGATATATGTGTGTATAACGCACACACAAAATTTCGTGTCGATCCAACGGTTCAATAAAAATTTATGGTCTTCTGAATACTGGTGCGCACACAAAACCGCCCAGAAAAACCCTATACGGATTTTTCTTCCTTCTCACAACACGAACACCTTGTTGGTCCTAGCATCACGAGCAACAAGGCTTTGATACCAATTGATAAAACCTAATAGATTCAGATCTTTAGGCTGCTAGGAATGATCATTGTTCATATAATTAAACAATCACAGCGTAATAGAACAACAACCATTAAACAAGATGTTTAGGCACAAGAACAGATGAATTACTCAAACGGATTGCTCATTATATTAATAATAAACAACCACTAGGTGTGTATACATTTAATCCCACACCTAGTCGACACACGCTTTAGGTTTACATTGTATATGAAAGTTATGAATAAACCTATAACCCTTGGTTCTTTTTATAGTGTAAGGAATAGGGTTTTACAAGAGATAAGAATGAATAAACATGTATATCTTCTATTTAGATAACTATATACAGAATATATCATAAATAATATACTCAATATATTCCCTAATTAGAAGATTCTATCAGCCTGTAGACGTCCATCAGCGCTTGATGTTTGTCAGCGTCTAGCTTTCACATGTCAGCGTGTCTTGAACAAACGTCTTAATGTTTCTTCATTTTGAGTTTCTGCCACATCAACTTTTAGACCCAACAATTTTTTTTCTTAAAATTTATTAAATAAATAAAAATTATCTTTTTCTTTCTTTATAAATACCACATGTTCACATACAATATTTTCACACACAACTATCCACCAATACTTCTTAACTTTTAATATTCTCACACACAACTTCAAAAATTAAACGACGTGCTTCCTTCCACATACTGTTGAGGAGATCAAACTATGGTTCAAAAAACAAATCGATGAACAACAACGTCGTGAGTTTACGCTTACGATGTTAGCCTTTAAATTCGATGCTCCTAGTGAATCTAAAATGAAACTGCGCAGAGCATATGAGAACGGCCGTGATATTTTCTCAGAGAAACGTGTTTTAATCGACACGTTTCTAAAAAAGAATCTGACCATGATTACGACATGCAAAGAGGCTTGTTTAAAAAAAGGGTAAAAATGGAGACTCAAATTCAAAGTGAAATTGAATGGTTGAATAACATCACTCCTCACAAAATAAAGAAAATATGTCTTAAACTTATATCGGTTCTTCATCACAACAACATACACACTAGTTGTTTCTCTCGATCCACCCTATGCAATGGTAACAACTCAAATGGATTACTTAATGACATAGAGCTACATCAACTATACCTAGATGAACAGGTATTGAGAGAAACATTGGAAGAAGAAGCTAGAGCACAAAGGGAGTGGGAGGAGAAAGTTAGGGCAGAAGAAACTCAATAAGAACTATTTCGATCAGAGTTTTTTATGGGTTGTTATCGGATTCGGATCCGGAAACGGACTAATCGTATTACGTATTTGTTTTTTTATCTATCTAGTAGTGTATTTCCTTTCGTATTGTATTTGAATTACAGTATTTTAATATTTTAAGTATGAAATAAATGTTTTAATTTTCGAATCAAGAGTGTTAATGTTTACGTTTTTGGTTTACGAATTTAAATAACACTAAGACGAAGAAAAAATAGGTATGACGTTACGGTGAGTCTCTCACCACCAGTAACGGTATAGGGTTTAAATTTCAAATTTTTTTTAAAAATGTTTTTTTTTCTAAATACGAAAAGGTCGAAAAGTAAGATAATAAAAAGTTTTTTATTTTTTGAAATGGTCGAGTGGGGGATCGTAGGTCGACCGTGACAACTCGATCGTCGCAACGGTCACGACCGACTGCGATATCGGTCGAGTCTCGGTCGACCGAGACCGTTGCAAGAAGCCTTATGTAATTTTTGTATTTTACTTTTAGATTTTATTATATTTTTGTGTATAAATGTATTTTGGGTTTTTTTTAATATATTTTTTTGTTTCTTATCATATGTTTCTAGAAGGGAAGATAGAAAAACCTAGGAGAAAAAAATATTGTACGAGTATTTAGATTGGGTTAATGGAGTGAGTGATATATCAACCATGGTTAAGTTATGAAGTTGAAATACGTGTAAGTGTGTGTGTGTGTTCCAAAGGTGTTGGGGGTAGGAGCTAGCGGCTCCGTGTCTCCGCAAGCATGGCCAGATTTGGATGAGATGAGATGAGATGAGGGGTCTCGGTTCTGTTTTTCCTTAATTTCTTGGATGCTTTTTTATGGCAAAAGTTATTTTACAAACTTATTTTTTCTTGCAAACTAAGGGACAAATCCCCACCCTCCATTTATCTTTAATCTAACGATACAAATTAATCTAAGATTTAATTAATTTAACTTGATTTAAGCAAACTATATAACTGTCTTTTTTCCCCTGTTTTTCCTTTTTTCGTCATTTTCTCACACACTTTGGTGTGTGTTTCTTTCCGGTCACTCCAAAAAGCAGTTACTTGTAAATATCAGCATCACCACTCCACCACCAATCTCCGGTCATCCTCACCTGAAACTTTATCGTAAAATCCCTAAAAATTAGGGTTTATTCACACACAAAGCTCCAGCGTTTACAAATCTGAAATGTGATAATTCATCATGTTTTGGCATCTTACTGCGTCGTGATCTGTTTCTTTAGCGGTATGTTTCGTTCTTAGATTCGTGAATTATTGTTGGTGATACATATATGGAGTGTTTGGATTATGGATTTGTATGGGTTACATGTATAATTAAAGTGTTGTTAGTTACGTGTTATGTTGCTGCCATTGATCTTTTTTTTTTAATTAAGATGGAATGTGATAATAGCGCCATTATTGAGCTGAAGTTTGTATCCTGATCTTGTAATAGGTTTATCTTTGTAGTTCATGTGTTCATTTACTATATAATTGCTAGTTTACATTTTTCATTTTCAGCATGAACACGAAGTGTTTGATAAAATGCCTCAATGAAAACTAGGTAGGGATGGATGTGGTTATGGCTCGTTAAGCTCTTACTAGCAATCTGTGTAAGTATTAGGTCCGGGATGGATGTGGTTATGTTTCTGTTTTGTGGATATTAATTGTAAATTAGAACTAGAAACTAAAGTTTCCTTTGTAAATTGCATCTTGAACGTCTAAAGAAATGGGTTGTCTTATGACTTACAAATTGTGGGACCGTAACAACTTTTCTATTTAGAAAGAAACAAAGGGTGATGAGTTGATTTTGAAAAGGGCTCGTGCAGACCTGCAAAATAGAGTCAGTTTTTTGAAGAAACAAGCAGATGTCAGTGTCTTAGTGATATATATCTACTTGATTCTAAGATTTTGATTTCGTTTGAATTTAGCTATACTTATACGCATATTTGAATTTGGTTGTATGTGTAACAGCTATGAGGACACGGGGTTTCATTCTGAAGCATGGAAGACGACCCTAAATAGATAAGACTACTATCCTGAGTGACACGAAATAGGTACATTGGATTTAAAAAAGTCCTCCCTTCGTCTCTTCATTCTTACTAGTGATATTGCTATTGACTTATTATAAATCTCATAAAGTCACTTGATAGGCTAAGAAGAATGAACTGCGTAATAAGTCTGTAACAATTGTCATGGTTAGCTAATGATTTTTCCCATGTGTGTTTTTAAGGGATTCATGTATTATTTTTCTTTGCACTATAATACAATATTAATTGATTAGTAAAAGCTAGGTTCCTTAGTTCTTTTTGTAGTTCAGAAACATATTAGGCCATTTTGTGTAGCCTTTTGTGATTCTTAGTTTTATTTATACAGGAGCGGCTTCGGAAGGTAAGGCGGCTGCTCAAATTTCTCGGAGAGCTGCTTTTGCTTTGCGCCTAAGATTGCAAAGACAAGTTACTGTGCAACAACAAAAAGAAGCGTTCCACACATTGGCAGAAGCTGTCATGCAGTTCTGACATATGATAAAGGTCTTTAAATAATTTTTAACTGCTAATACAAAAAAATTATATGAATGATCAATCACAACGGTAGATTATTCTACGAATCTGCGTTATAGATACTTTTGCCACTGAACTCCTATTGATGAATCACTAGTGTTTATTCTAAAATAATTTTCTAACAATCTTTATGAATGTTGTTTAGATTATTATGTTATTTTGTATATCATCTTTTCCATTGTCTATAATTGATAAACCATGTGCTATCTTTGGTCAGATAGACTAAATATTGTTGATATTAGGAAAACCAAGCCTAATATTGTTACATTTTATAGATGAAATGCGTAGGACATGAGTCACAAAACCATATAAAAATCATGAAGTTGGGATTTAGATATATGCAATGAAGTTCGTGAAACATAATAGCTCTGAAGCTCCGTACGATGCAACTTAACTAATTGATTCTTAGCAAGTCTTGATTATTTCTCTAAATGCAGGTCACGTTTGCGGAAAGCACTCACTCCAGTTAGGTAAGTGTTCGTATACATTCTTGATTTTAACTAACATTGGCCTAAATAAAATTGTTTCAGTTTTGATATTATTATTACCCATGATAAGCCTTTTATATGAGACTAAATCAAGGTTTTAGTTTTCTGAATATGGTGGATGTTGTGATAAATTGATCAAAGTTCATTAGAATATTAGACAGTTGTACATTTAAGTGAAGATATGGCACTCCTGCAGCTAGATAGATTAATAGTTCCATTGTTCGAACAATGTTTCCCACTTTGATTTTTAAAAATAGAGAACTAATAAATGATTTTTAAAAATAGTCCAAAAGCACGAGATAGGGTTGATTCAAGGATAGTCATGTTCACCGTAAAAGATGTGATTTCACTGAAACGGTGAGCTGTTTTTGCCTTCTATTATAATGTTTGAATCTTTCTGGGGTTCTTGATTGATGTCACCATGTTGTATTTTAGATGGAAACTCACATAATACCCTTTGGCTGCAAAATGGAAAGACCTGAAGATCAAGTGTCGGAACCAAGCGTTCTCTTTGTTTACCAAAAAGTCACAACTAAGTGACCCTAACTCGAGCAATGCAAATGGTTCTGAGGATTCAACAACAACCAGCCATGGTCAGATAGCTACCAACTTGTCATCTGCACTTGTGGAATATCCTTTCCCAGAATCAATTGCTGCCACAGAAAGTCATCCTCTTACCACCTCAGTAACGCTTCTACCCTTGAGAATTCGGTGCCTCCAGAGTATTTGAAATACATCAATAACTTGGAAAATGAGGTCATGAATGTGTGTTTAAAAAACTACAAATTACATTGTCTTCATTTCCCTTATATCGTCTTGTTTTTTATGCAAATTTTTATATATATCTTTGTTCCGGTAGGTGTATCATGTATGACACAAATTTGTCTCTAGACTTATTTTATATCTACATATAGCATTTTATATCTAGATATAACAATTTAAAACTAAGACTTATTTTATAATAGATATAACTTTTTAATCGAGATATAAAAATTTATATCTAGATATAACAATTTTATATCTAGATATAACAATTTAAAACTATGACTTATTTTATATCTTGATATAACAATTTATATCAAGATATAAAAATTTATATCTAGATATAACAATTTTATATCTAGATATAAAATTTTAAAAGTATGACCTATTTTATATCTAGATATAACAATCTACAACTATGACTTATTTTATATCTAGATATAACAATTTAAAACTATGACTTATTTTATATCAAGATATAACAATTTAAAACTATGACTTATTTTATATCTAGATAAAACAATTTAAAACTTTTATATGCAGATATAACTTTTTATATCAAGATATAAAAATTTAAATCTAGATATAACAATTTTATATCTAGATATAACAATTTAAAACTATAACTTATTTTATATCTAGATATAACAATTTATGTCAAGATATAAAAATTTATATCTAGATATAACAATTTAGAACTATGACTTATTTTATATCTAGATATAACAATTTATATCAAGATATAAAAATTTATATCTAGATATAACAATTTATATATCAAGATATAAAAATTTATATCAAGATATAAAAATTTATATCTAGATATAACAATTTTATATCTAGATATAGAAATTTAAAACTATGACTTATTTTATATCTAGATATAAAAATTTAAAACTATGACTTATTTTATATTTAAATATAACAATTTATATCTAGAAATTTATATCTTGATATACACTATATATTTGGATATAAATAGCATATTATATCCGGATATACCTTATATATATCTAGATATACATTAAGTATAATTAATCCCAAAAGTTTAAATGTCTTTTAGTATATCTAGATATAAAACTGTATATAAGTAGCATAATCAGTTGTAATTTTAAATAGCAATTTATATACATATAATAGCAAAATCAATTATAACTTTAAATAGCAATTTATATCTAGATATATATTTTATATATCTAGATATACTTTATATATAGAAATTTATATCTGGATATACACTATATATCTGGATATAAATAGCATATTATATCCGGATATACCTTCTATATATCTAGATATACATTAAGTATAATTAATCCCAAAAGTTTAAATGTCTTTTAGTATATATCTAGATATAAAACTACATATAAGTAGCATAATCAGTTCTAATTTTAAATATCAATTTATATCCATATATACTTTATATACATCTAGATGTACTTTATATATATATCTGGATATAACTGAGAATTTATATCTAGATATACTTTATATCTAGATATATATAAAGTTTGTACCCATTGTATATTAAATACAAACTTTAAAAAAATCAAATCAACAGTATGTATAATCAATCTCAAATTTTAAATGTCTTTTAGTATATCTATATATAAAACTGTTTATAGATAGCGTAATCAATTCTAACTTTAAATGGCATTTTATATCCAGATATTCTTTTTATATATTTAGATATACTTTATATATATCTAGATATACTTTATATATCTGGATATAACTAGAAATTTATATCTGGATATACTTTATATATAGATATATAAAGTGTGTATCGGTTGTATATTAAATACAAACTTTGAAAATAAAAACTAGGAGTATGTATAATTAATCCCAAAAGTTTAAATGTCTTTTAGTATATAAATATAAAACTGCTTATACGTAGCAAAATCAATTCTAACTTTAGCAATTTATATCTCGATATACTTTAGCCATTTATATCAAGATATACTTTATATATATCTAGATATACTATATATATCTAGATATATTCTATATATATTTAGATATATTTTATATATATCTGGATATAAATAGAAATTTATATCTAAATATACTTTATATCTACTATAAAGAACTTAGTGTTTTATCTCTAGGAGTTTTGTTTACTTAGATACGTATTTGTTTAGTCACATTGTTTAGACGGAGTAGTGGATCTTTTTTTATAGTGAAAGTGCTAAAATTATAGTATTGATATACGGGCGACCAAAATCAAACACTAATAATCCAACTTTTTAACGAGTTTAATTAGAGATGCAAACGCTAAACTCAGTTAGCTAGTCAAATTAAACTAAAGAGTAATATAAAAACAGAAACAACACATACGGATCAGTTATATTACATATAATAACCGATTTTGCAAAACGTTACATGTTATCATCTAACATAGCCATACATTACACAACCAGAAGCTTCATGTAACGAGCTTCTTGACTGCGTTAGCCTGCTGTCGATGGACCAGCGATGGCTGCCACCGAACCAGCACTACATCCAACCAGTGGTGCCAGCTTTACCACGACTGTTGCTCCTGCAGACACTACAGTGGACACCTTTGCCACATCAGCTGCAAGTGAAGATGCTTGCATATCATCAGAAGCACCTGAAGCTAACATACTCAAAGTAGCATGTCTCATCTTTAGTGCTTCCTTCTGACACATCCACCACAAATGACTCGATTACCAAAGTGCATGGTCTCTTGTCAATAACCTCTAATCTCTGGATGAAGGGTAATGACTAAGGAGTAGTTCTGTTCAAATAACAACGAATATATCAGGAGTTACAGATTATATCAACATCATCATATTTGTTTGTTGGAGCAAGAGATCAACCTGCAGAACTGGGATTAGCTCCTCGAGTGACCCAGCTAAATATACAAATTGTTGCGTAGAAGCCGTAATTGTGACATCTACAAATATACAAATCTACATTAAATCTTAACGTCTACTTCCTTATAACACTCGTATTCTTACGGATATAATTTAAAAAATTATTTCAGATTAATCGTATAAATACATCATGTATGGAACTGGAAACATGAGCAAAAGTTCCTAAATAATAAAAAATACCGAGATCCTCAACGATCATTCCGACCTACTTAACCACCGGAGCTAAATGTTAACTTTACAAATAAGCAACCTAAATAAACTTACACAAACACCCCTTACTAACACTAAAATTTGAGTAGAAGGTAATTTTTTTGCATTAGATCCAAGGTAGTTAAAGGCGAAAGCGGCCTTAAAGCGACATGCCTTTCCCTAAAGCAAGAAGCGAGAAGCGAAAAAAGCGAGCGCTTCAGTTAACTTTTTACCCTTTGGCATATAATAGTTCTAAGTATGAAAACAATGATTAAATAAAAATATAATTATCTTAAAATCTTCATTTTTATTGTAAAATGACCACAAAAGAAAAGTTTATTGAAAAACTTAAAGCTAAAGTGTAAAAATTAGTTGAAAATTAAAAATTAGCCATTTTACATAAAAGCGAGCGCTTTTCGGTCGCTTTTTGGTCGCTTGACAACGCTTTTTCTCGCTCTAGTAAAACGCCTTGCTTCTTTTGGACTAAAGCGCTTTAGGGCGCTTCGCTTCGCTTCTTCTCTTAAGCGCTCGCTTTTCTCGCTTTTGACTACACTGATTAGATCAGATAAATTGGAAGTTGTAGTTAATGCTTCACTCCAGTTATTGACTTTATCCGTTTTCCCGTTAAACTTGCACTCGTGTTTCATTGAACTTTCGCAGTTTCAAACAACTAATCTTGAACTGTTGATCTGGCATTCTGGCCATAATAATACCACAATCGAAATCAGTTTCGTGTTGGTAGTGGCCGATACTATCATTTTAAGAACCAGTTATATTATATCCTAAACTTAACTTAAGCTACTTATACCTACTACTTCTTGAGAGCATAAACATAAACACTGCAAATAAGCAACTCCAAATCCCAGAAAACTTGGAACAAAGAATAATAAACAATAAACATCCATAAGACATTTGTAATAATCAAAAGAGTTTATTAGGCTGTTCGTTTGGTGAATTGGGCATCAAAAGTTGCATTATTTGTGGGCCAAGTGCTTATTCACAACTATAGAACTTCTAGTCAAGTGTGGCTAGCTAACAACAATATAAACAATTAACAATAAAATAAAACTTTTAAGAGAAAGTAGAAGGACGTCATGTAGTATACACACCTCGCATTGTAGTGACATAGAGAACTTGGTCATTTTCGTTATTTTGTGAGAACCTACAAAATCCAAATATTTCATCCTGAACGGGACACGAGAATAAAATTAGTACATAAACAAAGATGATCTAGTAAACAAGCTACAAAACAAGAAAAAAAACTTGTCAATTTTCAACTTTTAAACACTCCGGTTACCAAAAACATGTACTCAAGAAAACCATCGAGAATTTTCCTTCTAATAGATCAATATAAACCTCGTCATATGTGTGTTTAGTAGAAAAGATACGATTCTTACATTTTCTTTTGGCAAAGAGGCTCTGGCTACTGATGATGAGATATCCCAGACCCTGACGGGCCCACTTCCTACCGAGACAAGAAACTTCCCATCAGGACTGCAAAAACAAAGGGCAATAACATCATACTACAAGAATATATAGAATTAGAAATCAAGCCTCGAAAAAAGAATTATATTAAACCTGAAATCTAGGTTCTTCACAGATGTATGAGCTTTAGGTGCATCAACAACTGATGTCATGCTAGGCTACTTAAACGCCCTCAATGTACCATCCTGTATAGCACCAGATTTGGATGGTTAAAATTTAAACAATCAATAGTTTGTACGTTACTTTTCATCGATAAAAATCAATTCGTGGAAGAGCAACTCTACCTCACCACCGACTGCAAGTAGAGAACCATCGTGGCTAAAGGTGATCGCCAACTGTTGTCCAACATCTTCCAATCCATCAAGCACTTTTTCAGATGGCTTTAGACACAGTTTGGTGATAGCCTCCTTCTTGTTTGCATCCCAAGCGTATAATCTGCACGCCAAAGTTCTATAGTTAATAATCACATATTTATAAAAGATACGAAGACATGTTTGGCCAACAATTATAGAAAAACACTATGCATACTTTAAAACTTTTATTCCATGAATCAAAGTTTATCATTTCTAGACTAAGTCTTTGTATTACTAATCATAAAAATTCACCATTAAACACAGATCTAAATATATATTCATAAAATTCATCAAAAACCCATCTCGATTTACTTTTCGTTTCTCATTTCATCCATTAATATAAAAACCCCTAAATTTCTCTAATTAGGATTAGAAAAAGAAACTTACCCATGAATTTGTACGTAGATCGGTTCGTTTTGAACCACTTTTTTGCAGAATCGATAGATTGACTAGTTAATTATTCTAGTTTTGTGTTTAATTAGTCATTTTCGTGGTGTGTGTGTGTTTTTTTGTTGTGTGTGTGTGTTTTTTTGTTGTGTGTGTGTGTGTGTTTTTGGTGGAAATCGTAGGAGACGGGTGTTTTTACATATTTCCACTTTTCGTCCCTCCGTTTTCTTTTACAAATTGTCAGTTTTAGTCCTTCCGTGTTTTTTATCCTAAGATCTGGTCTCATCTAATCAATGGTCAAGATTAGTCCCTTGGTTTCTATGAAAATACTAGTTTGTAAAATAAACCAACTCCTTTTTTATTTGCCGTCCCTTTGTTTTTGGACATCGTGTCCTTCGTCAATATCACTTTGGATAATTTCATTCACATCCTTCAACTAAACTATTAGTATCTGATTGGACCTTCTTGTTTTAAAGAAATACAAATGGAAATCACGTTGAAGAGTATGGTACCATTTATTAAGATTTTAATCTTTTATTTTAAGATCTTATGATTTTAAAACACAAAAAAAAAAACAATATCATTTTTATATAAAATCTTTACAAGACTGAATTTTAATAAGACTCGATTTTGACCATATAATCTTGTTCGATGTAATTTTATATTTCCCGAACAAGATGTTAATAAACTATAGATTAGTATATTAAGATTTTAAAAATGTGAAAAACAAAGGCTAATTTATATTGAACATTTCATTAGCAAAATGAGTTTGTGACGGAATCCAAAAAAACTATTGACGTAGCTTGTTGCTTTTTTTGTTATTCAACACTGTGTAAATAATAGTTTAAAGAAAATAACAAATTTGACCTACATTTTTATGATATGACATATGAGATCCGATTTAAAAATAACCCTATGACATGGTCTTAAGATCTGTTTAAACGATCACGATTTTATTAAAACGAATACAATTTTAAATACGATTCTGATTTTAAAATTCTTAAACTGAATTTTGGTTTCTACATGTCTATTTTTACTTCCTTTTGAGCTTATAAACTTATTCATAAAATTGTATCTTTTGATTTTCATGTTCTAATGTCGAACGTTGTAATCTTGAGACTAACATTCGAGCGCCTAAATTCAATATTAAGTTCAATATTACTCAACTATCAAAATTAGTTAAACTTAAACATGGCCAGATGTGTATGAAAGAAAGTATGTAAAGTTTCAATAAATAAGGCTAACATGTTCAAAAAATAAGCTCAAAACAAATTTCTTCAAATTGTGTAATAACTAATAAGCATGTTCATAAATCATAATTTTGCAAGAACTTCAAGAGCTCTATGCATCTTAATAAAAAAAATCCTAAATCTTCTAAAAAAAACTATCAGTAAAATAATGAAATAATGCTGACGTTTGAAACCATTATAAAAGCAAAAAAATAATACTAATGCATGTGTGAAGTTATTATCATCCGATTATGTATATGTTTAATTATGCTAATACTTGTATAATTACACTCATTAAGTCATTAAAAAACATAAAATGTCCCTTGGGAGACATGTAAAGATGTGTTATTTTTTTTAGAAAAGATACCACCTTTTCCAACCTTCTTTGCTTGCCATGACTCACTATTTCACTTTCTTATTATAAAAATTCCTAATCCACTCACTTTTCTCTTTATTTTTAAATTTAATTATCCAATCAATTTTTCAAGTGTATATTTAACAGACCTTATACGAAATGACCAATAATTGGATGCATCGACCGTTGATAAGGAAGACCAAATAGGGGTGTTCATCGGTTCGGTTTTCGGATTTGTGGGTTGTTTGGTTCGGATTCTTCGGTTTTGAGATTTTTAAAATCAAAACCAAAATCAAACCAAACCAATTATAAAGCACGTAAACCCAAACTATACACCAAATTAGAGTTCGGTTTGGTTTCGGTTAAAACCAAGAAAACCAGATTCAAAAAAACTTTAAAATAAAACCAAATGGTGCGACATGTGTGTGTATATATAGGAGTGAATTAGGTTTAACATTTTGTTCAAAAAAAAAATAGGTTTAACTTTCCTATTGGATATACATTAGATACTTGATTTCAAGATTACCAGATTAAAAATATTTTGAAAAAACCTGAAGTGTTTGTTAAGGATAAAGAAAAAATTATATATATATATATATATATATGATTAAAAAAATTTTGTACATAGATAAAGTTATTCGGTTTTTTCGGTTTGGTTTGGCTTTCTATTTATTAAAACCAAAACCAAACCATACACCAATTAAATACTTCGATTCGGTCTCAAACCAAACCATACACCATTTAAAAATTCCGGTCCGGTTTTATTCGATTTCAGCTCGGTTTCTTTTTCGGTTTGTTCGGTCTCAAACCAAACACTGAACACCCCTAAAACCAAACGTAACTAATGCACATATAAGACCGAATCTCTGATATCATATAGTAGTAATCTAACTTCTCTTGTTTTAACTTCATTTTTAACTAATATTTCAAAAAAAAAAAAAAAAGGTGTAGATTGGCAAAAACATTTTAATCTCGAGTGATTTTTGTATCAGTCATTGTCCACCTCACAAAAAATAACTTTGGCAACTCTGGTTCAGAGAAACAACACTTGAAGTGAGACGAGCCGAAACTCGACCTTCGAACTCATATCCCGCAAAGTTTTTCCGATGTACCCATAGATTTTACGAAAACGAGTACATATCTGAAGCAAATGATAAGGATGAGACATAAACGTTACTCAATTGACTAAAACACAAAAACTCTACCCAATAACTTGTAGAGCATTGCTATATCCTCCTACAATATATTTCTACATATCCTCCTACACACACAATAATATTTTATATTTTTTTCCACTAATTATTTCTCCGTATCTAAACCTTTCGTTCTGACACTTATCAGAATCCTCTGAGTAAGAGTATTTGTAGGCACAACTAGTAGGAGGATATATATCATTTCTCTGACTTGTATTATTATGATTGGTTTTATGTGTTTGTCTATTTATAACATTCTCCCGTTACAAAAACAAGTTTGGAATTGTTTTTAACCATGAGTTAACTTAAGCAAAAGTTAAATTTCTTGTTTTCTACATGCCACGTTTTGGATAAATATTGATTGGTTTTTACAAGAAGATTGTTACAGCTGATAATGTGTAAATTGCGATTAAACAAACCCACCAATTATTTGTACTTACGTACTTGTACTTTGTAGAAATGAGCGTGACGATAGGGGCGAGATATATTCATTGAAGTTACAGTCTGACTCAAAATATGTGGCAAACCGATCGATCTTCATTCAGATATACTTCCGTTCACTGAATACGAGTTTTGATGTTTCGTTGAATTAAATTTGTGACAAACAGTACCCAAATTGATTGATTTAAGTTAACTTGATATCAAATTTTATAAAAGTAATAAATGATTAGGTTGTGTTTAGTAATGAAAAAATAATTATTTTCTAAAAAAAAGAAATTTGAAAACATAAGAAAATAAAAAAAGTGTTCACTTAAATTGATGTTTTTTCAAAACTTTTCTTAGAAAAATAAAAAATCTATTTTTCACATGTATAACTAATATGGGTAAAATGCAAAAAATGTCCTGAACTTTTTAAAATCCGCAAATATGTCACTGAGTCCAAACTACAAGCACTTTTGCCTCTGAACTTTTATTTCGTCTGCATTTTTGCCTCTGAGTCGATTTTTTTTTACTTTTCCTAACGTTCTGCTGTTAAGTCTCACACGTGTCTGACACGTGAGGGTATAATCGTCATTTCCTGTTCCACCCCATCTCCCCACCTTTCATGAGATGCAAAAAAACCTTTTGCAAAAAACGTCATCGAAACTTTGCCCCCATAATTTAATTTTCGCGAATAAACATAAACTGTTGGTATCCATTGTCAGTCACACTTACAAGGAATTAAACTCTCTTTAATTGTTCAGTAGATTGATTAAAGGCTATAAATAAGTGCTCCTTTAATCTCATTTGAAACACACACTTCTATTTTTTACCTTTAAGAGTTATAATAATCTTAACCTAATCAATGGCAAACCAAGAGGCGACTTCTAGGAGGTTGGTATTGCGTGACATATTGGCACGGGATGCAAACTCCTCTCGCATGGAGAGGCAACTTTTTGTCCAATTTATCAGAGAAAGACAACAGAATCTTGATGATTCTAGGGACCTTTAGGTCCTCATTGACGATATTCAAGAGAGGATGAACCATCGTAATTTCTTAATCAATGAGTTTAGCATTCTCAGTGGCTGTATACCAGCGGTAGAAGGGACAGAGGAACTGAAGGACGCTCATGAGCGCAACGAAGACATGGTTGCGAAGTTGAACGAGCTTGTGATGGCATCCCGACGTGCTGCAACAACAAACACCATCTTCATGACTAAGATGTTTTTCATGTCTTAGTGAATAAAGGCGAGTGTTTGTTTGGCTGTTATCTTATCTTTTTGTATTATTAGTTCAATATCTAATGTACTACTTATGTTTGCACTAAATGGAATGATATTGGTACATTTATTTTAATTACACACTAATAAATTATAAGTAAGAAAAAATAAAAACCCTTGCGTGCTCATTGTCAATGTTCATTATTCACGACTAAAAACATAAAGGTATTACCCGTGTTAAAAGTGTGACACCCCCAAATTGAGTCAAACGCAGCGAAAATAATATTTGGGTGTCACGTAGGTGGATCAACAGCAGATAGAATGTAGAGCAACAGATAAAAGATTATCCTTACATTTATTACATGATTGAAAGTGCAAATAGTATTACAGTAGTGTTTAACATTGTTTGAAAGTTTGAATTTATTCCCAATTTATAAAACCCCAGATGAGCTCTATAAATGCAACCTATCATGATGCTTGACTTCATGCACACCACTACCTGCTTCAGTTACCTGAGAAAACATGCTTAGAAAGTCAACATAAAGTTGGTGAATTCACAGGTTTAATTAAAATAAGTTTGGACATTAAATATTCCCAGAAGTAGTAATGGACAAAGCATCAATACTTAAAAGTAATTACATTTCCATATTGCCCGAAACTGAAACTTGACAGTTAAGTCCTTAACAGATAAGGACCCTTCTCCTTATCTTGATCAAGGCACCCATAACAAAAATAAGTGCTGACATGTGAAACATCTGTTGTCCGGGCCTAGGCACAGTGGGCATGACTCACCCAGATGGGGACGGTCAATCCCAAATAGATCTATTTATAACATTCAGGTAATTCAATAATTCTAACAGTTTCGGATGCACGGGTCATGCGGGTTCATCTACAATAGGCAATGTAATCAAAAGTTTCACAGTTCAATCCATGTCCATAAAATCAAATATGTTGCATGTTTTCTTCCCCATTAAAAGGTTTAAAAGTTTGTCAATATATAAAGTGGGGCCATGAACTCACCTCAGTAGTACAGCAATAAGTCAGTAGATAAATCTGATAAGGATGCTCACGATACAGTCAACGACCTAAATAATTATAAGGTCTCAGTAAATGCATAACATAATGCATAAAAGTTCCAGAATAAATCTGTACATGCTTAAACTGGTTTTAAGTATTTAATTACAATACTTGTAATTTGTTCGTCGTAGTACAAGTTCTAATAGTATTTATTTTAGGTATAAAATAAATAATAAGGTTTAATTAATTCATTCATTCAATTAATATTTTGTACTTACGTTGTTTATAAAACACTTTAAATATTTATACAGGATAGTTTTATATACATTTAAAGTGATAGGAAATAAATATAATTAATATATTTATTTTATAAGTTAATTATTTTCAATTTATTTTCAATTTATATTCAATATATAAATAAGGTTTATAAATGTATAACATTTTATTTAAAATCCATGTTTATGTAAGATTTATATTTATTAAGTTATAGGTTTGGAAAAATAACAATCGTTACGTTTATTTAAGTTTTATGTTTAAATAAAGGTTTAAAATGTATAAGATTTTAAGGTTCGTAATACTTGTATAAAAATACGTTTTAGTCCTTTTAATTAAATAAATACTCGCGATTAATTTACTTTTATACCCCTAGGGTTTCTAATCTTTTAATAATTACAGTTTTGATCCCTCCCTAGTTACACGTGTAACTAGGGTTTCTTTAAGTTTCCAAAAATGGCAAAACTAGTCCCTAAGGTATACGGCTCATATTAGGGTTTAATTAAGTTTCACCTATTGGCAGTTTTAGTCCTTTAACTTGCGGTTTATATTTAAGTTGAATACAATTTTCATTATTGCCCCCTAGGGCTTGTATAGGTTTCGACAAAAGGCAAGTTTAGTCCCTAGGATTACTTAGGGCTTTATTAAGTTTAGTATCTTGACACATTTGGTCCCTATTGTTCATATTAGGTCTCGGCTTGTGTCCAAAACAATCCCTAGGTTTTCTAAAGTTTACACAACTTACCCTAATATTTTATTAATCTCTTTTTAGTCCTTTTTAACCCTATAAAGTTTCGGATATGTTCAAAACACACCCTTACACTCTCGGCAATAATTAAAAAGTGATCCAAAGTTTATGTTTTTGAAATATAAGTTTCTACACTTATTCATTTAGATCCCTTTTACTTTGTAATTTTATAAATCCAACCCAAAAGTTTATACTTGTTATATTTAATCCAAAAATTTAGTAGATCTATTATTTAAATCTAAAATAATTATAGATTTATATTTTCAACATGAAACTTTATAAAATCATATTTTTGACACCAAAAGTTTTATAAAAACATTTATTTAATGAAAATGATTATTTATCTAAGCAAAGTATTATAGTGAGCTTAAACTAATCTTATGAGGCCTAATAGTGATCTTAACATTTTAAGGCACCTAAAAACATAAATCTAATGTTTCTAGTTATATCTAAGCATTACAAGATTACTCAAAATAATATTATGAGCTTATAGCTCACGTCCAAAAATACATGCATGGTTAGGTTTTCATGATTTTTCAAGTTAAACAAGATCATGTTGATGTGTTCTTCAAGGTTGACAAGTTTTTACATCATGTTATGTTATATATAAAATTTAGCCGTGGGTTTCTTTTAGGTTTTTAGGGTTTCAATACTTGTTTAAGAGTTAACTTTACCAAGAATAACCATGTACACATTAATATACATAAAGGTAATGTATTAGAAAAGATAGGTTTTAACTTGGACTTACTTGTTTAGATAGGTTTAGGAATGATATGAGAATGAGTAGAAACAAGTGACAAGCTTTCAACAATGGAGGTCTAGGAGATCAAAAGTATGCCGTGGGCTTCACAAAGCTTCTAGGGTTCTTGTTCTTGCTTCAAGGATCAAGGTTTCTTGTAGGATGAGCTTAGGATTAACCTTTAGGTAGTAGAATACATAGTATAGGAGTAGTAGTTAAGCTTGAAGGTTTGAAAATGGTGGAGTTGATATTTAGCCGTGAGTTATGGAAGAGAGTGAAGTGAGATTGGAAATGTTTTGTGTTGTGTTGTGTGTGTTTGTCTCGGCCTATATCAAAGAGAGAGAGAGAGATCCAATCAAATCCTAGTACTTGGTACTTAGTATCTCACCAAGATACACATAAATCTAGTTGGGATTTGGTTGGCTTATTTCCACATGTGGCAAAACTAGCAACTTTCTTTCTTCCCAAATTGGTGATGTAGCCGTGTGTTTTACACAAGTCAAAAGAGGACAAGTTCTTACAAGCATAGTAGAAGGCATGAGGGTTTGGAGTGTGTAAGTGGTTTATGTAAGAAAGTATGCTTAGGTGTAAGTAAAGCATGGTTTATGCATGCATTAGTATAGGGTGTTAGTGGAGTGGTATGATTACACTAGGATACTTGTAGCTAGTTAATCAAATGATGGTAGTGTATGCATGCATACATACACACGTTTTATTTTATGCATGGGGAGGGTTTTTGGTAAATTTTGCCAAGTGTTGTATGATAATAATAGTCCTTGTATTTTATTATAGGTACTTGTTGTGTTGTAGGTATTTTTGTTGAAGTTTTTAGGTAACTTAATGAAAGTGTATATTAAATACATCACTAGAATTAATTTACTTGAATAAGGTAAATAAGTGACAATGTAAAATAATATACATTGTTTTTAAAGTGTTTAGGTATTTATTCCTTTTAAGTAATATATGTAAATATGTACATATAAAAATAATTCAAGTACTTAATAAATAAATTAAGTAAGGTTACAGTTTATCTCAAAATATGTACTGAGGTGATGAATTTCATTATTCAATCGGCCAGTCAGTTGCCAGAGTAGTCAATAAATGACTAAAGGTTTATATAAATATAAAATAAATATGAAAGGTAGTATGACAATAGGTATATGATAATTAATAAGTCATATAAAAGTGAAATTATATAAATTCCAAATATAAATAACACTACAGTTGACAAAGTCAATAAGGGTAAAATCAGAGGTTTTACAAAAAGAGTCTCCAAATAATATATTCGAAACTTTGTTATAAATAATTTAAAATCAAATCTATGATAAAGATATAAATACTTATGTAAAATTTAAAAGATATATAATGGTGGAATAGGGGCTGTTTTTTTGGTTCGGTTTGATGTATGCTATCAAAAACCGCCATGGACATTTGTTTTTTCTAAAAATCGAAACCATTCGCATGGATTCTAAATGGTTTGGTTTTCGATGCGGGTTTTTATTTATTTTTTTCAGGTTTGATTTGATTTTTCGATCTTTATGCGCACCCCTAACTCTGGACATTCGTATATATGTATTGGAAAAGGGTGGTATTATTCGTACCCCTACGTACTTTCTACCATAAATACTTCTCTTTTACACATTGTATTGACAGGAAAATACACTTTTTGATATTTTTTGGTTTCGTATATTTTGTATTTTATAATTTCTGACGTGGCAAAATTTATAAGTTATGTTTCACACTTTTTTTTGGCAGTTTTACTTACTTTATCAATAGGACAAAACACTGTGATTTTCATGTTTTATTATTTTTGACTTATCAAATTTTATATTTTTTATCCTTTTTTTTTATTTAACAGTTTTATAATACATATAAAATTTTAAAATTAAAAAAATTTTAAAAATCCAAAAGAGGTATTACTTGTATTTTAGGGGGATATCAATAGCTAAACACATTGAAAATTTTGTGAAACTGACAAATTCAAGTACTAAAGGGTCAACTCTACGGCTTTATCTTAGAGCATCTATAATGGTTTAAATGCACAATAGCTTTTTAGCATTTTGTAAAGTCTTTTGAGTAGTTTTTTTGGCATTGCAAGAATAGCTTTTTAAAAAGGTTTTTAACAAGACTTGGTAAACTCTAAGGGGGCGTTTGGTTCACCGAATTCATTGTAATTTGTTTTAATTGTAATTAAATTCTAATTACATAAAATGTTTGGTTGGTTAATGGAGGGAATTGTAATCTTTCAAATTACATTGGGTCTCAATTACATTGATATTGTGAAGGAAACTTTAGCATTTCAAATGAATTCATTTGAGCCCACATATTTATACTTGATATGGAAAAAATTCTTTCTTTTATGTATTGCCCTTTTTAACCAAATATGATTATTTAAATGAATTATATTTACATTTAACCAACCAAACACATGACATAATTCATTAATAACTCAAATTACAATTTATTCAAATTATAATTCCTTTCACAAATTACAGTTACATCCAAAACTTTCAATGAACCAAACGGCCTCTAAGCTTTTCTTCAAAGCTTTTGAACATTATTTGCATTAAATGTCTTAAATGTTCTAGTCTTTCAAAGACTTGAGTATTGTAAATGCTTTTATAAAACTTGCCAACATATAAGATTCAAGTTACTCAGTTTGACAGGACGTAACGCGTAGTGAAGGTCTTTCATGTGTGGTGCTCCATTACAATTCTCAGTCACCGTGCATGCTGACGGGTGTTAAGGGTGGAATCGGTGGTGCAAATCACCGATGAGAGGGAGTGTGTTGTGTCCATGGTTCTAAATAGCTCACTATAGCTCGCTCTGAGGCACGCTATAGCTTGAGGCGTGACCTCCACGCAACGCTATAGGTCAAGGCGCGCTACGACATGAGCTGCGGTGATTTTTTGAATTGAACTCTAGAAAAGGATTATTATTACATTTAGAGAGAGTTTTCTAACTTTAATTATTATGTACAACACCTAATGCGAACAAAATATAAATATAATGTTGAAATATGATAAAACATATAAATATTTTTATATGTTGGCCGCTATAAGCCACGCTTTATAAACGCTAAAGCTTCGCCTTAGCCGCTAAAGCGTGTAGCTTGGACATCCCGATACGCCACGCCTCACGCTATTTATAACCATGGTTGTGTCACTATGCGTGCGTTTATATCATCTCTTCTCACTTTTGTGAGCATAACGGGATTGGGCCACAAGCCCACAATCCTATCATCTAACGATTTCAAAACCCAATTAGTTCCATATTTGCATAGGCCCAATAGAAAAAAGGTCCTTTTAAAACGTCAATGCGTTCTGGCATAGTTTTAGCTAGAGGTGGCGAAACAGACGGGTACGGGCGGTGGGGTAAACGGGCGGCAGGCTAAACGGGCGCGGATAAAATGGGTGGGCGAAACGGACAGGCTAAACGGGCGCAAGCTAAAACGGAGAAAAAACATTTAAAAACGTAAAAATAAAAAGTAAAAATACTTGTTTGAAAGCCGGGGATAAAAAATTGAATATAAAATATCCGCCGGATAACCTAATTAATGTTTTACATATGCGCCCATTAAGCCCATTTATTTCTTACATGTGCGCCCCTTTAGCCCATCAACAATAATGAACGGGCAAAAAGTGCCCATCTTTTTTAAAAAAGTGTCGAAAAGTGACCATATGTAATCAAATGGACAATATTTGCCGCCTCTACGGCGATTAACCAGAATTGTCATTTAGCTGGTCATACTTTCAACTTAAGCCGTTCAACAACGCCTTGAAAAAAAAACCATTGATCACTTATCTAGTCGTTCAAGTTAAAAGCAAATAACTGAACCAATGAAGGTGACTCGGTAAAGGTTTAACCTCTTAGGACGAAAGTGTCTAGGCGTCTTGGATTTGAACCAATGGATTTACCTCTTAGATCGAAAGTGTCTAGGCGGGGAGAAAATTCAACTATGGAGGTTCACGCCATGGAGGTTCACCTGTGCCAACTCCGAGCAATCCAAATGGATAGTCACCTGTGATTGTGATTAGTCGGCTCACAATGCAAGTTGGAAACTCATGTAAAAAGAGAAAAGAAGCAAATAACTGTAATAAACCATATTAAGATGACAGGGGATCAAAACATTAAAAAGAAGTTGATTTTCAACGACATACGCACCAATATGTGCTACTCCTTTATATTCAATACAGATTTAACGATCATATAGAGGTCTTACAAGTTGATAATGATATTAAACCTAATCATTTTGTTAGATTTCATCAACTTCTAGGGTTCTTTTCTTCTTCCCCAATATCCCTAGACGACTTTTAACGCTAATACAAAAGATCCACGGTTTCTCATAGATTACTACTACACTTATGATCTCCTAAGCTAAAAACTCATACCGTCTAGGCTTTTTATCATATTGCTAAACGTAATACCATTAACAAAAAAGATTGTAAAATTCGACCTTTAACTTTTAAGACACCGAGTGTCGTCCTTTTCTTGAAGGTGTCGACGTAATTTTCACTTCATCTGGATGATTACCTGAACCAAGACTTCCAGAAGAATCTGACCCACTGTTCTCCGCTGTCCCACCACCTTTGTTCGACCAAATTTTTGTAAAGATTCTCTTTGTTGCAAGTAGACCTTTGACTTTATTAACGGGACCCCTGTCAGCTAGTGGACTCCTTGCATAACTGCCGCTCCTTTCAAGTCTCAGTGAGGCTAGCTCGCCCCTTAAGGTTCTGAGCTCTTCGGCTGAAGCCACTGCATCCCAATCTTCTTCTGTGTTGGTTGTGGTCGTTCTCGAGCTACCATGAGATGCACTGTTGAGGTCCTTAAGTGGTTTAGGTAGGTCAGGTGTGCTACTGCCAGAAGAAGCTGCAGCACGAACCTGTTCAAAGAAGAGGACTTGAACTACTACACGCAATGGGAGCCTCTCGTTTTGAACAGCGTGCATGCATGCCTCCACTGATAGTTTCTTACAGTCCATTAGTCTGCATATTTTCTTCCGCTCGCTCTTGCTAATCCCAGGGTGTGCCTGCACAAAAAAGAGGCATCAAGAATGTTGTACATGACAGCTAGGTAATGCAGTAATGGCATAGCATGATAGTAGGGATGGCAGTCCACGGCACAATCAAAATAAACGTGTCTAAACAGGTTTGTGTCATAAATGGGTTGACCCGCCAAGCCACCCTTTAAGGTTCTTAAAAGAGTAAAATTTATTTTCTAGATAGTCGAAAAGGAAAATCAGAAAAGAGGGCTAGGTTAAATGCGATGACCCAATACCTAGTTCTGATAAACGGGTTACATGGTCGTGTTTGGGGTAGCGTGCTACAGGTTACGGTGAGCATACCCGATTACATAAACTGGTCGTGTTTGGGTTGGGTTATATTGCTCCATCAACATCAATCCGAGCCTAATTGCCAGACCTACTTAGTAAGGAGAGACTTTTACCTTGAGATACGTATCGATGGCTCGATAGATCCCATCGTGGGCTGGCCTCGAAAACCCGGATACTGTCTCAGCAAGTTCCATGAACATCGGTAAAGGTAGGTTTGGGTCCTTTGCAACTTCAGCAAGGTAAGAATCCACTAGTTTAGCCACCATTAACTTTGAAGCTTCTGATAAGATCCCGCCAGTCGGTTTCCGCACTTCTTGAATCTCATTTCCCTCAGCTTCAAAATCACAGCTCCTATCTTGATCTCGAACCATAAACCCCTCAACTATTTTCTGAACCGTTTTCACATCATAAATAGTGGGTTCACCTTCTTTCGCTCTAATCAAAAGATCCTGAACCGAAGCCTCCTCAAGCTGTTGACCAATCTTTTTGACCAAAAGCGTCTTCCCGGTTTCCCCCGATTCCACCAAAATTGCCATTTTCAATAACTTTAGCAGGAAACTACATGAAACACTACCTTTCTCGTTTGGCAAAAGCCACACAATTGTGTCAACTATCGATCTTGTTTTCAAGACATCGCCATTTGGAATAACGCCTTTGCTAATTCCCGGGATTCTTCTTGAAGCAAAAGCCTTTAAAGCTTCTCCAATCACTTCATCGTGAACTAAACCTTTGTTTTTTATGTTCACAAGAACCCGCTTGTATAAATCTAACTCCACCTCAGCAAGATCCTCAACCCACCAATCTGCTGGCACGGTCATGCTTCTAAGACCTCCGTTTAACATGTGGTTATTGTTTTCTTCTGGAAGCTTCTTACGGTTATAAGTGTAAGACCAGTCAATCTTGGAAACATCAACAGATACCTTAGAAGCTATGGCGTCGATACAATGGCTGACTATCTTCAATTCCTCAGATAACATCATCATCGATTTGGTGGTTTGAAGTACTATGATCGAGTCTTTCCAGCTTCTGAAAATGCTCGAGTTTAGAAACACATCGATTTTGTAAATGAGGTTTCCTTTTTCCATTGTTTCTCGCATCTCGAGATACTCAGCAGCACAACGAGCATTGACAACATTGTAGGCGTTTAAGGTTACTGTCATACCATAACAAAACTTTGCACATATCTCAAAAGCAGCTGGACCACCAGGAATGTCGTGAATGTTGATTTCATCACCATTACCGATTCCATCATTGGTGCTTGCTACTAACTTCTGTAAACGAGCACTCTTTGACAACAATGGAAACTGCATACAAAAAAAAGGTTTTAAGTACTTTACAGCGGTGTTTGGCATCAGTTTTAGAGATCCACTTGATAGAATAATACATGCTATTAGATAAACAACTATAACCAAATGAGCTGCAAGAAGTGGTGTTCGGATGTGTTTGTGTGATAAGATAATAAGTTGTTTGGGTTTTTGACAATATATGATTTTGTAAGGGTTCGAGCGTTTGACATCAGATAATTCTTAAGGATTTACATGTAAAATAACCCCTACATCATGAGATAATCAGAGCTTACGTTTTGTTGCATCTATTTTATTATCCAAAATTCATTATTTACTCAAATTTCAATTCACTATACCCAAACACAAGAAACTGACTATCTACATCTTGAAACGCAATAATTGGATCACTTCCAAAAGGCAATGCCAAACAACCACATGTGTAACAGTGTGATACAATTGTAACGCCTTATTGTACAACTAGTATAGAGTGATGCAAGGCGGTCTTACCTTATGTAGATAGAACTTTGCATCGCCTATATTGATGACGATATCCGTTGCCAACTCTGATGCCACATACCTGTACAGAATTCTTGTATTAATGATATTACAAATGAGCAAAATGACCGCAGACATAATATAAGTTGAACAAATAGTGTTATTCTTCTATACTGCTTTGATCATGGAATCAAAATCATAACAATTGACGCCCTATAACGTTAATGAATCGATCATTAAACAAGCCTTTATTCAAGCTAAATAAAGAATGCTAATAGTCAAGAATACACGCAAAAAGAGTTACATTAAGATGTCTAACGATAGCATTACCGAAATATGACCTGAATCCAACATTACAAAACAGGGCATTCCTAAATGTCTACAGATCAAACAAAATGACAAGCCAAAACAACTACAAGAGACATACGCAATAGAAACTTACCAAATATTATTCTCATTCTGAAACGAATCGGGCTTGGATCCAAGTTTCATAAACTTCATCTTGACCACCTTTAAGTTTGCTCCAAAAACTATTCAACTTCTTTTCAACTCAAAGCAAGTGAACATAACCCACATCCCCAAATCTTAACGCCATTTAACCCTATAAACACCAAAGAAACATTAGAAATCCTTCAAATTAGGACATTTTCCAAAATTTCTTTTTATGGTGATTTGTTGATGAGATTTTAGTGGGTATTTGCAAATAAGATCCAAGTAGCAAAATATATATTTGTTGCAAAGAATCTTTAAAGAGAGAGAAAGATAATGGGGTAATGTACTTTTGAAATATGTTAATGACTTGAAGATTAAGGGGATAAAGAGAAGTGTTTATCTATGTGTCCTAGTTCAACAGCAAACCCCATGGAGTCCGGGCAAACTCAGCAGACAAAAACAACAGTAACACACACTTCATACACTAAACTAAACTATTTCTATACTTTTTTTTCTATAAAAAAAACATAGTTTATACTTTATAGAGAGAGAATATCATCAAAAATATGATAAAAATTAAAAAAAAATACACCTCACAAGCACAAATCTGACTCCACCCACTTCCTATTTTTATTTTTATTTTCCTAAAAAAACTGGTAAACAATGTAAGATCCTTGTTCAAACTCAGATCTTGTTCTGATGTACGCGGCCTAACTGTTATTTTCGTCTAAACTAGTATTTTCGCCTAACTAGTATGTTCGCCTAACTAGTATTTTCGCCTAACCCGTATTTTTGAACATTTTCTAGACTATCCTAAAAGCACAAATCTACTCCATCCACTTCCTATTTTATAAAAACTGGCGCGCATAGTTTAGCTCTAATGTACGCGGCCTAACCAGTTATTCTATACTCGTAGCCGTTTCGAAACTTTTTCTTGACCATAACATTATGCTTTTTCTCGTCTCTTAATTTTTTTCATTGAAAATAAAATGTGGATATCACATAAAAACTTAGGATTAAAAAAACAGAAATGAAATGAGATCAAATAACCGTTGAAGATTTAGAACATATGGAAAACAGCATCTTTGAATCAGTTGTAACTAGTCATTGAAACGGCAGACAATAAGCATCTAATAGTCTGGTTTATGTACATGAAAATATATATAATACTAACTTAAGATCATGAAATCAGTTACTAGTACTACTGTATTTATTTAACAGACTTAATGGGAAACCCATATGATAATGATGCTTAGTAAGCACATGTGTTATGTATCATGTATAATGTACCCACTTGAATTTAATAAAAAGTAGTACTACTTAGACAAAAACCCAAAAGGCACTCTCCTTGTATCCACTTCAAAACCCAATATCTTTTGTTTAGCTATTTTTTGATGGTAAAGTCTAAAATGTAACACATCTCAAAATGGTACCAAAAAACAGCATCTTTACATACCATATGTATAGTTTTATTTTTCTCTAAACAAAAATGGAATGCATAAAACAACAAAACATGCAAAAGTGAAAAGAAAAAAAAAACATAAAAACATAACACAGACATAAGAAGACAAGGTGTTGTAGATATTCTGTGTCCACTCAAAAGAACAACACTAAAATCCAATATAAGTGCTTACCCAGTTTTGTAGTAACACAGAACCACTAGTGTCTTTTATTTTTTGCTTTCTTTTAGCTAAAATCCGTATTTTGGGGTTCTTGCAAGAACAAAAGTTGTTTTTTAGTATAGGAAAATGAAAGGGTACTTTGCTATCAAGATGAAATGTTTTTTTTTTACCCTTAGTGAGGGTGAAAATGAGATGAGTTTGTGTTTTGACGTGAGGTGAGAGGTGAAGTGAAGGTGAAGGTGAAGGTGAAGGTGAAGGTGAAGGTGAGGGAGTAGTGATTAGGATGAAGACCCTCTCTGTTTGGGCCAATCTGCTATGTTATGCACGCCAATGCTGACAATCTGCTTTTATGTTCCCTCTTTTAATGTGGACTTGGTACTATTTTACCTTTTGCTTACTTCCATCGTCAAGAGATCACACATTTTTTAAAACGTATACAGTATTTATTACCGAATTAGTTTTAAATTTAGTTAATTAATTAAATTATTTTTAAAATTTTATAATAACAATTAAAAAAAAAATAATACGATAAATTTAATCAAATTTTTCTATATATTTTTAGTAATCGACAGTTAAATGAAAACATTTAAAAAAATCATAAAGGTAAATTAAGACGAAAAAAATAGATACTTAATTCGTCTCAAATTAATATTTAATTTTTTTTTAATATTTTAATTTAATTATTCATTGTTTAAAATATAAAAATAAATTTGATCAAATTTATTATATTATTTTTATTTAATTATTAAAAATTTAAAAAGTATTTTAGTTAATTAATAAATATTAAAATTGTCATTTTAACTAAAATTAAGAAAAATCAAACGTAATAATAATAAACACTTCTTAGATTGTATATATTTTGTCAATGTACAATCATAAAAAAAACATATGAAATATTACGCACTTTTCGCGTGTCAAATGTAAAATAGAAATGTAGGTTACATGTTTATGCTCCAGCTTTCATGGCTATGTATATCTTTTATTAATATGATTTTTGAGTCGAAATAACGAGCCGAATAATTTTAAAACGTCTACCTTTCTAAGTAGTTTGGAGACGGCATATGTGAGACCTTCAAAATCAGGCAAGGAAACAATTAGGCAGCAAGGGGGTTCCACGTCATGGTACAAGAAACAATGAAATACTGTTGATACAAAGTTGACGTAATAAAAACATATACATTATAGATCAGAGTTTTAAACATAGGTCCCAGAGTTTTATACGCGGAAAATTTATTATTTCATCATGATTTATACATATAGTTACCAAAAACACAGAAAAATCTTCTGACGGTTTTTAGATAAAACCAGAGTTTAATATACACAGAAATCTCCAAGCTGCGATAATATCTTGCGGGCTCCCATCCAAGCAAAGTTAAGTATTATTACCTGAGATTAAACATGTAAAATCGTCAACATAAAGTTGAGTGATATTCATAGGTTTAGCAGTAAAGTTGTGGAACACAAGCATTCATTTGTAAACAAGAAATAGGGAAAATGGTTATGATCATTAATCATAGTCTGAAATATTATTATTGCTGTTTAATTCATGAACCGAAGCTTAACTCAATGTAAGTTCCTCTAGTGAGTATTCAGCCTAAATACTCAAGTAACAAATCAAATGTTAAATGCGTCAAGGTAATCGGGACTGGGATTGTCAATCCCGATGGATCCACCCACAACATTCGCGCTTAGCAACACAAGTAAATTAACGGTTCATGGTCAAGAGAGGAAACTTAAGGCTATTGACTAAAAGAAATAATATCAATGAAACTATTGGAAAGCATACAAGTTCTGGATAACATACAAGTTCTGGATAGCATACAGTTTTTAAATGGTTTCCATCATGTAAAATCTCATCCCGCGTTTAGAAACAACGTGCAAGTAAAAATGGGCTATGAACTCACCTTAGTCACATGGTAAGTAAATCATTGTACTCAGTAGCTGAGTAGAAACAGTAGTGGCAAGACGATCACCGACGATATGGAAGCCCGGTAAAACACGAAAGCCGCAACCTGCCAAATAAGGCACGCACTTTATTAATATTTGACTCAAGTATAAACCATACTTAGTAACATAAAACTCAACTTATAAAACCATGACAAACCCGAAAGAACAACCATGCAAGTGGTACTACAATACCCTTCTATATGTTCACTTTATTAAACTACTATCTCGATAAAAATCTGTCGGTACATACCAAATGTACTCGCTGATTTCCCATACTTAGACAACTCGGATTTTTATGAAACTTGGTGAAAAACTCAATCATAGCCTGATTAAAACCCAGTTTAAATTTCATTCAATGATTTACATTTTAGAACCACCTGCTCAACACATTTCTAGACTTGAAAAACCAGACAGATTTGTATACTTGATTCGTGAAACCATTTTGGCCAACCTAACCTTTACCATTAGCAAAACAGACCATTGACTTTGAAAATAGACTCAAATTGCTAAGTTTAGAGCATGAGAACAGACCTTGAACAGTTGTAAAACTTATTTTATAGTCCCCGAGATTCGATCCAAATATCGACAACAAATTCGGATTGTGCCGATACTCGTCTCCCGGTACACGATTAATCAAACTAGCGTAACTTCTTCCTCGTTTTGAGTTAGAAGCTCTAATTTATACCAAATCGAAGCTAAAGAAAATCTCTAAAACATGATCTCATTACCTCAACCTATATTCAAACTTAAAACATCCAAAAAGACCTCAAACCTACTGCCCAAAATCACCTCTTTAAAAATCATACCAAATCACTTTTTCAACCAAATCTAACCATTTTTCTATCAATTTTAACACCCTAATATTACCGCTTATCAGTCTTATCACTTGCATGTTACACAAACTAAAATCAAAATCAAAAATCCAAAAATTTTATCATCAAAACAAGATGATCCTAACAAGATCATCACATGCATAATCCTTGAAACATCCAACCATAAAATCATAAGAAATCTTAAAACTTGTTGCATGTGGGTAACAATAGTATCAAAAGAATTACCTTTGAATTTGGAACATGGGTTTTTGTTTAGATTTAAGGTATTCAAGGCAAAAATTAAGATTGAAATGGTTTTGTGTGTGGAGAGGTGGCGACATATTAAGAAAGAAAAAGGGTGTTGATGCAAAAGTTGGGGTAGACCGAGCTTGACCCAAATTAGGCTTAATTTGGGGTCTTGTGGACTCCTGCTCTCGCACCAAGTGAAACTTGTTTTAGGACCATGCGCACTAAACGGACACCGTTAGGCTTACCATGGGTGTGTGACCCACGATTAGACTCCGGCGTGAGAGTAAGTAATCGGTTTGAGTATATTAGTGTTTAGGGTATTGTGTGTATCGTACCTTTGTGGAACCGAAGGGGTTCCTTATATACTCGAGAGAGTCCAGGCTGGGCTCCTTGTTCTTGCGGCCCAAGGAAGAGATAATGACTCGAAATAGCTTGATCTTCATTATCCAACTAAGGCAAGTGTATATCCCTTTTCCTGAGGCGAATATAACTATAATATAAGTTATATTCTGTCTGATCCTCTCGCACTGCGACAAGGACTTGGCTAAGCAATCAGCCTCTTTTGCGACAGCGGCTTACCAGGCCTTTTTGGTCGTGCGCGCACATCGCACAAGTATCCAATCCATTCCTGATGGATGCGGGTAGTACCCGTGAGTCAAACTATCCAGCCCGACTAGGGACTATATGTCATCATGTCCCCCCAGTCTAGTGGTCGCAGGTCTAATCCGCGGCTACTAGACTATTAATCATCAAGGCCCGCTCGCATAAATGCCCATCAAAAAGTAAAACCACACAGTCATGACTCAAATAAATATCCACGTCAGATTCCACTATCACAATCCTTTATTGAAAACCGGAAAAAGCATTAACCATGTCAGTTGAAGCAATCAGCGGACACCATAGGATGAACCAAACGTTATAGACACGTGCCACAAGATCCCATACATCCATATGGTATATAAATGTAGTCTGACAGTCACTTACTTCACCTTTCCAAAAAATCTTCCCACCATTGTTGAAAACTGTAAGAACTACCATTCGTAACAAAATACACTACCTTTTGCCCCTGCTTGAAACACCCACAAGAGTAAAAATGGTAGCCCAACTATTCGATGTGACATCCCGTATATCCGAACAAGAGCTCTCTCGTTTTATCACTAAGTACCACGTTCCTTCAGATCTTCATCCGACTGTGCCAGATCCACAAGCACATATTGGGAGTTTTCATGACGGAAAAATTGGTATATACACCAGGTTCATTGAGTTTTCCAACAATCGCATACCTCTAAGCCGTTTTCTGATAGACATACTAAATTATTATAGTATACACCTTTCCCAGCTACATTGTATAGGAGCCGCCAAAATCTCAAACTTTAAGATAAACTGCTTACTCAAAAATGTTGACCCAACCATAAACCTGTTCCGCGCCTTCTATAGACCCACGTGGATGAACGGATGGGTAACCTTTATGAAACGCCCTGGTCAACTACGATGCTACTCGGAAAAAATAGATTCCTTGAAGAAGTGGACCAACAAATTCTTTTGGGTAGACAAAGTTGTTTTCCCATTTGACTATGATTTCATCACCCCCGAGACGATGATAAAAGATGACCGCCCCGTTGGCGGCTCGTATAACGATGCAGACGCACAACTAATTAGCGCTGATCGGATACCGATGCACGAATACCCAGAGTCGCTGATATACGCCCTAGGTCAGAGCCATATGTCAACACTCCATGCCAACCACCTTCCTCAATACTTTGATGACTTTGACCATGGTAAGAAACCATTATTTCGGTTGCTTCCCCTTCTTCTTTTGGTTGTGTTTTTTTTTCCGAAACAATAAACCATTCCTGCACATATACTCACGCATCCTTCATATGACCACATAATTAACTTATACGCAGCTCGTGAAGCGCGAGAATCCGTGCGCCGTGACCATGCGCGCTTGACCCTTCACGCCAGTCGAGCTATTAAATGGATGACGTATTGGTCAACGTACTGTAGCCCTGGAGTTTCCTTCTACTACACCTAGTGGGAATGCCGAGATAACAACCGCCATAAACGCTACCCCTATCCGGAGCGTACCATTCACCGTAGAGTCTCCATCAGAAGAAATGAGTCAAGGAGATGAAGAAGAACATGGTGCCGTAGAGGATTCGCACACTGGCCCATCCGAAGAGGTCATACCTGTGCCGAGTTACAAAAAATTACCGTGCTCCCCTACGCAGCAAATTCCCAGAAGGGGGAGAACATTGCAAACAAGACCACGTGCCAATGCGACATCGTGGGGAGCACTCCTAAGGCCCCGGGAAAACATACAGCCATCAAGGTATACCACTACGCCCTTCTTAATTTCACAAAAAACAATGTGCGTGCCTCTAATATTCATGGGACATCAAATTTATAGCTCCTTTGCTTCCAGGACCGAGGCGGGCGCCAGTGTCGCGAAGGCCAACAAATTCTCTCCTCCCTGGCAATGCACTCGCTCATGTGCTCTAGATGGCGCAGACGTGTGTGGGGACTTCCTTCAACACATAACTCCCCTTGGCCGCGCCCACCGTTTACATGAAATGTCCGACGAATTACTAATGAGGGAGTTGGACATAATTGCCGCACAAGAAGTAACTTTAGCTGCCTACTTGAAAAGGAATATATCCCAGCTGTCCGAGCGTTTAACACAAGCAAACGAAGAGGTCCACCAAGTTACAGAACAAAAAGACCTCGAACTCGTAAATGCTAAGTTCGAAATTGCCCGCTTGCGCGCTGTGTCTAGTATAAATACCGAATCCATCCAATATTTAGAGGAAGAAAAATCCTCGCTCTCTGAACTTCTAGATCGTGAGCGCCACCTGGGAGCGAAGCAAGAGGACGAAAACCGCTGGGCCATGGTTAAACTAGAAGAAGGCATGAATGTTCTTGCTTTGAATTGCGATAATTTTGTCACCAACTGCCATAAAGACATGGCTAAGAAGTCGGAAGTTCTGAAGTATATGAGTACAGATTTTGATGAAGAGCTATATCCGCACCTCACCGCAGTGCACGCCGAGAATTGATGGTTAATAAAACATGGTCTTCCGCTTGCATCCAAAGGCGTATTGAAATTACCCCCTTTTGACAAAGCGATCAAGGGTGTATACGATGCCGCGCTACTGTTTGGATCCAGCCTTGCCATGGAGCGCGCTTTCAAAGAAAATTTACTAAGGGGTCCTTTGGAGGGAAGTGAGATCTATTCCAAGTATGTGCAGGAGATGTTTGGCGCCGCCTTCCACATATTAGGGAACCTCCCGATGCCCATCATAGACCTTATCGAGAAAGACCAGGACCTCCCAATTAGTGTAACCATGACAGGCCTTATGCTTCCAAATGACAGTGCAGACCCGACAGAAGGAGACCCTGAAACCACGGGCGAGCCGGACCTATCCCAACTACAAGTTCCTGTGTATATTTCTGGCGCACCGATACTGATTTTGCTGGAAGAAAAATTGAATAAGCACGTGCGTCGTGTTGCTAAGAAGAATCACACCTCTATAAAAGGCGTTGTCATTGGTCTAGGCCTGGCACATCCTAGCCGGTCTGATGGTATGCCAGTGAGTCTTCCTTCTATTGATGTGTATCATACACGCGTGCTGCGATATATGAAAGAGGCATGGGTATAGCATTGCGTGTCACGAAACCCACGACATCGCCTATTAAAGAGGTCACTATCAACGAGCGACCTTCTATAGAAGGTGTCTTTCCATACCATATTTGTTGTTGTATCTCACGCACACTAATCTTGTAAATTAATAATTTGTACAATGATAATAACGACCCTTACATTTGTCATAACGTCCTGCATTATGCTCATGTGTAGTCGTATATATATGTGTCCAGGTTCCTACACCCACACCTGAGTTTGTGAGGAAGAACGCCTGTTTATGAGTACGTCCATTGGAATGCGACTCTAGACTTATGGGTGAGTCTAAAGGTCATTACGGGTGGTCATGCCACTACTACCATAAGCAATGTCATCGAAAATGACATGTTCGTTAGGCGTGCACATTGTGCCTATCCGTCATAAAGTATGAGGGCTGCTATACTTATCACAACGTCTTGTGAAAAGCTGCCTAACAAAGGATACTTGATCCGGCGCCGCTGGGGGTGCATCCCTCTTTCGCGACAAGTCTATTTAGTAGGGTAAATTTATTCCTCTTATTCTGCCTGGAAACGTTATTGTACACGTACATCTGAAGGCCAAATTCGTATAAAAGAAATAATACTTGCATGCATTAAAAATAGAAAGAAAAAACATCATTTGGACTACGGAACTAGCTAGGAACCGCAACGTTTTATTCATACCCTTTGCAAATGTTTTGAAACAAATAACAAAAACCTAAAAAACGATTAAAAATAAAAAAAATACATGGATCCTTATTGGGGCTATTAGCAGCCAAGAGAATGGTCCATGCCAACTATGCGATATCTCAAGGAGAATATCGTCGAGAACTCTGGTCTTCTCTTAAGTCATTCCTTGTAGGGCTAGATAGTGATTCCGCATAGCCATACGCACTCATCCTAGTCTGTGAGGATCCTTTGCTCGCCTGACCGCACTGCCTCGTGCTTCGTGCTGCTGGTAGTACGCCCATATGATCCTGCTGCCGCATGGTATATGGAGTTATCCTGGCTGCGGGGACAACTTCTCCCCTTTGCTGCTGTTGATGGTTACCTTTAGTCGGGAGCAGCGTTACCGCGTGTCGCGCCATATTTCCAATTGACGTCACTAGGTAACCTAGAGTACGCCCCAGCTTTGAGCATAGTCCTCTTTTCTCTGCGCCTTTGGTTGAGAGTGGGCCAATAAGCATGTTAGAATTCGCCCGACGTCTTGAGTCCGCTTGGCATCTCTGACAACGCGCCACTCTTTTGCGCGCATCCTTATGTGCAAATGGCCAAAAGTACCCTGAGCGAGCGACTTCCTCAACCATAGCTACCGAGCCGCGAGGACAGGCTCTTTTGTGTGCGGCTTCCACCATTGCCCGCGCCTGGTCTGGTGCTAAGCATTGCAACATCCGACCTTTGCATGTTTGCATGTACAACGTTCCTTTGACAATTTGAAAGTGCCTAGCTCGCGCCTGTATCTGCCTAGCCTTCCTTCTGTTGCTTGGCAATTTCTTATGTGACAAAAACTTTCGAATGGGCGTCATCCATGTTGGTGACTCCATGTCCGCACTCACATTTTTGTGTAAGATAAAATCGACCAAAACGTGACCAGGAGGCTTATTCATGTTTACAATTGAAAGTTGGTCCATGTCCACCGATATTTCGTCCTCCTCTTCTACAACCCTTCGTAAAGCAAACTCTGCAAACCGTGTCGTCATGTCCCGTATCTTTTCCGTATACTCGATTAGCACCCGTCCTCGTGGCTCGCATGACCCATTGACTCTACTTGCCACTAGAGGGTTGTATGTGTAGGCCACTAGGTGCTTCATGTCCATTCTTAGCGTTAATCTAAGACCTGCTATGAGGGCCTCGAAGTCTGCTTCCATGCTGGTAGTGGGAAAGTCAAACAACAATGCGTACGTGATTTTTATGTCGCCCTGGTTCGTGAGGATGAACCCCGCATCTGTCCCCTCTTTTCCTACGAAACCTGTCGAGAAAAGGACCCACGGGAGCCCTGACAGCGAGTCCTCGCGCACAGATATGCTCGGCGCCTGAGATTCCTCCGAGACACGCCTCCTTCTGTTCATCTGTGGACTGGGCTCTATATCATGTTGACACCTGTCCGCCTGCTTCCTTTTAGTGCTGGTGTTAGAACTACTGTTACGTCCTTCGATTGTGTCTATGTTACGGATGGTAACTACTCCATTTTGCACCAGGAATTTGAACATACCATGTGCCATGGAAGGTACTACGTACAACGTCTTTAGTGCCGACTGTCCAATTATCCTGTTATACGAAGATTGAGAGCGCACAACCATGAAGTCCATCCACTCTGTCGTCGAATGTTCCGCTTTTCTAATGGTTACCTGTGTGCAAAGATGCCCCAGCGGTCGAGTCTTATCACCACTAAACTCTATGAGAATCTGTGTTGTCTCTTCTAGCTCCTTCCTTATTTCCCATGGCCGACGTGCGAAACAATGTTCGTTTAATATGTTTGTTACAGACCCCCTATCGACGCACATGCCTTCAATTGTGTGGTCGCCGAGGGCTATGTCAATTGTCAACGACCCGACTCTGTAGTCTCTTGAAAGAATAGAGAATGCTATTTCTTTATCATGCGAAAATTCCGCGACCACCCTTCTTTGCATGAAATATTTTTCCATCTCTACCATGTATATGGTTATAGGTTTATCCTTCTGTTTTTTCACTTCGACCTTCTTCGCATACGCGTTCTTTCTCCAATCCCTTATCAGGTGGTTCAGCTTCCCTGCTTTTACCAGGCTTTCAATGTGTCTTTTCAACTGAATACACTCATCAGTAGAGTGCCCTTTATCATCATGGTACTCGCAGTGCTTTGTGTTATCCCATTTATCCACTGGTCCCAACATTGGGCTAGGCTTTGGAAAACTTGCTCCTTCTGATAGAAATATCTCTCTAGAGGTTTTTTGCAGCGGGGTGAACTTGTTGTTGTTGTTGTTGTTGTTGTTGCGCCCTTGCTTTGCCGTTCCTTGAAAGTCCAACGTGCGAGTGATATTTTGCCCATATGATTGTTTCTTGGGCCTGTCTTGGTACCTGTAGCCCGACGCCATCTGTCGGCTATCTGCAACTGCGGTTTATCCTTGAATAAATGCTCGGACCTTTTTCATTACCCCGTCAATTGTTGTCGGAGTTCTGTTGTTCAACTTTTTTATTAGGTCCGGAATTGTGATGCCTGCAAGGAATCCATAAATCTTTAGAATTTCCGGGCAATCCTTAATCTGGTTGCATTCAGATTTAAAGCGTTCCATGAAGTCCTCTAGGCTCTCATTATGCCTCTGCTTCACTCTCACAAGCGAAACCAGGCTCTTGTCATACTTCTTTTGCTGCACATAGTTCCTTCGGAACGCTCTTCGAAGTTCTTCAAACCCATGAACGCTCCTTCGTGGGAGACGGTTGAACCATGTCCGAGCGTTCCCGATGAGCGTTGAATTGAACATGTGACACCACACGACTTCTGGCCATTGCTCTATCCCTGCCTGAGATTCGAACACTTTTAGGTGATCATCCGGGTCCTTCGTACCGTCGTAGGTCTTGACATTGGATGACATGCGTCTTTTTTTGTTATCCATGAAAGTAGTTATGCATTCTGAAAACGCGCTTCCTTTCTCCCCGCGCCATGGCAAGGTCCATTGATCTTAACCTTGTACCCTTGGTCTTTTTGGTGCCCTGCGGTGTTTTCTGTCGTAGTCAGATGAGTCAGAGTCCTCAGTGGATGAAGGAGAGACCCTTTTATGGTGGGGGTAGCGGTCGCTATGATTAGAGTCCGAGGAACCTTCGCTTGAAGAATCCCTCTTGCGCCTCCTTTCAGTGCTCTTACTCCTTTCCTGAACTCGCAGATCATGAGATTCATCTCCTTCTAAGGGGCCTAGCCTTTTAAGGGCGCTTTTTCTACTAGTAGGGTTAGGCCCTAGTCTGTCCTTCACGCTTGTGCGCCGGTGGTCATTGACTGGTGTCATGAAACCATCCTCTTCTCCTGAGCCCCTGGAGCTGTCTGAGGACAATGCGTCTTCAATGAGAGGCGCATCCGAAGGGAATGCTGGGATCTCAGTCGCTCTTTGCTTCCTTTTTTTATCCTTTCTAGCTTCCTTACTAGATCTTGAGCCTCCCTTAGACTTGAATTCTTTAACGAAGTCCAAACTGATCCGAAGATCTCTTGCTGGATTCGCCCTCATTTGCGCCCTCATGAGTGGAATTAACGCCTCGTAGTTTTCTGTGACATAGTCGCTCATACTTTGCTTTGCCGAGGGGAGAATTTCTGTCTCCACCTGTGGATCTATCACATCCCTTGCGTCCAGGGTCTCCATGTGGCCTTGATTAGGGATTTCCCGAGAGGATGATGCGGTTTCGATCGTCTATAGAGTCGGAGTGACTAGTGGAGAGAAAGATACTTGCAGTCCTTTCCCCCCACGACTTGGGTTATTGGGTTCAAGGCTTGAGTAAGGACCTGTTGCCTTCTTGGATCCACCTTTGGGTGGGGGCGGATTTGCGCCATTTTTCGTCATTAGCTAGAGTTTAGTTTGGGGTCCCACGGATGGAGCCAACTTGTTGATGCAAAAGTTGGGGTAGACCGAGCTTGACCCAAATTATGCTTAATTTAGGGTCTTGTGGACTCCGGCTCTCGCACCAAGTGAAACTTGTTTTAGGACCCTGCGCACTAAACAGACACCGTTAGGCTTACCGTGGGTTAGTGACCCACGATTAGACTCCAGTGTGAGAGTAAGTAATCGGTTTGAGTATATTAGTGTTTAGGGTATTGTGTGTATTGTACCTTTGTGGAACCGAAGGGGTTCCTTATATACTCGAGAGAGTCCAGGCTGGGCTCCCTGTTCTTGCGGCCTAAGAAAGAGATAATGACTCGAAATAGCTTGATCTTCTTTATCCAACTAAGGCAAGTGTATATCCCTTTTCCTTAGGCGAATATAACTATAATATAAGTTATATTCTATCTGATCCTGTCGCACTGCGACAAGGACTTGGCTAAGCAATCAGCCTCTTGTGAGACAGCGGCTTACCGGGCCTTCTGGGCCGTACGCGCACATCACACAAGTATCCAATCCATTCCTAATGGATGCGGGTAGTACCCGTGAGTCGGACTATCCATCCCGACTAAGGACTATTCGTCATCAAATGGTGAGAGTAAAGTTTTGATGTATGTGTTTTTATGATGATAAAATGAGAGAGAGTTAGGTGGAAAATAAATATATAGTGGTGTTAGGGACTAGTTTTGCCAATTATGTAGTCTTTTGGACTTAAAAGCAATTTAATAGTTTAATGGGTAGAAAATGACTATTAGTCAATTTTGAAAATATTTACGGGGCTCGGGTTTCGTAAAAATACTTTTCAAAAGTTAAAACGCATCATAAATGTGATATTATAGTCTCCCGACTCGACTTAACACATCATTAAAACGAAATCGTCGAAAATATTAATTATCGAAACAATCGATAATAAAATGTAAAATTTTGGGCATCCGTCGGTATCGCGATCATTAGTAGTTCTCGTTATTCATTGATTTTGAGTAAACTCTTTGTAAAATGCAAGCGGGTGTTTTTAAATAAAAAACTTTGAATTAAATAAATACGGAAAAATAAAATAAATTTTTTATTATTCTAAATAAAGTATTATCAATGATTAGAAAATACTTAAAAAGTATAATTTATTTAAATTATCATGATCTGAGGATTTACATATAAGAATACAAGAAAATGTAATACGTTATTCAAGAAGGACGAATAAAAGAATAAAATAATGTCGGGAAAAATACGATTTCTTACAGTCTACCCCCCTAAAGGAACTCTGGTCCCTAAGAGTTCAACTGGAGACGGAGGAAGATGCAAACAAATGGAGATACAAAGTGTAGAACAAATTCATTGCTTCCCAAGTAATTTCTGCACCACGGTGTACCTTAACAATTAAAATTCACTATGCTTCACTTTCTTAACTTCTTTTCGAATAAATTTTCAAACTTTGATTAGAATACTGACCTTTCAGTACGGAGGAATATCAAGAGATAACATGAACACAAGAATTGCTTAAACGAACAAGGTGCGCCAAAATGAATCAAGATTGTTAATCAACAAGGAATTGCAAATCGCGCAAATTGTAAAACATGACAATTTACTTTTTAGATAAATAGAGGGGAAATATGAATTACATATAGACATTTGGATTACAAGATGTCACAATTATTTGTTTAGGATTTGGAATTACTTTCAAATTTAGCTTAAGTATTTTCTTGATTAAAAGAAATTTTTACAAGGTTTAGTGATTTGAAATCAATCTATATATATTTAGTGAGTAAGCAGTTGCTAAATCTATTTCTTGATCAGGATTTCAAAGCCAAAAAGTAGAACAGTCGAAAATAGTTATCTTGATCGTCTTAAGAAGTTTTGGATGACTATATGAAATGATTGTTAAAAACTCAAGTTTATCGCTATCATTAGAGAAAATCAAATTTCCAAATTATTTAGAATCATTGTTAGAAAAATTAAACTGATAATTTCATTAGATTGAAATTAAAGTATGATAAAATCAAAGACTTTAAAAGATGAAGTTTGACATCCCTTTTTTAGAATACTAGTTACAATTTTACCAAAGAGGATGCATAGATCCGTCATTAAAATTAAAACGGGTATTTTGGTAATTTAAACATTTGATAAATTGTGTAAAACGTTCTTAAAAATTTATAATAATTTTTAAAAATCCAAGAAGGTGTTACTACACCAAATGGTAAACATGTGATATATTCTAGTTTTCAAAAGGTGACAAGATAGAAAACAAGTAATGAAATGAACAATAATCAACAATTAGTATACTAGTAATAGCACGAGGGAATAAAACGAATTTCGTATCGATTTCTTAACGAGCATGATAGAGTAGATGCATCAATGATAGGGACGATAAGAAACAAGGATTTAGCAAATGATTAATTCAAGAGTGTGGTTAGCGTCACCAACAACGGCTTATTAAGTTCTCGATGGTCGATATACGATCGAAAGAGAAAAGCCACACAACAAATTTTTGAATCAAAGAAAATTCTTAAGAAGTCACTTGAGAGTAATTCCAGTAAGATGAACAACATTAGCAATGAGAGGAGAAATCAATACGTGGTTCACACGAATGAATTTCAAGACGATATAGTCTAACACATATCATGACAATTATACGAAATTATCGTTCACGTCCAGTCATAAATCACTATTCGCGTCAAGAGACGTTTCGAAGGTCTACCAAAATAGATAGAGAAGGTCGATCGATGTAGAAGCATAACAACGTTGAAACTTTCAAGTTTGGTATTAATGGTACGAAATTAGACAAGTGGTAACGAGAATTATATCACGAAGGAAGATGAGGTAACAAGTAAAACAAGGATCGTTGAGTAAGGAAATATGTGTTTGAAGCGTGTAATTTGTTCAAGAAAAGATAAGGGTTCATATGTGTATGTCGCGAACTGGGGCTTCTCGCATAAGATGTAAAAGTTTTCAAAACTTTATTTTATCTAAATTTTTAAAGAACACAAGTAAGAAGTTTGTTCTTGGCCAAATATTTAAGGTGACTACTATTCGGCCTCGCATGGCTCCTTCTGAATTACGCATAGGTGATCAGGCCATGCATAATGTAGGACTAGCAATGCGATGCTCAGGTTCGTCAAACCAGTATTACATGTCATATGATTTAAAATATGTATATAATGTCATTTATAAAAGCAGGAATCAAAATAATTTATGAAACTCTTCGCTAGTAACTAATTGGTTAGATATTTAAATCAACCATTTTATTGTTTCAAGAATTCTTTACAAGACCAACTGTTTAACAATTTATGAAAATACTTTGTAAAATTAATATAAATTAATTTTATAAGATAACATTCAAGTATTTTAATAAGGCCCAAGTGAAACATTTTGTAAAATGATTCACAAACAATGCCCGTTTGAGTTTATATGGTAACTTATAATATAGCGAGTGGGTTACACGAGAGTAATAAAAAGTAATTCAAGACAATCAATGAAATGGTTACAAGTTGATAAAGTTTCAAAAGGTTTAGCCATAATCGTCATGAGACACGTGTCAAAATGGTAATGAACGATGTAAAAACAAGAACTTCAAACCTCGGCTCAAATCAGTGTTAGGTTAGAAGTAGAAGAAGATAAGATAAATTGACAAACAAGTCATTTATGGAAAAAAAATAAAGGAATCCATATGCGCTCAGGTCGTAATTTATTTGACATAAATATCCTTTTAAGAAAGTAGAGCACCAGTTCTCAAATAGTACAACTACTCTGAAAAGTTTCTATTTTAGGAAAGTTTAGAAATTTAACACGTAAATAGTGTCACATAAAATATACACATTTTTCGAAACATATAGTTCATCATTTGTAACACCCTATTTTGATAAATGGAATGTCACGCGTGATTATGACGTGTCATCAAACCATACAAGGAAAATGTCTTAAAACATTACATGACCATAAAAGGAAATACCAGAAACAAACATCGGTACCGCAAAGTATAAGCTCATTACACACAAACATAAGTACTGTAAAGGAAAAGGACTAAACAATGTCCATAGAAATAAGTAGCAAAATGTATGATGAAATGCATAAAGTAGAGAAGGCTAGAAAGCTTCCAATCCATATGCACGTACGCTTAAAGTCTATGAGCGCCCTTGAGTACCTGCCGTTTGGGAACATGAAAGGAAAACGGCTGAGCATAACGCTCAGTGCACGGATATACAAGTATGACATGGAATAACGTAAGCATATAAGACTAATAACAGCGGAATATCATAAGTTATAAGTAATCTGGATTCATATTCATAAAACTGGTTTTATAGTTTGAAAAGACTTATGTTTCTATGAAAATCTGTTTAATTAGCCAAATAGCCCATATAGGTCATGAGTTTCCACCGTGCATGAATACTTGGAGGGGAGACCTCGTCATGCAATTAGAGTGGTTGCCTCTAATTAAATAGTCTGGGTAGGAGGGATCAAATCCTAGTGAAGGATGCAAGGCACACATCGCATTCACTATGATAATACTGCAAAACATGTAACTAGGATGCACCCATACGCCCCACATGATAGTATAATATAATGGCCAAAACTAAATAGGAACGCCACGAGCAATCACTTCGCCGTGGGGAAGTAATAACAATGGTGCCGCCAGTGTTATGGTTATGGTACCTCCATAACCAGGTGACACTGGTCATGCATGTATATGGCTTAGGCTCTTAATCTAACATAAGTATCAAACATAAATACTGGAAAAACAGTTGGCTGCAGACGGGGAATCCTAATAAGGAAAGAATGTCCATACTGAAAGGACGGGAAATCCGTACCTTAAGTCCAGTGAATGAAGAAGACGAACGGAAGAGTGTCCTACTTCGATCTCACTAACGCTACATAAATAGTATACGTGTATAAGTATTCTGATTACTGAGTACGTAACTGATTTTATATCATGTCTTAGCTTGTTTTATATGTTCATGTCTTGTTTTACAGATTTTAACGTTATGATGTGTTTATCATGTATTATGTATATTCTGATTAAGTATTACTTGTATTTCTTGTATTATTATACTTGTTGTGTAATAATAAGTAACTTTCTAAAAATAGCAGGTTTCCTAAAATAGAAAGTTTCCAAAAATAGAAAGTTTCCAAAAATAGAAAGTTCCCAAAATTAGATTAACTGCTTAAAATAGATTAGTTTCTAAAAATAGCAAGTTTCCAAAAATAGTAAGTTTTCTGAATTAGAAAGTTTCCATATTTAGAATTAATCTAGATTAATATCATAAGTCATGTAGTTACACTATAGTTTATTAATAATATTCTGTTAATTAAATAAACTATAGGTTATACGATTTAATTAAATATAAGCATTATTTAATTAAATTAAAGTGTATAAAAATACTTAGGTTAAAACATGTATTAATACTATATTAATATAACCTAAGTCATGATTAATAATTAATTATATGTCATGTTTAATAATTAATTAATACTATAGTGTAAAATAAATAAATAAATACTTAGGTTAAAACATGTATTATTTAATAATAATAATAACCTAAGTTTCATGTTTAATTAAATTAATTATAAGTCATGTATTAATTAATTTAATTATCTTGTAAAAATAATATACTTGTAAAATTAATTAGACTTGTAAAAATAATCATGAATCGAACCCGTGTGTTATTTATTTAAAATATGTCATGAACCGGACCCGTGAAACCCGTGAACCAATCTGAACCAAACAGCCCCAAAAACAGTGGCAAACCGGCTGAGCCGGCTACCCCTTCTTTCGGTAAGCTGCCACCGGCTATGTGCCGGTGGTCTTGCTTCTCTCGGCTAGCCGCTGACACCACAAGGGTTCCCACCGGTAGTTAGCCGGTGGTCTCCCCTACTCTGCGATGCGTTCCCCATGCTTGACCAACCTAACCACCGGCATAGCCGGTGGTGTTGGTTTGCTTGCTGTCGAGACCCATATAACCACAAGGACTCCCCCGACGCATGTTGGGGTGCCTTGTCCCTGCTGTCGACCGAACCCCAACACCACCGAGATCTAGATCTCGATTGGTGGTCGTGACAAGAACACGCCGAGAGCCATGGGGCTCTCGGTTTGTGTGTCGGCTGAAACAACCAACCCGAAAACACCCTTAATCTTTACCCCTTGATCCCATGTCATGTTTTTATCCATGTTTTTATTTAATTAAAGTTTATGTTTCAATTAATTAATTAAAAGAAAAAAAACAAAATGGTTTACGGATTACCAAAAACGTGGAATGAATGGAGAACGATCACACGAACACACTCCTTGAATTAATTAATCAAGATCAAATAAACACCCCTTGTGGTGTTGTTGCCGTCGACCAAGAGAGAGAGACAAGAGATTGGGGTTTTTGCAATTTTGTGAAAACTATGTAAATGGCTAGCTTATCTTTTTATTATTTTGAATAAAACAATCATGGGCTGGGCCACTCTCTTCTCTTGTACCGCGACTTGTAGGTCCCACCAAGGGAAACCCGAAGCCTTTCTCGTGTCTATTTTATTACGTGTTCGTGTGTTCATGTTTACGTGTTACGTTATTATTAAATGTTCGTGTTTTAAATACTTGTACATAACGATATCAATCGTATAACATTAATTTAGTACGTAGTTACGTGTTCGTGATTTTTACGTTCATGATTTCATGTTCGTGATTATAATTATTATTGATAATAATTATCGTGTACTAACACGTACTTAATACTTGTCGTAATAATAATACGTACATAACTTCTGTAATTACTAATCATGACACGTGTTCATGCTATAAAAGGAAAGTTTTAATATGTACGTACGTTTGCTAAGGGTACTATTCATGGTAAAAGCATGCGGGTTTTACAACTCTTCCCCCCTAAAAAGAATAATTCGTCCCCGAATTATAGATAAAATAAACTGAAAGAGGAACATACCCGAATTCAAAATATGAAATGAGGTTAAGAAGCCCAAATAGACTCCTTTGTTTCCCAAGTGGCTTCCCGCTCGGTATGGTCCATCCAAAGGATTTTGACGAATGGAATCGTCTTCTTCCTCATAACTCGTTCTTGCATGTCAATAACTCGTTCGGGTTCCTCTATGAAGGTAAGATCTTCACGAATCTGTTCCAGTGGATACTGAACCATGTGAAGGGGATGATACTTGTACCCTCTGAGTAAGGACACGTAAAAAATGTTGTGAACATGAGAAAGCTGCGGAGGTAACGCTAAACGATAAGATAATTCACCGACTCGCTCGATGACATCAAACTGTCCGATGAATCGAGGACTGAGCTTCCCTTTGATTCCAAAACGCTTAACACCACGTGCCGGCGATTCCTTAAGAAAGACGTGATCTCCTACATTAAAATGTAGGTCCCTATGATGCTTGTCGGCATAACTCTTCTGGCGTGAACGTGCCTCTTGCATTTTCTGCTTAACTACAGCGACCTTCTCGTTGGTCAACTCTATCATTTTTGGTCCTTCGAGTGTTCGCTCACCAACCTGATCCCAGCAGATTGGGGCACGTCACTTTCTGCCATACAACATCTCAAATGGAGCACACTTAATGCTAGCATGCCAACTGTTGTTGTATGCAAACTCTACCAAACAGATGTAATCGTCCCAATCTCCTGTCCATTCCAACGCACATGACCTCAATATGTCTTCTAATGTCTGAATCGTTCGCTCCGATTACCCGTCTATTTGAGGATGAAAAGCCGTGCTAAGCTTAAGTTTTGCACCCCAAGCTTTCTACAGACTCTTCCAAAATCACGAAGTGAAACGAGGATCTCTGTCCGAGACGATACTGGATAGAGCACCATGAAGTCTCATGATCTCCTTCTTGAAAGTGTCGGCGAGTTTACTGACCGGATCATCCTTCCGGATCGGTAAGAAATGAGTTGACTTAGTAAGTCGATCAACGATAACCCAAATCGCATCGTGCCTCCTCTTTGTCTGCGGAAGACCGGTAACAAAATCCATGGTGATCTTTTCCCACTTCCACTCTGGAATGTCTAACGGTTGTAGTAAACCACTAGACCACTGATGCTCGATCTTAACCTACTGACAAGTAAGACATTTGGAGACGTAAGTAGCAACATCCTGTTTCATCCCACTCCACCAAAAGTATTGCTTGATGTCGTGGTACATCTTGGTCGAACCAAGATGAATGGAGAATGGGGAGCTATGAGCTTCAGCTAATAATGCTTCCCTGAGTGTAGGATCATCAGGAACACAAAGTCTGGTGCCCTGCCATAAGATACCATCGTCATCCAACCGAAACTCCGTCTGCTGTTCTAAGTTTTGAATGATCGCCCAAATTTCACCATTATCCTTCTAAGCTTCCTTGATCCTAGAGAGTAACTCAGGTTCCGCTCTAAGATTAGCCCAGTAACCATGCTATCTACGTACCATGATCTTGATGTCTAGTCGCTCCAAGTCTCTTATAATCTCCTCCTCTATTTTAATGCCGTTTATCATACCAGACTTTCTACTAAGTGCATCTGCCACTACATTCGCCTTTCTTGGATGATATTACAGATTAATTTCATAATCCTTCAACAGCTCTAACCATCTTCTCTGCCTCATATTCAGTTCAAGTTGAGTGAAGATGTACTTCAGGCTCTTGTGGTCTGTGAAGATGTCACATGATTATCCATACAAGTAGTGCCTCCCTATCTTCAATGCAAACACGACTGCTGCAAGTTCCAAGTCATGTGTAGGGTAATTTTCCTCATAAGGCTTAAGCTGTCGTGAAGCGTACGCATTCACTTTCCCATGTTGAATGAGAACACAGCCAAGTCCCTTCCCTGAAGCATTACTGTAGATTTGAAACCCACCTGTACCAGATTGGGAGAGTAAGAATCGGTGCAGATACTAACTTCTACTTTAGGTCTTCAAAGCTCTTCTCTCTTTCTTCAGTCTAGACGAATTTCTCCCCTTTCTGCATCAGTTTGGTCAATGGTAGTGCTAAACGCGAAAAGTTCTCCACGAACCTACGGCAGTAACCAACTAAGCCTAGGAAACTACGAACTTCAGTCGCTGATGTCGGTCTTGACCACTTGGTAATAGCCTCAACCTTTGCTAGATCCATGGTGATTCCTTCAACTGATACAATGTGACCTAAGAACGCCACCTTGTCTAACCAGAACTCACACTTGGAGAATTTAGCATACAACTGCTTCTGGCGAAGAATCTGTAATACTGTACGAAGATGGTCTTCTTGTTCCTCATTGGACTTAGAGAAAATAAGGATGTCGTCAATGAAGACAATGACGAACTTGTCCAGGAACTCATGGAAGATACGATTCATTAGATCCATGAAGCAATTGGAGCATTGGTAAGGCCAAAGGGCATGAATACAAATTTGTAGTGCCGATAACGTGTACCGAAAGCAGTCTTGGCGATGTCCTGCTCCTTAACCCTTAACTGATGATATCCCGACCTCAGATCAATCTTGGAGAAATGTTTGGCCCCTTGGAGTTGGTCAAACAAGTCGTCAATGCGTGGCAGCGGATACCTATTCCTGATAGTGATCTTGTTAAGCTCACGATAGCCTATGCATAGACGCATGCTGCCGTCCTTCTTCTTACAAACAGAATAGGTGCGCCCCATGGAGAAGCACTAGGTCGAATGAAACCGCGTTCTAACAGTTCCTGAAGTTGTTCCTTTAACTCCTTCAGCTCTATGGGAGCCATGTGATAAGGAGCCTGGGATATTGGCTCAGCTCCTGGGACGAGCTTAATATTAAACTCCACTTCACGAGCATGTGGTATGCCTGGAAGTTCTTCTAGAAACACGTCTGGGAATTCTGACACGATCGGCTGATTCTGGATAGATGGAGCTTCAGCCTCCAAATCATGAACGGTAGCAAGATTTCCCTCACAACCATGTGACAGTAGTGCACGTGCTTGCAAGGTTGATATTATTTGTACAGACCTTCCGGGTACGAACCTGTTGTGAATGTACTCTGGTGCATTTACATCACCGAAGATGACCCGATATGTCTGGCAGTCTATGGTGGCGTGATGTTTGGATAGCCATTTCATGCCTGATTCCGTGGTACTCCCTCTTCAGCTTGCCTTGCTCAGCCTTGGGGAAGAACTGTCCCATCACTAACTCCCTGAACTGAGCCCAAGTCAAACCAGCCACCCAATTGTCACCACCCTCAGACTGCTTGACTGCCTTCCACCATCCCAGTACATCACCTTTGAACTTGTAACAGGCCAACCTCGACTTGAAGACGGGGTCGCAACACATTGCATCGAATATCGTCTCGATATGAGCCAACCAGCTTTCAGCTTCACTGGGGCTATCAGTTTTCTCGAAGGATCGAGGACGTTGCTTGTTGAATCTCTCCAGCCATGTGGCCAATGTTGCTGGAGGAGGAGGAAGAGGAGGAACTGGGTGCTGTTGCTGATTGTTGGCATCCTGCACCTCAGCTCTGATTTCGGTTCTCAGCTGAGGAAGCAAAGCTTGCATCGCAGCTTGGACTACTGCATTGAGTTGTTCTTGCTCGCGTGTGAGAACCATCTGACAGTATAAAATAAAATACATGATTAAATTAATCAAACATAAAATATATACATGAAAAAAATTTATACCAATAAATCATGAGAAAATTTTTATGTAGGAAAACTAGTATATGAATGCATGATGCAGTTTTACGAAAAGTTTTATATGCGCGAGAGTGAACGCCTATGGTCAGTTCACTCAAAACAAAAGACATGGCGAGGGGACGCCAATGGGTCGGTCCCAAAGTTAAAAGTTTCGATAAAAGCACATGCGACTAAATAGGGCCAGTCTTGTACCAACCATTACTTAGTCATAAACCTGCGATAATGACATATAGCATGAATGCATGAAAACAATGAATGCATGAAAACCGACTGTCAGTTCTAGGAAGACCATAGTGACTACCCGCTAATCACAGGTCGTGTTTTGAGAGCCTACAGGTCGAAGCCTTGGCTCTGATACCATAATTTTAACACCCCATTTTGGTAAATAGAATGTCACGCGTGATTATGGCGTGCCATCAAAGCATACAAGGAAAATGTCTTAAAACATTACATGACCATAAAAGGAAATACCAGAAACAAACATCGGTACCCCAAAGTATAAGCTCATCACACACAAACATAAGTACTGTAAAGGAAAAGGACTAAACAATGTCCATAGAAATAAGTAGCAAAATGTATGATGAAATGCATAAAGTAGAGAAGGCTAGAAAGCTTCCAATCCATATGCACGTACGCTTAAAGTCTACGAGCGCCCTTGAGTACCTGCCGTTTGGGAACATGAAAGGAAAACGGCTGAGCATAACTCTTAGTGCACGGATATACAAGTATGACATGGAATAACGTAAGCATATAAGACTAATAGCAACGGAATATCATAAGTTCTAAGTAATCCGGACTCATGTTCATAAAAGTGGTTTTATAGTTTGAAAAGACTTATGTTTCTATGAAAATCTGTTTAATTAGCCAAATAGCTCATATAGGTCATGAGGTTCCACCGTGCATGAATACTTGGAGGGGAGACCTCGTCATGCAATTAGAGGGGTTGCCTCTAATTAAATAGTCTGGGTAGGAGGTGTAACACCTCATTTTGATAATGGAATGTCACGCGTAATTATGGCGTGTCATTAAAGCATACAAGGATAAATGTATAAAACATTACATGACCATAGGGATAACCGGAATCAAACATCGGTTCCCAAACATAAGCCCAAAACATAATAAAGCAATAGAAGTGAATGAAAGACTAAACAAGCATAAGTATATGAAGGCAAAAAGGAGAAGAAGTCTCCAGCAGCTTCCATCCTATGCACGTCCTCCAAATGCTCGAGTTTTTCCTAGGGTACCTGCCGTTTTGGGACATGGAAAGGAAAGTAACGGCTGAGCAAAACGCTCAGTGCACGGATATAGACATAGTATAAGTGACTAAAACATAATAGAGACTTAAAAGCAGCGGAAATGTATAAGTCCTGGAAAACCTGGAACATGTTCATAAAACTGGTTTTATATGTTGAAAAGCCTTATGTTTATCTTATGAAAACTGTTTAACATATTTTTACCATTAGCCAATATAGGTCATGAAAATCCATCGTGCATGAATACTTGGAGGGGTGACCTTATCATGCAAATTAGAGGGGCTGCCTCTAATTTAATATACTGGTTTGGGTAGGAGGGATCAGCTCCTTGTGAAGGATGCAAGGCACACACCACATTCACCATGAAATCCTGACTGAAAACATGTAACTAGGATGCACCCATACGCCCCACATGATAAATATAAATAGATGGCCAAAAGCTGAAGGGACGCCACGAGCAATCACTGCGCCGTGGTGAAGTCATAAGATCAGTGCCTCTAATGTTATGGTTATGGTACCTCCATAACTAGGTGAAACTGGTCATGCATGTATATGGCTTTAGGTATTCTAATTAAACATAAGCAATTCAAAAACATATAAAACAAATACTGGGAAAACAGTTGGCTGCATACGGGGAATCCTAATAAGGAAAGAATGTCCATACTGAAAGGACGGGAATCCGTACCTTATGTCCAGTGAACGAAGAAGACGAACTGAGAGAAATCCTACTTCCGTATCACTAATGCTACATGAATACATACGTGAATAAGTATCTGACTACTAAATACGTAACTGGTTTTATATCATGTCTTAGCTTATTTTATAAGTTCATATCATGTTTCACTGTTTAAAGCCTTAAACTGTGTTTATCTTATATTCTGTCTATTCTAATTAAGTATTTCTGGTATTTCATGTATTATTATACTTACTGTGTAATAATAAGTAACTTTCCAAAAATAGCAGGTTTCCTAAATTTGAAAGTTTCCAAAAATAGAAAGTTTCCAAAAATAGAAAGTTACCAAAAATAGTAGGTTACCAAAAATAGAAAGTTTCCAAAAATAGAAGTTTCCAAAAATAGAAAGTTTCCAAAAATAGAAAGTTTCCAAAAATAGATTTACTGCTTAAAATAGATAAGTTTCTAAAAATAGAAAGTTTCCATAAATAGATTAGCTGCATTAATTAAATAAGTTTCTAAAAATAGATTAGCTGCCTTAAATAAATAAGTTTCTAAAAATAGCTGGTTTCCTTAAATAGATTAGCTGCCTTATTTAATTAAGTTTCTAAAAATAGAAAGTTTCCATAATTAGAAATAAGCTGATTAAATAAGCTAAGTAAATAAGCCTAAGTGTTTTCATGATTATTTTCTAAGTCATGTGATATAATGTATAGTTTAATAATTATTTCATGTAATTTAATTAAACTATAGGTTATAATATATAATTAAAGTATAACATGTTTTAATTAAATATATTAAATACTTAGGTTAAAAATATATATTATTAAATATTAATAATTAACCAAAGTTATGTTATTAAATTAATTTCTTCATTATTAATTTAATTTTAACATAAGTTCATAACATGAAAAAAAAACTAACATAAACCATGAACCGGATCTAGGCCTAAAAACATGAACCGGACATGAATCGACACCGTACCCCGACCCAACTCGGGGTACACCTTGTCTTGGGGCTGTCGTGGGACCCACACACACCAACCAAGACCATACGGTCTTTGGTGGTGGTCGGTTGGCCAAACCGAAACCCTTTTGGGTTCGGTGTAGGCCGCGGCTAGAAAACAAACACCCCTAACGAACCCTTTTGATTTTATTAAAACATATATCTTGTTAGATCGATGATTACTTATTAGTTTTTAATAAAAACATAACATGTTCTTAATGAATTAAAGATTAAAGAAAAGAAAAAGGTTAAAAAAAATGATTTACCGAATACGTGGATCAAGGGAATGAAGAACAAACACGAACAAACAACTAATCTTCAAGACCAAAGATCAAAAACCACCTTCCATGGTGGTTGTAGGGTGGTGGCACAAAGGAGAAGAAGAAGGAGGGTTTTTAGGTTTTCTTAAAAATCTTCTGTAAAGATTAAATGAGTAGTGAAAACCTCCTAATTCCCTTTTAGTGTAAAATTGATGGGCTAAGCCCATCCCCCCTCCTAATTTCGTGGGAATGGGGCCCACTAGGGGTAACCCGCATGTTTTCCGTGTCTAATTAATAAGTTACACGTTCGTGATTATTTGTGTTCGCGTTTTAAGTGTTCTCGTTACGTAAATATCGTGATCTAATATATTTAATTACGCTCGTAATAAACATATATACGTAATTAATAATAGTTCGTGTTTTAATACGTTCATGGTTTCATGATCGCATGTTCGTGATTAATTATCGTTAAATAATTATTACGTTATCGTGCATAGTAAATACTTATCGTGTTCTAACACGCACGTAATACGTAAACTCCTAACACGTAATCGTAATCATGCTATATCAGGAAAGTTTTAATCTAGTACGTACGATCCTAAGGGTACTATGCATGGTAAAAGCATGCGGGTTTTACAACTCTTCCCCCCTAAAAAGAATAATTCGTCCCCGAATTATAGATAACGTAACTGAAAGAGAAACATACCCGAATCAAACTGAGAGGGTATGTAAGATAAATTAACGTGCAGGTGACCTGGCAGAAAGAACGCGGAATGTGACATGTCTTAAAAGGACATGGAACGTGACGTGGCTGAAGGACATATCTAATTGATAAGAGAAAACGGATAAGAAGTCCGGATGAACTTGTCCGTTTCCAAGTGGCTTCCCTCTTGGAACGGTTCCTTTATAAGATCTTGACACGAATGATAAGTCTTGGTCCTCCTGACCTTGACTTGGAATACGAAGAAGTTCCTGGTTATCAACGTAAGGTAGATCCCCTAAATTCGATCGAGGGAATAAGAATTAACGTGTAAGGGTAACTGAAACGTTACGATGAAAGACAATCTGACTTAACTGTTAACTAGAAACGATGCGCGAGACATAAACAAACGTAGTACGTGAAAAATTTTGAACGTGATACGTGAAAAATTTTGAACGTGCTACGTGGAGATATTGCGAGTGTAGTATGAGTAAACATATCGTGATCCATGATACGTGGTAACATATCTTGATCATGATATGAGGAACGTGGAATGAACATGACATGTGAAACATATCGTGAACATAGAATATAATGGCGGTAACGCCAAACGCTACCGGGTGAGACATAGAATATGACGAGAAACGTCTATCTGAGGATAGGGAGTTATACTAAACTTGGTTCTGGTCTCTCAAGTTCTGGCAAAACTTCCCAGAATGAGAAAAGAACATAAAATCGTAATCCGAGATGCCATCAGGAACATGAATAGTGTCATGAACGCGAGCGCGAAAGCAAGTCATGAAATCAGAACAAGGACGTGAAGTAAACAAGGAGCATAATTGTGAATATTTTTTTGACTCGATAACTGAGGAATTGCCAAGTGATCGGATGAGCCTTGACTGGAATATGTCTGATAAATCTGTAGGTTCTAAAATCCTTGCGGATGTAAGGATTCTACATACTTGATCAACCTGTTTGCAATAACCCAGATAGCATCATGCTTCTTCTGAGTTTGCATTAATCTGGTAACCAAAATCCATGGAGATCTTGTCCCATTTTAGTTCACAAATTCAGCTGATGAAACATCCCAGTTTGTTGGTGTCCTATCTTAGCCTGTTGGTATGTCAGGAACATAGATATGGACGTAGCTGTATCCTGCTTCGTAGAAACTTGATACATAGAACGTTGCGAAATTTGAGTCTCTGAATCTAGACTTCTCCTAGCGTAGGATTTCCTAGAACACCTAATGTAGTGTAGAGTTCTCTCCTTTACGCATAAGCAGAGTCATGGTAAGATTTACCGTAGAAACCAATGTGATTCAGCGTGTCACTGTAATCAAACAAAATTGATATTGGAAAAATTTCTAGGGTCAAATTTCTCTTGTCAAAGAATTTGCAACATAGTGCAGATATGGTCTTCCTGTTCTTCTTCTAGGCTTTAAGGAAATCAGGTTATCCTCAATGAGAACACTGATGAATTTGCATATGAGTTCATGGAAACTCAATTTATTAAGTTCATAATGCTGTTGGAGCATTGATGAGACTAATTCAAAATCAAAATCTAGCATGACCGAGTCGTGCACGAATAGCAGTCATGGACATGTCCTGCTCTTTCACCCGTCACTATTGGCAGCATGATTATGAATTCACCCTTGTCAATACACGGAGGAGAGTAACGGTCGTAAATGGTGATTTGTTTAAAATCGATGGTAGTCGACACATAATCTCATGGTACCGTCCTTCCCTTGTAAGTTCTTCTGGAATGTATGGGAAGATTTTGGAATAATCAACTGGTTAAGCGTAAAAGACTTAAGTGGTCGTGTCTTACTGACAACTAGAAAGTTTTAGCGACCATGGCTAACAACGCACATGCTTGTAAGCATAGATAATTTGTACAGATTTTCCCGATGGAAAATCAAGCTGAATGTATTTAGGAGCCTGAACATTTCTGTACATAATTATGAATCTTAGCATGGTGTGCTGTTCATAGTACATAATTAGGATAAAATTCATCTCGTGTCTGTCCGAGGGAATGCGTTAGAAGCTTGGATCTCATCATTAAGCTGAAGGAAAACCTTCGTATACGTGGGAATACGAAAGGCGTCCTTCATGGTCATGAATATATGAAGTATGGTGAAAGAATGAAAGTGACATTGGCAACGTGACAGTTCTCACTGATACGCCGATAATGGTATTGAAATTCTTGTGGCCTGATTAATACATGGCAGAACAAAATGGACATACCCTTGGAGGGTACCCTGAATTTCTTAGAAATAATCCCTAGTTGGACGTGAGTCATGTGTCTTGACTCGTGTCTTGGAACTATAAGCATGAAATATGTCTTGACTGGTGTCTTGACATGTGTCTTCAGAAAGTATACGTGAGACATGTGTCTCGAGATGTGAAACAAATATAACCACAATATAAGGTTATTATGCCAGAATTGGCGGATCGGTAGGACTACTGATCATTTGTATGTCTAATCACGTCCGCGGCCAGAGCCTCGGTTGCGATTTCTAGGATAGTTTCTGTCATAGTAGTGGTTACTATCGTCCTGTCTGTCAGTTCCATGACGGTCATTCTTATGACCGTGATTCATGTAACTATTCAGCTGAGTGGCCGGCTGGTACCGGTTTGCACTCATATGGCTGAAATGACAGCTGAATGACGTATGACATGTAACTAAGAATTAGAGACAATGATTGATGGAAATCGTCTGATGGTGAAGCATCTTCTCGTCCAATTGCTTTGCTCCGATGCCTTTGTCTTCGTCTTGTAGGATCTCCAAGTTGTGAACAGCATCCGCATCTCGTAGCGTCTCCGAACGTCAGCAACATCAACCTTTAGTAACATCTCCAGGTTATGAGCGGCATCAGCAATCTTGTAGAACATCAGCAATAGAAAATACGTCTGAGGTGATTCAGAATCGACTAGCGAATACTCGTGAAGTATTTCAAGTGGAATATACATGGATTAAGGTACGTGTAATACACATGAAATACGGTACGTGGAGTACACGTGGAATGCACATGAAATGATCGGTATGGGGTCGATCATTTGTCATGATTTAAAGAAAGTATATCGGTTAAACGGTTAGGAAAACCATCATGATAACCTGGCAGTATTAGCATAGACATCATTCTGGTTGTAACGGAAACGTTAAAGTGTGGTTACACAAAATTCAACGATGATTTGCCTGACAGCATGATCAATGAAAACCAACCATGACTATCATGAAAGCAGGATTCAATGAAATCTAACAATGTTTTGCAGGACAGCGTAAATAACAAAAGAGGCGTAAGACATAATCAACATGAAGACGAAATTATCATGAAGAAACATGAAACCATCTATCATGAAGAAGTGTATAACATAATCAGCATGAAACTGAAGTTAACCATGACAGTATGAAAACATACTTGACATAAAAACATAGTAACTTATGAGGGGACATGAAAAAAATTTATGCCAATCTAAATCATGAGAAAAATTTTATGCATGAAAAACAGTGCATGAATGCGTAATGTAGTTTATAAAAACCTTTATATGTGCGAGGGGACGCCTATGGGTCGGTCCCAAAACAAAATACATGGCGAGGGGACGCCTATGGGTCGGTCCCAAAGTTAAAAGTTTCGATAAAAGCACATGCGACTAAATAGGGCCAGTCCTGTACCAACCATTACTTAGTCATAATCCCTGCAACAATGATACATGAAACATAAATAAATGAAACTCATCTGTCAAAACATATCAGAATAAATTTTTATGTGACTAATTATGAACTACTGGGGTTCAGTCCACATAGCCACAGTTCACGAAGAACATTATGCATGAAACAATGACACATAACTAAATATGAATGACGGTTGTCCATCCATATTAGTAAAACAATATCGATGAAAACATCAAGGTTAAAACCTCAAGGTGCTAAAAACATCATGGTTAAAACAACAATGCGCTGAAAACGTCAATACGTAGAATAACAGACGTTGGCTTAGGAAGCTCCTGGTGACTACCCACTAGTCACAGGTCGAGTTTTAGAGCCTACAGGTCGAAACCTGGCTCTGATACCATAATTGTAACACCCCATTTTGATAATGGAATGTCACGCGTAATTATGACATGTCATCAAAGCATACAAGGATAAATGTATAAAACATTACATGACCACAGGGATAACCGAAATCAAACATCGGTTCCCAAACATAAGCCCAAAACATAATAAAGCAATAGAAGTGAATGAAAGACTAAACAAGCATAAGTATATGAAGGTAAAAAGGAGAAGAAGTCTCTAGCAGCTTCCATCCTATGCACGTCCTCCAAATGCTCGAGTTTTTCCTAGGGTACCTGCCATTTTGGGACATGGAAAGGAAAGTAACGGCTGAGCAAAACGCTCAGTGCACGGATATAGACATAGTATAAGTGACTAAAACATAATAGAGACTTAAAAGCAACGGAAATGTATAAGTCCTGGAAAACCTGGAACATGTTCATAAAACTGGTTTTATAGTTTGAAAAGCCTTATGTTTATCTTATGAAAACTGTTTAACATATTTTTACCATTAGCCAATATTGGTCATGAAAATCCACCGTGCATGAATACTTGGAGGGGTGACCTCATCATGCAAATTAGAGGGGCTGCCTCTAATTTAATATACTGGTTTGGGTAAGAGGGATCAGCTCCTTGTAAAGGATACAAGGCACACACCACATTCACCATGAAATCCTGACTGAAAACATGTAACTAGGATGCACCCATACGCCCCACATGATAAATATAAATAGATGGCCAAAAGCTGAAGGGACGCCACGAGCAATCACTCTGCCGTGGTGAAGTCATAACATCAGTGCCTCTAATGTTATGGTTATGGTACCTCTATAACTAGGTGAAACTGGTCATGCATGTATATGGCTTTAGGTATTCTAATTAAACATAAGCAATTCAAAAACATATAAAACAAATACTGGGAAAACAGTTGGCTGCATACGGGGAATCCTAATAAGGAAAGAATGTCCATACTGAAAGGACGGGAATCCGTACCTTATGTCCAGTGAACGAAGAAGACGAACTGAGAGAAATCCTACTTCCGTATCACTAATGCTACATGAATACATACGTGAATAAGTATCTGACTACTAAATACGTAACTAGTTTTATATCATGTCTTAGCTTATTTTATATGTTCATATCTTGTTTCACTGTTTAAAGCCTTAAACTGTGTTTATCTTATATTCTGTCTATTCTGATTAAGTATTTCTGGTATTTCATGTATTATTATACTTATTGTGTAATAATAAGTAACTTTCCAAAAATAGTAGGTTTCCTAAAATTGAAAGTTTCCAAAAATAGAAAGTTTCCAAAAATAGAAAGTTTCCAAAAATAGAAAGTTTCCAAAAATAGAAAGTTACCAAAAATAGAAAGTTACCAAAAATAGAAAGTTTCCAAAAATAGAAGTTTCCAAAAATAGAAAGTTTTCAAAAATAGAAAGTTTCCAAAAATAGATTTACTGCTTAAAATAGATAAGTTTCTAAAAATAGAAAGTTTCCATAAATAGATTAGTTGCCTTAATTAAATAAGTTTCTAAAAATAGATTAGCTGCCTTAAATAAATAAGTTTCTAAAAATAGCTGGTTTCCTTAAATAGATTAGCTGCCTTATTTAATTAAGTTTCTAAAAATTGAAAGTTTCCATAATTAGAAATAAGCTGATTAAATAAGCTAAGTAAATAAGCCTAAGTGTTTTCATGATTATTTTCTAAGTCATATAATATAATGTATAGTTTAATAATTATTTCATGTAATTTAATTAAACTATAGGTTATAATATTTAATTAAAGTATAACATGTTTTAATTAAATATATTAAATACTTAGGTTAAAAATATGTATTATTAAATATTAATAATTAACCTAAGTCATGTTATTAAATTAATTTCATCATTATTAATTTAATTTTAACATAAGTTCATAACATGAAAAAAAACTAACATAAACCATGAACCGGATCTAGGCCTAAAAACATGAACCGGACATGAATCGACACCGTACCCCGACCCAACTCGGGGTACACCTTGTCTTGGGGCTGCCGTGCGACCCACACACACCAACCAAGACCATACGGTCTTTGGTGGTGGTCGGTTGGCCAAACCGAAACCCTTTTGGGTTCGGTGTAGGCCGCGGCTAGAAAACAAACACCCCTAACGAACCCTTTTGATTTTATTAAAACATATATCTTGTTAGATCTATGATTACTTATTAGTTTTTAATTAAAACATAACATGTTCTTAATGAATTAAAGATTAAAGAAAAGAAAAAGGTTAAAAAAAATGATTTACCGAATACGTGGATCAAGGGAATGAAGAACAAACACGAACAAACAACTAATCTTCAAGACCAAAGATCAAAAACCACCTTCCATGGTGGTTGTAGGGTGGCGACACAAAGGAGAAGAAGAAGGAGGGTTTTTAGGTTTTCTTAAAAATCTTCTGTAAAGATTAAATGAGTAGTGAAAACCTCCTAATTCCCTTTTAGTGTAAAATTGATGGGCTAAGCCCATCCCCCCTCCTAATTTCGTGGGAATGGGGCCCACTAGGGGTAACCCGAATGTTTTCCGTGTCTAATTAATAAGTTACACGTTCGTGATTATTTGTGTTCGCGTTTTAAGTGTTCTCGTTACGTAAATATCGTGATCTAATATATTTAATTACGCTCGTAATAAATATATATACGTAATTAATAATAGTTCGTGTTTTAATTACGTTCATGATTTCATGATCGCATGTTCGTGATTAATTATCGTTAAATAATTATTACGTGATCGTGCATAGTAAATACTTATCGTGTTCTAACATGCACGTAATACGTAAACTCCTAACACGTAATCATAATCATGCTATATTAGGAAAGTTTTAATCTAGTACGTACGATCCTAAGGGTACTATGCATGGTAAAAGCAAGCGGGTTTTACAGGAGGGATCAACTCCTAGTGAAGGATGAAAGGCAAACATCGCATTCACTCTAATAATACTGCTAAACATGTAACTAGGATGCACACATACACCCCACATGATAATATAATATAATGGCCAAAACTGAAATGGGACGCCACGAGCAATCACTTCACCGTGGGGAAGTCATAACACTGGTGCCTCTAGTGTTATGGTTATGGTACCTCCATAACTAGGTGACACTGGTCATGCATGTATATGGCTTAGGCTCTTAATCTAACATAAGTATCAAACATATAAAACAAATACTGGGAAACAGTTGGCTGTAGACGGGGAATCCTAATAAGGAAAGAATGTCCATACTGAAAGGACGGGAAATCCGTACCTTAAGTCCAGTGAACGAAGAAGACGAACGGAAGAGAGTCCTACTTCGATCTCACTAACGCTACATAATAGTATACGTGTATAAGTATACTAATTACTGAGTACGTAACTGATTTTATATCATGTCTTAGCTTGTTTTATATGTTAATGTATTGTTTTACTGATTTTAACGTTATGCTGTGTTTATCATGTATTATGTATATTCTGATTAAGTATTACTTGTATTTCTTTTATTATTATACTTTCCGTGTAATAATAAGTAACTTTCTAAAAATAGCAGGTTTCCTAAAATAAAAAGTTTCCAAAAATAGAAAGTTTCCAAAAGTAGATTAACTGCTTAAAATAGATTAGTTTCTAAAAATAGAAAGTTTTCAAAAATAGTAAGTTTCCTGAATTAGAAAGTTTTCATATTTAGAATTAAGCTGGACTAATATAAGTCATGTAGTTACAATATAGTTTATTAATAATATTCTGTTAATTAAGAAAACTATAGGTTATACGATTTAATTAAATCTAAGCATGATTTAATTAAATTAAAGTGTATAAAAATACTTAGGTTAAAACATGTATTAATACTATATTAATATAACCTAAGTCATGATTATTAATTAATTATATGTCATGTTTAATAACTAATTAATACTATAGTGTAAAATAAATAAATAAATACTTAGGTTAAAACATGTATTATTTAATAATAATAATAATCTAAGTTTCATGTTTAATTAAATTAATTATAAGTCATGTATTAATTAATTTAATTATCTTGTAAAAAAAATATACTTGTAAAATTAATTAGACTTGTATAAATAATAATGAACCGAACCCGTGTGTTATTTATTAAAAACATGTCGTGAACCGGACCCGTGAAACCCGTGAACCGGTCTGAACCAAACACCCCCGAAAACAGTGGCAAACCGGCTGAGCCGGTTGCCCCTGCTATCGGTAAGCTGCCACCGGCTGTGTGCCGGTGGTCTTGCATCTCTCGGCTAGCCGCTGACACCATAAGGGTTCCCACAGGCAGTTAGCCGGTGGTCTCCCCTGCGCTGTGATTCGTTCCCACTGCTTGACCAACCTAGCCACCGGCTGAGCCGGTGGTGTTGGTTTGCTTGCTGCCGAGACCCATATAACCACAAGGACACCCTGACACATGTCGTGGTGCCTTGTCCCTGCTGTCGACCGAACCCCAACACCACCGAGATCTATGGGGCTCTCGGTTTGTGTGTCGGCGAAACAACCAACCCGAAAACACCCTTAATCTTTACCCCTTGATCCCATGTCATGTTTTTATCCATGTTTTTATTTAATTAAAGTTCATGTTTCAATTAATTAAATAAAAGAAAAAAACAAAAGGGTTTACGGATTACCAAACACGTGGAATGAATGGAGAACGATCACACGAACACACTCCTTGAATCAATTAATCAATATCAAATAAACACCCCCTTGTGGTGTTGTTGCTGCCGGCCAATAGAGAGAGACAAGAGATTAGGGGTTTTGCAATTTTGTGAAAACTCTGTAAATGTCTAGTTTCTCTTTTTATTATTTTTAGTAAAACAATCATGGGTGGGCCCCTCTCTTTTCTTGTGTCGCGGATTGTAGGGCCCACCAAGGGAAACCCGAAGCCTTTCTCGTGTCTATTTTATTACATGTTCATGTGTTCGTGTTTACGTGTTACGTTATTATTAAATGTTCGTGTTATAAATACTTGTACATAACGATATCAATCGTATAACATTAATTTAGTACGTAGTTACGTGTTCGTGATTTTTACGTTCATGATTTCATGTTAGTGATTATAATTACTATTGATAATAATTATCATGTACTAACACGTACTTAATACTTGTCATAATAATAATACGTACATAACTTCTGTAATTACTAATCGTGACACGTGTTCATGCTATAAAAGGAAAGTTTTAATATGTACGTACGTTTGCTAAGGGTACTATTCATGGTAAAAGCATGCGGGTTTTACATCATTGGTTTATCAATTCACTTGGTTCCAAAAGTTCAAGATATACGTATGTATGGCCGAACTCAAAGTTACTATTTTTAAATGTTTTCATACGCAATCAATATTTTTTGTTGTAAAATATTATTAATTAAAGTTTTACGAGCTCACATGAACTCAAAAATGCTTCGAACCATATTTTAATTTTCTATCAGTTTTGACGTTTAAGTTTGACTTTTGTTGTCTGGCATGACCAATTGACTCGCTAAATGATATTTTTCAGACTCGAAGTCTAAAGCAATTGGGTGTAAAACGATAATTTGAAAACATTCTAGTTTTACTCGAGACTTGAAACGGATAAAAAATGGACAAAAATGCCCTCGCCTCAAATCTGTCAAATAATGATATTTTAGAAATACACATAAATAAGTTCTTAAATTTTACAATTTTAAATGAGCCTAACTTGCTCGTTTTTAAGATTTTCGGGTCGAATTTTATGTCCTAAACGAACGTCTCAACAAGTAGAAATATATTTTTATGTCTAAAATTTATAAAAATATTTTTCTCGACATCGTTATATTACATGTAACTTTTCTGCAGAAAGTATATTTTTTGACACACCTTGAAAATTAATCAAACTTCAGAACTACCCGAAATTTATGTACACATTTGTGGATTCCATAAGACGAAAGAGAATAGACTGTACAATTAAGCATGTAAAGAAAAACATAGTATGGAAATGGTTCAAGAATGCCAATAATAAACTAAGAAATTAAAACAGTGCATGACATCCGTGTCTTCGATTTCAAGATGCAATGCATGATGGTCTCTTGGCGGCGTGATTTTTCAAAATCACGAGACATACCGAGAAAGAAATGGAAAATTAACAAGTCGTACTCTTGGAGCGAGGAGATTTAATGAAAATGGAGGATACAGGTTTATAAAAGTAGAATCGTATTTCAAACACTCGCTACATAATAGAGGATGAACTACAAGATGACGGTGGTGTTTTCAAGGTACAAACGGACTTCGTAACTTGTTGATACAAAAGTTGGATGGACCGAGCATGACTCGAATTAGGCTTAATTCGGGGTCTTGTGGACTCCGGATCTTGCACCAAGTGAAACTTGCTTTAAGGACTCTACACACTAAACATACACCGTTAGGCTTACCGTGGGTTTGTAACCCACGATTAGACTCCGACGTGAGAGTAAGTAATCGATTTGAGTATATTAGGGTTTAGGGTATTGTGTGTATCGTACCTTTGTGGAACCATGGGGGTTCCTATTATACTCGAGAGAGTCTAGGCTAGGCTCCCTGTTCTTACGGCCTTAGGAAGAGATAATGATTCAAAATAGTTTGATCCTTATCGCATAAATGAGGTAAGTGTATATCCTCTTTCCTTAGGTGAATATAACCATAAGATAGATTATATTATGTATGATCCTGTCGTAGTGCGACGAGGACACGGTTAAGCAATGAACCGTATGTGCGACAGCGACTTATTGGGCCTCCTGGGCTGTGCACACATTGCATAAGCATTAATCCATTACTGATGGATACGGGTAGTACCCGTGAGTCAGACTATCCAGCCCGACTATGGACTATACGTCATCATGTCCCCCCAATCTAGTGGTCGTAGGTTCTAATCGTGGCTACTAGACTACAATCTTCCAAGTGCTCAAAAAACCAGGACGCACATAGACCACACATGAGCAAGTAATTCAAACACTCCCGCCAAGAAGACATTCATCCTTTCTTTTACCTAACCTCCTCGAAACCTGGGAAAAGCGTCTGCCACGTCATAGGTACCTCTTCATCTTCCACCGTTAGATTTAGCAAGTGGGTAACACGTGGGAATAATCTAAGTCCTGAACAGTAACTCTAGAAGTCTATAAATATACCCTCGACGCCTCCCTTTGACTGTTTATTCACTTACAAACTCTCAAGCTCCCATTATCGTCTACAAAACATTCCACCAGTTTACCAGATTTCTGCTAAGGTAATCTTTGCGACCACCTCATTCTACATACGCCATCATGGTGAGACAATTATCCGATGTCACGTCAATCCTGACCATAGGGGAGCTATGTGACACCCCAAATTGAGTCAAATGTAGCGGAAATAATATTTGGGTGTCATGTAGGTGGATCAACAGCAGACAGAATATAGAGCAACAGATAAAAGATTATCCTTACATTTATTACATGATTGAAAGTAAAAATAGTATTAAAATAGTCTTTAACATTGTTTAATAGTTTGAATTATTCCCCAGTTTATAAAACCTCAGATGAGTTCTATAAATGCAGCCTATCATGATGCTTGACTCCATGCACACCAATACCTGCTTTAGTTTCCTGAGAAAACATGCTTAGAGAGTCAACATAAAGTTGGTGAATTCACAGGTTTAATAAAATAAGTTTGGACATTAAATATTCACTGAAGTAGTAATGCACAAAACATCAATACTTAAAAGTAATTACATTCCCATATTGCCTGAAACTGAGACTTGACAGTTAAGTCCTTAACAAATAAGGACCCTTCGCCTTATAAAAAGGCACCCATAAAAATAATAAGTGCTGACATGTGAAACATCTGTTGTCCTGGCCTAGGCACAGTGAGCATGACTCACCCAGATGGGGACGGTCAATCCAAAATAGATATATTTATAACATTCAGGTAATTCAATAATTCTAACAGTTTCAGATGCACGGGTCATGTGGGTTCATCTACAATAGGCAATGTAATCAAAGGTTTCGTAGTTCAATCCATGTCCATAAAATAAAATATGTTGCATGTTTTCTTCCCCATTAAAAGGTTTGAAAGTTTGTCAATATATAAAGTGGGGCCATAAACTCACCTCAGTAGTACAACAATAAGTCAGTAGATAAATCTGATAAGGATGCTCACGATACAATCAACGACCTAAATAATTATAAGGTCTCAATAAATGCATAACATAATGCATAAAAGTTTCAGAAAAACTATGTGCATGCTTATACTGGTTTTAAGCATTTTATTATGATACTTGTATTTTAGTTCATCATTGTACAAGTTCTAATAGTATTTATTTTAAGTATTAAATAAATAATAAGGTTAAATTAATTAATCCATTTAATTAATATTTTGTACTTGTATTGTTTATAAAACACTTTAAATATTTATAAAAAGTAGTTTTATATATATATTTAAAGTAATAGAAAATAAATATAATTAATATATTTATTTTATAAGTTAATCATTTTTAATTTATATTTAATATATAAATAAGGTTTATAAAACGTATAACCTTTAAATTCCACGTTTACGTAGTGTTTATAATTATTAAACTATAAGTTTGGAAAAATAACAATTGTTACGTTTATTTAAGTTTTACGTTTTAAAATAACGGGTATAAATATATAGGAATTTTAGGGTTCGCTATAGTTTGCATGAAATACGTTTTAGTCCTTTTAAATAATTTTCCCGCGGTTAAATTACTTTTATACCCCTAGGGTTTCTAAATCTTTCAAGTAATTACAATTTTGGTCCCTCCCTAGTTACACGTGTAACTAGGGTTTCTTTAAGTTTCATTAAATGGCAAATTTGGTCCCTAAAGTATACGGATTATATTAGGGCTTATTAAAGTTTCACAAGTTGGCATAAATGGTCCCTAGGGCTTATATTAAGTTTCGGCAAATGACCAAAGTGATCCCTAGGTTTTCTTAAGTTTACACAAATTACCCTAACATTATATTAATTCCATTTAAGTCCTTTTTATCACCTTGAAGTTTCAGATGTTGTCAAAACAACACCCTCCACTCACGGTATTTTACAAAAGTGATCCAAAAGTTTATATTTTTGGAAAATAAGTTTCTACACTTGTTTATTTAGATACCTATACTTTGTAAAATTACAAATCTAACCCGAAAGTATTTTATTTTATATTTTTAATCCAAAATTTAGTAGATCTATTATTTTAATCCAAAACTTCTTAGATTTATTATTTTAGTTCAAAACACTTATAGATCTACACTTTCAACATGAAACTTTATAAAGTTATATTTTGACACTAAAAGTTTTATAAAAACATTTTATTTAGTGACAATGAATATTTATCTAGGCAACTTATTATAGTGAGCTTAAAACTAAACTTTATAAAGCGTAATAGTGAACTTATCATTTTAAGTCACCTAAAAACATAAATCTAGTGTTTCTAGTTATATCTAAACATTACAAGATTACCCAAAATAGAAATATGGGCTTAAACCCCACGTCCAAAAATCATGCATGCTTAGGTTTTCATGGTTTTTCAAGTTTAACTAGATCATAGTGACATGTTCTTCATGGTTGATACGTTTTTACATCATTTTATGCCATAGTAAAATATCAAGCCGTGGGTTATTATTGGTTTTTAGGGTTTCATATACTTGTTTCAACATTAACTTTTACTAAGAATCACCATGTGTATGTTAATATGTATGAAAGTAAATGTATTAGAAAGATAAGTTTTAGATTGGACTTACTTGTTTAGATAGGTTTAGGAGTGATAGGAGAATGAGTAAGAACAAGTGACAAGCTTTCAACAATGGAGGTCTTGGTGACCTTAAACAAGCCATGGCTTCAAGTAGGGCTTCTAGGGCTTCTTTGTTGCTTCAATGACCAAGGTACTTGTAAGGATGAGCTAATGATTTACCTTTATGTAGTAGGAGACATAGTATAGGAGTAGTAAATAAGCTTGAAGGTTCAAAAATGGTGGAAAGTGGGTTTGAGCCGTAGGTTGAGAGAGAGATAGATGAAGTGAAATTTGCAAATGTTTTGTGTTGTGGGTTGTGTGTGTTTCGGCTAAAAACAAGGAAAGAGAGTGAATCCAATGGTATCTTGTACCTAGTACTTGTATCTTTACAAAGATACACAAGATTTAGTTGGGATATGGTTAGTTCATTTCCACACATGCCTAAAACTAGCAACTTTCCTTCCTTCCCATTTTGGTTTGCATCCGTGTGTTTCACAAAGGTCAAAGGGGGACAAAACTTACAAGGTATAGTGATGTGCATGTGACATTGTGTGTGTAAGTGGTTTTGTAAGTAAAGCATGGTTATGCATGTAGTTGTGTAAGTAAAGTATGGTTTAGTATAGGGTATTAGTGGAGTAAGTATGATTACACTTTGTAAGTTAGTAAAATGACCACAAATGGGTAGGTATGTGTATATATATACACGGCATAGTATGTATGTGGGAAGGTTTTTGGTAAATTTTACCAAGTGTTGTATGAGAATAATAGCCCTTGTATATTATTGTATGTATTTGTTGAGTTGTAGGTATTTTGTTGAAGCTTTTAGGTAATTTAGTGAAAGTGTATATTAAATATATCACTATAATTATTTTACTTAAAAAAAGTAAATAAATGTCAATGTAAAATAATGTACATTGTTTTAAAGTGTTAGGTGTTTATTCCTTTTAAGTAATATATGTAAATATGTACATATAAAATAAATCCAAGTACTTAATAAATAAATAAAGTAGGGTTACAGTTTATCTCAAAAATATGTACTGAGGTGATGAGTTTATTATTCAATCAAGTGGCCAGTCAGTTTCCAGAGTAGTCAATAAATGACTAAAGATCCACATAAATATAAAATAAATGTGAAAGGTAGTATGACAAAAAGTATATGATAAATAATAAGTCATATAAAAGTGAAATTATATAAATTTGAAAAATAAATAGTACAACAGTTTACAAAGTCAATAAAGTAAAATCAGAGGTTTTACAGCACCATCCCGTTATTTTAGCTTTGTCCTCAAAGCTTAAGATGAAGCTATTGGTCAGGTGAACAAGTGTGGGTACATGGTCTTGAACGAGTCTTCTCGTTCCCAAGTGAACTCAGGGCCTCTCCTAGAGTTCCAACGTACTTTGACCAACGGGATGCGACTGCGTTTCAATTTCTTAACTGTCCTCTCCATGATTTCCACTGGTTCTTCTATGAACTGGAGTTTGTCGTCAAATTCAACTCCCTCCAATGGCATAGCCAGTGGTTCTTCAGCATAGCACTTCTTTTGGTTAGACACATAAAAGGTAGAGTGAACCCGATTGCTGGGGCAACTCTAAACGATAAGCTACTTCCCCGATCCTGCTATTACTTTGAAAGGACCAACATAACGTGGATTCAGTTTTCCACGTTTGCCAAATCGTACAACACCCTTCCAAGGTGATACCTTGAACATGACACGGTCACCTACTTCAAATTTCATAGGTTTGCGTTTCAGGTCGCATAGCTCTTTTGTCGATCGCGAGCAGCTTGAATTCTCTGCTTGATGAGGACGATCTTGTCTGTAGTCTCCTGGATTAATTCTGGTCTAGTGAGCTGAAATTCACCTACTTCTACCCAGCACACTGGTGAACGACATTTGCGACCGTATAGTGCTTCAAAAGGGACAGCCTTAATACTGGCGTGATAACTGTTGTTGTAGGAGAATTCCACTAAAGGAATGTGGTCAACCCATCCATTTCCAAAATCAATCACACATGCTCATAGCATGTCCTCTAGAGTCTGGATGGTTCGTTCACTTTGACCATCAGTCTGCGGATGATAAGCAGTGCTTATATCCAAATTAGTACCTAAGGCTCGTTGGAAAGCCTTCCAGAATTTTGATGTGAACCTACCGTCTCGATCACAAATTATCAACACTGGTATCCCATGTTTGGTCACAATCTCCTTCAGGTACGTCTTTGCTAGTCTTGCAAGGGAATCGTTCTCCCTAATTGGCAGGAAATGAGCGGACTTGGTGAGTCGATCGACGATTACCCAGATAGTATCGTAACCGTGAGATGACTTTGGGAGTTTGGTGACAAAGTCCATGGTGATGTTGTCCCACTTCAATTTCGGTATCTTGGGTTGTACAAGTAAACCCGATGATCTCTGGTGTTCAGTTTTGACACGAGCACAGTTCAAACATTTCTGAACGTAGGTGGCAATGTTGGCTTTCATATTCGGCCACCAATATAACTTCTTCATATCCTGATACATCTTTTCAGATCCGGGATGTATAGAATATTTAGACTTATGGGATTCGTGCATGATCACATTCCTCAAATCTCCATAGCAAGGTAACCAACTTCGTCCGTGAAGGCATAGGGTTCCGTCTGCTCTAGGTTCTAGCTTCTCCTTGCTAAGATCGGTTCTGAGCATTCCCCCGACATCTTCCTTCACGAGGTTTTCAGGTAATTGGGCTTGAGTCTGAGCTTCCAAAATCTGTTTGGGTAGATCCAAACTGATTGTCATAACTAATGCCCGAAGTCTCATAGGAGGGTCCGTTTCCTTACGACTTAAAGCATCAGCAACCACGTTTGCATTACCAGGGTGGTATTTGATCTCGCAGTCAAGTCACTCAACAACTCAATCCAACGGCGTTGTCTCATGTTCAGCTCCTTCTGATCCAATATGTGTTGTAAACTTTTATGGTCAGTATGCACTGTGCACTTTGTTCCGTATAGGTAATGTCTCCAGATTTTGAGAGCAAAAACTACGGATCCAAGTTCTAGATCGTGAGTGGTGTAATTCTTCTCACGCTTCTTCAATTGTCTTGAAGCGTAGGCAATCACTTTCATCCTCTGCATCAATACTGCACCTAAGCCCTTGTGTGAGGCATCACAGTATACAACGAAATCATCGTTGCCTTCAGGAAAGGCCAGTATGGGTGCACTGCATAACTTCTGCTTGATCAGTTGGAAAGCTGATTCTTCCTTCTCTCCCCAATCGAAATTTATTCCCTTTTGTGTGAGTTTGGTCATCGGTTTGGCTATTTTGGAAAAATCTTCAATGAATCTGCGGTAGTACCCGGCAAGGCCTAGAAATTGGCGGATCTTCGTCGGCGATTTGGGAGATACCCAATCCTTGACAGATTCGACCTTTGCTGGATCCACGTGAATACCATCGCAATCGATGACGTGACCAAGGAATTGCACTCTAGGAATCCAGAATTCACATTTGGAGAACTTAGCATAGAGCTGCTCCTCCTTGAGTACCTTTAGTACTTGTGCAAGATGTTCCCCGTGTTCTTGTTCATTCTTGGAATAAATGAGTATATCGTCAATGAAGACTATCACGAATTTATCCAGGTAGGGTCTGCACACACGGTTCATGAGGTCCATGAAAATAACTGGTGCATTGGTCAAACCAAATGGCATAACCTGGAATTCGTAATGACCGTAACGGGTTCTAAAGGCTGTTTTTGGAATATCTTCCTCCCTGACTCTTAGTTGATGGTATCCAGATCTCAAGTCAATCTTGGAATACACGCTTGACCCTTGCAGTTGGTCAAATAGGTCGTCAATGCGAGGAAGCATATAACGATTCTTCACAGTTAACTTATTCACCTCTCTGTAATCGATGCACATTCGAAAAGAACCATCTTTCTTTTTGACAAATAACACAAGAGATCCCCATGGTGAGGAACTGGGTCGAATGAATCCTTTGTCAGATAGTTCTTGAAGTTGTTCAGCTAGTTCTTTCATCTCTGATGGTGCCAACCGGTATGGAGCTTTAGCTACAGGTGCAGCTCCGGGAATCAGATCAATTTGAAATTCCACTTGTCGGGTCGGTGGTAAGCCTGGCAACTCATCAGGAAAGACTTCTGGAAAATCTTGAACGATGGGTACGTCCTAGATTTGCTTCTTCTCGGGCTTGTCTTCTTCATCTGTTTGAGAAATATGGGCCAAGAATATAGGACATCATCTCAACAAATATTTCTGATCTTTTGTGCAAGAGATAACACTAAGTCTAGTGTCAGCGAGGTCGGTGTTACCGTCGCCTCGAATGATTAGAGTTTCGTTTCCCCATGGAATACGGACTAGATTTTCGTCACAAACAATGACTACGTGGTATCTCGCTAACCAGTCCATGCCAATAATAACATCAAAACTACCAAGGTTTACGGGAATAAGGTCAATGTTGAACGGATGTTTGGAAAGATTTAAGGTACAACCTCTAATGATAGTGTCAGCATCTACAGTTTTACCGTCAGCTAATTCTACGGAGTAACGATGATCTAAGCTTGTAGGAATAACTTCTAGTACTTGGCTAAATTCAATGGATATAAAACTTCGGTCTGCTCCAGTATCAAACAAAACAGATGCATAACGATTGTTCAATAGAAACGTACCAGTAACGACATTTGAATCGGGGTTGGCTTTTGCATTGCCGACCACGTACACTCTGGATGAAGCTCCTCCACTGTTGTTATTCTGGTTGGCCCGCTTAGGGCAACTTGGTCTCACGTGTCCTGGTGCTCCACACTCATAGCACATAACTCCCTTCTTGGGTCCATTGTTGTTTCCTCCAGTAGCGTTGTGGTTCCTCTACTGTCCCTTTCCGTTCCCACGGGTATTGTATCCGCCCCTGTTGTTGTAGTTCCCAGTTTTTTGAGTGGGTCGGGCCTGAGTGACAGCATTAACTCGACAGGTTTTAGCAAAATGTCCCACTTGTCCACATCTGTAGCAGGTCTGGCATGGGCTATCAACAGTATGATGATAGTTGCACTTTGAGCACAAAGGTTTGGCGCCCACGTACGAGTTAGATCCTGCAGAGGTAGCACTGCAAACTTGCCCAGCTTTCTGCTTCTTAGGATGTTGCTGGTGCTGACTGCGAAAATACTCGTCTGCCTTTCGCTTGTTGTCAGTATGCGTCTCGGATATGGTACGGACTCTTTTGTTTATCAACTCAGTAGCGAACTCAATGTCATTCTCGGCGGTAGTAGGTCGAGATGCGAGCACACTATCGTGAATGGCGTCTGGGAGTCCACCCACATACTTCTCAATCTTATCTTCCTCCTCCACAAACATTCTAGTGCACATTAGGTTCAACTCTTGGAACCTTTGGTTGTACGCAGTGATGTCATTGTTCCTGCATCTGAGATCCCACAATTCAATCTCCAGCTTCTTCATTTCTCCCCTTGGACAATATTTCTCTGTCATTCTCTCCTTCAGCTCAGTCCAGTTGAGAGCATAGGCAGCATCGTGTCCAAGAGTAGCAACTACAGAGTTCCACCAAGTAAAAGCACTCTCAAGTAGGGTGCAGGTGGAAAACTTCACTTTGTTCTCTTCTGTATAGTCGCTGATGCGAAATACCGTTTCCAACCTCTCAAACCACAACATCAGTTCCACCACTCCTTCTTTGCCCTTGTAATAGGAAGGCTTACATTTCAAGAAGTCGGGGTAAGAGCAACCCCTGGTGGTCTGATTATTCCGGCGGTTGTTGGAGTTTTGACTATCGTCTACGTTTCTGCTGGCAGCCATAGCAGATGCGATGCCTTGATCAATCATTTCCTTTAGTTGGGCAGCAGTGACGTTTTGGGTAGTGTCGGCATTGTTGGGGTTCGTTCTAGTGATTATAATTTTTCTAAAATTATACACAAAAATGAAATCATTAGTTCAAGGTGTTAGCACAGTTTTATATAATTACACGAAAAGAAATTCATGCATAGACTTTGCAACAAATTGGATAACCTGTTTAAAGTTCATAATATAATACAGTACAAGATATAACAAAAGCTAATGAGTACATGCCATAAGTCTAGAATAGGAATACAGTACAAAATGCACAACCTGATCCAAGACAGAGCACAACCCGCCTGTCTGGGATGGTGGTACATGAAATCTAAATGACATCATCTACGAATCCCTAATCTAAATAGTACAGTACAAAGATACAACTAACTAAAGAAAAGTACAAACACATGAGATCCTATATCATGATAGCCGGGATGCAACCCTAATAGCTTATCATGATGTACAAAAGATCTAGTACATCTAATCTACTGGTGCCTAACGGACTCCTCGGATACGGCTGGTGCCATGGGCGGTGATGAGACAGCTGGTGCCTGCATGGCAACCTGCGTCGCGGTCATGACAGTCCTGGTCTCCTTGAGCAGTCGGAGTGCCTCGAGGAACTGGTCTTTGAGAGTCTGCTGAACTCCCCGGAGATGAGCGGTCTCTGACGTCAACCCCTGATGACGGACCTCCTGGAGGTCGAAGAAAATAGCAAGAGTCTCCTCCATGGTCAAGAGGGCAGTATGAGTGTCCGTCTGCTGGCTCTGGAGCAGGTAGATCTGCTCACGTAGGAACTCATTCTCATCCAGCAACCACTGGAGAAAATGATAAGTAGTCTACCACGCCCCTCGTGCAGCGTGCGCCTCCGCACTCACAGTCCAAGATAGAAGGTCCTGGCGCTGCTGTAGAACAGCGCGCTCAGTCTGTCCGGCCGATAGCAGAGCAAGAATATCTGCTACATCCTGGGCCTGGCATGCGACCAGTACCGTGATTTGGGCCTGAACTTGGTCAGCATGTCTGGCCCGGGAACCCTCACCGATCTCAAAAGTGGAATCGAGAGGTGCCTCGTACCTCCTCTTACGAGGTGGCAGACTCGGGTGCATGCTCCCGTAGAGAAGTCACAAGTGGTACAGGTGGTATAGCAGCAGGAGGCTGGACCTCTTCCCCAGCGGGGGAAATAGGTGGAGTAGAGATAAGTGCCTCAATAGATGCGGCGTCGACAGAAGCGTGACTATCGCCGGAGTCACTGGCAGATAACTCACATAAGACGGTCGTCGGAGATACGGCAACAGGTGTATCGGTAGGTGATGTCATGGTAAATCTGAAAGTAATATAGTTTTAATTGACATAAGTATAAACTTACTCAAGTTAAAAGTTTTGGGAAATATAATTTAAGATTATATAATAGTGCCGTTTAACACTCGCCATGCTAAAGGTTACGTTAATACTTATAAGATTAATCAACCGGATGTTAATAATTAATGCACAGGCAATCACACAATCGATGTATGCTCTACAGTCTATATGCTTAACTATTCTAGTCCCGAAAATCCCAAAAGATTTTTAAGCAGTTATAGTCCAGATTATATAAAAATTTTATTTTTATATTTATTTTAATTTTTCTCTGATTCTCTATAACTATCTCTCTGATACCATTCTGTGACACCCCCAAATTGAGTCAAATGCAGCGGAAATAATATTTGGGTGTCACGTAGGTGGATCAACAACAGACAGAATATAGAGCAACAGATAAAAGATTATCCTTACATTTATTACATGATTGAAAGTGCAAATAGTATTAAAAGAGTCTTTAACATTGTTCAATAGTTTGAATTATTCCCCAGTTTATAAAACCCCGGATGAGTTCTATAAATGTAGCCTATCATGATGCTTTACTCCATACACACCAATACCTGCTTTAGTTTCCTAAGAAAACATGCTTAGAGAGTCAACATAAAGTTGGTGAATTCACAGGTTTAATAAAATAAGTTTGAACATTAAATATTCACTGAAGTAGTAATGCACAAAGCATCAATACTTAAAAGTAATTACATTCCCATATTGCCTGAAACTGAGACTTGACAGTTAAGTCCTTAACAAATAAGGACCCTTTGCCTTATAAAAAGGCACCCATAAAAATAATAAGTGCTGACATGTGAAACATCTGTTGTCCTGGCCTAAACACAGTGAGCATGACTCACCCAGATGGGGACGGTCAATCCCAAATAGATTTATTTATAACATTTAGGTAATTCAATAATTCTAACAGTTTCAGATGCATGGGTCATGCGGGTTCATCTACTATAGGCAATGTAATCAAAGGTTTCGCAGTTCAATCCATGTCCATAAAATAAAATATGTTGCATGTTTTCTTCCCCATTAAAAGGTTTAAAAGTTTGTCAATATATAAAGTGGGGTCATGAACTCATCTCAGTAGTACAACAATAAGTCAGTAGATAAATCTGATAAGGATGCTCACGATACAATCAACGACCTAAATAATTATAAGGTCTCAGTAAATGCTTAACATAATACATAAAAGTTTCAGAAAAACTCTGTGCATTCTTATACTGGTTTTAAGCATTTTATTACGATACTTGTATTTTAGTTCATCGTTGTACAAGTTCTAATAGTATTTATTTTAAGTATAAAATAAATAATAAGGTTAAATTAATTAATCCATTTAATTAATATTTTGTACTTGTATTGTTTATAAAACACTTTAAATATTTATAAAAGGTAGTTTTATATATATATATTTAAAGTAATAGAAAATAAATATAATAAATATATTTATTTTATAAGTTAATCATTTTTAATTTATATTTGATATATAAATAAGGTTTATAAAACGTATAACCTTTAAATTCCACGTTTACGTAGTATTTATAATTATTAAACTATATGTTTGGAAAAATAACAATTGTTACGTTTATATTAAGTTTTACGTTTTAAAATAACGGGTATAAATATATAGGAATTTTAGGGTTCGCTATACCTTGCATGAAATACGTTTTAGTCCTTTTAAATAATTTTCCCGCGGTTAAATTACTTTTATACCCCTAGGGTTTCTAAATCTTTCAAGTAATTACAATTTTGGTCCCTCTCTAGTTACACGTGTAACTAGGGTTTCTTTAAGTTACATTAAATGGCAAATTTGGTCCCTAAAGTATACGAATTATATTAGGGCTTATTAAAGTTTCACAAGTTGGCATAAATGGTCCCTAGGGCTTATATTAAGTTTCGACAAATGACCAAAGTGATCCCTAGGTTTTCTTAAGTTTACACAAATTACCCTAACATTATATTAATTTCATTTAAGTCCTTTTTATCACCTTAAAGTTTCGGATGTGGTCAAAACAACACCCTCCACTCACGGCATTTTACAAAAGTGATCCAAAAGTTTATATTTTTGGAAAATAAGTTTCTACACTTGTTTATTTAGATCCCTATACTTTGTAAAATTACAAATCTAACCCGAAAGTATTTTATTTTATATTTTTAATCCAAAATTTAGTAGATCTATTATTTTAATCCAAAACTTCTTAGATTTATTATTTTAGTCCAAAACACTTATAGATCTACACTTTCAACATGAAACTTTATAAAGTTATATTTTGACACTAAAAGTTTTATAAAAACATTTTATTTAGTGACAATGAATATTTATCTAGGCAACTTATTATAGTGAGCTTAAAACTAAACTTTATAAAGCATAATAGTGAACTTATCATTTTAAGGCACCTAAAAACATAAATCTAGTGTTTCTAGTTATATCTAAACATTACAAGATTACCCAAAATAGAAATATGGGCTTAAACCCCACGTCCAAAAATCATGCATGCTTAGGTTTTCATGGTTTTTCAAGTTTAACTAGATCATGGTGACCTGTTCTTCATGGTTGATAAGTTTTTACATCATTTTATACCATAGTAAAATATCAAGCCGTGGGTTATTATTGGTTTTTAGGGTTTCATATACTTGTTTCAACATTAACTTTTACTAAGAATCACCATGTGTATATTAATATGTATGAAAGTAAATGTATTAGAAAGATAGGTTTTAGATTGGACTTACTTGTTTAGATAGGTTTAGGAGTGATAGGAGAATGAGTAAGAACAAGTGACAAGCTTTAAACAATGGAGGTCTTGGTAACCTTAAACAAGCCGTGGCTTCAAGTAGGGCTTCTAGGGCTTCTTTGTTGCTTCAATGATCAAGGTACTTGTAGGATGAGCTAATGATTTACCTTTATGTAGTAAGAGACATAGTATAGGATTAGTAAATAAGCTTGAAGGTTCAAAAATGATGGAAAGTGGGTTTAAGCCGTAGGTTGAGAGAGAGATAAATGAAGTGAGATTTGCAAATGTTTTGTGTTGTGGGTTGTGTGTGTTTCGACTAAAAACAAGGAAAGAGAGTGAATCCAATGGTATCTTGTACCTAGTACTTGTATCTTTACAAAGATACACAAGATTTAGTTGGAATATGGTTGGTTCATTTCCACACATGCCTAAAACTAGCAACTTTCCTTCTTTCCCATTTTGGTTTGCATCCGTGTGTTTCACAAAGGTCAAAAGGGACAAAACTTACAAGGTATAGTGATGTGCATGTGACATTGTGTGTGTAAGTGGGTTTGTAAGTAAATCATGGTTATGCATGTAGTTGTGTAATTAAAGTATGGTTTAGTATAGGGTATTAGTGGAGTAAGTATGATTACACTTTGTAAGTTAGTAAAATGACCACAAATGGGTAGGTATGTGTATATATATACACGGCATAGTATGCATGTGGGAAGGTTTTTGGTAAATTTTGCCAAGTGTTGTATGAGAATAATAGCCCTTGTATATTATTGTATGTATTTGTTGAGTTGTAGGTATTTTGTTGAAGCTTTTAGGGAATTTAGTGAAAGTGTATATTAAATACACCACTATAATTATTTTACTTAAATAAAGTAAATAAATGTCAATGTAAAATAATGTACATTGTTTTAAAGTGTTAGGTGTTTATTCCTTTTAAGTAATATATGTAAATATGTACATATAAAATAAATCCAAGTACTTAATAAATAAATTAAGTAGGGTTACAATTTATCTCAAAAATATGTACTGAGGTGATGAGTTTATTATTCAATCAAGTGGCCAGTCAGTTTCCAGAGTAGTCAATAAATGACTAAAGATCCACATAAATATAAAATAAATGTGAAAGGTAGTATGACAAAAAGTATATGATAAATAATAAGTCATATAAAAGTGAAATTATATAAATTCCAAAAATAAATAGTACAACAGTTGACAAAGTCAATAAAGTAAAATCAGAGGTTTTACAAGCTAGACCAGTTCACGACGGACTATTACATACCAAATTATCTACACCCAGAAATTCCTAACCCTCGGCACAATATAAGCCAAGCGCCAGTGGGAAAGATAGGAGTGTATACTCGGTTTTTCGACTACGCAAATATGCGTATAACCATGTCGCGCTTCCTTGTCAGTGTGATGATGCATTATGAGACCCACGTCTCCCAATTGCATTGTATAGGGGCGGCCAAAATTTCGAATTTTGAAATTAATTGCCGCACACTAGATATAGTGCCCACAGTAGACCTATTTCGTGTCTTCTACCAGCGACAACTAGCCAATGGTTCGGTTTCCTTCGCTAAGAGAAAGGGCGGGATGCAATGCTATGATGGGAAAATAGACTCCTTACTGGAATGATAGGTTCTTTTGGGTTGACGAAGCCGCCTTTCCTTTTTACTTCCCCTTTTTGTTGATCCCAAACTTAGATCGATTTAGCTTGTGTAAACGAGATTAGATCAAGTTAAACACGTAGAGAAACTTTGTTTATGTATAAAACAATTTAAGTGTTATGCGGAATTAACACTCAAACAAGAACACACAAACAGTTGTAAAACAAACTTTCACTTGATTGATAATAACGAACTTGCTTACAATGAAAGTGTTAAACGTATGAAAAACTTATATGAAACATAACCTAAAGGTCTTCTTTTATAGACATAAGAAGCCTTGTACAAGAGTCTACGTATAAGCTATTCTAGGTAAAGATAATTATAGAAAATACATTGTTGATCCTATCTTTACTAGAAACAAACTAGAAACAAAATACGCGTAGACCATATCTTTCTATCAGTGCTTGTCTTCAACCTATCAACGCTTGACTTCTTCCCGTCAACACTTGATCTGTCAACGTTTGTTTTCTTCCTATCAATGCTTGTTTTCTTCTTGTCAGCGTTCAAGTGTACTGGCTACATTTTATTCCCAACAATCCTCCCCTAAACTTGATATCTATTCTAGTAACAAGTTTCTGAATAAAAATTAAGAACTAGGAGGAATCTTACAAATCTTATCATATTGGTAATAAACATGCCTAATCAAATCTTTGGCCACGTCACTTGAATAGTCAATCTCCAGCTGTGTTGTCTTCATCTTGTCCAAAACTTCTTTGGACATGGGATACTCAGCATCTACAAGTAGATACTCAACAAACTTTGTAGAGCTCAAATAATACACACCAGCAGCTGAATACAAACACCATTAAAGACCACTGATATCATCCTTAAGATCCTTCCAAACAGGATCTTCTTCTTCTGGTGCACACATTCTCTTGAATGTTGACCAAATCTTTATTCCATTGACTGAAGTAGGACCTTCAGTCTCATACTTGGCCAGTAACAACCTCTAAAGGTCTGCCAAGTCTTCTCTATCCATACTTGCAAAGAGAGACATAAGAGTAGTAAATATGGGTACATCTTTCCCATATCTGCCAATCTTTCAAAACCCACTTGTATCTTCTTCATAGCTAATGATAGGGTTTCTGGCATCAAGAGGTAACACTTGTACCATATCTAAAGCTTCCATAGGTGAGAGCTTAATGCTCCTTCTAAGAACAGCTTCACTGGGAACCACTTTATTTAGATCTTTAGGAAACTCAAGTGGAACTCCCTTCTTCAAAGGCCTTGGAACAATCATTGCCTTCTGAATCTCCATCTCTTCTGCAAGCTCTTCTTTTCTTTCATCTAAAATAAGTCTAAGAGTATTCATTTCCTGCACTTTTGCCCAAATGGGATAAGCCTTGTACTCCAATTCTTGAAAGGACAATCCCTGCAATTTCTTGAAGGTCCATCCAGTTCCATGACATCTGAGTAACATGTAGTAAAGCTCCCTTCTATCCCTCTTCAGCAGTGAGAAAAAATTGCTAGCCTTATGCTTCAGAATTACCTTGCAGTCTCTTTGAACTCTTAGAAGAATCTCCAATCCCCAAATTTGGTCTGAAATAGTCAAATCTGGATTCTCCATTATTCTATTCTCCCAAGCATGGTACATCTGAACTACTTCTGGCATATTAAAGTCTACTTGCAATTTTAACTCTCCAAGCTTCTCTCTTGCCAAGTCATCACCATATTCAAGTCTTTCTGGTTGTTCAATTATCATCACACTTGAATCTGAACTTTCTTCATCACTTCCTTCTTGTTCCTAAGAAGTGACAACAAATGGTGATTCACCAACCTTCTTCCTTTCTTGTTCCACAAGTTGTGCAGCCAACCTTGAATCAAACTCTACTTGTGCTGCATCCTTTGGAACTTCTACTTCTACCATAATTACTTTACCCTCATCTAATGGATCAATGATGGGTAAAGATGATGGTAATACCTGTGAAGACACTTCTTTGATGATAGCTGATGACTGGAATACATCAACCATATATGCAGGTCTGTCAACACTCAAATTCCTTGTGTCAGCGCCCAATTTACTCGTGTCAGCGCTTGGTGTGTCAGCGTTCAAATTTTGCTTGTCAACGGCCAACTTACTTGTCTCAGCGCCTCTTGTGAACTGCTCCATCATAGCTGTAAAAGAGAAGTTCAAATTTGTAGGAGTAACCAGAGATGTGTAAAAACCTGGTTGCTTCTTCAATTCAGTGAGGGCTTCAGCAACACCCAAAGATTCTCCATCATGTGAGCCTTTGTCACTCACATGGATCTGCTCATCCTCCCCTTTGGAAGATTCCTCCATTCCACGCCTAGTGTTAGCATCCTCCAAAATAACAATCCTCTCCCTCAATTGCTTGAGTTCAAGGCCTTGTGTACTGACTGTTTGTACCAAGTCTGCATTTTGCTTTTGCAAGCTAATGCAGACAACCGTCAATTCCCTCAATGTGTATGGTTCCAATCTGCCCTTCTCTAGAATAGGTATTTGACCTCCCAAAGTAGAGTCATGGGGCATGGATGAGGTCTTAAAGATGTTAGGACTGTCTTGGCCTGCATCTAAGCTAGTACCAATAGTCCCAGCCTCATCCATAGCACCAACCACACTTGTGGTGGTGATTCTCTCTGCTACATAGCTAGGACCACTAGAGGAGAACACTCCAGTAGTCCTTGGGCATTTTTGCAACCTATATTCAGGTAGGGTAGAAGATGATGTGGATTGGGTGGTAGATTGAAGGTTAAGGGGTGTTTGGGTATGTGAAGGAAAGGTGTCAACGTTTGGATTACTTGTGTCAACGCCAACATTTAATGTGTCAGCGTTGAAGGGTTCTTGGTCAATTTCCATCTGTTGAGGTGAAGGCAAAGGTGCTGGTATGGGATCAAGTTGTGGTTGTGGGTCTGGTTGGGGTTGTGCTGCTGCAATAACAGCAAGCATAGCTTGGGTAAGAGGTAAGTCACAGTGAGGGGGTGAGTCCATCTTGGTAAAAATAGCTTTCTTTTGCACAAGGATCTCATAAAAGTCATCATGATCCCTTGTGCAGTAATTTTGCACATCAAAAACCATTTGCAAAAATCTGGGATAAGCCAAAGTCATCTTATTCCCTTTGTTTTTACACATGCCGTCAAAAATCAGTTTTGAAAAATTAAACTTGTGCCCATTTGTAATACACACAATTGCACTAGCAATTGATCTATTAATTTCATTGTGTGCAGTACATTTGGGACTCAAACATTGAAGGATGACATGTATGAGGTACTTCCAGGCTGGGGGAAACTCTTGTTTATGATATTTGTTTAAAGTACCCTCATCAGGGATAGGATACCCCAAAGCCCGAAGTCATTGTTCTATTTCATTAATGGGAAGGGTGGTTATACCATCTGCATCATTAAGATGCAAAGCCTGGCGAACCAAGGCTTCAGTAACCACCCAAGTACGCCCATGAACAATAGCTGATAATGTAGTCACATTATTAATTGTTGAGGAACTGACAATGTTCCAAAACAGCTTAATATGAGTGACAGGGATGAGAGGAGCATGAGAAAGTGCATACCTAATTGGAGATGCATTCAAATACGCCACCATCTGGGTGTATTGTGGAAACAAAGTATCATCAGCCTCCAAATAAGCAATCATGCTGTGCTGACTCCTGAATCCCAATACCAAGTCACTTGGTTTAAACTTTGGTGCCATTGTTGAAGAAAGCTGTTTGTGTATTATTGATGAAAGATGAATTATAGGAGAAAAATTGTTAGACAAGAATATGAAGTACCCTGTTTAAAAATAGGAGCCAAATATATAGGAGAGATAGGCACATTTGATTGGTAAAAAATAAGGCAAGAATTTTCAAAATACAATGATGAAAATCTTGAAAAGAAAATAAGTTATCTTGTGCATTAATGAAAAGTTATCTACTCCCAAAATTACGGCCCCAAAAATCGTCAAAAATAACAACTGGGTAGGTCCCAATGAGTGTCAACGGTCAAAAATAACCCATCAACGCCCAATGGCTATATTCTTGTCAACGTTTGCCAAAGTCATGTCAGCGTCTAAATTGGTCATAACAACGCTTAAACATAAAATAAAATTTGTCAGCGTCCAAAAATAAAAGTAATAAAAATGAAAAAGGACCTTAACAAAGTAATTTATCCTAGTGAAGATAACCTATAAATTGATAATTATTATAGGGCGGCAAGCACTGTCCAGTTATGCACACTTGCTTATGCAAGATAGACATAACAGTCCTCTAGTGTCCCTTGCTAACCAAAGTTCTTAACAACTAAGTTATCTCATAAAATTCCTTGTAACTCCCAGGTAAACCCATGATAAAATCATTCCCAAGTCTCCCAACAGACCACATCCAATTCTAGGCCAAAAATGTCTTGCAGCATGCATAGTATGTCAACTTTGCATGCTACAGTGCCTCATGATTTAGTAAACTATCTCATACTCACCTGTGGACACAATCTAAAATTGTGATAAGAGTATTATAAGAATACCCAAAAATCCTAAAGGTTCCTAAAACCTCCCCTTAAACTATGATACATATGTTTCCAAATAATATGCATGTATATAAAAATTTATGTCAAGATAGGAATATAAATATTCCAACCATCATCCATAAATTGAAACATGCTCCAATTGATTCTCCAAGGATCCATAAACAACTCTGTATCCAATGGTACAATGCTAACAACGCCTGCACACTTAGATCAAAAAACCACAAAACTAACATATTGCTGACAACGTCACGATAACACTTATCAGCGTTAAGATAACCTTTGTCAGCGTTAGACAAATATAGTGGAAAATCTAACTTCTCAAAAAGACCAATAACAATGCATATCCTGTACATACTTTTACAAAAGACCCCAAAACACATATTAAGTGAGATTGATCATTCCAATACTTGTTACCAAGTATTGAAACCTTCCAGCATCAAAAGGTTTAGTTAACAAATCAGACACATTTTCTTCTGTGTCAACCCTATTTGGTTGTATTAAACCCTTTTCAAAACAATCTCTTATAAAATGATGTCTAATTTCTATGTGTTTTGTTTTAGAATGATGTACATGATTTTTAATAATGCATAAAGTACTTTTATTGTCTACAAAAATCTTGGTATGCATGAAATTATACCCATAATCCAACAGCTGGTTCTGAATCCATAAGACTTGTCCACAACAAGCAGCTGCAGCAACATACTCTGCTTCAGTTGTAGAATTGGCCACCACTGTTTGTTTCTTGCATTGCCAAGATATCAATCTACTCCCAAGAAACTGACATCTACCAGTTGTGGATTTTCTATCAAATTTATCACCACCATAGTCACTGTCTGAATATGCAATAAGCTCCAATGGTGAATCTTTTGGATACCATAAGCCCAAATCTGGATAACATCTAAGGTACCTAAAGATTCTCTTGACAGCATGAAGGTGACACTCTTTGGGAGTCACTTGATGGCGTGAACATGCACACACAACAAACATAATGTTAGGTCTTGAGGCTGTGAGATACATCAATGAACCAATCATTGATCTATAGTGCCTGACATCCACATCTTTTCCATCTCCAACTTTTCCCCAAGGATGTTCTCTGTCCATAGGAGTACTAGCCCGTTTTTCATGTGGAGAAAACCCAAACTTCTTCAAGATTTCTGCTACATACTTGTGTTGAGAGATGAAGATACCATCTTCTTTCTGCTGAACTTGTAACCCTAGAAAGAAGTTCATCTCCCCCATTGCACTCATCTTGAATTTGTCTGTCATAAGTTTGGAAAAGTCTTCACTCATCTTTGGGTTTGTAGAGCCAAAGAGGCTATCATCCACATAAACCTGAACAAGTAAGACATCCTTACCAGTCTTTTTTGTAAATAAGGTCTGGTCTATGGTGCCCCTTTTGAATCCATTTTCCACCAGATAGGTGGACAATGTGCCATACCATGCTCTTGGGGCTAGATGAAGTCCATACATAGCTTTCTTGACTCTATACACCTTGTCTGGATGCTCTGGATCTTCAAAACCAAGAGGCTGCATTACATAAACCTCCTCTACAATTGTGCCATAAAGAAAAGCACTCTTCACATCCATTTGATAGACAGTAAAGCCCATGCAGGAAGCATAGGCTAGAAATATCCTTATAGCCTCAATCCTTGCAACTGGTGCAAAGACCTCCTCATAGTCTATCCTTTCCTCTTGTGTATATCCTTGAGCCACTAAACGTGCCTTGTTTCTGACCATAATGCCTCTTTCATCTTTCTTATTTCTAAGAACCCATCTTGTCCCAATAGGTCTGACATATCTGGGACAATCAACCAACTCCCAAACATCCTGAATAGCAAATTGGTGAAGCTCATTCTGCATTGCTTCCACCCAACTTGGTTCTTTGAGAGCATCAAAAATCTTCTTGGGTTCCTGTTGTGACAGAAAACAGGCAAACAGACATGCTTGAACAAGAGGGGTATCAACCTTCTTGTGTATATTTGCAATAAATCCTCCAAGATTCTGATGAGATCTTCTAGTCTGAACAAGAGACATGACATCTCCAATAATTTGAGAAGAGGGGTGATTCTTCATTGTAGAAGTAAGAACTCCTCCCTCAAAAAGTCTGTTGTCTTCAATCTTATCATCCAAGTTACCAATATCTTCTTCAGACTCTCTTCCATCATTATCTGTATGAACATCTCCATTACTGCTTGAAGGTTCACCTTGTTCAAAATTGGAAGAGAAAATATGCTCAAAAGAGTTGTCAATGCCTGAACCAAGGTTGTCAGCGTTGGAGCCATCCACGCCTGAAATAGTGTTGTCAACGTTTGAGCCATCAACGCCTGAATTTGTCTTGTCAGCGCCAGATTTTCCTTTGTCAGCGCCTGAAAGACCATGCATGTTGTTAACTGGTGATACTTGGGGATCACCATTTTCCTTTCCAGCAGCAGCAGCAGCAGCAAAAGCATCTGTCCATATGGGAATAGTGACATACACAAGTATGGGAGATGACTTGTCTGCTTGTGATCCAACCTCTTCATTAACCTGTGTACCTGAAACATCAACAACTGGTTCTTTCACAACACTTGAAGTTACCTTCACAATGTCTGGATTAGTAACAGGCATATAATTCAAAGTCCTAGATAGAGGTTCCAAGTCAAAGAACGAATTTGGACCACTTTCAGGATCACTAGGTTTACTCTCTAAAAACCTAACATGTACTTTTTCAAGTATATGTTTTTCCTTCTTAAGGTAAACCCTATATCCTTTGCTCTGTACTGAGTAACCCATGAAGTAGCCTTCATCACCTTTAGCACTAAATTTACCTAAGGCATCACTAGTATCCAACACAACTACATGACAACCAAAAGGTTTAAGAAAACCAATATTAGGTTTCCTTCCCCAAAGTAACTCATAAGGTGTTTTGTTATGTATCTTGTTGACCAATGCTCTATTCTGAACATAACAAGCTGTATTCACGGCCTCAGCCCAAAATGCAATGGGAAAGTGAGCATCAGCCAACATAGTCCTGGCTGCTTTAATTAGGGTTCTATTCTTTCTCTCAGCAACCCCATTTTGCTGTGGGGTTCTGGCAACACTAAACTGTCTAGTAATCCCTTTCTTGGCACAAAAATCATCCAACAGTTTATTTCTAAACTCACCACCATTATCACTTCTAAGCATCTTAACTTCATTACCAGTTTTCTTTTCAATTTGGTTAATAAAGTTAATTAAAGTATCATCAGTGTCACTTTTCATGGCTAAAAAGAAAGTCCAAGTAAACCTAGAAAAGTCATCAGTGACAACAAAACAGTAAGATTTACCATTCAAACTCTCTATATTAGTTGGACCAAACAGGTCCATATGCAACAAGTGAAGAGGTTTAGAACTAGAGTGCACCTGTTTAGACTTAAATGAGACCTTGTGCTATTTGCCTTTAAGACATGCAACACAAGAGTGGTCATTGTGGAAAGCCTTTTCAGGCAAACCATCAACCAGGCCATGTCTCACAAGCCTGTTTATATTTTTAAAGTTAATGTGCCCTAGTCTCTTGTGCCATAGATTACTCTCATCAACTGAAGCTTTAGTATAAAAACATGACATGTTATTATTCATCCTAATTCCATTAAGATTCACATTATAAATGTCCTTATGCCTAGGTGTCCTATAATCAATAAATTTCTCATCTGGCATTTTAAAATCCTTGCTCAACACCAAGCATTCAGTATCAGTGAAAAGAACCTTATTTTTTTTATCACAAACTTATGATACACTAAAAAGATTATAATCAAGTTCTTGTACCAGAAACACGTATTCAAAACTCATGTTTTTGGTGAGAAGAGTTCCTTTGCCTGTGATAGTTCCATATCCGCCTCCAAAGTAAACTTTATCACCATCCTTAATGGGAGTGAAGTTTGTGAGATAATCTTCCTTCCCAGTCATGTGCCTAGAGCATCCACTATCCCAATAGCCATAATCATTCACATGTTTTTAAATGCCCTACACATAAAGAAAACAAATTAGTTTTCTTTGGGAACCCAAGCCTGAGCAGACTTGGATTCATTTGGTTGTTCAACAAGAACAGACTTAGTCCTCATAACAACCCCTTGTTCATCCCTTTTTGGATGAAACACCCAGTTAACCCCAATTGGATTTGTGATGACCTTTGAAATATAACTAAATCTGTTACAGGTCATAGAAATCCCATTAGAGTTAGGGTTTTGATTTTTCTTAGGTCTCCATGTCAAGCTAGAAGAAGCTTTAGACCCCTTTCCCTGTGGTTGCAAATATTTACCATTATTTGGTCTGGCAACGTTTCTGTCAGCGTTTGATTTGGTCTTGTCAATGCTGAAATTACCCTTATCAGCGTTGAACCTAGGGTTTGCTACAGGAACCCATTGTCTATTAGACCATGTATTGGTCTTCTGAAAAGGCCCATAAGTGTTAGACCCTTTAGTGAAGAATGGGGCTGGTCTTACAACTTGTGGACTTTGCTCAACAAAAGTTTTGGGTCTGACAGTGTTTGACCTTTTGTCAGCGTTGACACACTTATAGGCTAAATGTGAAAAGCTACCACAAGTATAACAGGCTTTTCTAGACACAACTCTAGGTCTAGAAGAAAAGAAACCTGTTCCATTATCACTAACTTGGCTTTTTGGTGACCTAGTATTCCTATACATTTCTGCATATTTAATGCTAGGTTTTCTAACAACGTTTGAGCCAAGGTCAACAGTCTTGCCAGTGATTGGGTTTTTTACTTTGATAGGGGTAGACTCATTTGGGCTATCACAAAGCATGCCACCCTTAACAAACAAGGTAGGGTTGGCTTTCTTCCATTTGTCCGAATCAGTCAACTTCTGCCTATATTCTTCTACTGGGGTAAGGACTCTTGGTGGAGGAATAAATTCCTCTTCTTGGAGTTCTGGTAAACCAGTCCAAGATAAGTCCTTTCTTTGGACACCATAGAAGTCCCCAGCTAGTGGTGGAACACCAGCATACTCTTTCATCCCAATCCCAGTCATGTCCCTAGAATCTCTTTGTTTACTAACACATTCTCCTAGGGTTTGTGAGGCCTTATCAAATCTCTGTATTTTAAGGTCTACATTAACCTTATTCTTGATATCCTCATCTAACTTAGAATGTAATTCAGCATTGACCCTTTCCATGATGTTTCTAATATCAGTACTAGCATTTAAATCATGTTTTAAGATATTTATTTTATCTTTTAGGTCAAACTCCATTTTCTTATACTCAGCTACAGTCTTTTCACTTTGAGTAAGAGCAAGTTGATAGTTAGACAACTTGCATTTCTCAGTACTCACATCTGATAACAGTCTTAAAACCTCTTTGTTAAGTCTTTTAGTATTTAAACGACAACCCTTACTACAAAAAGCATCATCATATACCTCATTGTCTGATGAAGATGAGGAGTGTGCCATGAGAGCATAGTGAACATGCTCTTCTTCTTCTATCTCAGCAACCAAAGCTTTATCCTCTTCCTCATCCTTAGCCAAATAGCTCCAGTCCCATCCAACACCATCAATTTCTTGCATTGCCACCATGGCCTTAAGATCCCGAGCCTTAACAATTTGGCTTGAGGGTTTTCCAGCATCATATCTTCTTGGAGATCTGCATTCTCTCATAAAGTGCCCCATACGATGACAATTGTAACACTCAACCTTGGATTTATCAAATCCAGCAGTGTCCTTAGCATTAAAATTCATCTTCTTCTTGAATCTTCTATTCCATCTGTTTGTTCTTATACTTGCAAGAGCCATGTTCCACTTTATATCCATCTCCTCCAAATGCTCATCACTTATTTGCTCAAGGTCCTCATATATAATCACTAAACCATTGGGCAATGAAGCAATGTATGCACACACATTATCCAGATCAATACCAGCAGACTTAACTCTTGGAGAGTCAATTTTGTATGTGTTAGCGTCTGAATGTAAGGCGTTGACAGGATATGATCCAACGTTGACACATGTTGATCCAGTAACTGGGTGCATGTATGAATCCTTCTTATCAAATTGACCTTCATCATGTGAGAAGAAGGCCATGTTACCATTGGTAGACTTACTTCCATGATCCAAAAGAGTTTCATTCTCCAGCAGCCTCAGTTTGTTGTAGACATCATTAAAAGTAGAACTTTTGTGAGTGTTGATGGCAATTATAGATCTTGCCTCAATCTTACATGCATCACCAAGGCTTTTAAGAAAAGTGGCAATAATGTCAACATCACCAATTACTGTCCCCATGAAGGACAACTTGCTTGTAATGTCAAGAAGTCTGCTTCTCACACTACTTAGCTTCTTATTAGATTGAGCCTTAAAAACAGCATACTCATGTAAGAGTTGCTTCCTTTTCTCTTCCACAGTATCAGCATTACCACCATAGGCAACTTCAAGGGCTGACCAAAGGTCTTTTGCAGACTCATAACCTCTGTATTTGTGCTGATTTTCTTGTCCCAAAGAGAGTTTCAGAATGCTTAGGGTTTTCATATCAACCGTTTTCTTTGCTATGTCCTCAGCAGACACAGCTCTACCATCTTCAGGTTTTTCTTTCTTATCTGCTTCAGAGCATCCTTGAACAGCTGATCTTGTAGCAATGGCATCTGCAATCTTTTGAGCTTTACTGAATGTGTTTCCATATTCAATAATCTCCCAGAGAGTGTAGTCATGGATTTGCAGATATTGCTCAAAGTTGAACTTCCACAGCTCAAAATTGTCTGCATCTAGCATGGGAATCTTGATGTTGTGGTTTGAGGAGGAGGAGGAGGTTACTTCTGGAGTAGACATGATGTTTTTAGGGTTTTGTGAAAATTAGGGTTTTTGGTGATTTATGGTTCTTGTGTTCTTTTAGATCAAAGTTTCTCAACAAGCTCTGATACCACTTGTTGATCCCAAACTTAGATCGATTTAGCTTGTGTAAACGAGATTAGATCAAGTTAAACACGTAGAGAAACTTTGTTTATGTATAAAACAATTTAAGTGTTATGCGGAATTAACACTCAAACAAGAACATACAAACAGTTGTAAAACAAACTTTCACTTGATTGATAATAACGAACTTGATTACAATGAAAGTGTTAAACGTATGAAAAACTTATATGAAACATAACCTAAAGGTCTTCTTTTATAGACATAAGAAGCCTTGTACAAGAGTCTACGTATCAGCTATTCTAGATAAAGATAATTATAGAAAATACATTGTTGATCCTATCTTTACTAGAAACAAAATAGAAACAAAATACGCGTAGACCATATCTTTCTATCAGTGCTTGTCTTCAACCTATCAACGCTTGACTTCTTCCTGTCAACGCTTGATCTGTCAACGTTTGTTTTCTTCCTATCAACGCTTGTTTTCTTCTTGTCAGCGTTCAAGTGTACTGGCTACATTTTATTCCCAACACTTTTTGACCCCTGGAACGGTGAGGAAGGACCTAATGCCTGGCCCTAACACCTACAACTCTGAGGACGCGGAAAACTTGAACAACAACCGCATCCCCGTGCAACCTTACCCCTAAGACGTTGTTGGTAATCCTTGGTTTGAGCCGCGCAGTCATCTGCGGCGCACATCAAATACCTTTCTTCCGCACCCAGAGTGGCCATGGTTAGTGGTTCCTCCCTCGTTCTTCGTAGCATTCTGTAAGTACCATCTTGTGCCAAAAACTAAAATATGTTCTCCTGTTTCTCTGTTTGTTTGTTGCACAGCTATGGATATTCTTAACCTCGTTCGCGGTGCCTTCCCTGAAGATCTGATAGTCTACTCCTGTCCTGAGAGGAAGAATGAGGAGTCGATTCAAGAACGTGCTCAGAAGAACACCATGGAGCTGGAAGTTGGGGAGGCTTCCGCTACACAAGAACATGAGGATCCTGGCGCAGACCAGCCATCACCACCAGTTCAGCAACAACCACCCGCACAACAACAACCACCAGCACAACAACAACCACCGCCCTTTCTCAGCTCCCCACTCTCATCGGATAATCTTACCGAGGATGCTGGGAAAGCCGCAGAGGAGTTTGAAGAGGAGGAGAACTCTGCGTTGGGTAAGAGGCAAAGGAGCCCCCCAATACCTTCGCGCAAAGCCGCTTGCACGGGGGCTGGGGCCTCATAGACAGAGGCGCGCGTGACTGAGGAAGAGATTGATGAGAATCTTGCGAGGACTCCTCCACGTACTCATCCTTCCACCATCAACTTAGGGTAAACACTTGTTCTTATATAATAGCTATCATCCATATTCCTCCTTATATCTCTCTAACCGCTTCTTTCGTGTGTTAGTGATGACCAGGAGAAGTCCTACACGAAGGCTAATTCTACGACTTCCCCCCAAAAGGAGACTTCAACAGCAGGGGGAAGCACATTCCCCCAAGACCACGTGTTCGCTCCTGATTGGGAATTGCCCGTGTCTTTAGAGCTTACCAGCGCGTTTGACTGCTCCAGCTTTTTGGACAATATTGTGCCCCCCGGTCGAGCTGCGATACTAGAGGGGATGAGTGATGTGGTGTTGGCAGACGAAGTATGTTATTTTTCATCGCAGAACGTGACGTTGATGTCGCGCATCAAGAAGAGGTTTTTGGAGTTGTCCGCCCAAGTTCAGACCACTGAAGAGAGACTTGAGCAGATCATTGAGGATAAGTCTCTCGCCCTTGGGGAAATGAAAGAGAAAATCAACCAAGAGGTCAAGAGAGGATGAAAAGATGTCTCCCTCATCCACTCCCCAACAGAAGAGAAAAATAAGCTAGCCTTTGTACTTGAAGACGAGCACGCCCAACTCAATAACCTAAAGGCCTCCAATCAGGTTGCCATGGGGGCCTTTGAGGAAGGAAAGAATAAGTTTGTTGCGGATGTATATGCGCTGGGCGCGAGGGTTAAAGAAGATGTGGGTGACCTCAGCGACCAACTGAAAAGGTTGAGTATTGAGTTGGATGAGGGGCTGTATCCGCGTTTGATGAAGGAGGCGGCGGAGAAGCGACGGCTGGTGCGGTATGGTTTACGCCTAGCCGCCATGGGTGCTCTGGAAGACCCTACTTTGCGGTCCACCTTCGCCCCGTCTATCATATCTGTGGTGAATGAGGGTACTTCCAAGGGTTTAGTGAAGGCGCACAAAGCTGGTTTGTTAAAGAAAGAGTTGATAGAGGTGCCCTTCTATGACCCAGCTACCGAGTCCAAGCTCACAGCAGCCCTAAAGGATATGAGTGTTTGTCTATTGCCATTCTTTGGTCTCAGCGACAAGGACCATGAGCTGCCCATTAAGATTGTGAAGGAGGGCCTCACCTTTGCGCGCCACCAGGCAGAGGGCGCAGAAGCACAACCAATGAAATACTGTTGACACAAAGTTGACGTAATAAAAACATATACATAATCATAATAGATCATAGTTTTAAAATAAGTTCATGGTTTTTAGATAAAACCAAAGTTTAATATAAACAGAAATCTCCAAGCTGGGATAATATCTTGCGGGCTCCCATCCAAGCAAAGTTAAGTATTATTACCTGAGATTAAATATGTAAAATCGTCAACATAAAGTTGAGTGATATTAATAGGTTTAGCAGTAAAGGTGTGGAACACAAGCATTCATTTGTAAACAACAAATAGGGAAAATGGTTATGATCATTAACCATAGTCCGAAACATTATTATTGTTGTTTAGTTCATGCACTGAAGCTTAACTCAATGTAAGTTCCTCTAGTGAGTATTCAGCCTAAATACTCAAGTAACAAATCAAATGTTAAATGCGTCAAGGTAATCGGAACGGGGATTGTCAATCCTGATGGATCCACACACAACATTCTCGCTTAGCAACACAAGTAAATTAACAGTTCATGATCAAGAGAGGAAACTTAAGGCTATTGACTAAAACCAATAATTCAATGAAACTATTGGAAAGCATACAAGTTCTGGATAGCATACAGTTTTTAAATTGTTGTGTTCCACCATGTAAAATCTCACCCCGCGTTTAGAAATAATGTGCAAGTTAAAAGGGGCTATGAACTCAACTTAGCCACAAGGTAAGTAAATCATTGTACTCAGTAGCTGGAGTAGAAACAGTAGTGGCAAGACGATCACTGACGATATGGATGCCCGGTAAACACGAAAGCCGCAACTTACCAAATAAGGCGCACACTTTATTAATATTTGACTCAAGTATAAACCATACTTAGTAACATAAAACTCAAGTAATAAAACCATGACAAACTCGAAAGAACAACCATGAATGTGGTACTACAATACCCTTCTATATGTTCACTTTATTAAACTACTATCTCGGTAAAAATCTGCCGGTACATACCAAATGTACTCACTGATTTCCCATACTTAGACAACTCGGATGTTTATGAAACTTAGTGAAAAACTTAATCATAACCTAATTAAAACTTAGTTTAAATTTCATTCAATGATTTACATTGTAGAACCACCTTCTCAACACATTTCTAGACTTGAAAAACCGGACATATTTGTATACCTAACCTTTACCATTAGCAAAACCGACCATTAACTTTGAAAATAGACTCAAATTGCTAAGTTTAGGGCTTGAGAATAGACCTTGACCAGTTGTATAACTCATGTTATAGTCCCCGAGATTCGATCTAAATATCGACAACAAATTCGGATTGTGCCGATACTCGTCTCCCGGTACACGAATAATCAAACTAGCGTAACTTCTTCCTCGTTTTGAGTTAGAAGCTCTAATTTATACCAAATCAAAGCTAAAGAAAATCTATACAACATTATCTCATTACCTCAATCTATGTTCAAACTTATGACATTCAAAAAGGCCTCAAACCTACTGCCCAAAATCACCTCTTTAAAAATCATACCAAATCACTTTTTCAACCAAATCTAACCATTTTTCTATCAATTCTAACACCCTAATATTACCCGTTATCAATCTTATCACTTGCATGTTACACAAACTAAAATCAAAATCAAAAATCTAAACTTTTTATCATCAAAACAAGATGATCCTAACAAGATCATCACATGCATAATCCTTGAAACATTTTTCCAACCATAAAATTGTAAGAAATCTTAAAACTTATTGCATGTTGGTAAAACTAGTAGCAAAAGAATCACCTTTGAATTTGGAACATGGGTTTTTATTTTGATTTAAGGGATTCAAGCCAAAAATCAAGATTGAAATGGTTTTGGTGTGTGTAGAGGTGGCGACATATTAAGAAAGAAAAAAGGAGAGAGTAAAGTTTGGATGTGTGTGGTTTTATGATGATAAAATGAGAGAGAGTTAGGTGGAAAATAAATATATAGTGGTGTTAGGGACTAGTTTTGCTAACTGTGTAGTCTTTTGGATTTAAAAGCAATTTAATAGTTTAATGGGTAGAAAATGACTACTAGTCAATTTTGAAAATATTTACGGGACTCGGGTTTCGTAAATATACTTTTCAAAAGTTAAAACGCATCATAAATGTGATATTATAGTCTCCCGACTCGACTTAACACGTCATTAAAACGAAATCGTCGAAAATATTAATTATCGAAACAATCGATAATAAAATATAAAATTTTGGGCATCCGTCGGTATCGGGATCATTAGTAGTTCTCGTTATTCATTGATTTTGAGTAAACTCATTGTAAAATGCATGCGGATGATTTTAAATCAAAAACTTTGATTTAAACAAATATGGAAAAATAAGATAAATTTTTTATTATTCCAAATAAAGTATTATCAATGATTAGAAAATACTTAAAAGGTATAATTTATTAAAATTATCATGATCTCAGGATTTATATATAAGAATACAAAAAAATGTAATACGTTGGAAAATTCAAGAAGCACGAATAAAAGAATAAAATAATATCCGAAAAAGTACGAGTTCTTACAGCATAGGTAAACCTATGTGGCTACAAGAGAATTAATTATATTTTTGTTGAATTAGGGTGCGTTTGGTTGTAAGCGGGAATCACAATCACTATATATTTAATAGATGAATGGTATGAGATTGATAGTAAACTATCATTAACGATGTTTGGTATATTTTATGGATACCATAATTACAAGTCAATGGAAATTATGCAACCAAAGAAGAAATATATATTTTTCATATAGAACTGCACTTCATCTTCTTTTTTCATTTACATATCCAGTCAAGCTTATCCACTATAAAACATACCTTTTTTCCTAAAAAAGCATTAGAAAGAAATGATATTATACATACTTTAGACAAACAAGAAACTTTATACAAAGACAATAAACTACAAACTTTATACAAATAGGATAAGAAATAAAAGCAATAGTCATGAAGATTTAATTATATGGAAAGTTATGCTCATATTACATGGGAGATAATAAAGAAGAAGGATAAGGAAGAAAGTGGTAACGGTAGTTAATCATGTGAACTATGAAGTATGCTTAGAATCAACTACATACCCACCTCTCCCCCTTTCATTGAATTTCTCATTCTCATTCCCGATTATTATTTATCATCCTATTTACCAAACACTTTATTTCGTAATTAAATGATTCCTTCATTTCGGAATGAACCTACCAAACGCACCCTTAGAACCATTTACCTTTGTTAGAAGATAAGCTTTTCACCAACTACAAGGGCTAAGAGTTATTAATTTAACAGTTGAGATAAAAGTGTTATGGTGCTTAAACTCTAAGGACTCATTTGCAATTGTTGGAAGCTTAAAGACTTATTAGCTAAAGAATGAGGAGTATTTTGCAAGATAGGTCATGGAGCTATATAAAGGAATTTACCTCATTGTTTATTTAATATTTCATCTGTTTGGTGTGATTTTTTTTGTAATTGTTAAGTTCTAAGATTGTATTGTTTTGAGTAATAGTTTGATTACTCTTCCTTTTCATCTTGTAAACTATTATGTCAATCTTTGCCTGTTGACTACTAATAAATGAACACTTGGGTGGTCGGTGGATTCAGATCATATATTGTGTTGCTTCTTGGCTTGATTATAAGTTTTCAAATAGTATCATACCAAGTTTGTTTAATGATAATTCGTTTTATAGTATCGTTTTTCTCTCGAATCTAATCAAATTGATATCCGATTTACAATACAAGACTTAATTGTTTTCGGTTTATGTTCGTAATTTTGGTATCTATTTTACTTATCACAAAGCAAGCAAAAAGGGTAAAATAGCTATACGTATACTACTATGCTAAATTTCTTTCATTTTTAGGGGTTTAATATAATATTAATGATGTGTGTTTCCACAGTCATCACTTGATATCAAAGTCTTAACCGTGTTCTCCAAAGTTAGGGTTTTCCAAAATTTAAGGGTTTTGATCTAATCGTTAGATAAGTGTTTCTTGGTATAAAATTGTTTGGTTTATGATCTTATTGTTCAAATCCAAAAAGTAATTGTGTTTTTTAAAAAAATTTAGGGTTTTTTTTATATTGGTATGTTCTTGACTACTTTCGGTATTGTCTGGGCCTTGAGAAGTGATTACTCGTCTTTAATCACTTGTTTGGGGTGTCAATTTCTTTTCTTAAAGAAACAATAAAATCAGAAATTAGGAATTTAACACCCACTTTGATAAGTGGACCGTTACGTATAATTATGGCGTGTCATCAAAGCATGCAAGGTAATATGTACTAAAACATACATGACCAAAAGGGAACAGCCGGAATCAAACGTCGGTTCTCAAACATAAGCGCAAAACATAAATAAAGTAAATGAAATGAGAAGGACAAAACAAGTGTCCAAAAAAGCATAAGTATATGCAGGCAAAAGGAGAAGAAGTCTAAGGCAGCTTTCCTCCTATGCACGTCCTCAAATGCTTAAGTTTGTCCATAGGTACCTGCCGTTTTGGGACATGGAAAGGAAAGTAACGGCTGAGCAATACGCTCAGTGAAAGGATATATATCATAGTGTGAATGACATAAGCATAATAAAGACTGATTAGCAGCGGAAATGTATAAGTCCTGGAAAACCTGGTACCTGTTTAGGAAACTGGTTTTATAGTTTGAAAAGACTTATGTTTTTATATGAAAACTGTATTTTAATTAGCCAAGAGCCCATATAGGTCATGAGGTTCACCGTGCATGAATACATAAAGGGGTGACCCCATCATGCAATTAGAGGGGTTGCCTCTAATTATTATAGTCTGGCTACGAGGGATCAACTCCTTGTGAAGGATGCAAGGCACACACCACATTTAACATGAAAATCCTTTAAAAACATGTAACTAGGATGCACCCATTCGCCCACATGATAATATAAATAAATAGCCAAGACTGAAAGGGACGCGACGAGCAATCACTCTGCTGTGGGGAAGTAATAACACTGGGGCCTCTAGTGTTATGGTTATGGTACCTTGTTAGCCTCAAAATATTGAGTCAAACAAGAATGTTCGGTCATAGGTTTATATTATAACATTTAGTAGAACGTTGTAATAGTTAGTTAAAATAGTTGTGACATTACTGGCTTGATGGCTAGTTTAAAAGGCCTCTTTCAAGGTACTAAGCATTTATTCAAGCCCGACCCAATCAAACTATAGCCCATTAAGCCACATGTAGGCTTGGCTATAAATACCCTTCCTAGCATGTTAGGAAGGGTGTTGGTTGTCTCATTTCTAATCTAATTTCACAAAAGTTTAACACACACTTCTCTCTACTTTCTCTCACTACTTTCTCTCTCTAGAAAACTTCCATCTTCTATCTACCTTTCTTTCTTCTTTATTCGTGTAGAATCATCATAAATATATGGACAACATTTTGTATCAATCACCATGGGGTAGCTTTTGTGATTCGTTGTTGCTATTATATTGGGTTCGTGTGATTTACTCCTAACATCATCCCGAATTCAAGTATTTTCTTGTTTTTCATTGTGTTTCATTGGGATAGTTTATTGGTTGGGATTGAAACACGAATTCCCAGGTAAAGTTCTCATCTTTCTTGTTGCCTAAAAGTCTCGAACTTTTTATTGGTTACGATCCGGATATTACGATCGCATAAACCTGGGGTTTCTACTTGCGATCTAATAGTCCGATCACATACTGCGATCGAGGTTACGATCTGCTGTTGCGATCACCTAGTGCGATCGAGGTTACGATATGTTGTTATGACCATGATCCAAGACCACGATCCAAGACCACGATCCAAGACCACGATCCAAGACCGCGATCCAAGACCACGATCAAGACTACCATCAGGACTGCGATCTAGGACTGCGATCAAGGACTACGATCACGAGTGCGATGGGTGACATTGCGATGGACATCTAAATTTTGTTAGAGTATTTTTTAGACTTAGCCACTATCTAGACTAGTCCCGGAACGTAGTTTACACGAAGATTAAAAAAAAGAGTTAAAATTTTCCCGTCAAGTAGATTCAAATTTTTTCCATACTAGTTTTAGGATATTTCTAGCTCGATTTAAAAATTTGGTGATTACAAATTTTTTAGGTCTACCGTTTTGTCGGACTGAGAAAAAATCGCAGTTTTCGGAATTTCAACAACCAAAAAATCACAACACAACTACTTAAGATCCACATTCAATTCATCATTTCAGAGAATATTGAGATGGATTCTACTACCGAATTTCGTGTGACGAACAACAACATAATGGTGACGGGTAATAAAGAGAGACCACCAATGCTTGTGACTGGTAGATATGCACAATGGCAATCACGATTCCTTCAATATCTTGACACTAAACCCAATGGTGATGTTCTTCGACGTTGCATAAAAGAAGGACCATATACTCTCTCTACAATAACCATTCCTGCAATTCCAGCAACCTACTCGACAACCGGTTCTGATGAGCAAACTATTGAGGAAACATATGAGAACACTTCGAAAGAGAAACGTGCTTGGATTGATGCAGAGAAAGAAGCAATCTATTTGATTCTCAGTGGGATTGAAGATGATATTTACTCAACGGTTGATGCATGCTCTACTGCAAAAATGTGGTTTGCCATTGAACGCTTGCAACAAGGAGAATCACTTAACAAGAAAGATGTCAAAACCAACTTGTTCTGGAACTTTGGTAAGTTTACTTCATTGGATGGGGAATCAACTGATTCTTACTACTCAAGGTTCTACAAGATGATGAATGACATGACAAGAAACAATCTGCAAGTCTCCACCATGGAAGTCAATGTGCAGTTTCTACAACAACTTCAACCCGAGTGGACACGATTTGTAACATTGGTGAAACAACAAAATAAGTTGGACGAGGTCAACTATCATATACTTTTTGACATTTTGAAACAGTTTCAGAACGAGGCAAATGAACTTCGAGCTGAACGGGTCGCAAAGACTACTAATCCACTTGCTTTGGTGTCTACCACTCACCATGTCCAAGATCATCGCTCTCGTGTTCCAAAATCATACTCCACCACATCCTCATCACCAAGATACTCCACCACATCCTCTTCACCAAGATACTTCACTTCATCTAAGTATTCAGCTCCCACAAGATCACGAGACAAAGAACCAAGAGTACCATCACCATCACCTGAGCCATCATCTGAAGAGGACAGTGATGAAGAACTAGCTTAGAAGGATAGGGAGATGAAGCAACAAATTGCTTTCATAATGAAGACCTACAAGAAAATCTTCAAACCCACCAACAACAATCTTGAAGAATTGGTAAGAATGGTCCCTCAACAATCATGACTTGTCAATATTAGTCCTCTAAAAAGTCAATCATACAAGTCAAGACCATTATCTATTAAGAAAATGCCAAAACAACCCTTCAAGAATCAACAAATGGCAAGAAATACACCTGAAAATACTTTGGAAAAGTATTTGTGGCCAAAGTGTGAAAACCAAAACTTGAATAACAAGGAAATCTGGTTTTGGTTATTTAAACTTCAAATGAAAGAAGGAAGAAAAGAGGAGGGGTTAATTGTGGCAGACAAGCAAAAAAACCTAGACCAACCACACCCTTACACGTGTCCCGCTCACACCTTTCAGCCAATGGGAGCTCACTTCCTTGCCACCTCACAAATCCACTCAGCTTATTAAACTAATCATACTCCCTCCGTCCCACTTTTATTGTCCTTATTTGACTTTTCGAAGTCTTACTTTTTCAACTTTGATCTTAAATAATTTTGTTTGTGTTATATAATAATTGATGAAAAGTATATGAATCGATTGGTTTTTAAATTTATTTTCATTGATATAATTTTCATCAAGTATTATATAACATAAACGAAATTATTAAAGATCAAAGTTGAAAAAGTAAGACTTCAAAAAGTCAAATAAGGACAATAAAAATGGGACGGAGGTAGTAACAAATTAGTTAATTTTGGTGAAACCCAAAAACAAATCAAACCATGCACTGTTTAACGTATGAACACAATTGGGTTTTCTTAATCTACTTGTAATTAAGCCACAAAACTTTCCAGAATTATGATTAAGCATATCAAAATCATAACCCAACTCTAAAAAACCTTGCCACATGACTCAACAACCCCACACAAGATTCCCCTGCTACACCTTGGAACAAACTGCCAAAACTTTTCCAGCAAATCAACACTCAGTATACAGCTTTCATTCTAAGCTTCATTCTTGGCCCTTGGATGCAATTCTACCTTGGACACCTCACACAAACTGCCAATACTTCATCACATGTTTAAGCAAAGTTCAAATCTGTAAGGGCAAATTGGGGACTTCAAGCACTAGGGTTTATACGTTTTTATGCTTAGCTAAACATTGTAGCCTATAAAAGGCATAGGGCCTCATACATTGAGCCCTTCTCTTGGTTTTTACTTTGTTCAAGTTCTGAAAATCTCATTTTCATGTTTAATGAATTGTGTTTGAATCTTTGAAGAAATCCAAGTGCCAATCTTTATAGTTACTTGTTATTGTTATATGTTTGCTAAAACTGAATCTCAAAACGTTTTCTTAAGCTTTGTGCAATAAATTGCTCAAAGTTCTAAAACCTTGATATTTTGCTAAGTTCCTTGGTACACCTTGGAATTCTTGGGCTATAAGTGGATCATAGCATCCTGATATTGTGTTAAAAGGTGTTGTGAGGCTTATAACTTAGGGATAATCAAGTGTGGGGTACAAGGGTTGCATTAATCAAGATTTTGTCACCTTTCTGTTTTATATTTTTTTCTTCTAACTTTGTTCCATCTTAGCAGCTTGATATTGAAAGCTTGTGCTTGTTCTTGCTAGCACATCAGCTCAAACATACGTGGGTGTGGATGTACATCCATGAGGTTTGAACCCTTAATCTCAAAATCTGTTAAAAATTTGGATATTTGTGATATTTGAGTTCTGCTTGTGTATGTGATGTTCTTGGGCTCTAAATCTTGTTGTTTCTGTTTAAGTTTGATGTTTTGATGTTTATGTATGCATGTGCTAACCTAAATCCAACTTTTGATTTGAAAATCTTGATTTGAAAATGTAAAGGGGTGTTTGGGTCAACTGCATATTGAAGTCATAGTGTTATTGGTTAAGTGTTTGCTGTTTTATGTTGCTAGTTCTTGCTTAAGAAGTGCAATAGAGTGATAATATGCAAGTTGTATGCTTTTGAAAACCTAAATAAAACATATGCTTATAAAATCTTGATTTGTTGATATTTTGGACTGTGATTTGGTGCACACCTAGTTCTAGGCCTAGACTTAGGATAAAAAGTGATAAATCATACCCAACATAACCTGTTAAAGAGATTTAAGTGTTTGAATTTGGCTGTGTGGTCAAGTATATCAGCAATTGTCAAAACTACATGTTCTTTGTTCATCAGTAACTTTTGTATCCTTGAATCTTGAGCTAGACCTTGAACCATTGCATGAAACTTGTTTAAATTTGTTCATTTGAATTAATTATAGCTTGCGTATGCTTTTGGTGCAATTTGGTTGGCCGAATCTTGCTAAAATAGCTTATTGAGTTCATAACTGCTTATGTTCATATCTTGTGCTTATCTAGTGATAAATTGAATTAACTGCACTGATTGGCTGATTAGAAGTGTGATATTTTTGTTGTTCTTGACTCCTTGTGATCCACTGATCACAAGGGTGCCTTGTTTTTAACTTGAATCCAAAAAAAGTCATATAAGACAAAAAGTAAAAAAGGTCAAGCAGGGGGAAAAGTTCCCACTGCTCAACCTCCAAAACTAGCCCCTACTAGTGTAAATCTTCAAACAGCTTATTCATAAGCCATATTGGCTTATCCAGACTTGCAAAAACTTATTTTTTGTGATAGATCTTCCTCATTTGACCCATTTATTTGATTTGGAGCTTATTAGACTTTGGCTTTGACTTTTTACTAGAAAACTCATTAAGTTGACTTTTAAACAAGTGCTTATCTGCTTATTCTGGCTTATTGCTTGTGCTTATTCGAAAACTTTTTGTATATTTAGCTTAATTAAGTCATTTAGAAGCTTTTGAAAGTTGAATCAACACTTGAGGTGGTCTAGAACTCAAAAACGACTATTTTGTCGTTTTGTGAAGAGAGTCTTGGCTTATTTCAGGCTTATTTCTTGTGCTTTTTCCAATTTTCTTTTTACAGATCTCTTAAGTAACTCAAAAGAAGCTTGTGTGTCAAATTTGAGCTTATGGCATCAGCTTATAGCTTAATGGGCCAAAAAGCCCATTAAGAATAAGCTGCTTTGAAATAAGCTAGCTTAAACACATTTTCAGCTTTTGGGCCTTCTGAGTTTTGTTCTTAAAATCAAATTTTAAGAAAGATAGGTGATTTTGGGCTTATTTGGACAACAATTTTCTTATTGGGCCAATTTGAGCCCATTAAGGGACTGTTTGGACTTTTAGCCCATTTTAAGACCCAATAGGGGTATTTTTGTAATTTAAACTTTATTTATGTATTATTTAGGTTAAAATAAGTAGTTTTGAAACTTTTTAGAATCTTTATAAATTTTGGTTTTTTATTAATATTTTATTATTAAAAATTAAAATTTATATTTTTCAACGTTTTTAATTTTTCTTAGATCAAATACATTAAGTTAGGAATTTTACAATTTTAAGAATATTTTTATTGTCATTAGATTAATTTTTAGAATTATTATAAATTTAATTAAGTCATTTTAGAGGTTTCCAAGTTAAAAAATCTCATTTTGGGCTTTTTGTTAATTAAATTGTTTTTTGGGCTTTAATTAGCATTAAAAAATTATTATTTAATTAAATAAAATGTTTGAGTGATTTTTGATTTTTTGTAAACTCTAATTACATTTTTTAGGATTTATTGAAATTTTCTAGGAATTTTTGGGGAAATTTTTTAATTTTATCACTTTTTACGGTTTTACGTGCACGACTATTCGTCTTAGTTTAATCCATAATCTTAACCGTCATTCTCTCCTAATCTCTTTTATTCTTTTCATTTCTTCATAAACTATAATCACAAAAGTTAATCATCTCTTAACACAACGCACTTGCCTCCTTGAGAACTATCCCCACCTTTGGGTCATAAGTGCTTTGGTTTTCGTACACCGACACTTAATACTTTCCACTTTTACGCTCTTTTCCTGAAGAGTGGTAAAAACACAACATCATTTTGGCGCCGCTGCCAGGGAGGCGTGTTGTGTTTTGATTTGAACATTTGTTGTTTTTATACTAACCATAAATAGTATTTGTATTAGTAGCACTCTACTAATACGTATTATCAGTTTTTCGTTTTTTTGTGAATATTATTACTATATTGTATACGTAGAACAATAAATTCACAAGTACTCCATAAGTGTGAAAACACAACCTTGATTGGGAGGTCATTACTCAATCACTGTATTCGAATCTCAAACAAGAAATCAAAGGCAAAATAGATAAATACTTTCGTGAAGCTTAATTTTGATAAACACAAACTATAAGGTGGGTATAAGGCGGGTATATAAAATATACCCTAAGGAAAAAGGCTCTTAAGTGCTTCGCGCCGCCTCGTTTCCCCACTTGCTTGTGCGTGTTTAGACAAAAAGGGCTAATCGAGGGTTTGCCAACCAAAGTATTATCTAAGTATCATATATATTTTCTTGGTTTCATTTGATTAAACCCTCTTGAACGTTTTGGTGTTCTAGCAATGTTCTAAAGTCGTCGAAGGCGTTCACTTCACGTGATCGTTTTCATTCCTTGAGGCTTCTTTAATCAAGAGATTTGATTAAGGAGGAGATTTGTAGATTTTTGTCTACTTAATACAATCACAAAAATCCAAAAAAAGAAAAACAATCAAAAACAAAAAAAAAGTGGAAAAATTAAAAACACCAAAAAGAATCTTCTTTGCTCATCCCACATTGTACGTGACGTTTATGCTTACTCGTAATCAAGCAAGACGTGCACGTAAACGAAAAAACCGAAATGAGTCAACACCTACTCCTGATATTTCTAGTGAGGAGTATCCTATTGACGAACCTATCGTAGAAGAAGAACCAACCATGGCGAATCAAACTATGATGGAGTTACTTCAAGCACCCACCGAGGGTTATGGAGAGGCTATTGTTATTCCCGCTATCCTTGCGGAGAATTTTGAAGTGAAAACGGTTTTGTTGTCGATGATCCAAAACAAAAAATTCCGTGGTGATGAAAAGGATAACCCGCACAACCATATCCGCCAATTCAGTCGTCTTACTGCCACTTGCAAATTTAAATATGTTGCTAATGACTCGATTAAGATGATGCATTTTCCGTATTCCTTAGCGGGGCTCGCTAAAATTTGGTTAGAGAAAGAACCACCCATTTCTATATTGACGTGGAAGGATCTCGTTTCTAAGTTTGTGAACCAATTTTTCCCGCCCTCTAATACTACGCATTTGAAAAACGAGATTTCAAAATTTTCACAAGAATTTAATGAGAGTTTTTCAACGGCTTGGAATAGGTTTAAGGAAATTTTACATGAGTGTCCTCATCACGGTTTTTCAGACTTGCATCAAATCGACACGTTTTACAATGGATTAAATGATCATGAAAGAGATTATCTAAATGCCGCCGCGGGTGGTAATTTTTTGTGTAAAACGGTTGAGGAAGCGTTGTTGATAATTGAGAATAGATCTAAGGTGTATAGTCCTCGTAACACATCGAGTGTTCGTAAGGCCTCGTCTTCGGCTTCACCTTCTTTGTCCAATACCATCGATGCTTGCCTAATTGAGGCGAACTTGGAAAACAAAATCTTTGATATGCTTAAAGGTCTTTTAATTGAATTCAAAGTTGGAGAACAAAGTGCTCCCGCTACGGCTAAAGCGGTTGAGGTTTCATGTATGTATTGTGGTGGAGGTCATGATTTCTCCGAGTGCATTACCAACGGTGGTAACACTTCGAGTGCCTACGCGACCACGGGAACTTACAACCAAAACGGTCAATTTACTCGCTCCAATCAATTGACTCCACCGGGTTTTGCTCCCAATCAAAATGCTAACAACAACTATCGAAACAATCAAGTTGGTTTTAAAAACAATTACAAAGGAAACTATGGGAATCAAGCGGCTAATAACAATCAAGTTTCAAACAAAAATCAAAACAATGATTTTCAAAACAACAACAAGGGTTTGCAAACTTTGAAAGATCTTCCAAATGATTTTGTTGAATACGCTAATGGAAACGATGCTAGGTTTGACAACATTCAAAGAGAAATCATTAGCCTAAGATCCGAGTTTAAGAACGACTTGAAGAAGGAGTTGAAAAACGAGTTAGCAAATTGATTAGTGTATTTTGCATACACCTAATAGCATGTTAATTTAGCTTAATTATATATTCATTAGTCGTTATATATGTACTTTGAGTGTGTTTTGTGATTATATAGGTTACGAGGGAAATGGAATAAAATGGCCGCTTTAATTAATTTTTTGGAGAAAAGACATTGTGAGCGCCGATGAATGAAGAAAAAATATTGAAGAAAAAGATTTGAGCGGGTCGCAATATTTTCGGTCATCTTTTATTTGTCCGGGCTTCGTTTGAGAAATTATTTGTGTTGGGTTAATTTTTATTGGGCCAAAGTTAATATATGGCAAAAGAAAAAAAAAACTTTTGGCCCATTTAGACCCAATGGCCCAATACTTAACCGACATTAATCTCAAGTATAAAAGAAAAAAAAAAGACAAACCAAAGGGGTGTTTTTTAGTTGTGCCGAAAAAGAATCGGTCGACACAAGGAAAAAAAAAAGAATCTACAATTGAAGGGGCAAGTTTGGACGCAAGGGAAAAAAAACAGTGGAATAAAAAACAAAAAGGGAGAAAAAAAGTGGCTGCGCAAGATTAATAACAAGTAAATCAAATTGGTGAAGTTGGTTTGGTGGGGTGAGATACATAGGATCAAAACACTTCTTTTATTATTTAGTAAAGGATGATGTGTGGTATTAAGCGGGTCGGGTACACCGCGATGTCCGGCTAATTTTGTTGTAATTCCTTCCGGTAACTTTATTTATGGTTTGATCATTACTTTTGGAGTATCATATTTTTATTACAAAGATTTATGATTTATTTATAAATTATTTTTATCAATTTGATATTATGTTTAATTATTTGTGTTAGACAATTTATTGTTAGTTAACGATTCATACTTATTTTATTTAGTAAAAAAAAAGATGGTCGTATAATCAACATAAGTTGTACCTAAATAAATTGTTAAAACATAATTATTGGTTGATTAATATAAGATTTATTATTGCGAGTCGTTGATGAACATAATAAATACCGACATTAATTCATTCATATTAAGTCAAAATAATCTTTGTAATCGGTTCTAAAAAGTTTCAATAATCTATAAGTGTGATCAACCATAAATATTAGGAGCTGGAAGGGATTACATTTTTCTTTTAATTGTTTACATCTTTATTTTATTTTTCTAGCTTTATTATTAGCTTAATAATTATTTTAATTTTTAATCCGCATTTTTATTATCAAAAGTATTTTAGTTGTCAGATTTCAAAATCAAAACCTTTATTGATCAGCGATCACCTCAAAACTTAAACTAAAACCACATAGTCCTCGTGGATCGATACCCACTTACCCTATCTAGTATAAGGTAATTAGGTTATTTTTGACTGGCACTTCGACGTCGATAAAAAATTTGGCGCCGCTGCCGGGGACTCAGTGAGCTTTTCATTTAAGTTTTTGTTAATATTTTTCTTTAATAAAATAAAAAAAATACAAAAAGATTTTATTTTTCTTGTTTGTTTGTTTGTTTCTTGTTTTGTTTGTTTCTTGTGACTGTGCAGGTTAGTGTATGCGCACACGCAGATCGGAACGTATATCACCGTTAGCTTACGATCCTGAGGTTGAGAAAAGTGCACGGTTAAGAAGGAAGACGTTTCGACAGTTTTCTATTAATCTTGATTTTTCAGGTTTAGCAGAGCTTTTCGCTGAAATGCCAGGTGACGAAGATGTTGGCGGAAGTGCTAGCGGCAGTAGTAGCAGAGAAGAATCTCCACCACGGGGCGTTGATTCTTATTACAGGCCGGGGATCTTCGAGGATCCCTCGCCTATCGTTTATCCGGATCCGGTTAAAGGGGTTACAAGTAACTTCAAGATCCAGCCGAACCTCATAGCAATCTTGCCAGTGTTTAGAGGCCGTGAGGAGCCATATGCACATCTACGAGAATTCTTCTCAATTGCTGACACACATCAGGTTAATAACATTACCAAGGATGAGGTAAGACTTCGCCTTTTTCCTTTCTCACTTAAAGATCAAGCTAAGGACTGGTTCTCATCTCTTGAGCCAGGTAGTATTAACTCATGGTCTGAAATGCAATCTGCTTTTCTTGAGGAATTTTATTCTATAAGTAAAACTGCTGCCATTAGGAATAAGATTAAATCCTTTCGTCAAATCCCAGGCGAGCAGTTTCATGAAGCATTTAATAGACTTAAGGAGTTATTAAGAACATGCCCTCATCATGATGTTCCAAAATGGGAGCTTGTAAAAGTCTTCTATGATGGGTTGGATTATAACAACCAACAATTTGTGATGGCCACTAGTGGGGGTATGTTTTTCTCGCGACCTATGGAGGAAGAATGGGAGTTTTTTGAAAAACTAAGCAAAGGTTCTAAGACCCAAGCTTCAGTGGATCGAAACAACCACCCATCTTCCGCCAATTATGTGTCTAACCAACGTGGCACGAATTCCGAAATTAGCGAGTTAAGTAAGAAAGTTGATCTTTTGTTGAAGAATATAGGAAAAGGTGTGCCAAATGTGTCTAATGTGTCGCATAGTGGGTGTTCAATGTGTGGTGATCCGAGTCACTCTGTCGATAATTGCCAAAGTTGGGGGGCACCACCAAATGAGGAGGTAAATGGAGTCTATGGTGGTCGTCCACGAAATGACCCATTCTCCGAAAGTTACAATCCTGGATGGCGCAACCACCCCAATTTCCGTTGGAAAGATGAAGACAGTCGCCCTAATAATACCCAACAACAACACTATGGTTACAAGCCAAGGTATGAGGGTGGCGACTCATCTAACTTCCAACCAAATTCTTACAATCATAGGCCACAACAACAATATCCAAATCAGGGCCAAGGGCAAGATGACAACCGTCTCTTGAACCTTGACCGAAAGTTTGATAGGCTTATGGATTCATTATCTACCAACAATCAAGAGATTAATAGAAAATTTGAGGTCACTAATCAAAGACACGAGACCACTACTAAATCTATTGCAGCTCTTGAGAGACAAGTTGGTCAATTGGCGGATCAATTAAGCAAAAGAGATGAGGGAAGGCTACCGAGCTACCCCACCATGAATCCCGCACACAAGAAAAATGGAAATGAGCACGTGAATATGGTGACATCTCTTCGAAACGGTAAAATCTACAACAATGACAAGGGAATTCCAAATTCTCCTGATGTCGAGGATTTCGTTACTGATGACGAAATTATTGTTGAAGGTAAAAATTCTGATAATGTTAAGTCCGGTTCTGAGTTGGTAAATGATTTGTTAAACGATTTTCCTAAACCAACAACACCGAATCCTAAAGCTACTGAATCTCCCAAAGTTAAGGAGGGTGGTGTGTCCAGCACACCTTACCCTACGGCTTTGGAGAAATCGACATCTGCAAAGTTAGCTAAAAAGGGTCCTCATGCTGAGGATATGTGGGAGACTTTCAAGCAAGTTAAGATCAATCTCCCCCTTATTGATGCTATCAAGCAAATTCCTGCGTATGCCAAGTTTTTAAAGGACTTGTGTACTCAGAAGAGGAAGTTGAAGGCGTCGTTGCCTAAAAAGATTGACCTAACTGAGCATGTTAGTGCAGTCTTATCTAGCTCCCTTCCTCCTAAATTTAAAGATCCTGGAGCACCGTTGATTTCAGTGGTGGTCGGAAATATTGCCATTAAGAAGGCGCTCCTTGATCTTGGTGCCAGTATTAACATCCTTCCTGCTAGTTTGGTTGATAAGTATGACTTAGGAACTCTTCGTAAGACAGACACCATTATTTCCTTAGCCAATCGATCTACCAAAATTCCTAGAGGTATCTTAGAGGATGTAATTGTGAAAGTTGATGACTTTTATTACCCAGTTGACTTCTTTGTTATGGACACCGAGTCACAATACAAAGATGTTCAACCAACTATTATCCTTGGGCGCCCATTCTTAGCCACGATAGATGCTAGGATTAATTGTCGGACTGGCGCCATGGATATTGCATTCGGTAATAAGAAGATAAGATTGAATGTGTTTAATTCTATGAATTCTCCTACGATGAATGAATGTTACCAAGTAGATGTGATTGATGGGGAAGTTCAAAAGCATGCATCCCGTATGCTTAAGGATGATCCTTTGGAATTATATCTAACTGGTGATAATGAGGAGATTCTTGATGTTGCTGAAGTTCTAGAGATTCAAGAGTGTTTGGTCAGTTCGTTGGACCATCAAAAACCACCTTGGTCTTATAAAGTGGAGCCCTTGCCTTCTACTTTTGACACGGCTACGAAGCCGTCTTTGGAGGTGCCTCCAACTCTTGAACTAAAACCTTTGCCATCCAATCTCAAATATGCTTTTCTAGGTCCTAATAATACGTTACCCGTTATTGTTGCTTCTGATCTTTCTGAATCACAAGAGGGAGCACCTCTAAAGGTGCTTTCCAAGTACAAAGCAGCAGTGGGATGGACGATTGCAGACTTGAACGGGATCAGCCCTTCGTTATGTATGCATCGAATTGTTACGGACCCAGATATTAAGCCAGCAAGAGATGCGCAAAGGCGTCTAAATCCTAATATGAAAGAGGTAGTGAAGACGAAAGTTCTTAAATGGTTAGATGCCGGTATCATCTATCCCATCTCGGATAGTAAATGGGTAAGTCCTACTCAAACGGTGCCTAAAAAGGCCGGAATCACCGTTGTTGAAACCGAGAATGGGGAAAAGCTCACAACCCGACCAGTCACTGGGTGGAGAGTTTGTATAGATTACCGTAAGCTGAATAATGCCACATCTAAAGATCACTTCCCACTACCTTTCATTGATCAAATAGTTGAGAAGCTTTCTGGTAAGAAATTCTATTGCTTCTTGGATGGGTACTCCGGTTATAATCAAATACCCATCCATCCTGATGACCAGGCCAAAACTACATTTACATGTCCTTATGGAACGTTTGCATTTCGAAGAATGCCTTTTGGCCTGTGTAATGCACCCGCTACATTTCAGCGGTGTATGATGAGTATCTTTTCTGACATGGTTGGAGAATCTGTAGAGATATTTATGGATGATTTCTCCATCTTTGGTCAATCCTTTGAAAGCTGCCTTAATCAGCTTGAAAGTGTGTTAAAAAGATGCACCGAAACTAATCTGGTGCTTAGTTGGGAGAAGAGCCATTTTATGGTTCGAGAGGGAATTGTATTAGGGCATGTTGTGTCTGAAAAAGGATTTGAGGTTGATCGTGCCAAAGTTCAAGTAATTTCAACCCTTCCTCCTCCCACTACCGTCAAGGGTGTGCGTTCTTTTCTTGGTCATGCCGGGTTCTATAGGCGATTTATTAAAGATTTTAGTGCTATATCAAAGCCTCTTTGCAATCTACTCTTAAAAGATGCACGCTTTGACTTTAATGAATCATGTCTTAAAGCATTCAACATGCTTAAGCAAAAGCTTGTAGAAGCCCCTATTCTGCAATCACCTGATTGGTCGAAGCCTTTCGAGATCATGTGTGATGCGAGTGATTATGCCGCTGGGGCGGTTCTAGGACAACGGGTCGATAAGAAACCCGTTGTGATCTTTTATGCTAGTAAGACTTTTTCAGAAACTCAAATGAATTACACCACTACTGAAAAAGAGTTGTTAGCCGTGGTTTTTGCTCTTGATAAGTTTAGGTCATATATTTGGGGAAATTCTAAGGTGATAATATTTTCAGATCATAGTGCCTTAAGACATTTGTTGACTAAGAAAGAGACAAAACCGAGGTTGCTTAGGTGGATTTTGCTTTTACAGGAATTTAATCTAGAAATTCGGGATAAAAAGGGGTCAGAAAATGTAGTTGCCGATCATTTGTCTAGAATTATCCCTCCACCGTTCAACCCTTCTGATGTGATTAAGGAAAGTTTTCCGGATGAAAGCTTATTTGAGGTTTCTAATGTTCCTTGGTACGCAAATATAGTTAATTATCTAGCTGTTAAAAAGCTTCCGGATTTTTGGTCCAAGCAACAAAGAAAATACTTCTTCTCCTAGTTGAAGCATTATTTTTGGGAGGATCCGGAGCTCTATAAGGTGTGTGCTGACCAAGTTGTTAGGAGATGTGTTCCCGACCATGAGCATATAGACATATTGGCTCATTGCCATTCTTATGCATGTGGTGGTCACTTTGGTGCTACGAAAACTGGGCATAAGATCCTACAAAGCGGTTTCTTTTGGCCGACTATATTCAAGGATGCCCAATCTTTTGTGAAAGCATGTATTCGTTGCCAACAAGTTGGAGGGATTTCAAGGCGTGATCAAATGCCTATGAATCCTATACTTGTTGTTGAGATCTTTGACGTGTGGGGTATTGACTTTATGGGACCATTCCCCACTTCCCATGGCAATGTGTACATTTTAGTGGCAGTTGATTATGTGTCTAAGTGGGTAGAGGCTGAAGCTACTAGAACCAATGACCATAGTGTAGTTCTTAAGTTTGTTAAGAAGAATATCTTTGATAGGCATGGAATTCCTAAGGCTATCATTAGTGATGGGGGTTCTCATTTTAAGAACTTTAGATTTGGAGAATTATTGAAACACTATGGAGTTAATCATAGGATAGCTACCCCTTATCACCCACAGACTAGTGGACAGGTTGAAGTATCTAATAGGGAGATTAAACGAATTTTAGAAAAGACTGTCCGTAGTGATAGGAAAGATTGGTCCTTGAGGTTAGATGATGCTTTGTGGGCATATAGGACGGCTTTTAAGACTCCTATTGGTATGTCACCGTATAAGTTGGTATATGGCAAGGCGTGTCATTTACCGGTTGAGATAGAGCATAGGGCTGAATGGGCGATTAAGACCGTTAATCTGGATTTAGAGAAAGCGGGTAGTTCTAGGAAACTTCAATTATCTGAACTAGATGAGATTAGACGTGATGCCTATGAAAGTTCTAGGATTTATAAGGAGAAAACCAAAGCTTTTCATGATCAACACATCACCAAGAAATCGTTCTTGGTTGGTCAAAAAGTTTGGTTATTCAATGCTAGACTTAAGCTTTTTCCTGGAAAATTGAGAAGTAAATGGACGGGTCCATACATAGTGACTCAAGTCTCTCCATACGGAGCCATTGAAATAAAAAATATGGCGGGTGGAGAGCCTTTTAAAGTTAATGGACACCGTTTGAAGCCGTATGTTGAGTTAGAAAGTGATCAGATGGAAACGGTGGATGTGGTTTACTTGGAACCAGTCCAACCGTCTCAATAGCTCATTTGAGTTATGTCTGGCTGAAGACGGTAAACTTAGCGCTTCGCGGGAGGCAACCCGTGGTTTGTGGAACTTTGTGGGTATGTTCACTACAAACCCTCACGAGATAGAACTCGTCCAATCGGGCTACCGAGTGGTTTAAAGGCTTGTTGCATATGCTAAATGCAACCGTGATTCCTACGAAAGTGAGTTAGGTTTTTGTTTTTTGTGTGAGTTTGTCAAATTGATTTTTAACCAAAATTTCAATTTAAAGTTTTTGCATTAGGGACAATGCAATGCTTTAAGTTGAGGGGGGGGGGGGGGGGGGTGACACGTGTGTTACATTTTTTTGTGTGAAATTTTGGTCAAAATGGGTTAAAATGTGATTTTTGGGAAAAATTGGAAATTTTTAAAATTTTAAATCACATTATAAGAGTCTTGTGCTAATTAGATGTGGAAGTTTCTTCTGCATATATGTTTGTTGAGTGTTTGCAGATTCTAAAGATTAGTTTGTGGATGATTTATTGGAGCAAGCTAGAAGATTTGGCCATAATTATCAGGTGCACCCGATTCCATTGTATAATTTGGTTATTAAATTGATTTGATTGTTTGCATGTAGTTAGGCATATGTATAATTTAGATGATCAAACCACGCTGGTTGAATTCCCTCTACTTACCTGTGCTTAGATCGAGTAAAAGTTTAAATAAATAATATGAAATATAGTAATGTAATAGTTGGGTTAGGACACTTGAAATTGATCTTATTCGGCTCGCCACCCGCGCACGGTGGCCTTAGAAAAGAGCTGGAGAACTGTCATAATTATTGGTGGTAGTCATATGCTGGGCTTGCCTATCTGACTCGTCGCCCGCGCAAGGTGATACTTTAGTTGTTAGCATGGGTCAGACGCCAATTTTTATGATGGATAGCATTGCACTTAGCTGAGACAATTTTAGGTGAAATAACCCAATTCTTGTATTGTTGTAATGAAATTAGGAAGATTTGTTTAATTTAGTGCATTGTATAATTAGACTATGTGGTAGATAATTCCATCATGTGATGTACCAGTAGGCACGAAGTATAACTGTTCCCATTTAATTAAACAGACTTAATTAATCGGTTCTCATGTGCCGATGTGTCTTAGTATGCACCTATATGATAGATATTCATTTTTCTTAATAATTGGTTTTTATATCAACCTTAAAAGGAGTGTATAAAGCGTTCGGGATGACTTGTATAAGAAACGGTCTCGAATGGCTAAAAAAGAAAGAGCTTATATGTGATGTGAAAAAAAAACAAAAAAAAAACAAAAAAGAAAAAAAAAAGTGAAAAAAAAGAAAAAAAAAGGAGGTGAAAGTAAGTAAGCTAAAGTATGATGGTTTAAGTTGCGCTCTTATGGTATATAAACTCCAATGTTATAAAAGGTGTACGATATTCTCACCTCTTGTTTTAGATTATAAAAGGTGTACCCTATCTAGTATAAGGTAATTAGGTTATTTTTGACTGGCACTTCGACGTCGATCACAAATGAGCTTAAAATCCATACAAACAAAATGGAAAGGAATGTAACTAGGTTACAACAAAACCAAAAAAAAAATGGAATAAGGGAAACATGAAATAAAACAAGAGATGATTAAGGCCGAGAAGAGGCAATCCATGTTTGAGGATAAAATTTCATCTATGTTTGAGGCTATAATGTGCAAACGTCTTTGAGTAGTCTTCCTAGCAACACCATATTTAACCCTAAGGGAGAGATGAAAGTGATTACCATACGTAGTGGTAAGACACTTAAGGAACCGACTCCTCAACCAATTTCTCCTACGGAGGATGCAATTGAGGAAGAACCCGAGGTGGTGGTTGAAAAGGAGCATGTCCCAATCCCATGAAGTACCACTCATGCCACACCTACGGTTGACCCATTACCACAATTGGAACCCGAGATTTCAAAGGCTATGCCTATGCCTCAACCCACACCACCTTTGCCCTATCCATCGAGACTTAGAAAGGAGAAACGTCAAGAGCGCGACAATTACCAATTTGAGCTTTTTATGAAAATGTTTCATGACGTTCATTTTAATGTGAGTTTTGCTGATGCTTTGGTCATGATGCCTCGAATTGCCGCTAACTTTAAGAGTATGTTAAACAACAAGGAGAAGTTGCAACAATTTTCTAGTTGTTCATTGGTTTATCTTAACCGCATACCTCAAAAAGTCGGTGATCCCGGTAAATTCTGATTCCTTGTGCAATTCAAGATATGGAAGAATGCTATGCCTTGGCCGATCTTGGTGCTAGTATTAACTTGATGCCACTTGCAATCTTCAAGTCGCTCAATCTTACTAATCTTACTCCTTCACTAATGTCTATCGAGTTGGCTGACCATTCCACGATTCCCGCATGTGGATTGGCGGAAGACGTTTTTGTGAAAGTGGGAAAGTTCTATTATCCGATAGACTTTATCGTTGTCGATATTCCCACGGATCGTCAAGTTCCTCTCATTTTAGGTCGTTCGTTTTTAGATACGTCTATGGCTTTAATTGATGTGCACGCTAGAAAGATCACCTTACGTTTCAACGACGAGGAACTTGTTATAAACGCAACTCAAAATTCTCAAATTTCTCATGTTTATTCCGTTGCAACCGTAAACCTCGTTGATATTATTGACGTTGTTTGCGAGGAATTTTCACAAGAAGTTTTAGGTTTTGGTGATGATGAAAATAGTGGCAATCCCACTATGTTAGATCCCATTCTTGATAACTCGACACCAACCTTCACTCCATTTGAAGGTGGTGGTTTTACGTTGGAAGAATTCGATGTTCCACGTACTTGTGACGAAGACCTCGACAATGATGAGGACTTCTCGACTATCAAGGATTTTCTTAATGATTTCCTATTTCCTCCACCGAGGAGGTTATGAGTATCGAGCCCAAATCTTCAATTGAGGAACCACCTATCCTCGAGTTGAAAGATTTACCTCCTCACCTTGAATATGTATTTTTGGAGGAGGACGACAAGTTGCCGGTTATTATTGCGAAAGATCTTTCGGATGATGAAAAAACCGCACTTGTCGATGTTCTAAAGGATCACAAAGGGGCAATTGCGTGGAAGTTATCCGACATTAAGGGGATTGATCCCAAATTTTGTACCCACAAAATCTTAATGGAGGAGGATTACAAACCCGCAGTCCAATGTCAAAGGAGGGTGAACCCCAAAATTCACGACATCATCAAAAAGGAAGTCCTACTACTCCTTGACGCGGGAATGATTTACCCTATTTCCGATAGCCCTTGGGTGAGTCCTATTCATTGTGTCCCTAAAAAGGGAGGAATGACCGTTGTGCCAAACGATGCCAACGAGTTAATTCCAACTAGACTCGTGACCGGATGGAGAGTGTGCATCGACTATCATAAGTTGAATGACGCCACTCGTAAAGACCATTTTCCCTTGCCCTTCATATACCAAATGTTTGAGCGTCTTGCGGGAAACGATTTTTATTGTTTTTTAGATGGTTTTTCCGGTTACTTCCAAATCCCATCGATCCTCGTGATCAAGAAAAATTTACGTTTACGTGTCCATATGGAACGTTTGCCTATCGTAGAATGCCATTCGGACTTTGCAATGCACCGGGAACCTTTCAAAGGTGCATGATGGTTATTTTTCATGATATGATCGAGAAGACGATGGAAGTTTTCATGGATGACTTTTCCGTGTTTGGTAGTTCGTTCACTTCGTGTTTGTCGAATCTTGAGAGAATGTTGAAGCGTTGTGAGGAAACCAACCTTGTGCTAAATTGGGAAAAATATCATTTTATGGTTAAAAGTGGAATCGTCTTAGGGCACAAGGTTTCGAAGGCGTGGATTGAGGTAGATCAATAAAAGGTAGACGTCATCGCCAAATTACCTCATCCCAAAACCGTTAAGGGAGTTAGGAGTTCCCTAGGCCACGCGGGCTTTTATCGTCGATTCATCAAGGATTTTTCAAAGATCTCTCGACCTATTACACATCTCCTTGAAAAAGATGCACGTTTTGTCTTTGACGAAGATTGTGTACGAGCCTTTGAAATCCTTAAGAGGAAACTTACCGAAGCTCCCATTCTTGTTGCTCCCAATTGGAACCTCCCCTTTGAGCTCATGTGTGATGCTAGTGAGTACGCTATTGGGGCTGTATTATGGCAACGTCATGATAAGCACTTTTTGCCTATTCACTATGCTAGCAAGACGATGACCGAGGCTCAACTAAAATACACTACAACGGAGAAGAAATTCCTTGCCGTGGTGTATGCATTTGAGAAATTCCGACCTTATCTCGTCTTGACTAAATGCATAGTGTATACGGATCATTCGGCTATCAAGTATCTTATGGTTAAACAAGATGCAAAGCCAATATTACTTCGTTGGATTCTCCTCCTTAAAGAATTTGATCACAAAATCATTGACAAAAAAGGAGCCGAGAATCTAGCGGCCGATCATCTTTCTCGTTTGGAAGATCCTCACCAAAGTGTTTACGAGCCCAAGGAAATCACTGAAACATTTCCGCTCGAGACACTTGGTGTAGTAAATTCTAAGCTTGATTCTTCCACCCCATGGTTTGTGGACATCGCAAATTACCATGCGGGCAACTTCATCATCAAGGGTATGACGACTCAAGAAAAACGAAAATTCTTTCGTGACGTCAAGTTCTATTTTTGGAACAACCCTTACTTGTTTCGAACTTGTGCGGATCAAATTATTCGACGTTGTGTCTTTGGCACCGAAGCTTCTAACATCATTAGAGCTTGTCACGAGGGACCCACGGGTGGTCACCACGGTGCTAATCTCACGGCTAAGAAGGTCTTTGATGCCGGTTTCTTTTGGTCTACTATTTACCGAGATGCACATGCACTTGTGAAGTCATGCGACTCATGCCGACGACAAGGAAAAGCCTCACAAAATGATGAAATGCCACAAAATATCATCCAAGTGTGTGAGATCTTTGACGTTTGGGGCATTGACTTTATGGGGCCGTTCCCATCATCTCGTGGTAATAAGTACATCCTTGTCGCCGTTGACTACCTATCTAAGTGGGTGGAAGCTAAGGCTTTGCCCACCAACGATGCTCGTGTGGTAGTCAAGTTTTTGAAAAGCTTGTTTTCTCGGTTTGGAACCCCTCGTGCAATCATAAGCGATCGTGGGACCCATTTTTGTAACGACCCATTCAAAAGGGTCCTAAGGAAATATGGGGTTACACATCGTCTTTCTACGGCTTATCACCCACAAACGTGTGGGCAAGTCGAGGTTTTAAACCGAGCTTTGAAGAGGATCTTTGAGAGATCTATTGGGGAAAACCGACAATCTTGGTCGGATAAGTTGGATGATGCTTTATGGGCGTTTAGGACCGCTCATAAGACGCCCATCGGGTGCACTCCTTATAAGCTTGTGTATGAGAAGAATTGTCACTTGCCAATTGAACTTGAACACAAAGCTTATTGGGCCATTAAGCATTGTAATGATGATATGGAGACCGCGGGAAAACACCGGAAAATGCAATTAAATGAATTGGATGAATTAAGGGATATTGCTTATGAAAATTCATTGATTTATAAAGAAAAGACTAAAAATTTTAATGATTCAAAAATAAAAAACCGGGTTTTTAACATTGAAGATCAAGTGTTGCTTTTTAACTCACGATTGAAAATATTTTCCGATAAGTTGAAATCCCGTTGGTCCGGTCCATTCACCGTGACTCAAGTTTTTCCTTATGGGACCATCGAGCTAGCGCAAAATGATGGCCCCAATTTCAAGTTGAATGGACATAGGTTGAAGCACTACTTTGGCGGGGAAGTTCCATCCTTGAACTACCTCGACCAAATCACCTTTCCCAATGATAATTAGTATTGAGGGGATCGAGTCGAGCTCATGACTCGGTAATCCAAAACGAGGTGCCTCGTGGGGGAGTCCCATGCTTATCCTATGTACATATTATCAATTTCTAATATAGTAACGTGTGGGGATTTGTGCCCTTCCAACCTGTGTTTCGTGGTTGTTTGTGAATTGTGGATTTTAGATGATCATGATCTTCACGATTAGAGCCTCTTGTGTTCGTTTTATAGGAGCACTAGATTGTTTGCATTGAAGACTTTCTCAATATCCATGATATATTCTTTGATGTTCTAACCTTAGGTTTTTAGCACACTTTATAAACGGCTTTAAATTTAACGGTTCCACCCTTTCCATGCTAGATTATGCATTTGACTACGTCTCTAGTATGGGGGTTTTCCAACCCTTAGACTCGAAACATTGAGGACAATGTTTAACTTTAGTATGGGGGGGGGGGGTTGATACAAGGTCTTGCTAGGTTCAATTTTACTCTCGATATCCTCTCGAATTGATCTCGGTCTTAAGTGGAATGATTGTTCTTGGTTACTAAATAAAAGGGTTTGGTTTTCTAGTCTAATAAAAAGTGGAAATAAAAATTTAAATCAAAGACAATTACTTTAATTATAATTAACAAAGACTTGTATTAAACTTAAGATTAAAATTAAGATAAAAATTAAAATTGAAATTAAAGTTCAAATTACAGTTAAAATATAAATTGTGAAATAAAAATATAAATTGTGAAATAAACATAAAGAAATAGTAAATCAGACAAACAGTAACACTAAAAAGGAAAATTGATTCGGAACTTTAACCTTGGTTCGGAAGTTTACACTCATCCGGAACTTACTGATTCGGAAGTTTTGGACTTCCGAATGAAGCCCCTTGATTCGGAACTTACTGGTTCGGAAGTCTTTGGTTCGGAAGTCTGAAAATTGATTCGGAACTTTAGCTTCGTTCGGAAGCTTTGTCTTGATCCGGAACAAACTGATTCGGAACTTTTTGTAAGTTCCGATTCGGAACTTTTGGTAAATAAATCGGTTCGGAACTTTCTGCTTCGTTCGGAACTTTTGTTTGGTTTGGAAGTTTTAAACTGGTTCGGAACTTTTGTTTGGTTTGGAAGTTTTAAACTGGTTCGGAACTTTTAACTGACTCGGAACTTTTGAAAACACAACTCATTCGGAAGTTACTATTCACTGATTCGGAACTTCTGGGAAACCCAGATACAGAAGTTAAACCGAAGAACAAGGAAACACTGTTTTGATCCAAAAATCACCAAGTTTTTCACCAAAAACTAAAATAAATCGATCACAAAGCATCTACTAATCATAAACTACTAATCCCATTAACAAAAACACAAATCCCAACAACTTTTGAAGATCAAATCAAGAAAAATAAAAACTTAAAAACTTGAAGATAAAGATGATGATGAACAAGATAAAATTGAAAGATTAAACAAGAACTTAGTATTGAATGATTAATGTTTTGACAAGATTAAACAAAGATTAAAACAACAAGATTGGAGGAACAAAGATTAAAATCATCAATCACCCTAGTGGTGATTGTGATGGAACGAACAAGAAAGGAGAAAAAAGGGAAGGAGAGAAAACTCCAGGCTAACTCTAAAATGTGTGAGGGGGGCTCCTTTTATAGGCTTGTCCTTTGGTTGGTGAGTGGGCTTTCTCCCGTTCTTCTTGTCTTTTCGTCTTTTCAGAAAAGTTTCCGTTTTCGATTCTGATTCGGGATTTGTCGTCGATTAAATTCAACTCGTCTTTTAATTTCTTTGTTTAATAGACTTGAGTTTCTTCGACTTATATAAATCTTCCATCTTTGGTCCTTTTCTTCGATAAATCTTCGAATAGGCCCAGTGACTTCAAATCTTTTGCATCTCTTGGACAATAAACTTTAACTTGAGTCTTTTTCTTCAGTAAAACCCGTGCAATCCCATGTTTCCTTCAATATTCATCCGGTTGGCTCTGAAAACACAATAAACACAAAAACCACGCATAATTCCAAACAAATGATATTAAATACGTGTTTTGGTCTCGTTTAAGCCCGAATTAAGTGGTAAAAGGATGGGTGTTTACACACCTATCAAATCCCCTACACTTAACCATTGCCATGCCCTCATGCAATGCTTAGTGATAAAGCAATTTTACACCTTTCTCATAATTAATCAACCTTGGCCTTATTTAAATTCTCCTAAACAAAAATTAAAGAAATAAAACTTTAAAGGTAACAGAGGGATAGAAAACCATTTTCACTTGAAAATAGCTACATGGAAATAACTTGCAAAGAAATCGATGACTTACATTAGGGCTTTGGTGCTGCGAAGATTTATCACCCTCAAGTTTCACGTTCCCCAAACTAAGCTTAAAAACGAGATCATTGTTATTATAAGTTAGCAATTCAAACACTTACACACATGGCTTAATTAAATGCTTAAACTCCCTTATTCCTAGGTGTATCTCTTATATTTTATTTTTGTCTTAGAATGATCATGAAGATGCATTTTTTTGGACTTATTTCGATAGTTTATTAGGGCTGAAAGCAAAGTAGGACGATTTGATCAATAGTTAGCTAAAGGACAAAATCTCTTAAAACTGCTTCTCGGGATATCAAAAAGTTCATATCTTGGCATAACTTGGTTCACGATTTGAGACCTTTCTCGGGCCGATATTTGGCATGTACTTCATACTTCATATCTTCGAGAGATGTTCTTGAGATAATGGTCTTCTCATCATAATAGAGTTTCTTCGCTTGGAGACTTTTGAGGGGTACTCCAACTTTGTTGACCACGACTTCATGCTTATTTCTTCAATCTCTAATTGGGATTTTGAGATACAACGATCCGCCTCCTTTTCGGACTTGGATCTATTTATCCTCATACCTTGTTAGGGTCTTTTCGGATAGACTTCTCCATCATCTTTATGGGAGTTGATTGCTTTTCGTCGTGAGTCTTGATCCTTCATATTGACTTTGGGAATAATGCTTTTCACATCACTTTGGATCTTCAGCAATAAAATTGAATCCTCATGCCTTGTTAGGGCCTTTTCGGACTCGCCAATCTTCGCGCCCCGCTTCATAAGTTATGCCTTGGCTATGAACTCTTATCATTACCGAGCAACTTTTAAACGATCTTGGGCTAGAAGCTAAGTAACTTTTCAAATCGTACGACCTTACTTATTGCAGATAAATTATTAGCAAGTGATGGGAGAATAGGCAAATAATTACACCAAGTGAGCTTGTGCAAGAATACCGACTTATAATTGACTCTATAATTTCTCGTCCTCCACAATTTAAAATCTCAAGTAATGAGACTCGTGGATACTTAGCCTAATAAACCAATTAAGGTATACATGGGTAAGGATACTGGCTAGAATAAACTTGGATAAGTTTATTCGGGTTGAGTCAAAATAAACGCAACGGGCCTAATATGTCAAAGACTTCTAAACTAGCTACACCACTTTATTAATATTTTTGACTTTATTGCGGAATATATACATATGAAAGCAACGGTAAAAATTAAAAATTACAACTAAATGGCCAAATTTAATAAAAAATTTGAAAAATGTTGAAAAATATGATTTTCCGGTTAATTGAAGGCATTTTCATGGAAAAGTCCACTTAAAACTTCGATAGAAGTCCCCCCTACACTTAAGATAAACATTGTCCTCAATATTTGAAGAATGTGGGAAAAGTTTCCCCTACACTTATGACATTGTGCACGTTGATTAACTCAAGTTAAGGAAGAGACGACTAACGTGATCAATTTCAAATGTGAGTATGAAGAAAATTGAATCACGATAGTTGAGAGATAGAACCGGATTTCGGATAACACGGGAGCACGGTTCTTCAAAGATTCCAAGAGTGCACTTATCCCTGTAATCACACCACACAAAGACAAACACGTAGAAGTCCCCCCTACACTTAGGGGATTAAAACATAAAAGGATAGAAACTCGGGCTGCCTCCCGAGGAGCGCTTGTTTTTGATAACCGAGTCACGAGCCTGACTCGACCCAAAATTAGTTTATGGGGAACGTGGTGAGGGATGGAATCACCTCCTGAGAGGTGTCCTCACCAAAGTACAACTTCACTCGTTGGCCATTCACCTTAAAATTTGGTCCATTAGGTTGAGCGAGCTCGAGAGTACCATATGGAAAAATTTGGGCAATGGTGAATGGGCCGGACCAACGAGATTTGAGCTTTCCCGAGAAGATTTTCAACCGAGAGTTAAAAAGTAAGACTTTGTCTCCAACATGGAACTCTCGGTTTTTGATCTTGGAGTCGTGAATGAGCTTAGTTCTTTCCTTATAGATCAAAGAATTTTCATAAGCCTCATTACGGAGTTCATTCAGAATGAGTTGGATCTTGTGTAGGTCACCGGCTTTGTTAATATCAAAATTGGCCCACTTCAAGGCCCAGTAGGCCTTGTGCTCCAACTCAATGGGGAGGTGGCACGCTTTCCCGTACACAAGACGATAAGGCGTACAGCCGATTGGGGTCTTGTAAGCAGTACGGAAAGCCCACAAAGCATCATCAAGTTTATCAGCCCATGAGGCACGATGCTCTCCCACAGTCCTTTCAAGAATTCGCTTCAGTCCTCGGTTGGATATTTCAGCCTGGCCATTAGTTTGTGGGTGGTAGGCTGTGGAAAGACGATGATTTACACCGTACTTAGCCATGACTCGAGCAAATTGGTCATTGCAGAAATGAGTCCCACGATCACTAATAATGGCACGAGGCACACCGAATCTAGCGAAAAGAGCTTTCAAAAAGTTACAAACCACCCTTGCGTCATTAGTGGGTAAAGCTTTTGCTTCGACCCACTTTGAAACGTAGTCAACGGCTACAAGGATGTATTTGTTTCCTTTAGAAGAAGGGAATGGCCCCATAAAGTCGATACCCCAAACATCAAAAATTTCACACTCTTGAATGAAGTTCTGAGGCATCTCGTCTTTATGTGTGATTTTGCCTTGCTTTTGGTAAACATCACATCGTTTGACCATATCGTGAGCGTCACGGTATATGGAGGGCCAATAAAATCCCGAATCAAACACTTTTTTAGCGGTGTAGTTGGGACCAAAGTGACCACCAGTGGGTCCTTTGTGGCAAGCATCAAGGATTTCCGACGCTGCCGGTCCATCAACACATCGGCGAATAATCAGGTCGGCACATTGTTTGAATAGGTAAGGGTCGTCCCAAAAGTAAGTCTTGATGTCGGTGAAGAACTTCTTCTTTTGTTGGGACGTCAACCCTTCCTTGAGAATTCCACCCGCCAAGTAGTTTGCAAAGTCCGCAAACCACGGGGTTTCATTTGACTTCGAGTTTATAGACATTAAGGTCTCCAAGGGAAAAGAATCATTGATTTCTTTGGTCGGATGATCCCCTTGGTATGGATCCTCAAGTCTGCTAAGATGGTCCGCGGCTAAGTTTTCTGCTCCTTTTTTATCGCGAATTTCTATTTTAAATTCCTGGAGCAGCAAAACCCAGCGAAGAAGTCTTGGTTTGGAATCTTGCTTTGTCAACAAGTACTTCAGCTCGGAATGATCGGTGTACACAATGGTGGTAGAAAGGACAAGATAGGGGCGAAATTTTTCAAAGGCATAGACAACAGCTAAAAGCTCTTTTTCGGTTGTCGTATAATGCAATTGTGCCCCAGTCATTGTCTTGCTAGCGTAATGGATCGGTTGGAAGTGTTTGTTCACTCTTTGTCCAAGAACCGCTCCAATAGCAAAATCGCTAGCATCGCACATCAACTCAAAGGGAAGCTCCCAATTAGGGGTAACCAAGACGGGTGCCTGAGTTAGCTTATCCTTAAGCGAGTTGAAGGCTTCAAGACACTCTTTGGAGAAGATAAAAAGAGTATCTTTTTCCAAGAGGTGGGTCATCGGGCGAGCGATTTGAGAAAAATCTTTGATGAATCGACGGTAGAAGCCCGCATGACCCAAGAAACTTCTCACACCCTTCACGGTTGAAGGTGGAGGCAACTTTGCGATAACATCGACTTTAGCACGGTCTACTTCAAGACCGGCTTTCGAGATCTTATGTCCAAGCACGACGCCTTCTTTTACCATAAAATGGCATTTTTCCCAATTTAGAACAAGGCGAGTGTCTTCGCACCGCTTTAGCATACGTTCTAAATTGGCAAGGCAAGCAGAGAAGGAATCCCCGAAGACCGAGAAATCATCCATGAAGACTTCCATGGTTTGTTCAACCATGTCATGAAAGATAGCTAACATGCACCTTTGGAAAGTCCCGGGCGCATTACATAAGCCAAAAGGCATTCTTTTGTAAGCGAAAGTGCCATAGGGACAAGTGAATGTAGTCTTCTCTTGATCTTGGGGATCGATGGGTATTTGGAAATAACCCGAGAAACCATCAAGAAAGCAGTAATATTCATTACCCACTAAGCGTTCAAGCATTTGGTCCATGAAAGGTAGAGGGAAATGATCCTTTCTCGTGGCATCATTGAGTTTGCGGTAGTCTATACAAACTCTCCACCCAGTAACGAGACGAGTGGGAATCAACTCGTTGTGTTCATTGGGAACAACGGTTATTCCGCCCTTCTTGGGCACACAATGGATTGGACTAACCCACGGTGAATCCGAAATAGGGTAAATCATACCCGCATCAAGAAGTTTGATAACCTCTGTTTTGATGACTTCATGGATTTTTGGATTCACCCTTCGTTGGCTTTGAATAGTGGGCTTATAGTCGTCCTCCATGAGAATTTTGTGCGTGCAGAAGTGAGGATCAATTCCACGAATATCCGAAATCTTCCAAGCAATAGCCTTCTTATGAGCTTTAAGCACGGCAACGAGGCGAGTCTTCTCTTCATCTTTCAAATCCGTTGCAATAATGACGGGCGACTTCTTGTTGTCGTCAAGGAACACGTACTCGAGATGAGGCGGCAACTCCTTAAGTTCCAAATCCGGAGGATTTTCGACGGGAGGCGTTTTCAAAGTCGGAGTATCGATAGCAATGACTGTGGGAGATGGAGGCGAAGGTTTGTCTTTGGTGAGAAGATTGTCAAAGAAATTCATGTCTTCATCCCCATCAATAGGAGAATCATTAGTAGCTAAATTCGCATCTCCCATGGTATCTTCAAGATTGTTCCAAAATAAATCACCATCTCCAAATAGAGACAACGATGAATCAATGGAGGACACGGTCTCAACAGTGGGAAGAGAGGTAGGAATACTTTTGCAAGCATCATTAAAGTGTTCTTCACAAGCCTCATCAAGAACGTCAATACAATTAACGCTCTCATATGAATAAGGCTGTTTAGACAACTTTCCCATGTTGAAGACTACTTTATCGTCACCCACTCTCATGATAAGCTCACCGGCTTCAACATCAATGAGAGTGCGACCGGTCCTAAGGAATGGACGACCAACAATCAGTGGCACACGGGGGTCCATCTCGTAGTCGACGACAACAAAATCAGCAGGGAAGGTGAATTTGTCGACTCCTACAATGACGTCTTCGGCTATCCCCACTGGATAAGCAACCGTACGGTTGGCCAATTCCAAAGTCATTTTAGTGGGGACTAGCTCTGGGAGAGATAATTGCTTCCAAACACTTAGAGGCATGAGATTAATACTGGCGCCTAGATCGGCTAGGGCCATGCAATTCTCTACTCCCTTGAAATTGCAAGGGATAAGAAAACGACCCGGATCACCAAGCTTGATTGGCAATTTCCTTAAGAGCACTGCAGAGCAGTTCTCATTAAGTTGGGTGTTGGCAATATCGAGGAGCTTTTCCTTGTCGCTCAGAAGGTCTTTAAACATTTTGGCGTATTTGGGCATGTGAGCGAGAGCCTCAGCAAAGGAGATATTGAAATTCAGTTGTTTGAACATTTTAAGGAAATTTGAAACCTGAATATCATCCTTGCTCTTTTGCTTCTCTTTCCTCAACCTTGAAGGATAAGGTATATTGGATGAAGAGGAAGGCTTTTGGGTAAGAGGATCACTCACAACCACGGGTGGAGGAGGGATAGAAAGAAGAGGTGGAGAAATTGGGGAAGGAGAAGGGTGAGGAATAGGAGCAGGTGACTCGTTCTCCCTAGTCACAATCACCGGTGGAGGTATAGGAAGCTCGGGTTCCTTTGTACCTTTACCACTTCGAGTAGTGATTGCTTTCATCTCCCCTCTTGGGTTCGCAACGGTGTTACTCGGAAGAGTACCCGAAGAAGAGGGTTGATTACCTTGGAAGAAACTAGCCATCATGTTCCTCAGATCATTAGTTTGGGTATCCAACGTGTTTCTCATGTCAGCTCTCAAATCGTTTCCTTGCTTGACCAAGTCTGCTTTCAAATTGCGCACTTCCTCTTGGAGATTTCCTACTATCACATCATTGGTCCTCATATAGGTTTCAACCTCTTGGTGTAATGCAGTGGTGGCTTGGTTGGGAGGAGCATTGTATGCAGGTGGTTGGTAAGCAGGTTGTGGGTAGAGTTGATTTTTACGTTGAGGTGGTTGTTGTTGCTTGTGAGGTGGGATGTATGGTTGTCAAGGTTGTTGTTGTTGTTGAGGAGGGCGGTTAAGGTTTTGTTGTTGGTTTGGGTTGGTAGGAGGAAAGCCAGGTGGTGAAAGAAAGTTGTTTGATCGATAGCTAAGCAAATTACGGTCACCTTGAGGTCTGGCTTGATAAGCAGGTTGAGGATAGGTGCCATATGCTGCATTCACATTCTCAGCAGGGTAATCTTGGGTGGCGGTACAAGTTGTGTAAGAGTGAGGACCACCGAATATCTCACAAGGTTGGCTGACAGCGTTCACTTGTGCATTTTTGGCGTTGTTGCTGTTGTTGTTGCTGACGGTGTGGGTGACAAGCGATTCAAGAAGCGTAGTGATTTTGTCTAATCGCTTGTCGCTGTCATTAGTGCTAGCACTAGCGACATTGGTCCGAACACTCTTGGTTTGCACACGAGATTTGTTCTCAATGATGTCCCAAGCAGCATTGGAAGTCTTAGCCAATAGATTACCCCCTGAGGCACTGTTCAGTGAATCTTGGTCACTCATGCTTAAACCATTGTAAAAAGTATTGATTTGATGTACTTTTGTAAAACCATGTTGTGGGCATTTTCTTAAAAGATCTTTAAAGCGATCCCAAGATTCACTGAATGACTCATCGTACTTTTGTTCAAAATTTATAATCTCATTCCGCAAAGCGGTAGTACGAGAGGGTGGAAAAAAGTAATTGATAAACTTTGTTTCCAAATCCGTCCACGAGAGAATACTCTGTGGCGGTTCCTTAGCAAGCCAATGCCGGGCTTGTCCCTCTAAAGAAAAGGGAAAAAGTTGTAACCTTAGAACCTCCTGTGGAACACCATTGAACTTGACCGTGTTGGTGAGTTGTAAAAATCTCTTGATATGGTCGTGTGGATCATCAATGGTTCGTCCCAAGAACGGTTGAGCGGAGACCATCTGGATAAAGCCTGATTTAAGCTCGAAATTGTTGGCGGCAATTGGTGGTATAACAATTGGATCCGTGTTGCCATCGACATGAGCTTGCAGCAATTCAATCATCGGGCGATTATCCGGAAGGGGTCATTGTTGTTGTTATTGTTTATGTTGTTGTTGTTATTATTGTTTGGAGGTGGTACACCGGCCATGTCTAAGTGATCGAGAGGCTCGGGCTCTTGATATGACGTGGATCGAGTGCGCATACACCTGCAAAAGAACGAACAAAGAAAAGCAAAGCACAAATATTTTTGGTTTTTATGTTTTTTAATTTTTTTGTATTTTTGAAAATTTTATATTTTTTAGTTGTGTTTGAAGATTTTCTTGAAAAAGTAACGTTCACGGGGAACGGATCCTAAAATCCAAGTTCTCACAAAAAACTTTTGATCTTAACGAGAAGAGCCGGCAGCGGCGCCATTTGATACAAGGTCTTGCTAGGTTCAATTTTACTCTCGATATCCTCTCGAATTGATCTCGGTCTTAAGTGGAATGATTGTTCTTGGTTACTAAATAAAAGGGTTTGGTTTTCTAGTCTAATAAAAAGTGGAAATAAAAATTTAAATCAAAGACAATTACTTTAATTATAATTAACAAAGACTTGTATTAAACTTAAGATTAAAATTAAGATAAAAATTAAAATTGAAATTAAAGTTCAAATTACAGTTAAAATATAAATTTTGAAATAAAAATATAAATTGTGAAATAAACATAAAGAAACAGTAAATCAGACAAACAGTAACACTAAAAAGGAAAATTGATTCGGAACTTTAACCTTGGTTCGGAAGTTTACATTCATCCGGAACTTACTGATTCGGAAGTTTTGGACTTCCGAATGAAGCCCCTTGATTCGGAACTTACTGGTTCGGAAGTCTTTGGTTCGGAAGTCTGAAAATTGATTCGGAACTTTAGCTTCGTTCGGAAGTTTTGTCTTGATCCGGAACAAACTGATTCGGAACTTTTTGTAAGTTCCGATTCGGAACTTTTGGTAAATAAATCGGTTCGGAACTTTCTGCTTCGTTCGGAACTTTTGTTTGGTTCGGAAGTTTTAAACTGGTTCAGAACTTTTTAAAGGTAAACTCATTCGGAACTTTTAACTGACTCGGAACTTTTGAAAACACAACTCATTCGGAAGTTACTATTCACTGATTCGGAACTTCTGGGAAACCCAGATACAGAAGTTAAACCGAAGAACAAGGAAACACTGTTTTGATCCAAAAATCACCAAGTTTTTCACCAAAAACTAAAATAAATCGATCACAAAGCATCTACTAATCATAAACTACTAATCCCATTAACAAAAACACAAATCCCAACAACTTTTGAAGATCAAATCAAGAAAAATAAAAACTTAAAAACTTGAAGATAAAGATGATGATGAACAAGATAAAATTGAAAGATTAAACAAGAACTTAGTATTAAATGATTAATGTTTTGACAAGATTAAACAAAGATTAAAACAACAAGATTGGAGGAACAAAGATTAAAATCATCAATCACCCTAGTGGTGATTGTGATGGAACGAACAAGAAAGGAGAAAAAAGGGAAGGAGAGAAAACTCTAGGCTAACTCTAAAATGTGTGAGGGGGGCTCCTTTTATAGGCTTGTCCTTTGGTTGGTGAGTGGGCTTTCTCCCGTTCTTCTTGTCTTTTCGTCTTTTCAGAAAAGTTTCCGTTTTCGATTCTGATTCGGGATTTGTTGTCGATTAAATTCAACTCGTCTTTTAATTTCTTTGTTTAATAGACTTGAGTTTCTTCGACTTATATAAATCTTCCATCTTTGGTCCTTTTCTTCGATAAATCTTCGAATAGGCCCAGTGACTTCAAATCTTTTGCATCTCTTGGACAATAGACTTTAACTTGAGTCTTTTTCTTCAGTAAAACCCGTGCAATCCCATGTTTCCTTCAATATTCATCCGGTTGGCTCTGAAAACACAATAAACACAAAAACCACGCATAATTCCAAACAAATGATATTAAATACGTGTTTTGGTCTCGTTTAAGCCCGAATTAAGTGGTAAAAGGATGGGTGTTTACACACCTATCAGGGGTGAATAGATACTTGCCTTGCCAAACCTTCACGCTTTCCAAAGTTTATCTTTTTGTTTATCGTTTTGTTGCAAAATAAGGCTAAAAATGGCCAAATTTTAAAATTTTTCTTATGTTTTATAAGTGTTTGAAGACACGAATGTAGATTTTCCGATGGCGAGAATAAGAGTAATTTTTGACTCGACCGTGCGTGTTGAGCACTTAGCTTTGATTCCTTAACTTTATATTAGGCTAAGTCTCTTAAATGAGGACGAGAAATGATAGAGTTAATTATAAGTTACTATGGTAAACATAGAGTACTCGTATTCTTTCAGAAACTCATGTGTTCTCGTTGTTTGCTTATTCTCCCTTCGCTTGTAAATATTTTTTGCTTAATAAGTATTGACTTAGCGGTTTAGTCTTGATTGTTGGTTTCTAGTCTTTTCTAGTAGCTTCCATGTAATTAAATTGGGAAGATATTAAGTTATCGTCAGTGTCACGGTTTTGAAGTATTGGTAACCCGAATAATTGAAAGCTTCACCCAATAATAAGATTTCAAGTTCTCACCTAAATCAAGCAAACAATTTGAAGCTCACAAGGCTGAAAAATCTATGCAAAATTGAAAGTGAATCAAGCCTTAATCTTTGAAGTTTTAAAGATCCAAAATTCGCTTTTAGCGTGAGGATATACATCTTTGGCCATAATAAAACCACCGATGAGGAGGTAATAAAAGGCAAGGCAAGACCGAAGTCATAATAAAAGCTTCATGGCGAAGTTGAATAAAAGATGGAGGTAAACCTATGTTAATAAGGCCCATCCGGTAGGGGGCGAATAAAAGTGTTGGTAATAAGTCTCATATTTAAAACCGTTATAAAACCGTATTTATCGATCCTTCTTGTTTACTTAAATTTTTGACATCGTTGTCTATTAGGGGGGGGGGGGGGGTTATTAATTCGATGGTTTTGGTTACACCGTTAGGACTCTATTTTTAGACCTAAATCTCTATTATAGCATAAGTAAAAAATGTATCCTCGTGAAACATTCAAAACAAAATAAAATATAAGAGATAAAACTTAGGAAAATGGGAGGATAAGTACGTGATTAGGGCATATGAGTAGTGTTAGCATTACTAACTTATAATGACAATGATCTCGTTGCACGCTTAGCATGGAATTGGGGTGAAAATCGAGGACGATGAAATTATTTCTAACGAAGCATTCACGTGTTCTTGTTCTATGAACCTAAACGTCCCATTTTGTGATGAAAATCATACATTATGTCTAAAACACAAATAGTAGTAATAGTAGTAGTGTAGCTAGTTTATCATTCAATAAAAGTGAACAAAAATGAATTTTGGAGGTGCTACAATACTTTATTCTAGCATTGCGTGAGGGCACGACAATGGTTTAGTATGGGGGAGTAATGAGACTGCTTTTATACATAGTCTCATCATCCAAAAAGGGATTTAAATGCATAAAATATCATGAAAATGACCAAATATATGCTTGTGTTTGTTACTTGTGTATACGAATATTGAGAAATTGACAAAAGATCACAATAAACATGCAAAAACGACCACGGGAAACGAAGCCGCACAATGAACCAAGCCCTAATGAAGATTTTCCAAGAAAAACCCTTGAAGTTTTGAAGATTATGCAAGAAGGGTCCTCCAATATTGAAGAATTGACACTTTAAGCCCTTGTATATTCATAATTACAAGTTTGGTCCTTAAAGTTTGTCAAATTTACAAAAGGGCCCTCCACTTTGAAGAATTGGCAAGAATGGTCCCTCAACAATCATGACTTGTCAATATTAGTCCTCCAAAAAGTCAATCATACAAGTCAAGACCAATATATATGAAGAAAATGCCAAAACAACCCTTCAAGAATCAACAAATGGCAAGAAATACCCCTGAAAATACTTTGTAAAAGTATTTTTGGCCAAAGTGTGAAAACCAAAACTTGAATAACAAAGGAAATCTGGTTTTGGTTATTTAAACTTCAAATGAAAGAAGGATGAAAAGAGGAGGGGTTAATTGTGGCAGACAAGCAAAGAAACCTAGACCAACCACGCCCTTACACGTGTCCCACTCACACCTTTCAGCCAATGGGAGCTCACTTCCTTGCCACCTCACAAATACACTCTGCTTATTAAACTAATCATAACAGATTAGTTAATTTTGGCGCTTAACACCATGTTTAAACCAAAAACAAATCAAACCATGCACTGTTTAACGTATGAACACAATTGGGTTTTCTTAATCTACTTGTAATTAAGCCACAAAACTTTCCAGAATTATGATTAAGCATATCATAATCATAACCCAAGTCTAAAAAACCTTGCCACATCACTCAACAACCCCACACAAGATTCCCCTGCTACACCTTGGAACAAACTGCCAAAACTTTGCCAGCAAATCAACACTTAGTATTCAGCTTTCATTCTAAGCTTCATTCTTGGCCCTTGGATGAAATTCTACCTTGGACACCTCACACAAACTGCCAATACTTCATCACATGTTTAAGCAAAGTTCAAATATGCAAGGGCAAATTAGGGACTTCAAGAACTAGGGTTTATACGTTTTTATACTTCTTAGCTAAACATTGTAGCCTATAAAAGGCATAGGGCCTCATACATTGAGCCCTGCTCTTGGTTTTTCCTTTGTTTAAGTTCTGTAAATCTCATTTTCATGTTTAATGGATTGTGTTTAAATCTTTGAATAAATCCAAGTGCCAATCTTTCTAGTTACTTGTTATTTTTATATGTTTGCTAAAACTGAATCTTAAAAAGTTTTCTTAAGCTTTGTGCAAGAAATTGCTCAAAGTTATAAAACCTTGATATTTTGCTAAGTTCCTTGGTACACCTTGGAATTATTGGGCTATAAGTGGATCATAGCATCCTGATATTGTGTTATCAAGGTGTTGTGAGGCTTATAACCTAGGGATAATCAAGTAGGGGGTAAAAGGGTTGCATTAATCAAGATTTTGTCACCTTTCTGTTTTATATTTTTTTGCTTCTAACTTTGTTCCATCTTAGCAGCTTGATATTGGAAGCTTATGCTTGTTCTTACTAGCACATCAACTCAAACATACGTGGGTGTGGATGTACATCCATGAGGTTTGAACCCTTAATCTCAAAATCTGTCAAAAATTTGGATATTTGTGATATTTGAGTTCTGCTTGTGTATGTGTTTTTCTTGGGCTCCAAATCTTGTTGTTTCTGTTTAAGTTTGATGTTTTGATGCTTATGTATGCGTGTGCTAACCTAAATCCAAGTTTTGATTTGAAAATCTTGATTTGAAAATGTAAAGGGGTGTTTGAGTCAACAACATATTGAAGTCGTAGTGTTATTGGTTACGTGTTTGCTGTTGTATGTTGCTAGTTCTTGCTTAAGAAGTGCAATAGAGTGATAATCTGCAAGTTGTATGCTTTTGAACACCTAAATCAAACATATGCTTATAAAATCTTGATTTGTTGATATTTTGGACTGTGATTTGGTGCACACCTAGTTCTAGGCCTAGACTTAGGATAAAAAGTGATAAATCATACCCAACATAACTGTAAAAGAGATTTAAGTGTTTGAATTTGGCTGTGTGGTCAAGTATATCAGCAATTGTTAAAACTGCATGTTCTTTGTTCATCAGTAACTTTTGTATGCTTGAATCTTGAGCTAGACCTTGAACCATTGCATGAAACCTGTTTAAATTTGTTCATTTGAATTAATTATAGCTTGTGTATGCTTTTGGTGCAATTTGGTTGGCTGAATCTTGCTAAAATAGCTTATTGTGTTCATAACTGCTTATGTTCATATCTGGTGCTTATCTGGTGATAAATTGAATTAACTGCACTGATTGGCTGATTGAAAGTGTGTATTTTTATTGTTCTTGACTCCTTGTGATCCACTGATCACAAGGGTGCCTTGTTTGTAACTTGAATCTAACAAAAAGTCATATAAGACAAAAAGTCAAAAAGGTCAAGCAGGGGGAAAAGTTCCCACTGCTCAACCTCCAAAACTAGCCCCTACTAGTGTAAATCTTCAAACAGCTTATTCATAAGCCATATTGGCTTATCCAGACTTGCAACAACTTATTTTTTGTGATAGATCTTCCTCATTTGACCCATTTATTTGATCTGGAGCTTATTAGACTTTGACTTTTTACTAGAAAACTCATTAAGTTGACTTTTAAACAAGTGCTTAGCTGCTTATTCTGGCTTATTGCTTGTGCTTATTTGAAAACTTTTTTATTATTTAGCTTAATTAAGTCATTTAAAAGCTTTTGAAAGTTGAATCAGCACTTGAGGTGGTCTAGAACTCAAAAACGACTATTTTGTCGTTTTGTGAAGAGAGTCTTGGCTTATTTCAGGCTTATTTCTTATGCTTTTTCCAATTTTCTTTTTACAGATCTCTTAAGTAACTCAAAAGAAGTTTGTGTGTCAAATTTGAGCTTATGGCATCAGCTTATAGCCTAATGGGCCAAAAAGCCCATTAAGAATAAGCTTCTTTGAAATAAGCTAGCTTAAACACATTTTCAGCTTTTGGGCCTTCATAGTTTTGTTCTTAAAATCAAATTTTAAGTCAGATAGGAGATTTTGGGCTTATTCGGACAACATTTTTCTTATTGGGCCAATTTGAGCCCATTAAGGGACTGTTTGGACTTTTAGCCCATTTCAAGGCCCAATAGGGGTATTTTTGTAATTTCAACTTCATTTCTGTATTATTTAGGTTAAAATAAGTAGGTTTGCAACTTTTTAGAATTTTTTTATAAATTTTGGATTTTTATTAATATTTTATTATTAAAAATTAAAATTTAGATTTTCAAAGTTTTTCATTTTTCTTAGATCAAATACATTAAGTTAGGAATTTTACAATTTTTAGAATATTTTTATTGTCAATTGATTAATTTTTAGAATTATTTTAAGTGTTAATAGTTTTTAATTGTTTTTAAATAGTTTTTATTAATTTTAAAATTTTCAAAAATAGTTATATATTTAGTTAAGTCATTTTAGAGGTTTACAAGTTAAAAAATCTCATTTTGGGTTTTTTGTTAATTAAATTGATTTTTTGGGCTTTAATTAGCATTAAAAAATTATTATTTAATTAAATAAAAGGTATGAGTGATTTTTGATTTTTTTGTAAACTCTAATTACATTATTTAGGATTTATTGCAATTTTCTAGGAATTTCTAGGGAAATTTTTTAATTTTGTCACTTTTTACGGTTTTACGTGCACGACTATTCGGCTTAGTTTAATCCATAATCGTAACCGTCATTCTCTCCTAATCTCTTTTCTTCTTTTCATTTCTTCATAAATTATAATCACAAAAGTTAATCATCTCTTAACACAACGCACTTGACTCCTTGAGAACGATCCCCACCTTTGGGTCATAAGTGCTTTGGTTTTCCTAAATCGACACTTAATTCTTTCCACTTTTACTCTCTTTTCCTAAAGAGTGGTAAAAACACAACATCAATTCTGCACGGTATGATCGACAAACTGCTAAGTATGATGCTCAGAGGACTGCTACTGCTGCTGGGAATAGGGAAACTGTTGGTACTCAAATGGTTCAGCAAAGTGGGATTCGGTGCTTTAATTGTCAAGGCTATGGGCATATGGCAAAGGAATGTAGGAAGCCGAAACGGGTTAGGGACTCTGGCTATCATAAGGAAAAGATGCTGCTATGCAAGAAGATGGAAGCTGGGGTTAAATTGTCGGCTGAGGAAGGATCCATGCTTGATGACACTGATGATGAAGCTTCCGATCAAGAACTTGAAGCACATTACTCGTACATGGAAAACGTTGAAGAAGTTCTCAACGTCACCGAAGATGACAATGGTCCTATCTTTGATACTGAGCCAATCGATAAGGTACACACTGAAGAGGAATATAATATGTTTAGTAATACTCATGAGCATTGTGAGCTACCCAAAGCCATTAATGATAAATGTATGATGGAAACGATTGATAGCAATACCAAACCCGATTCATCAGACATGTGCAATAATGAGTCTGAGGATGATCAACATGCAAACGAGTATGATAATAATGAGGAGCGTATTGCGCTTGCTAACTTAATTGCTTCTTTACAAAAAGATGTCAAAGAAACTAGAAAGAGTCAAAAGCAATTAAAGAAGGCAAATGCTACGGTCACTTAAAATTTTGAAGAATGCAAAGCTGCTCTAATTAAATCTAGTGAGACCATTGATAGCTATAGAGCTCAGCTTCTTCAAAAGACCAATGAGATTAAGGGGTATAAAGGGTGTTTAATTAACTTCAAAAAGGACGATTATCAACAGAAATATAATGGAACTCTTAAGCTTCTAGAACAAGAGAAACGTAATTATAACACCTCTTTGAGTACTGAACACACAAAACGTATCTTGCTACCACGAAAGTCAATGAGCTAACTCAAGTAAATGGTTTTCTTCAAGAGTATAAAACTAAACTTGTTAATGAAAAGAAAGCAGTGGTTGAAAAGTTGGAAAAGGATTTAAAAACTAAACAAACGAAAGATATCGACAAAATGGTGGAACTTGAAACTCAAATTGATTTTTACAAGAAAATTGTTTACAAAACTAATCAATCAGTTCAAACCATGAGAATGTTGGCACCTCGTTCGTCTTTTAAGGATCGACCTAGTTTTTCTAATCCTAAGTATCTTGAGCAAGCTCAATCTGAGAATCAGCACTTATATCTTGATGAGTCCCAATGGACCGATCTTGATTGCCTTGTTGTTAGGCCCGATAGTGAAGAGACAAACGATTTGGAAGAAGAGAGTAGACCAAAAGTTAATAAAGAATTTGTTAAACCATATAATTATGCTTATGAAAACAGTCTTTATGGTCTTTTCAAACCGTAAACACAGAAAACTCGTGAACAAATATTTTTCGAATGTGAACAAATAAGAATTAAATGGAGACAAGCTTTTGCCACTAAGAAAACTAATGTTTCAAAATTTATTGACTACTTGCCATTTAAAGCTTCTGTAAGCAAGCACTTAGTATTCTCAAGAGTAACATTGAAAATTTGAAAAAGGTTTTTGATGATGACTGGAAAAAACGTGAACTTTCGAAAAGAGATAAAGAAATTCCCGACGATATAACTGTGCTTGTGAAAAGTATTTTGATTCCGCTTGTGGAAAGAACGAAAAAACATATTTTGGAATTTGAAACATTAATTAAGCAAGAAATGTTTGATGATTTGAAATATGTGGAATCTCTTGAACAAGAAGTGAACGACCATCAACCTGAAAGAGACGAGTTTTCTACAACATATGATCTACTCTTACATGAATGTCTCTCAAAAGATATTATGTGTGTTTATGTTACATCTTGTGCTGATATTGATGAATATTCTGATGTTGCATGCAAATATCTTTATCAAGTTAAAGAGTGTGAACGTCTTGAAACTGAGCTTTCGAATAAAATTGACAAAAAGGAGTTTTCGTTACTTCAACATAGATATGATTATCTTCAAAAACATTGTCACTCACTTGAACTTGCTTTGCAAAAGAAAGTTAGCAGCTTTTCAAATGATACACCTTTAGAAGTAAAATTATCTGAGTCATGCCGATTACTAAACGGAAAAGGTCTTGATATTTCGGATTTGAAAGCTCAGTTACAAGAAAAAGACATCGCAATAGTAGAGTTAAAGAAACTCATTGCTAAGATGGGTGGGAAATTTGTGGAACCTAGCGTTAAGAAACCTGTTGTTAGACAACCCAATGCCTTTAAAGTGAATAGATCCTCTATCTTGGGAAAACCATCTGCTTTCTCAAACTCATCGTTTGCAAAATCAGTGTTTGCCCCCAAGATGGATGGAAAGGAAAGGTTACCACATACTCAACCCACACGGAATACTATAGCACCAAGCGTTAAGCACAATAATGTGATTAAACCAGGGATGTACAACACTAAACCCACAAACAACGTTAGTCACTCGCGTCAGACTTCTAGAAACACTAATATTCGTGTGTCTTCTACTACAGGAGTAGTCTCCACTGCTAGTGTTAGCCGGCCTCAGCTTAAGAGCACTCAAGTGAATGATAAGGTCTGGAAACACAAGAGTCAAGGGAAGATGAATGAAGTAGAAGAACACCCTAAGAATTTGAATGTTTTTAAGAATAAAAAGTTTGTAATCGCGTGTAATGACGATTTGAATGCCTTAAATGACTTGAATGCTTTGAATGTCAAATTTGTTTGTGTCAAATGTGGAAAATGTGCTAACGCTAATCATTCTATGTGTGCTATGAATAATGCAAAGGCGTAGATACTAGAACTAAGAAGAAAGTTGCGATGCCTATTAGTGCTAGTAAACCCAAACGCAAAGTGAACCATTCTGATGCAACCCCCACTAAGAAAAGTAATGCATCAGACTCCACCACTAAGAACCCTAGAAGCAGAATTAAGGAATTATATGAGTCTGCTATCAAGTCTTGGAAATAGTGGTTTGCTAATCAATGTCCTCCGGGATATAAATGGATGCCTAAAGATAGGACAGAAATGTGACAACGAGTGTTAGGATGCCTTTAAGTGTTGCTAAGGACACTAATGATTCTATAATCACAACTACTATGGTATCCAATTTAGCAAATGCTCCATCGTGTTCTAACTCTTCTGCAGGTAATACAAATAATTCTCTTCATACTGGACTCCAGATGCACGAAGCACATGACGGGGAATCTCAAGCTTCTAATTAACTTCGTGGAGAAGTTCCTGGGTACGGTCCGATTCGGAAATGATCAATTTGCACCGATCCTAGGATATGGAGATTTGGTTCAGGGGAATATCACGATAAAAAGGGTATACTACGTCGACGGGCTCAATCACAATCTTTTCTTGGTTGGTCAATTATGTGATGCAGATTTAGAAGTTGCTTTCAGAAAGAAGACATGTTTTGTTCGTGATTATGATGGGAATGACTTACTTACCGGTACACGGGGTGCTGATCTTTACACAATTTCATTACAAGACACAACTTCATCAACTCCAATTTGCTTTATGGCTAAAGCTTCAACGACTCAGGCATGGTTATGGCATCAACGTCTATCTCATCTCAACTTTGATTCCATCAACCTGCTTTCCAAGAAAGATATTGTGAGAGGCCTTCCAAGCTTGAAATTCATCAAAGATCATCTTTGTTCTTCTTGTGAGCTTTGTAAAGCTAAACGAAGTAGCTTTAAGACAAAGACTACACCAAGCTCTAAAGGACGGTTAGATCTTCTTCATATAGATTTGTGTTGTCCCATGCGTGTTCATAGTATCAATGGGAAGAAATATGTTATGGCAATTGTCGATGATTACTCAAGGTACACATGGACTCACTTCTTGAGGTCCAAGGATGAAACACTCGAAGTTCTCATCAACTTCCTTAAACTGATACAACGTGGTCTTCAAGCTCAAATAAAAGTGGTTCGTACTGACAGAGGCTCAAAATTTTTGAATTCAACTCTGAGGAACTATTTTGAAGCCGAAGGAATTGAACATGAAACATCTATTTCTCGAACACCCGAACAAAACGACATTGTTGAAAGACGAAACCGTACTTTAGTTGAGGCTGCTCGAACATTATTATCTGCATCAAAACTTCCACTATACTTTTGGGCCGAAGCCGTGTCAACCGCATGCTACACACAAAAACGATCCTTAATTATCACAAGACACGAAAAGACACCATATCACATAATCGATGATCGAAAACCTTCACTCAAACACCTTCATGTTTTTGGATGTACTTGTTACATAATTCGAGATGGTGAAAATTTGGATAAGATGAAAGAGAAAGGTGATACATGTATTCTAGTGGGATATGCAACTCAGTCTAAGGGATATAGAGTTTACAACAAGAGAACAAAACTGATAGTCAAGACTATTCATATCAGGTTTGATGAATTACAAGAAATGGCACTTGAACAAAACAGTTTAAGTCCCGATCCACAACGACAAATGACTTCCGTTCACAACCGCATGGAACTCGGAACTCAAGACCACAACAATGAACCGTCAAGTTCAACGATGGTTCATGGAAATGTTCCAAGAGTAGATATGACAGTCATCACGACACTTGAAGAGTTGGAAATGTTATATGAACCAATGTATGATGAATATTTCACGAGGGAGAAACATGTTGTATCAAAGTCTTCCGCTGTCACTCATGATATAAATGATGATATCGATCATTGTCAACAAAAAGATACAACTTCATCTACCTCAACACGGGTTGCTGCAGATTTTCCTCCTCAGAATATCACATGAACAACCGCTCCTACAACATCCACAACTACTGTCATTGCTCTAGAGAACACAAATCAAGCAGACAATGCATTAAATGACGAAGACGAATTTATCAACCCATTCGGTACACCGGTACACGAAACTAGAGAGTCTTCTACTCGCCATGTTGATCCGTCAAATATGCATACATTTTATCAACGACATCCTTCAACACATCATTGGACCCGAGATCATCCTTTGGTTCAAGTAACTGGAAACCCTTCACAGCCCGTTCGTACAAGACGACAGCTTGACACCGATGGTGATGTTTGTATGTTCGCACTCACCGTGAGTACAGCTGAACCCACAAATATCAAAGAAGACTTGGCTGATCATGCTTGGATTGAATCAATGCAAGATGAACTTCTCCAATTTGAAAGACTAAATGTCTGGGAACTTGTTGATAGACCATACGATGTAATTCCATTAAATCTTCGATGGGTCTGGAAAAACAAGATGGATGAAGAAAACACAATTATCAAGAACAAAGCTAGGCTCGTGGCTAAAGGGTATGAACAGAAAGAGGGTATTGATTTTGTAGAATCATTTGCACCAGTAACCATATGGAAGCGGTCATGATTTTCCTTGCTTATGCTGCACATAAGGGATTCATCGTTTACCAAATGGACGTAAAGACGGCGTTTCTTAATGGTCCTTTGAAGGAAGAAGTCTATGTCACACAGCCGGAAGGATTCGTTGATATGTGTGTAAACACACATCTTTTCTACCACTTATTTACAATAATAACCGGACCAAAACGTGTATTTTATGTCTTTTATGTCGGAATTATGCGTGGTTTGTGTTTTTGTTGTGATTTAGGACGAAAAGGTGAAAAGTGGTGAAAACACGGGAATTCACGGGCATTTACGGACTTTTATTAAAGAAAAAGATGAAAGACGGAGTCAAGAAGTCAAGAGTGCAAAAAGAACGAAAGTCCAAGATTAACAAAAAGATTAAGAAAGAAGGACTTAAGGGCGCAATTAAGAAGAAAGGAAGGAGGGGAGGAAGCTTCCTCTAACCATCCTCCTAATCACCTATAAATACTTCCCATTTTCATTCATTTGTTCTTGTTGGCTAGATTGACAAACTAGTTCTTCCATCTTTATTTTATGCACCTTTAATTACTTGCACCTTTAATTACATGTCTTGCACCTTATTTACCATTTAATTTCAAGTAAGTGTTTCTTTTAATTCTCGCACCTTTACTTTATCTTGTTGATCTCATTCTTCCTTTCTTTAATCTTTGATTTATATGCTTTTTATCTTGTTTAATTGTTTAAAGATTACATTTTTATGCTTTTGATTGTTTTAAATCAATTATTCTCATAGCTTATTTTGTTTATTTTCAAGTTTATAAAGTTTTTATAAAAGTTATTTTTATATAAAAAGTTGTTTTTCGTAAAGCTTATTCATTTCTTGTCTTTAAAGTTGTTAAATTTCAGTCTAGTAGCTTATTTTCATTCGGATTACCTTAGGATTTTAGTCTTGTGCTTATTAGAATCATAGCTTAATTGAGCAGCTTAATTTGTACTTTTTCTTTAGTATTCTGATTGGTCAAATCGGAAAGGGGAATTACATTCCGACCATAGCTCATTGCTAGGTCGGAAAAGGGTTTTAACATTCAGATTGGTGGTGGACTTTGGTATTCCGATCGTGGGTAAGGTAAGTGGTATTCCGATCAGGTAAGTCACATATGTTCCGGTTGGTGCTCTTTGCCATATTCCGATTGAGGTGTTCGTAGTGGTTATTCCGATCAGAGTGAGTGACACATTCCGATTGTATTCCCGATCAGCATTCCGACCAGGGTCTTCTCGACATTCCGATCAAAGGTAAGCTATTCCGATCAAGGGTATCAAGCACATTCCGATCGTGTGTAAGTGACAGTTATTCCGATCGAGGGTTTTTTGATATTCCGATTTGAAGGTAGGCTCACGTTCCGATTGGAGGGGTGTACATTCCGATCAAGGTAAGATCGGAATATATTCCGATCGGGAGGTTTTTCACTTATTTTGCCTTGTTTAATTTTAAGTTGTTATTTTAATTCTTGTCTAACTTTAATTTCCGCCACGTTTTTAATTCTTGTCATTTAATTAACTTAGTTTCCATCACGTCTTTAAATATCGCACCTTACGTTTAATTAGATTTAGACTTTACTTTAACGCACATTTTTACTTTAATTGTTTTTTCACATTTTAATATACTACAACGACAACACTTTTGTTTCCACCAAAATAAAACTGAGTCACACATTAAACACGAGTTTTTCAATTCGAAGAGATTGGTACAACGATAATTTTTAACCTGAGTAAAATCGAGTTATCAAATGGCACCGCTGCCGGCTCTTTTCGTAAAGATTAACGGTTTTCTGTGAGAGACGCGTTGCTTTTTGGGATCCGTTCACTTGTGAGCGTTATTTTTCTTGCCTAAAAAATACAAAAAAACCATAAAAATTAAAAAATTGATAAAAATCCATAAAAATTAAAAATTTCAAAAATCCAAAAAGATTTTATTGTGTATATATATTGTCTTTGTGTTTGGTTTTGTTTTCTTTTGCATTTTCAGGTGTATGCGTACTAGATCTTCTAATTATCAAGAGCCCGAGACTCAAGAAGATTTAGTTATGTCTGGTGTCAACAACAATAATCCACCGCACCTTAATAATAACAACAATGTTCTTCCACATCCCGATCTTCGGACCATGGAGGAGCTTTGTCAACCTACAATGTTTGGACGAGGAGGACCGATTGCGCCGATGCAAATCAACGCTCCTGAGTTTTCGTTGAAGCACCACATGATTCAGCAAGTGCAAACAAAACCATTCCATGGATTGCCTGATGATGATGCCAACAAACACCTCGACAAGTTCATTACAATCACCCAAAGCATGAAGTTGGCTGGTGCCACAATGGATGTACTTCGCCTACAACTCTTTCCACATACTTTATTACATCATGCCGAGAAATGGTTTGATCGTCTCCCAAAGAATTCATTTCATACTTGGGATGACATGACTCAACGCTTTTTATCGCGCTACTTTTCACCATCCATGGTCACGAGCCTTCGCAATCAAATCAGCGGTTTCATGCAAGACCCTGATGAATCTCTTTTTGATGCTTGGGAGAGATATAATGTCTTGATCGATAGATGTCCAAACCACAACATGCTCCCTGTCACCTTAATTGATACTTTCTACAACGGTTTGACTTTTCAAGATCGTGATACGATTAATGCAGCCGCCGGTGGCACATTCATCAAAAGGAGACCCGAGGAGTGTAGAGAGCTTATTGAGAACATGACTACTCACCACAAAAACTGGGATTCCTCTGCTTCTTCAAGAAACAACCCGAGAGTCAATGTTTCCTCTACTTCAGCAAACCCTGAGATGACCGAACTCACCCGTATGATGACTGAAATGAGCAAAAGTATTACGCTTATCGCTTCAAACCAACAACAACAACAAGTTAAAGCGGTTTCTAATCCTTGTGAAACATGCGGTGGTCCTCACTCATACACCGATTGTCCTTCGACACAAGGAAATCCGGAAAATGTGTATGCTGCTTATGGTAATTATTCACCGGAAAATTACCAAGCTCGACCTCAAGGGGATAGAAATCTGCTGAGTTACCGGTCCAACAACTACCTTTCACCCGGTTTTTCTCCTCAAAACCAAAACTTCGCCAACAACTACACTAGAAGCAACCAAATCCCACCAAGAGCTTCTAACCCTTATCACCCACCCGCCCAACAAACCCCACCTAGTAATCCGGATGTTGAGGCCATCATGAGAACCCAAGGTGAGCAAATCAAGAATCTGCAGAGTCAGATTATCAATCTTAAAGGAGATATTACCAAGCAAGGAAATGAGATTAGATCCGAGCTTCGAAATGATATTCAATCCTCCTTCAGCAATCAAACCAATGATTTGAAGAATATGTTGGATAGTTTCTTGCCCTCCACTCAACCTTCTTCTTCGAGTTCTCTACCTTCAAACACCGTCACTAATCCGCGAGCTAATGTGAGTGCTATTACTACCCGTAGTGGAGTCACCATCGTAGGACCACCAATCCCACCCCATCATCTACACCTCCTCCACCACCATGTGCCCCTACTCCTTCTACACCTAGTATTAGTGCACCATTACCGTCTCCGCCTCACCATGACGATGTTCCTAGGACGGACCCTTCAACATCTCAACCTTTACCTGCTACACCTGTACCTTCACCGCCTAAACCCAATATCCCTTATCCCTCTCGTTTAGGCAAGTCCAAAATGCTAACCAAGGAGGACTCCGAAGTGTCACGCTATGTGAAGATGATTTCTCAAATGAACTTCAACATTAGCTTTCTTGAAGCACTTGTCCACATGCCCAAATTTGTTAAAGCATTTAGGGAATTGCTTAACAAGAAGGAGAAGCTGATTGAACTCTCCAACACACGCTTAAATGAAAACTGCTCTGCAGTAATTCTTAAAGAACTTCCGGAAAAGCTTGGAGATCCCGGTCATTTTGTGTTGCCTTGCGTGTTCAACAAAACTGAAGAATTTACTGCCCTTGCTGATCTCGGGGCTAGTATTAATTTGATGCCATTGAGTGTTTGGAAAACACTATCATTACCCGACCTCACTCCAACAAAGATGACTCTTGAACTTGCAAATCGCACTCTCGCTTACCCCGTTGGTATAGCCGAAGACGTGTTTATTAAAGTTGGCACATTTACTTTCCCGGTCGATTTTGTCGTCGTTGATTATGAAATGGACCCTCGTATTCCTTTAATACTTGGTCGGCCATTCTTGAGAACCGGACGAGATTTAGTGGATGTGGCCGAAGGTGAGTTAATCTTAAGAGTTGGGGATGATGCACAAGTTTTTAAAATGGGGAAGCTTACAAGTACAACCTTTGGAGGCCGCGAATCAGTGAATATGATTAACGTACTCGATGACTTTACCGTCTACGACAATCCTCTATTCGACTCTTGCATCGATAATCCACTTTTTCAAAATGATGTGGATGATTCTCGCCCCACTTTGGACGCTTCTCCCATTTATGATTCTCCACCGGTCTTTGATGCTTATGATGATGATTCTAGCTCAGACTCAGATGATTATGATGACCTTATTTCTGAGTATCCCGATTTGCCCACGTATTATGATTTCGATGAGGCTGATACTCTTTCGAGCGATTCTTCACATGATGAAGATCCTTCGCCATCACTCGATCCTACTTTGGACGATTACTCATTTGAGGAAGACTTCTCTGCATTTCTTAATACTTACTTCCCTCATGAGAGTGATGCACCTCCTTTGGACATTGAAGATTATCGTCTTGATCCTATTTTGGATTTGAAGAACATTCTTTCTAAGGAGAAGAAACCGGTCGACACCGATATCCGCAACACGTATGAGTTAACACCTCTTTGTCCCACTTCTGAGGACGAGGTTGTGCTTCTTCGCGGATCTTCTTCACACTCTGCTGAGCCTGAGTGCTACTTTCCCTTAAAGGAAAAGGTGTTCGATCCCGGTATTGACATTCTGCAGCCATTTCAGTATCCACCTGATGAAATAAAAGGAAAAATCTTTGGAACTTATGGAAATCTAGTTGAACCACTTCAACATTGCTTCCACCGTACTCCATCGCTGCTTAAGGGAACCCTGCCTATCCTTCTTTGGCTTGCCTTGTTCGCCTTAAGCTTGCGTTTATTGATGGACGAAAACTATGTCTTTGATCCTGGTGGATATGTTTCATGCTACTTCCGTTGATGATCAAGGTCGAGTCAGGCTAATGACTCGGTTAACAAAAATCAAGCGCTTCTTGGGAGGCAACCCATGCATCTATCTTTTCGCTTTCTTTATCATAAGTGTAGGGGAGACCCGTTGGTGTTTTCTCTCTCCTCTCTTCTTATAATCAGGGATTCGAGCGCTCAATGATCCACTCTTGATGATTCTTGACAACCCGTGATTCCGTTTCCACTTCTTCCCGGTTCTATCCTAAACTCTTTTCGATTCACTATGTTATATTTTCTCAATATTAAAATAGGAATCTCTTTAGTTGTCTTTCCCTTAGCAAGATTAAACAACGTGCACAATGTCCTAAGTGTAGGAGAGTTTACTCCCACATGCTTAAACATTGAGGACAATGTTTATGTTAAGTGTAGGGGGGGACTTCTATTGAAGTTAAGTGGCATTTTCCTTGTATTTGTCCTCATTTTAACCGGAAAATCAATTTTTCGACATTTTTCAAAATTTTTGATCTATTTTGGCCTATTAGTTTTTCCTTTTATATAGTTATTTTCTTCCTTTACTAGAATAAATGTTTAAATAAGTGGTTTTAATTTTCAAACGTTGTGAATCTTTTGACTCAACCCGAATTTACTTATCTAAGTTACTCTAGCTAGTATCCTTAACGTGTTTAAGTCAAGTTTTGCTAGGCTTTTATATAGGGAGCTATAAAACGTGAAAGTCTTAACTCTCACGGGTTAAGAACAAGAACTTTTCGCAAGTTCCTATAATTGATCCTAGAGAGTCGTTTATCAAGGGAACTTTAAAATGCGATTTCTAAACTTGAAAAAGTCTAAGAGTTTGCAAGATCCTATAGGCGACTCGAAAACCCAAAACTCTGATTTAATTGGCTAAGCATCCACGAGTCTCATTCCTTGAGATTTTAAACTGTGGAGAACGAGAGATGATAGAGCTAATTAGAAGTTTGGTATTCTTTCGTGAATTTATGTGAGTTAATTATAAGCCTATTCTCCCATCGCTTGCTTAATAATTTATCTGCTAATAATAAAGTTGTACGATCTGAAAAGTTACTTAGCTTCTAGCCCAGGATCGTTTAAAAGTTGCTCGGTATGGATTAGAGTTCATAGCCAAGGCATAACTTATTGAAGCGGGATGCGAAGATTGGCGAGTCCGAAAAGGCCCTAACAAGGCATGAGGGCTATATTTTGTTGCTAAAGATCCAAAGTGATGTGAAGAATCATTTATCGAAAATCAATATGAAGGATCGAAACACACGACGAAAAGAAAAAAACTCCCCAAAAGTCATGGAGAAGTGTATCCGAAAAGACCCTGACAAGGTATGAGGATAAATTGATCCAAGTCAATAAAGGAGGCGGATCGTTGTATATCAAACTCCAAAATAAAGATTGGAGAATAATGAAGAAGTCGTGGTCCAAGTATGAATCTCTCAAAACTTCAAGTGAAGAAATTCCATTATGAAGAGAAGACCATAATTTCATGAACGTCTCTCAAGGTTTGAAGTATGAAGTCGCTGCCAAATATCGGTCCGAGAAAGGTCTCAAATCGCGAAGCGAGTTATGCCAAGATATGAACTTTATGAGGTCCCGAGAAGCAGTTTTAAAAGATTTTGTCCTTTAGCTAACTATTGATTAAATCATTCACTTTATTTTCAGACTTAATAACTATCGAAATAAGTCAAAAATGCATCCTAGTGATCATTCAAGACAATAATAAAATATAAGAGATACACCTAGGAATAAGGGAGTCTAAGTGAGTAATTGGCCCACATGAGTTCGTGATAGTTTACTAACTTATAATAACAATGATCTCGTTTTTAAGCTTGGTTTGGAGAAAGTGAAAACTTGAGGATGATGATTATCCATGACATTTCCAAAACCCAAGGTATGCTTTTTGATTTCTTTACTTTGAATGTTTATAATTTTCTATCACTTTAATAAAGGCCAACGTGGATTGATTATGATGAAAAATGTAAACGTGCTTTGTAACTAATGCATTGCATGAGGACATTGCAATGGTCAAGTGTAGGGGATTTGATATGTGTGTAAACACACATCTTTTCTACCACTTATTTACAATAATAACCGGACCAAAACGTGTATTTTATGTCTTTTATGTCGGAATTATGCGTGGTTTGTGTTTTTGTTGTGATTTAGGACGAAAAGGTGAAAAGTGGTGAAAACACGGGAATTCACGGGCATTTACGGACTTTTATTGAAGAAAAAGATGAAAGACGGAGTCAAGAAGTCAAGAGTGCAAAAAGAACGGAAGTCCAAGATTAACAAAAAGATTAAGAAGAAAGGACTTAAGGGCGCAATTAAGAAGAAAGGAAGGAGGGGAGGAAGCTTCCTCTAACCATCCTCCTAATCACCTATAAATACTTCCCATTTTCATTCATTTGTTCTTGTTGGCTAGATTGACAAACTAGTTCTTCCATCTTTATTTTATGCACCTTTAATTACTTGCACCTTTAATTACATGTCTTGCACCTTATTTACCATTTAATTTCAAGTAAGTGTTTCTTTTAATTCTCGTACCTTTACTTTATCTTGTTGATCTCATTCTTCCTTTCTTTAATCTTTGATTTATATGCTTTTTATCTTGTTTAATTGTTTAAAGATTACATTTTTATGCTTTTGATTGTTTTAAATCAATTATTTTCATACCTTATTTTGTTTATTTTCAAGTTTATAAAGTTTTTATAAAAGTTATTTTTATATAAAAAGTTGTTTTTCGTAAAGCTTATTCATTTCTTATCTTTAAAGTTGTTAAATTTCAGTCTAGTAGCTTATTTTCATTCGGATTACCTTAGGATTTTAGTCTTGTGCTTATTAGAATCATAGCTTAATTGAGTAGCTTAATTTGTACTTTTTCTTTAGTATTCCGATTGGTCAAATCGGAAAGGGGAATTACATTCCGACCATAGCTCATTGCTAGGTCGGAAAAGGGTTTTAACATTCAGATTGGTGGTGGACTTTGGTATTCCGATCGTGGGTAAGGTAAGTGGTATTCCGATCAGGTAAGTCACATATGTTCCGATTGGTGCTCTTTTCCATATTTCGATTGAGGTGTTCGTAGTGGTTATTCCGATCAGTGTGAGTGACACATTCCGATTGTATTCCCGATCAGCATTCCGACCAGAGTCTTCTCGACATTCCGATCAAAGGTAAGCTATTCCGATCAAGGGTATCAAGTACATTCCGATCGTGTGTAAGTGACAGTTATTCCGATCGAGGGTTTTTCGATATTCCGATTTGAAGGTAGGCTCACGTTCCGATTGGAGGGGTGTACATTCCGATCAAGGTAAGATCGGAATATATTCCGATCGGGAGGTTTTTCACTTATTTTGCCTTGTTTAATTTTAAGTTGTTATTTTAATTCTTGTCTAACTTTAATTTCCGCCACGTTTTTAATTCTTGTCATTTAATTAACTTACTTTCCGTCACGTCTTTAAATATCGCACCTTACGTTTAATTAGATTTAGACTTTACTTTAACGCACATTTTTACTTTAATTGTTTTTGCACATTTTAATATACTACAACGACAACACTTTTGTTTCCACCAAAATAAAACTGAGTCACACATTAAACACGAGTTTTTCAATTCGAAGAGATTGGTATAACGATAATTTTTAACCTGAGTAAAATCGTGTTATCATTCGTCAATCCTCATTATCCTAACAAGGTGTATCGTCTCCACAAAGCACTTTATGGACTCAAGCAAGCTCCAAGGGCGTGGTACGACGAGCTCTCGAAATTTCTGGTATCCAAAGGTTTCTCAAAAGGTTCCATTGATCTAACTTTGTTCACTTATAAATATGGGGATGACATTTTGCTTGTGCAGATTTATGTTGATGACATTATTTCCGGGTCTACAAACCCAAAGTTTCAAAATGTTTTGAAAAAGCAAATTTGAAATGTCTATGATGGGCGAACTAAAATTCTTTCTAGGAATTCAAGTTCACCAATCCCCAAGTGGTATCTTTATCAACCAAGCTAAGTATTGTCAAGAGATAATCAAAAAGCATGGTATGACCTCATGTGACCCCGTTGGGACACCATTATCAACCACATCGCTAGATGCTGACTTGGAGGGAAATGCCATAGATCAAACGAGATATCGTTCCATGATCGGTTCCCTCATGTACTTGACAGCAAGCATACCTGATATTTCACATGCGACGTGTTATTGTGCACGATATCAAGCACGGCCCACTGAAAAGCACCTCAAGGAGGTTAAACAGATCTTTCGGTACCTCAAGAATACCATTCGTTTGGGACTCTGGTATCCGAGGGAAACTGGTTTCTTTCTAACAGCCTATTCAGATTCTGATCATGCAGGGTGTCTTGATACACGAAAAAGTACTTCTGGTGGTGCACATATTCTAGGTCAAGATAAGCTTGTGGGATGGTCTTCCAAGAAGTAGGATTGCACGTCACTGTCATCAGCCGAAGCGGAGTATGTGTCTCTATCTGTGTGTTGTGCTCAAGTTCTTTGGATGAGAACACAACTCACGGTTTATGGCTTCCACTTTGATAAAGTACCCATGTACTGTGACTCAAAGTCCGCCATAGCCATCTCATGCAATCCGGTACAGCATTCCCGCACGAAGCACATTGATGTCAGATATCACTTCATTAAGGAACAAGTTGAAAAGGGTATTGTTGAATTATACTTTGTTAGAACTGATTACCAATTAGCTTACTTGTTTTCAAAAGCTCTTTCGAAAGAGAGGTTTGTGTATCTAGTTAGGCAAATTGGTATGAGATATCTGACTCCAGCAGAACTGGAGATTCTGTCAAAAAAAGCCTGCTTGATTCATCTATCAAACATCTACTTGTAAATATTAATGAAAAAGCAAAATACAAAATTAAAAAATATTTGTAAATCCAAAAAATATTCTTCTCGACATGTCTTTCAGTATCGATAATATGGACGTGCCTAGAAATGTCGCTTAATAACGACATGGGTGTGTACATAAAGCTCGAATAAAAGTTGTAAATATTTTTCAAAACATGTCATTTCTATTTTAAAGGAAAATGTCTATTTTGGACAATTTTTCCAACAACGGGTAGATCAATCTATCACAGGTTGAGATTGTCATAAAACATTCAACGTTTTAAGCTCAACACAATGGCTTGTAAACACTTTCAGATTGCAACCCGAATTTATATTCACGGGGGATTCTACGATTTAGTGCCCTTACCCTTAGCAAAAGAAGTTAAATCTTCTTACACTTGAGTGGATTTTTCAAGACATTCGTCTATGAACTCAAGTTTATGCTTTAGAAAAACGTTTTTGCCAAAAAGAAATAGACTTTTTCAAAAAGCGTTGAACACAATTTTTTCAAGAACTTTTCAATGATTATTCAAAATCTTTCAAAAATTGTGTGTTCAACAACTCCCATCCTCAAAAAGCGAAATGTGGATCACATCCTCAAAATGACAATTTAATTGGATCAATTTTTGAGGGGGAGCATTTCAACTTCATGCAAAAGATTAAAACATCTTTCTCCTGAAGATTTTCAAGGGCTCCGGCTCTTGCACCAAGTGAATAGTCTTGCTGAGATCCTGCACACTAAAGCAACACGAGTTAGGCTTACTGTGGGAATGTATCCCACGATTACACTCCGACATGAGAGTAAGTAATCGGTTAGGGTTAAGAATCGAATGTAAGGTTTAGAGTATGGAGAATGTAATACCTTTGTGGAACCCTTGGGGGTTCCTTATACAGGCAGTGAAACCCTAATGGGCTCACTGTTTAATCCGGCCCCAAGTATAGGATAATCACCCTAATTAGCTTGATTGTTATCTTCTAATTATGGTTAGTGTATATCCTATACTTTAGGGTGAATCCCAACCCTAATAAGATTGTGATTCTGCCTGACCCTATCCAGGCTGTACCGGGCCGTGGGCCGCACACACTTTATGCGGCCACTGTTCATTTAAGCCCATAAGCCTAACTGATTAACCCAACCCATTCATGATGGGCCAGATATGGGTAGTACCCATGGGCCGGGTCCATGACCCGGCTGGGGACTATACGTCATCATAAACTATTTTGGGTTTAGTGGGTTTGATTGATGAGGTGGATGGTCAAGGTGAGGTGTAGGCTTGTGAGTGGATGGTGGGGGTGATGTGGAGTGGTGATTGGTGGAGGGTAGTTTGGGTGTCTGCTAGCTTTAGTCCCCATTGTTCCAAAATTTTTTCAAACAAAGTCTTCCCAGCCTTATATGTCATTTACCTTGTATTTCACTTTTGTCTATTCTTCACAATATATTTTAATCAAATTTGGTATCTCTAATATCAAATGATTTTATATATTAAAGATAGGGGAGAAAATGTGATCTAAATACTCAAGCACTCATGGTTACGATCAAATACCCCACAACATCTTTAATTCACAACGTTAATGGTGTCAAAAGGGTGGTTAGGTTTAAGTCCAATGATCCAACTAGAACCGGATGGATCTTCCCAGGGACAATCCAATAGATTATTAGAAGTCCTTAGGAAAGATGGAGTAGAATGTGAACGAAGCTGAATGCCGACTAAGTACTGATGCTAGCACTGGAACAATCACAACAAGGTGCTAGTAATGATGTCTTGGTAAGCATTGAAGGGGTTGAAGAATGAAAAAGAAATATAAGGATAAAAGGTGTTAAGAAAGAATCCCTCCATACAACTTAGGCAGAAACTGGGTCAACACATCATGAAAACAACGCATCATGGACCCAGTGATGTAATGCACAACCCCTCCCCAGCTGACTCAGGCTTCTCTCAAAAGAAGTTTATTTTATTGTCACAGAGATCAACACGACTTCTATTGACTTTCTCACTCCGAGTTAGTTAATATTGAATAGGTGGCATCTGTTCCAGTCTCCGACCACTAAAAGTGCACAAATCAAGTCTAGAGCCAATAGATCAATCAAATCTCGTTAGGACACACAGCTGACGATCAAGAGAGTCCTACGCTATATCCCTGCGATATTTCTAGAACACTCAGAGTGATACTACTTAGTATTCACAATGATGAGTGGAAATCCTTCTAGTGTTAACATCAAACAACACTGCAGTAGGTCATGTGTAAGATTCTTTAAGAACTGAACATGTGTAAACTGAAAAGCAATAGTGGTTTGATTCTGAATTGATTCAAACTCATTTCAGGTTTCTACGCAATATCCTTATGGTCTTGCCAGAACATTCAGAGTGATATTCATTAATATTCACAGTGATGAATGGAAATCCTTCTAGCATCAACATCAAACAGCGCTACGGTAGGTAACTTGCGAGATTCTTATGAATCAAGCTTGTGTCAACTGGAAAGCAACAATGGTAAGATTCTTAATGAATCAAGCGTGTTCTAGGAATTTGAATTGACGACTTTAATTGTGACAATCCGTCAATTTACGATTGATACTTTATTCTCAATATTCATTTAAAAACATTATTTTAATGTTATAATATGAACTCACATATTTTTGGGACAAAATTTGGATTTACGTCTTGGAGTAGCACCGACTACGTCTAAACCGAAGGATTCAACGTTACGTGCTTACGTTTACATACACCGTCTTTGGTGACAGTCCGACATTTCAGAAAATAAATTTATCCGTGAATATTATTTTGGAGTTTTAAATTTGTGTTAGTTCATAAACTCACAAATTTACGAGAAGAGATTAGGACATATGATTTTATTTTAACGTCCTTTACGACTAAACCGGAAACCTTAGGATTACGTATTTACGTTTTTGAACTCCGTTTTTGATGAGACAATTTTTACTGGATTCGTTTTGTGACGTTGATTCATAATTTATAAAAACGTTTTTCGTAGAACGACCTGAGGGCACGCAAATCGAGGAAACTAGAATCGAGGAATACCCGTAAATTAGTGGGATGAGACAAAACAAGTTTTGCCCCATCCCACTAACATGGGATGGCCAAAACATTGACTCAACACCATGAGGTGTCAAGTGTGTAAGCTTACTAGCTACACTTGTTAGCCTAAGCTTAACAAGTAAGCTATCCAACAAACAAAACCATCTTTAACTAACCATTTCTTCACTTGTACATGCAAAACCACTAAACCACCCTTCCTCTCTCTATCATTTCGTCCCACAATCCTCAAAAACTACCCTCATTTGATCTATTTTAACCATAAATTCATGTGTTATTCATACACATGATGATGCTCCTTTGAAGTCTTGAAGATTGGAGGTGATTTTAACATCCAAGGAGGAGATTTATTGGTGTCTTAGGGCTGATTTCTCAAACAGTCTACAAATACTTAATGATCCTAGAAGTGGTGTTGATATCTCATAAGATTGGTTACCCAAAACCAAGTCTTGTTCATCATCAATCCCATCTTTTCATCAACTTGGTGGTATAAAGATTGTCCTCCTCATCTTCTTGTTATTTTTGATTATGTAATCTTGAATTTCTTTTACTTATGTATATGTATATGATGATGAATGATGATTAAAAATATTGTGTGGGGATTTGGTGTTGATAAACATGCTTAAAAAGATGAAAGATTATAAGAAACAAGGCTAAAATCTTGTTTAAATTTGTTGACTGTATAAAACAGTAAAGAAACATATGGTAAACTGATAAAATGACTTGAATAGATTGATATACAGTAAGCTATGGGTCTTGTATACATGTGAGAGTTGGCCATGCAATGGTATCATTGTAATGAGTGAGATATGATCAAAACAAGTTTAAGGTACAAATCTGAGTTTACTGTTTTGGACGATTTTTAGAAAATACTTGGAGGATGATTCAACAGTAGCTTTAAATGGAGCAAATATCATTTAGTTTATGTGATAAAAATTTGAGCTTCTATCTCCATATAGAACTCTAGATATGGCAGTTTTGGTGAAGATGAAGATAAAAATCAGATTTTGAGAATTAATGTTTATTATTATTATACAAGCACTCAAAATTATATTGTATAAAATGTAAAATAAAAACCCACTAACTTATGGATTTTATTTATATAAATATTTAAAAGGTTAAATAAGTGTATAAATTATAAAAATGGTAGAGAATAATACTTATAAGTAATAAAAACTATAAAACATGATTTTTACGACTTTTTCGGCTAATGCCGTAAAATTAACGTTTTTGTTAAATAAAACTTAGATGGTTGGACCCGTCTAATGTAAATTTTATAAAGCTCATATACTGATATATAAACATGTATAACAAGTAAAAACCGATAAAACCCGAACTATAGGACATACGGACATTAACGAGCTAAGTAAACATATTGGATTAATAATTGGACTAAATAAGTTAAACCCTTATAAAAAGAACTTATTGGACTTAACCCATTTGGGCCCAACTTGAAAGTTTAAATACTGATAATATAAGTATGAAATATATTAATACAAGTTAATAAACTTATAATAGGCTTGTTGGACCTAAAACACGTAAATAGGTAAAACTAGAAAACTAGTATAAAAGTTATCGACACATAACACAAAAATGAGTAAATGAGAATATGTAAACCCACTTGATCATCATATATATAAAATCATCATATGTATACATAATTGTTATTTTTATAAAGTCATTGGACATGAGTCTAAGACGAGTATTATTTGTCTAGGTTTCCATGATTGAAGCACGTACCGTACGTCCGAATTGCCGATAACCCGCCTTCCCACATCAACGTGAGTTCATAGCCTCGCACTCTTTTAAATGTTTTTATGAAATGTTTTATAAACCCGCGAGGGAGATAACATGTTAGTTTTTATAAAATAGGACACCATTTGTCCCGATTGTTTGTTTATTGATTTGGACCCGAATGATTGTATGACCCGATTGTATGACCTGATAAATGATTAAAGGACCTGATAGATGAAATTAAATGGATTATTAAAGTTAGGTTATGTCACTAAAAGTCCCATTAGCATGAATTGTGAACTACCGGGATTTGGTAGACGCTTATGCATTTAATAGTACTATTTGGGGACGATCACCCCAGTTCGCGCCTTGACGGTTGATCCCCGTCATGCCACATTGATTGGTAAGCGAATTTATGTATGAGAAGATTTCTATAGCGTGACCTTTGTGACGACACGCTACTTTAGATGGGCAAATTGAGTATCGGGTTAGCTACCCGTTGTTGGTTTAGTAAGGTAACAATGTCATGCGGCTTATAATAATCCAAACTAACGAAATACTACTAGACGCTCCGAATTACGATGTATTGCCTGACTAGCAATATAGGGTCATACTATTGATATTATGTTTGTGTTTTGGTTTGCATAACCATATTCATATAACGGTTTTTATTTTTATACAACGTCATAAGACGTATTGTATGATGTTTTTACGGCATTGGCTCGTATAATGATTTTTAAGGCAAATGCCTATATTATGATTTTGACGAAGATTTGTATAAAATGACTTTGGCTATTTTATGGCCTATTAAAATGATTTGTACAAAATGATTTTCAGTAATAAATTTTATACTGATATTATATTGATGGATTTTATTAAACTCTATGAATTCACTCGGCGTTATCGCTGACCTTTTATTTTAACATGTCTTATCTTAGGTACTTGAAGGTAATTCTCGGGAAGACGACAAGAATTCATGGCCCGCACTTAAACAATATTTTCCATTCAAATACTTTGTAAAACTTTTGAATGAAATAATATGACTTGGGACCGATGTATCTTTGATGTTTATGAATGGAAATGATTTATTATTAAACGACGCGATTTTTATGCGTTGTCTATGATGTGAGTAATGTGCTATCCCGTAACACCAACTAGTCTTCCGCTGAACTGAGTTGTATAAATTTGGGGGTGTTACAATTTGGTACCAGAGCTCTCGTTATAGAGAACGAAAGATTTTTAAAACCAAGGTTTTGAATAAAACATTTCAAAATCTTTTAACTACAAACATTTTTCTAAAAATGTCTAAAAATCTTTTGACTATAACGGTGCCGAAGAATTCCCGAGTTACCGACAAGGCCAGACTAAGAAGTTATATTTTAATATATATATATATATATATATATATATATATATATATATATATATATATATATATATATATATATATATATATATATATATATATATATATATATATATATATATATATATATATATATATATATATATATATATATATATATATATATATATATATATAACTTGGATTATATATATATATATGATGTAATTTTATTACATGATTGTTTGATGATTATTTTGATATTTATACGAGGTATTTATACGACGTCGATTGTCACAAGGAACCCTAAATCCCCTAGTAATTAATCGAAGCTATTCTCGTAGGAATTCTAGCTATCCTAGATCTAAACCAAGTTGTGGATATTTATGATCCCAACAAATGGTTGATATTCGTAGAAATGTAGATATTAGTTGATTTGATGTTGAAGAAGAAATGGCGAGATTAAATCTGATATCGATGTCATGACGATCTTTTCATATAGAGTGGAGTTTGACAAAACGTTACCACCTAGAAAGATGTCATCTGATTCGTTGCCATCCAATTCTTAAATTGAAATCGAAAGGGTGAATGTTGCACTTGATGCTGTCATTGGAACCATTACCCAAAAGCCTCATGCCACTAATACCTTTCCGAGAAGTCTAATTGAATGTATGAGTCATCTCATACTAGTGACTCATTTGATAATCGTTGTTGTAAGAGCTATAGGATTGGAAATTAAGTATTATACATATCGAGCTTTTATTGCCCTATTAAGGCCTAAGAATAAGATTGAAAGTATTGGAGAATGAGGTAGGATATCAAATTGAGTATAAAAATTTGTTAAAACTTGAATAAAGTAAAATTTAACTTGATTGGAATATGAGACTGTTAAGGGGAAGTCGTTAAGCCCTGTGATTGAATTATAAGGTTTTGATTGATTGGTAGTTCGTGTTAAGGGTTGTTCCTAGACCATTGTCCAATGACGGGGATGCCCAGTGTCCGAGAAATAAATTGAAGAAATCTTCTTCTGAATTGGGACCGATGGATCTTCCGGGACATGTGGAACACCTAATGACTCTTGTAGATTAGTATTCATTGTAGTATCTTTTAAAAATAATCCCTAACTTAACTGAGACATCAGTTGGTAGGATGAGATCTTGGAAATTGTATGACATAGTGACACGTAATGTGTTATGGTACAATTTGACTTGTTTGTGATTAATGAAAAGACTACCTTTGATTGCTAAATTCTACATGTATCGATGATATCTATCTTTTCTTGCTTCTTCCTAATGCTTGCATTAGTGATGCAACCATTGAACAAGTACTCATCTTGATTTGAGTTACGTAGTAGATTATTCTTTTTGAGTTCCATCGAGATCATGAACCTCATGATTAATTGGCTAAGCTCATTTTTTGATATATTGAAGTTAGTTCTTGGTGAACAACTTTTCATCACTCTTTTGCAGATCACTCATTGTTTTTAAAAGATAAAATAGTATCCCTTGATAAAGATTAAATTTTCATCACCGAAAGGATTATTTAAAATGAGATTTATAAGTAATCGTTATCGAAATAACGTTGTTTATGAAACATCTTAGAAAACTTAATTGTTTTCATAACAAAGAAAATCTTTGTAAATTATTTTTTATTCTTATTTAAGAATTGAGCATGAAAATGTTTTTATTATAAACATGACGATAAAATTTTGACGAACTGAGTATTGCATCGTTAATCTTGAAATTGTATATAGTTGCGCGCCTACATACAATTTGGAATGAACCATGCAAGGCTGATTAGTAGTCACCATAGAAACTGATTAATAAACACTAAATTTTTTTGAAGATTGTGAAAGATTAAAATTTATGAGATCTGCAAGAAGTGAAAAATAAGTACATAGTGTTAGGGACACCTACATATGTGCCCATACTATTTATTATTCTGAGTCGAATTTACTCATCTGTGGAAATTGTCTTATTTGACATTTGACAATTCTTTCTTGTCCAATTCTCCCGTAGCGAGATCCTTAGGAAAAGTATCTGATTACCGAGTGTTGATACCCGACTGGATGTATTGACATTCTTATCATTTCTTATGATTTGATTTCATTTGAATGACCTGGGTAACGATCCGAGGAGCTTTCGAATGCGTACTCGAATTATGAAAACATGGGATATATTCATATTCGTTAAATGTTTTCGTCTGTATCTGATTTGAAATTCTCTCGCATAGATTATGCGTTGACCTTACTCTTTTGATGAAAGTTGTGTCTCCATATATCCTTGAGTTTGCGAAGGATTATGAGTTATTATTAGTCTTTTGAGAAATTCACATCTTATCGACGGCAATAAAACTGGAAGGTTGATAGTGCCAGTAGAATGGATTGATTGATTATGACATGACGTCATTGTCTTAATTGGTGGGAACTCGAGTAGAATTCCCCTAAATGATAAGATGTTGATTATCAAAAGTGATCTAAATAATTCTTGATGATGACCATATCCTGTATTTAGACTTGAAATTTTACCGTGAATGGTTATGAATTAGTCATAGATATTATAAACTAGAAAGAACCTAATATGAAATTATTTAAAGATGTTTCTGTTATCTGAAATTTTAGGAGGTATTTGCTGGTGAATTACCTAGAATTTCGCCATTAAGGCAAGTTGAAATTGGTATTGATTATATTCCCGATGCTGCACCTGTGGCTTGTGCACTGTACATCAGCACCATCTGAATTAAAGGAATTATCGTACAACTGTGAGAGTTGTCGGAGATAGATTTTATTCTACCAAGCTCGTCATCATGAAGGGCTATGGTGTTATCATTCCTTATGTTTGTTGATTACTGTGAACTGAGTAAATTGACAATCGAAAACGATATCCATAACTCGAAATGGAAGATTTGTTCGATCATTTACAAGGTTCTAGCGTATGTTTTAAAGATTTGATCCATGGCATGGTTATCATCAACTTTGCATCCGCAAAGAAGATTATGTATTCCAATCACTACATCCGGTACTTGTAATGAACATTATGAGTTTCATGTGATGTCGTTTGGATTGACTAATACACATGTAGCATTCATAAATTTGGTGAATCACGTGTGTAGGCTGTAATTTGGTAAATTTATGCTTGTGATCATTAAGGACTTTGTTTGTTTATAAGAATAAGAATGAGTTAATAATTATTTATAGATTGCCCTGAATTGACCGAACGATAAAAACTTGTACTTTGAATATTTAACATATGACTTAAGACTTAATACATTACATGATTTAACCATGTGATTAATAGATAATGGAATATAAATTGACTCTTCAAAATTTAGAAGTTATTTAAGAGTTTGAGTTATACTAAAAAGAAAGTGCAAATATATTTGGACAAATGTTTTAACAAAGGATTTTAAGGGATTATTCCATTATACACAAACCATTTAACTAAACTTCTGTTTAGGGGTAAATGTTTGTGTATACCTCAAGATAACCTAAAAGGGATTGAGGAAACCATTTAAACCATGACTTGAAATCTGAAACGATAATTTTTACTTTTCAAACTAAGAAAACTTTGACCAAGGTATAAACAAAGGTTTTTCAAACATTTACGAATCTTATTAAATATTTTCGATAAATCAACAAAAATCTTGTTAATTAAATTTAAATTTTTTTTTGAACATCTTCATATAATTGGATGGACTAAGAAATTTAAAATCTTTACATTTACGTTTCATAAAAATTTCATATTTATTATTTAATTAGTTGTAATAATTATCGACGCTTTAAAACGTCGGATTAAGTTAAACTGATAAAAATGATAGTTGAGACGAAACTGAAACTTAGAAAATATGAAGAAAGGTGAACGTAATTACTGACGCATAATATAGAAAGAATAAAGACCAATTAGGACATGTTCCTTAATAATGAAGGTGCAAAATAAATTGCCGAATAATTTAAAATAAACAATGTTTGTAAAAAGGATAATATAGATAATAAAAAGAGTTCGCGTCTAATGTGAACCATTAGAATTGCGAAGCCGATAGCGTTAAATATTTTAAAGGCCACTTATGGTTGTATAAATATGGAGATTTTGAGAAATAGTTATGTTGGAATTTGTAAGTATAAGTATTCTATTTATGTCATTTATGACTAGAAGTATCTTTGTCTAAAGAAGTTGTACTAATGAAAAATTATGAAGGCAGACATCGCCTCATACATTAGTAAACGTTTAGCTATTGCAAAGGTCATCATCTGAATTTGATTCGATTTGGGTCATCGTCGACAGACTGACCAAATCTGCTAATATCATTCCCGTTAATGATAAATGCAAAAAGAGTTATGTAAACATAGTGTGCTTGTATCAAACATCTTTATCAAGATCCTCGCTTCGCATCGAATTTCTAGAGATTTGCTCAGAAATCATTGAGAACGAACCTTGATGAGAGTACTATGTACCACCCCAAATCGAAGGGACGAGGTAAAGTAACGATACAAAGTAATATAAGTGCTGTTTTATGTTTGAATGAATGACCTTTAGTAATAAACCGTATAATCGCTTCCCTTAGGAAAGATTATCATTGATAATTATCGTATTAGGATCGAGACCGAATCTTGTTAGGATCTATATATTAGAGCATCTGTAAGCAGGATTTGAGATGAAGACACCCGACATACACCCATTGTGAGTTGGACATGTCTTTTAGGTTTAAGGTTTCCTATGATGGCCAACCTAACCTCACAAAATACTCGACCCGCGAGACCTGAATTAATTGTTGAAATTGGGATATGATTATTGACAACCGGTAGTGGGCAAGAGGTTATGTGAATGTGAAATGTAGATCTTGAAGTGCCAAATGGGTAGCGAAGTTATGCCACAATTTTTAACCTTGGAAAAATGAATTCATGATCTGATAAATCATGGGATATAAGTCCCCGTTGTATGGGACCATTGAGATGATGTAAAAGATTGGTTTGAAAGGCATATAAGCTGGATCTACCCTAGGACTTCAAGAGCTGCGTGAATTAGGTATCGTATATCGAACTTGATAAAATGCCTATCAAGTGAAAATCTGACTATTCCTTAGTAAAGCTTAGATCGGCGAAAAGTTGCATTCATCAAAAACCCGTGAACATCATGGATAGAGAAAGTAAGTCAACATTAAGCCTGATCTTATTCCCGTAGTTATGTTTGATGAAACTCGCGTACTGTAATGAATTGCACTTGTGAGAAAAGACCGAATGTGGAGGAAATACCCACATGGCTTTAACTCTATAAGAAGCGAGTAGTAAGATGATCTTTGAGGACAAAGATCCTGTTTAGGGGTAAATGCTGTGACAATCCGTCAATTTACGATTGATACTTTATTCTCAATATTCATTTAAAAACATTATTTTAATGTTATAATATGAACTCACATATTTTTGGGACAAAATTTGGATTTACATCTTGGAGTAGCACCGACTACGTCTAAACCGGAGGATTCAACGTTACGTGCTTACGTTTACATACACCGTCTTTGGTGACAGTCCGACATTTCAGAAAATAAATTTATCCGTGAATATTATTTTGGAGTTTTAAATTTGTGTTAGTTCATAAACTCACAAATTTACGAGAAGAAATTAGGACTTATGATTTTATTTTAACGTCCTTTACGACTAAACCGGAAACCTTAGGATTACGTATTTACGTTTTTGAACTCCGTTTTTGATGAGACAATTTTTATTGGAATCGTTTTGTGACGTTGACTCATAATTTATAAAAACGTTTTTCGTAGAACGACCTGAGGGCACGCAAATCGAGGAAACTAGAATCGAGGAATACCCGTAAATTAGTGGGATGAGACAAAACAAGTTTTGCCCCATCCCACTAACATGGGATGGCCAAAACATTGACTCAACACCATGAGGTGTCAAGTGTGTAAGCTTACTAGCTACACTTGTTAGCCTAAGCTTAACAAGTAAGCTATCCAACAAACAAAACCATCTTTCACTAACCATTTATTCACTTGTACATGCAAAACCACTAAACCACCCTTCCTCTCTCTATCATTTCGTCCCACAATTCTCAAAAATTACCCTCATTTGATCTATTTTAACCATAAATTCATGTGTTATTCATACACATGATGATGCTCCTTTGAAGTCTTGAAGATTGGAGGTGATTTTAACATCCAAGGAGGAGATTTATTGGTGTCTTAGGGCTGATTTCTCAAAGAGTCTACAAATACTTAATGATCCTAGAAGTGGTGTTGATATCTCATAAGATTGGTTACCCAAAACCAAGTCTTGTTCATCATCAATCCCATCTTTTCATCAACTTGGTGGTATAAAGATTGTCCTCCTCATCTTCTTGTTATTTTTGATTATGTAATCTTGTATTTCTTTTACTTATGTATATGTATATGATGATGAATGATGATTAAAAATATTGTGTGGGGATTTGGTATTGATAAACATGCTTAAAAAGATGAAAGATTATAAGAAACAAGGCTAAAATCTTGTTTAAATTTGTTGGCTGTATAAAACAGTAAAGAAACATATGGTAAACTCATAAACTGACTTTAATAGATTGATATACAGTAAGCTATGGGTCTTGTATACATGTGAGAGTTGGCCATGCAATGAAATCATTGTAATGAGTGAGATACGATCAAAACAAGTTTAAGGTACAAATCTGAGTTTACTGTTTTGGACGATTTTTAGAAAATACTTGGAGGATGATTCAACAGTAGCTATGGAAGAGTTAAATGGAGAAAATATCATTTAGTTTATGTGATAAAAATTTGAGCTTATATCTCCATATAGAACTCTAGATATGGCAGTTTTGATGAAGATGAAGATAAAAATCAGATTTTGAGAATTAATGTTTATTATTATTATATAAGCACTCAAAATTATATTGTATAAAATGTAAAATAAAAACCCACAAACTTATGGATTTTATTTATATAAATATTTAAAAGGTTAAATAAGTGTATAAATTATAAAAATGGTAGTGGAATAATACTTATAAGTAATAAAAACTATAAAACATGATTTTTACGACTTTTTCGGCTAATGCCGTAAAATTAACGTTTTTGTTAAATAAAACTTAGATGGTTGGACCCGTCTAATGTAAACTTTATAAAACTCATATACTGATATATAAACATGTATAACAAGTAAAAACCGATAAAACCCGAACTATAGGACATACGGACATTAACGAGCTAAGTAAACATATTGGATTAATAATTGGACTAAATAAGTTAAACCCTTATAAAAAGAACTTATTGGACTTAACCCATTTGGGCCCAACTTGAAAGTTTAAATACTGATAATATAAGTATGAAATATATTAATACAAGTTAATAAACTTATAATAGGCTTGTTGGACCTAAAACACGTAAATAGGTAAAACTAGAAAACTAGTATAAAAGTTATCGACACATAACACAAAAATGAGTAAATGAGAATATGTAAACCCACTTGATCATCATATATATAAAATCATCATATGTATACATAATTGTTATTTTTATAAAGTCATTGGACATGAGTCTAAGACGAGTATTATTTGTCTAGGTTTCCGTGATTGAAGCACGTACCGTACGTCCGAATTGCCGATAACCCGCCTTCCCACATCAACGTGAGTTCATAGCCTCACACTCTTTTAAATGTTTTTATGAAATTTTTTATAAACCCGCGAGGGAGATAACATGTTAGTTTTTATAAAATAGGACACCATTTGTCCCGATTGTTTGTTTATTGATTTGGACCCGAATGATTGTATGACCCGATTGTATGACCCGATAAATGATTAAAGGACCCGATAGATGAAATTAAATGGATTATTAAAGTTAGGTTATGTCACTAAAAGTCCCATTAGCATGAATTGTGAACTACCGGGATTTGGTAGACGCTTATGCATTTAATAGTACTATTTGGGGACGATCACCCCAGTTCGCGCCTTGACGGTTGATCCCCGTCGTGCCACATTGATTGGTAAGCGAATTTATGTATGAGAAGATTTCTATAGCGTGACCTTTGTGACGACACGCTACTTTAGATGGGCAAATTGAGTATCGGGTTAGCTACCCGTTGTTGGTTTAGTAAGGTAACAATGTCATGCGACTTATAATAATCCAAACTAACGAAATACTACTAGACGCTCCGAATTACGATGTATTGCCTGACTAGCAATATAGGGTCATACTATTGATATTATGTTTGTGTTTTGGTTTGCATAACCATATTTATATAACGGTTTTTATTTTTATACAACGTCATAAGACGTATTGTATGATGTTTTTACGACATTGGCTCGTATAATGATTTTTAAGGCAAATGCCTATATTATGATTTTGACGAAGATTTGTATAAAATGACTTTGGCTATTTTATGGCCTATTAAAATGATTTGTACAAAATGATTTTCAGTAATAAATTTTATACTGATATTATATTGATGGATTTTATTAAACTCTATGAATTCACTCGGCGTTATCGCTGACCTTTTATTTTAACATGTCTTATCTTAGGTACTTGAAGGTAATTCTCGGGAAGACGACAAGAATTCATGGCCCGCACTTAAACAATATTTTCCATTCAAATACTTTGTAAAACTTTGTATGAAATAATATGACTTGGGACCGATGTATCTTTGATGTTTATGAATGAAAATAATTTATTATTAAACGACGCGATTTTTATGCGTTGTCTATGATGTGAGTAATGTGCTATCCCGTAATACCAACTAGTCTTCCGCTGAACTGAGTTGTATAAATTTGGGGGTGTTACATTAATCAAGCGGATATTTATCCAGTTGATTCACTCTTTATGTTCGCAGTCTTGCTTTGAGACAGTCGAGTAAAGAGAACGGCTAGTACAGCCGCGAAACCCTGTCAAGGTGGCTCTTAATTGAATCTACCTAATCACAGGTACGATATTTAATATCGTGTAACGGTCTTCACCGACCGGAGGTAAAACGTTACCGATTTAGGACGAATGTCAAAGCCATTCAGTCCGTGTCTAAGTTATGTCTCGAGAAGGTGGCGTTACGGTGTACTCAGTAAAGTCGAAGATTCAAAACCATATTCTCATACCCAAAGACATTCAACAATCAAGAAAGCTAAAGACTTCTGCAACTCTGATGATCAAAATCTTCCTTAACAGTTAATGTAGAGGAATGACCTCTATTCAAAGGAGATTGTTAGCAAGCTTTCAAGATAGTACAAAGTATGAGCATGTGGATGAAGACACAAGATCGCAAAATGGCAAAAACAAGTCAAGAATGATTTGAAGATCTCAAGTTTAAAAGATAATGTCGAAAGACAATGACAAAGACTCAAAGATCACAGCATGAAGGAAACAGACTACTATTACACGTTCAAAATTCATTTATGACGAGATTCGTAATCTCCATTGAACTACAAATATCGAAGAGGAATGACCTCACATAGGGGGAGATTGTTAGCCTCAAAATATTGAGTCAAACAAGAATGTTCGGTCATAGGTTTATATTGTAACATTTAGTAGAACGATGTAATATTTAGTTCAAATAGTCGTGACATTACGGGCTTGATGGCTAGCTTAAAAGGCATCTTTCATGGTACGAAGCATTTATTCAAGCCCGGCCCAATCAAACTATAGCCCATTAAGCCACATGTAGGCTTGGCTATAAATACCCTTCCTAGCATGTTAGGAAGGGTGTTGGTTGTCTCATTTCTAATCTAATTTCACAAAAGTTTAACACACACTTCTCTCTACTTTCTTTCACTACTTTCTCTCTCTAGAAACCTTTCATCTTTTATCTACCTTTCTTTCTTCTTTATTCGTGTAGAATCATCATAAATATAGGGACAACATACCTTCATATAAAATACTAGGGAATCCTAATCATACATAAAACATAAGCAATGTATATATATCTCAGGCATTTAAAATAAAACATAAGCAATCAAGACATATAAAATACTGGGGAAAACAGTTGGATGCTAAGGGGAATCCTAATCATACATACGAAGGAATGTCCATACTGAAGGATGGAATATCCGTACCTTATGTCCAGTGAACGATGAAAGATGAAAAGATGGAAAGTCCTACTCCGACTTCACAAGTGTTATATAAAATAAGGGACATGCATGAGTTTTCTGATTACTAAGCGTGTTACAGGTTCTTGTGTGTTCTTAAATGTGTTCTTAACTTATTTTATATGTTATTGTCATGTTTTACTGTTTTAATTATTATCTTGAATTTATTCATGTTTTACATGTGTTCTTATTAAGTATTTCATGTGTTATTGTATTACTATACTTGTAGTGTAATAATAAGTAACTTTCTAAAAATAGCAGGTTTCCAAAAATAGAAAGTTTCCAAAAATAGAAAGTTTCCAAAAATAGAAAGTTTCCAAAAATAGTAAGTTTCTAAAAATAGAAAGTTTCCAAAAATAGTAAGTTTCCTGAAATATAAAGTTTCCATAAATAGAAATAAGCTGGATTAATAAGTCTAAAAATATAAGTTAGTGCTTAATAGTCATAAGTTATAACTCATGATAGATTAATAGTAAAGTCTATTAAATTAAATATTTAGGCTAAAGTTATTATTAATTAATAATGTTAAAGCATGGTTTATTAATTAATAAAATGTCATGGTCCATTTAATAAACTTTACCTTATACCATTTAATTAAATTAAGTCATGATGTAATTTAATTAAGTCTAATAAATAATTAGGTTATACATATTTTATTTAATTAAGTATAATAGCCTAAGTCATGGATTAATTAATTAATTATTAGTTGATGCAAATTAAGTAAAATAATTTATTAATTAAACAAATGTTTAAATAAAAATACTTAGGTTAAAATATGTATTAATAATTTTAATAATACAGTAACACATAAGTCATGGTTTTAATTAAATTAATTAATTAGTCATGTATATTAATTTAATTAACTTAATAAACTAAATTAATAAAAGTATCCTGAGCCTGAAACCCGAGAAAACAAACCCGACACCGACACACCACCAATAGCCGTGGCTGTGGTGGTGGCCAGTGGCTGCGCAGCCGGCAGCTACAACCTTGGTTGCTGTTGTTGTGCCGCGGCTTCCCACTGTCTGACCAAAGTGGCCATCGGCTTATGCCGGTTCCCATTGTTTGACCAAAGGTACCCCCTGTGGGGGGACCTTAGCTTGCGGCTGACCACAAAACAAAAACGACCGCCCTTGTAGGGTTGCGGCTGGTGGTACCAAAAGTCCACCGAGACCATGGTTGGTCTCGGTTGGTGTGCGGCCGAAAAAAATAAACCAAACAACCCCGTAACTTGTTTTATTTATTAACCATAACATGTTTTAATTTATTTAATAGGATTCATGAACACATAATTAAAATAAAGAATGAAAAGATTTAAGTTATGATTATACCGAATACGTGGATGATGTAGAATCGAGACACGAACACAAACACGTACAACTCAAAGATCAAAATCAAACAATGAATCATCCTTGTTGGTGTGGTTGCCGCGGCTCGAGAACACAAGGGAGATAGGGTTTCTTTTCGTTTTGTAAAAAATGAATAACGAAATCCCTGAAGTTTAATTTGTACTAGTTAGTTCCAAAAATGGGTCGGGCCCTCCCTTTCTCTTGTTGCCGCGTGTACACCAAGCCCAAGACATAAAACCATTCGTTTTTCGTGTTAGTAATTATTCATGTATGTTCGTGTTTTAATTATTATACTTAATAATTATCGTGCATTAGTAATATACGTAGTTCTCGGTATTTAATGTTCGTAACACGTGTCAAATATTATAAATGGAAAGTTTTAATTCATTTGTTTTTTACGTAGTGCACTGTTCATGGTATTTATATGCGGGTTTTACAACTCTTCCCCTCTAAAATGAATAATTCGTCCTCGAATTAGAGATGCGATAATCTGGGAGGGACTTGAACCAACATGACTGTAAAGGACATGGAATGTGACGTGACTGAAGGGAACATATCTGACTTATGGACAGAAAAGAGGATAGAAAGTCCGAATAGACTCCTACGTTCTAAGTGGCGTCCCACCCGGAACGGTTCTTCCACAAGATCCTGACGAAGTAGAAATCCTGGTCTTCATGACCCTGACTTGACGATACGCAAAAGTTTCTAGTTCGTCAACGTAAGATGAGTTATCATAAATCTGGTCGAATGGATAAGAAGTAACGTGTAAGGACAATAAAACGTTATGATGTGAAATAACCTGAAGTAAATAACATTAATACGTCTGAGCAATGATGCCCGAGACATACTGAAACGTAGTACGTGAACAATTTTTAACGTAATACATTAACAATTGTGAACGTGATACATGGAGACATGGTGAATGTAATATGAGAGTACACAGAGCACAAGGATATGTGTAACATATCGTGAGTGTGATGTGAGAGACGTAGGGTGGACATGATATGTGTACATATCATGAACGTGAGATAACTGATGAGGTACCGCCAAACGATATGAGGTGAGACGCGAAATGTGACGTCGAAACCTTGGCTCCAATATCATAATTGTAACACCCCACTTTGATAAGTGGACCCTTACGTATAATTATGGCGTGTCATCAAAGCTTGCAAGGTAATATGTACTAAAATATACATGACCACAAGGGAAAAGCCGGAATCAAACATCGGTTCCCAAACATAAGCCCAAAACATAAATAAAGTAAATGAAATGAGAAAGACAAAACAAGTGTCCAAACATGCATAAGTATATGAAGGCAAAAGGAGAAGAAGTCTAAGGCAACTTTCCTCCTATGCACGTCCTCCAAATGCTCAAGTCTGTCCATAGGTGCCTGCCTTTTTGGGACATGGAAAGAAAAGTAACGGCTGAGCAATACGCTCAGTGAACGGATATATACCATAGTATGAACGACATAAGCATAATAAAGACTGGTTAGCATCGGAAATGTATAAGTCCTGGAAAACCTGGTACATGTTTAGAAAACTGGTTTTATAGTTTGAAAAGACTTATGTTTTTATATGAAATCTGTATTTTAATTAGCCAAGAGCCCATATAGGTCATGAGGTTCACCGTGCATGAATACATAGAGGGGTGACCTCATCATGCAATTAGAGGGGTTGCCTCTAATTATAATAGTCTGGGTAGGATGGATCAACTACTTGTGAAGGATGCAAGGCACACACCACATTCACCATGAAAATCCTGTAAAAAATGTAACTAGGATGCACCCATACGCCCCACATGATAGTATAAATAAATGGCCAATACTAAAAGGGACGCCACGAGCAATCACTCCGCCGTGGGGAAGTCGTAATACTTGTGCCTCTAGTGTTATGGTTATGGTACCTCCATAACTAGATGACGTGGCATGCATGTATATAGCTCAGGCATTTAAAATAAAAAATAAGCAATCAAAACATATAAAATACTGGGGAAAACAGTTGGCTGCAAACGGGGAATCCTAATCATACATACGAAGGAATGTCCATACTGAAGGACGAAATATCCGTACCTTATGTCCAGTGAACGATGAAAGATGAAAAGATGGAAAGTCCTACTCCGACTTCACAAGTGCTACATAAATAAGGGACATGTTAAGTTGTCTAATTACTGTGTGTGTTACTGGTTCTTGTGTGTTCTTAACTTATTTTATATGTTATTGTCATGTTTTACTGTTTTAATTATTATCTTGTATTTATTCATGTTTTACATGTATTCTGATTATGTATTTCATGTGTTATTGTATTACTATACTTGTAGTGTAATAATAAGTAACTTTCTAAAAATAGCAGGTTTCCAAAAATAGAAAGTTTCGAAAAATAAAAAGTTTCCAAAAATAGAAAGTTTCCAAAATTAGTAAGTATCTAAAAATAGAAAGTTTCCAAAAATAGTAAGTTTCCTAAAATAGAAAGTTTCCATAAATAGAAATAAGCTGGATTAATAAGTCTAAAAATATAAGCTAGTGCTTAATAGTCATAAGTTATAAGTCATAATAGATTAATAGTAAAGTCTATTAAATTAAATACTTAGGATAAAGTTATTATTAATTAATAATGTAAAAGCATGGTTTATTAATTAATAAAATGTCATGGTCCATTTAATAAACTTTACCTTATACCAATTAATTAAATTAAGTCATCATGTAATATAATTAAGTCTAATAAATACTGAGGTTATACATGTTTTATTTAATTAAGTAAAATAACGTAAGTCATGGATTAATTAATTAATTATTAGCTCATGCAAATTAAGTAAAATAATTAATTAATTAAACAAATGTCTAAACAAAAATACTTAGATTAAAACATGTATTATTAATTTTAATAATAAAACCTAAGTCATGGTTTTAATTTAATTAATTAATTAGTCATGTATATTAATTTAATTAACTTAATAAACTAAATTAATAAAAGTATGCCGAGCCCGAAACCCAAGAAAACAAACCCGACACCGACCCACCACCAACAGCCGCGGCTGTGGTGGTGGCCAATGGCTGCGCAGCCGGCGGCTACAGCGTTGGTTGCTGCTGTTGGGCCACGGATTCCCACCGTCTGACCAAACTGGTCACCAGCTTATGCTGGTTCCCACTGTTTGACCAACTGTACCCCCTATGGGGGACCTTAGCTTGCGGCTGACCACAAAACAAACACCACCGCCCCGTGTAGGGTTGCGACTGGTGGTACCAAAAGTCCACCGAGACAATGGTTGGTCTCGGTTGGTGTGCGGCCGATACAAAACAAACCAAACAACCCCGTACCTTGTTTTAGTTATTAACCATAACATGTTTTGATATATTTAGTAGGATTCATGAACACATAATTAAAATAAAGAATGAAAAGATTTAAGTTATGATTATACCGAATACATGGATGAATGTAGAATCGAGACACGAACACAAACACGTACAAATCAAAGATCAAAATCAAACAATGAATCATCCTTGTTGGTGTGGCTGCCGCGGCTCAAGAATACAAGGGGGCTAGGGTTTCTTTTTTGTTTTTGTAAAAAATGAATAATGAAATCCCTGGAGTTTAGTTTTTACTAGTTAGTTCCAAAAATGGGTCGGGCCCTCCCTTTCTCTTGTTGCCGCGTGTACACCAAGCCCAAGACAAAAACCATACGTTTTTCGTGTTAGTAATTATTCGTGTATGTTCGTGCTTTAATTATTATACTTAATAATTATCGTGCATTAGTAATATATGTATTTCTCAGTATTTAATGTTCGTGACACGTGTCGTATATTACAATTGGAAAGTTTTAATTTATTCGTGTTTTTACGTGGTGCACTGTTCATGATATTTATATGCTGGTTTTACAAGGAATTTCTTTCATGAATTGGTAAGATCGTTACTTTTTTATGTTTATTTACATTTTTCTAATCTTTAAGGTACGTTTCCGTTCTGCAATCTGGTTTGAATCTTCTTGATCCGTTGTGGTTCTTTTTGGGAATCTTTCATACTCTATAACACCCCTATCACCCTATTATTAGGAACTTAGGATTTTTTTTGTTTTTCTAGATGTGTGATAGGATTGGTGAAGGCAGTAGATAGTTGGTTTCTTTTTTTGCAACATTAAGGTCAATCAATGCTATATGTGATCGTTCATTTGAGGTGGTACAAGGAGTTGTTGTTTTGTTTCTTGTTCTTGTATTTCTATTTTTTCTTTGTTATCTTTATTTTTCCATCATGGTAAGAATGATGACCATGGTAAGAAAACTGTAAGGGGTAGTAGTGAATTAAAATTGGATATATATAAGTCCCTCTATATTTACACCCTCAAGACATTGGTTCTTATTTGATTATCTTCAAACTTGAAGGTACTAAGAACTATAAGGTCTAGGTTGTTGTTGTGAAGTTAGCATTACATACTAGAAATAAGAGTCGTTTTCTTAATGGCAAGTGTGTTAGCAACACTACATATGGTCCTTTGTGGTGTCAATGGGATAGGTGTAATGATGTGGTTTTATCTTGGTTGGTTGGTTGTGTATCTCAAGATCATTATATGGATAAATTTTTTTTATCATTGCTAAAGATGTTTGGGATGAATTAGAGGAAACTTATAACAAACATGATGATTCTGTGATTTATAATTTCATCATAAAGTTTACACTCTTGCTCAATGTATAATGTCTTTATCTGAGTATTATCATGAGTACAATTCTTTATGGATGTAATTTGACTCACTAGTTGATTTGCCACCTTGCACTTGTGATCAGACTAATAAACTTAAGAAGCAGCTTCTTAGATTAATGCAGTTCTTAATTAGACTTGATGATGCGTATAGTTTTGTGAGAAGTCAAATTCTTACTTCTGATCATGTACTATATGTTAAGTCTGTATTTGCCACTCTCTATAGAAATGAGTCTCACAAAAGTAGTAATATTACTTCTAAGTCTGTTAAGACTGGGCCAGTTGCCTTTGTAGCTAGGTCTAGTAGTAATATTTAGAATAATAATAAAAAACAACACTACTTGTAGTAATACTGGAAATAATAATAATAAGAGGCTCGGAGAGTTTCAAATGTTATATACAAGAATTGTAATATGACTGGTCACACCATTGATAGGTGTATTGAGTTGGTGGGTGACAATCATTAAAAACCAACATGCCCGGGGGGTCGGGATGATCAAAGAATATATGAAACATGTTGGGTGTTTTTGGGATAGAAAGTAGAGAGAGGTGAAAGAAATCATGTGTTATTATTTCAAGTGAAACAACACAAAAAATATAACTATCTTTCCACACACCCCATAGAGAGTCACGGAGACCTAACATGTCTAGACTTTAACCCATGTACATATTCAGTCCCCACATATAGCATGTGGTATCTATCTAGTCCAACTCACGTGAAAAGCGCCATCTTATCAAAAAGTAGGGCTAACAACTCCCTCCAAGATGGTGACTCGTGAATTGGTTACAATGATTCCTACAATAAAAAATAAAGTAAAATGATAAGAGTAAAGTCCAACATTCCTTGAGATAGTCGTTAGTGACCTTCATTGATGGTAGTGATTTTACGTCTTTTAGGAAAAAGAGCGTAATTAGGGTAAGTATTAACAAGTAGTTTAGGAAAACCACAAGTAAATGACCCAAAGTGGGGATCGTTCTCAAGGAGGCTAGTGTGTTGTGTAAGAGATGATCAAGAGTTTGAGATTATATTTATATAGAAAAGAAATAAGAAAAGAGATTAGAAAAGGATGACGGTTACGATAATGAATTAAACTAAGACGAAGTCGTGCACGTAAAACCGTAAAAAGTGACTAAATTTGAAAATTTCCCTAAAAATTCCTAGAAAATTGAAATAAATCCTAAAAATTGTAATTAGAGTTTAAAAAAAATCAAAATTAACCTTTTATTTAATTAACTAATAGTTTTTTAATGCTAATTAAAGCCCAAAAAATCAAATTAATTAATAAAAAGCCCAAAATGAGATTTTTTTACTTGTAAACCTCTAAAATGACTTAACTAAATTTAAAACTATTTTTGAAAATTTTAAAATTAATAAAAACTATTTAAAAATGATTAAAAACTATAAAAACTTAAAATAATTCTAAAAATTAATCTAATGGCACCAAAATTAATCTAAAAATTTTAAAGTTCCTAACTTAATGTATTTGAACTAGGAAAAATGAAAAACTTGCAAAAATCTAAATTTTAATTTTTAATAATAAAATAATATTAAAAATCCAAAATTTATAAAAAAATTCTAAAAAGTTACAAACTAGTTTATTTTAATCTAATAAACACAGAAATGAACTTGAAATTACCTAAATACCCATAATGGGCCTTAAAATGGGCCTAAATAAAAAACAGTCCACTATATTGGGCTTTTTGGCCCAATAAGCAAAAAGTTGTCCAATTAAGCCCAAAACTTCCTATCTGGCTCAAAATTTGATTTTAAGCACAAAACTCTGAAGGCTCAAAAGCTGAAAATATGCTTATCACAACTTAATAAGTCAACAGCTTATTCTTAATGGGCTTTTTGGCCCATTAAGCCATAAGCTAATGCCATAAGCTCTAATTTGACACACAAGCTTCTTTTGGGATACCAAAGAGATCTGTGAAAAGAAATTTTGAAAAAGCCCAAGAAATAAGCCTGAAATAAGCAAAAGCTCTCTTCACAAAACAACAAAATAGTCGTTTTTGAGTTCTAGGCTACCTCAAGTGCTGATTCAAGTTGAAAAAGCTTTTAAATGACTTAATTAAGAAAAATAATCAAAAAAATTTCCAATAAGCACACTGAATAAGCTGGAAAAAGCAAATAAGCACTTATGTAAAAGTCAAACTGTTTGGTTTTCTAGTCAAACTTAAAAGTCAAACCCTAATATGCTCCAGTTCAAGTCAATGGGTCAAATAAGGAAGATTGATCACAAAAAATAAGTTGTTGTAACTCCCAATAAGCTAGTAGCTTATGAATAAGCTGATGACCAAATAACACTAGCAGTGGCTAGTTTCAGGGGAAAGGAGTTCCCACTGATTGACTTTTTTGACTTTTTGTCTTATGTGACTTTTTGTTGGATTCAGGTTAAGCAAAGGCACCCAAGTAATCAGTGGATCACAAGGAGTCAATAACAACAATAATATCACAATTTCACCAAGTCAATTAGCACAGATTAATCAAAAGATCACCAGATATGCGTCAAACATGAACAATAAGCGGTTTTCAACCAATAAGCAATTTAAGCAAGAATAAGCCAGCCGAACTTTACCAAATGCATACACAAGCTATAAATAATTCAAATGAACACAAATAAACTATTTTCATGCACTGATTCAAAGTTTAGACAAAGATTCAAGCCAAAAATTGTTACTGATTAACTAAGAACAGGCAGATTTTACACTTTGCTGATATACTTGACCACAAATCCAATTTCAAACCCTCAAATCTTCTTAATAGGTTATATAAACTTTGTTGAATCACTTGTTACCCCTAAGAATGCATACAATCTAAGTGTTACCAAGATCTTAGGTTAAAACAAGCAGATTTCAACTTTTTATAGCACAATTAAGAATTTGATGTTCAAAAGCCAAAAACTTGTAGAAAATAGCACTCAACCAAGTTTATATCAGATACCAACACAAATAAACAACAAACAATAACTCAATTCCAATTTGTAAACTTAAACAAGTTAACCCAAACACCCCTTAACTTTTTCAATCCAAGATTTAACAAAGTAAATGTGTGATTTAGTGTTACCCAAGCCTAATCTAACAAAATAACATCAATATTATGCAGTATCAAGCAATTTTAAGCCACAATAACAACACTCTCAATAGCAGAACACAAATTCACAAAAATCAAGTATTTTATCAGATTTTTGGGAAAAGGACTGAAACCTCATGAATGTACATCCACACTCACGAATTTTTGAGCTTATGTGCCTAGAAAAACAAGGCACAAGCTTCCAATACAACCCTGCTAAGATTCAACAAGGTTAGAGCACAAATATATAAAACAGAAAAGTGAAAAAGCTTGATTAATGCAAACTTGTTCCCACTTCCTTGAATATCCCCAAACTATAAGCTTACCACACCTTGATAATCCTTTTATCAGGATGCTATAACCACTTCTAGCCCAAAAATTTCAGGGTTTGAACCAAGATTTAGCAAAATATTAAGTTTTGAGAAAACTTGGCAATTTCTTGCACAAGGTTTAAAAACAGGTTTTAAGTTCAATAAGCACAAACATATATCAATAACAAGTAAAGACTAAAGTCGGCACTTGGATTTCATCAGCAATATCAAACAATTTTCATTAAAAAGGAACAAGGCTTTACAGATTTGTGATAAAGGAAAAACCAAGAGCAAAAGAAAAATGTAGCAGGTCCTATGCCTTATATAGGCTACAATGATGAACTACAAAGCTTAAAAAAACGTAAACCCTAATGTGTAGAAATCCCAAATTGCCCTTGATGAAGTTTGAATTCTCTTGAACATGTGATGATATCTTGGAAGTTTGTGTGAGTTGTAAAGGTTGGAATGTGATGAATGACCCATAGTAAAGCTTAGAAACAAAGCTGAATACAATTCGTTGATCCTCTGGCTTGTTTTGGCAGTTTCCCCAAAAGTGTGTACAAGGTGAGTATCATGTGAGTTGTGGGATGATGTGGCATGAGGTTTAAGGATTGGGATGTGTTTAGGGATAGGTTAATCATAATTCTGGAGGAGATTGGGGTCTAATTACAAGTAATTAGTGAATGCCCAATTTTGTTCATACGGTGAATAGTACTTGATTTAGTTTGATTTAGGATTTAAACATTTGTTTTGCGCGTGTTTAGGATTAACTAATTTAATTAGTTATAAACCAGCTGAGTGGAGGATGACATGGAACAATGGTGAGCTCTCATTGGTTGGTTTAGGTGAGTGGGGCACGTGGCAAGCTGCCACTGGTCTATGTAACTTTCATGTATTGGCAAATATTACCCCCTGCTTTTCTTCTTCCTTTCATTTCAGCTTTATAATAGCAAAACCCGAATCCCTTTGTATTTGAAGTTTCATTTTTCACATTTTGGCCACAAATACTTTTCCAAAAGTATTTCAAGGGTATTTGTTGTAATTTGATGATTCTTGAAGGGGTGTTTTGGCATTTTCTTCATTTTTCAAGGTGTTGACTTGTATTGTTGACTTCTTGGAGGACTAATATTGACAAGTCTTGATTTTTGAGGGACCATTCTTGCCAATTCTTCAAAGTGGAGGGCCTTTTTTGTAAATTGACAAACTTTAGGGACCAATCTTATAATTATGAATAAACAAGGGTTTAAAGTGTCAATTCTTCACTATTGGAGGACCCTTCTTGAATAATCTTCAAATCTTCAAGGGTTATTTCTTGGAAAATCACCATTAGAGCTTGGTTAATTGTGCGGCTTCGTTTTCTATGTTCGTTTTTGCTTGTTTCTTGTGATCTTTTGTCATTTTCTCAATATCCGTACCTAAAATACACATGTAACAAACACAAGCATATATTTGGCATATTTCATGATTTTTAATGCATTTTAAGCACATTTTGGACAATGAGACTATGTATAAAAGCAGTCTCATCATTCATCTTCTTGAATACTCTAGCTCTATCTCTTCAGCTTGTAGAATCTAGTTGATTTTTACTCCCTTTCAACTAGAATACCTTTCATTAAAATAAAAGTAAAAACTACTCCCTCCCAAATAGACACTCATTAGGAAATATGTGGGAGGGGATAACGTCATCAACATTTTCTCACTTTTGAAGCAATCCTAACATTGTTTCTTTAAGATATTACCTAAAGTACACACTCTAGCCCAATCATGAAGTCAAACTATAGCACAAGAGTTAATTAATCCCGGTAGTGCACTCTTGTACTTCCGAAGATGAATGTAAAACCCGCATTAAAAATCCTATGAACAGTACACGTGAACAATAACTTATGAAAACACGATAAAATTTAAACTTCCCATTTATAATATTAATACACGTGTCATGACATTAAATAACGAACAATCATAAATATTATAAATGTGACACAATCACGAATACCAAATTCTTGAATATTAAATCACGAACTTACACGACAATTATTTGAACACCGGAAAAGCTATGGGTTTCCCATATGGGCCCCATAACAGCTAAGAGACAAGAGGAAAGGAAAATGGGCTTTTGGCCCATGACACTAAATAAACAAAACACAAGGGAATTGTTTTTCTTATAATTTAAGTTTTCATAAAAAACACTCCCCTTGCCTCCTTTTTGTTCTTGCCGCCGGCCATATCAAACCACAAGGACGATTAAGACGATTTTGGTCATTGATTTTGGAGCCTACGTGTTCGTGATCATTAACTCTTTCATTCCACGTGTTCGGTATAATCAAACACCTTTTTCTTTTCTTTTAATTCCTTATTGAGTTCATGTTTATTTTAATTAATCTTAAAAACAAATAAATAAAACATGTAGATTAATTAAATCATGGTAAAAGGGGGTGTTTGGTGTGGTTTTGGGTTAGCCGAGACATAACAGAGAGTCTTAGGACTCTCGGTTTGTTTGATTCGACACCACCGACACCCACTAAGGGCTCGGTTTGGTTTGTTGGTTTCGGACGCACAACCAAGGGACCCCGACCAAGGGTCGGGGTATGTTTACATGTTTGTTAGATTTAGTTAGTGTCAACCGAGACCCCTTCAAGGTCTCAGTGAGACTTTGATTATGGCTTATTTGGGCTCGGCTTTTTTAGGAACACGGGGTACGGCTCGGGTTAAATTTTAAAAGCACGGACTCGGGTTTCGGGACATATTAAAAATCAGTAAAACGTGCTGATTAAATTTATTTCTAGACTTTTAATTTAATTAATCTCATGACTTAGGTTAAATAATAAATTAATATTACATGTATAACCTAAAGTATTAAACTTAGCTTAATTTAATTAAAACATGTATTTTTAATTAAATTCCATATAACGTATAGTTTAATTAATTAACCAGTTATTTAATTAATACGCTATAACCATGACTTGTATTGTACTATTTAAACTTTAATTATTATTTATAATCCGGCTTATTTCTAATTATGAAAACTTACTATTTTGGAAACTTTCTATTTTTAGAAACTTACTATTTATAGAAACCTGCTATTTTTAGAAAGTTACTTAGTATTACAATAAAAGTATTATAATACACTAATACATGAATAATACACAACAGAACATTACAATAACTATAGTTAACACAGTAAATAGTAAAACATGACAAAATGCGTATAACAAGCTAATAACACACGGAACCAGTAAAACACATGTAATTCAGACAACTCATACACGTCCATATTTCTTATGTAGTGTTATACATCGAGGCGGATTAGTCTTCATCGTTTTCCTTAGCTTCTACTGGACATAAGGTACTGATTTCCCGTCCTTTTGTAAGGACAATCTCTTCCTTCATTAGGATTTCCCGTATGCAGCCAACTGTTTTCCCAAGTAGTTATAGATTAAATGCTTATGTTTTATTAGTTACCTTAGCCATATACATGCATGACCAGTTTCACCTAGCTATGGAGGTACCATAACCATAACACTAGAGGCACTAGTGTTATGACTTCACCACGGCGGAGTGATAGCTCGTGGCGTCCCTTTTAGTTATTCGGCCATTATATTATTATATTATCATGTGGGGCGTATGGGTGCATCCTAGTTACATGTTTCAGTCAGGATTTCGTGGCGAATGTTGTGTGTGCCTTGCATCCTTCACAAGGAGCTGATCCCTCCTACCCACTTACCAATTAATTAGAGGCATCCCCTCTAATTTTCATGACGAGGTCACCCCTCCAAGTATTCATGCACGTTGTTGACCTCATGACCTATATTGGCTATTTTGGTACATTAACTAATACAGTTGTTCATAAGTAACATAAGCTATGTTTTCAGAACTAAAACTAGTTAACATGACAGACAAGTAGGTTTTCCAGGACTTATTCATTTCCGCTGCTATTCATGCTTTATACTCTTTATATGCTTTCATATTCTATGTCTTCCATGCTTTATTGTATATCCGTGCACTGGCCGTTATGCTCAGCCGTCTACTTTTCCATGTCCCCAAACGGCAGGTACCCAAGGACGCAAGTAGGAACTATAGAGTATGTGCATTCGGATTGGAAGCTATCCGGCCTCTTTTACCTCATGCATTTATTCCTACTTTATCATACTTTACTTCTTTTGGACATTGTTTAGTCCTTTCCTTTACAGTACTTAATATTGCTTGTGTGTGAGTTACTAGACTACCGATGTTTGATTCTGGTATATCTATTTATAGTCATGAATGTTTAGACATTTACCTTGCATGCTTTGATGACACGCCATAATTTACTATATCACCCTATCTTAACAAATAGGGTGTTACAATTATGGTATCAGAGCCAAGGTTTCGACCTGTAGCTCTGTAAAACATGACCGGTTACTTACGGATAGTCACCAGTGTCTTCCTAGAACTGAAAGTTGGTTTTCATGCATTCATTCATTTTCATTTTATTTCATGCATTCATATCATTGTAGCTGGTTTATGACTAAGTAATGGTTGGTACAAGACTGGCCCTACTTAGTCGCATGTGCTTTTATCGAAACTTTTATCTTTGGGACCGACCCATTGGCGTCCACGTGCCATGTCTTTTGTTATGCGTGAACTGACCATAGGCGTTCACTCCCGTTCATATAAAGGTTTTATAAACTGCATCATGCATTTTACATTGTTTCATGCATTATAAACTGCTTCATTGATTTATACATTGTTCATGCATTTTTATGTTTATCTCATTTCAGATTTATGATTTTTGTTACATTTTGTTGTTTTAAACTGTCAGATGGTGAACTCACGCATTACTCCTGATTTGGTAGCAACTGTCAATGCAACTCTGCAAGCCCTCCTTCCCCAACTTCGCAATGAAATCAGAGACGAAGTTCATGCGGAATTCCAGGCTCATGACAATCAGAACAACAACAACAATCCTCCACCTGCTCCTCCACATGTTACTCTTATGACTTGGTTGGAGAGATTCAACAAACAGCGACCCCGCTCGTTTGAGCAGACTGACAACCCCAATGAGGCTGAAGCTTAGATTTCTCACATCGAGAAGATTTTCAATGCAATGGGTTGTGACAGTGTTTTCAAGGCAAGACTGGCTTGCTATAAGTTTGAAGGTGATGTGTTGCAGTGGTGGAAATCGGTCAAGCAGTCCAACGGTGGTGATAATTGGGTTGCACAACTGACATGGGACCGGTTTAAGGAGCTCTTCCTTAATTAGTACTTTCCACATGCTGAGCAAGAGAAGCTCAAGAAGGATTACCACAACATTCGACAGGTTGCTGGTGAAAACAACAACGAATTCATGCAAAGGTTTCTCCGTTTGGCAGGATTTCTGGGTCCAGCCGCAGGAACTGTTGCGGAGTAGGCTGAGAAGTTTCGTTGGGTACTTCGCACTTCGATCTCCAACAACTTGGTATGTGATACTTTCACTACAGTGGCACAGGTGGCCGATATAGCCCGTAAGCTCGAGATGCTTCAGGAGCAAGAGGAGTTTGGTGATGACAGAGCAGTGAAGAGGTATCTTCAGTCACCAATTGTAAACAATTCATTTCGTCAGTATTTTTCATTCATATAATCCTCTGTTCAACGTTATATTCCAGGCAAAAGACTGACAACCATATGCGGCCGCTCAACAGCAAGCATCCAAGGGAATCGGTCAGACTAACGACCGTTCTGGTTCTGAGAGGCGTAGAGGTAATGATAGTTACCGTAACAACGCTAACAACTCGAACAACAGCAGGTCCCTACATTTACTTTCTTCCATGTTAAACTATCTTATGTTATGGTATTCTAACACTCCAACAATTGATAATTCAGGAACAATGGTAACGGCAGGGATCAAGACCGTAGGGGTTCACAGCCTAACCGTTCTACCTCATCTGGTAAATTTTACACCTTCTATGTAATCATGTTTATGTTCCACGATCATGTCTCATGCATGTAATCCTTTAACAGGCTCTTAGCTAACTAGGACGCCTGCTGGAGGATTCACGCATCATGTCTGTCCTACTTGTTTGCGCAGACACTCTAGTTTTTGTCGCCGAGGTACTGGTGGTTGTTTCAAGTGTGGCCAACAAGGCCATCAACAGAAGGACTGTCACCAAGGTGAGATAGAAGGCACCTCTAGACACGCCGACACCAAGCCACCTCCTAATTCTGGTCGCGTGTTCACTACTACTAGAGACCAGGCCAATAAGACTTCAGGTACCATCACCGGGAATCTCTTTATGAATGGTTTGGCAGCATGTGTTCTGTTTGATACTGGAGCGACGCATTCAATCGTATCCACTACTTTTACTATACGTGTTAGGATTTCCCCGATGCCATTAGATAATGCCATATGCATTTCCACGCCACTTAGGGACTCTGTACGAATCACTCAGGTGTACAGAGATCTTCCCCTAGAATTTGATGATAAGATCCGTAGAGTTGACGCACTTCCTTTGGACATGTGCGATTTTGACTTGATTTTTAAGCATGGACTGGTTATCCAAACACCAGGCTTATCTTCGGTGATGTTAAATCTCTAGAGTACATACACCATGGTTTTCTGCCAGGGAGGTCAGTACAAATTATTTCATCCATGGAGGCGCGTGCAGTGCTATCACACGGCTGTCAGGGCTTTATAGCCGATATTCATGAAATTACTGCTGAGTCTCCATCGATCCAAGATCAGCCTATTGTGTCAGAGTTTCCTAACGTATTTCCAGATGAACTTCCGGGCATACCACCTGTTCGTGAAGTCGAGTTTGGAATCAAGCTCATACCAGGTGCAGAGTCGATTTCCAAAGCTCCTTACCGTATGGATCCTATCGAACTTAAGGAACTAAAAGATCAGCTGTAGGAACTTCTGGAACGAGGTATCATCCGTCCCAGTGCATCGCCATGGGGTGCACCGGTACTGTTCGTGAAGAAGAAAGACAACAACATGCGTTTATGTATTGACTATCGTGAGCTGAACAATATCACGATCATAAATCGTTACCCTTTGCCGCGTCTTGATGACCTGTTCGATCAACTTCAGGGCGCCAAGCATTTCTCGAAGATCGATCTGAGGTCCGGCTACCATCAGCTACGGGTTAAAGAGCAGGACATCTCCAAGACTGCTTTCCGTACACGTTATAGGCACTACGAGTTCGTAGTCATGCTATTCAGACTCACTAATTCTCCAACTATCTTCATGGATCTGATGAACCGTGTCTTCCATGAGTTTCTAGACAAGTTCGTTATCGTGTTCATTGATGACATCTTGATATTCTCAAAATCCAAGGAGGAACATGAGGAACACCTTCGTACAGTCTTACAGATTCTTCGTCAGAAGCAGCTGTATGCCAAGTTCTCTAAGTGTGAGTTCTGGTTAAAGAAGGTGGCATTTCTGGGCCATATTGTATCCTTAGAGGGGATCAACACGGATCCTGCAAAGGTTGAAGCTATCACTAAATGGCCAAGACCTACATCTGCAACTGAAGTTAGAAGTTTTCTGGGTTTAGCTGGCTACTACCGCAGGTTTGTAGAGAACTTTTCACGGTTAGCCTTACCTTTGACTAAGCTAATGAGGAAAGGAGAGAAATTCGTCTGGACGGAAGAGCGATAGAAGAGCTTTGAGGATTTGAAGCAGAAGTTAGTGACTGCACCTATTCTTACTCTCCCATCTGGCTCAGGTGGATTTCAGATTTATAGTGACGCTTCAAGAAAGGGTTTAGGCTGCGTTCTCATGCAACATGGGAAGGTTATTGCATACGCATCACGACAACTGAACCTTATGAAGAAAACTATCCTATTCACAATTTAGAGCTTGCAGCAGTTGTTTTCGCGTTGAAGATCTGGAGACATTATTTGTATGGTGAATCATGTGGCATATTCACCGACCACAAGAGTCTCAAGTACATCTTCACCTAGAAGGAACTGAACATGAGACATAGGAGATGGTTAGAGCTATTGAAGGACTACGACACCAACATTCAGTACCATCTTGGTAAGGCGAATGTGGTGGCAATGCTCTAAGCAGAAGGTCGGGTATGATTGCTGGCATTTAGATTGCAAAGGAGATCATTCGTGACCTAGAGATGACTGATATTGAGTTTTGCGTACGAGGACAACACTTTTACTGGGCTAATCTTAGAGTAGAACCAGACTTACATTCTAGGATCAAGGAAGCTCAGAAGGACGATGGTGAGATTTGGGCTATCATTCAGAACTTTGATCAGCAGACGGAGTTTCGTGTTGACGACGACGATATCTTATGGCAGGGCACTAGACTAGTGGTTCCTGATGACTCTACACTCAGGGAAGCTGTGCTGACTGGAGCTCACAGTTCTCCATTTACCATACATCCTGGTTCTACCAAGATGTACTACGACATCAAGCAACACTTTTGGTGGAGTGGTATGAAGCAGGATGTTGCCACCTTCGTTTCTAAATGTATGATCTGCCAACAGGTGAAGATCGAACACCAGCGAGCTAGTGGTTTACTACAGCCATTAGATATTCCATCATGGAAGTGGGACAAAATCTCCATGGATTTTGTTACTGGTCTTCCTGTTACTCAGAAGAAGAACGACGCTATCGGGGTCATTGTGGATAGATTGACTAAATCTGCTCATTTTCTACCGATTCGTAGGGAGCATCCGGTCAGCAAATTAGCAGACACATTCCAGAGGGAGATCATGAGACTACATGGTACTCTATCAGAAATCATCTCTGATAGAGATCCTCGTTTCACATCACGTTTCTGGCAGAGTCTATAGAAAGCTTGGGGCACCAGACAGCTCAGCACTGCCTTTCATCCTCAGACCAACGGACAGTCAGAACGTACCATTCAGACATTGGAGGACATGCTGCGATCGTGTGCTCTAGAATGGTCAGGAAGCTGGGATGATTATATATTCCTAGTAGAATTCGTATACAACAACAGCTGGCACGCTAGCATCAAGTGTTTTCCTTTGATATGTGGTATGGTAGAAAGTGTCGCGCCCCAATCTGCTGGGATCAGGTGGGCGAACGACTACTTGAGGGTCCAGAGATGATTGAAGTGACCAATGAGAAGGTCGCTGTCACCAAGGTAAAGCTTCAGGAAGCTCGTGCTCGTCAGAAGAGATATGTTGATAAACATAGTAGAGATGTATCTTTCAATGTAGGTGATCATGTTTTTCTCAAGGTATCACCTTCACGAGGAGTTAAACGTTTGGAATTAGAGGGAAGCTCAATCCTCGCTTCATCGGACTGTTCGACATCATAGAACGCGTTGGTGAAGTGTCATACCGTTTAGCGTTACCGCCTCAGCTATCACATGTTCACAACGTGTTCCATGTGTCCTTACTCAGAGGATACAACAATCATCCAGTCCATGTTGTCCAGTATCCACTTGATCAGATTCGAGAGGATCTTTCTTATGTCAAAGAACCCGAGAGAGTTCTTGAGCGACAAGATCTTGTCATGAGGAGGAAGACGATCCCTTTCGACAAAATCCTATGGAGGGATCATCCTGAGCGGGAAGCCACTTGGGAGACGGAGGAGTCTATATGGACTTCTTACCCTCATTTCCAGTTCTAATTCGGGTACGTTTTCTTTCAGTTTACGTTTCTCCAATTCGAGGACAAATTGTTCTTTTAGAGGGGAAGAGTTGTAAAACCCGCATTAAAAATCCTATGAACAGTATACGTGAATAGTAACTTATGAAAACACGATAAAATTTGAACTTCCCATTTATAATATTAATACATGTGTCACGACATTAAATAGTGAACAATCATAAATATTATAAATGTGACACGATCACGAATACCAAATTCATGAATATTAAATCACGAACCTACACGACAATTATTTGAACACGGAAAAGCTATGGGTTTCCCATATGGGCCCCATATGCCACGGCTAAGAGACAAGAGGAAAGGAACATGGGCTTTTGGCCCATGACACTAAATAAACAAAACACAGGGGAATTGTTTTTCTCATAATTTAGGTTTCCATAAGAAAACACTCCTCTTGCCTCCTTTTTGTTCTTGCCGCCAGCCATATTAAACCACAAGGATGATTCAGGTGATTTTGGTAATTGATTTTGGAGCCTACATGTTCGTGATCATTAACTCTTTCATTCCACGTGTTCGGTATAATCAAACACCTTTTTCTTTTCTTTTAATTCCTTATTGAATTTATGTTTATTTTAATTAATCTTAAAAACAAGTAAATAAAACATGTAGATGACTTAAATCATGGTAAAAGGGGTGTTTGGTGTGGTTTTAGGTTAGCCGAGACACAACCGAGAGTCTTAGGACTCTTGGCTTGTTTGATTCGACACCACCGAGACCCACTAAGGGCTCGGTTTGGTTTGTTGGTTTCGGACGCACGACCAAGGAACCCCGACCAAGGGTCGGGGTATGTTTACATGTTTGTTAGATTTTACGGCTTATTTGGGATCGGCTTATTTAGGAACAAGGTGTACGGGCTCGGGTTAAATTTTAAAAGCACGAACTCGGGTTTCGAGACATATTCAAAATCAGAAAAACGTGTTAATTAAATTTATTTCTAGACTTTTAATTTAATTAATCTCATGAATTAGGTTAAATATTAAATCAATATTACATGTATCACCTAAAGTATTAAACTTAGCTTAATTTAATTAAAACATGTATTTTTAATTAAACTCCATATAACGTATAGTTTAATTAATTAACCAGTTATTTAATTAATAAGCTATAACCATGACTTGTATTGTACTATTTAAACTTTAATTATTATTTATAATCCAGCTTATTTCTAATTATGAAAACTTACTATTTTTGGAAACTTTCTATTTTTAGAAACTTACTATTTATGAAAACCTGCTATTTTTAGAAAGTTACTTAGTATTACAATAAAAGTATTATAATACACTAATACATGAATAATACACAACAGAACATCAGAATAACTATAGTTAACATAGTAAACAGTAAAACATGATAGAAAGCGTATAACAAGCTAATAACACACGGAACCAATAAAACACATGTAATTCAGACAACTCATACACGTCCATATTTCTTATGTAGTGTTATCCGTCGAGGCGGATTAGTCTTCATCGTCTTCCTTAGCTTCTACTGGACATAAGGTACAGATTTCCCGTCCTTTAGTAAGGACAATCTATTCCTTCATTAGGATTTCCCGTATGCAGCCAACTGTTTTCCCTAGTAGTTACAGACTAAATGCTTATCTTTTATTAGTTACATTAGCCATATACATGCATGACCAGTTTCACTTAGTTATGGAGGTACCATAACCATAACACTAGAGGCACTAGTGTTATGACTTCACCACGGCGGAGTGATAGCTCGTGGCGTCCCTTTCAGTTATTTGGCCATTATATTATTATATTATCATGTGGGGCGTATGGGTGCATCCTAGTTACATGTTTCAATCAGGATTTCATGGTGAATGTGGTGTGTGCCTTGCATCCTTCACAAGGAGCTGATCCCGCCTACCCACTTACCAATTAATTAGAGGCATCCCCTCTAATTTGCATGACGAGGTCACCCCTCCAAGTATTCATGCACGTTTTTGACCTCATGACCTATATTGGCTATTTTGGTACATTAACTAATGCAGTTTTTCATAAGTAACATAAGCTATTTTTTCAGAACTAAAAGTAGTTAACATGACAGACAACTAGGTTTTCCAGGACTTATTCATTTCCGCTGCTATTCATGCTTTATACTCTTTATATGTTTTCATATTCTATGTCTTCCATGCATTATTGTATATCCGTGCACTGAGCATTATGCTCAGCCGTCTAGTTTTCCATGTCCCCAAACGTCAGGTACCCAAGGACGCAAGTAGGAACTCTAGACTATGTGCATTCGGATTGGAAGCTATCCGGCCTCTTTTACCTTATGCATTTATTCCTACTTTATCATACTTTACTTCTTTTGGATATTGTTTAGTCCTTTCCTTTACAGTACTTAATATTGCTTGTGTGTGAGTTACTAGACTACCGATGTTTGATTCCGGTATTTCTATTTATGGTCATGAATGTTTAGACATTCACCTTGCATGCTTTGATGACACGCCATAATTTACTGTAGCATCCTATCTTAATTAATGGGGTGTTACAATGCACCAGAGTCAATTAAGTCCCGGTAATGCACATTTCACCCGTAAGGACAGGGATGATATGAAATTGCTACACCAAAGTCAATTAAGTCCCGAATGTAGACAACTTATCCCTTTATGTAGAAACGGTTAAACCAAAGTCATGTAACCCCGCATGTACACATTTCTCCCTCCAAGATGATGCCTATAAAGGGAATCATCCTTTATGTGTGTACATAGTATACCAACTGGAACATCAAATAATATGTGAGAAGATGTCGACAATATCTCTCTATAAAAATTCTCTCTTAATCACTTCGAACTGAATCCCCTTATTAATTATATTGGCTATTAACAATGACCACTTTGAAGATAACCCACTATTCTAAACTTGAAACTAAAGTATAATTCCACAAACTTAAAATTAAGCTTGCACTATTGTAGAATGAAGAACGATACAGAGAAGTCTTAACGAACCCCATACCAAAAACAGGAAGTATAGAAAAGGTGCAACGTCTCTAAAGTGCCCTATACCTGAACAGGTGGTATAATGAAGGTATTACACCTCTTGAAGATATCCACAACTACAAGTGCGTGTAACACTGAGAAATGCAACAAAGCTCCCAAAAATGATAGTTATTCATGTCGTCAACCATCCACCCATTGACACTAGAAACTAGATAATTCAAATCTTATTCATTAACCGTATGCTCGAGCAAGTTATCTTAAAAAGTACTTCCTCTGTCTCATAACTATTGTCCAGTGTTGACTCTTTCTATCTTAGTCATGTAACTTTGACCTTAAATATTTTTATTCATGTTATACGATACTCGATGCAAACTATATAAATGAATTCTGTTAGAAATACGTTTTTAACGTATATTAGAAGTATCGGTCACTCCACGATATTATTAAATGTTAAATAGCTCGTAGTTGAATATTATGTTACCTTGTTAGTAAACCCGGCCCAGGGGCTTGTCATGGGTCGGAGGCCCAAGTCCATTAAGGACTTGGGTATATAAACCCCTTTCCACCATGGAAAGGGGTGTTGGTTGTTTCACTATTTGATTAATAAAACACACATTTTCTCTCACTTTCTCTCACTACTTTCTCTCTCTAGAAACATCAACCCACCTTATTGATTCACAAGATTATCACAAATCTACAATTGGTATCAGAGCCATGGGGTGATTTAAGGTAAGGATTAGTGTTGCTTTTTAGTTTTTGATAGTATTAGTGATTTTTAGGAAAATCTACCTTGAATCTTGTAATTTTTGGTGTTTTTATTGTTGGGATTAGTAGATAAGTGTTGGGTTTAGCTTATTTTGGTAGAAATCACAAAACGTTTCGTTTGTTCTAAGAAAAAACATCAAAAGTCGGTTTACTTGGTCTCGAAGTCATTTTTGCCAGTTTATTCCGGATCAACAAGGTATTCAGAATCAACAGAGTATTCCGAACGAAGCAAAAGATTCCGGATCAACAAGTTATTCCGAATCAAGAAAAACATTCCGGATCAACCAGTTATTCTGGATCAACCAGTTATTCTGGATCAACCAGTTATTCCGGATCAACCAAGTTATTCCGGATCAACCAAGTTATTCCGGATCAACCAAGTTATTCCGGATCAACCAAGTTATTCCAGATCAACCAAGTTATTCCGGATCAACCAAGTTATTCTGGATCAACCAATTTATTCCGGATCAACCAAGTTATTCCGGATCAACAAGTTATTCTGAACCAATATTCCGAACCAACAACTATTCCGAATCAAGGTATTTTTTCTGAACCAAGGTCTTTTTCCACATAAAAGTAGTTTTATTCCGATCGACTTAAATATTCCGAGTCAAGGGATATTATTCCGAACCAAGGAATATTTTACGAGTTTTTTTGATGATTTTTAGAGGATTTAATATTGGTTTCTTACACAACAACACAACACAACTCACAACCTTACTTCACTGCTCGATCAACTGGTAATCTTTGATTCTTTAAAGTGATCAAAATGAATCCGAGTTCATTAATGCCTCAAATTACATCACTTACGGATATTTCCGTTATAACGGGAACGGATAATCGCCCTCCAATGCTCATTAAAGAAGTCTTTGAAGCATGGCAAGGCCGTATGATGTCATACATTAAGGGAAAACCGATATATGGGAGGCTTATGGTCAAGTCAATTCTAAATGGTCCACTTGATTATGGTACCATCATTGTTAACAATGTGACTCGACCATGGGAGTTTGAAGAACTTACGCCATCTCAACAACTTATTGCCGATGCAGACGAAAAGGCTCTTCAAACCATTCTCCAAGCTCTTCCACATGACATATATCGAATGGTAAGTCAATATACGGTTGCAAAGGAGTTATGGGAACGTCTACAGGTTTTGCTACAAGGTACGTCTCTTACTAAACAGGAACGTGAAAGTCAGTTGTATGATCTGTTTGATAGGTTCACGTACAGTCCAGGGGAAACGCTTCACGACTACTACTTCAGATTCACTACTCTCATGAATGATTTGAATGTGTACAATCTCGTGATTGCTCCATTCCAGGTTAACACCAAGTTTTTGAATACTTTACCTCAAGCTGAATGGGGTGAGTATATTACTGATGTTAAGTTAACTAGGGATTTGCATAAGTGCAATTTAGATCAACTCTATGCTTTTCTTCAGCAACATGAGAAACACGTGATCATGCACCGTATGCCTCGAGGTATGTACCCTGAACCTTTAGCTTTGATGGCAAATCAACCAAGCTTGTCATATAACAACACTCCTTATATCGTGGGACACCAAGCTTATCATCCATCTCCATACATGACTCCAAGCTTCCCCCAATATTCGATTCTACCTCAACCACCCACCTCACATCAGCAACAATATCGGTTTAATTCACCTTTGTCTCAGAGAGAACAACAAGCATCACAATATGCTCCACAACCTCACCCATATTCACCAGCAAGCATTGCACCCTATGCTCAGTCATCATACTCGCCATATCAAGAAAATGCAGCATGTTGGAAACTCACTTTATGTGACGACATTTAAGAATTCCCGTTAGTTATCATAGTCACGCACATTTAGACTAGACTAGGCTCTTTGTAAAGTTTAGGTTGTGAGCGTGACTATATATACCCCTCCTTAGCTTCCAAGGAGGGGTGTTGATTGTCATTTGTTCATTTGGGAATACATTACACTTTCACATTCAACCTCTCTTCTCTCTCTCTAAGCCAACAATGGCTTCCACCACCATATACCACCACATTAGACCACCGGATCCATTTTAGCATTTCTACATTTGGCATCAGAGCCACGGTTCCATCCTTGGATCGTGTTTATATATTCGATTTGGTGGTCTAATTCTTTCTTTGTGTCTCGTTATATAATATTTCTGTCCATTGTCACAATTTTTTTGGGTCACGTCATATTTTTTCGTCCAACTGTCCAAAATGTCACAAGTTTTGTGTCTCGGTTTCATCAATATCTTGGTCAATGGTATTCAAATCTTGTCACTGTTTCTGGGTACATTTTTTCTTGTTTATGCAAATAGATAAGGACAAATGTGCAGATCCACCTTTTTTGGGTCATTCAAAACCCTTTTCAGATTGGGTTTCAGATTGGGTTTCAGATTGGACATTCAGATTGACATTTAGATTGACTTTCAGATTGACATTCAGATTGACTTTCAGATTGACATTCAGATTGACTTTCAGATTGACATTCAGATTAATCTATTCCGATGGGGTGTATGCTTAATTCCGATGAGACCAGACTCACAAACACATTCCGATGAGACATACAAAAACATTCCGATGGGATTGTTATTTTTTTACTTTCCGATGGCTATGTTTTTTTATGAACCAAATTTTGTGACCAAAACCAACCCATCGTCTAAACCAACCGAGTCAACTCGGTAATTACCGAGTTGACTCAGTCAACCCACTGAGTCGACCATAACTCAACTGCCAACCTTTTATCTCCACAACTCCACAATCTAAACCTAATACCCATCGTCACCTATCCCACCTATACTCGACCAAAAACAGAAAAATCACATCTCGATCTCAGCTTCATTTTTTTTCGTGTTTTGCACATGCAACCATAGATCTATTAAGATCTTCCACACGAAATTAATTCCTCCATCATAGATCTTATATTGGGTTATTACCCATTTTCTATACGAATATAAGAATGGTTTTTAACAAATCTGTTAAAACCACTCTTTGTTTCGAATTTATCACATGAAATCGACATGCAATCATTATTAATCTTACCCGAGATCAATTTAACTTGATCTTGATGCCGTGTACATCCCGTTTCTAAACCATACACGTTTATATGGGATGGGCTTACACGTTTGTTCTTAATCATAGTAGATCGTGAAGTTGACCTTCAATCTGTGGGTTTCATCTTTCATCCGATTGGTTATGATTGTTTATGATGTGAAGATTTGAGAAAATAGATAAGTTTAGATGAGATTTGGGTGAATTTAAGGGGAAGGAATTTTTGTGGCTGTTGTAGTGAGAGAAAAGGAGGCGATGGTTACTAGGTGAAAAGTGGGAGAAGTGACAGAAGTGGGAGGCGGATGTATCTAGGTTAGGGATTAAACTATGTGAGATTTTCTAGGATTAGAAGTGGTCATAACCGAGTTTTCTTGGACCGGGTTTTTGGACAATTGATGGGCCATGGAACTTGTTTACTCATTTTGGGCCTTGGACACTCGTTTTTTTGATAAACATTGGCTATGGTTACTTTGGATTGGGCCGTATATTTTTACTCATATACACAAATTTTTTTTGTTTCAAATTTTTTATTTTGAATAAAATTTTGTGTCTAATGATATACTTCGGTCGTCATCGAGTCGAGACAAAAGTGACGAGACATTGTGACGAGATGGAATAGTTTAAGGAGAATGGATGCTCAAACAAACAAGTTCATTTTTTGAATTTGTAGTTTTTTGTTGCATTTGTGGTTCTTTAATTTATTCTTGACACTGATTGGGTGACGAGAAATGTGACGCGACAAAATGAAGTGACAATGTGACGAGAATTTTTTTGACGAGACCAAGAAAAAAATGGGCGATTTTTTAGTGGCTACAGATTTTGTTTGATCGGGTATTAATTACGTGACGTTGAAGACGAATTTTTCGAAGGCGTGTATTTATTTTATCTTTTACTAGATAACTTGCTAGTGCTTAATCCTAGAATGAAGACTTGGTTATCTGGTTTCCGGGTTCGGGGTGGATGGTTGATGACTCGGATAACTATCACTTAAAGGGGTTACATTGTTGTACTCAGTGTCACGCGCTTAGTCGACGTGGATAATTTCAAGAGGTGTTGTGCTTATAGACTTCTTCAGTGATGCATTGAGTACTTAGAGATTTCTCCACCGTTCTTCATTCAACAATAGTGCAAGCTTAAGTCACAAGATCGAAGGATTCTTATTCAGCTTCACGTTTGATGTATCCGGTTCATTCTTTCAGTGGTCACTTCAAATTGCTTTCACGTGGGTTGGTAAAGGTGACCATGGAGAGTTTATGAGAAGAGATTTTCGATCAACAGCTAATTCTCACAAAGAATATAATTCAGCTTATTTATTATTCTCACGAGATTTCAGGTTCATGTGCGTACAATTAATTGATGGTTCCGAGTTTCGAAACCATCAAGGGGGAAGAAGAAGACACATTGAACGCACAACGAGTACACGTGATGAACTTCATACCTTCTTTTGATTTGAAGATATTCCGGGATGACATTTGTCATAGCCGCAGAGAAAATCATTGTTTTAACTCGTGTCGTTATCAACCTCTAAACGGTACACTACTGATTCGAGGTTTAATTTTTTGATTGTTGCAATTAAACATCATCATTATCCTATATGCATTCCCGGGACTTAATTGACTCTGGTGCATCTCCGGAAGAAGATATGTGCATTTCCGGGACTTGATTGACTCTGGTGTTACGATGTCAACTTAATGAATGGGATAAAGTGTCCACTTCAGTATTTGAGCTTCATAATTGGGATTGATTTACCTTCTTCAACTATGTGGTGGAAGAAGTGTCTTGATTCTTTCTGGTATGCATAACTTGAACTCTCAGGGGGAAGAAAAATTCAGAAGAATTATTCAAGCGTGAGAAGAAAAGTTGTTGATCTACTTGGTGTGCCCCAAACTTTCAATCCCTCTTAGCAACATTATCATGTTATATGATGGGATTTGCTAGTTAGATTCCGCTGTGCGCTTAATCATTCTAAGCTTTATTGAAAGCTTTGAAGTTGCTTACGAGGATTGTTGGTTTAGGGGGAAGCTATTTAAAATGCTTCTACATCAAGTTTACGTGGCATGAATTAGGGGGAAGCTAATTCAGAAGCTTCTCCTTAACCAGAAGTGTATGGGTTACTTAGCTCGTGCCGTTACAGTATTTCTTCTACAAGTTACTTTAAAGATGAGTCATTTTGAAGACAAAGGCCTCAGAAGACTTCATCAGCATTGGATGCTTCAAGAAAGCTCTTATTCTTAATCATTTTGTACTTGTTAGGAAGAATATTGTAAGGAATTCTACACGTCGTCCCATGGGGGAAGATTGTTGGAAACTCACTTTATGTGACGACATTTAAGAATTACCGTTAGTTATCATAGTCACGCACATTTAGACTAGACTAGGCTCGTTGTAAAGTTTAGGTTGTGTGCGTGACTATATATACCCCTCCTTAGCTTCCAAGGAGCGGTGTTGATTGTCATTTGTTCATTTGGGAATACATTACACTTTCACATTCAACCTCTCTTCTCTCTCTCTAAGCCAACAATGGCTTCCACCACCATATACCACCACATTAGACCACCGGATCCATTTTAGCATTTCTACATAGCATATCCACCAAGCTATTCTGACCATACAAGTACTCCTTCTAGTGCTTATGCCGCTCAACAATACCAAGCAATGTATTGTGATAATGATGAGGTTCCCATTCCTGAATTCAAACAAGGAACTGACCCAGCTGAAGTGTTAGCTACCATGTCTGCTTACCTCATAAGGACATTGAGCAAACGAGGATTTAGAGGACCAGCTCCTACTAACAATCAGCTGAGGAACTCATCTAATTCTCGACAACAAGCTACCATTGAGAATGGCAGAGTAATGGTTCAACCTATTCAACCTTATCAGGGGAGATCCACTACATCAACCACCAATGCACGCATGGTCAATCCTACTCCAATGGTCAACACTACTCCAATAGTTACTGCTCCACGGGCTAATTCCACAAGTAAGTTGAGAATGATAACATGCTACAACTATAAGGAAGAAGGTCACATGTATAGGGATTGCACAAAACCCAAGAGGAGAAGGGATGGTCAATGGTTTGCAGAGAAGATTTATTTGGTGAACGCTCAGGCACAAGGACAGGAACTTGATGAAGAGGAGCTAGCATTTCTTGCTGATCCAGGGATTGCGGAACAAGAAGTTCTCATACACAGAATGTAGCATACAAAGCAGATGATCTGGATGCTTACTATTTAGACTGTGATGATCTTCAATCTGCTCAGGCAGCTCTTCTGGCAACTATCTCTAGCTTTGGGTCAGATCAAATATCTGAGGTACTTACTAATACCACTGATACTAGTATTCAACCACATCAAGTTGAGCAAGAGGGTGCTGATCCGAATGAGTCTTCGGTGGTGAGTCTTTCAAATGAGGAGACAATCAATGATAGCAATATCAATGCAAGTCCCCAGACTTTGAGTGATTCACAACCGGGAGTCATTTCGCATACGCGTATTCCTGCTCAACAAGATCTGGTCATGGTTCCTGCAAAGTTACTTAGCCAAATGAATACTGCACTTTTAGAAACCCTAGCTACGAATAAGAATCTGTCGGCTGAGCTTGCCTTGTGAAACGAAAAAGTTCAAACTTTGGAATTAGTTTCTTCGTCCAATGTTCTAACAAATCCCGAATATGATCATTTTCGAAACAAACAAATGGGTCATTTGCAAGAAATTGAAACCTTAAGAGCAAATCTTTCCAACGAACTTAAAGAAAAAGAGTTAGTGGTCACTAATTTTTACAAACTTTAAACGGATTTTGAATTACTCGAGTCTAAAAAGAATGAAATAAAAATTAATGCGGCTAATAGGATTAAAAGTTTAGATTATTTGCTTTTAAGACAATACGCTGCCTCTCAACTAGTGCACTTATTTGACTCATCGTTTAGAGAATTTAACTTATCGTGTCAAAAGGACCTCCCCCCTAACCCACAGTATGCAAGACAAGCTTTTATCCATAATCCAAGACTTTATGATGCAACCAAATTAGGATTGGTCTTAGATCCGATTACTATTTTCGAGGATCGCACGAATAAGGATCTAGTTGATGAGAGTCGGTCATACAACTTTGCAAAATATCCCCAGTGTGATTATTTTAAAATACATCAGGAGTTTGCAAAAAAGGACTTTAGAATTCGCTTCCATATTGATAAAGATCTCATCACAACACCAACCTACATGTTAAATGAAGAAAAACCTAGTACACTTCCTACACTTGTCAAAATGGAAGGACCTAAGGAAATTCCAAAGGATCTTCCACCAATTAGCACTGTATGGATAAACTTGCAAGAGATTAATCAATACTTTGCTAGTTTTGACAAGGTCATCCGGGAATGTACGACTTCAAATGGTCTAAACGCCGAAGAATGGGCTTTCGAACACATGAACGAGGTGTTTAAGAATGAGATCAACCCTTTTGTCGAAAATCTAAAAGGAAGTTTTGCATCTCTTTCGGAAAATCTCGATTTTGAAATTAAAGAAGTTCAAAAAGTGTTTTATGAAATGGACACCACTTACGAACTACAATTAATTGAAAAGGAAAAGATATTATCCGAATATGACCGATTCTTGTCCCAAGTAATATCGTGTGATGTTCTTACTACTGTGGATGTTAATTATTCGAATGAGCTTACATCCGCTATGAATAAATGTGATGCTGTGAATATATGTGATGAAGTGCATGATCTCTCTGTAAATATTGCTGAGACTGTAAATGACGTAGATAATCATTCTTGTCACGAGTCTAACGCTGAATTTTTAAAGCTTCAAGATTCTTACAATTTACATGCAAAACGTTTTAATCAACTTGAACAACATTGTATATCTTTAGAATTAAAACACCAAACTCAAAATGAGGATCCTTTGGTAACAAATAGTTGTGCAAACAGTGTTGAGACGAGTGACAAGATGATCGAGATAGTTAAGGCATTAGAGGAAGAGATTATGAGATTAAAGAGAGACTTATCATCGAACGAAACACTAAATTTGGAACTAGAGGCTGCAGAGTCTAAAAAACAGTACTTAGAAACTAGACTTTCGTCTATTCTAGGGGAGATGGAACGTGCAAGACAGGGAATGTCCACTTTTTATGGTTCACTAGAAGAACGCTTCGCTTTTAATGCGGCACAACAACAATCTTATGTTGAACAATTGAACCAAAAATGTGAGGAAATCTCTGACTTAAATATCCAGCTCATTGACAAAAACATGGTTTTGGCCGAGTTAAAGGAGACACTTCTTCTCACCCGACAAGAAGTTGTTAATAACTTAGCTACCAACTCTGCACCGTCCTCTAGTGCTCCATCAACCAATTCAGTAGTGATCTATAAGAACCCGCACCATAAGCAAAATCCGGATACTTACGATGTTTATATGATGAATGCAATTAAGCACGTGGACCTTGTTAGGGATATTTTAGATGATTTGTATGCGTTAGATCCCTCAAGCAGTTACTATTATTCAGCTCATGCATATATTCAGCGAGTTCAATATTGCTTAGCATATTTGCAATACATAGGAAAACCGGGTTCTGTACTACTCACTAATCGACCCATTGCTGTAACTCCATTCAATAAGACCCCAGGAGCAAAACCGTCATTAACACCATCAACTAAGGCACCTTTAAAATATGTTGCTAATGTTCCCACTTTTCCTTCTATAGGAGTAAAAGAGTCTACTAAGGCTAAAGGATCACAAGTCAAGAAATATAGGATCAAGCCCTCCACTAGTAGTACCATCAAGAAGAAAGTAGAAGCTCACCCTAGGAATGTTATTTCAGATTTAAATAAAAAGAATCATGTTGCTAAGACTAAAAGCTCTGCGCCTGTGCAGAAGCCTAAACCATTCGTGAATTCTCATTTGAAATGTTGGAATTGTAATGAATGCATGTTTTCTCAACGTCATGATTTATGTCTTATTGATCATGTGAATGAAATGAATGCCATTAGGAATGATCTTGAATGGAAGCCAACTGGGAGAACTCGTACCCAAGTTGGATGGCAATGGCGTCCCACTGGTAGGACCTTTACATTAGATGGAAAAATGTGCCCTTTAACTAGGAATGCATCCATTGAGGTTAGGTCTCAGCGTCCTTTAATTAGGCACACTAGCACTAAAGTATGGAAACCTCGCCCTTTAATTAGGTCAGCCCCCACTATAGTGCCTATTAGTGAAGAAATACCTCAGGATTTAAGCCAACTTGAATATATACACCACCAACTAGGAAGAAGGCTAGGAAATCTAAGAAACCTAATGTTAGCAAATCTAACATCATTAAATCTGTACCTGCTAATAACAAGGAATATTCAGATTCCGAAACCTATACATTGTCCTCGTCTGGTGATATTTTCAGGTGGTCCAAATCATCCTCTGGTATTTGGACTCCGGTTGCTCAAAGCATATGACCGGAGATCGCTCGATGCTCAAAAATTTCGTCAGCAAGTTTCTTGGAACAGTTAAATTCGGTAATGATCATATTGCGAAGATAATGGGGTATGGTGAATATCAGATTGGAAATGTTATGATTTCAAGGGTATACTATGTAGAAGGTCTTGGTCATAATTTATTTTCAGTAGGACAGTTCTGTGATTCCAACCTAGAGGTTGCTTTTCGACAACACACTTGTTTCATCCGCAACTTGGAAGGAAAAGACTTGTTGAAGGGGTCTCGTGGTGAAAATCTTTATACTTTGTCCCTACAAGACATGATGGCCGCTTCTCCAGTATGTCTTCTCTCCAAAGCATCTAAGACCAAGTCATGGTTATGGCATCGCAGATTATCTCATCTCAACTTTGATGCTATTAATCATTTGGCTAAAAACGAATTAGTTCGTGGTCTTCCAAAGCTCAAATTTCACAAGGACCATTTATGTTCCGCGTGTTCAAGGGGGAAAAGCACCAAGAAATCATACAAGCCCAAAGCTGAAGACACCAATCAAGAAAAACTTCATCTTTTGTATATGGATCTTTGTGGGCCAATGCGAACCGAAAGTATGAGTGGTAAGAAATTCATCCTTGTTATTGTGGATGATTTCTCCAGGTTTACATGGGTTAGATTTCTACGTACAAAGGATGAAGCACCGAAGGCTATCATCCCTTTCCTGAAATTCATTCAGGTACGTTTAAATACTACTGTCCGCCGTATTCATACTGATAATGGAACAGAGTTCGTCAACCAGACTCTTCGTGATTACTATGAAGAAGTTCGTATCTCACATGAAACATCCGTTGCACGTACTCCACAACAAAACGGTGTCGTTGAAAGACGGAATCGTACGCTTATGGAAGCTGCTAGGACTATGCTGATTTATGCGAACGCTCCATTATTCTTATGGGCAGAAGCTGTATCTACTGCATGTTACACCCAAAACCGCTCTATCATTCGGAAACGCCATGGAAAAACACCTTACGAGCTTCTACATGATCGTAAACCCGATGTTTCATTCTTTCATGTGTTTGGTGCTCTTTGTTATCCAAACATTAATAGTGAGAATTTGGGCAAACTTCAACCGAAAGCCGATATAGGTATTTTCATTGGTTAATCACCCTCAAAGAAAGCATACCGAATTTACAACCGTCGTCTTGGTAAGATAGTAGAAACTATGGACACAGATTTTGATGAGTTGACATTGATGGCTTCTGAGCAACGCAGCTCTGAACCCGCGCTTCTTGAGATGGGAACCGGTGCTATTAGTTCCGGATTAGTTCCCAATAATCCTACTTCTACATCATTTATACCACCTACAAGGCCCGAGTGGGATAAACTATTTCAACCTTTGTTTGATGAATTCTTTGATCCCCCAAGTGATGAAGTTCCAGCACCTGTAGTGATAGCTCCAATCCCTGAAGTTGTTGCTCAAGCTAATGAAGCTTCATCAAATGCATCTTCAATTAACATTGAACCGGATGCACCTCCACCAAGTAATTCTCAAACTACACCTGAATCTTCACCCTTACTTGTGCCTAATGATGATGAAGAGGATTCTGTTGTTCACGACTTGGAATATGCTCACCAACAAGAGCTTCCATTCTTTGGTATACCAATACCTGAAAATCCTTCATCCGCGTGTACCTTAGAAGAAGCTCCTACAATCGTTCACTCCAGACCACCACGGATTGAAAATTACAGCACCAAATGGACAAAAGATCACCCAATTAGGAATATTATTGGAGGTCTCAATCGACCAGTCTCGACACGCCATCAATTACAAGAGAGTGCACTCTATTGCTATTTTGATGCATTTTTCTTCGAAGTTGAACCTAAAAACTGGCAACATGCTATGACTCAATCATCTTGGATTGAAGCCATGCAAGAGGAACTAAATGAATTCCAAAGACTTGAAGTATGGTAATTAGTTCCTCTCCCTGACAAGGTTAACATCCTTACTTTGTTGTGGGTTTATAAGGTTAAACTCGATGAGATGGGTGGAGTCTTGAAGAATAAGGCTAGATTGGTTGCTAGAGGATACAAACAAGCCTTGCGTATCGACTTTGAAGAATCTTTTGCTCCGGTTGCACGATTGGAGGCTATTAGACTTTTCCTTGCGTATGCTGCTCATATGAACATGATCGTCTATCAAATGGATGTGAAGACGACATTTTTGAATGGTGAACTAAGGGAAGAAGTCTATGTTAGTCAGCCGAATGGGTTCGTTAGCACGGAGTTTCCTAATCATGTGTACAAGCTTAAGAAGGATCTCTATGGGTTGAAACAAGCTCCACGCGCGTGGTTAGATCTCCTTTAAACTTATCTCATGTCGGAAGGCTTCTCCAAAGGCAAGATGGACCCCACTCTATTCACTCTCAAGGAAGAAAACGACATGATACTGGTACAAATTTATGTTGATGATATAATATTTGCTGCCTCTAACATAGAATTGTCAAACCTCTTTGAGAAAATAATGTCCACACGCTTTCAGATGTCAATGATGGGAAAATTTTCATTTTTCTTAGGATTACAAATTTCTCAGAATCCCAGAGGCATCTTTATTAATCAATCCAAATATGCTCTAGAATCATTAAAGAAATATAACTTTTTGAAAATTGTGACCCCGTGGATACTGATGAGATGGCATTTATACATGATCTCATCGTTCTTTTTCAGGCTTTTAATGCATAAAAATGTCATAAAATACCATATATATGCTTGTGTTTGTTTACTTGTGTATTTTAGGTATGGATATCGTGAAAAAGACAAAAGATCACAAGATACAAGGAAAAACGGACACGAGAAACGAAGCCGTACAAAGAACCAGGCCCTAAATCATGGAATATTCAACAAATAACCTTGAAGACTTGAATACTTACAAGATTGATCCTCATTTATTGAAGAAATGACACTTAAAACCCTTGTATATTGATAATTACAAGTTTGGTCCCTTAAGTTTGTCAAAATTACACAAATGGTCCTTCAACTTTGAAGAAATGGCAAGTTTAGTCCCTCAACTATTCAAAATTGCCAATTATGGTCCCTCATGATGCCAAAGATACATTGAAGACCTTTGAAGATCAAGAATGTCCAAGATCAGCCCTTGAAATATCTCAAAATGGCAAAAATAACCCTTTGAAATCCTTTTCCAAAGTTTTGTGCCAAAACTGCCAAAGTGTGAAAGATAATAACAAAGGGAAGGAAGTTTTTAGGCTGAAAAACGTGTTATACATGTTTTACCAAAATACAAGGGCTAAATGTGTGCACTAAAACATTCAAATACAAAAAATGCGCCAAACAACTCCACTTCCCCCATTTTCGGATCAAACGTGTCACTATTCACCTTTTCACACCCAGATTTTACATCAACTTAAACAAAGGGTAAATCTCAATTACCTTGACACACGTTTGATTCACACACTCTAAATCCCATCCCAACCTTAAAACCCTCACTCCCACTCACCAAGAGGCCCCACCATTCAACACGTCACCCAATCAGAATACAACTTACCCTCCAAGTAATCCTATGTGGCAAAATCAACAGCCAAGACTCTTTGCTTGATCACAAAGCTAAAATGAACGTTTGGGATCACTTTGGACAGCTCATCAACAACAAACGCCCTCAAGGACTTAAGGGCATTTTAGAGAATTCACTTCTAGGGTTTGTGAATAGTGTAGCCTGGCATTTGCCTATAAAAGGAGACCTCAACATGTGAGAGTCCCTTTGTTCCAGTCTTTACCTTTAAAACTTGTAATTCCTTTTTAAAATTTATAAAAGTTGGTATTTTGAGAAAATTGTAATTCCTTTTTATGTTTTTGAAAGTTGGTATTGTTTAAAGGTGATTCTGAGTTCCATTGATTGTTATAAGTGTGCTTGAATCATTTGGTTCAAGGACGTTTATGTTTGGTAAGGTTTTTCAAGTTTGAAAAAAGCTTGAAAAGAGGTTCTGATTTTGCTTATTTTTGTGTACTAACCCTTAACCATAAGCTATAAGCTCTTGCAAGCTTGTAGACACCAAGCTTGTGAAGGGATTAGAGCCCTTGGTTGAGTTGTTTGCTGCTTGTGTTGAAGACATTAAGTCCTTGAGTTTCTGCTTTGAAACATCAACCAAGGCATTCATCATCTTTCTTATTGAAGTACCTTGGTCTTGTTCTAGTTGTTGAACAAGGTCCAAGGAGCATAGTTGGCCCTCGTAGGATGTTGTGGAGGGCAGGTATAACCTCTTGTTAAGATTCCTCTCAAAATTTCATGTTTCTGCTTATTTTGTACTTTGGTATATGATTTGGAGTTCTTGTGTTTGTGCTTTGTGTTTTATGGCTGGTATCTGTTAGTTGTCACCTAGTATAGCTATTTGATCATTAAAATCAGTAGGTTGTGTTTGAAAATCAAAAGTTTGTTTGAAAAGTGGTTGATTAAGGATTGTTTGGGATTACTGGTTCACAAGGCCTTGTGGCTTTGAGCCCTTGGTTCTTAGGGTTTGGGAGGTCTAAACAAGTCTTAATATACAAGTTTTAGTCATTGGTTAACTTTCTGAAAGTTTGGAAAAAGGATTTGAAGTTTTGCAAAAATCTGATAAAAGTGGTTTTGGAATTGGTCAAACACATCAGATCCAATAACTTCTTTGTTACTTGGATCTAAGGTCTGAAATCAGGTTTGGGAATAGTTTAGGTGATAAGCTATCTATTGGTTGTCTGGTTGTTGAATTTGGTGGCTTATTGTGATTGTTATAGCTTATCAAAAGTTGCTGAAGTAGTCATTTGCATCAGCAAAGTGACCACCTCATTTTGTGCTCGCAATTGTTATCCTAGTGCATGCCTTGTGATTTTGCTGCTTGGAACTTGTTTATGTGCTGCTTGTGAGTGGATTTTGCTATTTGGTGTGCGTTGTATCTTGCTTATAAGCTAACTGGCTTATTGAGCCCTTATTGCCAAAATCTGCCATCAAAAGGTCAACTGACCTCTTGATTCACAAGGACTCCTCCTTGAGTCCTTCACAAAAATTGCTTATAACAAGCCCATAGACCATTCCTGATCATTTGGTGAACTTTGGAGTACTTTGACTTTTGGTCAAATAAGCACTTATTGGCTTATTTTTGAGAACTGCTTATTGGCACATACAACAACTTGGCTTTTGTAATAGAAATCATTTTTCTTAGCTTAATATCAAATCTAGAAGGTTACAAGTCTTTTGGTTAAGCTTTTGCTAGAAAACTAGCTTATTTGGCTTTTTCAGTCAGCTTATTTGCTCTTACAGCTTATTCTACTTGGCTTTTGTGGTTTTCTTGATTGATTATTCTTAGTTAAGCTATTTGTGAGCTTTTGCAACAAACTAGAGCTTCTAAGGTGCCCTAAATCTCAAACCCGACTATTTTATCTTTTAGTGAATTTTTACTTTGCTTATTTCTGGCTTATTGAGTGTGCTTTTTCAAAATTTCTTTTTACAGTTCTCATAAGCATCCCAAAAGAAGGTTGTGTGTCAAATTAGAGCTTATGGCATTGGCTTATTGCTTAATGGGCTGAAAAGCCCAATAAGAATAAGCTGCCTACTTATTAAGCTATGATAAGCTCACATTCAGCTTTTGGGCCTTTAGAGTTTTGTTCTTAGAATTAAATTTTAAGTCAGATAGGGCTTTTCCAAGTCAATTGGGCCAAGTTTGACTTTTTGGGCCCAAAAGCCCATTAAGGTTGACTGTTTTTGGTTTTGGCCCATTTGAGGGCCCAATAGGGGTATTCTGGTCATTTCACTTTGATTTTCTGATTATTTAGGTTAAAATAAACTAGTTTGCAAGTTTTTAGAATTTTTTATAATTTTTGGATTTTTAATATTATTTTAATATTATTTTATTATTTTTTTTTCAAATTTCACATTTTTCAACTTTTTACATTTTTCTTAGCTTTAATACATTAAAATAGGAATTTAGCAACTTTTAGAATAATTTTATCACTTCTAGATTAATTTTTATAATTATTTTAAGTTTTAATAGTTTTTAAATCATTTTAAATAGTTTTTATTAGTTTAAAAATTTCTAAAAATAGTTTTTAATCTTTTTAGGTCATTTTAGAGGTTTACCAATTGAAAAATCTTTATTTGGGCTTTTTGATAATTTATTTGATTTTTAGGGCTTTAATTAGCATTTAAAAATTGAATATTTAATTATTTAAAAGGTTTGAAAAAGTTTTGATCATTGGTAAACTCTTAGTTTATTTATTTTGATTTTTGGTGAATTTTTGGTAATTTTTAGAATTAATTTTTACTTTTTGTAGTTTTTACGGTTTTACGCTTTAACTTTCTAGTAGTAATTTTTACGTCTTCGTCATCTTCTTTTCTCATCCCCTTCTAAACCAATCATTAATCACAAACATTTAATAAGTTTTTCACACACATATACCTCCTTGGGAAACGAACTTGGAACTTCATAAGGGTCATTAACACTTGGTTTTTCCTAAAATCATTTGTTTAATACTTATCGCTTTTACGCACCTTTTCCTAAAGGTCGTAATTTTACCTCAATCATTTTGGCGCCGCTGCCGGGGAGGTGTGTCGTGATTAATTTGTATTGTTGTTTAATATTAACCATAAATAGTATTTGTATTAGTAGAACTCTACTAATACGTATTATCGGGTTTCTTGGTTTTTCTTGTGAAAATAGTATTACTATATTGTATTAAGTATCACAACAAATAAACAATATCTCCAAAAGTGTGAAAACACAACCTTAATTGGGATTTCATCACTCAATTATTGTATTCGAATCTCAAACAAAAAAGAAAAAGGCAAAAATAGATAAATACTTTCGTGAAGCTCGATTTTGAAAAATACAAACTATAAGGTGGGTATAAGGCGGGTATTATAAAATATACCCTAAGGAAAAAGGCTCTTAAGTGCTTCGCGCCGCCTCGTTTCCCCGCTTGCTCGTGAGTATTTTGAGATTGAAGGCTAATCGAGGGTTTTTCCGCCCAAAGTATTATTACGTATAATATATTTGCTTGGTTTCTTTGTGATTAAAACCTCTTGAACAATTTGGTTTTCACCAAAGTTCTAAAGTCAGTCGAAGGCGTTCACTCCACGTGATCATTTTCATTCCTTTGAGGCTTCTTTAATCAAGAGTTTGATTCGAGGAGAGATTTTGTAGATTGTTGTCTACGAAGATACACCAAAATCCAAAAAAATTAAATACCATCAAAAACACAAAAAAAAATTGAAAATTCACAAAACATCCAAAAAGAATCTTCTTTGCTCACCTCCCATTCTTCGTGAAGTTTATCATCACTCGTAATCAAGCAAAACGAGCTCGTAAACGTCTTCAAAAGCAAGCCAATCAAGAGACGTTGAGTGAAGAACAACCTCCAATTGTTGAACCTATTGTAGAACAAGAAGTCGTCATGGCTAATCGTACTATGATGGAGTTGCTACAAGCACCCACCGAGGGTTTTGGAGAGGCTATTGTGATTCCCGCCATCCTTGCGGAGAATTTCGAGATTAAGACGGGTTTAATGTCGATGTTGCAAGCAAATAAGTTTAGAGGTCACGAGAAAGACAACCCACACTATCACATTAGGAATTTTAACCGTCTCACCGCTACTAGCAAGTTTAAGGATGTTCCACATGACGCCATTAAGATGATGTTGTTTCCATACTCTTTAGATGGACCCACTAAAATTTGGCTTGAGAAAGAACCGCCAAATTCGATTTTGACATGGGCCGATCTCGTTTCTAAGTTTGTGAACAAGTTTTTTCCACCATCTAAAACAACACATTTGAAAAATGAGATTTCACGATTTGTGCAAAAAAATAATGAAAGTTTTTCAATGGCATGGGAACGCTTTAAAGAAATGTTACATGAATGTCCACACCATAATTTTACGGAATTGCATCAAGTTGATACTTTTTATAATGGGCTTAATGATCATCAACGAGATTATTTGAATGCCGCCGCGGGTGGTAATTTTTTGTGCAAGACGACAAATGAGGCTTTACAAATCATCGAGAATAGATTTAAGGTTTATAGCCCTCGTAACACACCGAGTGTTGCCAATTTGGGTTCGTCTTCATCGTCATCGTCTCGTAGCATTAATTCCTTACATGATGAAGCTAATGAGGAAAATCGTTTTTTTGATAGATTTGCTAATCTTATGTCCCATTGGAAAGCTCAAGAAGCTTCTAATTCTTCTTCGGTTAAAGCGGTTGCTAAGAGTTGTTTGTCTTGTGGCGGAGCTCATGATCTTTCCGAGTGCATTACCGCGGATGGAAACACTTCGAGTGCTTATGTAGCAACGGGAACTTACAACCAAAACGGTCAAGGTTCCCGCCAAAATCAAGCTCCACCAAATCAAAATGTTAATAATTATCGAAACAACAATCAAGGTGGTAATTACCTAGGTAATTCACGCAACTACAACAAAGGGAATTATCAAAATGGGAATGGACAAGTCACTAATCAAAACCAAAACCGTGATTTTCAAAACACAACACAAGCTCACACTAAAAATCTTCAAGGAGAATTTTTGGATTATGCTAAAGCAAATGATGCTAAATTTGATAACATGCAACGTGAGATGATTAGCTTAAGATCCGAGTTGAAAAACGAGCTTAAAAATGAACTAGCTAATGAACTTAAAACTCATGCAAATAAAATGGAAGGAAATGTCCAACGTCTTAAACAAAATCAACAAAAGATGGAATTAGGAAAACATGAGATTAAGAAAGAGTTATTAAAAGCGGATGCTAGGCAATCAAAATTTGAGGACCGAATGGCTAAAATGTTTGAAGCAATCATGTGTAAACCCTCTTCCTCGGGTGGTTTTCCTAGTGATACCATTGCAAACCCGAAGGGAGAAATGAAGGTTATTACTACACGAAATGGTAAAACTTTCAAGGGACCAATCTCTCGTCCAAGTACTTCTACGGAGAAGGAAATCGAGAAAGAACCCGAGGTGATGGTCGAAAAGGAGCACATTACAATCCCACGAAGTATCGCTCATACCACACCTACGGTTGAACCAATACCAATTGTGGAACCCGAGTTTCCAAGGCCGTTGCCAAATGACCAACCCACGCCACCTTTACCCTACCCTTCGAGACGAAACAAAGAGAAATTGCAAGAACGTAACAAACAACAAATCGAGCTTTTTATAAAGATGTTTCAACAAGTGCATTTTGATGTGAGTTTAGCCGACGCGTTGTTGTATATGCCTCCATGCGCTTCCACTTTTAAAAGTATGATGAGCGATAAGGAAAAGCTTTCAAAGCTTGCTAATTGTTCTTCGGTTTATCTTAACCGCATACCGGAAAAAGTTGGTGATCCCGGAAAGTTTCTCATTCCTTGTGACATACAAGATACGAAAGAATGCCTCGCCTTGGCCGATCTTGGTGCGAGCATTAATTTGATACCATTTTCCATTTGGAAATCGCTTTCGCTTCCGGCTCTTATTCCTTCGAACATGTCTATCGAGATGGCCGATCATTCTACGATTTTAGCATGTGGAGTAGCCGAATATGTTTTCGTGAAAGTGGGGAAGTTCTACTATCCCGTTGATTTTATAGTAGTTGACATCCCCGCGGATCCTCAAGTTCCTCTAATTTTAGGTCGTTCATTTTTAGATACTTCGAGATCGCTTATCGATGTTCATGCGAGAACTATCACTTTGACATTCAACGAAGAGGAACTTGTTATAAACGCTACTCAAAACTCGAAAACTTCTCATGTTTATGCAATCGCTACCATCAATCACATTGACATCGTTGATGTGGTTTGCGATGAGTTTTCACAAGAAGTGTTAGGTTTTTCCGATAGCTCGTCAAGTGGCAATCCCACTATTTTGGATCCGATTCTTGCTAATTCTACACCAAATCTCACTCCATTCCAAGGAGGCGATCTCACTTCAAATGAAATCGACAATGAAGATGAGGTGTTGATTAGTGATGATACTTCTATTCCACCATTTCTTCCGCCGATGGAAGTTATGAGTGTTGAACCAAAATCTTCAATCGAGGAACCACCTATCCTTGAATTGAAAGATCTTCCTTCTCACCTTGAATACGCATTCTTGGAAGGTGATGACAAGTTTCCGGTTATTATTACAAGAGGTCTTGCTAATGATGAAAAAACCGAGCTCTTGAAAGTTCTTAAGGCTCATAAAGGGGCAATTGCGTGGAAAATATCCGACATTAAGGGTATTGACCCAAAATTTTGTACTCACAAGATTTTAATGGATGAGGACTACAAACCCACAATTCAAAGTCAAAGAAGGGTGAATCCCAAAATTCACGATGTCATTAAAAAGGAGGTCCTTAAACTCCTTGACGCGGGAATGATTTATCCTATATCCGATAGCCCATGGGTGAGCCCAATCCATTGTGTCCCTCAAAAGGGAGGAATGACCGTTGTGCCTAATGAAAACAACGAGTTAATTCCCACTCGTGTTATGACCGGTTGGAGGGTGTGTATTGACTACCGAAAGTTAAATGACGCCACTCGTAAAGACCACTTTCCTTTGCTCTTCATGGATCAAATTTTAGAGCGACTTGCGGGAAATGAATTATATTGCTTTTTAGATGGTTTTTCTGGTTACTTTCAAATCCCTATCGATCCTCGTGATCAAGAGAAGACTACGTTTACGTGTCCTTATGGAACGTTCGCTTATCGTAGGATGCCTTTCGGACTTTGTAATGCACCGGGTACGTTTCAACGGTGTATGATGGCAATTTTTCACGATATGATCGAGAAGTCGATGGAAGTGTTTACGGATGACTTCTCGGTGTTTGGCAATTCGTTCACGTCGTGTTTATCTAATCTCGAGCAAATGTTAAAATGTTGTGAAGAAACCAATCTTGTGCTTAATTGGGAAAAATGTCATTTTATGTGTAAACAAGGAATCGTCTTAGGACATAAGGTGTCGAAGGCGGGGATTGAGGTCAATAAAGCTAAGGTAGACGTCATCGCCAAGTTACCTCATCCCAAAACCGTTAAGGGAGTTAGGAGTTTCCTAGGCCACGCGGGCTTTTATCGTCGTTTCATCAAGGACTTTTCGAAAATCTCTCGACCTATGACACACCTTCTCGAGAAGGATGCTCCTTTTAATTTCAATGAGGATTGTGTTAGAGCTTTCGAAACTCTCAAAAGGAAACTAACCGAAGCTCCCATTCTTGTTGCTCCTAATTGGGAATTACCCTTTGAAATCATGTGCGATGCAAGTGATTATGCTATAGGGGCCGTCTTAGGGCAACGTTATGACAAGCATTTCCGTCCTATCCATTATGCTAGTAAGACGATGACTGAGGCTCAATTAAAGTACACCACAACGGAAAAGGAATTCCTTGCCGTGGTTTATGCTTTTGAGAAATTCCGACCTTATCTCGTCTTGACTAAAAGCATCGTGTATACCGACCATTCGGCTATCAAGTATCTCTTAGCTAAGCAAGATGCTAAGCCGAGATTGCTTCGTTGGATGCTCCTCCTCCAAGAATTTGATGTCACCGTGCTTGACAAAAAAGGAGCCGAGATTCTAGCGGCCGATCATCTCTCTCGTCTAGAAGATCCTCACAAAGATGTTTTCGAGAATAAGGAAATCATCGAAACATTTCCTCTCGAGACTCTCGGTGTAGTGAATTCTAAAGACACCACCCCATGGTTTGCCGACATTGCAAATTACCATGCGGGAAATTTCATAATCAAGGGTATGAAGACACAACAAAAACGAAAATTCTTTCGTGACGACAAGTTCTATTTTTGGGACGACCCTTATCTCTTTCGGGTTTGTGCGGATTAACTCGTTCGACGTTGTGTTTTTGGTGCCGAAGCTTCTAATATCCTTAGAGCTTGTCACGAGGGACCCACGGGTGGTCACCACGGTGCTAATCTCACGGCTAAGAAAGTGTTCGATGCCGGCTTCTTTTGGCCTTCTATCTATCATGATGCACACGCACTTGTGAAGTCGTGTGATTCGTGCCAACGTCAAGGAAAATCGTCTCAACGTGATGAAATGCCGCAAAACATAATTCAAGTGTGTGAGATTTTCGACATATGGGGAATAGACTTTATGGGGCCGTTCCCATCGTCTCATGGCAACAAATATATCCTCGTCGCGGTGGACTACCTTTCTAAGTGGGTGGAAGCTAAGGCTTTGCCTACTAATGATGCTCGTGTGGTAGTAAAGTTTTTGAAGCAACTATTCTCTCGGTTCGGAACCCCTCGTGTTATTATAAGCGATCGTGGAACCCATTTTTGTAATGACCAATTCGAAAAGGTTCTAAAGAAATATGGAGTTACTCATCGTCTTTCTACGGCTTATCACCCGTAAACGAGTGGGCAAGTCGAGGTTTCGAACCGAGCTTTGAAGAGGATTTTAGAGAGGTCAATTGGAGAAAACCGTGCTTCATGGTCCGACAAACTTGATGACGCTTTATGGGCCTTTAGGATCGCTTATAAGACACCTATCGGTTGCACTCCTTATAAGTTAGTCTATGGGAAGAATTGTCATTTGCCCATTGAGTTGGAGCACAAGGCATATTGGGCCCTTAAGCATGCAAACTTTGACTTGAAGACCGCGGGAGATCACCGGAAAATACAATTAAATGAATTGGATGAATTAAGAGATAATGCTTATGAAAATTCATTAATTTTAAAAGAAAAGACTAAAAAGTTTCATGATTCAAAGATTAAAAACCGGGTTTTTAACGTTGGTGATCAAGTGTTGCTTTTTAACTCTCGACTTAAGATATTTTCCGGGAAATTGAAATCTCGTTGGTCGGATCCGTTCACCATTACACAAGTGTTTCCGTATGGAACCATTGAGCTAGCTCAAGATGATGGTCCTAATTTCAAGGTGAATGGACATAGGCTTAAGCACTACTTTGGTGGGGAAATTCCTTCAATGGTTGCCCTCGAGCAAGTCACCTTCCCCAAAGATAATTAGCATTGAGGGGATCGATTCGAGCTCATGACTCGGTAATAAAAAACGAGGTGCCTCGTGGGGGAGATCCCATGCTTATCCTTTATGCTTACTATTCACTAATAAGGGGACTTGTACCCTTTCAACTCATTGTCTCGTGGTTGTTTGTGATTGTGTTATCTAGATCATCATCATCATCTACGATTGAAGACTCTCGTGTTCGTTTACGTGAGCCTCCATCGTTTGCTTGAAGAAGTTTTTCACGAATCCATTGACATATCCTTTATTGTTCTAACAATTATCTTTTAGCATACTTAATAAACGCTTTAGATATATTGTTGATCACCCTTTCCATGCTAGATCCTAAGCATTCGACTCTTCGTCTCTAGTATGGGGGTGCTCCACCTTTAGACTCGAAACATTGAGGACAATGTTTGCTTTTAGTATGGGGGGTGAATAGGTACTTGCTTTGCTACGCCCTCACGTTCTCCAATTTTCAATGTTTTGTTTTTGTTGCTAATAAGGGTAAAAATGGCCAAATTTTAAAATTTTTCTTAGTTTTCATAAGTGTTTTTGAGACACGAATGTATATTTTCCGTTGGGTAGAATAAGAGTTAATTTTTGACTTGATGGGCATTTGGAGCCATTTACATTCCTTAACCCGCTCAATTCAAGTTTTGCTAGACTTTTATATAGGGAGCTTTAAAACGCGAAAGTCTTAACTCATTCGGGTTCAGAACAAGAACTTTTCGCAAGTTCCTATAATTGATCCTAGAAAGTCACTTATCAAGGTAACTATAATATGCATTCTCTAAACTTGAGAAAGTCCAAGAAAGTGCAAGATCCTATAGGTGGTTTGAAAACCCAAAACTTTGATTTGATATAGTCTTAATGAAAGCTAATCCAAATTTGGCTTAATTTTGACTTGTATGGCTAAGTATTCACGAGTCTCTTTAATTAGAGGTCTTTATATAGTGAAGAACGAGAAATGATAGAGTTAGACAAGTGATCATGCTAAACGTATAACATGAAAATGTTCTTTCAAAAACTCATATGTTTTTAATTGTGGCTTTTTCTTCCCATAAGATCAATGCATTAGGAATAAATCATAATTGCAATAAGTAAGGTCGTACGATTTGAAAGGTTACTTAGCCTCTAGCGCAAGATCGTTTAAAAGTTGCTCGGGGTTGAATAGAGTTCATAGCCAAGGCATAACTTATTGAAGCGGGACGCGAGGATTGGCGATCATCCAAAAAGGCCCTAACAAGGCATGAGGAGCTCTATTTTTTGCTAAAGATCCAAAGATGATGTGAAGTATCATTATTCCTAAATCAATATGAAGGATCGAGACACACGACGAAAAGCAATTACTCCCCTAAAGATCATGGAGAAAATCTATCCAAAAAGACCCTTACAAGGTATGAGGATAAATATATCCAAGTCCGAAAAGGAGGCAGATCGTTGTATATCAAAATCCAAAGTAAAGATTGAAGAAAAATGATGAAGTCGTGGTCCAAATATGAAGAATCTCTCAAAAACGTCAAGTATGAGAAGAGAAGACCATAATTTCAAGAACGTCTTCCCAAGATTTGAAGTATTAAGTACATGCCAAATATCGGTCCGAGAAAGGTCTCAAATCGTGAAACGAGTTATGCCAAGATATGAACTTAAGGAGATACACGAGAAGCCGTTTTAAAAGATTTTGTCCTTCGGCTAACTATTGATCAAATCGTGCTACTTTGCTTTCGGACTAATAACTACTCAAATAAGTCAATATGAATCACTTGTGATCCATGACAAATAGTAAAAAAATTGCTAGAAACCATTTCCTTTTATAATAACTAGGATTGCGGGAAGGAAAAGTATTACACAATTTGGACGTATGAGTAGTGTTAGCATTGTGACTTGTACCAACAATGATCTCGTTTTTGCACTTAGCATGGAATGTATGACAATCAAGGATGACGAAGTTTACTCTAAGGAACATTTGCTTGTTTCTATTCTTTGACCCTAAAAGTCACTTTCGTGATGAAAATCATATATTATGTCTTTACACATCTTCGTAGTATGTTGCAAGTCTTTTACTCTTCAATAAAGGTTAATAAAATTTAACTTTGGTGATGCTTAGATACTTTATTCTAGCATTGCGTGAGGGCACGACAATGGCTTAGTATGGGGGAGTGATGAGATGGCATTAATATATGATCTCATCGTTATTTTTCAGGCTTTTAATGCATAAAAATGTCATAAAATACCATATATATGCTTGTGTTTGTTTACTTGTGTATTTTAGATATGGATATCGTGAAAAAGACAAAAGATCACAAGATACAAGGAAAAACGGACACGAGAAACGAAGCCGTACAAAGAACCGGGCCCTAAATCATGGAATATTCAACAAATACCCTTGAAGACTTGAAGACATACAAGATTGATCCTCATTTATTGAAGAAATGACACTTAAAACCCTTGTATATTGATAATTACAAGTTTGGTCCCTTAAGTTTGTCAAAATTACACAAATGGTCCTTCAACTTTGAAGAAATGGCAAATTTAGTCACTCAACTATTCAAAATTGCCAATTATGGTCCCTCATGATGCCAAAGATACATTGAAGACCTTTGAAGATCAAGAATGTCCAAGATCAGCCCTTGAAATATCTCAAAATGGCAAAAATAACCCTTTGAAATCCTTTTCCAAAGTTTTGTGCCAAAACTGCCAAAGTGTGAAAGATAATAACAAAGGGAAGGAAGTTTTTAGGCTGAAAAACGTGTTATACATGTTTTACCAAAGTACAAGGGCCAAATGTGTGCACTGAAGCATTCAAATACAAAAAATGCGCCAAACAACTCCACTTCCCCCATTTTCGGATCAAACGTGTCACTATTCACCTTTTCACACCCAGATTTTACATCAACTTAAACAAAGGGTAAATCTCAATTACCTTGACACACGTTTGATTCACACACTCTAAATCCCATCCCAACCTTAAATCCCTCACTCCTACTCACCAAGAGGCCCCACCATTCAACACGTCACCCAATCAGAATGCAACTTACCCTCCAAGTAATCCTATGTGGCAAAATCAACTGCCAATACTCTTTGCTTGATCACAAAGCTAAAATGAATGTTTAGGATCACTTTGGACAGCTCATCAACAACAACGCCCTCAAGGACTTAAGGGCATTTTAGAGAATTCACTTCTAGGGTTTGTGAATAGTGTAGCCTGACATTTGCCTATAAAAGGAGACCTCAACATGTGAGAGTACCTTTGTTCCAGTCTTTACCTTTAAAACTTGTAATTCCTTTTTAAAATTTATAAAAGTTGGTATTTTGAGAAAGTTGTAATTCCTTTTTATGTTTTTGAAACTTGGTATTGTTTAAAGGTGATTCTGAGTTCCATTGATTGTTATAAGTGTGCTTGAATCATTTGGTTCAAGGACGTTTATGTTTGGTAAGTTTTTTCAAGTTTGAAAAAAGCTTGAAAAGAGGTTATGATTTTTCTTATTTTTGTGTTCTAACCCTTAACCATAAGCTATAAGCTCTTGCAAGCTTGTTGACATCAAGCTTGTGAAGGGATTAGAGCCCTTGGTTGAGTTGTTTGCTGCTTGTGTTGAAGACATTAAGTCCTTGAGTTTCTGCTTTGAAACATCAACCAAGGCATTCATCATCTTTCTTATTGAAGTACCTTGGTCTTGTTCTAGTTGTTGAACAAGGTCCAAGGAGCATAGCTGGCCCTCCTAGGATGTTGTGGAGGGCAGGTATAACCTCTTGTTAAGATTCCTCTCAAAATTTCATGTTTCTGCTTATTTTGTACTTTGGTATATGATTTGGAGTTCTTGTGTTTGTGCGTTGTGTTTTATGGCTGGTATCTGTTAGTTGTCACCTAGTATAGCTATTTGATCATTAAAATCAGTAGGTTGTGTTTGAAAATCAAAAGTTTGTTTGAAAAGTGGTTGATTAAGGATTGTTTAGGATTACTGGTTCACAAGGCCTTGTGGCTTTGAGCCCTTGGTTCTTAGGGTTTGGGAGGTCTAAACAAGTCTTAATATACAAGTTTTAGTCATTGGTTAACTTTCTGAAAGTTTGGAAAAGGGATTTGAAGTTTTGCAAAAATCTGATAAAAGTGGTTTTGGAATTGGTCAAACACATCAGATCCAATAACTTCTTTGTTACTTGGATCTAAGGTCTGAAATCAGGTTTGGGAATAGTTTAGGTGATAAGCTATCTATTGGTTGTCTGGTTGTTGAATTTGGTGGCTTATTGTGATTGTTATAGCTTATCAAAAGTTGCTGAAGTAGTCATTTGCATCAGCAAAGTGACCACCTCATTTTGTGCTTGCAATTGTTATCCTAGTGCATGCCTTGTGATTTTGCTGCTTGGAACTTGTTTATGTGCTGCTTGTGAGTGGATTTTGCTATTTGGTGTGCTTTGTATCTGGCTTATAAGCTAACTGGCTTATTAAGCCCTTATTGCCAAAATCTGCCATCAAAAGGTCAACGGACCTCTTGATTCACAAGGCATCCTCCTTGAGTCCTTCACAAAAATTGCTTATAACAAGCCCATAGACCATTCCTGATCATTTGGTGAACTTTGGAGTACTTTGACTTTTGGTCAAATAAGCACTTATTGGCTTATTTTTGAGAATTGCTTATTGGCACATGCAACAACTTGGCTTTTGTAATAGAAATCATTTTTCTTAGCTTAATATCAAATATGGAAGGTTACAAGTCTTTTGGTTAAGCTTTTGCTAGAAAACTAGCTTATTTGGCTTTTTCAGCCAGCTTATTTGCTCTTACAGCTTATTCTACTTGGCTTTTTGTGGTTTTCTTGATTGATTATTCTTAGTTAAGCTATTTGTGAGCTTTTGCAACAAACTAGAGCTTCTGAGGTGCCTTAAATCTCAAACCTGACTATTTTGTCTTTTAGTGAATTTTTACTTTGCTTATTTCTGGCTTATTGAGTGTGCTTTTTCAAAATTTCTTTTTACAGTTCTCATAAGCATCCCAAAAGAAGGTTGTGTGTCAAATTAGAGCTTATGGCATTGGCTTATTGCTTAATGGGCTGAAAAGCCCAATAAGAATAAGCTGCCTGCTTATTAAGCTGTGATAAGCTCACATTCAGCTTTTGGGCCTTTAGAGTTTTGTTCTTAGAATTAAATTTTGAGTCAGATAGGGATTTTCCAAGTCAATTGGGCCAAGTTTGACTTTTTGGGCCCAAAAGCCCATTAAGGTTGACTGTTTTTGGTTTTGGCCCATTTGAGGGCCCAATAGGGGTATTCTGGTCATTTCACTTTGATTTTCTGATTATTTAGGTTAAAATAAACTAGTTTGCAAGTTTTTAGAATTCTTTATAATTTTTGGATTTTTAATATTATTTTAATATTATTTTATTATTATTTTTCAAATTTCATATTTTTCAACTTTTTACATTTTTCTTAGCTTTAATACATTAAAATAGGAATTTAGCAACTTTTAGAATAATTTTATCACTTCTAGATTAATTTTTATAATTATTTTAAGTTTTAATAGTTTTTAAATAATTTTAAATAGTTTTTATTAGTTTAAAAATTTCTAAATATAGTTTTTAATCTTTTAGGTCATTTTAGAAGTTTACCAATTGAAAAATCTTTATTTGGGCTTTTTGATAATTTATTTGATTTTTAGGGCTTTAATTAGTAATTTTTACGGTTTTACGTTTTAACTTTCTAGTAGTAATTTTTACGTCTTCGTCATCTTCTTTTCTCATCCCCTTCTAAACCAATCATTAATCACAAACATTTAACAAGTTTTTCACACACATATACCTCCTTGGGAAACGAACTTGGAACTTCATAAGGGTCATTAACACTTGGTTTTTCCTAAAATCATTTGTTTAATACTTACCGCTTTTATGCACCTTTTCCTAAAGGTCGTAATTTTACCTCAATCAGATACTCCAATGGTGGAGAAATCCAAGTTAGATGAAGATAGGAATGGGATTGCTGTCGATCCGAAACTCTACTATGGGATGATCGGCACCCTTCTCTATCTGACTGCTAGCAGGCCTGATCTGCAATTTTCCGTATGCATGTGTGCCCGGTATCAGGCTCGGCCTACCGAAAAGCACCTACATGCTGTTAAAAGGATCTTTCGGTATCTCAAAGGAACACTTCATCGTGGTCTATGGTATCCGAAAGATTCCTCTATTGCTTTAATATCATATGCAGATGCCGATCATGCTGGGTGTCAAGACACTAGGCGTAGCACTTCTGGTTCTGTGCAACTCCTTGGAGACAGATTGATTAGTTGGTCTTCAAAAAGGCAGAAAAGCGCTGCAATTTCAAGCACGGAGGCTGAATACATTGCCATGTCCGGTTGTTGTGCTCAAGTCCTTTGGATGAGATCACAACTCACTGACTACGGTCTTGGATTCAACAAAATCCCGATGTATTGTGACAAAAAGAGCGCCATTGCCCTTTGCTACAACTACGTTCAACACTCCCGAGCAAAGCACATTGACATTCGCTACCATTTCATTAAAGAGCAAGTGGAAAATAGAGTGATCGAGCTGTATTTTGTCACCACTGAATATCAGCTGGCAGATATGTTCACAAAAGCCTTAGATCGAGGACGAATCGAGTTTTTGATCGACAAGCTTGGCATGAAATCCTTCTCTCCAGCGACTCTCAAAGAGTTGGCAGAAGAATCAGCAGAATAGTGGTGGTAAACTATTCCTGCGTATCCTTTGATCGTGATCATGTATATTATCGTATATGTATAAACCACAAAAAGAAAATTACAAAAATATAAAACCTACAAAAACCAAAAAAAAAATAAAAATATAAAACCTACAAAAACCATAAAAAATATAAAACCAAGAAAACCAAAAATATTTTCGTTTTTTAAATCGGGCATGTCTTTTAGTATGGTAATATTTACGGCCTTAGAAATATCGATTAATATTGACAAGACGCCATAAATAGAGTCCGTATAAAATTTGTACATTTTTAAAACATGCCCATTATGGCTTGTAGTTATTTCAGACCGCAACCCGTTTTTCGCATTAAAGTTACGTATTTCCTTGGAAAACGTTGGCTCACAACGGGAATTAATTTTATCGGGTATGATTTACAAGCCATATCATACAAAGGGATCAAGTTTACTTTATAACTTGGTCTAACACGAATTAGTGTACGTCTCAGTGCATTAATTTGTTTAAATAAGAGAAATCTTATTGCCACCACGAATCAATTTTTCTAAGACATTAATTGGAAAATTCTTTCATCGATATTTGAATCGTTAAACAATGACTACAACTCTTTAAATAGAAAACGGGTCATCGTTTAAGGGGGAGAAAATATTAAATTATCTTTGTCATCAAAACGGTCTTCAAATGTTCTCAAGAAAAATCAGTCGGTTAATAACTGGAGTTTCTTTGGCATACGACTTGTGATTGTTCTGATTTATCGTGAGTTTCTAGGTCTTGGATATCTTCTAAATAGGATACAGTGTTTAAGTTGTGTGCGGGCTAGAATAGTTAATACAATGAGATAGGCCTAACGATTGTTAAGTAATTTAACTAATGTTAACCTAAAAGGAGTTATTAACTAAAAAGGAAAAGAAAAGAAAAGTATAGGGACTAAATATGACTAAGTGTGAAAGTTGTCAAAATTTGACCTAAGTCAAACCAACCCCCCCGTTCTTTCTTTTCTTTCTTCTTCATTTTTTTCTGTCCGCCATTGTTACACACACTCAAGCTCACACAAATCGTGTTTTAATCATTTAATCCGTTTCAATCGTTCAAAATAAGGTACAAACATCGAATCTTGGTTTTAATTCGCATAATTTATTCTTTAAATCCAGTTAATTGGCTTGTTTTAATCAAATCCATCAAATTAGGGTTTTCGAATTAATTAGGTCAAATTAATTAGGAGTTTAAGCAGAATTTGTCTCGGAATAGGATTAGAACAAGTTTTGTTGCCTTAGATTGCCTTATAACTCACTCATGCGCTAAGATTAATCTCTCATAGAACGCGTTTAGGGGTATTCCGAATGAGCAGGTTTTTAAAAGTATTATTCCGGATGAACAAAAATGTTCCGAATGAACAAGTGTTTGAAGTATTCCGGATGAACAAAAATGTTCCGAATGAACAAGTGTTTGAAGTATTCCGGATGAACAAAAATGTTCCGAATGAACAAGTTTTTACCTTATTCCGAATGAACGAATGTTCCGAATGAACGAATGTTCCGAATGAACGAATGTTCCGAATGAACAAATGTTCCGAATGAACGAATGTTCCGAATGAACGAATATTCCGAATGAACGAATGTTCCGAATGAAAGAATGTTCCGAATGAACGAATGTTCCGAATGAACGAATTTTCCGAATGAACGAATGTTCCGAATGAACGAATGTTCCGAATGAACGAATGTTCCGAATGAACAGATGTTCTGAATGAACGGATGTTCCGAATGAACGGATGTTCCGAATGAACGGATGTTCCGAATGAACGGATGTTCCGAATGAACGGATGTTCCGAATGAAGGTATGTTCCGAATGAAGGGATGTTCCGAATGAAGGGATGTTCCGAATGAAGGGCATTCCGAATGAAGGACATTCCGAATGAAGGGCATTCCGGATGAAGGACATTCCGGATGAAGGAAATTCCGGATGAAGGACATTCCGGATGAAGGACATTCCGGATGAAGGACATTCCGGATGAAGGACATTCCGGATGAAGGACATTCCGGATGAAGGACATTCCGGATGAAGGACATTTCGGATGAAGGACATTCCAGATGAAGACATTCCGGATGAAGGCATTCCAAATGAATACATTCCGGATGAAGGCATTCCGAATGAAGGTTTTTCGAATGAAGGCATTCCGAATGAAGGTTTTTCGAATGAAGGATTGTTTGACTTGATGAATTGTTGCTTGTTAAATGTTTGTGTGTTATATATGCTTAAGGAATTATGTCATATGTATAATGCTTAGAAATAAAATAATGGTATTTATATCTATGTGTATCAACTTTTATGTCTTATCTTAAGCAGAAACGATGACTAATCCAACCGTGCAAGAACTCCAAGATGCTAGAGCAGTCGCAATTGCCGAGGCAAAAGAACTTAAGTTCATACCGAACAATTACCGATTGAAGGAAGTCTCTCATTCCACTCACCATGGATTCAAAGTCGCCTCAGCAATCCTTGATCTATCTCACTTCAAGAATGCATTAAGGAGTACTGCTTCGGTGCCATTTGATTACATGTACGAATTCTGGGATACCAAGGAAAGGACTTCAAACAAGATCACCTTCTTCCTCGACAACAAACAATAGACACTCACCGTTTCAGACTTTCGCAAGATATTTGGAATTCGGGATACACCCAAAGGTATGTCATTTTCAAGGAACCCTACCAAAGATGAACTCATGGAGATGTTCATTGCTCTTGGATGTCCCGACCTGTGAATAGTGTTCGAGTTTACCACAGCCAAAGTGGGTCAACCTTGGAGAGCTATCTTCGGTATCCTCAGTCGGTGTCTTACACCTAAAACAACTGGGCATGATGTTGTGCGAGCTCCAATTATGAGTATGTTCTATGGAATGTACATAGGCATAAATGCAGATTATGCATCCTTGTTGTGGGAAGAGTTTAATTTTCAACTCTTCCAAAACACGAAGCAGAAGGCTAAAGTTTTTCCTTACCCTAGGTTCATCAAGCTTATCATTAATTACTTTATGGAAAATGATGCTTCTATTGATAAGCGTGCAGAAAGCCGTCACCACACTACAGAGGCTGATGACCTTGTGGACTTAAGGCATGAAGGACCCTCTGGTGCTGTTAATCCTGGTCCTGTTCCTAGTCATCTCCTGACGGACAAAATTCTAGCTTCTGATGATTACAAGCAAATGCTAATAGAAATCAGAAAACAGCAAGAAAAAGTTCAGGCGGGAGAAGTCTCGTCAACTACAGTCAAAAGTAAAGGTAAACGTAAGCAAGAAGTTGTCTTATCTGAGCCTAAACCCAAGAAAACAAAGACTATGGCTAAAAAGGATAAGCGCAAAGCTGAGAAGTTAGTCATTCGAGATGAAGATACTGATGACGATGTTACTCCAGAGCAAATTCGCTAAGCTGAGAAAAAACAATTGAAAAAGGCTGTTGAAAGAAGTAGGAAAGACACAGGAGGTAGTGGTTTGGGTGTGCAGATAGAAGATGAACCGGAAGTCGAGGAGCCGTATGACATTTTTGAGTTTGGAACACCAGACAAGTACTCAACACCTAAAGCAACATCCATAGCAGATATCGCAAGCATCGAAAAGGAGTCCGTTGCTACGACAATCATTGTGACTCTAAAGCCTTTATCTACTCAACCTTCACCAATCCAGCCTCTGCCAACACAACCGTTGACTACTCAACTACTATCCCTTCCACCTCCAACTACTTCTGTCCTCAGTACTGTCATCACAACCGTGCCGATTCAACCACCCCAGAGTAGCCCTGTGTCATCTTCATTTTCTACACTCTTAATAGCAGAAATGATGGATAAACACATGGAAACTCAAAGAAAAGAGATGGCTCAAATCCGAGAAGAGTTACTCAAACGAGTGCAAAGTGAAGATGCATCCAAGAAAGCTCAAGCCGAGATGATAACTAAGTTCAATGCTGAGATGGAGTCTACACGGAAATCTCATGTAGAAGAACTTGTTCATGTCAGAAAAGATGAAGCTGATAAAAGTACAACAAGGATTGCCAAACTCCGCGAATTAAAGGATAAGTATAAAGAGGAGAAAGAAATACTTGAAGCTTCACTTAATGATAGGGTAAAGGAATCTGTTAAGTCTATTATGCCAAAGCTGCGAAAAGAGATAAAGAAAATTGTGGCTGATAAGTTGATGATTAAATCGTCAAACCCTTCCAAATCCGCCTATAAAATTCCATATGACTTAACGGACTTTGAACTGAAGAAGATTCTCCACGCACGCATGGTTGAAGTTGGATCTTTCGACAAATCCAAAATTCAGCGGATAGTTCACAAGGCACTTAATGCAGCTATAAAGGAAGATGACAGGCTGTTTAAGACATTTGGAAGCGTGGTTCCTTACCATATTTTGTATAAAAAGGGTGATGAAGAGGCATCTGGTGAGGAGGATAGTGAGCAAGAAGAGAGTGGTGGTGAAGAAGACGATGCGAGTGATGAAGATAAGGGTGATGATGATGATGATGATGATGGTGAAGGCGGTGATGGTAATGAGGATAGTGACGAGGATAGCAACAGGAACGATGACGATGATGATGATGACAACGAGAACAGGGGTAGCTACAACAGTGACAAGTCTGACGAGCCTGATCAGTCTGATGATGATGATAGGGGTGATAATGCTGCCAGCAAGAAGAAACCGTCCAAGACCGGTGGCAAATCTCAGAAAGATGTTGCTCACAAGGGTAAGTCCACATCTACGGAGACAGGACGCACCAAGTGGCACCATGATGTAAATGCTACAACAGCATCTTCAATTCCCGGTACATCTGTTTCTAGCTCTATACCTGTTACTTTTAATCCTGTTAGTTCTTTTGTTGTTACCACAAGTGTAGAACCAGAAACTGCACCTGCTGCTGATAAACCTGAATCAGAACCGGCACGCGTTCAAGTATCTACTGCTCCACCTAATGAACCAGTTACTACGGTTCCTGAGTCAAGCACACTGGATTGGGCTGATACATTACAGATCGATGAGACCGCACCAGAACAACCATGGATCACGACAGCTGCAGCATATGAACCAATCACAGATGCTGATGCAAATGTTCTGTATCTACGTATTCGCAATCCAATAGATCTGTGTGCATTTTGGACTCGTGAGTATGGATCTTCGGTCACTCCGTCCTTGGTGAAGAGAGCGCTTAAAGACAAGAGAATTCGCGCTAAATCAAGATTAAGCCGAATGGAGTATGAATATTATGCTGATGAAATCCTGAAAGCTCTCGATACAATTCAAAGGCCAGGCCTTCATGCGCCAGAAAGACCTCCTCTTCCATTTGATGCTACTCAAGACAATAAAATTGCACTTGACTTCTTTGTCACATATGAACTTGACTATCTTCTAAAAGGATCCTCCAAGTATGCGACCTCCCTGACTTTGTTGAAAGCTGCTAATTGGGGGTTAATACCTTGGATCGAAGAAAAGATCAATCGCCTCTGGGTTCCAAAGGTAAACCGCAATTATGATATGTATGCTGCTATAGGAGCATCACATTGGGACGAGCGAGTCCGAAGGGCATACAGAGGTTGCTGCTTAGCCAACTCAGGTAGTATCGTCAGATCCAATCTTCGAATCACAAGTATATTAGGAATAACGATTGAACCCAAGAACGGCTATCATCATGTGACGGAAATTCTGCTAAAAAGAGAAGATGATCGAGAATACAAGATACAACAAGGAGATTTTTCAATCATTCGCCTTGAAGATATAGAAGATATGTTGCTTTTCATGACCCGTGATCAGCTTACACATCTCACTCGTGAAGAAATCATTGCTCTGAACACAGCACTTCATATGTTTACACGAAGCGTTGTCATCAAGAAACGTGTAGAAGACCTACAACTGGGAGTTGAAAGCTATCAACGCAAGCTTAACATGACTCCTCCACTTAATCAAGTATTACCTCAACATGTTGAAAGATGTCCCTATACCGGCACAACCCTTCCAATGTGCGGGATTTTCTACTTGAACAGTCCAGGGATAATGAAGTTTATGAGGGTAGCTGAGCTTCATAATTACAGTGATGGGACTCTCTTACACGTCAAAGCCAAATTGGAGCATCTCAATTCTGGCAGGAAATTACCAGAAGTGATTGAGGATTGGCATCCGGGTTATCAGAAAATGGCTACCTATGTAATCAAGAAGATTAATGAAAAGCTCAGGGAACGTAGGTTGATGAGGAGCTTAGAAAGGTTCGTGGGTGGCAGACCGTATGGAGGGCACTTCAGACTTATGCAACGATCCATTTAATATGGGTCGTCTTCACTAAGGTCAACTCCATACTGTACGTTAATTGTGAATATGTGAATACGTAAATACTGTGCATATAATGCTTTTGTGGCTTGATGTAGTATGAAGGTATGATAATTTTTCAAGAACTTCTCACGAGATTCTAAATCTTTCAAAAATTATCGTACTTAAGCACTACAACTAACCCTTATTAATTTGAGGGGGAGCATTAATATGTTCTATGGCCATACATTGATTTTATTTTTTACCCAAAGACCGGTTAATCCATTTAATATCCCAAATATTAATGGTTAACATTTTGGATAAGGGGAGAAAATAGGATTAAGGAGACTTAATGATATTTGGCTAATGATGAAAAGGACTTAAAGATAATCTAACTTAATATGTGTAATGCATGTGTTAAGGGGGAGCGATTTTGATGAACAAAACACTTAAGGCACAAAAACTTTGATTATAATATCACAAGTGCCTTAAGTGATTTTCAAGGATTTTTCATGGTAACAATACTTACCCACAACACACTTAATTCACGACAAATGTGGTGACAAAAGGGTGCTAGGTATAGGTATTAGTCCAATGATTCATCAGAACCGATGGAATCTTCCCAAGGACAATTCCCTAGATAGAATTAGAAGTCCTCGGAAAGATGGAGAATGATTGTGAATGAAGCTGAATGCCGACCAAGTACTTAAGCTAGCACTAGAACAATCACAACAAGGTGCTAGTGATGACGTATTGGTAAGCATTGAAGGGGTTGAAGAATGAAAAAGAATTGTAAAGATAAAGGGTGTACAGAAAGAAGCCCTCCTTACAACTTTAGGCAGAAACCGGGTCAATACATATGATATTGAGATCATTTGTTAATGATTCTCGATATTGAAGAAGGACATCATGGACCCAGTGATGCAATGCACAACCCTTTCCAGTTAACTCAAATATCTCTCAAAAGGTATTTGTTTTAATCACACGGAGATCAACACGTTATCTATTGGTTTATTCACTCCGAATAGAATGATATTGAATAGGTGGCACTCCTCTCCAGCCATCGCTCACTAAATCAAAATGCACTATCGAGTCTAGAGCCACGAGATCATCAAAAGTCTCATTAGGACACTTTCCATTGATTCCTTGCTTTCTCACACAATGTGAAAAGTAAGAGATCTTTATGAGTCCTACGCAGTATTCTTGTAATATTGCCAGAACATCCGAGTGATACACAAGTATTACAATGAAGATGGAAATCCTGCTTGAGCCAACATCAAACAAGCTCATGGTAGGTGACACGTGCGGTTCTTTAGAAACCAATCTTGTGAAAACTAGAAAGAAATAGTAGTTTAATTATTAATTGAACTTAAACTCGTTCCAGGCCTCTACGCATTATCATATGACCTTGCCAGAACACTCAGAGTGACACTCTTTAGTGTTCACAGTGACGAGTGGAAATCCTTCTAGTGTTAACATCAAACAGCACTTGGTAGGTGACGTGCAAGATTCTATATGAATCAAGCCCGTGACAACTGGAAAGCAACAATGGTGAAAATCTTAATTGAAATTCACTTGTTCCAGGTTCATGAATTGACGGCTTTAATTACAAGGATAATTTATCCAAGTGATTCACTCTTTATGTTCGCAGTCAGGCTTAGTGACGGTCGAGTAAAGAGAATGGGTTTACCCACGAAATCCTGTCAGGAAGTTACTTAATTGAAACTATCCGTCACAGGTACGATATTTAATATCGTCCAACGGTCTTCACCGACCGGAGGTAAAATGCTATCGATTTAGAATGAAATGTTCTAAGCCATTTCATTCATGTCTTGTTATGTTGCGGCATTTGAAGACGGTCGCGTTGCGGTGTACCAGTTGAAGTCGTTCCCACATGCTTATGTTTTTCTGCATCAAATTTCAGCAAAATTCAAGAAAGTACAAAATGAAGTCTTCCGCTGTACCAAACTCTAAAGCTTTCAAGAATTCAACAAAAACATAAGTGTGTGGAACATGGAGTCACGAGGAGGCAAGATTCACAAGAAGGCAAAGATCGCACGTGAATGGTCAAAAGGAACAATGCTCTAAAGCCAAAGCCTAAAAGACTAAATCAACATATTCACAATAGAAAAGGGAAAAAGAAAAGACTACGAGCTGAAGAACGAAGACTTAGTATAGTATGCTAGGTTTAGGACTTTGTAAATTGGAGTTACCTCCCTTAGGGGGAGATTGTTAGAAATAAGTTTTTAACGTATATTAGAAGTATCGGTCACTCCACGATATTATTAAATGTTAAATAGCTCGTAGTTGAATATTATGTTACTTTGTTAGTAAACCCGGCCCATGGGCTTGTCATGGGTCGGAGGCCCAAGTCCATTAAGGACTTGGGTATATAAACCCCTTTCCACCATGGAAAGGGGTGTTGGTTGTTTCACTCTTTGATTAATAAAACACACATTTTCTCTCACTTTCTCTCACTACTTTCTCTCTCTAGAAACATCAACCCACCTTATTGATTCACAAGATTATCACAAATCTACAAATTCGATTTCAAAAATATTTTCAATAGCGTAATTTCTATCAATTATCATATAACACAAACAAAGATATTTAAAGTGAAAGTTACATGACTAAGACCGGAAAAGTCAACATTGGACAATAATTATGAGACGGAGGTAGTAGTGTAATGTATCACGATCACATAAACCCTAAATAAGTAGCATCAAATCAATCTTCGCGATCACATAAACCTGCTTTATAGTCGTTAGGAATGAAGGTGAATTTTTGATATGGATCATTTGTTGTGTAATGTATTGTGTTTATTGTGTTTGTTGTTCGTGAAGAAATGTCATGATCGAAAATGAATACATGTCCCTATAATATCATCATTTAAGTGACCATCCTAAGAAATAAGACCCGATCACATAAGCATTTTACCCGTCAAATGTTTTAAAACTTGTCTCCTTGAAGATACTCGACTCAATCCAATAAATCCGTAAACCAATTATTTCAACATAATTAATTTTGCGACATTAAGATATTATAGTCGGTCATCCTGAAGTCGATTACAATCGATTACAATCGATTAATGCAAAAAGTACAAGTAAGTAATGCACAAAAATGAAAAGTTAAACTAAAATAAAATGTAAATGCAATGTATGAAAATGAAAAAATGTAAATGCAAAAATAAAATGCAAAATGTAAAAATGCTCAAAAACGTAAATGAAAATTTGCCAAAATACTAAAACTAATTTTTTAGATTTTTATATATTTTTTATTTATTTAAAACTATTTATTTTTTTATTAAAATATAAAATCTATTTTATTTGAAAATTTGAAACTGAAATGCAATGTTTACAAACCAAACGTAGCCCAACTTTTACTCAGCCAAAAACAATGCAAGCCCAAACACAAGTCCAATTCCCAGTTACTTTCTGGGTCAAAGAAAAATAAGCAAGAAAGATAAAGGATTCGAATGCAATTTTGTACTTTGGCTAAAAATGTAAACAAACAAACCAATCAAGGACTAAAGTGCAATATTTCAAACTATTTCACCAAAAACGGGCTTATAGGACGAATTGCTTATTCTGAGCTTATTACTTAATGAAATACGAAATTTTCTTTTGCAAAATGATTAAAATCCAAATTAATCTAGTTAGAATTAATTTCAACTTGTAAAATAAGCTAGAACTTTGTATATGATTTTTCAATAAGCACACTTCTAAGAGTTGGAAAAATTGGATTACCCATATAAGCTGAAACTTAAAGAAAATGTTCAATGGCTGAGAAAAACAAGATCTATCTAAGCACTTTTCCAATTAACACTTTTAATAAGCAGAAATAAGCATTTGACCAAAACAACTTAATCAATAAGCACTTTGACTTTTTGACCTTTTTAGAAAAGCTTTAAACTCACAGGACTTGATATTAAGACTATGATTAGCAAATTTTGAAAAAGACTTAAGCTGGAAAACAACTAGATAAGCTACTATGAAAATCAATAAGCACACAACTATTTTGCAAGTTTGATCAGCTAATTTCAAGGCTTAATTCTGGCTTATTGAGTGATTCTAAAGCAAAACTTATTTCTAAATTTAACTACTCTGGCCTATAAGCTTTCTAAAACACCTATACTCAAAGTCTAAATCACAATAACAAAGGAGTTCTGATGATTCAAAAGTGACTGTTTAGCAATATCTGATAATAGTTGAACCAATACACTTTTACACTTAAAAACCTGTTTGACTTTATTATATACTGAAACTTTGACTAAATTGAAGCTATCAAATAGCTACTAATGAGATGAAACAAAGATTGAAAACTATAACACCAACACAAATCCACAAATGCCAAATCCAAACACTAATTATGAGCCAAATGTAGAAAATTAACAAAGGAACAATGAGATCTAATAGAGATCAGGAAATAAGTGTAAAACCCGCATGCTTTTACCATGAATAGTACCCTTAAGATCATACGTACATGATTAGAACTTTCCTTTTATAGCACATTTACGTTTCACGTACAAGAATTATTAGTATTACGTACGTGTTATAACACGATAAGTATTTACTACGTATGAACACACGATAATTATTCCAATAATAATTATAATCACGAGCATACGAACATGAAATCATGAAAGTAAATTAATCACGAACTAATATTAAGTATGTATATATATTTATTACGAACACGAATAAATATATTAAGTCACGATCTATAACTAATTAAAACACGTAAAACACGAACACGAGAACACACTTATTAATTAGACACGGAAAATGTTTGGGTTACCCCATGTGGGCCCCATACCCACGAAATTAGGAAGAAGAAATGGGCTTAGCCCATGCAAAATTAGCTAACTAGGAAAAAGGGGTAAAACATGTTCATTATTTACAAAATCTAGAAAATAATTACAACCCTAAAACTTTTCCTCCTCTTCCTTTTTGTCCTCTTTGGCCGCCACCTATAATCACCATGGAGGGGTGATTTGGGTTGATTTTATTCTTTGATTTATTGCAAGGATCGTTAGTGTGTTCATCTCCTTTGAATCACGTGATTGGTATAACCTTTAATCTCTCTTCTTTTATGTTTTGATTTATTAATCACATAAAATCATGAATGTTTTTGATTACTAATTAAAAATAATATATAAACATGTTGTTTTGATCATGGAGTTTAATTAATATGATGATTTAGGGGTGTTTGTTGTTGGCCGCCGCCTAAACCGAGACCAAAGGAGGTCGCGGCTTGGCTTAAACTCACACCACCGAGACCTTAAGGTCTCGGTTTGGTGATGATGTTGTCACGACAGCAGCAAGGGGAAGAAACACCGACCTAGGTCGGGGTATGGTGGTTTTTCGGGTCCGGTTCACACATGTTAGAATAAAAACACGGTCCCGTTCATGAGTTATTTTTCAAGGTTTACTATTTTACAAGTTATATTATTTTTACAAGACTTAAAACTAAATTAATTAAAGCATGAACATGATTAATATAATTTACATGACTTAGGTTATAAATTTAATTAGTAATTCATGAAATTTAACCTAAGTATATATATTTAATTAGACTTTATAACTAATTAATTATTAAAACCATTACTATAATTAATTAATTAACATGGCTTAGGTTATATTATTAATAAATAATAATACATGTTTTAACCTAAGTATTTTACCTTTATTTAATTAAAATCATGTTATATTTAATTAAATACTTTCAACCTATAGTTTATTTAATTTACATGTAATAATTAATAAACTATACTTTATAATCACATTGCTTAGAATAATAATCAGAAAACACTTAAGCTTATATATTTAGCTTAATTAACCAGCTTATATCTATTTATAGAAACTTTCTATTTTTAGAAACTTATTTAATTAAGGCAGCTAATCTATTTATGGAAACTTTCTATTTTTAGAAACTTATCTATTTTAAGCAGTAATTCTATTTTTGGAAACTTTCTATTTTTGGAAACTTTCTTTTATTGGAAACTTTCTATTTTTGGAAAATTTCTATTTTTGGAAAATTTCTATTTTTGGAAACTTTCTATTTTTAGGAACTTTCTATTTTTGGTAACTTTCTATTTTTGGAAAGTTTCTATTTTAGGAAACCTGCTATTTTTAGAAAGTTACTTATTATTACACAACAAGTATAATAATACATGAAATACAAGTAATACTTAATCAGAATAGACAGAATATAAGATAAACACAGTATAAAGCTTAAAACAGTAAAACATGACATGAACATATAAAACAAGCTAAGACATGATATAAAACCAGTTACGTACTTAGTAATCAGATACTTATACACGTATGTATTTATGTAGCGTTAGTGATACCGAAGTAGGACTCTCTTCCGTTCTTCTTCTTCGTTCACTGGACATAAGGTACGGATTCCCGTCCTTTCAGTATGGACATTCTTTCCTTATTAGGATTCCTCGTATGCAGCCAACTATTTTCCCATAGTATAAGTTTATATGTTTGATTGCTTATGTTTAATTTAGAATACCTGAAGCCATATACATGCATGACCAGTTTCACCTAGTTATGGAGGTACCATAACCATAACACTAGAGGCACTAGTTTTATGACTTCCCCACGGCGGAGTGATTGCTCGTGGCGTCCCTTTAGCATTTGGCCATATTATTATATTTATCATGTGGGGCTTATGGGTGCATCCTAGTTACATGTTTTCGGCAGATTACTCAGTGTGAATGTGGTATGTGCCTTGCATCCTTCACAAGGAGTTGATCCCTCCTACCCAAAACCAGTATATTAAATGGAGGCAGCCCCTCTAATTTGCATGACGAGGTCACCCCTCCAAGTATTCATGCAACGTTGATTTTCATGACCTATATTGGCTAATGGTAAAATATGTTAAACAGTTTTTACAAGATAAACATAAGGCTTTTCAAACTATAAAACCAGTTTTTCTAAGACTTAACCGGGTTATTCATGACTTAGTTTCTTCCGCTGTTTCATGTTTTTATACTTATATTATTCATGCTTTACTAGTATATCCGTGCACTGAGCGTTATGCTCAGCCGTTACTTTCCTTTCCATGTCCCAAAACGGCAGGTACCCTAGGACAGACTCGAGCATTTGGAGGACGTGCATAGGATGGAAGCTGCCGTAGACTTCTTTTCCTTTTGTCTTAATTGATTTATACTTGTGTAGTCTTTGTTCATTTCTTTTACTTTATTTATGTTTTGGGCTTATGTTTGGGGACCGATGTTTGATTCCGGTTTTCCCTATGGTCATGTATGTTTTACTACATATTACCTTGCACGCTTTGATGACACGCCATAATTACGCGTAACGGTCCACTTATCAAAGAGGGGTGTTACAATTATGGTATCAGAGACAAGGCTTCGACCTGTACGCTTAAAAACTTGACCTGTGACTAGTGGGTAGTCATCAAGAGTTTCCTAAGCCAACGTTTGTTATTCCACGTATTGATGTTTTCAGCACATTGTTGTTTTAACCATGATGTTTTCAGCACCTTGATGTTTTAACCTTGATGTTTTCATTGATATCGTTTCACTAATATGGATGGACAACCGTCATTCATATTTAGTATGTGTCAATGTTTCATGCATGATGTTCATCGAGAACTGTGATTAATGTGAACTGAACCCAGTAGTTCATAATTAGTCACATAAATTTTTTTTTCTGTTAAGTTTTGACAGATGATTTTCACTTATTTATGTTTCATGTATCATTGTTGCAGGAATTATGACTAAGTAATGGTTGGTACAGGACTGGCCCTATTTAGTCGCATGTGCTTTTATCGAAACTTTTAACTTTGGGACCGACCCATAGGCATCCCCTCGCCATGTCTTTTGTTTTGGGACCGACCCATAGGCGTCCCCTATCGCATATAAAGTTTTTTTTATAAACTACATCATGCATTCATGCACTGTTTTCATGCATAAAATTTTTCCCATGATTTATTGGTATAATTTTTTTTATGTCCCCTCATAAGTTATTATGTTTTATGTCAAGTATGTTTTCATGCTACCATGGTTAACTTCATTTTCATGCTGATTATGTTTATACTCCTTCATGATTAATTTCATTCAAAGATTTTTATGTCTATTTCATATTCATGTTAAGTATGTCTTAAGTCTCCTTATGTTGATTATGTTCTCATCATGTCGATCATGCCCTCATGCTAGACATTGAAAGATTCCAGTAAATCCTGCCTTCATGAAAGTCATGGTTGGTTTTCATTGATCATGCTTTCAGGTAGATCATCTTGAATGTTGTGTAACCACACTTTAACGTTTCTCTATGCAACCAGAATGAGGTATATACTGGCATTGCCAGGTTATCATGATGGTTTTTCTAACCGTTTAACCGATAATAGTTCCTTTAAAAACATGACAAATGATCGACCCCATACCGATCATTTCATGTGCATTCCATGTGTGCTCCATGTACCGTATTTCATGTGTATTACACGTACCTTAATCCATGTGTATTTCACTTGCAATACTTCACGAGTATTCGCTAGTCGATTCTAAATCATCTCAGGCGTATGTTCACTTGCTGATATTCTAAAAGATTGCTGATGCCGCTCATAAATTAGAGATGTTACTAAAGGTTGATGCTGCTGATTTTGGAGACGCTACGAGATGCGGATGCTGTTCACAACCTGGAGATCCTACAAGACGAAGACAAAGGCATCAGAGCAAAGCAATTGGACGAGAAGATGCTTCACCATCAGTCGATTTTCATCAATCATTTTCCCAAATTCTTTGTTACATGTCACAAGTCATTCAGTTGTCGTTTTAGTCATATGAGTGCAAACCGGTACCAGTCGGCCACTCAGCTGAATAGTTACACGAATCACGGTCATGAGAATGACCGTCATGGAACTGACAGACAGGATGATAGTAACCACTACTATGATAACAACTATCCTAGAAATCGCAACCGAGGCTCCGGCCGCGGACGTGATCAGACATACAAATGATCAGTAGTCCAACCGATCCGCCAATTCTGGCATAATGACCTAATATTGTAGTTCTATTTGTTTCACATCTCGAGACACATGTCAAGACATCAGTCAAGACACAATCTCACGTATACTTTCTGAAGACACATGTCAAGACACCAGTCAAGACACATGTCATGCTTACATTTCCCAAGACACGAGTCAAGACACATGACTCACGTCTAATTATGGGACATTTCTAAGAAATTTAGGGTACCCTCCAAGGGTATATCCATTTTGTTGTGCCATGCATTACTCAGGCCACAAGAATTTCAGTACCATTACCGGCGCAACAGTGAGAACTGTCACGTTGCCGATGACAGTTTTGTTCTTGCACCATATTCCATATATACTCATTACCATAAAGGACGCCATTCGTATTCCCCATGTATACGAAGGTTTTCTTTAGCCTAATGATAAAATCCCAATTGATAACGCATTACCTCGGACAGATGCAAGTTGAATTTAATCCTAAGCATGGACTATGAACCGCACACCATGCTACGATTCATGATTTTGTACAGTAATGTTCAGGCTCCTGAATACATTCAACATGGTTTTCCATCATGAAAATTTGTACAAAATTATCTATGCTTTACAAGCACGTGCTTTGTTAGCCATGCTTGCTAAAATTTCCTAGCTGTCAGTAAGACACGACCACTTAAGTCATTTTACGTATAGCCAGTTGATTATTCCAAAATCTTCTCATACATTCCTGAAGAACCTACAAGGAGAAGGATGGTACCATGAGATTATGTGTCGAATACCGTCGATTTAGATAAATCACCATTCAAACCGTTATACTCCTCCACGTATTGACGACATGTCCAATCAACCGTATAGTGTTAAGCATTTTTCCAAGATCGGATTCATGATCATGCTGCCAATAGCGACGAGTGAAAGATCAGGACATGTCCATGACTGCTATTCGTGCACGACTCGGTCATGCTAGATTTATGATTTTGAATTAGTCTCATCAATGCTCCAACAACATTATAAGAATGAGTTTCCATGAATTCATAAGCAAATTCATCGGTGTTTTCATTGAGGATAACCTAATTTCCTCTAAGCCTAAAGAAGAACAGGAAGACCATATCTGCACTATGTTGCAAATTCTACGACAAGCGAAATTTCACCCTGGAAATTTCCAATATCAATTCTGGTTGATTACAGTAAAACGCTGAATCACATGGATTCGCATGGTTAATATTACCATGAATCAGCTTATGCATAAAGGTGAGAAACCTACACTACATTAGGTGTTCCAAGAAAACCCTACGCTAAGAAAAGTCTAATTTCGGAGACTCAGAGTTTCGCAAACTTCTATGTATCAAGTTTCTACGAAGCAAGATACAGTTACGTTCATATCTAGGTACCTGACATACCAACAGGTTAAGATAGAACACCAACAGATTAGGATGTCTTTCCATCACCAGAAAAGGTAAACGGAAATGGGACAAGATCTCCATGGATTTTGGTTACCAGATTAACGCAAACTCAGAAGAAGCAAGATGCTATCTATGTTATTGCCAACAGTTTAATTAAGTCTGTAGAATCCTTACATCCGTACGGATTTCAGAACCAACAAATTGATCGGACATGTTCCAGCCAAGGCTCATCCGATCACTTGGCAATCCCTCAGTTATCGGGTCAGACAAATATTCACAATTGTTCTCTTTATTTACTTCATGTCCTTGTTCTAATTTCACGACTTGCTTTCACGCTCGCGTTCATGACACTATTCACGTTCATGATGGTATCTTGGCTTACGATTTTACGTTCATTTTTTTCTCATTCTGGGAAGTTTTGCAAGAACTTGAAAGACCAGACCCAAGTTTAGTATAACTCTCTATCCTCAGATAGACGTTTCACGTCAAATTCCACGCCTCACCTTGTAGCGTTTGGCGTTACCGCCATTATATTCTATGTTCACGATATGTTTCACATGTCATGTTCATTCCACGTTCCTCATATCATGATCAAGATATGTTACACATATCATGGATCACGATATGTTTACTCATACTACACTCACCATATCTCCACGTACCACGTTCAAAAAATTTCACGTATCACGTTCAAAATTTTTCACGTACTACGTTTCTTTTTGTCTCGCGCATCGTTGCTAATTATCATTTAGGTTAGAGTGTTTTGCACGATAACGTTTCAGTGCCTTACACGTTAATTCTTATTCCCTCGATCAAATTTAGGGGATCTACCTTACGTTGATAACCAAGAACTTCTTCGTATTTCAAGTCAAGGTCAGGAGGACCAAGATTTATCATTTGTGTCAAGATTTGTGAAGGAACCGTTTCAAGAGGGAAGCCACTTGGAAACGGAAAAGTTCATCCGGACTTCTTATCCGTTTTTCTCTTATCAATTAGATATGTCCTTTCAGTCACGTCACGTTCCATGTCCTTTCAAGACATGTCATGTACCACGTTCCTTCTAACATGTCACCTGCACGTTCATTTATCTTACATACCCTCTCAGTTTGATTCGGGTATGTTTCTCTTTTAGTTTACGTTATTTATAATTTGGGGACGAGTTATTCTTTTTAGCGGGTAAGAGTTGTAAAACCCGCATGCTGTTACCATGAATAGTACCCTTAAGATCGTACGTACATGGTTAGAACTTTCCTTTTGTAGCACATTTACGTTTCACGTACAAGAATTATTAGTATTACGTACGTGTTATAACACGATAAGTATTTACTACATATGAACACACGATAATTATTCCAATAATAACTATAATCACGAGCATACGAACATGAAATCATGAACGTAAATTAATCACGAACTAATATTAAGTATGTATATATATTTATTACGAACACGAATAAATATATTAAGTCACGATCTATAACTAATTAAAACACATAAAACACGAACACAAGAACATACTTATTAATTAGACACGGAAAATGTTCGGGTTACCCCATGTGGGCACCATACCCACGAAATTAGGAAGAAGAAATGGGCTTAGCCCATGCAAAATTAGCTAACTAGGAAAAAGGGGTAAAACATGTTCATTATTTACAAAATTTAGAAAATAATTAAAACCCTAAAACTTTTCCTCCTCTTCCTTTTTGTCCTCTTTGGCCGCCACCTATAATCACCATGGATTGGTGATTTGGGTTGATTTTAGTCTTTGATTTATTGCAAGGATCGTTAGTGTGTTCATCTCCTTTGATTCACATGATTGGTATAACCTTTAATCTCTCTTCTTTTATGTTTTGATTTATTAATCACATAAAATCATGAATGTTTTTTATTACTAATTAAAAAAAATATATAAACGTGTTGTTTTGATCATGGGGTTTAATTAATATGATGATTTAGGGGTGTTTGTTGTTGGCCGTCGCCTAAACCGAGGTCAAAAGGGGTCTCGGCTTGGCTTAAACTCACACCACCGAGACCTTAAGGTCTCGGTTTGGTGATGATGTTGTCACGACAGCAGCAAGGGGAAGAAACCCCGACCTAGGTCGGGGTATGGTGGTGTTTCGGGTCCGGTTCACACATGTTAGAATAAAAACACGGTCCGGTTCATGAGTTATTTTTCAAGGTTTACTATTTTACAAGTTATATTATTTTTACAAGACTTAAAATTAAATTAATTAAAGGATGAAGATGATTAATCTAATTTACATGACTTAGGTTATAAATTTAACTAGTAATTCATGAAATTTAACCTAAGTATATATATTTAATTAGACTTTATAATTAATTAATTATTAAAACCATGACTATAATTAATTAATTAACATGGCTTAGGTTATATTATTAATAAATAATAATACATGTTTTAACCTAAGTATATTACCGTTATTTAATTAAAATCATGTTATATTTAATTAAATACTTTCAACCTATAGTTTATTTAATTTACATGTAATAATTAATAAACTATACTTTATAATCACATTGCTTAGAATAATAATCAGAAAACACTTAAGCTTATATATTTAGCTTATTTAACCAGCTTATATCTATTTATAGAAACTTTCTATTTTTAGAAACTTATTTAATTAAGGCAACTAATCTATTTATGGAAACTTTCTATTTTTAGAAACTTATCTATTTTAAGCAGTAATTCTATTTTTGGAAACTTTATATTATTGGAAACTTTCTATTTTTGGAAACTTTCTATTTTTGGAAACTTTATATTTTTTGAAACTTTCTATTTTTGGGAACTTTCTATTTTTGGTAACTTTTTATTTTTGGAAACTTTCTATTTTAGGAAACCTGCTATTTTTAGAAAGTTACTTATTATTACACAAAAAGTATAATAATACATGAAATACAAGTAATACTTAATCAGAATAGACAGAATATAAGATAAACACAGTATAAAGCTTAAAACAGTAAAACATGACATGAACATATAAAACAAGCTAAGACATGATATAAAACCAGTTACGTACTTAGTAATCAGATACTTATACACGTATGTATTTATGTAGCGTTTGTGATACTGAAGTAGGACTCTCTTCCGTTCGTCTTCTTCGTTCACTGGACATAAGGTACGGATTCCCGTCCTTTCACTATGGACATTCTTTCCTTATTAGGATTCCCCGTATGCAGCCAACTATTTTCCTATAGTATAAGTTTATATGTTTAATTGCTTATGTTTAATATAGAATACCTGAAGCCATATACATGCATGACTAGTTTCACCTAGTTATGGAGGTACCATAACCATAACACAAGAGGCACTGGTGTTATGACTTCCCCACGGCGGAGTGATTGCTCGTGGCGTGTGACAACCGTGGTTTTGAGGTTCGTCACTTGGTCTTATTTTAAGGTTAATTTATGTGTGACTATGTGATTTGTGTGTTTACATGTTATTTTGCGTGAACGAAGTTGCTGTGGATATCGTTTATGGGTATAAAGTACTCATAAGTAAATCGAAGAATGGTTATTTCATGTTCATGAGCTCATAAATTAGTGACTATGAAATGAAATGGTGTTTTTTTGGTGTTTTACGTATACGTATAAGTATTATAGAAAATCGTATTTTTACTGTTTAGGGTTTTGCATTTAGGGGTCTCGGAAGAGGTATTTAGTCACGGGAGTATTTTTCGGGATGGTTTTAAGTCATTTAGGACTTAGTTAATTACTTTATTTCATATTTCAAGAGTTTTTATAAAACTGTATATTTTTACGTCTTTTATGGTAAACGCGTAAATTTGACTAGTTTTATGGTTTTGAGGTTTTGGAGGCTTTAGGAGTTGTAATAAATTAAGGAAATTTAAGGTAACACTAGTAGTGTAATAATAAATAATAAAAAGAAAAAAAATAAAAAAAAGGAGGGGAGGGTCGGTTTGGGACGATCAAAAGAAAAGGGAAGGAAAAAAAAAAGAAGTTGGGCTTGGGTTGGACTAGGATTCACCCACACCCTATATATTATTTTATTCACAACAAAAAAAAATAATTATTATCTCCTGGAGTTTTGAAGTCACGGCATAAATAAGAAAAGTTAGGGTTTCACCAAAATTTTGGGGTTTTCATAAATCAAAGGTAAATCTTCATAACCCATTTCAATTTAATTGTTTTTAATGTTTTTATAATCATATTATGATGGATTTAGGTTAGGGTTTAAATTAAAAACTGTATATTAATAATATTATAATGATTAGGTGAATTAGGGCTTGTAATTAGTGGAGTTATGGGTAATTAATTAGGTTAATTTAATTGAATCCGTTTTTTAAAAAACTGGGGAGAATTTTAGGTCAATTGTTTTGATCATATAGAGAGTTCTACAAACTCTTATTTTGTGATCTAAGTATCCCTGGAAAGGTATTTGAGTTGGCTTTCAAATTCAATAAACGAGAACTAAATTGGAGGTGGGGAAGTGGGTCAAAAACAAGTTACAACAGTCGGAGGTCAAAACAGTTTTGAAATCAGCGGGTTTTCAATTAATGTTTTAAGATGGTTAGGGTACTTAGGAGTACACTTGAGCCCTCTAATGAGCATGGGAGTTGGTTTATACGTTAAATAAGAGACCAGGGGTGGGGCTAAGAAAATGGGTTAGGGTAAGACCCCCTAATCATAACAAACTTTTCATATGTTCAAAATCAGTAAATTCTGGATAGGTAAAAGTATATATATATATATATATATATATATATATATATATATATATATATATATATATATATATATATATATATATATATATATATATATATATATATATATATATATATATATATATATATATATATGGAGGCCTTAACAGTAGCTTGAAGGTTGAGGCCAAAGGGGAGAGTTAGCTAACATATGTAAGGGCATAGGGTTTATTTTACAGAGGTCATGGGTAGGGTTAGGTGGGCGTTTGGCTTATAGTTTGGAGACCTAAAACTTGGGACTGTTTTGTGTAGAATATGAACAGGATAGGTATCAAACTTAACCAAGTTAAGGACTTGTTAGGGAAGGGTAATGGGTTGTTTAGAACATATGAATGGGGAACATATATGGGAGAAGGCTAGATGTCCATCATAGGTTGATGAGCTATTTTAGTGTTTGGTTCATGTTTTGATTGTGTGCTTCTGTTTGTTAGGTTTTTCCTAGTGCGCGGGTTTTTGGAGAAGCTCAATCAGGTGAGTTTCATGGTCCCATGTCTACTAATAATTTTGACTTCCAGATGGAATGGAAGAGACACTGTCTTGTTTTTATAAATTATGCTGTGAATGTTTTGTGTTTGGTGATGGACTTGTGCATACTTATGTGATTACCTGCTAGTTGGTTCATGACTGTTTTATGTTTTGACTTGGTACCAAGGGGATGTTGACAAGGCGGGGCCTTGGGGAGGTACATAGATGAGTGAGCATCTATGGGACCAATGGATAATGACAAGGCGGGGCCTTGGGATTGGTACATAGGTGTATGGGCGCCTATGGTACCATGGTGTTTGGTAAGGCTGGGAGCCTTGGATTTGGTTTGGTTTGTTAAATCTTGAATATTAGTTGTTAATGCATGTTTGTATCACATTGTCCATATGTTCATTTGTTAGTGGTTATTGTTCACAGCTTATGGTTTGATTTTGGTGTTGGAGTCTAAACCTATGACTCTCACTAACTTTATGTTGACGTGTTTTAGTGTCTCTTTCAGGTGAGTGTGTGGTTAAGCTTGAGAATAGAAGTGGCTAGTTTTGGAGGCATTAGGATTGCATTTAGAAGGAGATCCCCGTTCGTTCTTAGTTTATTTTTCTGTTTGTTTCAATTAGTTATACTGTTGGCACCTATATGTTTGCTTTGTTTATGTTATTGTTTGTCTCGGGTAAGTGGTAGGACTGTTACCTACTTACCTAGACTCCTGCATTGTTGAGATATTGTCATGACATTTGTGTCACCATTTTATGACATTTCTTATTTCATTTAGTTATCTCTATAGACACGCCATGTTGTGATGATATCCATACGTCGCGCTCCATATTCCGCCATGGTGGGGTGTGACATGGCGTCCCTTCAGCTTTTGGCCATATTATTATATTTATCATGTGGAGCGTATGGGTGCATCCTAGTTACATGTGTTCAGCAGATTAATCAGTGTGAATGTGGTGAGTGCCTTGCATCCTTCACAAGGAGCTGATCCCTCCTACCCAAAACCAGTATATTAAATTGGAGGCAGTCCCTCTAATTTGCATGATGAGGTCACCCCTCCAAGTATTCATGCAACGTTGATTTTCATGACCTATATTGGCTAATGGTAAAATATGTTAAACAGTTTTTACAAGATAAACATAAGGCTTTTCAAACTATAAAACCAGTTTTACTAAGACTTAACCGGGTTATTCATGACTTAATTTCTTCTGTTGTTTCATGTTTTTATACTTATATTATTCATGCTTTACTAGTATATGCGTGCACTGAGCGTTATGCTCAGCCGTTACTTTCCTTTCCATGTCCCAAAACGGCAGGTACCCTAGGACAGACTCGAGCATTTGGAGGACGTGCATAGACATTGAGCTTTTGTTGACTAGACATTGACTTTTGTTGACCAAAAGTTGACCAAAGCCAAAAGCTATTATTAACACTTGTATAAGCTATTTGTGAATGATAATGACCAAGTTTCTAAAGTAGATTATCTAGAAATGTTGGAAATACGTTTTTACGTATTTAGGAAGATTCGGTCACTCCGACAATATATTAAGTTGTAGCTCGTAGTCTAAGTATCTTTTAATTAACTAAACAAGGAAAAGCCGGGTCCATGCTTGTATGGCCGGCCCAAATGTAAGCCCAAGCCCATCTTATGGGCTTGGTATATAAACCCTCTCTATTGATGGAGAGGGTGGTGATTTCATTTGTATAACACATAGTTCTCTTAAACTTTCTCTCTCTAGAAGTGTGAAATCCACCATCTTTCTATCTCTTTCTCTCTCTAAAACATAAGCATAGATTTACATATCCTACAAATGGTATCAAGAGCCATGGGATGATTGTTTAGTTCTTGTGTTTGTGTTCTTGATTCTCTCGCCATTTTTGATACATTTTCACACGAACCAATTTTTTTTTTTGTGTTTTTATGGATTAATCTTGATATACTTCATCTTGTTACTTGTTATAGTGATTTGGTATTGTTATTTGGGTTAAAAATACGAAATTTTTGGTTGTTTGATTCATATTTTGGCTTTGAATCTTGAATTGATTGTGTTACTGTCCTGTCCGAGAAAAGTGGTAAGTTGTATCCTCAGTACGATCTGACTTTGTGTTCGCATAAACCCTGGGGGTTTCTACTTGTGATCCATAGTCACGATCCATTGTTACGATCTAACTGCGATCATAACTTAGATCCTCGCTACGATCCATCAATCTGATTGCCTAGTACGATCCATACTACGATCAAGGTAAGAGTGCTCAGTGCGATAGCTCACTTAGCTCAGAGTACGATCCATCACCACGATTGTAGAATACGATCACTCGTTGCGATCCAGAGTACGATCACACGTTGCGATCAATAGTACGATCACTCGTTGCGATCCATAGTACGATCACTCACTGTGATCACTTGTTGCGATAAGGGAGTGCGATCAGGGTACGATCGTTGGGTACGATCTGGGAGTCCGATCTGAGTGCAATCATAGGGAGTGCGATCACAACTACGATCTGAGTACGATCATAAGGAGTGCGATCACAACTACGATCTGAGTACGATCACCACTGCGATCTGAGTACGATCCAACATTTTTTCAAAAACGTGTTTTTGAAAATTTTTAACCGTGTGTAATTTTGACTTGGATTATTTGGTTTATAGAGGACATAACTTAGGGGATTTTAACATTATTTCTCGGTTTTAACACACTAAAACAAACACATTTACTTTCTTTCATTGACCGATCAAGTTTGTAAATCTTAACTTATTGAAATGGAGTACACATCTCTTACGGATAAGTCCATCCTTTCGGGTACGGATACTCGTCCACCAATGTTGGTGAACACTATGTATGAGGAATGGGCTTCCCGAATGAAACTTTATATGTTGAACAAGGAGAATGGACATATAATTTGGGCATCGGTGCTCAATGGACCATTAGATTATGGTACAGTGACGGAAGGTAAGACTACTCGTCCTCGCACAACGGGTGAGTTGACTGGAGATATGAAGATTCAAGATAAATGTGATAAGTATGCTACAAACATCATTCTCCAAGCCCTTCCTCTAGATGTCTACAAACTCGTCAGCAAACATAAAGTTGCCAAAGAGTTATGGGATAGAATTCGTGTTCTAATGCAAGGCACCTCGTTAACTAAACAAGAACGAGAGTGTAAGCTTTATGATACTTTTGATAAGTTTGCCTATGTGCCAGGGGATACTCTCAATGATTACTATCTGTGACACCCTAGAATCGAGGTCATTAACGTTACCCTGAATTACGCTAATTTTTGAAATTTTTAATAAATTTTAATTTCTATATTTATAAGTATTTTGGTTAAAGCCGATGTTCGAGGTTATAATTCTTACGTTTGACGATTTAAGAAGGACGATGACGATTACGATCCCGAGGGATGCCCAATTTTATATAATTTTTGACGATTTATCGATAACGTAATCTTTCGAGAATTTTATTTACGGTTCGTGTTAAGTTGAGTCGGGTGAGTTTTATAGCCTTCCGAGTACATTTAAAGTATCCCAAAAATATTTTGGAGTGTTCGGGATGATTTCCGACTCCCGTAAAATTTTCAAAATTGACAAATGGGTCGAACCCGCAAAGTTTTGAGGACGTTTTCAACTTAAGGCCAAAAGAAACCAAATATTGCAAAATGGTCCCTCCCAATCCACCAAAAAGCCCCAAAAGGACATAAACACAAACACATAGAACATATCACCAAAAATTAAACAACTCTCTCCCTCTCTTGCTCCCATAGCCGACGGACACCCCCAACCCACCAAGAAATCCATCAAAAACTTTTTTTCACTTGATTTTCATAAAAACTAAGGTTAGACCACATCTAATCTTGTCATTCCCTACATTTCCATGTGCTTAAATCCCACATGCACTAACAAAAATTTTCCAAAAATTTTCATGATGATCCAAAATCATTTTTGTGGCTAAATATTGTAATGCATGTTAAATTTATGAGTAATGGAAGTATAAACACCAAGAAAACCCACCAAAATCAATTTGGTTGTGGTGATTGGGTCACCCAAACCCCACGACACAAGGGGTGTTTGGGGAGCCATGGTGGTTGTTGGATTTTGAGCTTAGTCTTGTGTTTGGTTATGTGTTTAGTGATGATTTAAGTAGGTTTAGGTGATTGCATGTTTGAATTCTTTGATTTTTGATTTTGAGATTGGTTGATCAATAGGGGTAGGACTGAAATTTGGTGTTTGGATATGTTTAGGGAGGCTTAGGATGATGCCTAGTGGTGGCTAGAAGGTTTGAAATCGAGTCTAAGCGTGATTTTGGAGTAGCCAAATTTAGGCAGAAACTTTTAGCTCATTTCATAAAAATTATTTTTTTTCCAGGTCTTGAAAACTAAATGTAGTTATAGAGGGTCTTCTTGTCTTTAATTTGGTATAAGGTAGAGCCCGTGACTCAAAACGAGCTAAAAGTTATGAGGTTTTAAAGATCGAGTACCGGGAGACGAGGACTTTCATAATCCGGATTTATGTAAAGTTTTAGTCAAATCCCGAGGGTCACAAGTATGAATTGGTAAATGGTCAAGGTTCAAAATTTGGTCCCAAACCTGTATAAATGAGTCTATAAGTTGACTTAGGAGTCAACGAAGTCAAAGGTGCATTTCATATAGGTCAAAGAGGTCAAAATTGGTCGAAGTGCAATTTCAGCCCGTAAAATGTAGTCGTGGAAAAACGTTGCGTAACGGGTCGTAAAAGTAAAAACTTTTATTGGGCTTAAAAACATGTTATCTACAGGTCTTATAGGATTTTTGAGAATTTTTTCAAATTTTATAAGTGTGGTTAAACATGGTAAAACAGCCCGTACTTTAGTCAAGTACCGGCGAGAATGAGTAAAAATGGACAACGTAAGTAATGAGAACGAATGGTATAAAATGAGTGATACTTGTTATTTTGTTTTTGGCGTGAGTTATACTTGTCCTAAGTGACTAGTATATATATATTTTATACAGTACCGTAAGTATTAAAATGAGATTACTCATTACGCGTTATTTGTGATAGGTGTTGATTTAACCGGGCATCCGTTTCGTCGTCAGTGATCATCCCTCGAACTACCGACTACTTAAGATATAAGGTGTGAATTTATAGCCTCGCTTATGTTTATTTCAAAATTGTTTTACCCGCGAGGGAAATGCATGCTAGTTTTTAAAAGGAACGTATATCATGAATGATTGTTAGACCCGAAAGTTGCCTTAGAAATTGTGTTGAGTACCAAAGTTGCAAAAGTCCCTAAAATCATGAACTATTAACTATTGTCCTGCCCTCGAGTAGGGGGAAATAGCCGCTTATGCAATTTGTAGTACTACGGGGCTAACGACCCAATGCTAGCCGAGAAGCTGTACTTTTAGTAAGTTCTGCGGTAGATTATTTTGTATGAGAAATAAGGTATAATTGCAACTGATGCCTTTAGAAGGGGCACTAGTTTCATCTGAATCACGCCGGTATTTATTACGCGGGTGATTGAGTTAACGGATTAGTGTCATGAGCTTAAACACAATTGTCAGTATCCTGATTATAGATTGTTTGATCGACAAGTCTATAAATGATCACGAATGGTTTTTATTATATATACGTTCAAATTGATTGAAAAACCTATGAATTCCACTCAACGTTTTCGTTGACCAAAATTTTGGCATGTGTTTCAGGTAACCGCTGAGGTGTAGGATGGAGCATGCATGGGATGGACGTTGTGTGTATGGCTTGGAGTCCGCTTGTTTTTCCCTCCTTTTTCTACTTAAACAATTTTTAAGTTTAATGTTATGTTGTTGTAAAACTGAAATTCTTGGGTTGAGATTCATGGGGACCGAAAAAGCTAAACTCTGTGTACCAATTTGGGGTTGGAAAAACCGTGGACATGTATCATCTAACAATTTTAAATTCAAGCTTTAAGTTGACGTCTTTTTAGCATCGTTTGATATATCTTGTGTGCAATGAATACTGTGTAGCACCCATTGTTGTAGTTCCTCTGCGCATAGCAATTGTGGGGGTGTTACAGATTGATAATCAGAGCCACGAGTTATAGAGAACTAGGTCGTTTTTGAAAATCCTAAACTATAACTTTTGGTGTCGTAAGAAATGGTCCAAGCACACACAACTATCCTGCATGGCTCCGGTAAGATTTATTGTTGTATTTATGGCATTTGACTTATACTTTTGAGTGAAGTATATATGTGGGTAATTATTACGTAAGTATGGAATTACTATATGTAGACGTTGAATTTTACGTGAAATATCCGACATCGTAATTTTTGTATTAATCATGCATGAGCATCATATTATTACATTTTGGGCATATGTACCACCTTTGCATTGCATTTGCATGCATGTATTTATAACTATTGTATAATTACTTATGTACCCTCCGAAATTCGCTGTTATTGCAGGAATGGCCGAGGTACCGCCTAATGATAATGGAAACGATTACGTCGTAGGTCACGGAGGGGGAAGTGTTGGAACATCAGCTGAAGGACAAGCTGAGACGAACGATATACAAGCCCAGGACCCCGACCCAAGGAGAACTACTTGCCCCAGGCCTATGCGTACTTCCCATCTGGTTGGTGTACCAGATATCCCCAGAAGAGCCGTAGGTGCAATGAGCGCAAATTCTCTTCATCAGGGCATCCCAAGAATTTGCTGTCCCGGACCGAGGATTTATCATGACGTACGACGGACCGTGAGAGGTTTGGACGAATCGATGTGCATGCGGTACGTAGTGGAATCAAGGGTGATCAGTAGATTCGACGAGAATGAAAAGGGAACATCAAAGACTGTTGGAAAGGACTGCAAGAGTTGAGTATGACGGGAATGTGAACAAAAGTGACATCAACAGTCTTAGATCAATGGTTGCAAATTTAAGTGATAGTCTTGACCGTGTTAGGGAGGATCAAGTGAGGTTGTCGAGGATGCAGAGTTGGGAGCATCGTGTGAGAGCATCATTGCCCCCGGATTGGAGATTCGTGGACGATTTGGAGATGGAGGCGAACGACTTCATGATTCAGCCGCCTACTGGAGGTGTTTGTATTACGGTGGGAAGTCAGGTAGCGATTGAGTGTGGATCCACATCAGGGACGAAAAAGGAAATGGAATGTGGGCCGGATGATAAAGGAAAGAGAAAAGTGGATGATGTGGATGAGAACGTTAGTGATGAGGAAACCGAGGAAGACGACGACGAGCCGCCATCCAAGAGGCCATGTGGATCACCACATGCCTAAGTTACTTGTTTTGTATTTTCTTTGATCATTGTAATAGAACTATTTTAGACCTTTGTATGATGGTATTATGACGAGAAACTCAAGTACTTGAAGTTTTATGGTGAACGATTGTAGTGGCAATACTTGTCACGATTTTGGTTAATTATCAATACAATCTATGTTACCTTTCATGATCTGTGATATGTCTTAAATTTGATCTTTTGTGGTGTGAATTGATGAATATTAGTAACTCCGTAGTGATGTGTCGTTGTATGTATATTATGTCTGGGAAACTTGATATGTATACTTACATTGTTTTTCTATTTTTTCCTGTCTTGCAGAAAGAGATATTCGATAACACCATGCCTCCAAAGTTGACCGCCGATCGTGTTAACACCATGATTCAGGAAGCTATAGCAAATGCGTTGGAAGCAGACCGAGCTGGGAGAAATCAGGACCAGGGAAGGAACGCGGGGAGACAGCAAGCCCCGAGGGTGTGTACCTATTCTAGTTTTATGAAGTGCGGTCCCACGCAGTTCCGTGGAACGGGTGGAGCTTTAGAACTTAGACGATGGTTGGAAAAGGCTGAAAGTACGTTCGAAATCAGCGGTTGTGCAGAAGCGGATAAAGTGAAGTTTGCAGCTGCTACGTTTCTTGATGATGCGTTAAGTTGGTGGAATACCCAGGTAGCTACAGTTGGATTGGCTGTAGCGAATGCAAGGACGTGGAACGCGACAAAAGCTCTGTTGACTAAGAAGTTTTGCCCGGAAGAGGAATTGGGGCAATTGGAGGATGAGTTGAGGCACTTGACCTTGAAGAACAACGATATAGCTGCTTACACCAGGAGGTTCAACGAATTAAGCCTTTTGTGTCCAGATATTTTTGCCAATGATGCCAAGAAGATGAAGCAGTATATTAAGGGTTTATCTAGCAATATCAAAGGTGAAACAACTTCGTCAAAACCTGGAACGTTTGATGAAGCGGTTCAAATGGCTCACGCTTTGATGGACGTCAAGCTTCAGGACAAGCAGAACTACATTGCTGAGGGCAACAAGAGGAAATGGGAAGCGGCACAAAGCAATCAATCCCAAGGCCAGAACCGAGGTGGAAATTGAAACAACCATGGGCCGAACCGTAATCAGCAGTTTAATCAGAGAAGGAACAAAGGGATGAGGGCAGTGACGAACCCTAGAGGTGTAAAAGTGAATCCCCATTGTGGTAAGTGCAATTTGTATCATGTTGGAAATTGCCCGCCTGCATGCGGCAAGTGTGGGAAAGCAGGTCATAGGACATCTGGTTGTCGAACGGGAGGAGTAGCCACTGGGGCTAATGCTATCAGAATGAGAGGATGTTATAGTTGTGGAGAAAGGGGTCATGTGCAAGAAAATTGCCCGAAGGCAGGAAACAGGCGGGGAGGTAATAATGCGGCTGCTGTGTATCAAGTGGGAACGGCTGATAAGCCACAGGGTCCCAATGTGGTTACCGGTACGTTTTTGCTAGACGCTTGTTATGCTAGTATTTTGTTTGATTCTGGCTCCGACAAGAGTTTTGTAGATGTTAAATTTAGTCGTCATATCGATAGAAAACCGGTGTTGTTAGCGACTAGTTATAACGTTGAGTTAGCCGATGGAAAAATTGTTAGTACGAATTCTATACTGAAAGGGTGTACCTTGAAGTTAGGAAACTACGCTTTTAAAATCGACTTAATGCCTATAGAGCTAGGATCGTTTGACGTGATTGTGGGAATGGATTGGCTAATGGCGCACAGTGCTATGATCGTCTGTGGCGAGAGATTGGTTCAGATTCCGTTGAGGAACAAGGTTTTGACGGTAAAGGGAGACGAATGCACTTCTCGTTTGAAGGTGATTTCGTGTTTGAAAATGATGGAGTACGTAGAGAGCGGATGCGATGTGTTTTTGGCACAAGTTTCGAGTGATGGTGATTTAGAGGCGAGGATTGAAAAGGTACCAGTTATTTGCGAGTATCCGGAAGTTTTTCCAGACGAGTTTCCGGGTTTACCGCCTACCCGTGAGGTCGAGTTTCGAATTGATTTAGTGCCAGGAGCTGCGCCGGTTGCACGTGCACCTTATCGCTTAGCACCATCTGAGTTAAAGGAGTTATCGGACCAACTGAAGGAGTGGATGGACAAGGGATTTATTAGGCCGAGCTCATCACCTTGGGGAGCGCCAGTGTTGTTCGTAAAGAAGAAGGATGGTTCGTTTCGGATGTGTATTGACTATAGGGAACTCAATAAGCTGACGGTTAAGAATCGGTACCCATTGCCGAGGATTGACGATTTGTTCGATCAATTGCAAGGTTCCAGTGTATACTCAAAGATCGATTTAAGATCAGGGTATCATCAACTGCGTGTAAGAGAGGAGGATATTCCTGTAACTGCCTTTCGTACGCGGTATGGACACTTTGAATTTCGAGTGATGCCGTTTGGGTTGACAAACGCGCCTGCTGTATTCATGGACCTTATGAATCGCGTGTGCAAGCCGTATCTAGATAAGTTTGTTATTGTTTTCATCGACGATATACTTATTTACTCTAAAAGCAAGGAGGAGCACGGGAAACACCTGAGGAAGATTTTGGAATTGTTAAGGAAGGAGAAGCTGTATGCGAAATTCTCGAAGTGTGAATTTTGGTTGGAATCAGTACAGTTTCTAGGTCATGTGATTGATAGTGAGGGAGTTCGTGTAGATCCTGCCAAGATCGAAGCGATCAGGGAATGGTCAGCACCGACGACGCCGACTGAAGTTCGACAATTTCTGGGTTTAGCAGGGTATTATCGAAGGTTCATTGAAGGATTTTCGTTGATTGCAAAACCATTGACGAGGCTTACCGAAAAGAATAGGGTGTATGAATGGGGAATTGAGGAAGAACTTGCTTTCGAAACGCTTAAGGATAAGTTATGTTCCGCACCGATTTTATCATTGCCTGAAGGAACCGAAGACTTCGTAGTGTATTGTGATGCGTCTCGTAAGGGTTATGGAGCGGTATTAATGCAACGTGAAAAGGTGATAGCTTACGCGTCGAGGCAATTAAGGAAGAACGAGGAGAACTACACGACGCACGATTTGGAATTAGGAGCTGTAGTTTTTGCGTTGAAATTGTGGAGACACTATCTTTATGGGACAAAGTGTGTTGTATTCACTGACCACAAGAGTTTGCAGCACATTTTAGATCAAAAGGAGTTGAATATGCGACAGAGACGATGGGTTGAACTACTGAGTGATTATGACTGCGAAATTCGCTACCACCCTGGCAAGGCGAATGTTGTAGCGGATGCACTAAGTAGGAAGGAACGGGAGAAACCTTTGAGGGTTAGAGCTTTAGTGATGACTGAGAGCGTTGACTTAACCGAAACCATACTGAAGGCTCAAGAGAGAGGACTAATGAAAGAGAATGTTGAAGCTGAAAACTTGGGACGAATGTTGAAACCTCTTTTCGTGATTAGGTCTGACGGACTGAGATATTTTGAGAATCGGATCTGGTTACCATTGTGTTCATCTGAGGAAGGAAAGCCTGGAGTTCGAGAATTGGTTATGAATGAGTCGCATAAGTCGAAATATTCGATACATCCTGGATCGGACAAAATGTACCACGACCTGAAGAAAGTCTATTGGTGGCCGAATATGAAGGCGGATATTGCTCGTTACGTTAGTAAGTGTTTGACTTGCGCGAAGGTTCAGGCAGAACATAAGAAACCATCTGGATTGTTGGTACAACCAGAGATCCCAGAATGGAAATGGGAGAAAATCGCTATGGATTTCGTGACGGGTTTACCTAGGACTCCTAGTGGATGTGATATGATATGGGTAATAGTGGATAGGTTGACGAAATCTGCTCATTTCTTACCTATGAAGAGGACGGACAGCATGGAAAAACTCGCCAGCGTGTACGTGAAGGAGATCGTCTGTAGACATGAAGTGCCGTTATCGATCATTTCGGATCGCGACAGTAGATTTACATCGGAATTTTGGAAATCGCTTCAACGTGCGATGGGCACTGAACTGAGTTTAAGCACGGCTTATCACCCGGAAACTGACGGCCAGAGTGAACGAACTATTCAAACGATGGAGGACATGCTCCGAGCATGCGTGATTGATTTTGGAGGAAGTTGGGAACGCCACTTGCCTCTGGTGGAATTTTCGTACAATAATAGTTATCATGCGAGTATCAAGGCAGCACCGTTTGAAGCATTGTATGGAAGGAAGTGTAGATCGCCTGTGTGTTGGAGTGAAGTAGGGGAAAGTCAATTGACTGGACCCGAAATGGTTTTAGAAACGACATAGAAGATTGTGCAGATCAAGAACCGACTACTTGCTGCGAGAAGCCGACAGAAGAGTTATGCCGATAACCGAAGGAAACCGTTGGAGTTTGAAGTTGGAGATATGGTTATGCTCAAGGTATCGCCGTGGAAGGGTGTAATTCGTTTTGGGAAGAAAGGAAAGTTGAGTCCGAGGTATATTGGACCGTTTAAGATCGTTGAACGAATTGGACCAGTAGCGTACAAGTTAGAATTGCCGAGCGAGCTTAGTGCTATTCACGACACGTTTCACGTATCGAACCTAAAGAAGAGTTTGGCGGACAAGGAATTGGTGATTCCTTTGGACGAGATTCGACTGGACGACAAAATGCACTTTGTGGAAGAGCCTGTGGAAATTATGGACCGAGAGGTCAAGCGGTTGAAGCGTAGTAGGATTCCTATTGTGAAGGTCCGATGGAATTCTAAGCGTGGACCGGAATACACTTGGGAACGTGAGGACTTTTTCAAGGAAAGGTATCCTCATCTGTTCCAGTAGAACGAAATGTGAGTACAAGAAGAGGCGAGCGCCGGGACGTCACTCTCTTTAAGGAGGGGTGGATGTGACACCCTAGAATCGAGGTCATTAACGTTACCCTGAATTACGCTAATTTTTGAAATTTTTAATAAATTTTAATTTCTATATTTATAAGTATTTTGGTTAAAGCCGATGTTCGAGGTTATAATTCTTACGTTTGACGATTTAAGAAGGACGATGACGATTACGATCCCGAGGGATGCCCAATTTTATATAATTTTTGACGATTTATCGATAACGTAATCTTTCGAGAATTTTATTTACGGTTCGTGTTAAGTTAAGTCGGGTGAGTTTTATAGCCTTCCGAGTACATTTAAAGTATCCCAAAAATATTTTGGAGTGTTCGGGATGATTTCCGACTCCCGTAAAATTTTCAAAATTGACAAATGGGTCGAACCCGCAAAGTTTTGAGGACGTTTTCAACTTAAGGCCAAAAGAAACCAAATATTGCAAAATGGTCCCTCCCAATCCACCAAAAAGCCCCAAAAGGACATAAACACAAACACATAGAACATATCACCAAAAATTAAACAACTCTCTCCCTCTCTTGCTCCCATAGCCGACGGACACCCCCAACCCACCAAGAAATCCATCAAAACTTTTTTTCACTTGATTTTCATAAAAACTAAGGTTAGAACACATCTAATCTTGTCATTCCCTACATTTCCATGTGCTTAAATCCCACATGCACTAACAAAAATTTTCCAAAAATTTTCATGATGATCCAAAATCGTTTTTGTGGCTAAATGTTGTAATGCATGTTAAATTTATGAGTAATGGAAGTATAAACACCAAGAAAACCCACCAAAATCAATTTGGTTGTGGTGATTGGGTCACCCAAACCCCACGGCACAAGGGGTGTTTGGGGAGCCATGGTGGTTGTTGGATTTTGAGCTTAGTCTTGTGTTTGGTTATGTGTTTAGTGATGATTTGAGTAGGTTTAGGTGATTGCATGTTTGAATTCTTTGATTTTTGATTTTGAGATTGGTTGATCAATAGGGGTAGGACTGAAATTTGGTGTTTGGATATGTTTAGGGAGGCTTAGGATGATGCCTAGTGGTGGCTAGAAGGTTTGAAATCGAGTCTAAGCGTGATTTTGGAGTAGCCAAATTTAGGCAGAAACTTTTAGCTCATTTCATAAAAATTATTTTTTTTCCAGGTCTTGAAAACTAAATGTAGTTATAGAGGGTCTTCTTGTCTTTAATTTAGTATAAGGTAGAGCCCGTGACTCAAAACGAGCTAAAAGTTATGAGGTTTTAAAGATCGAGTACCGGGAGACGAGGACTTTCATAATCCGGATTTATGTAAAGTTTTAGTCAAATCCCGAGGGTCACAAGTATGAATTGGTAAATGGTCAAGGGTCAAAATTTGGTCCCAAACCTGTATAAATGAGTCTATAAGTTGACTTAGGAGTCAACGAAGTCAAAGGTGCATTTCATATAGGTCAAAGAGGTCAAAATTGGTCGAAGTGCAATTTCAGCCCGTAAAATGTAGTCGTGGAAAAACGTTGCGTAACGGGTCGTAAAAGTAAAAACTTTTATTGGGCTTAAAAACATGTTATCTACAGGTCTTATAGGATTTTTGAGAATTTTTTCAAATTTTATAAGTGTGGTTAAACATGGTAAAACAGCCCGTACTTTAGTCAAGTACCGGCGAGAATGAGTAAAAATGGACAACGTAAGTAATGAGAACGAATGGTATAAAATGAGTGATACTTGTTATTTTGTTTTTGGCGTGAGTTATACTTGTCCTAAGTGACTAGTATATATATATTTTATACAGTACCGTAAGTATTAAAATGAGATTACTCATTACGCGTTATTTGTGATAGGTGTTGATTTAACCGGGCATCCGTTTCGTCGTCAGTGATCATCCCTCGAACTACCGACTACTTAAGATATAAGGTGTGAATTTATAGCCTCGCTTATGTTTATTTCAAAATTGTTTTACCCGCGAGGGAAATGCATGCTAGTTTTTAAAAGGAACGTATATCATGAATGATTGTTAGACCCGAAAGTTGCCTTAGAAATTGTGTTGAGTACCAAAGTTGCAAAAGTCCCTAAAATCATGAACTATTAACTATTGTCCTGCCCTCGAGTAGGGGGAAATAGCCGCTTATGCAATTTGTAGTACTACGGGGCTAACGACCCAATGCTAGCCGAGAAGCTGTACTTTTAGTAAGTTCTGCGGTAGATTATTTTGTATGAGAAATAAGGTATAATTGCAACTGATGCCTTTAGAAGGGGCACTGGTTTCATCTGAATCACGCCGGTATTTATTACGCGGGTGATTGAGTTAACGGATTAGTGTCATGAGCTTAAACACAATTGTCAGTATCCTGATTATAGATTGTTTGATCGACAAGTCTATAAATGATCACGAATGGTTTTTATTATATATACGTTCAAATTGATTGAAAAACCTATGAATTCCACTCAACGTTTTCGTTGACCAAAATTTTGGCATGTGTTTCATGTAACCGCTGAGGTGTAGGATGGAGCATGCATGGGATGGACGTTGTGTGTATGGCTTGGAGTCCGCTTGTTTTTCCCTCCTTTTTCTACTTAAACAATTTTTAAGTTTAATGTTATGTTGTTGTAAAACTGAAATTCTTGGGTTGAGATTCATGGGGACCGAAAACGCTAAACTCTGTGTACCAATTTGGGGTTGGAAAAACCGTGGACATGTATCATCTAACAATTTTAAATTCAAGCTTTAAGTTGACGTCTTTTTAGCGTCGTTTGATATATCTTGTGTGCAATGAATACTGTGTAGCACCCATTGTTGTAGTTCCGCTGCGCATAGCAATTGTGGGGGTGTTACACTATCTGAGATTTACCCTATTGTTGAATGAGCTTAATATCTATGGCATGGCAATTCCTACCTTTCAATTGAACACCAAGTATTTGAACACTCTTCCTCCAGAATGGAAAAAATACGTGACGGATGTTAAATTGGCAAAGGACTTGCATAACACCAATGTGGATCAACTTCAAGCTTTTCTTCAACAACACGAATGCCATGTGATCGAGGCTCGGTTGTCTACACCTCAAGTTCATGATCCACTTGCAATGTATGCTTCTCAACAAAACATGGCTTATACTTATCAACAACCATCATACTTGCAGCAACCACCACCACACACCTATCAGCAACCATCTTATCAACCACCAATGATGCCACATCAAGCATTTCAACAAGGTGTTCATCAACAATCTTTTCCGCAGCAACCACCATATCAGACATCACCATCACAAGCCAACACTTCTCCAATGGGCTATACTCCTCAGCAAGGATATCTTCCAATAGAAGCACAACCAGCACAAGCTTTCTACTCTAATGAACTTCCACCAATCCAAGTGCCGGTCTTTACTCCAAATGATACGCCAGCTGATGTTCTAAACCATCTCACAGCCTACTTGTCAAAACTTGTTGCAACTAGAGGATTTCCACCAACAAACAATCAGCTCCGCACCTCATCAAATCGTCGACAACAAGCCACTGTTCAAGATGGTCAAGTGACGGTGCAACCTATTCAGGGAAGGCAAAATTCATATGGACCTCCTACAAGGACTGGGAACATTCAAGCTGTGAATTCTCAAGCTAGTGTAAATGGAAGTCCTATTGGTCCTAAAAAGGTTGTGACTTGCTACAATTGCCGAGGACAAGGTCATACGGCTAGGGAATGCACTCAACCAAAGAGGAGAAGGGATGATGCATGGTTTCGTGAGAAGATGTATTTGGTTGATGCTCAGTCTAAGGGGAAGATCTTAGATTAAGTGGAATTAGCATTTCTTGCAGACCCAGGGGCAGCAGATACTGAAGGCATTGCAGTCGTTTCCACTTCTAATGCAACTTATCAAGCGGACGATCTTGATGCATACGTTCGGATTGTGATGACATTCACTCTGCCCAAGCTGCTCTCGTTGCTAATCTCTCTCACTACGGTTCTGATGTCGTCAGTGAGGTACCAACCACATCTAATAATCTTGATGATAACCAACATCAAGTTGGGCATGAAAATGACAACCTTGAACAGCATTGGGGGACTAGTAACTCAAATGATGTGGTATCCAATCCTACACATTTGAGTGAACCTCAACCAAATGCTACGACGGGTATGGAATCTTATGCTCAACATGATTTGGCCATGGTGCCTAAACATATTATTGATCAAATGCATATGGCACTCAGACAATCCGTAGATACGAATTCCACCCTAACTGCTGAGCTTGCGTTGCATAAAGAAAAGGTCAAAACTTTTGAAATGGTCCCTCAAGTAGAGAAAATAACATTTTCTGAATTTGACCAATTTCGTTTTGAAAAGATTGAATACTTGAAAGAAATAGAATCATTAAAAGCTAATCTTTCTAATGAATTAAAAGCAAAAGAGTCGGTTGTCAATGATTTTTAGAAACTTAAAATGGATTTCGAAACTCTCGAGTCTAAAAAGGTTGAATCAGAAATTAATGCTACCAAACTTCTTAAATTCAAGGAACAACAGCTTTTAAAACAATACGCTTCCATAGAAAAGGTTCATCTTTTAACTAAATCATTTAAAGAACTCGAACTTAAACATCTTCAAGATTTACCACCTAATCCCGGTTATGCAAAACAAGCTCAGGAATATATTCCGGTCTTTATGATATGACCATAATTGGCAAATCGAAAGAAGCACCTTTTGTTCGTAGTACTGAGGAGACACAGTCACTTGCGGATGAAACTCATTCTAAAATGTTTTCAAAATTCCATACAATTGATTATAATCAACATAACAAAGATCAATTTTCGAAAAAGACACGCATTCATTTACAAAAGGAATTAGCAGAATTGACAGTTCTTGTGCCCCAAAATTTGTCAAATGAAAACCTTCCTAGTACGTCTCCTACACTTGTCAAAACGGATTTAACACAGTTAATTCCACCGGTAAGCAAGGCGTCCGTTAACTTAAATGCGGTTCACCAACACTTAGCCGATTTTGACAAGGTCATTTTGGAACGTACGACGGCTTCGGCCATAACGAAAAGTGAATGGAATTTTGAGCACACGAGAGCTGCGTTTCGAGACGAAATTGTTCCGTTTGTAAAGAATGTTAAAGCTTGTCTTAGTAATCTTGATCAAGATTTGCTTTTGGAAATAGAAGAAGTTAGACGTGTTTTCAATGAAATGGATGATGCTTATGAAAACAGTTTACTTGAAATAGAACGGGTTTCACGCCAAAATGATCAGCTTCTGAAGCAAGTGATGTCTCATGATATAGTTTCCGTCTGTGTGAATAAAAGTGTTGATGATGATTCTATTGGGCATAATGTTGAATCTGTGGATACTGTGGTAGATAGTACTTGTCACGAATCTGACGCTGAATTTTTAAAGCTTCGAGATTCATATTCTTCACTTTCAAAACGTTTTGATGAGATTCAAACACATTGTATTTCGCTTGAATGCAAGCAACAATTTATTCAAGAAATCTTTGAAACATCATTCGAAGGTGTTAATATCGATGATGCAAACTTTGAAAAGAATTTTCGATTGAATTTACAATCAAAACAGCGTCAGCCAAGTGACAAAGTTGCTAAATCTTTGCCGATAGAAATAGAGAAATCTAAGGAGCTTAACTGTGTGAACGTACTTGAGGCCGCTGAGAATTTTAAACTTGATCTAGATAATCGAGTTTCCAATATTTTGTCCAAAGTTGATAACTTAAAACAAAAAAATACACGACTCTTCGATTCCGTAAAGCCCGCATGTGCTAATACCACTGCACAGAATCAATCGTTGATTGAACAATTAAATCGGAAGTCGGTGGAAATATCTGATTTGAGGGAATAAATTTGTGATAAAAATATGGTCTTGGCTAAGTTAAAGGAAACACCTCGTACTCTAAAAGGTAAGAATGTTGTGGATAACGCAACCACTGTCTCAGCATCGTCCTCTAGTGCAATCAAAAGGAACCTTATAGCCGTCACACCACTTAACAAGGGCCCTAGGACTAAACCATCTCAAACTTTGGTCACTAAAGATAAGGCGGAATCAAAACCAGCTTCTAATATTCCCGTGTTGCCTTCTACAGGAGTAAGCACCACTACTAAGGCTCAAAGATCTAAGCTTAAGAGAAACAAGAAGCATGATAGGATCTTGCCCCCATCTAGTAGTCAAGTGAAGAAGAAAGTAGAAGCCCATCCTAGGAATGTTATTTCTGTTTTGAATAAAAAGAATCATGTAGCTAAACCTAAAGGCTCTGCGGTTGTGTAGCGTTCTAAGCCTAGTGTGAATTCTAATTTGAAATGTTGGAATTGCAATGAATGTATGTTTTCTAGTCGTCATGATTCTTGCCTTATTGACCATGTGAATGAGATGTATGCCCGGAAAAATGGATTAGAATGGAACCGACTGGGAAAGTGTTAACCCAAGTTGGTTGGATGTAGCACCCCACTGGTAGAACTTTCACTATAGTAGGAAATACGTGCCCTTTAACTAGGATCACTCCCACTAAAGCAAAGAAAGCATGCCCTTTAACTAGGAGTACCAAGGCTACCAAAACACAAGCGTGTCCTTTAACTAGGAACACCGACACTACTGTAGGAACCAAGTGCCCTTTAAATAGGTATACTCCCACTGTAGTGCCCGCGAATAATCCAAAACCTAAGAAAGTTGGAACAGTAAAACCTGTTAGTGCTAAGACTCACATTAGAAAACGCAAGAAATCTTAGGGTCACAAAAATGTTAGCAATTCTGATAATATTTTATCTGTATCTGCTAACACTCCGGAACCAATAGTTTCCAATGCACTGTCTACTGTTGTTGTTGAAAACAGGTGGTACAAATTGTTCTCTGGTATTTAGACTCTGGTTGCTCCAAGCATATGACCGGAGATCGCTCTCAACTCAGAAATTTCGTCAGCAAGTTTCTTGGTACGGTTCGATTTGGAAATGATCACATTGCAATGATAATGGGTCATGGTGAATATCATATTGGGAATGTTATAATTTCAAGAGTGTATTATGTGGAAGGTCTCGGTCACAACTTATTTTCTGTGGGACAATTTTGTGATGCAAACCTAGAAGTTGCTTTTCGAGAGCATACCTGCTTCATTCATAATTTGGAAGGGTTTGATTTATTGAAAGGTACTCGAGGGAATAATTTGTATACTTTGTCTCTAAAAGACATGATGGCCGCCTCTCCCGTATGTCTTTTCTCCAAAGCATCAAAGACTAAGTCATGGTTATGGCATCGACGGTTATCTCATCTTAACTTTGACGCTATTAATCATTTGGCAAAAAACGAACTTGTTCGTGGTCTTCCTAAACTTTCATTTCACAAGGATCATTTGTGTTCCGCGTGTACAATGGGGAAAAGCACTAAGAAATCTTACAAACCCAAGACGGAAGACACCAACCAAGAGAAACTTTATCTATTGCATATGGATCTTTGTGGGCCAATGCGTGTTGAAAGTCTTAGTGGCAAAAAGTACATCCTCGTCATTGTCGATGATTACTCTCGGTTTACATGGGTGAAATTTCTTAAAGCAAAAAATGAGGCACCTAAATTCATCATCGGATTTCTCAAGATGATTCAAGTGCGTCTCAACATTACTGTCCGACGCATTCGTACAGATAATGGACCGAATTTGTGAATCAAATTTTGCGTGATTATTATGAAGAATTTGGCATATCTCATGAAACATCCGTTGCACACACTCCACAACAAAACGGTGTCATTAAAAGGCGAAATCGCACAATTATGGAAGCTGCTCGAACGATGTTAATTTACGCAAAGGATCCATTATTTTTATGGGCAGAAGCAGTATCTACAGCAGTGTACACCCAAAACCGGTCACTAATTCGTAAACGCCATGGTAAAACACCTTATGAGCTTCTCCATGGAAAAGTACCAGATTTATCATATCTTCATGTATTTGGTTCTCTTTGCTATCCAAATAATGATGGTGACAATTTGGGAAAACTTCAACCAAAGGCTGATATTGGTATTTTCATTGGTTACGCACCCGCAAAGAAGGCATACCGAATCTACAACCGTAACTCTCGCAAGATCCTTGAAACTATGAACGTTGATTTTGAGGAGCTGACAGCAATGGCTTCTGAGCAAAGCAGCTCTGAACCCGCACTTCATGAAATGGGACCCAGTAACATTAGTTCTGGTCTTGTCCCAAACAACCCTACTTCATCATCATTTACACCACCTTCTAGGACTGAATGGGATACGTTGTTTCAACCTTTCTTTGATGAATTCTTTACTCCTACAAGTATCGTTGCTCCAGAACCTGAAGTAATAGCTCCGGTAACCGAAGTTGTCGCTCCAGCAACCGTTGCACAATCAGATACGTCTGCACCTACAATTGGTCAAGATATACCATCAACAAGTAATTCTCAACCAACACCCGAACCAACTACCCATGTCATGCATATTGATGATGATGAGGATGATGATGATCACGATTTGGAATTTGCTCAACTGCGTGAACTTCCATTCTTTGGTGTACCAATTCCCGACCCTAATCAAGCCGGGTCGTCCACCTCAGAAGAAGCTCCAAGTACGGTTTACTCCAATCCACAGATTCGTGAACATGATAGCAAGTGGACAAAGGATCATCCTATAGATTCTATTATTGGTGACCCTAATCGTCCGGTATCCACACGAAGTCAGCTACAAGAAAATGCAATGTTTTGTCACTTTGATGCTTTTCTCACTGAAGTTGAACCTAAGACATGGCAAAAAGCTTTTACTCAATCCTGTTGGATAGAAGCTATGCAAGAAGAACTTAATGAGTTTATACGTCTTGAAGTATGGGAACTTGTCCCATGCCCGGATCAAGTGCAGTTACTTACTTTGAAATGGGTTTACAAGGTGAAACTCGACGAGTTAGGCGGAATATTGAAGAACAAAGCTCGACTAGTAGCTCGTGGATACAAGCAATTATTGGGCATCGACTTTATGGAATCCTTTGCACCTGTTGCCCGTTTGGAAGCTATTAGACTATTCCTCGCTTATGCAGCCCACATGAATATGATCGTCTATCAGATGGATGTGAAGACGACATTTCTTAATGGTGAACTCAAGGAAGAGGTCTATGTTCAACAACCGGATGGTTTTGTGAATCCTAATTATCCTAATCATGTGTACAAGCTTAAGAAGGCTCTCTATGGGTTGAAGCAAGCTCCTCGCGCATGGTATGATCTATTGTCACAATTCCTCATTACGCAAGGCTTCGCTAAAGGCAAGGTGGATCCCATGCTGTTCATTCAGAAATGAGGTAAAGATATGATTATGGTACAAATATATGTTGATGATATTATATTTACAGCCTCGACCCAAACCTTATCCGATGAATTTGGGAAACTCATGTCTTCCAAGTTTAAGATGTCCATGATGAGCAAGGTATCATTCTTCTTAAGTCTTCAGATATCTCATAGTCCTAGAGGCATCTTTATCAATCAATCCAATTATGCCCTTGAATCGCTTAAGAAATATAAGATGGAATCTTGTGATCCCGTGGATACTCCAATGGTGGAACAAACTAAGCTTGATGCAGATCCACATGGAGTTGCCGTTGATCCGACACTGTATCGTGGAATGATCGGTACTCTTCTGTATATCATAGCTAGTCGACCTGATCTTCAGTTTGCTATATGTATGTGTACTCGGTATCAAACTCGACCTACTGAGTTACACTTGGCTACTGTGAAACGGATCTTTCGATATCTTAAAGGAACCATTAATCGGGGACTTTGGTATTCGAAGGACTCTTCGATTGCACTAATGGCATATGCAGATGCGGATCACGAGGGTTGTCAAGATACAAGGCGTAACACGAGTGGAACTTTGCAACTACTAGGAGATCGACTAATCAGTTGGGCATCGGAAAGGCCGAAAAGTGCTGCAATTTCAAGTATGGAAGCAGAATACATAGCTATGTCCGGTTGCTGTGCTCAAATTCTTTGGATGAGATCGCAATTAACCGACTATGGTCTAGGTTTCAACAAAATTCCGATGTACTGTGACAACAAGAGTGCAATTGCCTTATGCTGCAACAATGTTCAATTCTCCCGGTCGAAGCACATTGACATTCGCTACCACTTCATCAAGGAGCAAGTGGAAAATGGAGTAATAGAGCTTTACTTTGTCCGATCTGAGTATCAATTGGCGGATATTTTCACGAAGGCTTTAGATTGCGCTCGAATTGAATTTTTGGCCGACAAGCTAGGAATGAGAACTTTCTCGCCTGAGACTCTAAAGGAACTGGCAGATGAAGCGAAAGAATAGTGGTGGCAAAACTATTCTCCGTATCCTTGGTGATCATTTGTATATATTGTTTATATTTTTATCCACAAAAGCAAAATACAAAAATATAAAACCATATAATAACCATAAAAATTGAAAAATTCATAAAAATCCAAAAATATTTTTTACTTTATTTCTCAAAGGCATGTCTTTTGGTACGATAATATTTACGGCCTTAGAAATGTCGATTAATATTGACACGGCGCCATAAATAGAGTTCGCACAAAAGTTGTAAATATTTCATAAAACATGCCTAAATGGCTTGTAGTTATTTCAGACTGCAACCCGCTTTTCGCATTAAAGTCACGTATTTCTTATGAAAATGTTGGCTCACAACGGGAATTAATTTTCTCGGGCAAGGTTTACTTTAAAACCTTGTAAGGGATCAAGTTTACTTTATAACTTGGTCTAACACAAATCAATTTACGTCTCAGTGCATTTATTTGTTAAAATAAGAGAAGTCTTGTTTTTATGAAGCTATCATCTCTACAACCATAGCAATCTACAACTGGTATCTACATACTCGACGATGCGACTACTCAACCGACGCCTACAGCTCTTTTAATAGAACACAGGCCAACAATTGAGGGGGAGCAATTGTCAAGCATTCAGAATCTTCGATGCCGAAAGTGCCAAGTTCACAAGTTGGTGTCAAGACAACAATACCAATCGTACACGTGGTGTCAAGAGATGACTTCAGATGTGACGAGGCGACCAACATATGCTGACAAGAACCATTTGATCTTATCATATGATGTTCTCATCTATCAGGTCCAACCTTGTCAATTCTTTTAAATATGGTGAATATGTGATCATGTTACAAATCGGTATCATATCTCATACATTTGGTATCATGAAGATAAAAAGGACTTGCATTTTTCTTCCCAAAACCTTTGTTAGAACTTCATTAAATCAATTGATATTAAGAACATCGATTGGGTTAATATTTTTAATATGGGGGAGAAAATGTGATTTAATATGGGATATTATCACAAATGGTTTGATTAATGTGCTGGCTCATCCGGACATATGCGAAATGTTTTCAAATATCGTGGCATATGTTAAGGGGGAGCAAAATGGATTTGCTATATCGAAATGGATTTTCCACCATATACTTACCCAAAACCTATTTATTTCACGACGATGAAGATTGTGGTGACGTAAGGATGGTAGGATAGGTTAAGTCCAATGATTCTTCTAGAACCGGAGGAATCTTCCCAAGGACATTCCATAGCTAGAAATAGTAGTCCTTAGGAAAGATAGAGAAAGATTGTGAACGTAGCTGAATGCCGACCAAGTACTTAAGTTAGCACTGGAACAATCACAACAAGGTGCTAGTTATGACGTATTGGTAAGCATTGAAGGGGTTGAAGAATGAAAAAAGAATTGTAAAGATAAAGGGTGTAAAGAAAGAAGCCCTCCTTACAACTTTAGGCAGAAAACGGGTCAACACACATGCTATTGAGATCATTTTAATGATGCTTGATATTGAAGATAGACATCATGGACCCAGTGATGCAATGCACAACCCATCCCAGCTAACTCATATATCTCTCAAAAGGTATTTGTTTTAATCACACAGAGACAACGCATTATCTATTGATTTATTCACTCCGAATAAATTGGTATTGAAAAGGTGGCACTCCTCTCCAGCCTCCGATCACTAAAATCCAAAATGTACGATCGAGTCTAGAGCCATTTGAGATCATCAAATATCTCATTAGGACACACTTTCATATTTCCTTGCTTCTTCACACACTGTGAAAAGTAAGAAAGATTTTAAGAGTCCTACGCAAAATCTTCATGATCTTGCCTGAACATCTGAGTAATACGAGAGTATTTACAATGAAGATGGAAATCCTTCTTGAGCGAATATCAAAAAGCTCATGGTAGGTGACTTGTGCGATTCTTTATGAATCAAGCTTGTGATAACTGGAAAGCAAAAATGGTTTAATTCTTAACTGAATTTAAACACGTTCCAGGCCTCTACGCAATATCTCAGTGATCTTGCCAGAACACTCAGAGTGATACCTTAGTGTTCACAGTGATGAGTGGAAATCCTTCTAGTGTTAACCTCAAACAGCACTTGGTAGGTAACTTGCAAAATTCAATATGAATCAAGCTCGTGACAACTGGAAAGCAACGATGGTGCGATTGTTTACTGAATCTAACTTGTTCCAGGAATCAGAATTGACGGCCTCAATCACGCGGATAATTTTATCCAAATGATTCACTCTTTACGTTCGCAGTCAGCTTTGGACGGTCGAGTAAAGACAACGGGTTTACCCGCGAAATCTTTTCAAGGAGATTTTTAATTAAATCTACCTGCCACAAGTACGATATTTTATATTGTCCAACGGTCTTCACCGACCAGAGGTAAAATGCTACCGAATTAGAATGAAATGTTCAAAGCCATTTCGTTCGTGTCTACTTATGTTGCGGCATTTGAAAACGGTGGCGTTACAGGATCCAAGAAGAAGTCGTCCCCGCATGCTTATACTTTATGCACTTAATACCTCATCTAATTCAAGAAAGCCTAAAAGTTAAGTCTTCCGATGTATCGAACTCTGAAGCTTTCAAGAATTACGAAGGTATAAGTATGGGGGACGTGAGGTCACGAAGAGGCGAAGATCACAAGTGATGGATGCACAAGATCAAGGCAAGAGATTAATGCTCAAGAATGATATCAAAGATCACATCAGCATGTTCACCAGAAAAGAAAAAGAAAAGAAAGACGAAGACTACAAGCTCAAGACAAGCATAGTATGCTAGGTTTATTTTATTATTGTAACTCCGGTGACGCCCTTGTTTGGAGTGACCTCCCTTAGGGGGAGATTGTTGGAAATACGTTTTTACGTATTTAGGAAGATTCGGTCACTCTGACAATATATTAAATTGTAGCTCGTAGTCTAGGTATTTTTTAATTAATTAAACAAGGAAAAGCCCGGTCCATGCTTGTATGGCCGGCCCAAATGTAAGCCCAAGCCCATCTTATGGGCTTGGTATATAAACCCTCTCCATTGATAGAGAGGGTGGTGATTTCATTTGAATAACACATAGTTCTCTTAAACTTTCTCTCTCTAGAAGTGTGAAATCCACCATCTTTCTATCTCTTTCTCTCTCTAAAACATAAGCATAGATTTACATATCCTACAAGAAATGAAAATGATTATTGATAGATTAAGCTTTTCTTTATAGAGAGTTTTGATACCTTAGAACTTTTTCTATGTTAAGCTAAAAAAAATCAATTAAGCACAGTCTTAAAGTCCATATATTGGGCTTTCCAAAACACTAAACAACTTGAAAAATCTCCAAGAAATGAGACAGTTATGATATCTTGAATGTATGCTGTTTAGAAAGAAAGTTTCTGACCCAAACTAAAACACAGCCATTTGCCTTTTTTCTTTCTGTTTGACTTTGTAAATTGGAAATAATGACTACTGAATAGATGCTAAGTGAGTAACACACAACCTCTAACAAATTGCTCAACGGAATCACCAAATGATTAACAAACAAAATAGTAGTTAAGCTAGAATACTAAAATTTAACAAAGCACTTATAAATTACACTAGAAGGATTAAGCTACAAACTATTCAAGCAACTCAGAAAGGTCAATTAAGGACAAATTATAGCAAGAACAAGGAAATATCAGCTAAAGTACTCAAAATAGCATGCAGACGCTACTTTTGAGAGGAAATTATAAAGGAAACTTACAAAGTGGAGTTGCAGGCTACTTTGGAGAAGAAGCTTAGCGCTGAGCTCGCTTATACACAAATCAACACCATTATCAAACATCTACACATCATCAAAAACATCTTAATCAACACTATCTGACTTCTTTTTGGGTTTTATGATTTCTGAAAACTACAACTATCCATTGGTACTGGATTGAACTCTGCAACATATGTAACAACTCTGAAATACTTCAGCAACTCTCACAATTATGTTATAACAGAATTAGTTGCTTCCATAACAGAATGAAGGTATGAAGAACAGAGTAATATGAAGTGAACTCTCAAAGTGAATTGTATTGATTGAAGTGTATTACAAGCTCTGAACTACAATAACTAGTTAAGTACAAGTTTGTTGTAAATGAAGAGGATTTAGTTACAACTATGTGAAGAATTTAGCTAATTCCTACTTACACTACTCGAATGCAAATGAAGGAGATACCAGGGTATTTATAGGAGAAGGAGAGGTGGGGGTTGTGATGTTAGTGAGGTAGATGACATGTTTAAGCCAATCAATTAGCTCAGCGTGGCATAGTTAAGTGTAATTGAGGCTAGGGTTCATCACGACCAGAATTTGGGATTTTATGATTGAGTGGATTTAGGTTTGAGTGTATTTTGAGTTCGTCTTGTTATGAAGAATATTTTTGATATTGATCACTTCTTTTTAAACGCACTCTATCATCCTCCAAATTCTGGGCTCGCTGAAAATGACACGTGGAAGGCTTGGATTTGTCTATTTAGTGTCACACGGATCAAAGAAAGTTATGATCCGAGTGAAGGTAAAATACGGCTTCTGATTGGCTAACAAAAGCTAGTGGAGTAACTGTTTGGATTTGTTTGGCAGACTTTCTTTCCACATTTATTGTGCTGATTTGGTGATCCAAGTCTTCAAAATGAAAGCTTCTCATTGGTTGTCAGCCTTTCACACGGATTGAGCCAAAATTATCTTTGAGAATTGGCAGAAACAGTCTTTGAGGTTTGGCAGATTTATGTAAACATAGAATAACTTTGAGAACATGCCATCTTCAACCCTTCATCTTCAAGAATAAGCAGCTTTAGTCCTTTGACTTGTTGACTTAGCCATAAATGATCCTCCTTTTGTCTTTTTCCTTCACGATTGACCTTGAAATCCGTGCTTGAACCAAAACGTATCATTTTACCTACGCAATCACAAACAACAAAGAATACCACGTAATTCCGTTTTATCACATTAAAACTTGGTAATTTCTTTGTGTTTTAGGGTTTGATATATCATAAATTGATATGAGATTTCACTCATATCAATCCCTAATTTTTTCCTAGAAATGAAAAATAGAGCTTGACTTGTGTTTTCCAGGCCTCCCCTGATGTAGTAGCAAGCTAAGAAACACCAAACAACAACTAATCTATCTCTAACAATCACCAGCAACACCATAATTCACAAATTTGACTCTATGAATTCAAATAACCAATATTCCCTCTAAAAACTTCACAATCAACAATTCTGAACCAATTGATGAACAAATGGCTTCAAAAACTTGTATTCTAGCTAAGTATCAACAAACAACAACAATCTAAACAGGAGCAACAGTAAAAGTAACAATTGGAGAAGATGAACAATATTCTAATGGCGTTTTTATTAAATGTGAGTAAATGAGGGTACTATTGATCTAGGTTTAAGTACATAAGCTATCTCTAATACAAGCTAAAACTATTGTACTAAATTGAGAGAGCAACAACGTGAAAGTTAAGCAGAAATGAGAAGTATGTGTAAAATATGGAGCGTGTGTGTATTTATAGGTGGTTAGGAAAACATGTGGTGATGTGGGGAAGTCTAGAATGTCTGGGTGTCAGAATATGATTATCAATTAGTCCAATGAGGTGATGACATGTGGATTAGGGTCTTTTTCAAGTAAGTGTGAAATTTGGTGTTTTTGATTGGATGAACGGCAGTGTAAGTGGTTAATACCAATGGATTCGTCTTGCAAAGACGAGCAAGATTGATGTTGATAACTTTCTAAGAAAGTGCCTGGTTCGTCTTCTTCAATCTAGTGAAGTTGAGTGACACATTTCACGCTCTGGTTTATGGCTTTTCCTTTAAAAGCTCTTGCCACGCTGGCAATCCAAATGGATGAAATGCTGGCTTGTTATTGGTGGAAATGTGTAATGTTGGATCTGAATCCATGTGAAGCAAATACTGGCCTCCCATTGGTCTACGTGTCAAGATTTTTATAAAACTTTGGCTGATTGGCAGTTTTTTTAATTCCCTTTCTTTTGCAAAGTTGATCTTTAGCCCATGATCTTCATAAAATCTTCATTCTAAGCCCTTTGACTTTCATTCTTTTGAAACTTTTGGTCCTTTTGACTTTTCTTTGACTTTTTCTTCAATAAAATCCGGTGAAATCCCGTGTTTTCTTCATTTTTATTCTTTTTGTACCTAAAACACAACAAAACACAAAACCACGCGTAATTCCGACTTTTACGTTATTTAATTCACGTTTTGGTTTGGTTTTTCCTTGTTTTAAGTGGTAAAAGGGTAGTGTTTTCACACTTATCCGACATCAATGGTGGAAACGATCTCAGTTGGTTGGCCCATGATGTTTTGAATAGTACCAGTATCCCAAAATTGTCTAATCAAAGATTCATAAACATTAGGACAATGAATTAGGAATACCAAATGTGAGAATGCTCCAAAAAGGCCAAGATTTCGATGTATTCGTTACTTTCAGGACCAGCTCCAAGATGTGCGACCTTGTTATCATCAACCTTAAATTGTAGTTACGCCATTTAGATTGTGGGTGATGAATTCATTTGAGATGAAGAAGATGATTTGATTGCAGGGCGCGTGCAATGAATTATTGGTTCTGGTGAGCAAGTCAATAGACCTAATTGACTATTTATATTAAAGGTTTCTACTACGTTCCAAATGCCCCTTAATTAAAAGTGTTTCCCTTTCAAAAATTTACCATTAATGGTTTAAACTACTTGCCCCATTTGCATTTAAAAGTAAAATCACACTTGATTAAATAAAGGATACGGTTATTATTATTGATAAATGTCTTTGACCAAAAGTCAACTTTGACTTGAATGGTTAACCATAAGCAACTAGCAGTCAAACAGAAGTCAATGAGTAGGACCACCGTCCAGCAGGAGCAACTAGGAAGAACCAATGAACCACTAGAAGGATCTATGGTCCACCAGGAGCAGGAATTGTGCAGCAAGGAGGAACCACTAGTCGACTAGGAGTAGCTTTGTTAGACCAGGAGGAACCATATCCACCAGTAGCAGTTCCACTCCTGCAAGACTGATTGGACAAAAAGTGTAGAAACTAGAAGGCGGGGTTGAATAGTTTCTCTTCGATTGGTGACCAAATTAAAATTACTTTCAATTTGGTTTGTATCAAAACTATCTTTTACTTGATGCTAAGTTGCATAATGATTAGGTTCAATTGAAGTACACTAGCAAGGATAATAAGCAAGTATAATGATAATGAATTAAGTAAAGAGCAAGGAAGGAGACAACCTAGTGGGAAGACACCAAGATTTATAGTGGTTCGACAACGAGGCTCTATCCTCGTTTCTACTCCACTCCTCGAGTACACCTACTCGAGATTTCCACTATATCCACAAGCTCCCTTCTCGGCGGAGAAAACCTTACATCGTTGCTTACATTATTTTCTGACACTAAGCTAAATGTCGAGACCTAATCTTTAGCTAGGACCAATCTACACGACGTTGCCTACTTCACAATTTAACGACACAAGGCTAGATGTCGAGTTCTAATCGAAAGGTAGAACCAATCTTCACGACGTTGCCTACTTCACCATTTTATGACACAAGGATAGATGTCGAGTTCTAATCGAAAGTTAGAACCAATCTTCACGACTCTTCACTTTGAAGCTAAGTGAGAACTTCACACAACACAACTACTAGTCACTTTAAAGTTTAGTGAGAACTCACAAGACACAACCACATCACTTTATAGTTTAGTGAGAACTCCTAATCAAATCTATTACAACTCAACTAGACTTATCCAAGTACACACATGTAGCTTGGATTTACACAACACAAATCCAAGCAAACACATATGCAATGGATGTACACAACAAATCCAAGTATCCACAAATAACTTGGATGAACACAACTAGTCCAAGTATTCATAAATACATTGGATTGACCTAAAACAAAAAGGGGTATCATGATGAATATGACTAGCTCATAAATTCATCTTTATCACTACACTAGTGAGTGAGTGATCTTCTCATTGGACATGGTAAAGGAGGGGATCAAGAGGATAATCATATGTAAACATCCTTAACAAATTAAGTGATCATTTACTAATGATTATGCTATAGAAAATAGAAAAGGGGCTGAGAAAATCGTCCAAGAGGCTTGCTGGAAAATGAGATTTGACCCACTATTTAAAGGAGACAAAGTTACAACGGATATATAACGGCTACTGTGCGCGGTACCTTATCTCACCCCGCGGTACCATATCGATAAGGTACCGCGTAGGTACTTAAGGTACCGCCACTAGACTCCGCTCCGTTTTTTGTCTTTTAGTAGGGTGGGAATATCTGAGGTATTTAAACCCTTCAAAGGATATTCTAACAGCATTTGGAATATGCCATTTTCAAATTTTCATTTTCCATTTTAATAAAACATTTTCTAAAAAAAGAAAGTTTATTAAAAAGTCTTTTGTCTTATTAGCAAAAGTGAGTTTTAAGGATAATCATTTTGATGATCACTGAGTATGATTAAGAAAGGTTAGTGATATGATTATTACCTTGATGATAGTGTTAGTTAAATAATTCATTTTGTGTTTCTACACCAAATGTGTTGTATGGTTTGTTGTGATCAAAACTAAGAAAGATTAGTTAACACTAATAATGTTTTTAGGCATTACTTGCATTAACAATCTCCCCCTTTTTGATTACGACAAACGAAAAACTCATTTACGTATAAACACAAACTATGGAATTATTAACTAGTTTATCACTATCATTTCTCCCCCTTTGTCGTAGCAAAAAGGTTAGCATAAGTCTTTGAAGTGCATCGAACTTTGCTAGTAGCTCCCCCTTGGTGGTTGCTCCCCCTTGCTTGGGGCACCAAGTTTGTGAGCTAAGGTGACATGCTACACAAAGGTTAGTAGAAAGGAAAGAAACACCAATGTATATATGATCACTACCTACTAAGTAACTTGAGAGGGAGAAAGAGAAGAAATCTCAAATTAGAAGCAAGTATTTTCTAAGTATGTCCAAAGAGGTAATTGACAAAATCAAACTTCAATAAAATGAAGATGATAAGCTTGTCAATGGGTTAAAGCTTTAGAATTGATGGAATCACCCATAAGCAATTGTAAAAATTTAACCAAGATCAACTCAAAAATAGAACTAATTAGATAGCACACAAATAACACAAAAGTTACAAAAAAAATACAACAAAGAGGATAGTCATACACATAGTACGATTATCTAAAAGCAATAAATATGGAAAATAAACCACTAAGCATAAGCTAGTCTAATAGTGATATTTTCCAAGATTTCTTAAAAAAATAAAACTAAAAAGACGACGATGCATCATTCGAAGTTTTGTCCACCGGAACGAAAACTTGAATAGGAGGTCGAGTGAGGAGGAATTCAAGAAAATTTTACTTCTCATACACATGAGCAAGTTCAATTTGTTGAAATCGGCAACAATCACACGAGGATCCATGATGCAACACAAAATCGTTTGATGGGGGTATGGCATCAAACTAGGGGTTTGGAGGTGGTAGGGTAAAGGGTTTGGGAGTGTTTTCACAATGCCTTGTGAGGTTTGGGAAGGTGGAAAGGTCATTGAGTTGGGGGGGAGGGTATTGAAGGATTGTGGTGGTGGTGGAACATGTTCTTTTGCTCCGGTGATGGGGTTTATGGGTGGTTTGGACGAAGATGGTTCATTCTTCTTAACCCAAACGGGTCGAACCGAGATTTTCGGTTTCTTTGAAAGCTTGGATGAAGAAGCTTTGGGTGAGTGGGGTTGTGACAAAGAAATGTCAAGGTTAGGAATGTAGGAGTTAGGCATTGTGAGAGTGTGAGAATGATATCTCAAGGGTATGTGAGAATGAATTCTCAAGGTTGGGAAGGTGTGAGAATGAAATCTCAAGGTTGGGGTATAAGTAATATGTAATAAAGGTAAGAATTTGAATACAAAATGTGTATTGTCAAGGAATGTTTAGTCAATTTGAGTAAACAAGGAATCTTGACTGGGAATAGGGTTTAAAGGTTTTGACCAAAAATTCGTCAAAAATCACTTTCTGGCCGCGGTACCTTATATGGTCCGGCGGTTCCATATCACTAAGGAACCGCGGGTCCTTAAGGAACCGCGTCCAGTGAACTTTAAACCAAGTTTTTCCTGGGTTTTGGGAAAAACTAAGACTTTTCCAGAAAGTTGCAAATCTTGGAATTTTACCTCTATTAGAACCAAAATATGCTAGGGTTGCATAAAGCAACACATTCACAAAGAATGTCTTGATAAAGGGTGACAAAATAATTTAGATATCATTTTGAACCAATTTTAGTCAAGTTTAGGGGTTGTGATAGATTTAAGTTCAATTTTAATTTCAGATTAAAGTTGATTAGTGTGCACAAAAGGATAGAATTACACAAAGCTAAATCCATAACACAACAACATGAAACATTCATCAATGAGGAAACAAGTACAAAGATAAGTAAAACTAACTAATACATAGCTAGCTTATCATAAAATCTAGATGGGTGGTTTTCTTTGGCTTGTTTGTTGAAAAACTTTATTAAACGAACTCCATCATTCATCTCCTAGGAGGAGGCATGGAGAAAAAAGTAAGCAAGAAATCTTGCAAACCCCTATGTAGTCAATACATATCCATCCTTATGTTTTGGATGAGGAAGTGGTTGTAGAGACAACATGGACATCTAGGACCATGAGTTTGTTGAAACCCAAAGTAAGGATCACCCAAGAGGAGGGAAAGAGGGACACCCAAAATTGGGATGTTTGAGTTGGGTGGAGGTGGAGGAGGCAAGTTCTCCAAGGGTGAAGTGGGTGAAAGTGGAGGCATGTTCCCCAAAGGGGAAAAGGGTGAGTGTGGAGGTAAATCCTCTAATGTTGGTGAAATTGGTGAGTTGTGAGGGGTAAATGGTGAAGTCACCAAAGTGTCATCAAAGTCATTCCCAAAAGGAATGCTTTGGATTGGTTGAGGTTGTGTGGTCACTTCCAAGGGTGCACTTAGAGTGAAGGGTGAAGAAAGCTCATTCATTCTAGAATTGAATGAAGAGGAGGTAGAACCAATGGAGTTGTTAGTACCATGGGTGGAGGAGGTCTTGCATGGTGCAAGAGGTGGGGAAGGTGATGAAGAAATGAGGATAGGAACATTCTCATTCTTAGGTGTGAGGAAAGGTGAAGAGTTAGGCTTAGCTACCTTAACCCTTATTTTGAGAGTTTTTCTTGGGGTTGAGGTCTTGGAAGTGTTTGAGGTTTTGGTACATACCATGGTTGATTAGGGTGGTTTAAGGTTTAGGGAAGTATGTTTGATGTGTGAAGAACATGGCAAACAAGGTGGGTTTAAATGGTTGAGGGGATGATCCAAACTAGTAATGGGTTAAAATCATTTTTAGGTGAATAATGAATTTAGATACCCTAGTTTAGGAAATGTGCATTATATTACTGAAAATCATGCAAGGTTTACACAAAATTAAGAAAACTGTGTAAAGCAAAGATGCTGTCGTGCACAGTGGCCGGCGGTTCCTTATCTAGGACTGGCGGTACCTTATCGATAAGGAACCGCGGGTCGATATGGAACCGCGACCAGAAGGTTTTCAAAAATTTCCCATTCCAGTTTTTGATAAACCCACATTTTTCCCAAAGGTTTTACAAGCCAAAGTTAACTACAGATCATAATCTAATAAGCTAACTATCATATGGCATGCACAAAGCTATGTAAAACACAAACATGATGGCATAATAAACATTTAAGGATCAAAATAAATGGTAATCCAAGCATGCAACACAAGTTAATAAACAACTAAACCAAAGTGTTAATAACCAAATGTTAAACCATCAAATCCAAACTTTGACACAACTTCAAAGTCTTCACCTCCTTTTCTTTCCTAAACCCTTGATCATCTTTCCCAAATACTTGAACCCTTTTCTTGACTCCACTCGGTGTTCATGTAATTCTCCCCGGGTTCTAAGATTCTCACGATAAAGGTGCTCCATATTGAGATCTTCAGGAACATCACTAGAAGGGTGAGGAGGAGGAGCTAAGTCTTCAAAATCATCCTCGAATTGATTTGTGGATGGATGGGAGTTGCTCGAAGAGTCAAAATGAGAACTAGGACCGATGCCATCACCATCACTTGTTGGCATATCGGTGTCCTCCTCATCCGGCTCTTGATGGTCGGATTTTCTCGAACCATGGTCACTTCTTTGCTTTCGTTGATACGCCTCTTGAATAGGCAACATAACCCGTTGAACCGGGTGAAAGCGAGAAAGATCGAGTTGAGGAAAATCTTGACCAACCCTTCTAAAGAGGCGAGTAAGAAGCATAGCATAAGGGAGGTTTGTTTTGGGTTTGGAAAGAGCATAATTTATACGTCGAGCGATGTAATATGTAAGATTGTACTTGGTGGAAGTAAATAGGTAAAACAACATATGCCCCATGCAAGCCGGGATATGATCCCGGTTCCCACCAAGACAAAACACATTTTCCCTAAGGATGTTTGCCCATTGGAGCATATAATCCTTAAGGTCGCTTGAGAGCACTTCATACCTATTCACATTTTGCACATTTGTATGAAGGCTTCTCACAACGTTTCCACTACGCTCTTTCGTGATGATTTCAAGGATGAAATTTAGATCAACTTCGGTGGTGTCATTTGGAGGCTTGTCGTTTGACTCCAAGAGAGCATCTAGTCTCCACTTATCTGTGAAGCGACAAGTGCCTTCAAATGGCACACCAAGAATATCACCAAAGTCATCGAGGGAATATTGAATGATTTGACCATTCAACAAGAAACGGATAAAGATTTGGTCGTTGATTTCAAGCATGGAGTAAGTACTAAAGAACTCAAGAAAGAACAAGGGATAAATTACCTCGTCTATGTAAAGCAAACAATCAAACCCAATTAGCTCGAACATAGAGTTGATATAATTATCTCCCGCTATTCTTGAGTCTACAATCCTACCCTCATGGAAACAACGAGAGGAAAGGGATGGAAAAGCGTTTTGGAGTTGAGGGGAAACAAAGGTTTGAGAGATGTCGGACAATAATCTCTAGTGAATTGATGATCTTTGTGAAATTGAGAAGGCATGATTAAGTACCTAAATACAAACACAAGACAATATTTCTTCAATCACTCATATGAAAATCAAAAAGGAAAACGAAAAATGAAAATGTGTTATATCAATTTCTTGACAAACATAGGATTGAATCCATATCATTTTCATGTTCACAATGTGTCTATTCCATCATTGACCAAGAACACATGATCTATGTTAGATCAACAATGGATTAGAACATTGGTTTTTCAAAACAAGGTTTTTAGGTAAGCATTAACAATGTCATTACCTACTTGTTCATGGGTTCATCTCAAATCCATCCTTTAACCAAAATCATTTAGCTTAATTTCGGATTTGTTCTACAAGTGGGTTTTAGTGAAATCTTAATGAATATGAACCTAAGGAATCATAGTAAAATAACTGTCAACCCACATTCCTATTAAGGTTTTAATTCAATTTCAATTTTAAAAATCCCCAATTATGAATAGATGAACCCTAGAACAAAATAGATGAAATTGAAAGAAAATACTTACAATTAATTGATGTTAGATGAAGGATGAGTGAAACCCACAACTTGGAATCAATTAATTTGAGTGATTGAAGGTTTTGGAAGCTTCAACAATGGTGGAAAAGGTAAAACCCGTCGGCTGTGTGTTTTTGGGAGAGAGAGAGTTTGATTTGAAAAAGAATAAAAAACACAAACTGGCGCTCTGACAAAAGTTTCTGCCCGCGGTACCTTATCGATAAGGTACCGCGGGTTTGAGCCGCGGAGATAAGGAACCGCCGACAGAGGTAGGTTTCTATCTCTGAAAAACGCCAAATTTTGAAAATCCAGTTTTTCTAAAATACTTAAAATTAATTCATGAGCCTTTTAGAATATCATTGGATCATCAAAACACTAAGCAATATGCCTTAACGAAGGATTACGAGTTAAATCAAGATCGAAAAGAACCGAAACGGATAAACGACTACTCGTAGCAAAACGACTAAGTGGAGAGAAGTCAAGAGAAGTGAATCAAGACTAGGATCAATGCTCAAGGGATTAATGACAATCTTCAAGTAGTTGAAACGAAGAGCTTGTGTTATATATAGTGGTTTAAGACGTGCCTTTCCGGCGAAACGATAAACGGCTTTGGTAATGAATAAGCACAAAGCAATTATTCAAGTCTAAACTAAGATCACTTTCAATAATAGTCTTAGTCTAAACTAAAATATGAGCAAAGTATTAATTCACTTTCTCTCCCACAAAGGGCCTACTAACCGTATGGGTGCAAACCATGGAAATCATGCTTGATACTTTAAGCTTCTACTAACTCCCTCTACATCACCATAGTGAGTCAAGTATCCAAGCAATGAAGGTTTGAGAGGATAAAAGAAATAAACACAAACCACATATAAATGTCAAGGCAAGGATGCCAAGAACAAGCACATAGTCAAGTAATGATCAAAAGAATGATCAAAGGGCGTGTGGAAGAACGAGAGCGTACCTTGGCCACAAAGAGCAATCCATGAAGGAATAAGTGCTATGCCCAATCAATGACTATGATGAGTACTAAGTCTTCAAGGACTAGTATCATTCCCAATCATCTTGGTATCATTATTCAAAGATGTTAAAGATCAATGAAAATGATTCTTCTACAAGTGCAAGTAACTCAATCCATAACCAATTAATTGATTGATCTTCATGATTACCTACACAAAGCAAGATGCAAACTAGTAGATACATTTCAAGAGTATATCTAAAATGCATAAAGGCTACTAATCTTAAGTGGGATGCAATATTTTTAATTAAAAGACCTACTTTTCAAAGAAAACATAGTTGTGACCAAAGAGAAATTTTAGTACAACTAGACCTTCTAATTTGAGGAGACAATGGATCGATCCAAGTTTTAAAGTACAATATACTTCAAAGATCTTGAGTGACCATCGCTCTGATACCAATTGTAGAAACTAGAAGGGGGGTTGAATAGTTTCTCTTCGATTGGTGACCAAATTAAAATTACTTTCAATTTAGTTTGTATCAAAACTATCTTTTACTTGATGCTAAGTTGCATAATGATTAGGTTCAACTGAAGTACACTAGCAAGGATAATAAGCAAGTATAATGAGCATGAAATAAGTAAAGAGCAAGGAAGGAGACAACCTAGTGGGAAGACACCAATATTTATAGTGGTTCGACAACGAGGCTCTATCCTCGTTTCTACTCCACTCCTCGAGTACACCTACTCGAGATTTCCACTATATCCACAAGCTCCCTTCTCGGCGGAGAAAACCTTACATCGTTGCTTACAATATTTTCCGACACTAAGCTAAATGTCGAGACCTAATCTTTAGCTAGGACCAATATACACGACGTTGCCTACTTCACAATTTAACGACACAAGGATAGATGTCGAGTTCTAATCGAAAGGTAGAACCAATCTTCACGACGTTGCCTACTTCACCATTTTATGACACAAGGCTAGATGTCGAGTTCTAATCGAAAGCTAGAACCAATCTTCACGACTCTTTACTTTGAAGCTAAGTGAGAACTTCACACAACACAACTACTAGTCACTTTAAAGTTTAGTGAGAACTCACAAGACACAATCACATCACTTTATAGTTTAGTGAGAACTCCTAATCAAATCTATTACAACTCAACTAGACTTATCCAAGTACACACATGTAGCTTGGATTTACACAACACAAATCCAAGCAAACACATATGCAATGGATGTACACAACAAATCCAAGTATCCACAAATAACTTGGATGAACACAACTAGTCCAAGTATTTATAAATACATTGGATTGACCTAAAACAAAAAGGGGTATCATGATGAATATGACTAGCTCATAAATTCATCTTTATCACTACATTAGTGAGTGAGTGATCTTCTCAATTGGACATGGTAAAGGAGGGGATCAAGAGGATAATCATATGTAAACATCCTTAACAAATTAAGTGATCATTTACTAATGATTATGATATAGAAAATAGAAAAGGGGCTGAGAAAATCGTCCAAGAGGCTTGCTGGAAAATGAGATTTGACCCACTATTTAAAGGAGACAAAGTTACAACGGATATATAACTGCTACTGTACGCGGTACCTTATCTCACCCCGCGGTACCATATCGATAAGGTACTGCATAGGTACTTAAGGTACCGCCACTAGACTCCGCTCTGTTTTTTGTCTTTTAGTGGGGTGGGAATATCTGAGGTATTTAAACCCTTCAAAGGATATTCTAATAGCATCTGGAATATGCCATTTTCAAATTTTCATTTTCCATTTTAATAAAACATTTTCTAAAAAAAGAAAGTTTATTAAAAAGTCTTTTGTCTTATTAGTAAAAGTGAGTTTTAAGGATAATCATTTTGATGATCACTAAGTATGATTAAGAAAGGTTAGTGATATGATTATTACCTTGATGATAGTGTTAGTTAAATAATTCATTTTGTGTTTCTACACTAAATGTGTTGTATGGTTTGTTGTGATCAAAACTAAGAAAGATTAGTTAACACTAATAATGTTTTTAGGCATTACTTGCATTAACAAAAAGTACAAAAGTATACATAATTTTACAGATAACAAGCCTCCCCTTAGGGAAAAATCCATCCCTCAATCCTAGAACTCAGGGATTGAGCATCCTAATAGTGACCACCAAGAAATTAAACCTAGGCCCATCAAATGCTTTGGTCAACAGATCAACTACATTGTCATTAGTATGAACTTTTAAAACCTAAATTAACTTCTTTTCATTGGCATCTCTTATGAAATGATGTCTGATTTTAGTATGTTTAGTTCTTTGGTGAAAAACTGGGTTTTTAACAATACATATAGTACTTTGGTTATCAATGAATATTTTGGTATTCATAAAGTTGAACCCGTAGTCCAGCATTTGATTTTGGATCCAAAGAACCTGACCACAGCAGCTAGCAGCAACTACATACTCAACTTCTGTTAAGAAGTAGCCAATATGGTTTGTTTCTTGTACTGCCATATGATCAACCTTCTACCCAGAAACTAACAACCACCAATAGTTGACCTTCTGTCATTGTTAGCACCAACATAGTCACTATCTCTAACACCCCCAATTTTACATTGCGCAGCGAAAATACACAATTGGGTGCTAGACACAAGCATCATCACACAAGGTATATTGAACGACTCAAATAGAGAAGTTTACACATAAAATATGAACAAGATTTTCACACATTGCCTAAAACATAATTTCAACCCATAATGTACTAAAACATCACTAGAGTAAAGCATTTAGTCCCCACGGATCTCGACCAGCAAACCAATAAGTTTCAGTACAGTACACAAACATTTAACAAATTGTTCAACAGTAAAAAGGATTGAAATTGTTTTAGACCAACAAACTTCAAAAGCCAACCCACAACATCCACAGCAAAGCTCCGCCATCAATCACCTTCGATTACCTGAAACACATGCTTAAACGAGTCAACAATAATGTTGAGCGAGTCCATAGGTTTATCAAATCACATTTGAACACAAGAGGAAAATCAATCATAATCATTAATAGAATTGTCGTACACACAATCTATTTCAAGGCAACACATTGTATTTAAGCTCATAAAACCGACCCCTTAACCAATTAGTCACCCACGTTAAATGCCAGCATGACTAGATAAAAACCATTTCCCCTCTAGAGTATCAGTTGCTAGATATACCCAAATCTCATTCTCGTAAATTATCCTTTACTCAACATAATGCCCTGGTCTCTGATAGGGTGTTCAACCCAATAGTACTATCATCTAAATAAGCGGTTATTCCCAACTCACAACATCAAGTCATAACATAGTTAATGGTTCATGAATTTAGGGTCTTTAGCAACAAGGTACTCAATACAATGTAAACAACATAGGCAACATTCAGGTCCAACAATTACTCATGACTTGTGTTCATTTACTTTCAAATAGCATGTATCTCCCTCTCGGGTATTAAAACATTTAGTAGCTAGCATGAAAAGTGAGGCTATAGACTCACCTTAGTATAAGAGACCTAGCGAGATGATCGTCGATGATAGAGAATGCCTTTCAAACACGAGAACCGCTACCTATCAAATAAGGCGCGTTCATTAATAATGACTCGGGAAATAAATCATAAATAATAATATCAAACTCAAACTCATAAAATCACAACAAACTCGAGAGAAAACGATACAAGTAATACTATCACACTCTTCTACACATTTACTTTACCATTTTATACTCTCGACAATATCCGCCGGCACATACCATATGTACTAGCTCATTTACCCCATTTAGACTCGTCAAACGTTTATGAAACGACTCAAGGAACTAACTTGCTATCCATAGAAAGTCCTCTAACAAGTTTATCAAATTACTTTACTTTTAAAGTTACTTAACCAACTCATCTTCGAACTACAAAAACTGGACAGTTTTACGTTATCAACTCATACAACAATTTTAACTTCTATGAACGACTCCATTTACAAAACCGACACTTAGGTTTGAAAATAGACTCACCCTCTAGGGTATAAACTTCTTCATCAGTATGTAACTCATTTAAAAACTCAATCTATAGTCACCGAGATTCGATCCAAATATCGACAACAACTATATGTCGTGCTGATACTCGTCTCCCGGTACACGAATAATCAAACTCTCATAACTTGGCGCTCGTTTGGAGCTAGAAGCTCTACTTTATATCAAATCGAAGATAATCGAATTCTATAGAACCCTATGCCATTAGTTAAGCCTAAATAAAATCATAAGGTACCCAAAAAGACAGTTTTTCCCACTGATCTAAAACACCCTTCGGAAACTTGCATGAAATCATGTTTTTAGCCAAAACCAACCATAGTTATGATCATCCCATAACCCTAATACTAACATATATCAACCATAACAATTGTACCATCATCAAAATCAAAAACCTAAAATCAAAATCATGTTTTTAACAAAACTTTAGCATAAAAACCTTTTGATCATCACAAAAACCACATGCGTAAGCATGGTTTTCACCTATCAACCCTAAAAAAATGAAACTTCATGCATGTACCCAAATTTAACATCAAAATGATCTCCTTACAATTATAGAGATGGGTCTTGTGTTGTTTTAGCTTAGATCATAGTAGAAATTGGATGAAAATGAAATTATGTGATCAAGGGGGGGTGACGCTTTGTTTAAAGAAAAGAAGAGAGAGGAAATTTTTTGGGGTTAGTGGTTTCTATGTGCAAGTTAGGTGAATTTTTAAGCTTTTATATGGTGGTGGAGGGAACATTGTGGTAAATTTGCAATAGTTGTGGTCCAAAATGAAAATAGTTAGCTAAAAAGCGGGAAATGACTATTAGTCAATTTTGAAAATATTCACGGGGCTCGGGTTTTATAAAAATACTTTTCAAAAGTTAAAACGTACCTCAAATATAATAATATTGACTCCCGACTCGACTTAATACTTCATTTAAAAGAAAACATCAAAAATGACAAACATCGAACAATTGACAATAAAACGTAAAATATTAGGCATCCATCGACATCACGCTTGCTAATACTCCTTATACTTATTAAATATAAAATATAAGCCTTCCAACATCGGTTTAAACTTAAACCTCCAAAAATAAATATCATTCAAACTCATCAAAAATTTCAAAAATAGTCATAAAATAAGATTAAGCAATGACCTCGTTTACAGGTTATCACATCCCCTCCTTCTTAAAAAGAGCGACGTCCTCGACGCTTAATCCCCTCTAAACAAATGAGGATACTTATCCTTAAAGAAGTCCTCACGTTCCCAGGTAAATTCTAGTCCACGTCTATAATTCCATCTCGCTCTCACAATCAGAATCCTACTATGCTTCAATTTCTTAACTTCCATATCTATAGTCTCTACAGGTTCCTCTATAAAATGCAACTTATCATCAAGTTGAATTTCCTCAAATAGAATCACCAAATCCCTTTCAGCTAAGCACTTCTTCAGATTAGACACATGAAAAGTATTATGAATACCCTTAAGTTCATCAGGCAACTCTAACTTATAAGCAACCAATCCAATCCTTTGGATAATCTTAAATGGTCCAATGTATCTCGGGCTCAACTTTCCCCTCTTTCCAAAACGAATAACTCCTTTCCATGGAGATACCTTTAGCATAACCATGTCTCCTACTTCAAATTCTAACAGTTTCCTTCTATTATCAGCATAACTCTTTTGTCTACTTCTGGCAGATAACCAACGCTTCTTAATTTGCACAATCTTTTCAGTCGTCTCAAATATCATTTTAGGTCCAGTCAGTTGACTCTCTCCTACATCACTCCAACAAACTGGAGATCTACACTTACGTCCATATAAAGCCTCAAATGGTGCGGCTTTAATACTAGCATGATAACTGTTATTATACGAGAATTTAACTAACGTTAAATGCTTATCCCAACTGTTTCCAAAATCAATCACACACCCTCTAAGCATATCCTCTAACGTTTGATTCGTCTTTTCACTTTGTCCATCAGTCTTTGGATGATATGCTGTACTCAAATTTAACTCCGTTCCGATTGCTTTCTGCAAAGATTTCCACAACTCTGAAGTAAACCTACTATCACAATCTGAAATTATCAACAAAGGCACACCATGTCGACAAACAATCTCCTTCACATACACTGTCGTCAACCTTTCCATACTATCCGTCTTCTTCATTGGTAAAAAGTGAGCAGACTTAGTCAATCTATCTACAATCACCCATATCATATCACAACCACTAGATGTCCTTGGCAAACCTGTCACAAAATCCATAGTAATTCTTCTTTCATTTCCACTAAGGAATTTCAGGTTTCACTAATAACCAGACGGCTTTTTATGTTCAACCTTCACTTTCGCACAAGTTAAACACTTATTAACATACTGGGTTATATCTGCCTTCATATTCGGCCACCAATAAACTTTCTTAAGATCTTGATACATCTTGTCTGATCCAGGATGTATTGAATACTTAGACTTAGGAGATTCATTCATCACTAAATCTCACACTCCTAAATCACCTTCCTTAGACAGACACAATGGTAACCAAATCCTATTCCCTAAATATCTCAATCCATTCGACCTTACTTCAAACAATGGTTTCAACATTTTACCTAAATTTTCTGCCTCAATATTTTCTTCCTTCAATCCATTAGCTTGGGCTTTCAATATCATCTCTGTCAGATCAATACTTTCCATCATTGTCAAAGCTATAACTCTTAAAATACTTATCTCTTTCCTTTCTACTAAGTGCATCAGCTACCACATTCGCTTTACCAGGGTGATAACGAATCTCGCAGTCATAATAACTCAACAATTCTACCCATCTCTTTTGTCTCATATTCAATTCCTTTTGATCCAAAATATGTTGTAGACTCTTATGATCAGTGAAAACTACACACTTGGTTCCATACAAGTAGTGTCTCCACAGCTTCAAAGCAAAAATTACGGCTCCCAATTCTAAATCACGAGTAGTGTAATTCTCTTCATGCTTCCTTAATTGTCTCGACGCATAAGCTATCACTTTCTCCCTTTGCATCAGCACAACTCCAAATCCTTTATGAGACGCGTCACAGTACACTACAAAATCCTCAGATCCTTCCGGCAAAGACAAAATCAGCGCAGAACATAATTTATCCTTCAACGTATTAAATACAGTTTCTTCTTCCAATCCCCATTCAAACGCTCTATTCTTTTCAGTAAGCTCAGTCAATGGTTTAGCAATTAGTGAAAACTTCTCGATAGACCTTCTATAATACCCAGCTAGACCAACAAATTGGCGAACTTCAGTCGGCGTTGTTGGTACCGACCAATCTTTGATTGCCTCAATCTTAGCAGGATCCACACGAACACCTTTACTATCAATCAAGTGCCCCAGAAATTGCACTGATTTCAACCAAAACTCGCACTTAGAGAACTTCGCATACAGCTTTTCTTTCTTTAACAGTTCCAAAATTATCCTTAAATGCTTCTCATGTTCTTCCTCACTCTTGGAATAAATAAGAATATCATCAACGAATACGATAACAAACTTATCCAAATACGGCTTACACACACGATTCATCAAGTCCATGAATACAGCAGGCGCATTCGTTAATACAAAAGGTATCACTTGAAATTCAAAATGTCCATATTGAGTACGGAAAGCTGTTATAGGAATATCTTTTTCCCTAACTCCCAGTTGATGATACCCAGACCTCAAATCGATCTTCGAGTATACACTTGATCCTTGCAACTGATCAAACAAATCATCAATCCCCGACAATGGATACCGATTCTTGACAGTCAATTTGTTAAGCTCTCGATAATCAATACAGATTCGAAACGAACCATCTTTCTTCTTAACAAACAAAACAGGAGCACCCCACGGCGACGAAGTTGGTCTAATAAATCCCTTATCCATCGATTCCTTCAATTGATCTGATAATTCCTTCATCTCAGACGGAGCTAAAGGATACGATGCACGAGAAACTGGCGCAGCTCCTGGCACTAAATCAATACAAAACTCCAATTCACGACGTGGCGGTAATCCCGATAAATCCTCAGGAAAAACTTCAGGATACTCTCTAATCACAGGCACATCCTCCAGTTTCCTTTCGTTCACACCATCATTACTTATCTGGGCAAGAAATGCATCACAACCCTCTTCTATATACCTCATCATTTTCAAACAAGAAACAACTCTCAAACGAGAAGTACACTCATCACCTTTCACAGTCAATACCCTATTCCTTAGCGATATCTGAACTAATCTCTCTCCACAAACAATCACTGCACCATTCGCAACTAAACAATCCATACCAACAATCACGTCAAAAGATCCTAATTCTATGGGCATCAAATCAATACTAAACACATAATTCCCTAACTTCAATGAACAACCTTTCAATATAGAACTATATCTAACAACCTTACCATCAGCTAACTCCACATTATAACTAGTTGCCAATCTTACTGGTTCTCTATCAAATAGCTGACTGAATCTAACATCTACGAAACTTCTATCGGATCCAAAATCAAATAACACACTAGCATAACAAGCATCAAGTAAGAACGTACCAGTCACCATATTCGGCCCTTGAGGTTTGTCAACATCTCCCATGACATAGGCTGGAGCAGCAGTCCTAGCAGCAACATCATCAACATTCCCTCCCTGTCGAGTGCCAACCCTCGGATAGTTTCCTTGCTTATGTTCACGGCCTCTACATCCAAAACAATTACCCACCTTAATAGCATTGGCTCCAGTGACCACACCCTTGGTCTTACAGTCTCCTGCTTTATGTTCGGCCTTCCCACACTTGTTGCAAGCAGGTGGATAATTCCCAACATAATACACACTGCATCGACCACACTTCGGGTTCACTTTGTTTCCTTGGGTTCTAGTAGCAGCACGAACACCATCATTCCTCCTCAAGTTGTATTGTTGATTCCTATTCGATCCTTTGTTATTGTTGTCACAATAACCTCCTCTATTCTGCCCTTGGTTCGAGTGTGCAGCTTTCCACTTTCTCTTATTCCCCTCAGCACTACTATCCTTTCTATCCTGCAGCTTCACGTCCATCAAAGCATGAGCCATCTGAACAGCTTCATCAAAAGTATTGGGTTTCGACGAAGTAGTCTCTCCCTTGATATTACTAGATAACCCTATGATATACTGCTTCATCTTCTTACGGTCATCAGCAAAAGCATTAGGACACAACAAACACAAATCAGAAAACCTTTTGGTATAAGCTACAATATCATTATTCTGCAGCACCAAATGCCTCAACTCATCCTCTAACTGACCTAAATCTTCCTCAGGACAAAACTTAGCAGTTAACAGTCCTTTGGTCATAATCTATGTTCTAGCATTAGCTTCAACCAAACCTATAGTAGCTACCTGACTATTCCACCAACTTAATGCATCATCCTGAAAAGTAGCTGCAGCAAATTTCACCTTACTAACTTCTGAACATCCACTTATTTAAAAAGTACTTTCAGTCTTTTCAATCCACCTTTTTAACTCCAAAGCACCACCAGTACCACGAAATTGGGTAGGTCCAAATTTCATGAAACTAGCATAAGAACATTCCTTCTGTACTTGCTGAGCAACAACATTTCCTCCAGCTTGACCAGCAACATTTCCTCCAACCGGTTCATCAGCATTTCATTCAACTGAATTAGCAACATTCCCTCCGACTTGACCCGCAACATTCCTATTCTCAGTATCCTGTTTCCTCACATCACGTTCGACTTCCAGCGCTCTAGCAATAACTTGCTCAATCATGGTATTCACAGTAGCAGTTGTCAACTTCGGCAGCATATTTAGAGTACTAATCAAACAACAACTTTAGCAATGGCAAAAAAATGCCTCCCAACTCCTTCATGTGTCATCACAGAAGAAAAAGGACAAGTAAGTATTTATATCAAGATAAGAAGAAGGATTTCTTTATCAAGACGTGTCATGGATACTACATGCACAAAAAACACAACTGACACTGAATCACCAAGCAAATCACAAAAGAACTAAAAGAAAATCATAGATCATGAAGGTAATTTAGATTGCACTTGGAAAATCTCCACAAAATTATGACAAGTAATGTCACTACAACCCTTCATCACAGCAAACTTAAAAGAGTCATTAAGTTTCATCATACAGTATAGTACCAGTCTACTTAAGTTCTATTACAACCAGCTAATAAAAACAACATAAAGAAAACACTAAGCATTTGATTCCCGCAACTTCTTGTACATTGGTTCATCATCACTGCTGCTATCCTCCTCCTCAGAGTCTTCCTCCACTTTATCCTTTCCTTTTCGACTTCCTCCTTCACCTGACTTTACTAACATCTGAGTTCCAACCTGATCTGGCACATCACGAATCATCACGCCTCGACTAGGAAAAGACCTCATTGGTATATCCCACGCATTCAACCTTGCATTCCTTTCTTGCTTCTCACGAAACCTTTCAAATTGCTCACTCAAATTCAACACCATTGATCGCAGACTAGTAACTTCATCCATTTCCCTTGCCCTAACATACTCTGACCTTTTCACACTAGTAACAAACCTGTCAAACTGCCTTTCATTCTGCTCAAACCTTTTTATCACTCGGGTTTCAACTACATACCTTTCAAATAAAGATCGATCAAACTTTTTAAGAAACTAGAAAATATCATCATATGATCTAGGACCTGGACAATACACTTTAGCAATATCATCGTGAATAGATCGGGCACTAGCAACACTACTGGATTCAGCAGAGAAATCATTCCTAACACGGGCAATTCTCGGCAAACCACTCAAATAACTATCACAAGTAGGCAAAGAAGAACGTACAACAGGTCGCTGACATTCCTGAACAGTCGGTGGCACCACATTAGCTCTCGAAACATAACTACCCTGAATTACCTCAGGCTCAGCCTATCCAACATTAGTAGGAGCAATCCCATCATCCAAATACTCATAAGGCTCCTCATCGTCACTAGCACCAAAGTTATCTACTTCCTCACCTTCTAACATATCATTCATTTCAATCCAATCATCTTCCTGGGGTATATCAGTCATTTTCTACAATTATAAGGGTTCAAGGATACTTAAGGTCAGTGTTAAAAATAAATATGCAAAATTTCATGCATCACAAATGTTATACGTAACCCATGATATGCAATGCAATGCAGATGATGTTTATGCAATGCTCGCAAAAATAAAATATGATAATGACAAGCACTCAGCGCACTTTCAATAATCTCGATACAATATCATAGTATTTACTTAATAAATACTCGGGTAATCATTTCAGTTTTGAGGGATACATCTATAATACAAAACGAAACTAAAAGCGATCTTACCGGAGCGTTGCTGAGAAGTTGTGTGCTTTTGAAAAATAAATACTTTCGACACCAAAGTTATAGTTTATGACAATTTTCAAAATCGACCTAGTTCTCTATAACTTGTGGCTCATATACCAATCTCTAACTCCCCTAATTTTATATTGCGCAGCGGAAATACATAATTGGGTGCTAGACACAAGCATCATCACACAAGGTACATTGAACGACTTAAATAGAGACATTTACACATAAATATGAACAAGATTTTCACACATTGTCTAAAACATATTTTCAACCCATAATGTACTAAAACATCACCAGAGTAAAGCGTTTAGTACCCACGGATCTCGACCAGCGAACCAACAAGTTTTAGTACAGTACACAAACATTTAACAAATTTTTCAACAGTAAAAAGGATGGAAATTGTTTTAGACCAACAAACTTCAAAAGCCAACCCAGAACATCCACAGAAAAGCTCCGCCATCAATCACCTTCGATTACCTGAAACACATGCTTAAATGAGTCAACAATAATGTTGAGCGAGTCCATAGGTTTATCAAATCACATTTTAACACAAGAAGAAAATCAATCATAATCATTAATAGAATTGCTGTACACACAATCTATTTCAAGGCAACACATTGTATTTAAGCTCATGACACCGACCCATAACCAATTAGTCACCCACGCCAATTGCCAGCATGACTAGATAAAAACCATTGCCCCTCTAGAGTATCAGTTGCTAGATATACCCAAATCTCATTCTCGTAAATTATCCTTCCCAGAGGTTACTCAACATAATGCCATGGTCTGAGATAGGGTGGTCAACCGAATAGTACTATCATCTGAATAAGCGGTTATTCCCAACTCCCAACATCAAGTCAAAACATAGTTAATGGTTCATGAATTTAGGGTCTATAGCAACAAGGTAGTCAATACATTGTAAACAACATAGGCAACATTCGGGTCCAACAATTACTCATGACTTGTGTTCATTTACTTTCAAATAGCATGTATCCCCCTCGTGGGTATTAAAACATTTAGTAGCTAGCATGAAAATCGAGGCTACAGACTCACCTTATTATAAGAGACCTAGCGAGATGACCGTCGATGATAGAGAATGCCTTTCAAACACGAGAACCGCTACCTATCAAATAAGGCGCGTTCATTAATAATGACTCGGGAAATAAATCATACATAATAATATCAAACTTAAACTCATAAAATCACAACAAATTCGAGAGAAAACGATACAAGTAATACTATCACACTCTTCTACACATTTACTTTACCACTTTATACTCTCGACAAAATCCACCAGCACATACCATATGTACTATCTCATTTACCCCATTTAGACTCGTCAAACGTTTATGAAACGACTTGAGGAACTAATTTACTATCTGTAGAAAGTCCTCTAACAATTTTATCAAATGAATTTACTTTTAAAGTTTCTTAACCAACTCATCTTCGAACTACAAAAACCGGACAGTTTTACGTTATCAACTCATACAACCGTTTTAACTTCTATAAACGACTCCATTTACAAAACCGACACTTAGGTTTGTAAATAGACTCACCCTCTAGGTATATACTTCTTCATCAGTATGTGACTCATTTCAAAACTCAATCTATAGTCCACGAGATTCAATCCAAATATCGACACCAACTATATGTCGTGCCGATACTCGTCTCCCGGTACACGAATAATCAAACTATCATAACTTCGCGCTCGTTTGGAGCTAGAAGCTCTACTTTATATCAAATCGAAGCTAATCGAATTCTATAGAACCCTATGATATTAGTTAAGCCTAAATAAAATCATAAGGTACCTAAAATACATTTTTCCCACTGATCTAAAACACCCTTCTAAAACTTGCATGAAATCATGTTTTTAGCCAAAACCAACTATAGTTATGATCATCCGATAACCCTAATACTAACATATATTAGCCAAAACCAATTATAGTTATGATCATCCCATAACCCTAATACTAACATATATCAACCATAACACTTGTACCATCATAATAATAAAAAACCTAAAATCAAAATCAAGTTTTTAACAAAACTTTAGCATAAAAACCTTTTGATCATCACAAAAACTACATGCACAAGCATGGTTTTCACCTACCAACCCTAAAAAAAATGAAACTTCATGCATGTACCCAAATTTAACATCAAAATGATCTCCTTACAATTATAGAGACGGGTCTTGTGTTGTTTTAGCTTAGACCATAGTAGAAATTGGATGAAAATTGAATTATGTGATCGATGGAGGTGACAGTTTGTTTAAAGAAAAGAAGAGAGAGGAAAATTGTTCGGGTTAGTGGTTTCTATGTGTAAGTTGGGTGATTTTTTAAGCTTTTATATGGTGGTGGAGGGACCATTGTGGTCAATTTGCCATAGTTGTGGTCCAAAATGAAAATAGTTAGCTAAAAAGCGGGAAATGACTATTTGTCAATTTTGAAAATATTCATGGGGCTCGGGTTTCATAAAAATACTTTTCAAAAGTTAAAACGTACCCCAAATATAATAATATCGACTCCCGACTCGACTTATCACGTCATTTAAAATAAAACATCAAAACTGACAAACATCGAACAACTGACAATAAAACGTAAAATATTAGGCATCCATCGATATCACACTTGCTAATACTCCTTATAAATATTAAATATAAAAAGCCTTCCAACATCGGTTTAAACTTAAACCACCATAACTAAATATCATTTATACTCATCAACAATTTCAAAAATAGTCATAAAATAAGATTAAGCAATGACCTTGTTTTCAGGTTATCACACTATCACTATAGGCCTCCAGCATAAAAGCAGATTCCCTAGGATACCACAATCCTAACTTAGGTTAGGCTTTAAGATACTTAAAAATCTTATTTACTACATTAAATTGGAAGTGACAAAAGCCACTTGATGCTTGGAACTAGCACTGACTACAAACATGATGTTAGGCCTGGAAGCAGTCAAATACATAAGAGATCCAATCATTAATCTGTATAGATGAACATTCACTGGTGGATCTGGTTCATTCTTGAGTTTGATATTTAAAACCTCATAGGGATTAGCTGCTGGTCTTAGAGTTTCTAAGTAAAATTTCTTGATGATATCTTGGACATATTTATCTTGACTAATAAAAATCCCATCCTTCTGCTGCTTAACTTGAAGTCCTAGAAAGAAGGTAAACTCACCCATAACACTCATCTAAAACTCACCTTTCATCGGTACCTCAAATTCATCACACCATTCCTTCTTTGTAGAGCAAAAAATGATATCATACACATAGACTTGAACAAGAACGATATCATTGGAGTTCTTCTTGAGGAACAGTGTCTTGCAAATTGTGCCCCTTCTATACCCATGTTGCAACATGAAGGTAGACAACCTATTACACCAAGCTCTTGGGACCTCATGTAACTCATATAGAGCTTTGACAACCTTGTAAACCTTCTTGAGGTGCAATAGGATCCACAAATCCCTTAGGTTGAGTCATATACACTTCTTCTTCTATCTTTCCATATAAAAAGGCACTCTTTACACCCATCTAAAAGACCATGAACCCTATGTAAGAAGCAAAAGCTAATAATAGCCCTATTGCTTCTCTTCTAGCAACAGGAGTAAAGACTTCATCATAGTTAACTCTCTCTTATTGAGTGTGGCCTTGTGCTAATAACCTTGCCTTGTTTCTCACCATATCTCCTCTTGCATCTCTTTTATTCTTAAGGATCCATTTGGTACCAATTATAGTTTTTCCATCAGACAAGTCTACAAGAATCCATACATTGTGAAACAAGAATGGCTGCATTTCCTCTTGCATAGATTCTACCAAAATTTGATCTAAAAGTGCTTGGGAGACGGATCTTGGTTCAACTTGAGAGAGGAAACAAGCAAACAGACAGTGAAGAAAGTCTGTATGATTGTTCCTCTTCTGATCTTCAACATAACTAACTAGAGCATTATGACCAGTAGCTGCTTTCTTGACCATGCTTCTAGTCTTCACATAAGAACTAGGATCACCAATGATTTGAGATTGAGGATGCACTGTACTGACTCTCTTAGTCTACTGATGGTTCAATGTTGCTAAGATCAGCACCAAAGTCATCATCATAAGATGAGGAACAGAAAATGCCAGAGATTAGATGTTTGCGAATGCCTGCCAACTTAGAAGAACATTTTATATGAGCATTGCCAAGGTCTGATGGACTTGAAAAATGTGTAGTGTATTCAAGAGAACCAATGGAGTGACCAGAAGGAAGTGTTCCATCACCAGCAAAAAAGTAAGACACCACTAGAAGGAAGTGAAGTTCCAGCAGTAGGATCAGGATTCATAGTAGCATCATGGGCAACTTTTCTCAACTTTTCGTTAATATCTAGTGCAAATTCAAAACCATTCCTTCTGTGTTAGAGTAATATGTCAAGATCTGCTTGGGAACTTGAATGATCCTCTTCACTAGCAAAACCATGAGCACCAATAGTTTCTTGAAGAAGTGTTGACGAGTATGAAGGAATAACAATCACTTCTTCATCATCTTCTGTACCAGAAGTATTGTCTTGAGTACCTACACAAGGAGAGTAAGAACCTACAAGACCTGCATTTTGGTTAGCTTTGATATGATAATATCTTAAGGAGTCACTTAGATAATCAAGATCAAAGTACCATTCAGGGCTTGATCCTTGAAGGTTGGTTTTCTCTTCAAGGTACCTCAGATTTATGGTTTCTACTACTCTCTTATTAGTCAGATGATATACTCATTAAGCTCTAGAATATGCTCGGTACCCAACAATGAAGCCTTCATCTGCTTTGACATCAAACTTTCCCAAATGATCGCTGGTATTAAGAATCGTAAAAGTACATCCAAAAGGTTTAAGGTGATTAATGTTTGGCACTATTCCTGTGAGCAACTCATAGGAGTTTTTTGATGACGGTTAGTGATGGAAACCTTGTTCAAAACATAGCATGTTGTGTTGACAGCTTATGTCCAAAACACAGTAGAAAGCTGAGAATCAGCAAGCATAGTTCTTGCTGCTTCAATAAGAGTCTTATTCTTTCTTTCAACTGCGTCATTCTATTGAGGGGTTCTAGCAGCACTATAGTCCCTCTTAATACCCTTAGATCCACAAAGTACAATGAGCTGAGCATTCTTGAATTCAATACCATTATCAAACCTAATAACCTTAACCTTCCTTGACAGCTGATTCTCAATCAGGGTGATGAAGTCCTTGAGTATAGGATATGTCTTATCCTTAGTATCAAGAAAGAAGACCCAAGAGAACCTACTAAACCCATCAGTAACCACCAAACAGAAGTATTTTTGATCAATACTTCTAATAGATGTAGGACCAAACAGATCCATATGAAGTAGTTTCAGAGGTTCAATAATCAGACTCACTGTTGTGATTGCTTTCAAGGAAGCCTTGTGCTGTTTTCCTTTGCAACAAGCAACACAGTTATGGTCATTCTTGAAGATTTTAGGAGGTAATCCTTTGGCCTAGTTACTTTTCATTAGCATATTTATTGCCTTGAAGTTCACATGTGCCATCCTCCTATGCCATTTAGTAGCTTCATCCTTTGGAGTTTTGGCAACCAAGTAAGACAATTGACCAGAAGGATTGACCTCATTCAGCTTGATGCTATATAGATTGTGGCTTCTAGGATCCTTGATTAAAAATTGACTTTCATCTGGAAGCATAAAATCTGTTGACACCACCATACACTCTGTGTCAGTGAAAAGAACATGCTGCTTCTTGTCACATATTTGAGATACAAAGATCAAATTAAAATGCTGCAAAGCTTACACAAAATAAACTTGCTCAAAGTCTAACTTGGGAGTTTGAATGGCTCCTTTGCCTGTGATACTGCCTTCACCACCACAAAAATAGACGTTGCCACCTTGAAATGACACAAAATTGGCTAAGAGGTCCTTGTTATCAGTCATACTCCTAGAGAAGCGACTATCAACAATTTTAAGACTAGGATCTTGATTGGAATTAATCTACAACAAACAACAGAAAAATATACAACAATTAGTATCTTAATGAGACCCAAGTCATTCGTGAGTCTTCCTTATGGATCATTAGAAGATATCCATTCAGATTGATGAGATCCACAATTGTTCTTGTATTTTCTTTGCATCACAGGTGTATTTGTGTCCTAAGAACAACCTGCCGAGGACTTAGCAACAGTAACCCAATGTCTCCGAAAATTCATGTGGCTAGTAGTAGTATTTTGATTATGATTTACAGCAGACCTGTTATAATTTTGAAATGATAAACTTATAGGTTTGTGATCTTGATGATTAGAGCCGGATTTGGTTCTCCTCCAGTCAGTAGAAACTGAAGGAGCGTTCCTCTTGCTTGTAGGAATTGGTTGAGCAGATGGATTTAGCCCACTAGGAGGAACATGAAGGCTAGTAGGAACAAATGCTAGTTTACCAGCAAGAACATACTAGTGTTGTCTTTTGCAACTACCAAGCCTTTATTCATAAAAATTACAATCTTTAACCAAATGAAATCTACTACCACATACAAAACATACTTTCAAAGACAAAGAATCTTATTCAAATGACTTTGTTTATTTCTTCCATTTTTATTACATAAACTCCTAGGAAAGTTCACATTCCTAGTACACATAGACCTAGAATCAAAACAAGTGGAAGTGGATGGTTGGGCAACTATATTTTGACTAAGCTTAGGGACACTAGGTGTAGATGCACAGAAGTCATTTTTCTTTAGGCTTAGGAAGACAGACTTTTCACTTGAATCACATGAGGCAAAAGCAATGGACTTGTCATTAAAAGTGCAAGAGACAAAGTAATCAGAATCAGGATTACTTGTAGTCGACTCATGCATTTGTGATCCATCTAAGTCTTTATGGTTAGAAGTAAGGATGAATGTCCCTGTGAGAGGTGGAGGAATAGCATGAATTTCTACAGCTGGTTTAAAATTAATATAAAGAGGTTTTCTCTCCACATCTTCACGGAGAGTGTCAAACACACTAAAGAAAGAGATGTCAAAGATATCATCTGGTCCAATATAGTTGGAAAATCATAGGCCTATTTTGGTTCTACCAGACATAGTGTTGTCAACTAACTTGGAAAGGTTTTTAGGTGAACTTTGCCATTTATCAAACCTTGCTAACAGATTATCAAATTTATCTTGAAGCTCCTGTTTCTCCTTATTTACATCAGTATTAAGATTTTCAGCATATTTCAGCAAATTAGATGTGTTTTTAAGTCTTAAGACCCTATTTTTTTCCTCATACTCTAATTGAGTATCTTGAAACCATTTATTTTCTTGTTCCAAAGTTTTTAGCGAACATTTATATGCCTGCACTTCTAAGTGATATTTATCATTTTGAGCATTTAGTTCAACACATTGTTTTTGAAGGTCTAAAAAATTTATCATCACAACCAAGAGGATAGTTTTGTACCTGAGGAGTTACTCCGATTAAAGCATATTTACCTTCTTCCTTTGTCTCAGAATTATGCCTAGTAGTCATGGCATAGATGTCAGCACCAGGTTCTGCTGTTGCATGCTCCTCATGTTCATCCCAGTTGATCAAGGTATAATAAGAGACCAAGGCTTTTTCTTTTTCTTTCTTGAGATCCTGAACCTTGAAAGTTGAATACATGTTCTTGTCCTGATCATTCCTACTAGTGCATTCCCTAGCAATGTGACCCTTTTGATGACACTGATAGCACTTAATCTTGCTCTTGTCAAACCTAGAAACTTCCTTTGGGTTGAACTTAAACTTCCTTCTATCCTTCTTTTCAAACCTGTTGACTCTCAAAGAGAGCATAGCCATTTGCCACTTAAGATCCATTTCATCCATATCCAACTTCTCAACTTGGCTAAAGTCATGACATGCCAACTGTTGTTGAGGTTCAACATCAACAACAAAACAATGAAGGACATTTTCAAAAATGATTCCTGAACTGTATCTAGTAACATAATTATGGGATGGAGTATGATATGAAGAGAATGATTGCCTTGGACTTCCAGCATAGGTCATATTGTTGGTACTGGTGGTACTAGCAAAGGAATAATGAAATGGAATAGAGTGAGAAGGATATCCTTTGACATTAGAGTCAAGATATTTGAGTTTATATTACATGTCATCAAAGGAGATGTATTCAAGTCCTCCCTCTGCCTTCAAAGAAATGGCAACCTGATTCCAAGAGTGAGGCAATGCCCTGAGAAACCTGGACTTGATTTCTTCATTTTCTGGCTTAGCCTTAAGCTGATTGAGTTGGCTCAAAATCTTTTGGAACCTATCATAACCTTGATGCAGTCCTCCAGACTCTAAGATCTTGAAGTCTGAAAATTCTTCTCTAAGCATTGATCTTCTCGCCTTCTTAGATTCCTCATTGCCTCCAAATCTTGCCTTGATAGCATTCCAAATTTCCTTGGCATTGATGAGACTGCTTTTATACATAGTCTCATCGTCTAAAATGGTCTTAAAATGGTTAAATTATCATAAAAAATGCCAAATATATACTTGTGTTTGTTCAATGTGTATATTAGGTACGGATATTGAAAAAATGGCAAAAGATCACAAGAAACAAGCAAAAATGAACACGGGAAACGAAGCCGCACAATGAACCGGGCCCTAGAGTTGATTTTCCAAGAAAAACCCTTGAAGAATTGAAGATTGTACAAGAAGGGTCCTTCATTATTGAAGAATTGACACTTTAAACCCTTGTATATTCATAATTACAAGTTTGGTCCTTAAAGTTTGTCAAAATTACAAAAAGGACCCTCAACTTTGAGAAATTAGCAAGAATGGTCCCTCAATTATGAAGACTCGTCAATATTAGTCCTCCACAAAGTCAACCACACAAGTCAAGACCTTGAAGATTAAATATATTACAAGTTTGGTCCTTCAAATCTCATGAATTGGCAAAACAAGTCCTTGAAATTCCTTTGCAAAACTTTTTGTGGCAAAAGTGTGAAAAACAAAAAGTTTATTTACAAAGAAAATCTGATTTTGTGGTATTAAACTACAAATGAAAGAAGGAAGAAAGAAGGAGGGTAGAATCTACCAAGACACCAAACTTACCTAGACCAGTGATAGCTTGTCACGTGCCCCACTACCTCTTTTCCTCCAATCACAAGCCACCAAAACGCCACATCACACTCCACTCAGCCGGTTTATAACTAACTTAATTAGTTAATTATAAACACGCGCTAAACATTCATTTAAATCCCAAACCAGATCAAATTAACCACTATTCACCTTATGAACATAAATTGGGGATTTGTGTTTAAGCCACAATTAGACTCTAATACCTTCCAGATTTATGATTAACCTAACACTAATCAAAACCCAACTCTTACTTTCCATGCCACATCACCACAAGTGTCACATGAGACACCCCTGCTACACGTTTTTGGGGAAGATGACAAAACTTTGCAGAAAATCTACAAACCAAAATCAAGCTTACATTTTAAGCTTGTTTTGAGCCTTTGGATCAAATTGCACCCAGCTAGCCTCAACAAGACGCCAAGGGAACTTCACATGATCAAGCAAAATTCAAAATTCCAAGGGCAATTATGGAACTTTATACACTAGGGTTTCACTTTATGTTCAGCATTTCTAGTTTCATTGTAACCTATATAAAGGCATGGGATCACAACATTTACGCTTCTTCTTGGATTCCTAGGTCAAAAATCTGTAAAGCCTTATTTTCGAAGTGAATGAAAAAAGTGTATGATTTTGTGACGAATTCCAAGTTCCAATCTTTATATTATCTTGTTATTGTTATATGTTTGTGATTTTGAAGTTTCAAAGTTTGGGTTCAAGTATTGTGCAAGTTTGCAAAAGTTTTCTAAAAACCTGATTTTTTCTAAATCTTGTTTAAACACTTGAACTTTATGGGCTATAAGCTGATCATAACACCATGATAAAGAGTTTATCAAGGTCTTATGAGGCTTGTGGTTTGGGAAGGATCAAGGGGTGGGGTACAAGCTTGAAAAGGTCTTGGTCATTTTCCATTTTTCTCTTTTATTAATCTGTTTGTTACTCACCTTGTTGTACTTAGAAGCTATTGGAAGCTTGTGCCTTGTTTAGCTAGGCACATAAGCTCAACAATTCGTGAGTGTGGATATACATTCATGAGGTTTGAACCATTTTTACCAAAAAATATGTTGAAAAGTGGTTTTATGTTATTTTGTGATTCTGCTGTTGTATGTGTTGTTCTTGTGGCTTGAATATTGTTCTAAGTGCATGAGAATGTTGTTATGATGCTTATTTGAGATTGGATTAACCTGTTATACACTTTGGCTTTGTTAAATTGGATTTTAAAAAGTTTAAGGGGTGTTTTGGTTTACTGATTTAAGCTTTGTATGTGAGTTTGAGTAGGGGTTAAGTGTTTATTTGAGTTGATATCTGATAGTTAGGTGTTTGTATGCTTTTATCTGCATATCTTGTGCTTTGAACATCAAATCTGAATTATTGCTATAACTTACTTGTTTTTTTCCTGTTTTGATCTAAAATCTTGGGAACACTTAGAGTGTATGCATATTTAGGACTAAAAAGTGCTTAAACATAGTTTGTGTAACCTGTTTGAAAGTTTTGAGGGTTTGAAATTGGATCTGTGGTCAAGTATATCAGCAAAGGTCACTTGTGTTCATCTTTGTGTTTATCAGTAATATTCATAAGCTTGAATCTTGGTCTAAACTTTAAACCAATGTTAGAAAAAAGTTTGTTTATGCTTATGTGAGCTTATTATAGCTTATGTATGCATTTGGTTCAATTTGGTTGGCTTATTCTTGCTTAATCTGCTTATTTGTTCAAAACTGCTTATTGTGCATGTTTGTGTGATAACTGTACTAATTGGCTAGGTGTTATTGTGATTTCTTTGTTGATTGTGACTCCTTATAACCCACTGGTTATAAGGGTGCCTTTTTTGTTCATCAATTCCAACAACATTCCACTAAAGACAAACAGTCAAGAAAGTCAAGCAGTGGGAACCCTTTCCCACTGACACTAGCCACTGCTAGTGTTAAATTATGAACAACTTATCAATAAGCTATAATAGCTTATTTAGACCTGCAACAACTTTATTTTTGTAATCAATCTTCCATAATTGACCCATTTGACTATACTGGAGCATTTGAGACTTTGACTTTTAGGTTTGACTAGAAAACCAACTTAGGTGACTTTTACATAGGTGCTTATTTGCTTTTTCTAGCTTATTCAGTGTGCTTTTTGGAAATCTCTTTGATTATTAAGCTTAGTTAAGTGATTTGAAACATTTTGCAAAAAGAATCAGCTCTTGAAACAGCCTAGAACTCGAAAACGACTATTTTGTCGTTTTGTGTAGAGAGATTTTGCTTATTTCAGGCTTATTTCTTGGGCTTATTCAAAAATTCTTTTTACAAACAAATTTATTAGGTCAAGAGAAGGATGTGTGTCAAATTTCAGCTTATGGCATTAACTTATGGCTTAATGGGCCAAAAAGCACATTAAGAATAAGCTGAATTTCATTAAGTTGTGTTAAGCTCACTTTCAGCTTTTGGGCCTTTAGAGTTTTGTGTTTAAAATCAGATCTTAAGCTCGACTGGAATTTTGGGCTTAATTGGACAACTTTTTCTTATTGGGCCTTAAATAAGCCCATTAAGTGGACTGTTTGGACTTTTAGCCTATTTGTAGGCCCATTAGGGGTATTTTTGTAATTTCAAGTTCATTTGCTGTTTATTTAAGTTAAATTAATCTAATTTGCAACTTTTTAGAATTTTTTATAAATTTTGAATTTTTATTAATATTTTATTATTAAAAATAGTTTTTAATATTTTTGCAACTTTTTCATTTTTCCTAGGTTAAAAAATTAAGTTATGATTTTTAAATTTTTTAGATTAATTTTCTTGTCATTTAATTAATCTTTAGACTTATTTTAATATTTTTATAGTTTTTAATCATTTTTAAATAGTTTTAATTAATTTTAAATTTTGCAAAAATAGTTTTTAGTTTAGTTGAGTTATTTTAGAGGTTTGCAAATTGAAAAATCTCATTTTGGGCTTTTTGTTAATTAAATTGATTTTTTGGGTTTTAATTAGCATTAAAAAATTATTATTTAATTAAATAAAAGGTTTGAGTGATTTTTGATTTTTTGTAAACTCTAATTACATTTTTTAGGATTAACTGCAATTTTCTAGGAATTTTTAGGATAACTTCTAAATTTCATCATATTTTACGGTTTTACGTGTACGACTTTCGTCTTAGTGTAATTTTAATCGTAACTGTCATCCTTTTCTCTTTTCTTTCATCATAATCATAATCACAAACATTTAATAATCTCTTAATACAACACACTAGCCTCCTTGAGAACGAACTCACCTTTGGGTCATTTGTGCACGTTTTTCCTAAACCGTCGTACTTACCCAAAATACCTCGTTTTCCTAAATAAGTGTGAAATTACAACTGTCAGGCATCATTATCGACCCTAGGCTCCAAGCCTTTCACCTTCCTCCCTTGGTTTATTAGGCGCCCATACACCTAAGAACCAATCCCCAAGACCCCGTCTTGTCATCCCCAAGGCCCCGCCTTGTCACCCTTGATATCAAGTTATACTGAATTAAATTTTGTAAATCACATAGCAGTTAAGTGCATAAGTAAAACACGCAAGTCCAAATCAAAGCACTTAAAACATTCACAGAAATTCATTTATAAAACATAAGTATGTGTCTCTTCCATCCTATCTGGATTTAAATCATTAAGAAATATGGGACTATGAAACTCACATGATCGAGCTTCTCCAAATATCCGCACACTAGCAAAAATCTAAACAAACAATACACAATATCAAGACATGAACCAATAACTAAAAAGGTCATCAATCTATGATGGATGTATAACTCTCTCTCACATTTTAATCCCATTAATATGCTCTAAACAACCCGTTACACCCCTCAATAAAGCTCTTAACCTAGTTAAGTTCATAACCTATCCCGTTATCACTTTACCCAAAACAGTCCTGTTTTTTATACCCCAAACTATGAGTCAAACACCTACTTAACCAAACCCATACTTTCTGTAGAAGAAACTCTATGCCCTTACATGTTTTAGGTAACTCTCACAATTTTCCCCAACCTTAAAGCTACTATTAACGCCCCGATATATATAAAAATGTACCTTTACCTATCCATATTTTACTGATTTTAAACATATGAAAAGTTTGTTATGATCAGAGGGTCTTACCCTATCGAATTTACTTAACCTTCCGTCATATCTTTTATGTAATATATAAACTAAGTCTCGTGTTCATTTGAATATCCAATTGTAATCCTACGTACCCTAACCAACTTAAAACATTAATTGTAAACCGGCTGATGCAAAAACTGTTTTGACCTCCGACTGTTGTAACCTGTTTTTGACCCACTTCACGACCTCCAATTTAGTTCTAGTTTGTTGCACTAAAAAGCTAACTCAAATACCTTTCCAGGGGTACTTGAATCGAAAATTAAAAGTTTACCTAACTATATATATGATCAAATACAAGTGACCTAAAATTTTGCCCACTTTTTAATGACGAATTTAACACAATTAGTCTAATTAATTACCCATAATTTGTATAATTATAAACCCTAATTAATCTAAGTTATTATATTATTATAATACATCTTTTAATTTATAACTAACCCTAGATCCATCATGTATTGTTTACAAATGTATTAAAAATAATTTAATTGAAAAAAGAATTGAAGGTTTTACCTTAAAAATAATAGAAGACAAATTTTTTGTGAAGAACCCTAAAACCCTTATGCAAACCGTCGCCTCTTTTTCTCCAGGGGAAAAATTATGTGACATTTAATTGAAAAATCTCATTTTGGTCTTTTTGTTAATTAAATAGTTTTTTGGGCTTTAATTAGCATTAAAAATTATTATTTAATTAAATAAAAGGTTTGAGTGATTTTTGATTTTTTTAAACTCTAATTACATTTTTAGGCTTTATTGCAATTTTCTAGGAATTTTTAGGATAATTTTTTAAATTTCGTCATATTTTACGGTTTTACGTGTACGACTTTCGTTTTAGTGTATTTTTAATCGTAACCGTCATCCTTTTCTCTTTTCTTTCTTCATAATCATAATCACAAACATTTAATCATCTCTTAGTACAACACACTAGCCTCCTTGAGAACGAACTCACCTTTGGGTCATTTGTGCACGGTTTTTCTAAACCGTCGTACTTACCCTAATTACCTCATTTTCCTAAACAAGTGTGAAATTACAACTATCATTTTGGCGCTGCTGCCGGGGAGGCGTGTTGTGTTTCGATTTGACCAAAAAATTTTTTTATATTAGCAATAACTATTTGTGTGATTAGCACTCTAATCATACGTATGATCGGTTTTTCGTTTTTTGTGTGAATATTATTACTATATTGTATACGTAAAACAATAAATTCACAAGTACTCCAAAAGTGTGAAAACACAACCTTGAGATTTCATCACTCAATCATTGTATTCAAAACTCAAACAAAGAAAAAAGGAAAAATAGATAATTACTTTCGTGAAGCTTAATTTTGAAAAACACAAACTATAAGGTGGGTATAAGGCGGTTGTATTTCACGACCTAAAAGAAAAAGGCTCTTAAGTGCTTAGCGCCGCCTCGTTTCCTCCGCTTGCTTGTGCGTGTTTAGATAAAAAGGGCTAATCGAGGGTTTGCCAACCAAAGTATTATCTACGTATCTATATATTTTCTTGGTTTCAAAAGATTAAACCCTCTTAAACGTTTTGGTGTTCCACCAACGTTCCACAGTCATCGAAGGCATTCACTTCATGTGATCGTTTTCATTCCTTTAGGCCCCTTTAATCGAGAGATTTGATTTGAGGAGAGATTTGTAGATTTTTGTCTACGTAATACATCACAAAAATCCAAAAAAAAGTAAAAACAGTCAAAAGCACAAAAAATTGGAAAAAGTAAAAACACCCAAAAGAATCATCTTTGCTCATCCCCACGTTGTACGTGACGTTTATGCAAACTCGTAACCAAGCGAGACGTGCACGTAAACATAGAAACCGAAAGGAAGGAACACCTTCTAGTGAAGAATCTCCTATTGACGAACCTATCGTAGAACAAGAAGCAACCATGGATAATCGTACTATGATGGAGTTACTTCAAGCACCCACCGAGGGTTATGGAGAAGCTATTGTAATTCCCGCCATCCTTGCGGAGAATTTTGAAGTTAAGACGGGTTTGTTGTCAATGATCCAAAACAACAAATTCCGTGGTGATGAAAAGGACAACCCTCACAACCATATCTGTCAATTCAATCGTCTTACCGCCACTACAAGTTTAAGGATGTCTCGAACGACTCGATTAAGATGATGCTTTTTCCGTATTCCTTAGCGGGGCCCGCTAAAAATTTGGTTAGAGAAAGAGCCACCCAATTAATAAGTTGAAAACACTTATCCTTTTACCACTTATTTCCAATAATAACAAGACCAAAACGTGTATTTTATGTTGTAAATGTCGTAATTATGCGTGGTTTGTGTTTTTATTGTGTTTTAGGATCAAAAGATGAAAAAGAAAGAAAACATGGGCTATCACGGGCTTTTATCGAAGAAAAAGACAAAAGACGAAGTCAAAAGATCAAGAGTGCAAAAAGAACGGTAGTCCAAGGCCTATTCTGAAGATTTATCAAAGAAAAAGTCTAAAGACGGAAGTTAATGAAGTCGAAGAACTCAAGTCTAATTATAGAAGAAAATTAGAAGACGAGTTCAATTCACATCGACAAATCCCGAGACGACGTCGAGAAAGACAAAGAATTAAAATCGAGTCGAGAAGAAAGAAAGAAAGAAGGAAGCACATGCACCTCGCCATCTCCTATAAATACCCTCCTAATGACACATTAGGAGGGTGTTAGTTAAATAATTTAGCATTTTTCATTTTTCCTTTCTTTAGTTTTAGAGAGAGAAAGTTTTAACTTTATCTCACTAAGTTTTTATCTATTCTTCATCTTTTCTTTCAAGTTTAAGCTTTATTTCATCCTTGTATTTTGAATTCATTAATCAAAAGTTCAAGTTTAAGCTTTTAATATTTAATCTTCTCCTACCATTCTTGATTTTGGTTTATCTTTGATCCGAAATGTTCTTGATCCGTGATTGATTTTGATGTTTTTGTGATTAAAAGGTTTATCTTTTTATTCCCTACTAAGTTTTTATACGGTTTAAGCTTTAAGCTTGTTGTGCTTATTGGCTTATTTCGTATATAACTTATTATCTTTTATGTTTTCTTAAAAGTTTAGTGTTTTTAAAGTTTTATTTATAAAGTTTGCTTAATTCGTGGTTTGAAAGCTTTTTAGTTTATGCTTGTTTTTATCCGGTTAAGATTTGATTAAGTGCTTATTCATCTTGCTTATTTTGGCTTATTCATTTTCTTTTTATTTGCTCTTTGATTTCCATCGTATTATGCTTAAGGGTTTTACCAGTTACGATCAAGTAAGTGTGATCGCATAAACCCCTAAGGTTTCTACTTGTGATCCATTACTTCGATCACCAAGTACGATCGTTCACTACGATCACACTCATTAATCCTCACCACGATCACTTGTTGCGATCGTGGGTATGATCATTGAGTGCGATCTGTGGCTGCGATTGCTTGGGTGCGATCACTTGTTACGATCGCATTGGGTGCGATCACCTATACTACGATCACTAGGCTACGATCGACTGATACGATCGTTAGCTGCGATCACTGGGAGTACAATCTAAAGTCACGATCGTGGTGGAGTACGATCACCAAGTACGATCGCATTGATTGCGATCTAGGATACGATCAAGGACCACGATCGCATTGACTGCGATCCTATTTCATTTTTCGTATTTATATTTTATTTAAATTTCAAATTTAATTTTTCCCGCATTTTTACGTAGTGTTATTTTTAAATGAGTTTTGTCTTAGTTTATTTTTACCAAGTTTTCAAGTTTTAAATTCATTACGTTTTAATTCCAAAAAATTGCACGCTTCCCGAAATCTCTGTTTTTACCAAGTGTTTTTCTAGTAATTTTTAGTTTAATTTTTAAAGCTTTTAATTTACTCAACGACATTTTCATATTTACTTTTAGTTTAAAATAGATAACCAATCCATTTTATTTGTCCACTAAGAACGACTGAGTCGCACTAATTAACGGTAATCAATTCAAAAAGAGCGGACGATAAGAACTTTTATAACTAAGTGAAAACCTAGTTATTACCAATTCTATATTGACATGGAAGGATCTCGTTTCGAAGTTCGTGAACCAATTTTTTCTGCCCTCTAAGACTACTCATTTGAAAAACGAGATTTCAAAATTTTCACAAGAATTTAATGAGAGTATTTCTACGGCTTGGAATCGGTTTAAGGAAATGTTACATGAGTTTCCTCATCATGGTTTTTCCGACTTGCATCAAATTGACACGTTTTACTATGGATTAAACGATCATGAGAGAGATTATCTTAATGCCGCCGCGGGTGGTAATGTTTTGTGTAAAACGGTCGAGGAAGCACTGTTGATCATTGAGAATAGGTCCAAGGTCTATAGTCCTCGTAACACATCGAGTGTTAGCAAGGCTTCGTCTTCACCTTGATTGTCACGTACCATCGATGCTTGCCAAATTAAGGTAAATTTGGAGAACAAAATATTTGATAAGCTTAAGGGACTTTTAATTGAGTTTAAAGTTGGTGAACAACCCACTCCCGCTGCGGCTAAAGCGGTTGAGGTTTCTTGTATGTATTGTGGTGGAGGTCATGATTTCTCCGAGTGCATTACCAACGGTGGTAACACTTCGAGTGCCTACGCGACCACGAGAACTTATAACCAAAACGGTCAAGTTACCCGCACTAATCAATTGACTCCACCGGGTTTTGCACCAAATCAAAATGCTAACAATTATCAAAAAAATCAAGTTGGTTATCAAGGGAATCAAAGGAACAATTACAAGGGTAACAACTTTGGGAATCAAGGGGCTAATAATCAAGTTCAAAACAAAAATCAAAATCGTGATTTTCAAAACAACAACAAAGGTTTGCAAAACTTGAAAGATCTTCCAAATGAATTTGTTGAATACATAAATGGAAATGATGCTAGGTTTGATAATATACAAAAGGAGATAATTAGCCTAAATCCAAGTTTAAGAATGACTTGAAAATGAGTTGAAAAACGAGTTAGCAAATGAACTTAAGTCTCATGTAAACAAAATGGAAAGTAATGTGCAAAGGTTACAACAAAACCAACAAAAGATGGAACAAGGGAAACATGAGATAAAACAAGAGATGCTTATGGCCGATAAGAGGCAATCTATGTTTGAGGATAAAATTTCATCTATGTTCGAGGCTATAATGTGTAAACCGTCTTCTTCGAGTAGTCTTCCTGGTAACACCATATCGAACCGCAAGGGAGAGATGAAAGTGATTACCACACGTAGTGGTAAGACCTTTAAGGAGCCGACTCCTCAACCAATACTCAAACGGTGGAGGAAATTGAGGAAGAATCCAAGGTGGTGGTCGAAGAGGAGCATATCCTAATCCCACGAAGTACCGCTCAAACCACACCTACGGTTGAACCATTACCATCATTGGAACCCGAGATTCCAAAGGCTATGCCTATGCCTCAACCCACACCACCTTTTCCTTACCCATCGAGACTTCGTAAGGAGAAACGACAAGAACGTGAGAATTACCAATTTGAGCTTTTTATGAAAATGTTTCGTGATTTACATTTCAATATAAGTTTTGTCCACGCTTTGGTCATGATGCCTCGATTTGCCACTAACTTTAATAGTATGTTACACAACAAGGGGAAATTGTAACAATTGTCTAGTTTTTCATCGGTTTATCTTAACCGCATACCTAAAAAAGTCTGTGATTCCGGTAAATTCTTGATCCCATGTGCTATTCAATATATGGAAGAATGCTATGCCTTGTCCGCTTTTGGTTCTAGTATTAACTTGATGCCTCTTGCAATCTTCAAGTCTCTCAATCTTCCTAATCTTACTCCTTCACTAATTTCTATCGAATTGGTCGATCATTCCATGATTCCCGCATGTGGATTGGCCGAAGACGTTTTTGTGAAAGTGGGAAAGTTCTATTATCCGGTAGACATTATCGTTGTCGATATTCCCACGGATCCTCAAGTTCCTTTTATTTTAGGTCGTTTGTTTTTTGATACGTCAATAGCGTTGACTGATGTGCATGCTAGAAAAATCACCTTACGTTTCAACGACGAGGAACATGTGCGATGCAAGTGATTATGCAATTAGGGCTTGTTGAGTCTTAGGATCTAGACTCATCTGGGATATAATAACAATGATTGTAATAAGCACAGCGGAACATAAAGAACACAATCAAAGTTATGAACAAGGCTTTCTTATTCATAAAATACTAATAAGCTACTAACTACTATTCCTGGTGCCTAATAGGCTTGACACCAGGAGGAACACACACACACCTTTTGTTTACATTGTATATGAATCAGTGAATGACCATGTGTGCCTAACCCTCTTTATATAATAGAGGTACTAGGGTTACATCACAACCCTAGCTTACTTACTAAGCTAACTATTTATTATTAAGTCCTTCATCTTCTTTTGTCATATCAACTCAAGATATATAAGTCCCAACAATCTTCCCCTTGTTGATTTGACAAAACCAGTAAGCACAAGCTTCCTTTGAAGCTAATATAGATGAAGGCTAAGCTTCCCCTCGATCCATGCATTCTTCCCCTTTTTGTCACATCAACTCAAAAGGGATCGTCTTCCCCTCAAGAAGTGCATGTCGAATCCAGTAGGCTTCCTTGGAGTAATCACTGATGAAGAAAATCAAGTATAACGAATTTTATGAAGAAGTGAAATATCCCAAACTTGTGTCTTATATCATCTCAGTTTTTATTACACGGGACTGGGAACCCCCATAACTATAAGCCAGTTGTTAGCTATAACAATATATTTAATCCAACGATAAGGTGTATTGCTCACCTATAAGTTTTTGTTACATACGGTACTGGTAACCTCCACAACTATGAGCCAGCTGTTAGGTATAACAATATATTTAGTCAAAATGACAAGGTGTATTGCTCACCAACAATTTTTGGTACATGGGAACTGATAACCTTCACAACTATTAGCTAGTTGTAAGCCGTAACAATATATTTAGTCCAAAGACAAGGTGTATTGCTCACCTAATTGAGATATAAGAAGATAACAAGTTTGTGAAAATCAACTCCAACATCAAATAAGCAATAATCAACTGTCTTCATCAAGAAACTATAACTCACTAGTAGGAACCATAAGCTAACCATATCTTGCATCTTAAACTCAGTAGTACAGATCATCCACTCATTAAGTGTGAAAAAGACATGCTTATTACAATAACATGTAATAAAATGTCTTTGTATAATTCTTCGTAATCAATATATGTATAGCGATCACATGCAATGGCCGATAGTCTCAGTGAGCTCTGACGGATCAACCAGAAACCACTCGATGCTTATGATCATGCTAATTTTGTGATGATCATATCACGAATTGTATGGTATCATATGCCCCCCAAATATTTGTAAAAGAGCGTTTAACTGTTCCAATCAAGAATTATAGCATAAACTGAACTTTCGAAATGGACCATAGACCTCTTCATTGTTCAAGATCGCCAGTAGGAATGACCAGGCGGAAATGACCAGGAGGAACCAAACGAGGAATCGACCAGGAGGAACCGACCAGTAGCAAGAAATAACCAAACCCTACCAGTAACATCTCAAAACCCTTCTCTCTTTTTTTTCTTTTTTTTCCTTTTTTTATGAAGTCACACTATCGCTAGAGCTGTTGCTAATATCAAACACATCTTCCTCCAATACTGTAGCAACAATTAATTCGTCACTGTTATGTTGCTGTGTTGTGGCTGTCCAAAGTAAATCATGGTACATAAAACTTTATATGAACGTGACTCTGTCTTCAGCCCAGAAATGTCCATCTCATTAGAAACCGACGCATATCCTCGCAGCCATATTTGCACCCAAGAATTACGTGAATAGAACTCAATATGCGTTGGAACATAACTGCTTCCAAAAAACAGCCCATGAAGATCAGCACATTTCTTTTGATTTGTTCAAAACCAAGTCTGCTCATGACGTCCAATATTCTCACGTGATTTCCATATAGTCTTGAGCACCAGCATTATAGTTCACGTTTGAACCACTGTGAATATTCAATCGCACATGAATATTGAATCCCACGTGAATTATGATAAAAAAAACATATTAAACAAATGTATTGTCGAATCACGTGTACACATCCCATTCTAAAACGTCCCTTTCTTTTACATGTCTATCATGAGTAGTATTTTGACATAGACCCCAAATAATCATATGTCTACGTTTGCTACTTTAAACGTTTCACCAAAAGAGACGCAACAAGCCAAACCACTAAATCAGCAGACACACATGAAGACTTCATTGACATCTTCAATATCTTTGTGTATCACAGAAACATCTATAGCAAGTACTATCACGTTTGATCTAGGGTTTAAATGTACGAAACCCTAGGGATGAAAATCACAGCAGTAACATAGCAATAATGGCAGCAAGTATGTGTGGTTATAATTCTGCTAGGGTTCATCATTGATCAATGATCAACTCACCAAGGCTAGCAAAATCAACCGCACGAACATGAATGTTGATTCAGCATCAAGAACGCCAAATAACAACAGCAACATCAAAGTACCAACAACACTTTTCTAGGGTTTGTTGGGAAAAACCCTAGATCAACAGGAACATCTTTTATTTGAAAACAGAAAAATAACACTAACACATGAAAACCTTGTAGATCAACCAGATCAAGAGCCAACAAGCTCTGATACCACTTGTTGAGTCTTAGGATCTAGACTCATCTGGGATATAATAACAATGATTGTAATAAGCACAACGGAACATAAAGAACACAATCAAAGTTATGAACAAGGCTTTCTTATTCATAAAATACTAATAAGCTACTAACTACTATTCCTGGTGCCTAATAGGCTTGACACCAGGAGGAACGCACACACACCTTTTGTTTACATTGTGTATGAATCAGTGAATAACCATGTGTGCCTAACCCTCTTTATATAATAGAAGTACTAGGGTTATATCACAACCCTAGCTTACTTACTAAGCTAACTATTTATTATTAAGTCCTTCATCTTCTTTTGCATATCAACTCAAGATATATAAGTCCCAACAGGGATGTTTTAGTGCAACGTCATGAAAAGCACTTCTTGCCTATCCACTATGCTAGTAAGAGGATGACCGAGGCTCAAATGAAATATATTACAACGGAAAAAGAATTACTTGTCGTGGTATATGCTTTTGAGAAATTCTGACCTTATCTCGTCTTAACAAAAAGCATAGTGTATACGGATCATTCGGCTATAAAGTAACTCTTCTAAGCTTGATGCAAAGCCGAGATTGCTTCGTTGGATTCTCCTCCTACAAGAATTTGATGTCACCATACTTGACAAAAAAGGAGCCGAGAATCTAGCAGCCGATCATCTCTCTCGTTTAGAAGATCCTCACAAAAATGAGCTCGAGAATAAGGAAATCACAAAAACATTTCCTCTCGAGACACTTGGTGTGGTGAATTCTAAAGATGACACCCCATGGTTTGCGGACATTGCAAATTACCATGCGGGCAATTATTAATCAAGGGTATGACGACACAACAAAACCGAAAATTCTTTCGTGACGTCAAGTTCTATTTTTGGGATGACCCTTATCTCTTTTGGGTTTGTGCGGATCAAATCATTCTAATTTGTGTTTTTGGAATCAAAGATACTAATATCCTTAGAGCTTGTCATGAGGGACCCACGGGTGGTCACCACGGAGCTAATCTCACGGCTAAGAAAGTGTTCGATGCCGGCTTCTTTTGTCTATGATCTATCGTGATGCACACGCACTTGTTAAGCCGTGTGAATCTTGCCAACGTCAAGGAAAATCCTCTCAAAAGGATGAAATGCCACAAAATATAATCCAATTTTGTGAGATTTTCGACGTTTGGAGCATTGACTTTATGGGGCCGTTCCCATCATCTCATGGAAACAAGTACATCCTCGTCGCCGTCGACTACTTATCTAAGTTGGTGGAAGCTAAGCTTTTGCCTACGAATGATGCTCGTATGGTAGTCAAGTTCTTGAAGTAATTATTCTCTCGGTTTGGAACCCCTCGTGCAATTATAAGCGATCGTGAACCCATTTTTGTAATGACTAATTCGAAATGGTTCTAAAGAAATATGGGGTTACACATCGTCTTTCTACGACTTATCCCCAGCAAACGAGTGGACAAGTCGAGGTTTCAAACCGAGCTTTAAAGAGAATTTTGGAGAAGTCTATTGGAGAGAACCGTGCATCGTGGTCCGAAAACTCGATGATGCTTTATGGGCTTTTCACACCCCTTATAAGACACCCACTAGGTGCACACCTTATAAGTTGGTGTATGGGAAGAATTTCCATTTGCCAATTAAATTAGAACACAAGACATATTGGGCCCTTAATCATTCAAACTTTGACTCGAAGACCGCGGGAGATCACCGGAAAATACAACTTAATGAATTGGATGAATTACGTGATAATGCTTATGAAAATTCATTGATTTTTAAGGAAAAGACTAAAAAGTTTCATGATGCTAAAATTAAAAACCGGGTTCTTAACATTTGTGATCAAGTGTTGCTTTTTAACTCTCGTTTGAAGATATTTTCTAGAAAATTGAAATCCCGTTGGTCGGGTCCATTAACCGTCAGACAAGTTTTTCCTTATGGGACCATCGAGCTAGTTCAAAATGATGGACCTAACTTCAAGGTGAATGGACATAGGCTTAAGAACTACTTCGGTGAGGAAGACGACTTCGACCGAGTCACCTTCCCCAATGATAATTAGCATTATCTATTGTCTTTTAAGTTTTCTTAAAAGTTTAGTATTTTTAAAGTTTGATTTATAAAGTTTGCTTAATTCGTGTTTTGAAAGTTTTTAAGTTTATGCTTGTTTTTATCCGGTTAAGATTTGATTAAGTGCTTATTCATCTTGCTTATTTTGGCTTATTCATTTTCGGCTTATTTGCTCTTTGATTTCCATCGTATTACGCTTAAGGGTTTTACCAGTTACGATCAAGTAAGTGTGATCTCATAAACCCCTAGGGTTTCTACTTGCGATCCATTACTTCGATCACCAAGTACGATCGTTCACTACGATCACACTCATTAATCCTCACCACGATCACTTGTTGCGATCGTGGGTACGATCATTGAGTGCGATCTGTGGCTGCGATTGCTTGGGTGCGATCACTTGTTACGATCGCATTGAGTGCGATCACCTATACTACGATCACTAGGCTACGATCGACTGATACGATCATAGGCTGCGATCACTGGGACTACGATCTAAAGTCACGATCGTGGTGGAGTACGATCACCAAGTACGATCGCATTGATTGCGATCCAGGATACGATCAAGGACCACGATCGCATTGACTGCGATCCTATTTCATTTTTCGTTTTTATATTTTATTTAAATTTCAAATTTAATTTTTCCCGCATTTTTACTTAGTGTTATTTTTAAATGAGTTTTGTCTTAGTTTATTTTTACCAAGTTTTCAAGTTTTAAATTCATTACGTTTTAATTCCAAAAAAATGCACGCTTCCCGAAATCTCTGTTTTTACCAAGTGTTTTTATAGTAATTTTTAGTTTAATTTTTAAAGCTTTTATTTTACTCAACGACATTTTCATATTTACTTTTAGTTTAAAATAGATAACCAACCCATTTTATTTGTCCACCAAGAACGACTGAGTCGCACTAATTAACGGTAATCAATTCGAAAAGACCGTATAATAAGAACTTTCATAACTAAGTGAAAACCTAGTTATTAAATGGCGCCGATGCCGGCTCTTTTTGTTGATTAACGGTTTTTAGTGAGAGACACGTTGGATTTTGGGATCCGTTCATTCTTGAACGTTATTTTTCTTGATTAATTTTTCAAAAATCCATAAAAATTAAAAAATTTCAAAAATTCAAAAAAATAGAAAAGAATATAAAAACCAAAAATATTTCTTGTCTATCTTTCTTTCCTTTTTGTAGGTGTGCATGCGTAACCGTGCTCATAAGAAGAAAGCAATTCAGGCCGAAGTCGTAACTCCACCTATTGTCACAATGGACAATCGACCAATGATCGAGCTTTTGCAATCGCACGTGGAAGGAAACACCGATGCAATTGTTATACCCGAGATTGGAGCCAACAACTTTGAGCTTAACTCCGGTTTCATTCAAATGGTCTCTGCTCAACCATTCTTGGGGCGTACACTTGATGATCCTCACGACCATATCATAAGGTTTCTTCAACTCACTAATATGGTCAAGTATAATGGGGTATCACAAGAGGTAATTCGCTTGCAACTTTTTCCTTTCTCCTTAGAGGGACAAGCCCGGCATTGGCTTGATAAGGAACCGCCAAAAAGTATTCTTACGTGGACGGATTTAGAGACTAAATTCATCAACTACTTTTTCCCACCCTCACGTACTACCGCTTTGCGGAATGAAATCATTACCTTTGAACAAAAGTACTGTGAGACATTTAGTGAATCTTGGGACCGTTTTAAGGAACTTTTAAGAAAGTGTCCACAACATGGTTTCACAAAAGTACATCAAATTAATACTCTTTACAATGGTTTAAGCATGAATGACCAAGATTCACTAAATAGTGCCTCGGGGGTAATATTTTGGTTAAGTCTTCTAATGCCGCATGGGACATTATTGAGAATAAGTCTAGAGTGCAAACCAAGAGTGTTCGGACTAATGTGGCTAGTGCTAGCACTAATGAGAGTGACAAATACTTCACTTATTGAAACACTTGCTCTCTAAACCGCTAACAACACCAAAGCTATCAATGCACAAGTTAATGCTATGAGTCAGTCATGTGAAATATGCGGGGGATCTCATTTATACACCGATTGTCCTTCGACTCATGACAATCCGGAAAATGTGTATGCCGCTAATGGTAACTATTCCACGGGAGGCAATCAAGCACGTCCTCAAGGTGACCGCAATTTGCTTATTTATCGTTCAAACAACTTCCTTTCACCACCCGGTTTTCCACCAAAACCCAAACAACCTTAATCACAACAATCAAAACCAACCTCGAGCTCCAAATCAATATCCAAGCTAAAGAAACTCATATCCAGCTCAAGGAAACAACCAAGTTTACCAAAAACCCGCTTATCAAACAGCTGCCTGCCATGCTCTTCCTCCCACCCAACCCACCGCATTTCATCAAGAGATAGAAACTTACATGAGGACTAATGACGCAATAGTGCAGAATCTTCAGCGGAAAATGGCTAGCTTGAAAGGAGATATGGTGATACAAGGGAACGATCTTCGAGCCGATATGCGAAACTCTTTGGCCAGTCAAACGAATGACTTAAGGGATATGATGGCTAGTTTCTTCCAAAGTAATCAAGCAACTGGTTCGGGTTCTCTTCCGAGTAACACCGTTGCTAATCCAAGAGGGGAGATGAAAGCAATCACCACTCGAAGTGGAAAAATTCTAAAGGAACACGATCTTCCTACACCTACACCGGTGATTGTGACAAAGGAAAACGAGTCTACTTCTCCAATTCCTCCACCTTCTACTTCTCCAATACCTCCACCTTCTACTTCTCTAATTCCTCCACCTTCTACTTCACCAATTCCTCCACGTTCTACTTCCACCCCTCCACCACCCAAGGATGTGAGTGAGAATTCCATTCCAAAGCCTTCATCTCAACCCAATATACCTTATCCCTCAAGGTTGAGGAAAGAGAAGTTGAAGAACAAGGATGATATTCAGTTTTCTAACTTTCTTAAAATGTTTAAACAACTGAATTTCAATATCTCCTTTGTTGAGGCTCTCGCTCACATGCCGAAATATGCTAAAATGTTTAAAGATCTTCTTAGTGATAAGGAGAAACTTCTTTACATCACTCAGACCCAACTTAACTAGAATTACTCCGTAGTGCTCTAAAGGAAATTACCCACCAAACTTGGTGATCCGGGTCGTTTTCTCATTCCTTGCAACTTCCCCGGGGTAGAGAATTGTATGGCCCTAGCTGATCTAGGTGCTAGTATCAACTTAATGCCTCTAAGCGTTTGGAAACAATTGTCTCTACCCGAGCTAGTCCCCACACGAATGACTTTGGAATTAGCTAACCGTACAGTTGTTTATCCGGTGGGGATAGCCGAAGACGTCTTCGTCGGTGTCGACAAATTCACCTTTCCGGCGGATTTTGTTGTCGTTGACTACGAGATGGATCCCCGAGTTTCATTAATCGTTGGACGTCCATTCTTGAGGACCGGTCGCACTCTCATTGATGTAGCCGCGGGCGAATTAATCATGAGAGTTGGTGACGATAAAATCGTCTTCCACATGGGTAAACTTTCTAAGCAGCCTTCTGAAAACGAGAGTGTTAATTTCATTGACGTTCTTGATGAGGCTTGTGAAGAACATTTTAAAGACGCTTGTAAAAGTGGTTCTTCTTCTCTTCCCATTGTTGAGACCGTTGCCTCTATTGCTCCTTCACTAACTCCATTTGGAGAAAGTGATTTCATTTTCAAATAATTTGAAGCAACTTTGGGGATGTGGACTTAAAATATGACGATTCTCCCACCAATTGGGATTAAGACATTCGTACCATTGAGAAACTTCTCAATGAGGACCATATTTCTCCACCATCTCCTAAGGATATCTCTATCGATGAACCGAATTTGACTACGTCTTCCATAAAAAATCCTTCGGATTTAGAGCTTAAGGACCTACCGTCTCATCTCGAATACGTGTTCCTTGACGACAATAAGAAGTCACCCGTCATCATCGCTAAGGATTTGAAAGAAGACGAAAAATCCCGACTTATCGCCGTGTTGAAGAATCATAAGAAAGCGATCGCTTGGAAAATCTCCGATATTCGTGGAATTGATCCTCACTTTTGCACACATAAAATTCTCATGGAGGACGAATTTAACACTATTCAAAACCAAAGAAGGGTGAATCCCAAGATCCATGACGTTATCAAAAAAGAGGTTATCAAACTTCTTGATGCGGGAATGATCTACTCTATCTCGGATTCACCATGGGTTAGTCCCATCCATTATGTGCCTAAGAAAGGCGGAATCACCATTGTACCCAATGAATACAACGAGTTGATTCCTGCTTGTCTCGTTACAGGGTGGAGAGTTTGTATAGACTATCGCAAACTCAATGATGCTACGAGAAAGGATCATTTTCCCCTTCCTTTTATGAACCAAATGCTCGAACGTCTAGCGGGTAATGACTATTATTGCTTTTTAGACGGTTTCTCCGGGTATTTTAAAATTCCCATCGATCCTAATGACCAAGAGAAAAGCACATTCACTTGTCCTTATGGAACATTTGCTTACAAACGAATGCCTTTCGGCTTATGTAATGCTCCTGACACTTTTCAAAGGTGTATGATGGCTATCTTCCATGACATGGTTGAAGAAACTATGGAAGTCTTCATGGATGATTTCTCGGTCTATGGTGATTCTTTCTCTACTTGCCTTGCCAATTTAGAACGCATGCTCAAACGGTGTGAAGACACTCGTCTTGTTCTAAATTGGGAAAAATGCCATTTCATGGTAAAAGAAGGCATTGTTCTTGGACATAAAATCTCCAAAGCCGGTCTTGAAGTCGACCGTGCAAAAGTTGATGTCATAGCAAAATTACCTCCACCTTCAACCGTGAAGGGTGTGAGAAGTTTCCTTGGTCATGCGGGCTTCTATCGTCGATTCATTTAAGATTTTTCTAAAATCGCTCGCCCGATGACCCACCTCTTGGAAAAAGATACTCCTTTTATATTTTCTAAAGAGTGTCTTGAATCCTTCAATCTTCTTAAGGACAAGATAACTAGGGTACCGGTCTTGGTTACCCCTAATTGGGAGCTACCTTTTGAATTGATGTGTGATGCTAGCGACTTTGCCATTGGAGCGGTTTTGGGCCAAACAGTGAACAAACACTTCCAACCAATCCATTATGCTAGCAAGACAGTGACGGGGGCTCAATTGCATTATACCACTACCGAAAAAGAGCTTTTAGCTGTAGTGTATGCCTTTGAAAAGTTCCGCCCCTATCTTGTCCTTTCCACCACAATCGTCTATACCGACCATTCGGTGTTGAAGTACTTGTTAACTAAGCAAGATTAGAAGCCAAGACTTCTTCGTTGGGTTTTGCTCCTTCAAGAATATAAAAACAAAATTCGTGACAAGAAGGGAGCCGAAAACCTAGCCGCGGATAATCTAAGTAGATTTGAGGATCCTTATCAAGGGGATCATCCGAATCAAGAGATCAACGACTCTTTTCCCCTTGAGGCCTTAATGTATATCAATTCCAATCTTGATGACACCCCGTGGTTTGCGGACATTGCAAACTACTTAGCGGGTGGAATTCTCAAGGAAGGGTTAACGTCTCAACAAAAGAAAAAGTTCTTTAAAGACATTGAACACTATTTTTGGGACGACCCTTACCTTTTCAAACAATGTGCGGATCTTGTCATTCGTCGATGTGTTGATGGGCCGACAGCGTCACTAATCCTTGAAGCTTGCCATAAAGGACCCACCGGTGGTCACTTTGGTCCTAATTACACCGCGAAGAAAGTATTCGACTCTGGATTTTATTGGCCCACCATTTATCATGACGCTCATGAAATGGTTAAACATTGTGATGCTTACCAAAGACAAGGCAAGATCACACATAAAGATGAGATGCCTCAAAATTTCATACAAGAATGTAAAATCTTTGATGTATGGGGCATCGACTTTATGGGCCATTTCCATCATCCAAAGGGAACAAGTACATCCTCGTAGCCGTTGACTACGTATCCAAATGGGTTGAAGCTAAGGCTCTCCCTACGAACGATGCGAGGGTGGTTGTGAACTTTCTGAAGCAGCTTTTTGCTCGATTCGGTATTCCTCGTGCTATCATCAGTGACCGCGGGACTAATTTTTGCAATGACTAATTTGCTCGAGTCATGGCTAAGTACGGTGTCAATCACCGTCTTTCCACAGCTTATCATCCTCAAACAAATGGTCAAGCTGAGATATATAACCATGGATTAAAGAGAATTCTGGAGCGTACTGTGGGAGAGCATCGTGCCTCGTGGGCCGATAAGTTAGACGATGCTTTGTGGGCTTTCTGTACCGCATATAAGACTCTGATTGGTTGCACTCCATATCGTCTTGTGTACGGGAAGGCATGCCACCTCCCTATTGAGCTGGAACATAAGGCGTACTGGGCCTTGAAGTGGGCAAATTTTGATATCAACAAAGCCGATGATCTTCGGAAGATTCAACTCAACGAGCTAAATGAACTGAGGAATGAAGCTTATGAGAATTCATTGATCTACAAGGAGAAGACCAAGATCATCCATGATTCAAGGATTAAGAACCGATAATTCCACGTTGGTGATCAATTTTTACTCTTTAACTCTCGGTTGAATATCTTCTCGGGCAAGCTGAAGAGCCGTTGGTCTGGTCCATTCACCGTCGCCAAAGTCTTCCCATATGGCACCATTGAGCTTTCTCAGTCAAATGGGCCTAATTTTAAAGTGAATGGCCAACGCGTGAAGTTGTACTTTGGTGAGGACATCTCTCATGAGATGATTCCATCCCTCACCACGTTTCCCTTGAATTAGTTCTGGGTCAAGTTAGGCTCGTGACTCGGTTAACAAAAACAAGTGCTTCTCGGGAGGCAACCCATTGATCTATCCTTTACCGTTTTCATAATAAGTGTAGGGGGAGCCCCGTATGTGTTTGTTGTCTTGTTTCTTATGATGTGCAGGGATTAAAGCTTCATAAAGCACTTTTGATGACTTTTGACGAACCGTGATCCCGTGTACCCGTCTTCCTGCTCCTATCCTAAACTATCGTGATTCAATATTTCATATCTTATATGTTCACATTGAAATCACTATAGTTGTCCTCACCTTAGCAAGATTTAAACAAAGTGCACAATGTCCTAAGTGTAGGGGAGTTTACTCCCACATGCTTAAACATTGAGGAAAATTTTTATATCAAGTGTAGGGGGGACTTCTATCGAAGTAAGTGGGCTTTTCCATGAATTTTTCCTCATTTTAATCGGAAAATTTGATTTTTCGACATTTTTCAAAATTTTTAATCTATTTTGGCCTAGTTGTATAGTTGTATTTTCCTTTGTTATGGTTATTTTCTTTCCTTGCTAGAATAAATTTTCAATAAAGTGGTTTTAAATTTTTCAAAGTCGTGAATATTTTGACTCAACCCGAGTTTACTTATCTAAGTTTACTCTAGCTAGTATCGTTAATGTGTTTAAGTCAAGTTTTGCTAGGCTTTTATATAGGGAACTTTAAAACGCGAAAGTCTTAACTCTTACGGGTTAAGAACAAGAACTTTTCGCAAGTTCCTATAATTGATCCTGGAGAGTTGTTTATCAAGGGAACTTTAAAATGCGAATTCTAAACTTGAAAAAGTCTAAGAGTTTGCAAGATCCTATAGATGACTCGAAACCCAAAATTTTGATTTAATAGGCTAAGCATCCACGAGTCTCATTCTTTGAGATATTAAATTGTGGAGAACGAGAGATGATACAGTCAATTATAAGTTCGGTATTCTTTCATGAATTTATGTGAGTTGATTATAAGCTTTTTCTCCCATCGCTTGTTAATAATTTATTTGCAATAAATAAGGTTGTACGATTTGAAAAGTTACTTAGCTTCTAGCCCAAGATCGTTTAAAAGTTGCTCGGTATTAATTAAAGTTCATAGCCAAGGCATAACTTATTGAAGCGGGATGCGAAGATTGGCGAGTCCGAAAAGGTCCTAACAAGACATGAGGGCAACAGTTGTTGCTAAAGATCCAAAAGTGATGTGAAGAATCATTTATCAAAAATCAATATGAAGGATCGAGATACACGACGAAAAGCAAATACTCCCCAAAAGATCATGGAGAAGTCTATCTAAAAAGGCCCTAACAAGGTATGAGGATAAATAGATCCAAGTCCTAAAAGGAGGCGGATCGTTGTATATCAAAGTCCAAAATAAAGATTGGAGAAAAATGAAGAAGTCATGGTCTAAATATGAAGAATCTCTCAAAAAGTTCAAGTGAAGAAATTCCTATTATGAAGAGAAGACCATTGATTCATGAACGCCTCTCAAGATTTGAAGTATGAAGTCAATGCCAAATATCGGTCCGATAAAGGTCTCAAATCGTGAAGCGAGTTATGTCAAGATATGAACTTTAAGAGGTCCCGAGAAGCAGTTTTAAAAGATTTTGTCCTTTAGCTAACTATTGATTAAATCATCCCACTTTATTTTCGGCCTAAATAAACTATCGAAATAAGTCAAACAATGCATCCTCGTGATCATTCAAGAAAATATTAAAATATAAGAGCTACACCTAGGAATAAGGGAGTCTAAGTAAATAATTGGCCCACATGAATTCGTGTTAGTTTGCTAACTTATAATAACAATGATCTCGTTTTTAAGCTTGGTATGGGGAACGTGAAACTTGAGGATGATAAACATTCATGGCAGCCAAAACCTTAATGTAAGTCTTTGATTTCTTTACTTATTTTGTACATATTTCTATCTTTAAAGTTTAGTATTTAATGAAGGCCAAGGTGGGTTATTTATGATGAGAAATGTAATTTGTTCTTTGAAATTAATGCATTGCATGAGGGCATTGCAATGGTCAAGTGTAGGGGATTTAATAAGTGTGAAAACACTTATCCTTTTACCACTTATTTCCAATAATAACAAGAGCAAAACGTGTATTTTATGTCGTAAATGTCGGAATTATGCGTGATTTATGTTTTTATTGTGTTTTAGGACCAAAAGATGAAAAAGGAAGAAAACATGGGCTATCACGGGCTTTTATCGAAGAAAAAGACAAAAGACGAAGTCAAAAGATCAAGAGTGCAAAAAGAACGGAAGTCCAAGGCCTATTCTGAAGATTTATCAAAGAAAAAGTCTAAAGACGGAAGTTAATGAAGTCGAAGAACTCAAGTCTAATTATAGAAGAAAATTAGAAGACGAGTTCAATTTACATCGACAAAACCCGAGACGATGTCGAGAAAGACAAAGAATTAAAATCGAGTCGAGAAGAAAGAAAGAAGGAAGGAAGCACATGCACCTCCCCATCTCCTATAAATACCCTCCTAATGACACATTAGGAGGGTGTTAGTTAGTTAATTTAGCATTTTTCATTTTTCCTTTCTTTAGATTTAGAGAGAGAAAGTTTTAACTTTCTCTCACTAAGTTTTTTATCTATTCTTCATCTTTTCTTTCAAGTTTAAGCTTTATTTCATCCTTGTATTTGGAATTCATTAATCAAAAGTTCAAGTTTAAGCTTTTAATCTTTAATCTTCTCCTACCTTTCTTGATTTTGGTTTATCTTTGATCCGAAATGTTCTTGATCCGTGATTGATTTTGATGTTTTTGTGATTAAAAAGTTTATCTTTTTATTCCCTACTAAGTTTTTATACAGTTTAAGCTTTAAGCTTGTTGTGTTTATTGGCTTATTTCGTATATAGCTTATTGTCTTTTAAGTTTTCTTAAAAGTTTAGTGTTTTTAAAGTTTGATTTATAAAGTTTGCTTAATTCGTGTTTTGAAAGTTTTTAAGTTTATGCTTGTTTTTATCTGGTTAAGATTTGATTAAGTGCTTATTCATCTTGCTTATTTTGGCTTATTCATTTTCGGCTTATTTGCTCTTTGATTTCCATCGTATTATGCTTAAGGGTTTTACCAGTTACGATCAAGTAAGTGTGATCGCATAAACCCCTAGGGTTTCTACTTGCGATCCATTACTTCGATCACCAAGTACGATCGTTCACTACGATCACACTCATTAATCCTCACCACGATCACTTGTTGCGATCGTGGGTACGATCATTGAGTGCGATCCGTGGCTGCGATTGCTTGGGTGCGATCACTTGTTACGATCGCATTGAGTGCGATCACCTATACTACGATCACTAGGCTACGATCGACTGATACGATTGTAGGCTTCGATCATTGGGAGTAAGATCTAAAGTCACGATCGTGGTAGAGTACGATCACCAAGTACGATGGCATTGATTGCGATCCAGGATACGATCAAGGACCACGATCGCATTGACTGCGATCCTATTTCATTTTTCGTTTTTATATTTTATTTAAATTTCAAATTTAATTTTTCCCGCATTTTTACTTAGTGTTATTTTTAAATGAGTTTTGTCTTAGTTTATTTTTACCAAGTTTTCAAGTTTTAAATTCATTACGTTTTAATTCCAAAAAATTGCACGCTTCCCGAAATCTCTGTTTTTACCAAGTGTTTTTCTAGTAATTTTTAGTTTAATTTTTAAAGCTTTTATTTTACTCAAGGACATTTTCATATTTACTTTTAGTTTAAAATAGTTAACCAACCCATTTTATTTGTCCACCAAGAACGACTGAGTCTCACTAATTAACGGTAACCAATTCGAAAAGATCGGACGATAAGAACTTTCATAACTAAGTGAAAACCTAGTTATTACCAATTCTATATTCACATGGAAGGATCTCGTTTCGAAGTTCGTGAACCAATTTTTTCCGCCGTCTAAGACTACGCATTTGAAAAACGAGATTTCAAAATTTTCACAAGAATTTAATGAGAGTATTTCTACGGCTTGGAATCGGTTTAAGGAAATGTTACATGAGTGTCCTCATCATGGTTTTTCCGACTTGCATCAAATTGACACGTTTTACTATGGATTGAACGATCACGAGAGAGATTATCTTAATGCCGCCGCGGGTGGTAATTTTTTTGTGTAAAACGGTCGAGGAAGCATTGTTGATCATTAAGAATAGGTCCAAGGTCTATAGTCCTCGTAACACATCTAGTGTTAGCAAGGCTTCGTCTTCACCTTCATTGTCACGTACCATCGATGCTTGCCAAATTAAGGCAAATTTGGAGAACAAAATATTTGATAAACTTAAAGGACTTTTAATTGAGTTTAAAGTTGGTGAACAACCCACTCTCGCTACAGCTAAAGCGGTTGAGGTTTCTTGTATGTATTGTGGTGGAGGTCATGATTTCTCCGAGTGCATTACCAACGGTGGTAACACTTCGAGTGTCTACGCGGCCACGGGAACTTATAACCAAAATGGTCAAGTTACCCGGACTAACAATTGACTCCACCGGGTTTTGCACCAAATCAAAATGCTAACAATTATCGAAACAATCAAGTTGGTTATCAAGGGAATCAAAGGAATAATTACAAGGGTAACAACTTTGGGAATCAAGGGGCTAATAATCAAGTTTAAAACAAAAATCAAAATCGTGATTTTCAAAACAACAACAAAGGTTTGCAAAACTTGAAAGATCTTCCAAATGAATTTGTTGAATACACAAATGGAAATGATGTTAGGTTTGATAATACACAAAGGGAGATCATTAGCCTAAGATCCTAGTTTAAGAATGACTTGAAAAATGAGTTGAAAAACGAGTTAGCAAATGAACTTAAGTCTCATGCAAACAAAATGGAAAGTAATGTGCAAAGGTTACAACAAAACCAACAAAATATGGAACAAGGGAAACATGAGATAAAACAAGAGATGATTATGGCCGATAAGAGGCAATCTATGTTTGAGGATAAAATTTCATCTATGTTCGAGGCTATAATGTGTAAACCGTCTTCTTCGAGTTGTCTTCCTAGTAACACCATATCGAACCCCAAGGGAGAGATGAAAGTGATTACCACACGTAGTGGTAAGACCTTTAAGGACCGACTCCTCAACCAATTACTCCAACGGTGGAGGATGTTGAGGAAGAATCCGAGGTGGTGGTCGAAGAGGAGCATATCCTAATCCCACGAAATACCGCTCAAACCACACCTACGGTTGAACCATTACCATCATTGGAACCCGAGATTCCAAAGGCTATGCCTATGCCTCAACCCACACCACCTTTGCCTTACCCATCGAGACTTTGTAAGGAGAAATGACAAGAACGTGAGAATTACCAATTTGAGCTTTTTATGAAAATGTTTCGTGATTTACATTTCAATATAAGTTTTGCCCACGCTTTGGTCATGATGCCTCGATTTGCCGCTAACTTTAAGAGTATGTTACACAACAAGGAGAAATTGCAACAATTGTCTAGTTGTTCATCGGTTTATCTTAACCGCATACTAATACTAGCTTTTGGCTAAGTATAAAATATTATCGTCCGATCTTTGCGAATTGATTACAAGTTGGAAGTGCGACTCAATTGTTTTTGGTGGAAAATAAAAAGGGTTTAGTTATCTATTTTAAACTAAAAATGAAAATATCGTTGAGTAAATAAAGTTGAAAGCTTTAAAATTTAAAACTAAAAGTGAAGACTATAAAAGTTGAAAAGTAATTGATTAAAACTTATAAAAATGTAAACTTTAAATATTTAAACTAAAATAAGACAAGTTAGAAATAAGCTGAGTAAAAAGGCGGGAAAAGTAAATTTCAAAAACTGAAAATAAAGCACCTTATCCGAAATAATCTTGATGTGCAACTTATTCGGAATAACACTCCTACTGCATATCCGGAATAAACAATTACACCTTATCCAGAATCTGAAGATCGAAAACTATCCGGAATAATTTCCGGGTCCTTATCCGGAATATCCTTATCCGGAATGTTGGTCGAGACGGTTATCCGGAATAATGAGACCGAGAGCTAATCCGGGGAAATGAGTTGTGGTGGTTATCCGGAATGATCAAAATACTACCCTTATCCGCAAAACTCTTCTTCAACTTAATCCGGATAAGGAAATGTGTGCCTTATCCGGAATCCGTGACTAGCACTTTATCCGGAATACGATGTGAACTTCTTATCCGGAAAAATGGAAACACAGCTTATCCGGAAAAATGATACAAGGAGGGCTTATCCGGAATGCCTTATCCGGGAAAACTAGCATAGATGCTTATCCGGAATAAGGGTCTTAATCCCTTATCCGGAATACGAGGGTGTTAAGCTGCTTATCCGCAAAAATCAACTTCAGTGACTTATCCGGAATAAGGGTCTTATAACCCCTATCCGGAATACGAGGGAAAGTGACAATAGTCGGAATAAAGGGGTTTTTGTACCGTAACAAGAAACTTAAGAAAAATAAGCTAAAATTCAACAAGCATTTAATCAAAAACTTAACCAAAAGGATTTTAAGAAAAAGTAAATAATCTAGACTTTAAAAACTTTTAAAACTCTAAATAAGCTAGAAATCAAAAAGCACCTTTTAATAAAAAAAACTTAAACTTATTAAAAGCAACTTATTCCTAAAACCTATTAAGCATAAAGATTAAGAAAAATAAGCACTTTTATATAAAATCTTTTACGATCAACAATTTAATAAGCACAACCAAATAAGCTAAACAATCAAACCATATCAAGATTAAGATAAAACTACATGATTATCAAGATTGAGTAAAAGATTAAGAAAGGTAGAATGAGAATTAAGAAAAATAAGCTTAATTGGTTAAAGATTAATATCAAAAGATTACAAGATTAAGGTTGATAAACTTAGAAAACTAGAGAGAAGAAATAAAAAGCACATAAAAATTAAACTACAACTATTGAAAACTAAAACACCTAACTACTAACACCCTCCTAATGACATATTAGGAGGGTATTTATAGGAGGTGGGGAGATTACATGCTTAAGCTATCTAATTTCTTTCTTCTCGACTCGACTCGACTTAATCTTTGTCTTTCTCGACGTCGTCTCGGGATTAGTCGATATTAGTTGAACTTGTCTTATAATTTTCTTCTATAATTAGAGTTGAGTTCTTCGACTTCATTAAACTTCCGTCTTTAGATTTTTTCTTCGATAAATCTTCAGAATTGGCCTTGGACTTTCGTTCTTTTTGCATTCTCGATCTTTCGACTTCGTCTTTAGTCTTTTACTTTGATAAAAGCCCGTGATAGCCCATGTTTTCCCTTTTTTGCATCTTTTGGTCCTAAAACACAATAAAAACACAAACCACGCATAATTCCGACTTTTACGACATAGAATACACGTTTTGGTCTTGTTATTATTGGAAATAAGTGGTAAAAGGATAAGTGTTTTCACACTTATTAAATCCCCTACACTTGACCATTGCAATGTCCTCATGCAATGCACTAATTTCAAAGCACGGTTTACATTTCTCATCATAGATAACCCACCTTGGCCTTTATTAAATACTAAACACTAAGAAAACTAAAAGAACAATATAAGTAAGAAATCAAAGACTTACATTGGGGTTTTAGGTTGTCATGAATGTTCATCATTCTCAAGTTTCACGTTCCCCATACCAAGCTTAAAAACTAGATCATTGTTATTATAAGTTAGCAAACTAACACGAACTCATGTGGCCCAATTATTCACTTAGACTCCCTTATTCCTAAGTGTACCTCTTATATTATAATAATGTCTTAAATGATCACGAGGATGTACTGTTTGACTTATTTCGATAGTTATTTAGGCTGAAAAAAAAGTGGGACGATTTAATCAATAGTTAGCTAAAGGACAAAATCTTTTATAACTGCTTCTCGGGACCTCATAAAGTTCATATCTTGGCATAACTCGTTTCACGATTTGAGACCTTTCTCGGACCGATATTTGGCAGCGACTTCATACTTCAAATCTTTGAGAGACATTCTTGAAATTATGGTCTTCTCTTCATAATAGGAATTTCTTCACTTGAAGTTTTGAGAGATTCTTCATATTTGGACCACGACTTCTTCATTTTTCTCCAATCTTTATTTTGGACTTTGATATACGACGATCCGCCTCCTTTTAGGACTTGGATCTATTAATCCTCATACCTTGTTAGGGTCTTTTCGGATAGACTTCTCCATGATCTTTAGGGGAGTATTTGCTTTTCGTCGTGTGTCTCTATCCTTTATATTGATTTTTGATAAATGATTCTTCACATCACTTTTGGATCTTTAGCAACAAAATGTAGCCCTCATGCCTTGTTAGGGCCTTTTCGGACTCGCCAATCTTCGCACCCCGCTTCAATAAGTTATGCCTTTGCTATGAACTCTAATTAATACCGAGCAACTTTTAAACGATCTTGTGCGAGAAGCTAAGTAACTTTTCAAATCGTACAACCTTATTTATTGCAGATAAATTTATTAGCAAGCGATGGGAGAATAGGCTTATAATCAACTCACATAAATTCATGAAAGAATACCAAACTTATAATTGACTCTATCATCTCTCGTTCTCCATAATTTAAAATCTCAAGGAATGAGACTCGTGGATGCTTAGCCAATTAAATCAAAGTTTTGGGTTTTCGAGTCATCTATAGGATCTTGCAAATTCTTAGACTTTTTCAAGTTTAGAAATCGCATTTTAAAGTTCCCTTGATAAACAACTCTCTAGGATCAATTATAGGAACTTGCGAAGTTCTTGTTCTTAACCCGTGAGAGTTAAGACTTTCGCGTTTTAAAGTTCCCTATATAAAAGCCTAGCAAAACTTGACTTAAACACGTTAAGGATACTAGCTAGAGTAAACTTAGATAAGTAAACTCGGGTTGAGTCAAAATATTCACGACTTTGAAAATTTTAAAACCACTTTATTGAAAATTTATTCTAGCAAGGAAAGAAAATAACCATAACAAAGGAAAATACAACTATACAACTAGGCCAAAATAGATTAAAATTTTTGAAAAATGTCGAAAAATCAAATTTTCCGATTAAAATAAGGACAAATTCATGGAAAAGCCCACTTACTTCGATAGAAGTCCCCCCTACACTTGATATAAACATTGTCCTCAATGTTTAAGCATGTGTGAGTGAACTCCCCTATACTTATGACATTGTGCACGTTGTTTAAATCTTGCTAAGGAAAGAACAACTATAGTGATTTCAATGTGAACATATAAGATATGAAATATTGAATCACGACAATTTTAGGATAGAACCGAGAATATGGGAACACGGGATCACGGTTCGTCAAAAGTCATCAAGAATGGATCGTTGTTGCTTTAGTCCCTGCACAGAAGAAGAAACAAGACAACAAACACATACGGGGCTCCCCCTACACTTATTATGAAAAAGGGTAAAGGATAGATCACGGTTTGCCTCCCGAGAAGCGCTTGTTTTTGTTCATCGAGTCACGAGCCTGACTCGACCCAAAACTAGTTCATGGGAAACGTGTTGAGGGATGGAATCATCTCATGAGAGATGTCCTCACCAAAGTACAACTTCACACTCTGGCCATTCACCTTAAAATTTGGCCCATTTGGCTGAGAAAGCTCAATGGTGCCATAGGGAAAGACTTTGGCGACGGAATGGACCAGACCAGCGGCTCTTCAACTTGCCCGAGAAGATCTTCAACCGAGAGTTAAAAAGTAAGACTTGATCTCCAACGTGGAACTCTCGGTTCTTAATTCTAGCATCGTGGATGATCTTGGTCTTCTCTTTGTAGATCAATGAGTTCTCGTAAGCTTCATTCCTCAATTCATTAAGCTCGTTGAGTTGAATCTTCCGAAGATCACCAGCTTTGTTGATGTCGAAGTTAGCCCACTTCAAGGCCCAATAAGCCTTCTGTTCCAGCTTGATAGGGAGGTGGCATGCTTTCCCGTACACAAGACGATAAGGTGTACAACCGATCGGCGTCTTATAGGCGGTACGAAAAGCCCACAAAGCATCATCTAACTTATCGGCCCACGAGGCACGATTCTCTCCCACAGTACGCTCCAGAATTCGCTTCAATCCATGGTTAGAAATCTCGGCTTGACCATTATTTTGGGGATGATAAGCGGTGGAAAGATGGTGATTGACACCGTACTTAGCCATGACTCTTGCGAATTGATCATTGCAATAATGAGTCCCGCGGTCACTGATTATAGCACGAGGAACACCGAGTCGAGCAAAGAGCTGCTTCAAAAAGTTCACAAGCACCCTCGCATCATTCGTAGGGAGAGCCTTAGCTTCAACCCATTTAGAAACGTAGTCAACGGCTACGAGGATGTACTTGTTCCCTTTAGATGATGGAAATGGCCCCATAAAGTAGATGCCCCATACATCAAAGATTTCACATTCTTGTATGAAATTTTGAGGCATCTCATCTTTATGTGTGATCTTGCCTTGTCTTTGGCAAGCATCACAATGTTTAACCATATCGTGAGCGTCACGATAAATGGTGGGCCAATAAAATCCAGAGTCGAATACTTTCTTCGCGGTGTAGTTGGGACCAAAGTGACCACCAGTGGGTCCTTTATGGCAAGCGTCAAGGATTTGTACCGCTGCCGGTCCATCAACACATCAACGAATGACAAGATCTGCACATTGTTTGAAGAGGTAAGGGTCGTCCCAGAAATAATGTTCAATATCTTTAAAGAACTTTTTCTTTTGTTGGGACGTTAACCCTTACTTGAGAATTCCACCCGCTAACTAGTTTGCAATGTCCACAAACCACGGGGTGTCATCAAGATTGGAATTTATAGACATTAAGGCCTCAAGGGAAAAAGAATCATTGATCTCTTGGTTCGGATGATCCCCTTGATAAGGATCCTCAAGTCTACTTAGATGGTCCGCGGCTAGGTTTTACGCTCCCTTTTTGTCACGAATTTCGATTTTAAATTCTTGAAGGAGCAAATCCCAACGAAGAAGTCTTGGCTTAGAATCTTGCTTAGCTAACAAGTACTTCAACGCGGAATGATCGGTATACATGATGGTGGTAGAAAGGACAAGATAGGGGCGGAGTTTTTCAAAAGCATACACTACAGCTAAAAGCTTTTTTTCGGTAGTGGTATAATGAAATTGAGCCCCCGTCATTGTCTTGCTATCATAATGGATTGGTTGGAAGTGTTTGTTCACTCTTTGGCCCAAAACCGCTCCAATAGCAAAGTCGCTAGCATCACACATCAACTCAAAAGGTAGCTCCCAGTTAGGGGTAACTAAGACCGGTGCCTTAGTTAGCTTATCCTTAAGAAGATTGAAGGATTCAAGACACTCTTTGGAAAAGATGAAAGGAGTATCTTTTTCCAAGATGTGGGTCATCGGGCGAGAGATTTTAGAAAAATCTTGAATGAATCGACGATAGAAGCCTGCATGACCAAGGAAACTTCTCACACCCTTCACATCTACTTTAGCACGGTCAACTTCAAGACCGGCTTTTGAGATTTTATGTCCAAGCACAATGCCTTCTTTTACCATGAAATGGCATTTTTCCCAATTTAGAACAAGGCGAGTGTCTTCACACTGCTTAAGCATGCGTTCCAAATTGGCAAGGCAATGAGAGAAAGAATCACCATAAACCGAGAAATCATCCATGAAGACTTCCATAGTTTCTTCAACCATGTCATGGAAGATAGCCATCATACATCATTGAAATGTCCCAGGAGCATTGTATAAGCCTAAAGGCATTCTTTTATAAGCAAATGTTCCATAAGGACAAGTGAATGTGGTTTTCTCTTGGTCTTTAGGATCGATGGGAATTTGAAAATACCCGGAGAAACCGTCTAAAAAGCGGTAATAGTCATTACCCGCTAGACGTTCAAGCATTTGTTCCATGAAAGGAAGGGGAAAATGATCCTTTCTCGTAGCATCATTGAGTTTGCGATAGTCTATACAAACTCTCCACCCTGTAACGAGACGAGTAGGAATCAACTCGTTGTTTTCATTGGGCACAACGGTGATTCCGCCTTTCTTAGGCACACAATGGACGGGACTAACCCATGGTGAATCCGAGATAGGATAGATCATTCCCGCATCAATAAGTTTGATAACCTGTTTTTTGATTACATCATGGATTTTAGGATTCACCCTTCTTTGACTTTGAATAGTGGGTTTAAACTCGTCCTCCATGAGAATTTTATGTGTGCAAAAGTGAGGATCAATTCCGCGAATATCAGAGATTTTCCAAGCGATAGCTCTCTTGTGATTCTTCAACACGACGATAAGTCGGGATTTTCTTCCTCTTTCAAGTCCTTAGCGATGATGACGGGTGACTTCTTGTTGTCTTCAAGGAAAACGTACTCGAGATGAGACGGTAGGTCCTTAAGCTCTAAATCCGGAGGATTTTCGATGGAAGGCGTAGTCAAATTCGGTTCATCGATGGAGATGTCCTTAGGAGATGGTGGAGAAATATGGTCCTCATTGAGAAGTTTCTCAATGGTACGAATGTCTTCATCCCAATTGGAGGGAGAATCGTCATATTGCAAGTCCACATCTCCCAAAGTCGCTTCAAATTCATTCAAGATGAAATCACTTTCTCCAAATGGAGTTAGTGATGGAGCAATAGAGGCAACGGTCTCAACAGTGGGTAGAGAAGAAGAACCACTTTTACAAGCGTCTTTGAAATGTTCTTCACAAGCCTCATCAAGAACGTCAATGAAATTAACACTCTCATTTTCAGAAGGCTGCTTAGAAAGTTTACCCATGTTGAAGTCGATTTTATCGTCACCAACTCTCATGATTAATTCGCCAGCGGCTACATAAATGAGAGTGCGACCGGTCCTCAAGAATGGACGTCCATCGATTAATGGAACACGGGGGTCCATCTCGTAGTCAACGACAACAAAATCCGCCGGAAAGGTGAATTTGTCGACGCCAACGAAGACATCTTCGGCTATCCCCACTGGATAAGCAATCGTACGGTTAGCTAGTTCCAAAGTCATTCGTGTGTGGACTAGCTCGGGTAGAGATAATTGTTTCCAAATGCTTAAAGGCATTAAGTTTATAATAGCACCTAGATCGGCTAGGGCCATACAATTCTCTACCCCAGGGAAGTTGCAAGGAATCAAGAAACGACCCGGATCACCAAGTTTGGTTGGTAATTTCCTTAAAAGCACTACGGAACAATTCTCATTAAGTTGGGTCTGAGCAATATCGAGAAGTTTCTCCTTATCACTAAGAAGATCTTTAAACATTTTAGCGTATTTCAGCATGTGAGCGAGAGCCTCAGCAAAGGAGATATTGAAATTCAGTTGTTTAAACATTTTGAGAAAGTTAGAAACTCGAATATCATTCTTGTTCTTCAATTTCTCTTTCCTCAACTTTGAAGGATAAGGTATATTGGGTTGAGATGAAGGCTTTGGTATGGAATTCTCACTCGCATCCTTGGGTGGTGGAGGGGTGGAAGTAGAAGGTGGTGAATTTTGAGAAATAGAAGGTGGAGGAGTAGAAGTTGAAGGAATTGGAGGAGACTCGTTTTCCTTTGTCACAATCACCAGTGTAGGTGTAGGAAGCTCGGGTTCCTTTAAACCTTTTCCACTGCGAGTGGTTTTGATTTCATCTCCCCTCTTGGATTAGCATCGGTGTTACTCGGAAGAGAACTCGATCCAGAAGCTTGATTACTTGGGAAGAAACTAGTCATCATGTTCCTTAAATCATTCGTTTGACTTGTAAAAGAGTTTCGCATATCGGCTCGAAAATCGTTTCCTTGTTTCACTATATCTGCTTTCATGTTGGCCATTTCCCGCTGAAGATTTTGCACTATCGCATCATTAGTCCTCATGTAGGTTTCAACCTCTTGGTGTAATGTAGCGGGTTGGTTGGGAGGAGCATGGTAGGCAGGTGGTTGATAAGCAGGTTGTTGGTAAACTTGGTTGTTTCTTTGAGGTGGATATGGGTTTCTTTGGTTTTGATATGGAGTTGGAGCACGTGGTTGGTTTTGATTGTTGCGATTAAGGTTGTTTGGGTTTTGAGGGGGAAACCGGGTGGTGAAAGAAAGATGTTTGAGCGATAGCTGAGAAAATTACGGTCACCTTGAGGACGTGCTTGATAGCCTCCCGTGGAATAGTTACCGTTGGCGGCATACACATTTTCCGGATTGTCATGAGTCGAAGTACAATCGGTGTATGAGTGAGATCCCCCGCATATTTCACATGATTGACTCAAAACATTAGCTTGGGCAGTGATAGCTTTGGTATTGTTGGCGGCTTGGAGAGCAAGTGATTCAACAAGCGAAGTAAGCTTGTCAATTCTCTTGTCGCTCTCATTAGTGCTAGCACTAGCCACATTGGTCCGAACACTCTTGGTTTGCACTCTAGACATATTCTTAATAATATCCCAAGCGGCATTAGAAGACTTAACCAAAATGTTACCCCCCGGAGCACTATTTAGTGAATCTTGGTCATTCATGCTTAAACCATTGTAAAAAGTATTAATTTGATGTAATTTTGTTAAACCATGTTGTGGACACTTTCTTAAAAGTTCCTTAAAACGGTCCCAAGATTCACTAAATGTCTCACCGTACTTTTGTTCAAAGGTAATGATTTCATTCCGCAAAGCGGTAGTACGTGAGGGTGGGAAAAAGTAGTTGATGAATTTGGTCTCTAAATCCGTCCATGTAAGAATACTTTGTGGCAGTTCCTTATCAAGCCAATGCCGGGCTTGTCCCTCTAAGGAGAAAGGAAAAAGTTGCAAGCGAATTACCTCTTGTGACGTTGATCGAGTACGCATACACCTGCAAAAGAAATAACAAAGCAGAAATATTTTTGGTTTTTTATGTTTTTTATGTTTTTTGTATTTTTGAAAATTTCATATTTTTTAGGATTTTTGAAGATTTTAAAGCAAGGAAAATAACGTTCAAAGATGAACGGATCCCAAAATCCAACGCGTCTCTCACTAAAAACCGTTAATCTTAACGAAAAGAGCCGGCAGCGGCGTAATTTAATACTAGCTTTTGGCTAAGTATAAAATATTATCGTCTGGTCTTTTCGAATTGATTACAAGTTGGAAGTGCGACTCAATTGTTCTTGGTGGAAAATAAAAAGGGTTTGGTTATCTATTTTAAACTAAAAATGAAAATGTCGTTGAGTAAATAAAGTTGAAAGCTTTAAAATTTAAAACTAAAAGTGAAGACTTTAAAAATTGAAAAGTAATTGATTAAAACTTATAAAAATGTAAACTTTAAATCTTTAAACTAAAATAAGACAAGTTAGAAATAAGCTGAGTAAAAAGGCGAGAAAATTAAATTTCAAAAACTGAAAATAAAGCACCTTATCCGGAATAATCTTGATGTGCAACTTATTCGGAATAACACTCCTACTGCATATCCGGAATAAACAATTACACCTTATCCGGAATCTGAAGATCGAAAACTATCCGGAATAATTTCCGGGTCCTTATCCGGAATATCCTTATCCTGAATGTTGGTCGAGACGCTTATCCGGAATAATGAGACCGAGAGCTAATCCGGGGAAATGAGTTGTGGTGGTTATACGGAATAATCAAAATACTACCCTAGTCCGCAAAACTCTTCTTCAACTTAATCCGGATAAGGAAATGTGTGCCTTCTCCGGAATCCGTGACTAGCACTTTATCCGGAATACGATGTGAACTTCTTATCCGAAAAATGGAAACACAGCTTATCCAAAAAAATGATACAAGGAGGGCTTATCCGGAATGCCTTATCCGGGGAAACTAGCAGAGATGCTTATCCGGAATAAGGGTCTTAATCCCTTATCTGGAATACGAGGGTGTTAAGCTGCTTATCCGCAAAAATCAACTTCAGTGACTTATCCGGAATAAGGGTCTTATAACCCCTATCCGGAATACGAGGGAAAGTGACAATAGTCGGAATAAAGGGGTTTTTGTACCGTAACAAGAAACTTAAGAAAAATAAGCTAAAATTCAACAAGCATTTAATCAAAAACTTAACCAAAAGGATTTTAAGAAAAAGTAAATAAGCTAGAATTTAAAAACTGTTAAAACTCTAAATAAGCTAGAAATCAAAAAGCACTTTTTTATAAAAAAAACTTAAACTTATTAAAAGCAACTTATTCCTAAAAACTATTAAGCATAAAGATTAAGAAAAATAAGCACTTTTATATAAAAACTTTTAACATCACCAGTTTAATAAGCACAACCAAATAAGCTAAACAATCAAACCATCAACAAGATTAAGATAAAACTACATGATTATCAAGATTAAGTAAATGATTAAGAAAGGTAGAATGAGAATTAAGAAAAATAAGCTTAACTGATTAAAGATTAATATCAAAAGATTACAAGATTAAGGTTGACAAACTTGGAAAACTAGAGAGAAGATATAAAAAGCACATAAAAATTAAACTACAACTATTGAAAACTAAAACACCTAAATACTAACACCCTCCTAATGACATATTAGGAGGGTATTTATAGGAGGTGGGGAGATTACATGCTTAAGCTATCTAATTTCTTTCTTCTCGACTCGACTCGACTTAATCTTTGTCTTTCTCGACGTCGTCTCGGGATTAGTCGATATTAGTTGTCTTATAATTTTCTTCTATAATTAGACTTGAGTTCTTCGACTTCATTAAACTTCCGTCTTTAGACTTTTTCTTCGATAAATCTTCAGAATTGGCCTTGGACTTCCGTTCTTTTTGCATTCTCGATCTTTCGACTTCGTCTTTAGTCTTTTTCTTCGATAAAAGCCCGTGATAGCCCATGTTTTCCTCCTTTTCCATCTTTTGGTCCTAAAACACAATAAAAACACAAACCACGCATAATTCCGACTTTTACTACATAAAATACACGTTTCGGTCTTGTTATTATTGGAAATAAGTGGTAAAAGGATAAGTGTTTTCACACTTATTACATACCTCAAAAAGTCTGTGATCCCGGTAAATTCTTGATCCCATGTGCTATTCAATATATGGAAGAATTCTATGCCTTGTCCGCTCTTGGTGCTAGTATTAACTTGATGCCTCTTGCAATCTTCAAGTCTCTCAATCTTCCTAATCTTACACCTTCACTAATGTCTATCGAATTGGCCGATCATTCCACGATTCCCGCATGTGGATTGGCCGAAGACGTTTTTGTGAAAGTGGGAAAGTTCTATTATCCGGTAGACTTTATCGTTGTCGATATTCCCACGGATCCTCAAGTTCCTCTTATTTTAGGTCGTTTGTTTTTGGATACGTCAATAGCGTTGATTGATGTGCATGCTAGAAAAATCACCTTACGTTTCAAGGACGAGGAACATGTGTGATGCAAGTGATTATGCAATTGGGGTTGTTTTAGGGCAACGTCATGAAAAGCACTTCTTGTCTATACACTATGCTAGTAAGAGGATGACCGAGGCTCAAATGAAATATACTACAGCGGAAAAAGAATTACTTGTCGTGGTATATGCTTTTGAGAAATTCCGACCTTATCTCGTCTTAACAAAAAGCATAGTGTATACGGATCATTCGGCTATAAAGTACCTCTTCTAAGCTTGATGCAAAGCCGAGATTGCTTCGTTGGATTCTCCTCCTACAAGAATTTGATGTCACCATACTTGACAAAAAAGGAGCCGAGAATCTAGCGGCCGATCATCTCTCTCGTTTAGAAGATCCTCACAAAAATAAGCTCGAGAATAAGGAAATCACCAAAATATTTCCTCTCGAGACACTTGGTGTGGTGAATTCTAAAGATGACACCCCATGGTTTTCTGACATTGCAAATTACCATGCGGGCAATTATTAATCAAGGATATGATGACACAACAAAACCGAAAATTCTTTCGTGACGTCAAGTTCTATTTTTGGGATGACCCTTATCTCTTTCGGGTTTGTGCGGATCAAATCGTTCTAAGTTGTGTTTTTGGGATCAAAGATACTAATATCCTTAGAGCTTGTCATGAGGGACCTACGGGTGGTCACCACGGTGCTAATCTCACGGCTAAGAAAGTGTTCGATGCCGGCTTCTTTTGGCCTATGATCTATCGTGATGCACACGCACTTGTTAAGCCGTGTGAATCTTGCCAACGTCAAGGAAAATCCTCTCAAAAGGATGAAATGCCACAAAATATAATCCAAGTTTGTGAGATTTTCGACGTTTGGAGCATTGACTTTATGGGGCCGTTCCCATCATCTCATGGAAACAAGTACATCCTCGTCTCCGTCGACTACTTATCTAAGTGGGTGGAAGCTAAGGCTTTGCCTACGAATGATGCTCGTATGGTAGTCAAGTTCTTGAAGCAATTATTCTCTCGGTTTGGAACCCCTCGTGCAATTATAAGCGATCGTGAACCCATTTTTGTAATGACTAATTCGAAATGGTTCTAAAGAAATATGGGGTTACACATCGTCTTTCTACGACTTATCACCCGCAAACGAGTGGAAAATTCGAGGTTTTAAACCGAGCTTTGAAGAGAATTTTGGAGAAGTCTATTGGAGAGAACCGTGCATCGTGGTCCGAAAACTCGATGACGCTTTATGGGCTTTTCACACTCCTTATAAGACACCCACTAGGTACACTCCTTATAAGTTGGTGTATGGGAAGAATTTCCATTTGCCAATTAAATTAGAACACAAGACATATTGGGCCCTTAATCATTCAAACTTTGACTTGAAGACCGCAGGAGATCACCGGAAAATACAACTTAATGAATTGGATGAATTACGTGATAATGCTTATGAAAATTCATTGATTTTTAAGGAAAAGACTAAAAAGTTTCATGATGCTAAAATTAAAAACCGGGGTTTTAACATTGGTGATCAAGTGTTGCTTTTTAACACCCTCGTTTGAAGATATTTTCCAGAAAGTTGAAATCCCGTTGGTCGGATCCATTCACCGTCACACAAGTTTTTCCTTATGGGACCATCGAGCTAGTTCAAAATGATGGACCTAACTTCAAGGTGAATGGACATAGGATTAAGAACTACTTCGGTGGGGAAGTCCCTTCTTTGGACGACTTCGACCGAGTCACCTTCCCTAATGATAATTAGCATTAAGGGGATCGAGTCGATCTCATGACTCGGTAATAAAAAACAAGGTGCTTTGAGGGGGAAATCCCATTCTTATCCATGTACATATTATCTCTTTCTAATGTAGTAATGTGAGGGGATTTGTGTCCTTCCAACTCGTTGTCTCATGGTTGTTTGTGAATGTGTTATATAGATCATCATCATCGCCAGATTGAAGCCTCTCGTGTTCGCTTACGCGAGCCTCGATCGTTTTCTTGAAGAAGTTTTCACGAATCCACGACATATCCTTTATTGTTCTAACGATAATCTATTAGCATAATTCATAAATGGCTTTAGATTTATTGTTGATCACCCTTTCCATGCTAGATCCTAAGCATTTGACTTTTCGTCTCTAGTATGGGGGTGCTCTACCCTTAGACCCGAAACATTGAGGACAATCTTTAATTTTAGTATGGGGGTGAATAGATACTTGTCTTGCTAAGCCCTCATGCTTTCCAACTTTCATCATCTTGTTTTTGTTGCAAATAAGGCCAAAAATGGCAAAATTTTGAAATTTTTCTCAGTTTTCATAAGTGTTTTTAAGACATGAATGTAGGTTTTTCGTTGGGTAGAATAAGAGTTAAATTTTGACTTGATGGGCATTTGGAGCCCTGTACATTCCTTAACCCGCTTAAATCAAGTTTTGCTTGACTTTTATATGGGGAACTTTAAAACGCGAAAGTCTTAACTCGAAAAGGATTAAGAACAATAACTTTACGCAAGTTCCTATAATTGATCCTAGAAAGTCACTTATCAAGGGAACTTTAAAACACATTCTCTAAAGCTTGAAAAAGTCTAAGAAATTTTCAAGCTCCTATAGTTGACTTGAAAACCCAAAACTTTGATTTAATATAGTCTTTAATGAAACTTATCCAAATTTAGCCTAATTTTGACTTGCATGGCTAATTATTCATGAGTCTCTTTAAATAGAGGTCTTTAAATAGTGAAGAACGAGAAGTGATAGAGTTAGACAAGTGATCATGCTAAACGTAGAACATGAAAATGTTCTTTCAAAAACTCATGTGTTTTAATTGTGGCTTTTTCTCCCATAAGATCATTGCATTAGGACTAATAAATGGCAATAAATAAAGGAAATACGGTTTATAAGGTATTTAGCTTCTAGAACAAGATCGTTTGAAAGTTAATTATGATTACATAAAGTACATTTTCAAAACATAACTTATCAAAACGGGATGCGAAAATTGGCGAATCCAAAAAGGCCCTTACAAGGCATGAGGATTACCTTTTGTTGCTAAACCCAAAAAGTTGTGAAGTTCACGAATCGAAATCCAAAATGAAGGATGAGGACACACGACGAAAAGCAAAATACTCCAAAAGGGTTTGGAAAAGTCTATGAATCCAAAAAGGCCCTTACAAAGCTTGAGGATGAATTTATGAATCTAATAAGTGTGAAAACACTTATCTTTTTACCACTTAATTATAATAAAAACGAGACCAAAACGTATATTTAATGTTGTAAAAGTTAGAATTATATGTGGTTTGTGTTTTTGTTGTGTTTTAGGATCAAAATATGAAAAAGGAAGAAAACACGGGCTTCCACGGGCTTTTATTGAAGAAAAAGACAAAAGACGAAGTCAAAAGATCAAGAGTGCAAAAAGAACGGAAATCAAAAGATTATTATGAAGATTTATGGAAGAAGAAGGCTAAAGACGGAAGTTTAACGAAGTCGAAGAACCAAGTCTAATAATAGAAGAAAATTAGAGACGAAGTCTAGAAAGACGAAGAAATTAAAAGACGAAAAGACAAGAGAAAGAAGGAAGCATAAACACCCTTCCCCTCCTCCTATAAATACCCTCCTTATCCTTCATTAGGAGGTGTTAGTTAGTTGGTAGATTTTAGTTTAATTTTTGTAAGGTAATTAGTAGTAGATTAAATTACTTTCTCAGATTAAATTACTTTCTCTCTCTAGCTTTTCTTTAATGTTTTCAAGCTTTTCATATTAATCTTGTATTTGAATCTTTAATCTTCATCTTAATTTAAGCTTTTTATAATCATTCTCATTCTACATTTCTTGTTTTTAAATATACTATTTTGTTTTATTAATCATGTAGTTTGTTTAATCTTTATGCTTATTTGCTTATTGATGTGCTTATTCTATTGTTATTATTGTTTTTGATGTGTTTGATGTTTTAGCTTATTGTGCTTATTGATTTAGTTGTGTTTGTTTTATTTTTAATTAAGTGTTTTAAATAGTTTAATATTTTAAAAGTTGATTTTTAATATTTTGATTATTTAGTGTTTTTAAAGTTTTTGATTTGTGGCTTATTTGTTTTTTTCTAAAAATTAGTTATGTTAAAGTTTTGATTAAGTGCTTATTTGTTTTTGCTTATTTTTCTTAATCTAGGTTCTTAAAACCCTCTTTTAATGAATTAGGTGTGTTTTCTTTTATTGCGACTTATATAATTTTGTTATTTCCGAACTGAGTGCAAAAATCAGTGTTGGAAATACGTTTTTCCAAGGAAAGTCTCGGTCACATCATTATTAGCATAGATCACGAGCTATAGACTATTTAGGACATTGTAACTTGGAGTGACCTCCCTTTGGGGGAGATTGTTGGAAATACGTTTTTACGTATTTAGAAAGGATCGGTCACTCCAAATATAGATAAAAGTATTGGGCTCGTGATCTAATGTATTAAGGTATAGCCCATATAGCCCACATGTAGGGTGGGCTATATAAACCCCCCTCCTAGCATGTTAGGAGGGGTTGTTGAACACTTTTATAATCACATTTCATCTTTCTTCTTAATTCTCACATTTCTCTCTCTTCTTTCTCTCTCTAAGTTCTTTCATTTCTCATCCATATCAATAGATTATCCAACAATGCCTAATCCTTAGAAAAATACGATCCTTAAATTGGTATCAAGAGCATGGTTGATTCTTCGGATTGACGCGGTTTAATCTATTTTCTTGGTAAAGTTTAAATTTTTTTTTCTTTCTTTTAAAGTTTATCTTATTATTTTTGGTCACGATCACATTTTTTATTCAGATACCATTCTTTAAATATATTAGTTTCTATTGTCACAAAAAGTATCAGTTTGTTTCTTTTTTATAATTTTTTTATCAATTTTTTGTCACAAAAATTAAAAAGTATCAGTTTTTTATTTATTTATCTTATTTTATCAGCTTTTTATTTATTTATTTTATTTTATCTTATTTTATTAAAAGTATTAGTTCTGTGTTTATCAAAACTTTTGTTTCATTCTGTCTTTGTTTTTGGTGCCATCGGAAAAGGGTTTAAACATTCCGACCAGTATTCCGACATCACTTTCCGATCGCATTCCGACAAGGGTTTCTAATATCATTACCATTGGACGACATTCCGACCAGGTTTTTCTCTATATTCCGATGGACTTATTCAGATAGCATTCTGATCGGTTGCATTCCGATAGCATTCCGACCGTTAAACATTCCGATGGGTTTTTATTTTTTTTTGACATTCCGATCGACTTGTATGTTGAACTCAAACAAAAGGACTCATTCCCACTCGACACTTTGACTTAGACTCTCGCCACAACATAAAAAGAAAAACAAACTCCCGACCAACAAATCGACACAACTCTCGTATAGCCGAACACCAACAAAACTCAACACTTGACCTGACTCTTTCTCCCTCGACACAACAAAAACCCTCGTCTCCCTCACCTCTCGAACTCAAACATCACTCGACCCAAGACTAGACTCGGACGACACCATCACCTTCAAAACCAAACTGACACCCCTCCCACAACCCCTCTCGAACCAAACTGACACCCCTCTCTGAATCACACCATACCCAACACAAGACTCAAAACCCTTTTGACTGAAACACACTCTACTCGATCCAGACTCACACCCTCTCGTATTACCCACCCACCCTCTCACGACCAACCCTCGACTTCAACACACCCTCGAAAAAACCCACCCGCAACTCGACTCAATCAATTTTTATTTACATCCCAACTAGACTCAAAAACAAAACAAACTGCAAAAAAAAATCAAGATCTCAGATTCAACTTTTGTTTTGACCTGCATGTCAAGATCTTTAAAGATCTAACTCAAAACAGTACATCATCATTGATCTATTGAAGGTTTTAAAATCTTCTGTTTGATATTCGAAATATCAGGAAAGATGTATAACAAACTTGTTATCATCAGTTCATTTTTTTTGATTGAAAGGCAATTAAAAACAACTTGCAATCAAAATGAAACCTACCCGAAATCAGTCTTGTGGATCTTGAAGCCTTTATGGATCTGATTTATTGAAGATGCGAGATGATTTTTTTTAGGAGATCATATATCAGTGAATGATTCACTGATTTATCCTTGATGTTTGATGTTTGATCCTTGATTTGATAGAGTATTGATTTAAGAAAGAAGCAGTTTTGGAGAAGTGTTTAGATGGGAATGACATGATCTAGTAATGAGACGAAGGGAGTAGAGATTTTTTGGGTAACTGAGAGAGAGGGGGCGGACTAAACTGAGTGTTTTGAGTGAGGAGAGAGAGATATTGAGAGTTTGCTTGGTTTTGTATAAAGTCAAAGCGGAGATAACAATGCATTTAAGTGGGAGGCCACGTTTATTCATTCTTTTTTAGGCACGAATCATATTTTATATATAGGCACACGTGTTGTGACAATCCGTCAATTTACGATTGATATTTTATTCTCAAATATTATTTGAAAATATTATTTTAATGTTACAATATGAACTCACATATTTTTGGGAAGAAATTTGGATTTACGTCTTGAAGTAGCATCGACTACGTCTAAACCGGAGGATTCAACGTTACGTGCTTACGTTTACATACACCGTCTTTGGTGACAGTCCGACATTTCAAAAAAAAAATTATCCGTGAATATTATTTTGGAGTTTTAAATTTGTGTTGATTCATAAACTCACAAATTTACGAGAAGAGATTAGGACTTACGATTTTATTTTAACGTCCTTTACGACTAAACCGGAAACCCTAGGATTACGTATTTACGTTTTCGAACTCCGTTTTTGATGAAACAATATTTATTGGATTCGTTTTGTGACGTTGATTCATAATTTATAAAAACGTTATTCGTAAAACGACCCGAGGGCACGCAAATCGAGGAAACTAGAATCAAGGAGTACCCTTAAATAAATGGGGATGAGACAAGTGGGACACTTGTCCCACCCCCATCAAAACCGGCCACATTAAGCTACATAAACCATGAGGTGTCACAACCTCATAAACAAGTAAACACTTGTTACTTTGTGCTTACAAAGTAAGCAAGCTTACATCAAAACAACAAACTAAAAACCACTTCTCATTTACACAACATGCAAACCACTCCTTTCTCTCCCTTGGATCCTCTTTGTGCCGTCCCATTTATCATCATCACCACCATTCATCCAAAAATTTCTACCACAAATCATGTGTATTACTTGCATATGATGGAAACCCATTGAAGATATATTGATTGGAGGTGATTATAACATCCATGGAGGAGTTTTCATGGTGTCTTAGGGATTATTTTCCACAAGGTGTTTATGAAGATTGGTGATCTTGAAGATGGTCATGGTTATACACAAGTTTCTCCATCAAAAACCATGTCCAAATCATAACCTACATCAACTTGGTGGTATAAAGATTGTCCTCCTCGTCTTCTTATTATTTTGATTATGTAAACATGTATTTTATTTCCTATTGTATATGTATATGATGATTATATGATGATAAAAATGTTATGTGGGGATTTGGTGTTGATAAACATGATTAAAAAGGTGAAAAACTATAAAGAACAAGGCTAAAATCTTGCTTAAAAGTGATGGCTGTATAAAAAACAGGTCATGGACTGATAAAATGATGAAGTGGAATCCATTTATAGTAAGCTATATGTCTTGTACACATGTGAGAGTTGGCCATGCAATGGAATCATTGTAATGAGTGAGATATAATCAAAACAAGTTTAAGGTACAAATCTGAGTTCACTGTTTTGGACGATTTTTAGAAAATACTTAGAGGATGATTCAACAGTAGCTATATTAGAGTTAAATGTATCACATATCATGTAGTTTATGTGATAAAAATTTGAGCTTCTATCTCCATATAGAACTCTAGATATGGCAGTTTTGGTGAAAGTGAAGATAAAAATCAGATTTTGGAAATTAAAGAATAATACTATTATATAAGCACTCAAAATTTAATAGTATATAAAATATAAATTAAAACCCACTAACTTATATAATACATTTATATAAATATGTACAATGGTAAATAAGTGGACATTTTATAAAAATGGTAACTTGTTAAGTTTTATAAGTTATAAAACTATAAACATGATTTTTACGACTTTTTCGGCTAATACCGTAAAATTAACGTTTTTGTTAAATAAAACTTAGATGGTTGGACCCGTCTAATGTAAACTTTATAAAAATTATATACTGATATATAAACATGTATAACAGTTAAAAACCGATAAAACCCGAACTATATAACATACGGATATTAACGGACTACGTTAACGTTATTGGACTAGTAATACAACAAAATGGACTAAAACACTTATAAACTTATTTATTGGGCTTAACCCATTAAGCCCAACTTATAAAGTGTAGATACTGATAATATAAGTATAGAATAGATTAATACAAGTTAAGAACTTATAATAAGCTTGTTGGACTTAAAACACGAAAATAGGTAAACTAGTAAACTAGTATAAAAGTTATCGACACATAACACTAAAATGAGTAAACGAGAATATGTAAACCCACTTGATCATCATATATATATAATCATCATATGTATACATAATTGTTATTTTTATAAAGTCATTGGGCATGAGTCTAAGACGAGTATTATTTATCTAGGTTTCCGTGATTGAAGCACGCACCGTACGTCCGAATTGCCGATAACCCGCCTTCCCACATCAACATGAGTTCATAGCCTCGCACTCTTTTAAATGTTTTTATAAATGTTTTATAAATCCGCGCGGGAGATAACATGTTAGTTTTTATTAAATAGGACACCATTTGTCCCGATTGTTTGTTTATTGATTTTGGACCCGAATGATTGAATGACCCGATTGTATGACCCGATAAATGATTAAAGGACCCGATAGATGAAATTAAATGGATTATTAAAGTTAGGTTATGTCACTAAAAGTCCCATTAGCATGAATTGTGAACTACCGGGATTTGGTAGACGCTTATGCATTTAATAGTACTATTTGGGGACGATCACCCTAGTTCGCGCCTTGACGGTTGATCCCCGTCGTGCCACATTGATTGGTAAGCGAATTTATGTATGAGAAGATTTCCATAGCGTGACCTTTGTGACGACACGCTACTTTAGATGGGCAAATTGAGTATCGGGTTAGCTACCCGTTGTTTGGTTAGTAAGGTAACAATGTCATGCTGCTTATAATAATCCAAATTAACGAAATACTATTAGACGCTCCGAATTACGATGTATTGCCTGACTAGCAATACAGGGTCATAATATTGATATTATGTTCGTGTTTTGGTTTTATATAACCATATTCATATAACGGTTTTTATTTAATCTATACAACGTTGCAAAACGTATTGTATGGTGTTTTTAACGACAATGATTCGTATAATGGTTATTAAGGCAAATGCCTATATTATGATTTTCGATGAAGATTTGTATAAAATGACTTTGGTTATTTTATGGCCTATTAAAATGATTTGTACAAGATGATTTTCAGTAATAATTTTATACTGATATTATATTGATGGAATTTATTAAACTCTATGAATTCACTCGGCGTTATCGCTGACCTTTTCTCTTAACATGTTTTATCTCAGGTACTTGAAGGTAATTCTCGGGAAGACGACAAGAATTCATGGCCCGCACTTAAACAATATTTTCCATTCAAATATTTTGTAAAACTTTGTATGAAATAATATGACTTGGGACCGATGTAACTTTAATGTTTATGAATGGAAATGATTTATTATTAAACGACGCGATTTTTATGCGTTGTCTATGATGTGAGTAATGTGCTATCCCGTAACACCAACTAGTCTTCCGCTGTGTTGAGTTGTATAAATTGGGGGTGTTACAGTTTGGTACCAGAGCTCTCGTTATAGAGAACGAAAGATTTTTTAAAACCAAGGTTTTGAACAAAACATTTCAAAATCTTTTAACTATAAACATTTTTCACAAATGTCTAAAAATCTTTTGACTATAACGGTGCCGAAGAATTCCTGAGTTACCGACAAGGCCAGACTGAGAAGTGTTATTTTAATATATATATAACTTGGATTATATATATATATATATATGATGTAATTTTATTACATGATTGTTTGATGATTATTTTGATATTTATACGAGGTATTTATACGACGTAGATTGTCACAAGAAACCCTAACTTCCCTAGTGAATTAATCGAAGCTATTCTCGTAGGAATTCTAGCTATCATAGACCTAAACCAAGTTGTGGATATTTATGATCCCAACAAATGGTTGATATTCGTAGAAATGTAGATATTAGTTGATTATGATATTGAAAAAGAATTGGCAAGATTAAATCTGATATCGATGTCATAACGATCTTTCCTTATAGAGTGGAGTTTGACAAAACGTTACCACCTAGAAAGATGTCATCTAATTCGTCGTCATCCAATTCTTAAATTGAAATCGAAAGGGTGAATGTTGCACTTGAGACTGTCATTGGAACCATTACCCCAAAAGCCTCATGCCACTAATACCTTTCCGAGAAGTCTAGTTGAATGATCAAGTCATTTCATACTAGTAACTCATTTGATAATTGTTGTTGTAAGAGCTATAGGATTGGAAATTAAGTATTGATTCATATCGAGCTTTTATTACCCTTTTAAGGTTTATAAATAAGATTGAAAGTATTGGAATATGAGGTAGGATATTGAATTAAGTATAAAATTGGTTGAAACTTGAATGAAGTAAGATTTAACCCGTATGGAATATAAGATTGTTAAGAGGAAATCGTTAAGTTTTGTGATTGAATTATAAGGATTTAATTGATTATTGATTCGTGTTAAGTGTTATTCCTAGGCCATTGTCCAATAATGAGGATGCCCAGTGTCCAAGAAATAAATCGAAGAAATCTTCTTCTGAATTGGGACCGATGGATCTTCTGGGACAAGTGGAACACCTAATGACTCTTGTAGATTAGTATTCATTGTGGTATCTTTTAAAAATCCCTAACTTAACTGAGACATCAGTTGGTAGGATGAGTTCCAAGAATTGTATGACATAGTGACATGTAATGTGTTACGGTACAATTTTGACTTGTTTGTGATTAATGAAAAAGACTACCTTTGATTGCTAAATCCTACATGTATCGATGTTATCTATCTTTTATTGCTTCATCCTAATGTTCGCATTAGTGATGCAACCATTGAACAAGTAATCATCTTGATTTGAGTTACGTTGTGAATCATTCTTCGTGAGTGCCATCGAGGTCATGAACCTCATGATTATTTGGTTAAGCTCATTTCCTATCATATTGTAGATTAGTTCTTGGTGAACCACTCTTCATCACTCTTTTGCAGATTACTCATTGTTTTATAAGATACAATAGCATCCCTTGAGAAAAATTGAATTTTCATCACCATAAGGATTATTTAAAGTAAGATTTATAAGTGATTGTTAACGAAATGAGGCTGTTTATAAAACACCTTGGAAAAACTTAATTGTTTTCATGACAAGGAAAATCTTTGTAAATTTATTTTTGACTCTTATTTAAGAATTAAGCATGAAAATGTTTTTATTATAAACATGATGATAAAATTTTGACGAATTGAGTATTGCATCGTTAATCTTGAAATTGTATATAGTTGCGCGCCTACATACAATTTGGAATGGACTATGCAAGACTGATTAGTAGTCACCATAAAACTAATGAATAAACACTACATTTTCTTTGAGGATTGTGAAAGATTAAATTTTAATGAGATCTGCAAGAAGTGAAAAATAAGGACATAATGTTAGGGACACCTACATATGTGCCTGTAGCATCTATTCTTCTGAGCCGAATTTACTCAGCTGTGGAAATTGTCTTATTTGACAATTGACAATTCTTTCTTGTCCAATTCTCCCGTAGTGAGATTCTTAGGAAAAGTATCTGATTACCGAGTGTTGATACCCGATTGGATGTATTGACGTTCTTATAATTTCTTTTGATTTTATTTCATTTTAATGACCTGGGTAATGATCTGAGGAGCCTTCGAATGCGTACTCAAATTATGAAAACATGGGATATATTCATATTCGTTAAATGTTTTCGTCTGTATCTGATTTGAAATTCTCTCGCATAGATTATGTGTTAACCTTACTCTTTTAGGGTTAAGTTATGTCTCCAGATATCCTTGAATTTGTGAAGGATTATGAATTATTATTAGTCTTTTGAGAAGATCACATCTTAGCAACGGCAATGAAACTGGAAAGTTGATAGTGCCAGTAGAATGGATTAATTGATTATAACATGACGACATTGTCTTAATTGATGGGAACTCGAGTAGAATTCCCCTAAATGATAAGATGTTGATTATCAAAAGTGATCTAAATAATTCTCGATGGATGACCATATCCTGTATTTAGACTTGAAATTATATCGTGAATGGTTGTGAATTAGTCATAGATATTATAATCTAGAAGAACTTAAAAATAAATGTATTAAAAGGTGTTTATGTTATCTAAAACTTTAGGAGGTATTTGTTAATGAATTACCTAGACTTATGCCATTAAGGCAAGTTGAAATTGGTATTGATTATGTTTCCGGTGCTGCACTTGTGGCTTGGGCACTGTGCGTCTGCACCATCTAAATTAAAGGAATTACCATACAACTGAGAGAGAGTTGTCGGAGAAAGATTTTATTATACCAAGCCTGTCATCCTGAAGAGCTATGGTGTTATCATTCCTTATATTTATAGGTTACTGTGAACTGAGTAAATTGACAATCGAAAACGATATCCATAACTCGAAATGGAAGATTTGTTCGATCATTTACAAGGTTCTAGCAATTTGATCCATAGCATGGTTATCATCAAACTTCGCATCTGCGAAAGAGATTATGTATTCCAATCATTACATCCAGAACTTGTGATGAACATTATGAATTTCACGTGATGTCGTTTGGATTGACCGATGCACATGTAGCATTCATAAATTTGGTGAATCACTTGTGTAGGCTGTAATTTGATAAATTCATGCTCGTGATCATTAAGGACCATTTGTTTATAAGAATAAGAATGAAGTTAATAATTACTTATAGATTGCCCTGAATTGGCCAAACAATTAAAACCTGAACCTTGAATAATTGATATGTGATTAAAAACTTAAACCTTTACATTATTTGACTATGTGATTAATAGATAATGGAATATAAATTGACTCTTCAAAATTTAGAAGTCATTTAAGACCTTGAGTTATACTAAAAAGAAAGTGCAAATATATTTTGACAAATGTTTTAACAAAAGTATTTTAAGGGATTATTACCTTATACACAAACCATTTAACTAAACTTCTGGGTAAATGTTTGTGTATACCTCAAGATAACCTAAAAGGGATTGAGGAAACCACTGAAACCATGACTTGAAAATTGAAACGATAATTTACGCTTTTCAAACTAAGAAAATTTTGACCAAAATATAACCGAAGATTTTTCGAACATTTACGAATCCTATTAATTATTTTCGATAAATCAACAAAAATCGTGTTAATTTAATTCAAATTTATTTTTGAACATTTTATTATAATTGGTCGAACTAAGAAATTTAAACTTTTAACGCTTACGTTTCATAAAAATTTAATATTTAATATTTAACTAGTTGTAATAATTATCGACGCTTTAGACGTCGGATTGAGTAAAACAGATAAAGATAATAGTAAAGACGAAACTGAAACATAGAAGATATGAATAAATAATTTCGAATAAATACGGTTATGATATTTATTTCATCAGGAAGGTGAACGTAATTACTGACGCATAATATATAAAAATACCTGAGTGAATTATGGACACGATAATTATATCATCATGAGGGGTGAATATAGGTACCAACGCATTATGTAGAAAAGATAAAGAATCAATTACGATGTATTTCTTAATAATGAATGCGCAAAATAAATTGCCGAACGATATAAAAATAAACAGTTTTAAAAAGGATAATATAGATAATAAAAGTGGTTCGCGGCTAATGTGGACCATTAAAATTGAGAAGCCGATAGCGTTAAATATTTAAAAGACCACTTGTGATTGTCTAAATATGGAAATTGTGAGATATAGTATGTTGGAATTTGTAAGTATAAGTATTCTATTTATGTCATTTATGACTAAAAGTATCTTTGTCTGAAGAAGTTGTACTAATGACAATTATGAAGGCAGACATCGCCTCATACATTAGTAAACGTCTAGCTATTGCTAGGGTCATCATCTGAATTTGATTCGATTTGGGTCATCGTCGACAGACTGACCAAATCTGCTAATATCATACCCGTTAATGATAAATGCAAAAGAGTTATGTAAACATAGTGTGCCTGTATCGAACATCTTTATCAAGATCCTCGCTTCGCATCGAATTTCTAGAGATTTGCTCAGGAATCAATGAGAACGAACCTTGATGAGAGTACTATGTACCACCCCAATCGAAGGGACGAGGTAAAGTAACGATACCAAGTAATATAAGTATTGTTTTATGTTTGAATGATTGACCTTTGGTAATAGACTGTATAATCGTTTTCCTTTGGAAAGATTATCATTGATGATCATCATATTAGGATCGAGATCGAATATTTTTAAGATTTAGAAATTAGAGCATCTGTGAGCAGGAGTTGAGATGAAGACACCCGACATACATCCATTGTGAGTTGGACATGTCTTTTAGGTTTAAGGTTTCCTATGATGGCGAACCTATCCTTGCAAAATACCCGACCCGCGAGATCTGAAATGATTGTTGAAATTAGGATTTGATTATTAACCGCCGATAGTGGGCAAGAGGTTATGTGAATATGAAATGTGGATTTGAAGTGCCAGATGGGTAGCGAAGTTATGCCAAAATTTTTAACCTTGGAAAAATGAATTCATGATCTGACAAATCAAGGGATATAAGTCCCCATTGTATGGGACCATTGAGATGATATAAAAGATTGGTTTGAAAGGCATATAAGCTAGATCTACCCTAGGACTTCAACGACTACGTGAATTATGTTTCGTATATCGAACTTGATGGAATATCTATCAAGTGAGAATCTGATTATTCTTATTAGAGCTTAGATCGGCGAAAAGTTGCATTCATCAAAAACCCGTGAACATCATGGATAGAGAAAGTAAGTCAACATTTAGCCTGATCTTATTCCCGTAGTTATGTTTGATGAAACTCGCGTATTGTAATGAATTGCACTTGTGAGAAAAGACCGAATGTGGAGGAAATACCCACATGGCTTTAACTCTATAAAAAGCGAAGGTAAGATGATCTTTGAGGACAAAGATCCTGTTTAAGGGTAAATGCTGTGACAATCCGTCAATTTACGATTGATATTTTATTCTCAAATATTATTTGAAAACATTATTTTAATGTTACAATATGAACTCACATATTTTTGGGAAGAAATTTGGATTTACGTCTTGAAGTAGCATCGACTACGTCTAAACCGGAGGATTCAACGTTACGTGCTTACGTTTACATACACCGTCTTTGGTGACAGTCCGACATTTCAAAAAATAAATTTATCCGTGAATATTATTTTGGAGTTTTAAATTTGTGTTGATTCATAAACTCACAAATTTACGAGAAGAGATTAGGACTTACGATTTTATTTTAACGTCCTTTACGACTAAACCGGAAACCCTAGGATTACGTATTTACGTTTTCAAACTCCGTTTTTGATGAAACAATTTTTATTGGATTCGTTTTGTGACGTTGATTCATAATTTATAAAAACGTTTTTCGTAAAACGACCTGAGGGCACGCAAATCGAGGAAACTAGAATCGAGGAGTACCCGTAAATAAATGGGGATGAGACAAGTGGGACACTTGTCCCACCCCTATCAAAACTGGCCACATTAAGCTACATAAACCATGAGGTGTTACAACCTCATAAACAAGTAAACACTTGTTACTTTGTGCTTACAAAGTAAGCAAGCTTACATCAAAACCACAAACTAAAAACCACTTCTCATTTACACAACATGCAAACCACTCCTTTCTCTCCCTTGGATCCTCTTTGTGTCGTCCCATTTATCATCATCACTACCATTCATCCAAAAATTTCTACCACAAATCATGTGTATTACTTGCATATGATGGAAACCCATTGAAGATATATTGATTGGAGGTGATTATAACATCCATGGAGGAGTTTTCATGGTGTCTTAGGGATGATTTTCCATAAGGTGTTTATGAAGATTGGTGATCTTGAAGATGGTCATGGTTATACACAAGTTTCTCCATCAAAAACCATGTCCAAATCATAACCTACATCAACTTGGTGGTATAAAGATTGTCCTCCTCATCTTCTTATTATTTTGATTATGTAAACATGTATTTTATTTCCTATTGTATATGTATATGATGATTATATGATGATAAAAATGTTATGTGGGGATTTGATGTTGATAAACATGATTAAAAAGGTGAAAAACTATAAAGAACAAGGCTAAAATCTTGCTTAAAAGTGATGGCTGTATAAAACAGTAAAGAAACAGGTCATGGACTGATAAAATGATGAAGTAGAATCCATTTACAGTAAGCTATATGGCTTGTACACATGTGAGAGTAGGCCATGCAATGGAATCATTGTAATGAGCGAGATATGATCAAAACAAGTTTAAGGTACAAATCTGAGTTCACTGTTTTGGACGATTTTTAGAAAATACTTAGAGGATGATTCAACAGTAGCTATAGGAGAGTTAAATGTATCACATATCATGTAGTTTATGTGATAAAAATTTTAACTTCTATCTCCTGATAGAACTCTAGATATGGCAGTTTTGGTGAAAGTGAAGATAAAAATCAGATTTTGGAAATTAAAGAATAATACTATTATATAAGCACTCAAAATTTAATAGTATAAAATATAAATTAAAACCCACTAACTTATATAATACATTTATATAAATATGTACAATGGTAAATAAGTGGACATTTTATAAAAATGGTAACTTGTTAAGTTTTATAAGTTATAAAACTATAAACATGATTTTTACGACTTTTTCGGCTAATACCGTAAAATTAACGTTTTTGTTAAATAAAACTTAGATGGTTGGACCCGTCTAGTGTAAACCTTATAAAACTTATATACTGATATATAAACATGTATAACAATTAAAAACCGATAAAACCCGAACTATATAACATACGGACATTAACGGACTACGTTAACGTTATTGGACTAGTAATACAACAAAATGGACTAAAACACTTATAAACTTATTTATTGGGCTTAACCCATTAAGCCCAACTTGTAAAGTGTAGATACTGATAATATAAGTATAGAATGGATTAATAAAAGTTAAGAACTTATAATAAGCTTGTTGGACTTAAAACACGAAAATAGGTAAACTAGTAAACTAGTATAAAAGTTATCGACACATAACACTAAAATGAGTAAACGAGAATATGTAAACCCACTTGATCATCATATATATATAATCATCATATGTATACATAATTGTTATTTTTATAAAGTCATTGGGCATGAGTCTAAGACGAGTATTATTTATCTAGGTTTTCGTGATTGAAGCACGCACCGTACGTCCGAATTGCCGATAACCCGCCTTCCCACATCAACGTGAGTTCATAGCCCCGCACTCTTTTAAATGTTTTTATAAATGTTTTATAAACCAGCGAGGGAGATAACATGTTAGTTTTTATTAAATAGGACACCATTTGTTCCGATTGTTTGTTTATTGATTTTGGACCCTAATGATTGAATGACCCGATTGTATGACCCGATAAATGATTAAAGGACCCGATAGATGAAATTAAATGGATTATTAAAGTTAGGTTATGTCACTAAAAGTCCCATTAGCATGAATTGTGAACTACCGGGATTTGGTAGACGCTTACGCATTTAATAGTACTATTTGGGGACGATCACCCCAGTTCGCGCCTTGACGGTTGATCCCCGTCGTGCCACATTGATTGGTAAGCGAATTTATGTATGAGAAGATTTCCATAGCGTGACCTTTGTGACGACACGCTACTTTAGATGGGTAAATTGAGTATCGGGTTAGCTACCCGTTGTTTGGTTAGTAAGGTAACAATGTCATGCGGCTTATAATAATCCAAATTAACGAAATACTCTTAGACGCTCCGAATTACGATGTATTGCCTGACTAGCAATACAGGGTCATACTATTGATATTATGTTCGTGTTTTGGTTTTATATAACCATATTCATATAACGGTTTTTATTTAATCTATACAACGTTGCAAAACGTATTGTATGGTGTTTTTAACGACAATGATTCGTATAATGGTTATTAAGGCAAATGCCTATATTATGATTTTCGATGAAGATTTGTATAAAATGACTTTGGCTATTTTATGGCCTATTAAAATGATTTGTACAAGATGATTTTCAGTAATAATTTTATACTGATATTATATTGATGGAATTTATTAAACTCTATGAATTCACTCGGCGTTATCGCTGACCTTTTCTCTTAACATGTTTTATCTCAGGTACTTGAAGGTAATTCTCGGGAAGACGACAAGAATTCATGGCCCGCACTTAAACAATATTTTCCATTCAAATATTTTGTAAAACTTTGTATGAAATAATATTACTTGGGACCGATTTAACTTTAATGTTTATGAATGGAAATGATTTATTATTAAACGACGCGATTTTTATGCGTTGTCTATGATGTGAGTAATGTGCTATCCCGTAACACCAACTAGTCTTCCGTTGTATTGAGTTGTATAAATTGGGGGTGTTACACGTGTTTTCTTTGTCACAAACACAAACACAGACACAGTTTACGTGGGATAAAGTTTATATACGTGGGTTTGTGTTAAAGTTTATATACGCGTGTTTTATATACGTGGGTTAAGTTTATACAAAGTTTTTCTTTGTCACAGACACAATATTTTGTTAAAGTATTGATTTTGTGGGTTAACATATTCAATATTCACAAAAATTGACTTTATTGTTATTGGAAATATTCGGATTAATGGCATCGGGTCGAGTATAATGTGTCGAAAATATCAAAGAGTCGGCTTTAAGAGACATTATTTCTACACGGATTTCAAGATTTGTGTTATTTGGGCTTCAGACAAACTTTGACGATTTCAAGCACTGTTTAATTTCACCAATCAAGGATCCAAAAATTTCTTTCATCGACATTCAATGGATTCGTTGAATTTGCCATCTAAAGAGGGAGAATCGCATTCAATGCAAAACAAAGTTAGAAAAAGTGGCATCACTTCATTTCAAATGCTTCAGTGTCATCTAGTTACTCTTTCACGGATTCAAGGAGGGAGCGAATTTGTGACAATCTTTGGTCAAGATCGTCATATATTCATGGAATCGATGTTCACTATCTTGACCCAACTAGCAGAGCAACTCCACAATAAAAACTTTAATCCCTCTACATCGGCACTTGCATATAAGACTCTTGTGACACAACTCACGCCATTCCTCCAATACAATATCATCAAGTCTGAAAGTTCAGTGATTTGCCAATCATTTCTTCGAGATACACATACCGAGCTTCGAGTTTTCCGTGATACAATTTTGAAACTCATGTCATCGGTCTCGTCTTCGATTTATGAAAAATCTCGACTTCAGCAAGGGTATGATAATGGAGTGCAAGACTCTTCGATGCAAGAGGAAACTGGTCATACAATTGAAAACTTTGAGCCTAACGATGCCAAGAGCACGGAATCAGGAGGACAACATGATACCAGTGGCACGTCAGGGAATGTTCACGAGATCTCTTTTGATGACACCTTACCCGTTTATGATGAAGAGCCTGCAAACATGGTACAATGTAATGTTGTTTATGATGTATATGCTAATGCCATGCCGCATATTGAGCATTCCGAACTTAATTATGACAAACATGGGATGCAGAAGAGTGATAGCAATACCACTTCTGATTCATCCGATGTGAGTCATAATGGGGGAGAAAGTGTTCAAAATGCTAAACATCATGATAATTGTCTTATAACTGCTTTATTGACTGCTTCTGATTCTAAGATTAGAGAGCTCAAAACGATTGTAGCTCAACAATCAAAAGATCTCGAGGATGCCAAACTTGAATTTTACAAGAAAACGGACAAATTTGAAACATATTTTGAAAAACTTGAAAAGTCAAACGTTGTTCTTGAAAGAAAATTGGATCAAAAAGTTTTAGATTCTAAAGCTGAAAAGGATAATCTTTTGAAACAAATTCAACGGCTAGAATCTAAGTTGGCATCCCAAGATGAATTGCTCAAAGAGAATGAGAACTTAAAAGCTCAAGTACAGGAAAAGTTCTTTGCTATAGCTGCGTTGAAAAACAAATTGAGGAAAACCAAAGGAACTAGTGAGGACACTAAGCTTGAAAAACCATCAATCTTGGGGAAATCGCCTACAAATCAGTTCGTTAGACAACCGACTGCATTTAGATCCGAGCGACCACAATTCTCGAGACCGCGGTTTGCCTCCCAAGTTGATTTGGTTCATCTTTCTAGACCAGTCACTCATGCAACTAGGCCCAATGTGACCAAAACAGCTTTAGCAAGACCTAATCACATGATTGCCTCTAGTTTCTCTAAAAATACCAAGACCACGTCTAGAACTAGTTCAAATGACGTTCACCATAAATCTGATCTAAAGGAAGCTATTCAAAAGACACAAGTAAGAGATAAGAATTTCAAACCTAGTCAGATGCCTTCTAGATTACCCAACACTGCTAACCGTAGCATGTCAAATCCTAGGAGCATCAATCAATCGATAAAGAATTCTAGATCTTACTTGGACTTTAAATATGCTACTTGTAAAACATGTAGAAAATGTGTCTTTACGGCAAATCATGATTCTTGTGTCAAGAAATTACTTGATGAGGTGAACTCCCGTGCTAGACTTAAATCCCAGTGGATAGCTAAAATCAAACCCATTGGTAAAGTTTGACGCCCCACTGGTAGAACTTTCACTCTTGTAGGAAACGAGTGCCCTTTAACTAGGATAGTCTCTGATTCTACTAAGTCTACTAGGGAGGAAACTGATAAAGATGATACTTCACTTAAGCCTAAACTTAAGGTTTTCTATAAAAGGAAACGTTTGCCAGCCAAGACTAGTGAATCATCTACTCAGGTCGCTTTTGACACAAGCATAGCCAACTGTGAACCCTCACGTGCTTCTAAAAGTGATATCGCTAACCCATGTCAAAGCAAGCAAATTCCCAATGAGAATGCAGGTACCAAAGTTGATGTTCCAAAAGAACGAAGCGGTCCAATCATTGTATACCGTTCAACTAAGGACACTCTTAGAGTTTGGTTGCTGAAGAAGCAGATATCAGAGAAACAAATGTCTCAGGGGATTCATGGTTAAGCTGCACTCAGGACTTATAGTCACACCACATACTATAACTCGATCTTCAAAGAAAGGAAAGTTTATCGCCGATGGTAAACTTATCCTAACAACGAGAAATTAATTTTTCTCGGGCATGAGCTTATATAAAAAACATTCCAAGTTTTTAAGCTCATGCACAATGGCTCACACTCAAATCACAGTCTGTGACCCGAACTTCAGAGAAAGGGAAGTTTATCTACGCAACGATAACTTACCCTCTTAACGAGAAATCAAATTTTCTCGGACACGAGCTTACATTTAAACTATTCAAAGGTTTTAAGCTCGTGTAAATGGCTCCTCGTTAAATGACAAACGTTGACCCGGACTTCAGAGACAGGGAAGTTTATCTACGCAACGATAACTTACCCTCTTAACAAGAAATTAAGTTTTCTTGGACACGAGTTTATCCTAAAACCATTCAAAGGTTTTAAGCTCGTGTATAAGGCTCATCATTAAATATCAGATGATGACCCGATCTTCAAATAAAGGAAAGTTTATCGCCGATGACAAACTTATCCTTAACAACGGGAAGTTTACAACTTCTCGGACTTGAGCTCGTTTTGTAAGATATTCAAAATCTTAAGCTTAAGTAATTGGTTTTCAAAACATTGAACACAATTTTTCGAGAATTTCTCAAAAAGGTTTTCTAAATCTTTCAAAATTATGTGTTCAAAAAATGTTTTGATAAAAAGAGCCTGTCTTCTGGAATCGATAATATTTACGATACTAGAAATGTCATTAAATAATGACATGTGGTTGTAAATAAAGTTCGAGCAGAAGTTCAAATGTTTTAAAACATGCTCAAAATGGTTTGCTATATTTCAGATAGTAACCGCTTTTCATACTCAAGTCAAGCATTTCACCGGAAAGCTTTGACTCAACAACGGGAATTAATTTTTCTCGGGCATGGTTTACTTTATAACCATGTAAAGGGATTGTGTTTATGTTATAACACAATCTAACATGAATATATGTACGATTCAGTGCATTTATTTGTTAAAACAAGAGAAATCTTGTTTTTATTAAGTTATCATCTCCACCAACTGTAGCAATTTACAATTGATATCTACATACTCGACGAGGCGACTACTCAAACGGTGACTACAGCTCTTTCAATAGAATACGGGTCAACAATTGAGGGGGACAGCAATTGTCCAGCATTCAGAATCATTGACGCCGAAAGTGCCAAGTTCACATGTTGTTGTCGAGACAACGATATCAATCACATGGAGTCAAGAGATAACTTCAGACGTGATCGTAGGTGACCAAACATTCGTGAACAAGAACCATGTGAATCTTTCATATGATGTTCTCCATCATTCAGGTCCAACCTCGTAAATTGTTAATCTTGTCAATACGTTATCATATATGATCTTTGCACGTGATAAATACCTTACACTTTTGTTTAAAAGGTATTTAATTTACGTTTCAAGTACACCCTCATTAATTTGAGGGGGAGCTTGTGTAATTCATGGATAATTGGATTTACATTTTTATTCCCAAATTTTCTTAAAATGCTATTAAATCAATTGATATTAAAAACATCAATTGGGTTAATATTTTTTAATATGAGGGAGAAAATGTGATTTAATATGGGAAATGATTAATCACAAATGGTTTGACTTAACGTGCTAGCTCATCATGACATGTGCGAAATGTTTTCGGATATCGTGGCATATGTTAAGGGGGAGCAAAATGGATTTGCACTTCAAAATGGATTTCATGGTGACATACACTTACCCAAAAACATCTCTATTCACGACGGTGAAGATTGTGGTGACAAAAGGATGGTAGGATAGGTTAAAGTCCAATGATTCCTCTAAAACCGGAGGAATCTTCCCAAGGACATTCCATAGCTAGAAATAGTAGTCCTTAGGAAAGATGGAGAAAGATTGTGAACGTAGCTGAATGCCGACCAAGTACTTAAGTTAGCACTAGAAACAATCACAACAAGGTGCTAGTGATGACGTATTGGTAAGCATTGAAGGGGTTGAAGAATGAAAAAGAATTGTAAAGATAAAGGGTGTAAAGAAAGAAGCCCTCCTTACAACCTTAGGCAGAAACCGGGTCATTTCATATGCTATTGAGATCATTTTTAATGATGCTTGATATTGAAGATAGACATCATGGACCCAGTAATGCAAGGCACAACCAATCCCAGCTAACTCAGATATCTCTCAAAAGATATTTTGTTTTAATCACACGGAGACAACGCATTATCTATTGATTTATTCACTCCGAATAAATTGGTATTGAAAAGGTGGCACTCCTCTCCAGCCTCCGATCACTAAAATCCAAAATGAACGATCGAGTCTAGAGCCATTTGAGATCATCAAATATCCTCATTAGGACACACTTTCATATTTCCTTGCTTCTTCACACACTGTCGAAAAGTAAGAAAGATCTTAAGAGTCCTACAC